>OX638132.1:86279312-87690621 GCA_951804985.1 Dryomyza anilis | reverse complement strand
TACCTCATTAAAAATTGTTGCATTTGAAGACAGTCTCGCCAGCGACAATATGTACTATGTGCAACGCATATATTGTAATAAAAACAAAAAAAAAAAAATGATAGGAACTCTCGCAAAATCGCACTGAAAAGTGAATTTTGTACATTGCTGCAGTCAAACCATTTTTAATTTTGTTTCTTTTTTATTTTTTACTAATTGTTAGTGATTCTGTTTCGCCTCTTAATTAACTCGCCGCCAGACGCGCATTCAGTGCGCTGCACTTTATTCGTTGGCAAACACAAAAGGATGCACAGCAGCCTTGCAAGGATGCGCGCTGGCTCGTTGAGGTGTCGTGTCTAAAGTGTCACGCGATGTACAAGTGTGTGTGTGTTGAGCTGCAGACAGACAGACAGACGGACGGACGCACAGATAGACATACGCATAGATGCATAATTTCACAACACACAACAGCAGATTGCATTCAATGCAAACAGCGCCACATTGTGTACACTGAGAAATATAACATTTAACTGCAATTTTCTTAAAATTATTAAATAAAACGAGCAATACAAACCGGTGTGTATAGTCTGCATTGAAGATATTCAAGAACTACTTCGTTCGAGGTTATAGCATTTTATATGTTTTGTTTGTCCGTCTTTTTCTTAAAATTTTTGTGTTTATTAATAACGATTATAAATACCACTGTGCCTAATTTCATGATTGTGACTGTCTTAAGTACATAGATATTTCGATTAAAATTTTTTGTTTTCGTTCAAGTTGATAAAAAAAAACAAAAAATAGTTGTTACAACCAAATTTTAACAAATTGCGAATCCATTACAGCAATTTGGTAAATGTTATTATGAAATTTTTAATGTAAATAGAATTAAATCAACTTATTGTCCAATCATTTTATTTGGTTCTTTCAACTGTTAAGTCGGTTTCATTGGCCAAAACTATACGGGGTTCTACTTCGAACTACAACCAATTTATAACAGTTTTAAAATAAGTTGGACTGTGTGTACACAGAATAGAGATTAGTTGCGCCTACCAACTCTTTGCCCAACCAACTTATTCAGTTATCTCAACCGCTTATTCGGCTGTTATTGTCAAAACAAATGAATTGTAGCTTGGACTACAACCATTTCGAACTGTTTTAGAACAATTTAGTACATTTTAGAACCATCGGGATTGTGTATAGGCTAATATTTCAAGCGTCAACCGAATATGACAGTCTCACTATATAATCAATTTTAATTTCTACTTTTTATTTGATTTTCAAATTTCATTAATTAAAAGTCATAAAATTCCATAATCAATAATCATTGAATTTAAATTAACGGACAAAATTTAAATTTTTGTACAAGGGTATATTCTTGTTCCGTTCGGCACCAAAAAGTCACATTTATTCCTCTGTTGAATCCTCTGTTTTTAAATCTGAATTTTCGGAATTTTCAGAAATGAAAACAGTGATTTCCTACTAATTCTAGAAAAAACTTTGACAGCTAATTGAAATCTGTTTCGTCCAGAACTTTCAGTACCAAAAGTGTAAAAATTTTTTTTTTTGTTTTCAAGAAAAAGTAAAAAAAATTAAAATCTTAAAAAAATATCTGCAAATTCGATTTGTACAGCATTTTTATTTCGTAATAATGATTATTAGTTCTTTCAGATATAAAATTATTTTTAGCAAGGAATTATTCTGTAATTTATTACGAAATAACTATAAACTTTAAAAACAAAGTTTATATCGTCATTGTCATGCCAAAGTGGCGAATGTGCATTTTTAAAAATCTTGGGAAATCAAATTTTAAATTTTGAAGTGCTTTAAAAATTAGTAAAATTTATAATTTTTTAAATTTTTTCTATTATTTTGGTTTATTCGTCAATTATTATAACGTATGTAAAATATCTTTGGATTTGGACAACCTACTGAATTATAAATACGGATTTTGTAAGACTATATCCTGATCAAAACGCAAATATTTTTGTTTTTTAAGCTATAACTTTTTATTAGCGCAAGATAAAATAATGATGCAGAGACATTAAATGTTTGTTTTTAAAGCAACTATTGATCTGCATCATTAATAAAAAATAATTTGCCAAACATTAATTTGCCATTTGTTATTTGCAGAAAAATATGTTTGGCAAAATATTTTTAAATAATGATGCCAATCGATAGGTGCTTTAAAAACAAACAATTAATACCTTTACACCACTATTTTATCTTGCACCAATAAAAAATTATAGCAAAAAACGAAGAAATTGAAAAAATTGAAAATCTTGTCATACCAAAAGGGCGAATCTTTTCGTTTTTTTGCTATAACACTTTAATGGTACAATATAAAATAGTGATGTAAAGGCAATTATTGTTGGTTTTCAAAGCACCTATCGATCTGCATCATTAATTATAATTTGCAAAAAAAAAAATTCTTGCAAATAACAAACGGCAAATAAATGTTTGGCAAAATATTTTTAATTAATGATGCAGATCGATAGGTGCTTAAACAAAATAATAAATGCCTTTACACTACTATTTTATCTGATACCAATAAAAAGTTATGGCGAAAAAACGAACGGATTCGCCCTTTTGGCATAACAAGATTTTCAATTTTTCAAATTTGCCCTTTTGGTTTTGTCTTTTGTGACTATAAATATCCAACAAAATGACACGCGATTTTGGCACAGCATACTTGAGGATAAACTACATTCAAAAATGTAAAAAACAACGCAATTGTCAAAAATCGCACATTCGACCCTTTGGCTTGATAGTGACGATATATACAAAAATAACGTAAATTATCGCAACTATGTTCTTAGATATTTCAAAAATATATATTTTATGCAAAAAGTATTTTTAGACAAAAAATCGTAGCGATATTTTCTATACGCAAATTTTTGTACCGTCCGGAATTTATCTGTGAATTATTATGAAAAACTTGTAAACTTTCGGAACAAAGTGTAAATATACAAATAAAGTACATGATTTCAGCTATTTTTTAAAATATTAAAAAAAAAAAAAAATCATTTGTACGCAAAATTCTCTGACTTTTTGGAATTTCCTTATGAACCTCGACATTTACATCCGTTCGGAATGACAACTATTTAATTTATATCGTATAGAATTGTTTAATTTTTTGCCGTCCGTAACCCCAGTAAATGCTCATATGTTGGGATTTTGTTTTCTTAATAAAAAATGTTAGATTGAAGTGGTTTTGTACATTTAAATTAACTCATATTATAGATTTACGATCAGCCGATAGCTAAATTGATATGGATTTGTTGATGTGCTTTACACTGTTTTTTTGGGAAGTTATTAGACTTATTTGAAATTTAATGAAATCAAATAAGTTTTTCTTCAGTGTAGCAAAAGTCTTTTGTGCTGCGTCTATCACGTGCCTAATCTGGAGCAGCCTGAGCTGCATCAACAGAGGCAACAACAGTAGCAGCAGCCGCATTAGACAACGCTGCAGCACGTCCGTTCCCGTTGTTCTGTTATGCTTGATTCAGTTGCATTAGAGACGCCTTGACGCCGTTTTATGGGCGTCGCCTCAAACCGCCGACAGCCGTTGCGTGTGAAGTCGCCGTGTGCGCCACAGAAAGGCTTCATTTTAACCCTGAATTAACTGCAATTGAGACAGACAGACAGACACTCTGGAACTCTGTCTCTGCGTGTGTGTGTGATGGGTAAAGCGGCAGTTGATGTTGCGTATACGCAACGTTGGCCACTTTCGCTGTTGTACAAAGAAGTGTCGCGGCAGCAGCGAAATATGACTGAATCTGGATCTGAGAGGAGAAATAAAACGAGTGAAAAAAAAATGTGAAGAGGAAGAAATAGGAAACAAACTAGAATAAGAGATCAAAATAGTAGGAAGTGGCGGTGCAGGCAGCGATCGGGAAAGTGTTTGGGTTGCCACTGAGCAGCTGGCAATTGTGCGTGTTCAAAGAAGTCTTTGTTATGCCTTTGTTATGCTCATGAATGAGCAAAGTGGTTTTTATGAAATTGACTTCGAGTGTTGTCGGAAGTGGAAGGTAGTGAATAACTGAGTGAAATGCGTTTTCAATTATCGAGGAAATCTTTATTTTTTGTAACACAGAGGTGTGCGTTTGAAGATATTGATTTTTAATTTAATAAGATAACAAATTCAATATAAATAAAAAAAATAAAAATTAATAGGTAATGCAAATTAATAAGTAATAGGAAAGCCTGGGGTAAAGTGGGAAACGTTTTGATTATCTTTCGAAAAAAGTACATTTGAATAATATTTTAAATTCTTTTGAAGGGTATATTTTGAAGGGTGTATATTCCATAGACAAGTTCATGATTTAACATTTTGCATCGACAGAATACCATTTATATGCCTTTTAAATGATTTTTATGCGAATTTTCAAAACACTTCAATTACGGACTTGTTGAAAAATGTTGGCGTAAAGTGGGAAACTTTTTTTTACCAAAATGCTATTCAAATCTTTCCTTTTGGTTTTCACGTTTTGTTTTTTACTTCACAAAGTCATATATATTAAGGTCAAAAAAATTTATAATAAAGTAATAAAAAAAGAATAGTACTGCATTTACTTCTAGTCAGAATATTCTGAGTGACAATGGAGACTATTGAAATTTTATTTATTCGGCATTTTATTCATGAGAATTGTGCAAAATTCTTCTTCTGGTGAAGTAGAAACATATTTACCGATGTATTCCTTTAATAGTTCAATGCTCGGGTAAAGTCAAAAAATTGTTTTGTGGCCACGATTAAATTTTTTTCTTGGCGAAAACAATTAAATAATTTGTTATATTTAAATTTTTACTAAAATTACAATAAACATTGCTTAAAATACGTTTTCTACTTTACCCCAGAATGTGTTTCCTACTTTAACCCAATATCGCAATTTGAACATTACTTAGCACCATTAAGCAATGTTTAATTGTTTGCAAAACCCGTTTCAAATCAAAAGACATTGATTATTCGATAATTTTAAACACACCGTCTTAATTAAAAACGATAAAAATTCTCACATTTTTATAGCAAAAAGCAGCACTCTAAAAAATGTTCAAAAACAGAGTTTTGTAAAAAAGAGTTTTGTGAAATAGATTTTTGTGATTGGATTTAATATTGAAATAAATTTATATCGGGAACAAAAAAATATCTCTGTAGTTTCATATTAAAATTTTTAATAAAGAATATGGCGATTTTTAATTTATTTTTTTTAAGATCATCAATTTTCCCTTTCATTCCGATTCCAGTTTCTGTGCTATACTCAAAAAAAAAAACTATAAAATCAATAGTGCTTTGCTATTAAAAGTAGTCAGTAGGATAAGCTATTAATCTAATAGTTAAATCCTATTGAATACTACAAAATACTATTAAATTTTATTAAATTGTTTTAGTGTCTATATGAAAATATTTATTTTCAAATATTTATATTCATACATTCAAATTCTTTGAGAAAATACGATATATAAACATTTATCACATCGATACGTTATATTTTTCGAAGCATTCTCGAACTTTGATCACTTTTTTCTTCGATTTGGAAAAATGTCTATTATCGAGAAAACTCGGACATCGATATCTACCTAACATGTAGGTTAAAATTTGACGCTCGATACCGCTACGAGAATGTGTCGGATAATGTGTGAATTCTCTATCTGCACGCATTAATCTCGTAACAATATCGAAACAAATGTCATGATAGCATTAATAATAATATTAGTTTGGCGCTACAGTCCTGTAAGAACTTAGGCCGAACTCTCTCACCATTTTGAACTCTGCGTGTTATATTTGTACTCAAAGTGGTGGAACCTATAGTTTATTGCAGAATACGAACGGCGGGTGAGAGCTTTTCATATGCAATGTTTTACTCTCGTAGGTTTGCCATTTACTGCCGAGAGGTAGCGCGGTATAGGAAAATGTTTCTATGAAAAGATGTTGTTAGTCCCAGTCCAGACTTGAACCGGGGACCTTTCGGCTCGCACTAACCACTGAGCTACCGTGATCATGATAGCCATACTCTTTTTATATTAACAAATAATATTTTTTGGGGTTTAAAAAATTAAGTTTATATCGAAAAATTTCAGTAAATTATTTAAATAGCATTGACATTATAAAAATCCAAAATATCCCGGCATTCGACAATGATCCCGACATCTGATTATCAAAATTCGGTATGTCGGCATTATCATTTATCTATCTATGCTGGTTTTCTTCTTATAATATTGTCAACAGATACATCTTCTTTTTGATCTTCTTCTTCTACTACACCCAGGAAAAAATTCCTTCAAATCCCATTAAAATTGGTCAATAGGACAATTATTGATTTAATAGTATACAAAAAAAAAATATTTTCATATAAACTCAATGGCAATGTCATGGTATTTTCTAGTATTTAATGGTATTTTCCAATTAAAGTAATAATTTATACTATTGAATATTTTTAATTGTTAAAAACTATTATTTATATAGTATTTTTTTCTGGGTGTATATATTTGTGTCTAAGTATGTATGTTTCGAATAGACGTCAAAACGGCTGAACCGAATTGAATAAAATTTTGACACAATTTGTATTTTGGGTCCGGGTAGAGTATAGGCTATATCTCGGTGAGATTGGTGAACTGGGCGTGGCACCTCCCATATAACCCAAAAATTAAAAACACATTATATCAGCAATTGGGATATCAAATTTTATGAAATTTTGACCAGCGTACATTCTAAACAGTCACGCCGAATGTGGACGGGTTAGGACAACTGGGCGTGACACATCCCATAGAAGGTACATTTTAGAGATGTTGTATGTCAACAGTCATTATAGTGATATTTCATGGTATCAATCACCCCAAATTATTTAAACTCACCGCACTGAAATTCACCACACCAAAATTCACCACAGTGAAACTCACCACACTAAAATTCACCACAGCGAAACTCACCAGACTTAAACTCACCACACTAAAAGTCACCACAACGAAACTCACCGCAACGAAACTCACCACACAAAATTCACCACACCAAAATTAACCACACTAACATTCACTGTACTAAAACTCACCACACTAGAACTTCTACTAGGAAAAATTCTACAGGAAAGAATTCTACAGGGAAGAATTCTACGAGAAAGAGTTCTACAGGAAAGAATATTACGGTGATGATTTCTACGGGGGATTTCAACGGGGAAGAATTATACGGGGAAGCACAGTCTGAAGAAAAATTGTACTTGAGAAAAGTGGTTTGGCGGAGAATTATTTTTGTTTTGGGTACTGTTTGGTATCTATATATATATATATATATATATATATATATATATATATATATATATATATATATATATATATATATAATGAAAATGTTCTTTATATTAATAAAATCATTGTATATTCTTACATTTACAAAATCTTTGCACGAGTTGTACACGGGTCCAGCTAGTAAAGGGTTTTTCAATAAGAGCGCTACAAACATTTTTTTCAAGGGTTTTTCAACAGGGACGCTACAAAAGTAGAGCGAAAGGGACAGCAAACGACGCCATATTTCTTGCCGTTCTTTTGACATTTCTCTTCAGTAAGGTTTGCCATTTTACGATGGAAAGATATACGAGCCAACAATAAGTCGAAATTATTAAAATTTACTACCGAAATTCGAATTCGTATATCTTTCCATTATGAAATGGCAAACCTTACTGAAGAGATATGTCAAAAGAGCGGCAAGAAATATGGCGTCGTTTGCTGTCCCTGTCGCTCTACTTTTATAACGTTCCTGTTGAAAAACCCGATATATTCTTAAAGTTTTAAAGTTTAAAAGTTTTGAGGAGTAAAAAAATATTTATAAATAAAAATAAATATTTATATAATATTAAGTTTGGTTATTCATAGTCATATTTAAAATATCAATTTAACGTTAAGATAAATTATTAAAAGTGCAAAACATATTTGTGTTATTTCTGCATAAGTCCTTTGCTGCAAATACTCTTGCGTTCCGATCAACAATCTGTTAAGTGCTAAAAATCAACCAAAACTTAAAAGTGTTTAATATATTGACAAAATCCCGTTTGTTGAGCTGTGTGCTTTTCACCCCGCATGCATTTCTAGATGTAGAATCTACATATTTTCATAACTGACACCATGACTGACTGACTTACCAACATACCGTGGGACGATAAAAAGGGAAAAATTTATAAAGTGTAGAAGAAACATTTTTTTTTTGTAAAATCAATGGAAAATTATATATTATATGGACGAAAAAGCAGACTGTTGCGTTATTCATACAATATAAATTTCTCTGAAAACACATTAAATTGAGTACTTTTTCATATTTTTTATTGTATGCTTCTGTAATATCATTTTCTATATTTAAAATATTTGTTGTATGCCTTCTTGTTTAGAAGTTATAAATGTTTTCAGAATGTTACGTTACATAGCATGTTACTGTTACGTTACATTATTTGGAAGTATATTTTATGTTGATGACAGTCAAAGAAGTTTTATCTTAAATTTCGAAAATAAGTCAATAAGTCAGAATTTGGGTTAAAAAAAAATTGAAAAATATTTATTTTTTACTAAAATTAAAGTGTCTTTTTGTTTTTCACATTTCTTAAAACCAAAATATTTTATATGGGTATTGGAGATTGCTTTATTTTATAAAGGTTTTAAACGTTTATCCATTTTGGTTGCGGTTAATATTAACTTCATTGCCGATTATTTTTTCCACTGTGCCTCACTGACGCTTAAATATTGAGACTTTCGACGCAAAATTCATCGTCATCGTCAACGTCACGATAACGACACCAACGTTTGCTGAAGATGCAACTCTTCAAACGTTGCTTCTTACAAAATAAAACAAAAACCAAAATTAACAAAAACAACAGAAAAAAAAAATTGTGAAGCTACAAAAGCTGCTGCGTCTGCTGAAACTGTGCTGAGCCTGTGCATTGCATTGCTTGATTAAATGCGGGCAACAAGGTGCCAGCAGCAGATATATTTTTTTTTGTTTTATTTTTTATTTATTTTTGCGTATGCGAAGATTCTTTTTATTTTTTTTATTTTTTTTTAGTTCATTAAATTTTTGTATTTTTATTTCTGGTCACACAGGACAAACATTGATGCAGGTTGATGTGAACGATGCGCACGAGGAAGTTGCTGAGGCGAACAACAGCCACAGCAGCAACATATACAGGGTGTTCAAAACACTGCAATATATTTTTCATTGGAGGCAGCAAACATTGGTGGTGCAGCCTGTATTTAGCATGCAACACAACTCAACGCCGCAATGAATATCCTTTTAAATAACGGCTTGAACACGAAGATTACGTGCAAAACATGCGGCCACATACAATCGCACATACGTGCATCAGACTCAAAACGTAATCATCGCCTGCAAAACGTCATGAGGAGTAGCAGCAGCAGTGGCAGCAGCGCAACAACATCATCAACAACAACATCGAAAAATAATAATAAAACCAAAACAAAGTTGCGTCTCACAACAAGTGCATGCAACGACGAGACGACAACGCAATGTGTCATTAGAATACAGCAGCATGTCGCCGGTTCAGTAAGTCTGTCTCACTGTCGGCCGATGTGTCTGCATGTGCTCGACCCAGCGGGAATTCTTTAGTGCACAGAGCGAATTCTCCATATAAATTTTCTAATTTTTGTGTTAAATATATTTGGTTGTTTGGAAAGAAGAGAATTTTAATCTGGAAACGTTAAAAATAAGAAAACGAGGTGGAATAAAACATTTTTTTAATATTCTTATATAATATTCTTATATAAGAAGAAAAAATGGACAAAAATAACAAATCAAAGTGACAAACATAAATTATACGGTTATAAGAAGGTTCCGTTTTTTACAACTCAGTTGCTGTTACCCATTTGTAAGCGAATAATAATCGAAATTGGTCACATATCGTAGCATCTGGTAGCTGGTAGATGGTTGTCACAATCAAAGTATGTATAGTATTTTCAATTTTATTACCATAAAAAGGTCGCTATAATCAACATTTCAGGGACGCTAAAAAAATAGAGCGCCAGGGACAGCAAACGACGCCATATTTCTTGCCGCTCTTTTGACATTTCTCTTCAGTAAGGTTTGCCATTTCATGATGGAAAGATATACGAGCCAACAACGAGTCGAAATTATTAAAATTTACTACCGAAATTCGGAGTTAGTGGCCTCAACGTTAAGAGCGCTACGTCCAATTTATGGTCGTCATAATCGTCTTAGCGGATCAACAATTGAGCGTCTAGTGGAAAAATTTGAATCCACAGGCACAGTACAAAATGTTTCCGTGACAGAGAGACAAAGAAGTGCCCGTAGTGTCGAGAATATTGCTGCCGCTGAGGCTTCAGTTGAAGAAAGCCCAAATGTGTCTCTCACACGTCGTTCTCAAGCGTTGGGCCTCTCTGTGACGTCCTTGTGGCGAATTTTGCAAAAAGATCTTGTCCTACATCCTTACAAAATCAAACTGACACTGAAGCCGCTTGACCACCAGAAGCGTCGTATGTTCGTGAATTGGGCTGAGCAACAACTTGAAAATGATTCGGATTTTCATCGAAAAATCATCTTCAGCGATGAGGCTCATTTCTGGCTGAATGGCTTCGTCAATAAACACAATATGCGTTATTGGTCAGACAGCAATCCACACGTACTCCATGAGTCATTATTGCATCCCGAAAAAATTACGGTTTGGTGGCGTCATTGGGCCGTACTTCTTCCGTGATGATCAAGACCGGCACGTTACTGTGAATGGGAATCGCTACCGTTCAATGATAACCAAATATTTTTGGCCCCAATTGGATGCTATGGACTTGGAGGACATGTGGTTCCAACAGGACGGCGCCACAAGCCACACAGCGAATGCCACAATCACTTTATTGGAAACCAAGTTTGAAGAACGTGTTATCTCACGAAATGGTCCAGTCGATTGGCCGCCTCGGTTGTGTGATTTGACGCCGTTAGACTATTTCCTGTGGGGCTACGTCAAGTCTATGGTCTATGCCAACAAGCCTGTGACGATTGATGAACTTCGTACGAATATCGAACGTGAAATTGCAGCAGTATCGGCCGATTTATGCTTGAAAACCGTCGAAAATTGGGTTCAGCTTCTGGACTTCTGCAAGCGTGCCCGTGGTGGCCATACAAAAGAAATCGAGTTCCATACATAATGGCATCGAACGTACTTTTACAGGAATAATGAATTTTATTGATATCCAAACCGTTTTTTTTTGTAGCGCTCTTATTGAAAAACCCTTTATATATCGACCCCTCTTACGAAAACCGACACCTTTCAATTTGCTTAAGAAAAGAAGCACAAGTTCAGTTTCCCCACGAAAATAATCACATTGTTAGTATACCCAAGATAAGAAGCATATACGTAGCCACGAAACGAAGCATTACTTTATTTTCGCCACAAAAAAAAACACTTTTACATTTAGCTACGATTTAGCTATTTCGCCAAAAATAAAAGCATATATATTTCTTCCAGAATGTTACCCCAGTAGACTGTTTTGTGCACAAGAGCAAACTTAGTTTGAAAAATTTGTTCCATTCGTATTTGGCCAGAATCCTTTTGCGTCATTGGAATGTTTTTTGGAAAATTTTGTTCCATTGGGATTTGGCCATAACCCACTTGCATCAATTTGACATTTTTTTGCAAATTAGTTCCATTCTGATTTGGCCAGAACCAACGCGTCATTGGACATTTTTTTGGAAAAATGTATTCCATCGGAAAATATTTCCAAAAAAATGTCTATAGACGCAAGTGGGTCCTGGTCAAATTCCAATAGAACAAATTTTTCTACAACAAAAAATGTTCAATGACGCAAGTGAGCTTTGGCCAAATCACACCTGCATGTGTATCTATGCCCAAATAAAAGTAACAATGACGCAACTGGATGTGAATCTATTACTCATTGGAACAGTTTCATCAAATGTCCAAAGACACACCTGGAAACCACGTCATCAATGAAAAATCATCAAAGAAAATGTTGGTCATGAAATACTATCTATCACCTCCATCATCAACATTTTGTGACTTCTTAACCATAAAAATTTATGTTGGGATCGAGAATACATGCGTGTCGAGAATATTCGTGGCGAAATTAAAAATATGCTTTTGTTCGTAGATAAAATATATTCGTGTGAAAGTTAAAATTATGCTTCTGTTCGTGGAGAATTAGAGAATGGATTCTTTTCGTAGCTAAAATAATTTAATGCGAACAATTAGTATAGCAAATTAAATGAAATTTTGATAAGCATTATATTTATCTGTACTTATACTAATCTATTTTAAGTGAATGTGGGCGGGATGGTTCCCTTATGCGGGGCACGTCCCATATAAGATACATTTTCATGATACTGTATGGCTACAGTTATTATAGTGATATCATATTTTTTGGCGTTTAACACCCTAAATTTGTTATACTCACCACATCGAAATTCACCACAACGAAACTCACCACACCGAATCTCACCACATTAAAACTCACCATTCCAAAACTCATCAAATTAAAACTTACAAACTTCTACGGGAAAGAATTCTATTGTGACGAATTATACGGGAAAATATTGTTCGAGACAAAATTTAACGGTGAAAAATTCTACGGGGTGTAATTCTACGGTAGGGAATTCTACTGGGGAGAATTTTTCGTGGACTGACTGAAATTGAACGATGATAAATTTTATATTTACAAAAAAAATATATAAATTTAAGACATAGAAGAGTTAGTTCATTAAATTAAATTGATTACAAAAAGTTGATCAAAATTCATTAGAATAACTTTCGAAAAATATAAATTTTTCCCACCGGGCATGTAAACCGCTGTGTGTGTCTCTGATGAGAATTTGTTTATGTGTTGGTTGTTGGCTTCCTGTTCTTTCGTGCATTTGCTGCATTTAGATGTTTTTTTTTCAGTTATTTTTCGTTATTTTTTTTTTACATCACAAAATTCATTCATGTTTCTTGCAGTGCGGTCGGTGCTGCCTGGCACAGACACACACACACACTTGGCTCACGTCCTCGTTCTCAAACCACCGTGTGGCTACCACTCCTCGTCTACAGTTTACACTCTCCGTGGCTTAATCCTCTCTCACGTCGTTGTTTGCTTAGGCTCGCCACATATTTTATGTGCGGGTCGCCATCGTCGTTGTCGTTAACGTAGTCGTCAACGTGTGTTGGTGACGTTTGCGATTGCGATTGCGATGTAACGTAACGCAGCGCATCGCATCGGCATCAACGGCGCGCGTCGTCGCGTCTCGGTCTCATGTCTCATGACGTAAGCGCCTCCGAGGAGTTGCCAGCTCGGTTGACGAAAGCCGGCTCCACAGTTTGTTGCCGTGCATTGCATTTGCTGGAGGTTTATTTTACGTGCATTCGGTGTGTTTTTGTTTTTTTTTTTTTTTGATTTTGGTTCAGTATCTTTTATTTGTGTTGCTGTTGCTGTTGCCACTACCACCTGCAATCAAGTTGTCTCCAAAGTTTTGATTTATGTCAGTCGTTGTGTGTCCTTGCGGTGTGGCGGCAGCCTTCTCGTTCGGTTGGTCGGTTCCTCGGTTCTAGTTACGTTTATCGTTCGTTCGTTCGTTCAAGCGCTTGGCTGCCTAAAGTGTCCCACGGAAGTAGTTCCGTTTTTTTTTTGGCCGTTGTGCATGTTTTTGACGAAATTCTACGGTCTGGCGCGTCGGTCTCTGACTTTGAAGCGCGCGTCTCGGCGCCGGTTCCGGTCACTTGTGCGCGTTTTGCAGCCTTTTGGTCACGGCACATACGGCATAGAATTTTTGGCAACAATTTTGGCGGCACGTGTTTTATTTTAGTTGTTGGCGATTTGCTGTTGGCGTTAATTCGTTGCGTTATTAACGGCTGACACAAGCAACTTTAATAGTAGCAGCAACATTTGTAGCGGCAGCAACATCATTGGCACCTCCTCTAGGTGTAACGCTGTTGCGTTCGTTAACGGTTTGTTGCACGATCGTGTTGTGTTTTTTTAACCGTGTTGTTTGATTTGCTTTTGTAGTCGTCGTCGTCGTTGTTGTTTTAGCGCGTTATTGTTGGCGTGTCCTGCACGCAACGGCAACATTATCCTGCGTGATAAATGTTTTTGCTGCCAGCGCGTTTTTGTTGCTGCTGCTGCTACTGGTGCTGTTCGCTTAATCAAATGGCATTATTGTGTTTGTTATGTGTATTTTAGTCGCGTGTCTGTGTCTGCGTGTGAGTGTGTGTGTGTGACCAACAAAGTGCGAAATTGTGTTGCAGCAACACATTAAGGCGAAAGCAAACAACTTCATTAAATGGCAATATTTTGCACGAATTTAAAAAACTAAAATTTCAAAAGTTAAGAATTTATTAAAATGCCTTAAAATATGTGCAGAAATAAAAATTGACAAAAACGTGTGGCGTGTATTAAGTTGAATTATTGTTAAAAAACAAGGATACTAAAGGATTACATTTTTTTGGCGGCATTTATATTGAAGGTATGCAAAGGTAATACAACACTGAACTAAAAAATTGCTGCTTAGAAAATTAAGTCAAATGTTTAAAATTGAATGGTTTTAAAATTAAACGAAATGATTTTCAATTTAAACAAAATTTTATCTTATTTTTTTATTTTTATTTATTTTATTAAAATTAATTTTAATTTTTTTTTGAAATGCCCCTGAAAGTATGCAGCATTTACAGTGCATAGCATAAATTTGAAATGCATGACATACATCTGTGGGCAGAATTTAAGCGTTAAACTGAAACTTTGTATTCGATGTCACCCTGTTCGTCCTATAGTTCGTAGACTATTTTAGAGGGACATTTTATAAAATAAACAATAGTAATGTTGGTAGATGCTTGCCGATAGTAAATATGATTACTGACATTAGCAAGTACACATACCATTCCAAACGAAAACAAAAGACAAAGGAGTACAATTGAAATATATTTAGTTATAAATAAAATAGAGTAAAAAAAATAAAAAAACAAAACGATTTTAATGTATAATAATATAAATAATAAAACAATAGTTATTTTTTTAAATAACTTCTTATTGTATAAAAACATTCACGTGTTGTTTTTTGAGAACTATATTTCCCAGAACGGCGAACTTTGATCTGAACTTTGTTTTGTTATTGTTTTCTTCGATTACTTGTAAAGCGGTAAACGGACAAAAAGAAAAACACACGCCACTCCAAGGACAAAATAGACAAAGCTATTTATTTCTTCGCTATCGTAGTGTCGTTCGCAGTGAGACTAAGCATGTGTTTTGTTAGTTTTTTTTTTCGATCACAACTACATTCCTGAAGTACGCAGCTGCACTGAAAAAAAAACATTATTATACGCATAGAACTTAGGCCGAGCTCTCTCACCATTTGAGCTGTGCGTGTTATATTTGTACTCAAATTGGTGGGTCCTACAGTTTAATGCCGAATCCGAACGCCAGGGTGAGAGCTTTTTATGAACAATGTTTACTCTCGTAAGTTTGGCATTGACTGCCGAGAAGTAGCGTCGCATAGAAAAATGTTGTCTACGAAAGAGATGTTGACAGTCGCTGCGGATCGAACCGGGGACCCTTCGGCTCGTTGTCGAACGCACCAGCGACTTTTCGCTCGTAGTCCAATGCACTAACCAGACGAGCTACCGACGCACAGTGGTGCAGGAAGTACCAAAAGTGGCGATAACCTCAAATTGTGTTATTTTTAGAAAAATAAGTATAAGGATAGACTAACATTCTATGAAGATTTAATAATCAATATTAAGATGTAGATTATTAAAAGTGTGCGTGGTATCTCCTATACAACTGAAATAATTAAATTAATATATGTTGAGAATTACGAGAGCTACAGTAATGCAATTTTATAGTAGAATGTTTTCGTTAATATAATTTGATTGGACAAGTGGGCGTGGTACCTCCAAAACTGTTGAAATTGTTAATATTAGTAATAAAAAAAATTAAAACAATAATATTACAAAAACTTGATAAATACCAGATGTAGCTGACTGCATTACAAAAAAAAAAAAAATAGTTTTTATGGTTTTTAAAATAAATGGTTCAAAATTGATCACAAATTCGACAATATTTTTTTCTTGCAATTGTTGCGGATTTTTTTTTTTTTTTTTACAAATTAACCAACGCTCAGGGGATGCCCCCTATTCGTGCAATGCACAGTGTTGATCGTAAGAAAGGATTATAGGTTAAAGGGAGGAGGAAAGATGGAGTAGTGTTTGTTTTAAATTTCACAATATTAAAAATGTCGGGAAAAACAGACGCAGGGAGATTGTTCCACAAACGTATCGTGCGACTGAAGAACGAATTATCTCTGTAATGCGTGGTTCTGTTGAGAACCGAATGGACTACGAAGGGGTGGGCTTGGTTCGATGCCCGAGTAGAACGAGAGAATACACGACCTGATGGAATCCCTCGAACACCTACCATTGTAATACCAATAAAACAGGCTTACACACCCTACGGTCCTTCGGTGCTCAAGAGAACGAATAGAGGATGAAATATTTCCATCCCCTATTAAATATATTGCACGTTGTTGGATTCGATCCAGGAACTCCAAGGAAGATCTTGAAGCCCCTGCCCATATGTGCGAATTGTATTCCATCTTAGGCCGAATATAGGTGGTGTAGACAGTGCGCTAGTCAGCAGGAGTGAATTATGTCTTACGCCGTTTCAAAAAACCGAGGCACTTGGCCGCTTCTTTCGACAAATCAAATATTTGATCATTCCCACGGAGGTCACATTGAATTGATATGCCCAAAACGTCAAGAGCAGCTGACTGCGCAATATCCACAGAGTCCATATTGAGGGGAGGGAGGGGTGAATCCATTCTTTTGTGAGATAACAGACAACATTGGGTCTTGCTTGCATTAAAATCAACTCTATTTGCAAGACCCCACTCGGAGATTGTTTTAAGGTTATTATTGAGTGTATCATTCATTGTGCGTCTTTTACTCTCAATCTCCAAAGAGTTTGGGCGCTTGTTGAACGAGTATGAATGACAAATGTTACTGTCATCTGCAAAGGAATGAATTGGGTTCTGGGTCAATGACAGAAGGTCATTGATAAATACCAGAAATAGGGACGGGGATAGGACGGAACCCTGCGGGACTCCATAATTGATGGAATGTTGTTCTGAGAAAACACCATCCATCGCAACTCGTATTGAACGACCCTGGAGAAAACTTGATATCCATCGAGTAAAAGAATTACCGACGCCATATGCAATAAGTTTTGATACCAGGGCTTCATACCACACTCGATCAAAAGCCTTGGAAGTATCGAGAGCAAACACCTTACTCTCCCCGAAAAGGTGAATACAGTTATTCCACTTTTCGGAGAGGACCGCCATCAAGTCACCGGTAGATCTGGTCCTTTTGTACCAACATTTGTACCAACATATAAAATAACAAACAATTGGCAAAATGCATTGAGTGGCAGATCGTACACAGAAAAATATTATCGACGTAAATACAGCAACCAATAGTGATTGGATTCATTAATCAAATATAGCAACTGATAATAAATGCATTCAATAATCAATCCAGCAATTGTTATTCTTAATTAAATCGCAAATTCCGTTTGCTAATATGAATATTTGGATGTCCATGCAAGCAATTTAATTAGTCGGCACAATTCCGTTTGCTAATGTGAATATTTGCTGCATTGACGTACAAATATTCACATTAGCAAACGGGGTGTTGATTTAACGAAGAATAGCGAAGGGAATTTAATTGCTGAATTGATTATTGAATGCATTTAATATCGGTTGCTATATTTACGTCGATTATTTTTTTTGTGTACAGCTGTTTCAGAGGCAGCAAAGCTCTTTCATCAGCGATCTTTCTCTGCAGATTCTACATTTCAAGTCGCTTAAGTTTTTCTTCTCCAATGAACACAATAAGAATTATGTGCATTGAAGATCCAAAAAAAAAAATGCAAATACTGCACCAACTCTAAATGATAAAAATCCAACTGAAACTAAATAATAAACACAGAAATGTTTAATTTCCATAGAACGTGATGAATTGAATATTGGGCCTTACATATTTTTAGAAATAATTAAAAAAAAATATATCTTTTATCGGTATAACATTTTTAATATGACACAGACAAATCATTAAAGGTGACTATTTATATATGTGAATAAAATAAATTATATTTTAATAGGTAAATACCATTAAATACAACAAAATACTATTACATTAATTCTGAGCTTATTATAACTCTCCTATTAACCAGTTTTTGATGAGATTTGTATCTGAGTGTGTGTATTACTTCATTCAAATTAATAATAAATCATATTTTATTTATATAAACTACACTCCTAATTAAAGTTTTGAAGTTTGTGTATTCAGGACACCGAACTCCTTCAATGATTTTTCCAGCTAGAGTAATTAATTTCAATAAACAAAAAACAATTGTCACATAATTTACTGTCTAGACATTGGAAAATTTAGTATTTTCAATTACCATTCCGTAGTTGAACAACCGGAGGGTGGTCTGAAGCCTCGAATGGCCTATACCGAGTGACACAAACATGGCAGAGCGATTGTCGGTGTGTCTGTCTGTTTGTCTCTGGCTCTGTGTGTTTGTACGTGAGTGGTACGAGTGCCTATGACGGTGTCTGCTGACATGCGTTCAATGCCAAACAAAAACAGAAACCGTTAAAAATGAGGCACAGCAGCGCACAGAACAAGATGCACAAGTGCAGGCTGGCAGGCAGACAGACAGACAGCCAGGCAACCCTTTTATTTTGCGAATTGCAACGCAACCTCAACTCAAGCTGCCATTTGTTATGCAACACAGCGTCTACGTCTGCCGCCGACGGCACGCACAACCACCAACTTGCAGTCGCCATACGGTCTGGTTTGGCAGAGCCGCCTTGCCAACGTCACCACCGCCTTCTGCACGACGTTGGCCAAGGTTGGCGACGAGGCCAAGTTGAATGCAGTGCAGCCGGCAGTTGGCAGTGGAATTAAACTTGCACAACATGTGACAGAGCTCGAGTTGCAAATGCATTGATGCAACCATGCGGTTGCGTGCGGAGGTTACTTAGTTAAGGCTTCGTTGCATGCCAAAGAAGCCCTACAAATAAAAAGCAGAAAAAAACCCCATACACAATGCAGGATATTCAAAGGAACTCCATTGAATACGATGCGCAAAAATTGTGTTCAATTTGAATTTGAAAAACCGAAATGATGAAGAGTTACAGTGAGGCGGGTCGTTTTTCAGTTGAATTGCGAAATGAATCTGTTGATTGCTTTTGTGACAATCGACACAAGGCAAAGGGCATATGGCACGGGGCGTGAATGTTTGTCTTTCGGATGAATTTGAATTACAATAATTGTAAAAATCATTAATTTCGCGCTAGGATTTATATTTTTACTGCACTTGTTCTATAGAATAATTATAGCCTACACTAAAAGTGAAAGGGTAGCATTCAGTTATTTGTAACACCCAGAAATTTTGATAACACCAGCCAATACGGGTTTTGCCACACTCAAAATAATTTCTAGGACATTTTACGAAATTTTTTTTCGTAATTTTTAATATGGTAAAAAAAATAATAATTCAAATAATTTACGAAACATTTGTAATATATGTTTTTTCCCAAATTATTTTTTACGAACGATTCGTATATATTAAGTATAAATATTCGTAAAATTAAAACAACAACCAAATTACGAAAATTTCGTTTAAATTACGAAACTTTCTATATATTATTTTCTATTACAATTTCTTTACGAAAGAATAACATATTTACGAATGAGTTTAGATTTGAATTTGAATTCGAATTTCAGTAGTTATTTTAATACTTTCGACTTGTTGTTGGCTCGTATATCTTTCCATCATGAAATGGCAAATCTTACTGAAGAGAAATGTCAAAAGAGCGGCAAGAAATATGGCGTCGTTTGCTGTCCCTGTCGCTCTACTTTTGTAGCGTCCCTGTTGAAATACCCTTGAAAAATCGTTTGTAGCGCTCTTATTGAAAACCCCTTTAGCAACCTGTTGCTACTTTTTATTTTAATTGGTATCACGGGCTCAAGCAGAAACACAAAAAAAAATATATGTGTAAATATAGCAAAAATTTGATCAATACAATTAATTTTTAATTGATTTATCGCCGATACGATCTTTAATTGAATTGAATTCATATTTAATCATATTAATTAATAAGTTAACAAAAAATATACAAAAAGTAACATCAATACAATTAATTGATTAGCTGAAATAACTAATGAATAATTGTATCGATTAAATATTTAATCATCTTAATTAACAAATTAACAGAAAAATATAAAAAGTTACATCAATACCATTATATAATTTGTTAAAACGACTATTTAATTAATTGCATTAATAATCGCCCTTGGTAAGCACACGACGCGGTGTCATGATGCGAGCTTGCAGCGAAGGAACTCCGGCAAACAAGCAAATAATGGATGTTTTGTTTGCGCGTTTGGTTGCGCGTATATTATTCCCATTTGGTAAAGGGTTTTTCAATAAGAGCGCTACAAACGTTTTTTTCAAGGGTTTTTCATCAGGGACGCTACAAAAGTAGGGCGACAGGGACAGCAAACGACGCCATATTTCTTGCCGCTCTTTTTGACATTTCTCTTCAGTAAGGTTTGCCATTTCATCATGGAAAGATATACGAGCCAATAACGAGTCGAAATTATTAAAATGTATTACCAAAATTCGAATTCGAAAATCTTTCCATCATGAAATGGCAAACCTTACTGAAGAGAAATGTCAAAAGAGCGGCAAGAAATATGGCGTCGTTTGCTGTCACTGTCGCTCTACTTTTGTAGCGTCCCTGTTGAAAAACCCTTTATATGCCAAGACACTTCGTCGTCGTCAAAAATGGTGATGCTTTCAACTTCATCATCAGAAAAGTATATGTTATGTACGTTCACAAGAATTTATAACATTCTTTTTCAATTAATTGAATGAGAATTTTAAAGACCGTGAAGATAATAAAAACACTTTTAAACGTTGACCATACCAATTAAATAGTTTGTTATTTATGCGAAGCCCTAAATTGGAATATTTTTGGAAGCAAATTACATTTTTAGCGAATGTGTTTGCTAAATACATTAGAACTCGTTGCTAAACCAGTTAATAGCACACAATTATTTATGGTTGCTGTATTTACGTCGATTATTTTTTTCTGTGTAGTTATAAAATACAAACAGTTTTAAAATGTGTTCTGTGTGCTAAATGTGCAAAAGTATCAAAACATGTTTCATATTTTTATAAAGGAATCGTCATTTTTATGGGGTGTGTTTAAAACAAACTATTTTATGTAATTGGTATCGCGGGCGCAAATAGATAGTTATAAATACAAAATATATTAAAATGTGCTCTGTGTTAGTTCTGTTTAGTGTCAAAAGTTTAAAAGTATTTCATATTTTTATGAAACGTCATATCAATCGTCAGTTTTTTTTAATAAAGTATTCGCGTATTATACGAAAGATTTGTAATACATTTCATATGTTTCATAAATGTACAAATAATATCGTCCAAAGTACGTATACTTTCGTAAAATGTACGAATATATTCGTAAGAAGGTACAATAATAATTTACGAATCATTCGTATAATGTACGAATGGCTTTCGTAAATAAAATCTACGAATAGTTTCGTAAAGTAAACAATTAATATTCGTTATTTTATCATAAATTTACGAAAGTTCTTTCGTGTATTTTACGAAATATTTCGTGGATAAATTTCACGAAAAAAGTACGGAAAATTATGAAAAAGCATGCGAAACGTGAAATATAAAACCGGAACTGGTGAGATATTAGGAACCAGAATCGTTATTAAAAATGTGTTGAACCGAAACTAGAATCGGAGCGTATATTTTTTTTTTCTGGTTGGAATCGGTACCGCTAATTTAAAAATATCAGAAGCAGAACCGGAACAGATATTATAGTCCCTGTCATGGAACGCAAAGAACTGAAATCGGAACCTTTATTAAAATTGTATGAAACCGGAATCGAAGGCCATTTAATTTTTTGGTTGAAACCGGAATCGGAACCACAATTTTAAAAATCTTGGAATCCGAAGCGGAACCGATATTTCAATGACTTTTAGTCCCTTTAATAAATAATTCAAAAGTTAAGTTTGATACTTTTTATTCTCTTAAATCCATAAGTAAAACTAAAACAAAAGATTTTTAAGAAAAGGTTAAAATATCACGAAATTTTTATATTCTGAAGCTGGAAGAAAAAATCTTTAATGGGCGCGTGCCAGATTTTGGAGTCACGGACACGCACGCGCACGACAGCAACTAGCACGCACGGAAATTTGCACGCACGAACTCAGATTTTCGGGAGTGAAACGACAAAAGCACGGCAGGCGCCCATCTCTACTACCGACATTAATAATATGAATGCGATCATAAATATGATGAACGTTTGGTAACTGTCGGAAAAGTGTTCTTCAATATGATGAACTGTATATGAAATATTTTTTCAAAAAATTATTTTTTCCATTTTTGAAAAAACTTTTTTTTTTCAACATTTTTTTCACATTATATTTTTTTTGAAACAAATTTTTTTTCGAAAACTTTTTTTTTTTAATTTTTTTTTTTCGAAAATTGATGAACGTTTGGTAACTGTCAAAAAAGTGTTCTTCAATATAATGAACTGTATATGAAGAATTTTTTCAAAAAATATTTTTTTCCATTATTTTTTTTGAAAAAACTTTTTTTTTTTCAACAATTTTTTTCATATAATTTTTTTTTTGAAACAATTTTTTTTTTCAAAAAACTTTTTTTTTTTCGAAAATTTTGTTTTGTGGTGAAAAAATTCATAATATTTATGAATAAATTCTTCATATTGAAGAATTTTTTTCTGTGTGTAAATTTTCATGCATCTCGTACCGTTCGTCTAAGAATTTAGATTACTTGTATACGTACGCAGGGACAATCTTCATTTTTAGCTTGTAGATTTTTACAGCATTTTACTTACAAATGTTCAAAATCGTAATTTGAAAAAATATATTTTTTCTTATATCTTCAATAACATACGAACTAAAAAGTGTATTTTGTATTTTTACGAAAAAGCGCTTCTTTCGTAAAAATACAAAGAATATATCCAGTATTCAAAAAAATATAATTTGAGCGCAATATCTTGAAAACTCTGGCAGGTAACGCAGAAAGCAACGCAGACATGAAAAAAAAATGAATTCAAATATTTTTACTTTTTAAATTTTTAAAGGTTTATTTCAAACCATAAGAAATATTTTTGATTATCTAATATTAGCAATCATGCCAAATATTAATAAAAAAACTTCTATATACTAAAATCCAAAAATAAAAATAAAATCAACATTGGCTTATTACGCCTTACTATTTCCAATAAAAAAAGAACTGCATTAAAAAATATATCAAAAGATACCGAGTTTTGGCTGATAAAAACGTTTCTGAACCACTATGCGCCGTCTAATGTTGAAATAGGTGTAATTAATCGATCTCAGACCTGTAAACGGTCCACTTTTATACATATAACTCATATAGCACTCTACGTAAGATTTTTCGTGGACGTTTTTTTATAAAAAAAAAATAATTCGAAAAAATTAAACGAAATGCGTTATACCTATCCTCAAACACATGGCTACAATGTATTCCTAAAATATACTACGCATGCAGGAATCTCCGAGGCGCTCAAATTTAAAAGCAGAGTTCCCAAAATATGTCGGAATTCTGCTAATAAATTTCACAAAATTTGTTAATCAGTAATTCTACCTTTCCAGGAATATGCCAGAAATATTACAAAAAAATGACAGACAATTTATTTTGGGACCAGATTGATGTGTATTATGTCATTATTTATAAAATTCATGCCCTCGGAGTTTTGTGGATTTTTTTTTGAATACCAGTTCTTTTGGCTTTTTTAAAGATTATCAAAGTCAAAATTAATTTAATAATGTCCAAATATTTAAAATATTTTGAAAAACTCATTGATGATTTTTGACTCATAAATGATGGCGACCACAAATGTGATTGTGACATTTACAAATTACTTTGGTATTTGATGTTAATAAACTTGATCGTTAAATATCATGATACAAATATTAATATTTAGTAATAAAATTAATGAACTATAATTTGTGCCCACTTCTTCCTAGATACCAAATATTTGATGACAAACTAAATGTCTGTGTTTCCGAATTAAACCACAGATTATTTACAAGAATTTGATGAATATCTTAAATTGTGTATTTTGCAACTCAATAAATACATTATTAACTACGTTGGTTGGAATTTACGTGCAACACAAAATACGCTTCGGCGCCACTGAACATATTGAAATTTGCAAAACTGTGTAAATATTTAAACTGCAGACAACAGATACTTATGCTATACTTCATAGGTAATAAACAATAAACGATACGATTAATACTTGCAACAATTTCCGAAAGTAGTTAAGTGCAATTCCAATGCAGCCTAATATAAAACAATTCGAACGATTCGAACTTCGAAGTAATTATAACCTTTACACCTTTTGTCAATTGACCGAAAAGTATGCCAACACAAGGCACTCGATTTAATAAAGTGTCCTGTAAATATGTTGACTTTCACTGAATAACAGCAAATTAATTGCCATAGCAGGAATGTTATGTAGTATTTAAACCACATCCTTGCTAGTCATTGTTTTATCTCTGACTTGTCTCTGATTTTGTTTAGTAAGTGTTTATGAGTGGACGGGTTCGGAACCAAGGGATTGGTACAACCTACATTGGCTTGATAGTTCTATAGTGCTAGGAGTGTCTTATCATCAAGTACTGGGTAGATTACAACAAAATCATATGCATTATTTACTAAATAATGTCGGTTGTTCTGTTTGCAGACACCCTCTATGAAGCATATCTTTTTGAAAACACACCAACCGACATTATTTTCATTATTATCGTCATCATCATTTGTTTGGATTACTTGCTGGCATCTTTTATTGTTTATATTTCCTTGGTTGCCAGTACCTAGCATTTGGTCAAATTGCAGTCCGAAGATGAAATCCTTTTGGAGTAGAGCCATCTCTCTTTCTCGCACAGTGTCTGTCTCAGTTTGAATTTGCAGAAATACCTTCATATCTTATTTATCATGCTGTGCTCAGAGTGACAGTGTTTGTGAAATTTCCATGACAATTATTTGGGTCGGTTTAGTGCAGATATTTCTCGTACAAAAGTCGAAAGAAGGCTACACTGGAAGCCAGTTTGTTGTGTCCGGATATGAGACAAGTACATCTGTCATTTTAAGTGGCTTATTCATATGCATGATGCAGGGGGGGGGGGGGGGGTGTTAGTGTGTGTGTGGGAAGTGGCAGGAGTGTTTGTGTGACTGGACGTCATTAACTGAAATTGATAACGTGCTGTAGTCGGTCACTCAGATATAAATGAATACATGATGCGCATGTATAAAAGATGAGCACTAGATTCTGATTAAGCAGCATTTGTTGTGACTATGCTTTAAATGTACTGAATCAATTTCTCTGGAATAGCTCGTGTAGTGTACCATAAGATGGTCGGTTACCATGCAGTATCGAGAGTTTAATTTTGGGAGTTTTTAGAGCGAATATAATAAAGTCTCTTTTTGGGCGTTGATTTAACTTATAATAACGATTTGTCGAATTCTATCTTACTTTAATTAATTTATATCAATGCCTAATGAAAACAATCTAAAGGAACTATTTTGTAGCGTCGATGGCTCAGATTTTTCGTCAGTTGAACTAAGAGGTGAGTCGCTGTTTCGAATCACCTCTGGTTCGATCCCAATGCCTGAAACATAAAAAAAATAAAATTCATTTTCTATCCGATGCTACCTTTCGGCAGACAATGGCAAACCTTCGAGAGTAAAACACAGAAAAAGCTCTCACCATATTCATCGGATTGGACATTAATTTGAATTCATACATATATCTACTCCCAATCCGACCTTCACATATAATTTGCTGTATCCTTTAGTAGACGCGGTAGCTCAGTGGTTAGTGCGTTGGACTGCGAGCCGAAAGGTCCCCGGTTCAAGCCTGGACTGGGGCTAACAACATCTTTTCATAGAAACATTTTTCTTTACCGCGCTACTTCTCGTCAGTAAATGTTAAACCTACGAGAGTAAAACCATTGCCTATGAAAAAGCTTTCACCCGCCCGTTCGGATTCGGCAATACACTGTAGGTCCCACTACTTTGAGTACAAATATAATACGCACAGCTCAAAATGGTGAGAGAGCTCGGCCGAAGTTCTATACAGGACTGTATAGAACTGCACTTAGACTGAGAGAATCCGGTTGCTGAACTACAAGACCATATGGTCACAGCAAAATTTTAAATTGCCTTCGTCAAGCATCGATAGGGAAATCTACAGATTACCTCACTCCAAGGCTCGATTTTGGAAGCAAAAATTTCGTAACTAGTTTCCCTTTCCGAACAGAATGAAGGAAAAGTTTCATACCAGGGGGTTTCGACACAATTACCTTCACTGACGGTTCGAAAATGAACTGTGGTACTGGTGCAGTTATTTTTTCGGAATCTCTCAACAAATCCACATTCAACCGGCTCCCAGACTACCCCAGTGTTTTCCAAGCGGAATTGCTTGCAATTAGAGAAGCCTGCAACATCCTCAGTAAAGTCGCACCATCCTTAGACTTAGACTGAGAGAATCCGGTTGCTGGACTGCAAGACCACATGGTCACAGCAAAATTTTAAACTTCCTTCGTCAAGCATTGATAGGGAAATCTAAAATTTACCTCACTCCAAGGCTCGATTTTGGAAGCAAAAATTTCGTAACTTGTTTCCCTTTCCGAACAGAATGGAGGAAAAGTTTCAAACCAGGGGGTTTCGACACAATTACCTTCACTGACGGTTCGAAAATAAACTGTGGTACTGGTGCAGGTATTTTTTCGGTATCTCTAAACAAATCCACATTCAACCGGCTCCCAGACTACCCCAGTGTTTTCCAAGCGGAATAGCTTGCAATTAGAGAAGCCTGCAACATCCTCAGTAAAATCGCACCATCCTTAGACTTAGACTGAGAGAATCCGGTTGATGGACTGTAGGACCATATGGTCACAGCAAAATTTTAAATTGCCTTCGTCAGGCATTGATAGGGAAATCTAAAAATTACCTCAATCCAAGGCTCGATTTTGGAAACACAAATTTCGTAACTAGTTTCCCTTTCCGAACAGAATGGTGGAAAAGTCTCATAACAAGGGGTTTCGATACAATTACCTTCACTGACGGTTCGAAAATGGACTGTGGTACAGGTATTTTTTCGGAATCTCTCAACAATACCAAGTCCAACCGGCTCCCAGACTACGCAAGTATTTTCCGAGCGGAATTGCTTGCAATTAGAGAAGCCTGCAACATCCTCAGTAAAATCGCACCATCCAACAAAAACTTTTCGATCTTAATCGATAGGCAAGCGGCAATCAAAGCCATAGACTCCGCAGGAACATACTTCAAAATAGTAGCACAGTGCAGTAATGAGCTCGCCTGTCTCGATCTTCAACTAAACGTAACTCTCCCCTTGGGTTCCAGGGCATAGAAACATAGAGTGGAAGAAAAAGCTGACAAGCTTGCAAGTCGGGGTTCTTCACTCACAACTCTGAAATGGAAGAAATATTTGTTCCATTGGAAGTTGTGAAAGCACAATTATTCTCTCACTAGCACTTCATAGCTAAAACAAGTTGGGCAAGGCTCTCATCTTGTGCCGTCTTCAGAAAGACCTGGCCCACATACCACACAATTATGACAGGACACTAGGCAGTATAGGAAGACGCAGCAGACTCGGAATCCCTTCAACATACACTGTCGCAGCTGCAATGATATCAATGGGAAGGAATATTTTGTTCACTACATCTGCAAATTTCCTGCTCTAGCTGCTGGTAGATTTGGCGTCTTTGGCAAATACTTTCTCGACGATCTATTAGACATACCTGGAATATGCATGGGAAAAATGGTTATCTATCTAAAAATCGTTGTCTTCCTCCAAATGAATAAAGTCTTGATCCCTTCCCGAATTAACTAACAACAGTTAACAACAGAGTTACAGGACTTGTGCCATTAAAACGACCATCATTTCAACCAACCAATCAAATATAACACGCATAGCTCAAATGGTCTAAGTAATTTAGATTTATAGCACCAAACTATTATTATTATTTCTGATAACAAGGAGCAAGGTGTTCGAGGTATAGAAAATTGCTGAGTAAAGACACGTACTTGTGTATATTGATTGGCTGATTTTAAAGATTATTTCTGAGAAATTCTTTTAAAAAGGCGAACTTCTTGCGATTGCGGTTTGAAAGCAACATAATGTTTTTCTATGTTTCAATCCAGTATGCCATTCGTATCGATATCGTTACGAGATCATTACGAGTAGATGGAGAAATCACACGATATCGGACCCGTTCTCGGAACGATATCGAGCGTCAAATTGGACCTAGATGGTAGGTAGATATCGGAACGTTCTGTCGGAGTTTTTTCGATACGAGAAATTTTTCGAAATCGGAACGATATCGAAGAAAAAAATGGTCAAAGTTCAAGATTGCAGCGGAAATTATTGCGATATCGATTTGATAAATGTTTAAACATCATATCTTTTCAAAGAATTTCAATGTACGAACATTTTTTAAAATTAGAATCGAGAAAGCAACGAGATCGAACTTTTATATCGAAGTTATTCGAGAAAGCTTCGAGGAATCGAAGGTCTCCGAGACATGGCAGACTGGAAACTTAACTAAAATGGTCTGTTTAACTAAATTCCTCTTCGTTCGGTATATTTCAGTATTTATCTTTGCTAATGGGGATAAGGACGACCAAGCTCAGCACAAAACCTCAATTTTATAGTACTAATATTCCAGTGTTTTAATCGGATGAAACATTCCACAACTCCATGTTAAAGTTGCCGGTTGGTTTCATATTAAAGAGCCAGAACTAGGACCGGTTAACTATCTCCAAGCAACCTGTCATGTGCCTAGTCTAGGACCGGTTCGTTTCCTCGTAGGTGTATTACTAAATTGACCGACGAACTTCAGTAAAGGCCATTTTTGGAGGATCCCACATGAATCTTCTTCTTGCGCATTTCTTGCAAGGTTCCTGATGTGTTCGACCTATCTCTTGTAGGGAAGGGCTTGTTTTTGTATCGAAAGGTCATTAAAACTATCAAACCTAAATATGACTGATACGAAATCTCATAGGAATATATCTAATATATTAAATTAGTAACATATAATTTACTTCAATGACGCTTGAATTTATTGGAATTTCCTATTTAATATGAGCCACTTATTCGGATTAATTTTGACTCTATTTGTTTAAAAATTTTATAAAAATCTCTTTCTATATTTATAGCTGCATTGTTACTCTACCATAACACGAAAAACATAGAACGTTGTATACGCAAACAAACTATGCTATGAAGGCTACCACCAGCTCAAGTCTCGCACAAACTGCCGCGGCTGCCTGCTCCAGCGCTAGCTCCAGCTCAACATCGACACCGATAACAAGCGCCATCAGTAGTGCCACGCACGGCAGCTTTCAGGCGGCCACTGCACCGCCAGCAGCAGTTGCAGCAACAACAGCTACAGCAACAACGAAGCGTCACACAAAACAATCTAAAGTCAGTTTTGCTCCCAAGGATATCACATTACCGCTGATCACGTGATACGAAAACATGCCGAACAACAACATCGTCTGCGAGTGGTTGCGCGCCATTGGGCTCAACCAGTATTCGGAGAGTTTCATGGAGAACGGTTACGATGAGTTGGAGATCTGCAAACAAATCGGCGAAATCGATCTGGATGCAATCGGTGTGGAGAGTACACAGCATCGTGGCAAATTGCTGAAGAACGTGCGTACGTTACGCGAAAAGGGCGCCGCCATTGTATATGTCATGATCAATGATCCGAAGGCATTGAGCAATAGCAACGAGATTCTGGCGACGGACTGTGAAACACCGACATCGATGAAAGAGCTGGAGGCAATGATGAAGCGACATCTAGAGGCGGATGGTATACGGCTGACAGCACATCCTTACTCTTCGCCGGTGAGTACTCGTTGGATGTGATAACCAACAAGGTTCAAGGATTCAGATTATTATAATGATGGAATACAAATTGAAATACATTTCCAAAAAGTACTAATTAGGTTATCATAGCTGATATGTCGGTTCTAATAGCCAAAACTAAAAGGACCGAAGTTTGGCCTGTAAACATTTGAGAACAATTTGGTGTTTATCATAATATTCTTATGTTTTAATATTTCATATTCTAACCGAATATATCAGTTAAATAAATCAATTTGCTAAATTTTCGCTTTAACCGAATGAAGCTGGCTGTAGCTACTAACGTATTTGTTCATCCAACCTCATATCATATAAAGGTTGTGTGCGAATTCGACTAAATTGCTGAATAAACTAAAATTTTAACTACATCTAATTGAAATAAATTGGATGTCTGCAAACAGATAAATGATAATCGATTACGAACGGACTTTAACAATTACCGGTAACCGAATGGAGATCGAATGAAAATAGGTTAAATTTAGTTTAGTCAGCAATTTAGTCGAATTCGCACACACCCATAACAGGATTTTTCTGTGTGTCGAATATACTTCGGTTATAGAATTAGAATTAATGTACACATGTTTGAGAGACGGAATACTGAGTTTAGGAATTGGAATTATTTGATCTGACCAAAATCTGATATTATTTGATACGTTTTTATTATATTCGAACACATTTCTCTGTCTAAATACCTAGTACGAGTTAACATGAAAAAGTAAATTTTAAAGTACTAAGAAAAAATAGTAAGACATTATCATGATGATGGTCGTACTCTAATCGTACATTACCAGATCCGAATTCATTAAGTTCTTCCAAGGGAGAACGTCTCGAAAAAAGTATTGGCATCTTTGGGGGATACACGTTCTTCGAGATGAATTTTAACTAGAACTCGTGTCGTAATCCTCAGGTTCCTTGTCGAAAGCACAGATCATTTTCCAGCGTCTAGTTTTTGGTTTTTCCGGATTCAGCGTAATCGTCTGGGCTTCAGCTGCGAAGTTAGCAGTTCTCTGTTATGAACGATCTACGCTCTACGGTTGTGCGGTCTGAATATCCTGCAATCCGATGTATAGCCGTCTAGTCTAGCTATCTATGGTAGAGTCAGCGTACCTCAAAGTAATAGTTAGACTACAGCCACGAAGCAAGCAGTTTGATCTGTTCTCTGTTCCATGAGATCTGGTCGATCTATGATCTGTTCTTACAGGCATGTCAGCGTTATAGACTGGGCGTGATAGACTGTACTGCGGAGAAACGTGCTTTTCGAGATGAATTCCAATGAGAACTCGCGTTCGACATATCTCGTCGAAAGCAAAGAGCAATTTCCGGAGTCTAGTCTCGGATAATCTAAATTCTCTATATATCTAGGTCAGCCTACCTCTGTACTGTGATGCACTCTACAAGATGAATTCCGGCGAAAACATCCAGCACTGCGAGGTAGAGCTCACGAGAATTTTATAACCAACGCCAAGAAGGAAGCTTGATCAACTGGAATGCTAACGTAATAGTTGAACAGCTACCAGCTCTTTAGTTGAATTTCAACGTTAACTCTCATCGAAGTTCTCACTTCCCTCGATGAACGCAATGATCAATTTCCAACGTCTACTCTCGGATGTCCCAAATTCTCTCTATAGTTAGAGTCAACGTACGTCAGCGTGATAGTCTGGGCTACAGCTCCGAAGCAAGCAGTCCTGTACTGTGATCCGCTCAAAGTGATGAGTTTCGGTGTTAACATCCTGCAAATCCAAGTTTGAACAGGGTCGACTTACTATTAAATAAATTTATTGAACTCAATTTAATATTATCTGTAAGGGAAACATCCTAATACATGAATTTATTATAGAAATGAAACTTCAAAGTTAAGATCTTCTGTAGGAATTGGATTTTTGTAATCTCACTCTTTAGAGTTAAAAAAAAAAAAAAAAAACTGGTTGTCCACTTTCAGCTTGTCTACAAAAGAAAGTCTTGAGTGAGAAATATTCAAGCATATTCCTTCACATTCCTGTATGATTTCTGTATTTCCGATGAGGAACTTCGATAAAGTATTTTCATCCAGGAAAGTATTAGAGACATTTTCATTATGTCAATTTTGTCATGCATGAAATACAGGGGTTTTCAATAAGAGCGCTACAAAAGTTTTTTTCAAGGGTTTTTCAACAGTTTTTTTACGAGCCAACAACGAGTCGAAATTATTAAAATTTACTACCGAAATTCGAATTCGTATATCTTTCCATCATGAAATGGCAAACCCTAATATAATAATAGTTTGGCGCTACAGTCCTGTATAGAACTTCGGCCGAGCTCTCTCACCATTTTGAGCTGTGCGTGTTATATTTGTAAAAGTGGTGGGTCCTACAGTTTATTGCCGAATCCGAATGGAAGGTGAGAGCTTTTCATAGGCAATGGTTTTACTCTCGTAGGTTTGCCATTTACTGACGAGAGGTAGCGCGGTATAGAAAAATGTTTCTATGAAAAGATGTTGTTAGCCCCAGTCCAGGCTTGAACCGGGGACCTTTCGGCTCGCAGTCCAACGCACTAACCACTGAGCTACCGCGTATACCTTACTGAAGAGAAATGTCAAAAGAACGGCAAGAAATATGGCGTCGTTTGCTGTCCCTGTCGCTCTACTTTTGTAGCGTCCCTGTTAAAAATCCCTATACTACATGATTTTTTCAGACTTAGCCCAACGAGAAAATATTATGAATCGGTCCTAGTTCTATCCCTTTTATATGAAACCAACCAGTAACTTTAACATGGCGTTGTCATTGAAAGGGGTGAATTAACATCTCATCCAGATATTTCGGCCTATTTCTGGTAACTGGGGTTTAATTGGAGAATTATTAAACTGAATCAAATTCTTCAATTGAAGACCAATTTAGTGAAAGGTCTAAAGATCTGCATGAGTTGAAGACCAGTTCAGTCATAGGTATAAAGTTATGCATGAGGTGTTAATTCACCCCTTCCAATGACAACGCCATGTTAAAGTTAACGGTAGGGAGATCATTCACCAATGAAATTAATATGTCAGTGACTTTCATCAGGGATATAATCGATAGATCAGTGATAAAATAAAATGATTAACATCATCTGACAGGTTATTACCAAATTGTTGTAGATAAGGATGATGGAAATTTAAAACTTCATTATAACGTTGGCATTTTGTTTTGTCAAATCTAATTGACTATAATACAGACTTTAAATCCGATTTAATTAAGTTCCTCTAAATACGTTATGTCGATACTTTGGGTAATGAATTCATGTGTTAACTACATGAATCTTAAAATATAGTATTCTGGAATATAAGAAGGAAATTGTTAGTTATTGTCTTCCGATTGTACATGTCTACCGATAAACACTAATGTCAAATATCTGTCAAATATTAATCAGAAAGTCTAATTATTTGGAGCATGAACAGGAATGGGACTATATGACTTTACCATCCAAGTAATTCGTTCTATCCATCAAATACTGTAGTTTACACTTTACTATAACCAATAAACCAATATTTAGCCCCTTTAAAACCGGGTCAACAATGTCACAGCCAAATGTGTGTCAGCCATTTAGTGCCATAGTGCTCACATCGCTCGTTATTTGCTTTGTCGCTCTCGTCGCTCTCTAGGGTCCATACACATAGTGTCAGGCCATACTTTAGTCCGGTTCGCCATGTGCACACGTCCACATTTAAAGGAACTGCAGTTCAACGTGTCCCGCTGCTTCGAGCTGCACACAATAAATTTTCTACCTCCAAGAGAATCAATAAGTGGTGCGCGCGCGGTAGTCTGGTCGGTGTACCATTTCATGTCGCGGTTGCCATACCACTTAGTCATTGTGATCATGCTGTGCCGCCTGGGAATACTGAATGAAAGACTAATTTATTAGTTGGGTCACTCACTAGGCGTTGTGAGAGCGCGGGCTTAATATTGTTTTTGCGAAATTAAATATTTTATGGTAAAAGGTTAAAGTTTAAAATGATTTTTCGTTTAAAAGTTGTTTTTTTTTTCAATATACCGTCTGTACGGTAAGCACACACACAGACCCCCAAGTCGGTGGAGGTGTTCACAGATTTACATCGCAAATGTTGACATGCGCTCAGTCGACATCATTCGCAACTTTTAACGCATTTTCGTACAAAAGTCGCTTAAGCAAATAAAATACTTTCACAGCAGCTTTATTTACATTTCAGAAATCAGGATTTACACATCTCCGTGGTAGCGCACTGTGGTAGCAAGGACTTCATTTGATGTTCGAGTGGCCATAAAAGGGTTTTTGTAAATAGTCCACGACTATTTGGAGCGAAATGTGTCTTTAGCTTTAAGTAGGTAAATAGCGCTTAATGTGTGCCCGCTGGTAGGTGTAGTTTTAAGAGAAAGACGACGATGTGAAATATGTCACTGGTTCAGGTGCAATTTTTAAAGTTTTGCACAGGGGAAATATTGAAGTGGGTTTAAATTTTATTTATTTTGAGATTTCCTAGCCCAGGTTAAATAAGTATAAATGTAATTTCATGGAGTGACATTTTTTGTGACATCGAGCATGTTTCTTTAAAAGCTGATTTTAAAAAATGTTCCTATTACAAAGTAGAAATTGTGCTATGTCCAACTGATCATTGTATTTTATTATATAATGTATGATGAACATAATCTGATCATTCGAAATAGTTCTTTCGAAACAGGATAATTTTCAAAAACAAAAAATCCCTACATTATGACCTACTTTATTAAGAACTACCTGGACCTGTGCACGACTCCAGCAAAGATTTTGTGAATGCAAGGATATGGAACAGTTTTATTAATATAAAAAACATTTTTATTATTTATATCATGAACCCTTGCTTCACTGTGGATGTTTTTTTTTATTGGTTTTATAAATGTAGCAACCAAATCAAAAACAATTTTCCGCCAAAACAACTTTTCTCAAAGACAATTCAGACTGTGCCTCTCCGTTGAATCCGTAGATTATGTAGCCGCGGTAGCTCAGTAGTTAGTGCTTTGGACTGCGAGTTCAAGGGTCCTCGGTTCAAGCCTGGACTGGGGCTAACAACATCTTTTCATAGAAACATTTTTCTATACCGCGCTACCTCTCGGCAGTAAATGGCAAATCTCCGAGAGTCAAAACATTGCCTATGAAAAAATCTCACCCGCCGTTCGGATACGGCAATAAACTGTAGGTCCCACCACTTTGAGTACAAATATAACACGCACAGCTCAAAATGGTGAGAGAGCTCGGCCGAAGTTCTATACAGGACTGTAGCGCCAAACTATTATTATTATTTAATATTTCGCCGCAGAATTCTTTCCAGTAGAAATCTTCCCCATAAATTGTTACCCATAGAACGCTTTTCCGTAGAATTCTTCCCTGTAGAATGCTTCCCGCTAGAATTCTTTTCCGTAGAATTTTTCCCAGTAAAAGTTTTAGTGCGGTGAGTTTCGATGTGGTGAATTTTCATTGTGGTGAGTTTTGGTGTGGTGAGTTTAAGTGTGGTGAATTTTAGTGTGATGGGTTTTAATGTGGTGAATTTTTATTGTGGTGAATTTTAGTGTGGTGAATTTTAGTATGGTGAGTTTTAGTGTGGTGGGTTTTAGTGTGGTGGATTTTAGTGTGGTGAATTTTATTGCGTTGAGTTGAAGTGTGGTGAGTTTTACTGTGGTAAATTTTAGTGATGAATTTTGGTGTGGTGGGTTTTAGAGTGGTGAATTTTAGTGTGGTGAGTTTTAGTGTGGTGAATTTTAGTGTGGTGAGTTTTAGTGTGGTGAGTTTCATTTAACAAAAAAAATTATTCGACAAAAACAAAATATTCGAAACCAAAGTTTTGTTAAAAAAAAATTCGGAGGACCAAAAAAGGACGCAATGGTTCGACAATAACAACCATGTTCAAAAAAGAACGCAATGGTCTAACACCATTAAAAAAGAAAATAATTGACAAAATCAACAATCTTCGAAGAATTTTGAACGACAAAAATTTTGTACGACATAAACAATGCAATGGTCGAAAGTACCATTTTCAAAAAAAAAAAAAAATTGCAAAAAAATGTCGAATAGAAAAATGTGTTTATGTTTTTGATTTTTTTATTTTCTTTGCTTTTGTTTTTCCTTTAGTTTGGCTTTTAGTTTTATATTATTGATTTTGTTTTTGTATTTTTGCTTTTGTTTTGTGCTTTTGATTTTGTGTTTTTGCTTTTAAATATATTTTTTTTCATTTGAGTTTTTTGTTTCATGTTTGTGGCTGCTGTAAGCGCCAAGTTATATTGTTTTGAAAGTTTAGACTGTATCGGTGGTGCCACGCCCCCTTTTCCAATCCCGCATATATATAGCCTATCATTCCCAGACCCTATCGCATCTATGGTCAAAATTTTAAGAAAATCGGATCAGCCGTTTAGACGGAGAAGAGGAACAAACAAACAAACAAACAAACAAAAGGACAAACCAAAAAAGAGATTTATTATATTAATAGGATAATTGTTACAGTTTTGTTACCGATGACATTAACTTCTGCACAACAAGAATAATTGATCTTAGTTACTTTTTTGATAACTAGGTGACACTATTTCTAAAAGTGCAGAATTATTTCGTTTCATTTCAGAAGCTTTTGCTGCCGTTTCTTTACTTCAGTTAACATCATCTCTTTTTACTTGAATTTTATATTCAACATCAGAGTTACTTAATTCTTAGACAATTATATCTTAAAAACAAACAAAAAAAAACACCATGCCATTGAATATCTTTAAAAGCAACGCATTTGACTTCCTTTCATTGTGTAATTGTGAAACGGTTCTACTTCAGATCAGATTATATTGTCAGATCTATGTAAGAATGCACCGCAGACAGAGCATGAAGAAGAATTTGACCCCCTTAACTCGACCTCTTGACTATTATAACTTCACGGCCTCTCCGAGAGATGTTGCAACATCAGCAGCAGCAGCAGCAGCTAAAGTCGTCTTAAAATGCAATCGACATGCGGCATAAACTTTTCGATTAAAGCGTCGTTCAATGTTTGCCATCTTTGCCTCCTTGTGTGCCCCGTACTGCTTCCCTTTTGCTTACTAAGTAAACTGTTCAAAAATGCATTTCTTCCGTTTCGCGTTCCGTACTTCCTTTTATGATTTCAGCGCGTTTTTGCATTTTTGTTTTTCTGCAATTTCTTTTTTGCATTTCGGTTTTCTTTTTCTTTGCTCAACTTGTCGAATTTAAGTGGAAAGTGGTAATTGAGACGTGATGCAACACTGCGTGGCATAAATGAATTTTGCAACTTTTTGCATCTTCCTCCTCCGAGGAGACGAGACGAACGAGGCACACACATGACTACTCTACCACGGAGGCAGTAGCATCTTCGTCGGAAGCATCTTGTGTTGTGTGCAGTTGAAGTGAAAACCACGCACGTTCGACATCTTGAAAATGATTACTTTGCCAAGCACTAGATGGCGCTGCAATTTGTAGGTAATGATGAGCAAGCCCTAGACGATGATTATTTTGCTTTCTTCATGCGTTCTTGAGCGGTGTTCAAGTTGCTATTTGCATCTGGTAATTAGTAGGGTGTGAATACATTTACATATTGTATATGAATATAGTTTGTGGACATCTCGAGACAACAAAAACTAGGCAAATACTTAACATACTTTTCGACGGTAGCAAATAAAGGTAATAACAAAAGTAAATTTGTTGAAATGAAAATACTCAAAGGTTAGATGTGTCGAAAATGAAAATCTCGAAAATATTAATATCCAAGCAAAAATGTCGAAAATAAAATTTCGAAAAAAAAGTCGATAAATAAAATTTTGAAATAGACTTCAACACTGGAAGAAAGGTGTATAACGTAAGAAAGGTTTATAGTTTAAAGGGTGGAGGAAAAATGTAGTTGCATCGTAGAATGTTTGTTTTAAATGTCCCCTTATTAAAACTGTTGGGAATAACAGACGCAGCGGGAATGTTCCACAAATATTTCGTGCGACTAAAGAACGAATTATTTCTGTAATACGTGGTTCTTTTGAGAACCGAGTGGATTTCGAAGGGGTGGATTTGGTTTGATGGCCGGAAAAATCGAGAGAAAGCACGTCGGGTGAATTCGGGCCAAGTACTTACCATTGTTATACCTATAAAACAGGCTTAAAGACCCGATGGTCATTCGGAGCTCAAGAGATCCAATAAAGGATCAAATATTTCCATCTCCTATTAAATATATCGACCTCGCCGTTCGGAATCGGCATTAATCTGTAGGTCCCACCTCTTTGAAAACAAATATGACACGCACAGCTCAAATGGTGAGAGAGCTCGGCCTTAGTTCTCTAAAGGACTATAGCGCCAAACTATTATTATTAAGTAATCGCACGTTGTTTTATTTGATACAGAAATTCTAAAAATAATTGTGAAGCCCCTGCCCAACTGTACGAGTTATATTCCATCTTAGGCCGGATATAAGTGGTGTAAGTCAGCACCGTCTTACATCGTTTCGGAAAATCGAGGCATTTGGCTGCTTCTTTCGACACTTTAAATATGTTATCATTTGAACGCAATATTCACAGCGCCCACATCGAAAGAAGGGCGCTGTGATAACCGACAATATAGGGTCTTGCTTGCATTAGAATCAACTCTCTTTAAAAGACTCCAATGAGGTCATGTTTATTATTGATTTTTTTCATTCATTATGCTCCCTTAAGTCCCAAAATATATTGTTCACTTTTTGGACATTTATAATAATAATAATAGTTTGGCACTACAGTTCTATAAGAACTTAGGCCGAGCTCTCTCACAATTTTGAGCTGTGCGTGTTATATTTGTACTCAAATTGGTGGGACCTACAGTTTATTGCCGAATCCGAACGGCGGGTGAGAGCTTTTCATTGGCAATGTTTTACTCTCGTAGGTTTGCCATTTTCTGCCGAGAGGTAGCGCGGTATAGAAAAATGTTTCTATGAAAAGATGTTGTTAGCCCCAGTCCAGGCTTGACCTTTCGGCTCGCAGTCCAACGCACTAACCACTGAGCTACCGCGGCTACCGCTGGACCTTTATACTATTTTTTTTATTTAGTGCAGTACTCCGGAAAAAATACTTCAATTCATTTTAAATAATTGTTTTTGTTTAGAAATAAAATTCAAAATATTGTTACAAAATGAGGGAATATTCTCCACTGTGCCATTTATAAGAGTAAATGAGGCGAAGGACAATTCAGCGTACTAAGCAATGTGTTAAAAAGAGACGAAAGATCATTCAGCGCACTGAGGCAATGTGCGAGAAAGAGATGGAAGATCAGCGCATTAGAACACATGAGAGCATATGAAATAGCATGTAGTACTCACGATAAGTGTAGAAGGTTCTCGAAACATGTCAAGCGTGAGAAATGGAAGACATCCTTCAAGAGTGGTCGAAATTTAAGGGGTCATAAAAAAATTCTTTCGAACAAATTTTTTACGAATAAATTTTTAAAATTTTTTTTGTAATTTTTTTTCTTTCGGACATTTTTTTTGAAATTTTTTTCGCACAAAATTGAAGTTTTAATATTTTTTTTTGAATTTTATTTTGTAATGATTTTTTTTTTTGTGAAAAATTTGTTTATTGTTGTAAAATGTGTTTGTCAAAAAATATTAGTATTTTGCAAAATAATATTTTATAAATCAAGCAAGCAGTATTTAACTATTAAAAACATAAACGTTATAGTAATTATTAATATATATATTGTTACAAAATTCAGTCTACGTAAAACTGATCTTCAAGTTCGTATCTCTGGATTGTGTACAAAATAAAACACTCTTATATTTGGTTTAAATTATAGCAAATAACTTTATTAATTCACTTTAATAAACAATTTTACTAATAACAAATTCTACTAACTGATGAATGTCCACTATTTTACTTGACATTGATCTCACACGAGACGTACTCGACCACTTTCCAATTACTACTGAAGTGTTGTGCCTCAGATTCGACGCCCTTATATACTGCATGCATCAGTTCGACAGGTTCGAGAACATTCTACACGTTTCGTGAGTGCTGCATGCTATTCGCATCTCATTCGCACTTATGTGTTTTAATGTTCTGATCTTTCATCTCTTTCTCGCACACTGCTTAGTGCGCTGAATTCTTATGTGTCTCATTTAATTTTGTTGATTGCTTGCACTATAGGGCAAATTACCGCTTTTCGTAACAATATATATATATGAGTAAATGTAGACAAATTTTTGTGTGTAAATTTGATTTTTTAGAACATCGTATTGAACATTAAAAACATAACGTTAAAAACATTAAAAACATGAAATTATCCACTTTGAAGAATTTTTTTCCTGTGTAGAGATTTAGACGTTAATTGTATGGACCAAAACTTAAAAAAGAAAACTAATATTTCAAGGAATAAATCGAGTTTGGAGGATTATTTCGAATTCCATTTCAATACCTAACATTATTTGAAGAGAAACCAAATATTATGTTCATTTTAGGAACTTTATATTCACAAAACAATTGAAACCTTCTTTAAAAATAACGTTTTATTTGGATATTTATATTTTAAATGTTATTATTTTGTTCAAATTGAAACTTTTTTGGGTTTTTGAACTTTTTTTTTTGTTTATGTTGCTCAGTGCTCCGGGTAAAACTACTTCAATTCGTTTTTAACTCATTTTTTTATGTTGAGTAATCGAATTAAAATAATTTTGAATGGATATTTGCATATACAATTCATATCGCATTTCGCGTGGACTAATCGAAATACAATTTCTATCATGTAGGTACTTAGATTGTTCATGTATTTGACTCTCCAATTACTGGACTCTGTAATGAGCTGCCCGACCGTTGAATTGATATTAAATCAAAATCCTATCGGCTCTTGGCGGGTCAATCAGTTAGGATTTAATTGTTGCATAGCTGAATGGAATGCTGTAGGGCATTTTGGGTTGAATTCGGTTGGCATAACAAAGAGTGGGGTGTTTGAATAACGCGAATTTCAGGGACTGTCATAGAACTGCAATCACAAAGTAACTCTGTGTGACAATCGGGGTATGCGCTGTAACTACGCGACTAATTCGCAGACAGACAAGTACAATGTATATGTGCGGGTGTCTGTTTATCCAACTGAGCGCTGTAGGCAATTTTGCAATTTACATAAATGCATTTAGCTGACGAAACTAAGCAGTTGACAGCTGTCAGAAGATGTTGCGTCGCGCAGTCTTTGTACTTGAGACACGTCGGAGTGGCAACTCTGGCTCTGTCTAATTACCGCATGAATGAGACACATTTTCAGTTTAAATATTAAAGTGCATCCTTGGGTGTTTGAAAAACCGCTTGACCGTAAATTATGCAGGATTCCCTTTTAAGTGGCACAGTTTTTGTGCAGCTCAACTCGAGCAATTTATAGCCATGACTTAGAAGCTGCCTCTACTAGTTATATATCTTGTTGTGCTCGGTCTCCTTCTTCTTCTTCATCTTATTCTTCTTATTCCGGCAAGGACATAAACCATTCGACTTTAAAGCATTTTTATTACTGATCCATTGCATGCCTTGCATATTTCTCGCACGCAGGAAGGCAAACGCGGCTATCTGGAGGGTCTGGCGGCGCACTACAGCAAACACATGTCGCTGCCCTACGACGATGTGCTGGACGCCATCGAGCAAGTGCGCGTCTCCAAGTGGAAGGAGCGACATGTTCGCATATCGACGGGTCATACGATAGCAAGGGCGTCGCATCGCAGCGTCCATCTAGGAAGTTGTGGCGAAAGCGGCGGACGAGGTGGTGGCTTCGGTGAGCGCAGCATGCCCAGCAGCAGCATCATTGGTTGCAGCAGCCACATCGCAAATCAATCAAACATGCCTTCGAGTCATAGTCAGCCATTGTATGTGCCGGGAAAATATTTGGTAAGCATTGGATTGGATTTTCGCAAGAATCAGCACAGAAACTATAAAACATTTTGTTCGTTCATTCCATCTTTTTCAGCCTTCCAGTTGTCTGTCAAATCGCGAGGAGAATGAAATTTACAGCTTCACGCAAAATGATTTGGCAAATCGCATGGCCCGCAATGCGATCGACTGCAAATCGACGATGAACCTGAACGGCATGCAGCATAGCTATCCGGGTGCACGCACGAATTTCTTTTACGACTTCTCGGCAACAGGTTAGTTAAATCATCCACATAATATAGACAGGTGTATTTATTATAAATGTGGGATTTTCCCCCTCAAGCAGATATAATTCGAAACAATTATCGTTACGGTGGTAATTAATATTAAATATATTTGTGGAATTACATTTTTTATGGAAATAGAATTCCTTGTTGAAAGGTTTTAAATTATGGGGTTGTTTTAAAATCATTCACTTGGGCCAGTTAAGTATGAGTCTTTCGGAATTTCGACTGAAATATGTCCAAAAGTTTAGGAACCACAGGTTTTAGTTGACCAATTACGTCCATTTTCAACTCCAAATTGTCTGGGAAAACATACCTAGTCTGCCATGTCTCGGAGCTCTTCGATGACGGAAGTTTCCTCGAATTAACTGCGATCAAAAGTTCGATCTCGTTCCTTTATAACTACTATTATTTTTAATTTTTCATACACAAAATTTTAAGGGGAAGATACGATATTTATATATTTATCACACTGATATACCGAATTTTTTTGAATCAATATTGATATTTGATGCGATAACGATCCAGAATCGTTTTTTTATCTTGTTTCGAATAAACTTCATTATCTCATTGCGATATCTGCGTACATCTTAGAAAGAGTTGTAGTATAATATTGATACGAAATCGAACGAACTCCTCGACATCTCGAAACAGTCTCGGAGCGATATCAAATCGAATGGCAGACTGGGTCTTTTCGTTTTGCTGTAATCTTACTTTAAACAGACAGACGTTTATCGACTCAGGAGATGACATTTTCCAACCACTCTTTTCCATAACCTTCACATCTCTTTTTCTGGAGGTTACCCAAGAACAATATAGCATATGAGAGAAGGAGTCATATTGTTTAATTCCATTGCAATACTACAGAGTATGGATGACAATGGTACCGGTCACAGAACACGAATTGCCTTCTTCCTGCATGCAAGTTCTGTTTTCACCAGTCACGTGAAAGTTAATATATAATAGACATCTGCACAAATGTATTTGAAGTTCCCTCTGCCAAATACGCACTATTACACTCTACAGTATTGAGTGCATTTTGCAATGACAGTCGACAGTATTATAGTGCATTCTCTCCAGCGACTACACTACCCTCCACTGCAGTATTTGTTTCATTAGTGTCAAGTAGTATCAACACATATTTTTTTACAAAACATTTAATGTTTTGACAAACAAAATCAAATGACACTACTGTCGCTGAACATGCAACGAATACTGTGATGCAGTGAGTGATCGCAACGAGTAACGAGTGAGTAGAAAAATGTTGAAAACAACAGCGGCAGTAATATTCTTATCTGTATTTATATGTTGATAAAAATTACAAAAACATTATTAAAAAAATTTAAAAAAAACATAATTTAAAATATTATATGATTTTCTTATATCTTTTGATTTTTTCTATATTTCAATATTAATGAAAATTCCTTAGAGTACGAATGATAAAAAATATTAAAATGTACTGAGTACTCAGTATCATAAGAAGTTCATTTTAGTGTATGACTTTTTATTGCACACCATTATAGACTCTTCACTATAACTACGTCTGGTTTATGTTTTGTTTTGACATTACTTGTGTTTTGTTGTTGTGAGCAACACATTCATTTGATTTTCAAGCATAGAGTCACCGACAGTAAATGTTTTGAAATAAAATGAATGTGTTGAAGTGGGTTTCAAATGGATTTGTGCTGATGACTAATATAACGTACCGTGTTTCAACGGTAAAACATTTTCATTTTTTTTTATTCTTAATCTTTTTATTACAAATTAGAAATATTGAATTGGCAATATTGATTCTATAATTTTGGTGTATATAGTAATTGCATTATTTTTAATTTTGCTAATATTGCGCATTTCAACTTTGGTTTTTTTTTCCTAAAAAATTTCTCGCATATGGATTATATTAATACCCAACGAATCAAAAATTAAAAAATTATACCTTATTTTTGCCTAATTTATGCATTATATCCCACTTTGTCAAACTTTCCCATTATGTCATTAGTTGCGAATCATTACGAGATCAGGGCGCGAAAAAGGAGAATTCACACGATATCGAACACGTTCTCGTAGCGATGTTGAGCGTCCAATTGCACCTAATTGGAAGGTAGATATCGTTGCGTTCTGTCGGAGTTTTCCCGGTACACATAAAAAAATATATGTGTAAATATAGCAAAAATATGTATCAATACAATTAATTTTTAATTTTTTATCGCCGATACGACATTTAGTTGTATTGATTAAATATTTAATTATATTAATTAATGAATTAATTGAACAAAAATCAAAGGATGTGTTAATTTCCGATGAAAAAAGTTATTTTTTTATTTGTTGTTTTTTATTTTTTTATACACAGAAAAAAATAATCGACGTAAACACATCAATCATAATTAATTCTACACCATTGGTTGTCTAGCAATGACATTTTTGCCATTTTCATATATTCAGCATACCCATTCGCTAAAAATCTTGTTTGCGTCCAAAAATATACCAATTAACTATTTTGCTTTAGTAGCCAATTATCGTCGATTTAAAAGTATTTTTGCATTTTCACAGTATACGTATAATTCTTTTTTAGTTTATTAAAAAAGATTATTATAAATTCTTGTGCAAGTATATAACAAATATACTTTTTTGATGATGAATCATAATTAAATATGTAACTATGGTCATCATCATCATTTTCAACGACACCAATAGACTGTGATCAAACTCTATAAGTGTTTCTTTTGACATGAACCAAATGAGAACTGATATGCGCGCCAACTAAAAATTCTAGTTCTAAGCGAATTCTATCAATTTCACGAACCAATTTGACACGCTCTAAGCGAGTACACGCACACACACCACGCACTGCTATATACGAATACACATAGATGTTGCCAGCAAATGCGATTGCTAATAGGAAGAATGTGTACGCTAATACAATTAATAATTTAGTCGGTGCAGTTTTAATTTGATTTTTTTGATATACCTTTTTCGCTAAATTTATGATTTTATTTTTTGTGTATATATGAAGACGGTTATTTACTATATAAAAAATGCTTCCGACTTAAAAAAAAAACTATGAGTAAAGAACTAACGTAGGCAAAAACCAGTTTTGTGCAAAAAATAAAAATTTATAAATGGAGGAATCTGGTGCGTGAAATATAACATTTTTCTTGAAATTAATATTTTGGTACTATTTTTACCCTGTTGGTTTTTCCACTGGAGTGTTCATATGTTATTTTATTTTATTTTATTTTGTATTTAATATTTATTTTACTACTGGTTGTTCGAAATCCCGTCACCAATAAAAAGCTATATATAATGAAGGGGAAATATTAAACACACAAAAACGACCCGACTAACCGAATAGGCAAGCACGCGTTGCGATGAACCAATGTAAAATAAGATAGGTACAGCAGTTCTTGTAATACTGGGTAGTGAATTTAAAACTGTGTGTGACTGTAAAACTGTGTAATGCCTGTAAAACAGTCGGTTGGTGTATATGGTATATATATATACACAAAAACAAATAGGTTTTGATTTTGACTACTAAATAAATCGTAAATCCAATTAACGCAACGCAATCTCCTACTTTAAATACTTTTTTTGTTCGATAATGTTCCGATTTTGCAAAATTTCGCTTACACAACTATAGATTAATTGATACAAAATAATTAATTCCATTAATATAATTAATTGGATTTATGATTTATTTTGTTGTCAAAATTAAAACATATCTGGTTTGGTGTATATGCTAAAATATAAATATATATACCATATACACCAACCGACTTTTTTACAGGCATTACACAGTTTTACGAGTAATGATAAAAAATATAATCAATACAGCAACGAGATCGAACTTTTTTTATCGAAGTTATTCGAGAAAACTTCGAGACAACGAATGAATGAGACATGCAGATTGGGTTTAAGTGTAAATTTGGTTATTTAGGTAATGGTATCTTTTTAGAATGCTATCCTTTTAGAATGTTTAAGCTTTCTAATGAAATTTTATAAAATTTCAAATATTCCTCAGGATTTTATTAATAAAAAAGTAGCAGAAACATTTCCGAATTCCCATTTAAACATCACTCATTTGTCTGCTTAACGCGTTTTTCTTAATAACGTCAGTTTATTTTATTTTACGTTACTCTCAACAGTTGTTTCGAATACCAAACACAAAAGGTATTATTAAAATAAGGAATACTATGCAGGGCATTATCTACTCAAATACCCCATACCAAGCAAGTGGCGCATTATAATTGTACTGCGTTTTTTTGTTGTTTTGATTGTCAATGTTTTTTTTTATTACTTACTACTTTTTGTTCTATTGCAGAAGGTCGCAATAAAAATAAAAGACGCACGGTTTTTGCGCGCTTCCTCAATGGTCTGCGTCAAAGCGGTGATGAGCTCAATCAGACGGAAGGAATGCAATTAAAAGTAAGTAACAGTTGCGCCATAGCGAATGATGTTGCTACTCCTGCTACTCGTGCTGCTGCTGCTGATGCCTGATGGCTGACAACACGAGGGACACATGCAAACAAGGACTGACTTTACTCGTCCACTTAACGTTGCAGGTCCAGCAGGAGCAGCAGGAGCAGCAGCAACATCAGCAGCTGTAACAACAAAAACGTTTATGAAAATGTTGCTGCAATATTAAGATTCCTTTTGTGTTAACTGTTTAACGATTTTTTTTGCGATTTTTATTTTTTGCTTTGACATCCTTCGTGTGTCCTTTTATTTGTTTGGCTTTTGAGCGCATATCCTGACACTTATGAGTTGAACGTTTTTAAATTTTCTCCTTTTTCTCTTTTTTTGTTGTTGTTGTTATTGCTTTGGCGGTGTCTATGCCCAGCAGCAAAGTTTGCTTTGCCCGTCATGTTGTTCACAGTTCGTGGGTTTTGTTTCCAAGTTTTGTATGGCTTAAAGAGGGCGGTAAATCTGAAATAAGCTATGTGGTCAAAAGTTGTTGGCAACTAAATTAAAATTCTCTTTCAATGCATTTAATATTTTGCATTTTAACTTTAAAGAAAGCCACAAGAACTGCCCAAATAATTTTGCATTAATTCCACTTCAACACCTGACACAAAATAGCAAAACTTAGCACAAACGACAGCTAAGTGTCAAAAAAGATGAAGTACAAAACGGCGACAGGATGCTTTGCCAGCCAAAGGACAACAAACACAATCATTAAAACACCTGCAACAAAAGTGATAGAAACAGACTCCTCACACTAAAGAAGTAACTTAAAAAATAACTTCAACTTCAACACCACAAAATGCTTTAGAAAACTCAAATAATAATAATAATTTCAACAGCCAAAAATAGAGCAACAAAATTAGAGGAAATTTCCCAAAAGAAACATTTCCGCAACAGACCGCATAAATGAACAAAATTCCATTTGAGTTTTTACATACTGTCCTTGTGCTTGTCGTCAGCGGCAACGTTGCCTGCCATTGGCCGGAAGCATTTGAAAAGCGCACCCGTGGTCCTGCCAAAGTATCCAGTTCCAAGGGACATCAAAAACCAAATTGCTTGAGTAAAAGCCACAGAAAACTTCAATACATATGAAATAACAAAACAAGAATAAAAAAGAAGATCCAACCAAATGAAATCGCTGTGACAAGTCGATTCGCAACACTTTCTCTCGTTCCTAAGAGGTCCAAGTCATGAAGAGAGTGACCGACCGACCACAAATGGTAAAAAAGGACATCGCACACATTCACACAGTCTCTCGCATAGGACGTTGTAAACAACAAAAGTAACAGCACAAATTGTGCTTAAATATTAAACGAGTGAAAAAGCCTTCATTACGTAGGATGCGCAAAAAGGACTCGCATTGTACAACGAAAACAAAAAAAAAAAAACAAAAGAAGCAGCAGCTGACTACAGCGACCACTTTGAAGCGTATAAAACACGCTACGCCCAAAACGAAAATGAAAATGTCCTTTCGATTGCACGTGCTTGAAGGACACCTTGGCAAATAAGCATTCAAAAATAAAACGATATCAACAACAAAACATAACAAAAAAAAGTCAACTACAGCAATTTTCACCCGCCACACAACAACAATAGATAAGCCAAAGGGAAGCCACAAAAAACAGAAATCTAAATGAGTTTAAAAAAGAGGTGCTACACTGAGATAAATTCGATGCATTTAAAATTTGGAAAAATATTAAATTTCATTTCTTTTTACATACTTTTTATAGCGAGAAAATGACATCATTAAGCATTATCAAGAACCTTTGAATTTTACCAGGATCTACAAACGTCATTGGAGTTTAAAAAAAATGGTTCGAATACTCAACACCAAAAAATTTCAATGACGTAGTTAAGTTCTGGGAACATTTAAAAAAACCTTGGGTTCTGCGAAAATCGCAATCCTGATTCTACTGAAATGTAGACCTTATAGTTGAAATGAATAAAACAAATTTTGACCATGAGAATAAAATATTTCCGAATTCAACTTTTTCTACTATGAAATTATAGCATTTAGGATCTATTGATAGACAGAAATATAATGCAATGTTATCAAGAACATAGACACAACAAACTATAAAAATTACTAAGTTCTGTATGGTCTCCTTTATAAAATATGCCTTATAAACATAATTTTGGTACTCTTTTATATAATAAATTTTCAATACAAATACTTATGCTTCTAATCTGAAAATATCATTACTTCATATTTAAAGCACGCCTATTCTTATTGCATACTCAGTTGTTTTGTACTACGTTGCGTTTTTGAAAAAAAATTTAGTAAAAACTGCTATTTTTCGGTAATTTTTAAACAGAGATAAATGTTCTCATATCAATTATATTATTAGCATACATTGCAAATATTAATCGTGATATCCAACCAAGAATAAGTAATCATAATGATTTTGTTTTTATTCATAATATATGATTATAGTAAACATCAATTATTATGATTAATTGAATAAAATTATGCGTACGGCGTATGTATGTATTATACATTCATAAGTTCATAAGTCATGTGTAATTAGTATAGGTTCTGGAATATAATTTATAATTTATTATTCATAATTCATGATTAAAATGTCATATATTTGTGCCAAATAGCCGTTGCCTAATAGCAGTATCGTGCAGATGGGAAAACAAATTCAAATTTGCGAAACAATGTGTAAATATTGCATTTGTAAACATAATAGTCAACCCATTCCATTCTATATCGCTTCGAGACTATTTCGAGATGTCGCGGAAATAATTTGATCTCGATTTCGTATCTATATTATACTGCACTTCGTTCTAAGATGTTCGCATATATTGTATCGAGATAATAAAGTTTAATCGAAACAAGAAAAAAATGATTCTGTTTCGATATCGCATCGAATATCGAGATTGGTTCGAAAAACATTGCGATATTGATGTGATAAATATTTAAATATCGTATTTTTTCCTTTAATTATATTGTAAGAAAAATTTTAAAAATTATAATGTCATCGAACTTTTAATCGCACACTCAGAAAACAGAAAACCAATAGTACGACTATTGATTCTAAAGGACGCGAAACAATTGTTTTTTCCATTAAATCAATACTATTATTTAGCTAATAAGGTGGTCAACATTAAGTAATTTGACTATTGTTTTAATAGTTTATTTTATAGTGCAATACTATTGATTATTAATAGTTTGAGTCATATTAATTAAACTATTATAGTCAGCGTTTGTAAGTATACTACGTGATTTATTGAATGGATGTAAAAAACTTTACCTGCAATGGTATACTAGCATAGAAATAATAGTAAAAAACTATAATTTTAATAGTACGTTCTTATAGTTGCATCCTTTTAAAATAATATGATTTAACTATTGATTTTATATGATCTATCGCATTGAATTAATATTAAAAAACTATAAATTTAATAGTAAGTTACCATAGAAATGTTATAGTTAAATCCTTTTAAAAGAATATGGCGTTCTATTATTTTTAAATGATGAATACTATTGATTTTATGTTGCAATATATTTAAATCAATAGTTTGAATAATTAAATTAATAATTTTATCATATTGATAAAATGGCCATTCCACACCAAATCGACCAAAAAAGTCAAATTTGAGATTTAAACTTTTCGATTTTAATGAAATTTTGGCAACTGATAAACGGTATCGAGACATGCACTACCTATTTTTTCTTTATTTTTTTTGAACACTTATTCCAGAGATACAGTGGCTCAAAGTTGGAAAAAGGGGCTAAAAATCACTTTTGTATGGTTGTTCATATTTAATTATCTCTTGAACTGGAATGCTAGAAACTCCGTTAATAACTCTTTTTAAAGCTAATAGAACAAGCTTTTAGAAAAATTAAGTTGTAACTTTTAAACGTTAATATGTGGGCCGTGGTTTTTTTTAATTTCTAAAAAGTTCTAATATTCGTCCATTTATTGTAAATGTTCATGCAAAATTTCAAGATGGGATTTTGATGGCATCATATTTTAAAAAATAATTTTCTAAATTTTTTCAATATTTTTTGTATGGAAAAAATATTTTTTTTTTTCAAAAGCAAAATTTGCAATAATTTTTCAATGTATTTGTAACTCTAATTTCGAAAATGACGTCAGTTTCATCAAATTGTCTCTAATTTTTGAAATATATACCATTTTTCGAAAATCGTAAAAACTATATCCCAAAATCTGTATCTCAAAAACTTGATACAATATGATAAAAATGACGCCATTTGAGAAATCAAAGTTACATATATTCAGGAATTATTACAACTTTTACTGTAGAAATTTTTTTTTTTGTCTATACAAAAAATAAATAAAAATTTACAACATTATTTTTTCAAAAATATGATGCGATTAAAATACCATCTTGAAATTTTGCATAAAAATTTATAATTAATTAACGCGGTAGCTCAGTGGTTAGTGCGTTGGACTGCGAGCCGAAAGGTCCCCGGTTCAAGCCTGGACTGGGGCTAACAACATCTTTTCATAGAAACATTTTTCTATACCGCGCTATCTCTCGTCAGTAAATGGCAAACCTACGAGAGTAAAACATTGCCTATGAAAAGCTCTCACCCGCCGTTCGGATTCGGCAAAAAACTGTAGGTCCCACCACTTTGAGTAAAAATATAACACGCACACCTCAAAATGGTGAGAGAGCTCGGCCGAAGTTCTATACAGGACTGTAGCGCCAAACTATTATATATATATTATTATATAATTAACGAAAACTTAAGATTTTTTTCAGAGTTTTAAAAAGGGTCTTTCATCAATTTTGAAGTGCAAGGATAATGACCACGGGCCAAATGTTCACGTTTAGAAGTTACAACTTAATTTCTGAAAGCTTGTTCTATTTTAAAACGAGCTATCAATGAAATTTCTAGCATTTCTGGTTCAAGGGATATTTAAATATGAACAACCATACAAAAGTGATTTTTGGCCCTTTTTTTCCAACTTTGAGCCACTATATCTCTGGAAGTAGTGGTCGGAAAAAATAAAAAAAATTGGTTAGTGCATTTCCTAATACACTTTATCAATTCCCAAAATTTCATTGAAATCGAAGAAGGTGAGTTCCAACCGCTGGTCGATTTGGTGTGGAATGGCCCATAAGTCAGTTTATTTGAATATGATAAACTATTCTTTCAATAGGACATTCCGGTATTAATAGGACATCACATAATTTTTAATAGTAAAAACTATTGAAAAAAATAGTGAGACGCTACTATAAAATTGATAGTTCCCTCACTATAATATTAATATCGATTTTTCAATAGTATTGACTAATTTGAATAGTAAAAAATCATTGAATCAATACGAATTCCTATGAATTTTATAGTTTTTTTTTTCTGAGTGCAGTTTGTTCGAGAAAATTCCGATCATCGAAGAGCTCCGTGACTTGGCAGACTGGGATGGAGCAAGAAACATTATAAAAAAAAGAAACATTAAAAAAACATTGGATATATACATCAATTCAATTTATTTGTCTGTTAAATTTCACATTTATTTTAATAGTACTTATTTTTCACTTTATTCACTCACTTAAATATTTTTTTAGACAACTGGCGTAAATTACACATTAAATAAATTAATGTGCAATATGAAACACAGATGATGAATAAATAATCACAATTTCGCCTGTTATGATTAATAATAAAATAAGTAAAATTTATAATAAATACATAATGATTTTAGTTTTTTATTGTAATTTAGTTTATACATAATTCATGAATATAACTCATAAATAATAAAATTAGAAATTAGAAATATGTTTTATGAACGTCTTATTCATAAATCATCAGTAAACAATTTTCTCCGTGTATGTAAAATATACTTTAGTAAGATTTATTTTTATTTTTATAAATTAATTTTAAACAAATATTTATTACAATAAACTTATTGTTTTTTTCATAAGTTTTAAATTGAAAAATAAAATTTTAAAAAATTGACAAATTAAAAATCAAATAACACATAATTCATATTTTTGTTTTTGGAATCATACAGTGTTTATCAAAGTTCGAAGTGTTTATGAAAGTGTTTTTACATATAAAGGGTTTTTCAATAAGAGCGCTACACAAATTTTTTTCAAGGGTTTTTCAACAGGGACGCTACAAAAGTAGAGCGACAGTGACAGCAACCGACGCCATATGTCTTACCGCTCTTTTGACATTTCTCTTCAGTAAGGCTTGCCATTTCATGATGGAAAGATATACGAGCCAACAACGAGTCAAAATTATTAAAATTTACTACCGAAATTCGAATTCGTATATCTTTCCATCATGAAATGGCAAACCTTACTGAAAATAAATGTCAAAAGAGCGGAAAGAAATATGGCGTCGTTTGCTGTCCCTGTCGCTCTACTTTTGTAGCGTCCCTGTTGAAAAACTCTTTAGAAGCATTTTTAAATTTTATGGTTATGGAATTTCTGAATTTCAATTGATGTATGTTGATTTTTTCATATTTTTGTTTTAGGAATCATACAGTGTTTATTAAAGTATCAAAGTGTTTATGAAAGTGTTTTTACATATAAAGGGTTTTTCAATAAGAACGCTACAAAAGTTTTTTTCAAGGGTTTTTCAACAGGGACGCTACAAAAGTAGAGCGACAGTGACAGCAAACGACGCCATATGTCTTGCCGCGCTTTTGACATTTCTCTTCAGTAAGGTTTGCCATTTCATGATGGAAGGATATACGAGCCAAGAACGAGTCGAAATTATTAAAATTTACTACCGAAATTCGAATTCGTATATCTTTCCATCATGAAATGGCAAACCTTACTGAAGAGAAATGTCAAAAGAGCGGAAAGAAATATGGCGTCGTTTGCTGTTCCTGTCGCTCTACTATTGTAGCATCCCTGTTGAAAAACCCTTTAGAAGCATTTTTAAATTTTATGGTTATGGAATTTATGAATTTCAATTGATGTTTGTTGAATTTTAAATGGAATTTCTGAATTTCAAGTGATGTTTTTTGAATTTAAAATTGAATTTCAAAATGAATTTCTGAATTTCAATTGATATCTTTTGAATTTGAAATGGAATTTCTGAATTTCAATTGATGTCTGTTGAATTTTAAATGGTATTTCTGAATTTCAATTGATGTCTTGTGAATTCGAAATGGAATTTCTGAATTCCAATTGATGTCTTTTGAATTTGAAATGGAATTTATGAATTCCAATTGATGTCTTTTGAATTTCAAATGGACATTCTTAAATTTCAATTGATGTCTTTTGAATTTCAAATGGAATTTCTGAATTTCAATTGATGTCTTTTGAATTTCGAAGGGTATTTCTGAATTTCAATTGATGTCTTTTGAATTTGAAATGGTATTTATGAATTCCAATTGATGTCTTTTGAATTTCAAATGGACATTCTTAAATTTCAATTGATGTCTTTTGAATTTCAAATGGAATTTCTGGATTTCAATTGATTTCTTTTGAATTTAAAAAAGAATTTCTGAATTTCAATTGGTCTTTTTTGAATTACATTTGGAAATCGTGTAGTTGGATAAGGGATTCTAATTTCTTATAATCTAAAAAGTGGCTGAAAAGGGCCTAACATTTCGCAAGCGATTTTCTTTAAAAACGTGACGTAATATAGAAAAAAAGAGTATGCAACCAAAATAGGCACCCGTGAATTATATAGGATTAATGTATGGGATGTCCCTGGCAATAAATTATTCTCATTTTATTGAATAGTGTTATTTTGGATCCAATGTCCTAGAGCTTATTATAACAATTTATAAATATGAAGTGGTCCTTAAGTAATTTGTAATATTTATATTTTGAAAATAAAACTAAAAAGTTTTTTTAAGTGTACGCTTAAAAAAAAAAGGTGAAAATAGACCACTACGCACGCAGTGTCTCTGTGCGCTGAACAAAGCCTGATGCAGGGAATTAGCAACGAGTTGCTTTGCTGCTGCTACTCTTGTCATTGAAGTGTTGCTGCTCCTGTGACAGGGCGCAGCATTAGGAGACAGGAGGACAGTAGAAGAACAGGACAAGAGCAAATTATGTCCAAAGCGAGCGCTTCAATTTGGCTGAATAATAAAAAAAAAAACTTAAGGAGCAGTGCGACACGACCGCTGATTATAATGGATATTTTGTGTTTGTTTGTGTGTGTGTGTGTGCAACAGACGGACGGAGTGTGCACGGTGCTCAGGATGAGGTTTAGGTTTTGTTGAGGTTTTATGCTTGGGTTAAACAAATTAAAAGTTTCGCAAGAGCAATTGCGGGTAATTGCACGAGATGAGGGCGAGTAACTAGTTTTAAATTTTTAAATAAAAAAAAAAAAATAAAAAAAATTGCAATTTGAATTTCATTTTTATTTTTCATTTATTTACAACAACATTTTTTTGTGCTTTAATTAAGCTGACTATTTTTTGTGTTTGTTTGCAGACCACAGAGAAAATGAAGAGCTGCGGCACCATGAAACGCGTCGAACCGCATCAGAATTTCGAGGAGACGATACATCGCGTAAATAACCGAGACATATTTTTGAATATTTAATTTTTCATTTTTTAATTTTAATTTTTTTTCCTTTAGTTGAAAACACAAAAAGCAGCGCGTAAAAAAGCGGCAACGCATGATAAAGGTATTCACGATCGCAACAAGGATGTGGCGCATAGTGTCATGAATGAAATGCCTCTTAACAATTACACCAAACATCCATAAGAACTGCGTAGAAAACACCAATACATACAGACAACATAACTCGAGATAACAGCCAACTTTCTGTTGATTTATGTGGCCAATTAAATAGTGTTACTGACCAAGGCAGCAACAGTGGCTACAACACAATCACAACCAGAACCAGAACTGCATGTTGCACTATTACAAAATACAAGTGCAACAATGTACAATAGCAACAACATTAACACTAACACCAGCAACAACAACAATACCAACAACATGCAACAAACAAAATAGTTTTGTTGTAAAATGTTTTTACAACAGTCGAACAGCAAAATGGCAGCAACAAAATATTATTGTTGACCAACAAAAGCAACACAAATATTGCAGCAACATGAAGCCTTTAATGCGTATAACAACAGCAATAATTACAACAACAATTACAACACCAACACAACACAACATTAAAAAAAAAACTCATTAATTCTAGCAACTATTAGAACAACAACAACATTACAATCACAAGTTGCACACAAGTACAGCAACAACAATTGCCAACAAAATGTGAGCAACTTTATTATGTCCAAAGCTCGGACGGAGTGCATTTGCAAATGCAAATAATTGTGTTCTGAATTTAGGTTGGTTTTGCCTTTTAGCTAAACATGCACTTTATTTTTATCATTGAGAATGAATTTTAAATTAATATGAGATATGGGAGATACTTTATAGCAAATGCCAATATGTACAATCGATGTAAATTCCATTCTATTGAAATTTGATTATATCGTCATTTTAAATTCACCCAGTTAAGCTCGCTAAATACAGTTCAAAAATTTTAATTATTGGTTTTACCCGATATACATTTCGTTTCGACATGCACAAATGCATTTAAAAGCCATATAGTACATTCATTTTATTTCAAGACATGTGCTGTCGTCAACTCTATGCTTTAAAATCAAATGAATGTGTTGCTCGCAACAAAGCACAAGTAGTGTCAAAACAAAAACAAGATGTAGTTATAGTGAATGATGTGCAATATAATGATGTGCAATAAATATTCAAATACTGAAATGAACTGCTTATGACACTGAGTACTACGTGCATTTTACATTTTTTATCATTCTTACTCAAGGAACTTTCATTAATATTGAAATAAAGAAAAAGTTCAAAATGTATAAGAAAATGTTATAAAATTTCATATTAATTTTTTTTTTTTGCAAAAATATGTTTGTTAACTAAATATTTTTATAAACTCATAAATATCAACAACAACATTACTGCATTCGAACGCAGAGCGTCAGATTTGTTATTGTTTTTAATGTTCGTCTTCTCAGTGCAGTGCGCTTATTCACTGCACTCCCTGTACTTGTTGACAGTAGCGTCATTTGGTTTTGTTTTTCAAAGCAATGAATGTCTTGAACAAAAAATGTTTTGACACTACTTGCCACCAATAAAACAAATACTGCAGTGAAGCGGAGTCGCTGCAGAGATTTCACTATATTACTGTCGACTGCCAATGCAAAATGCACTTAATACTGTAGAGTGCAGTAGTGCATATTTTGCAAAGTTAACTTCAAATATATTTCTGCAGATGTCTATCTGCGTATCAATTTTCACTGAATATCGCTACGTTTTGTCGGAGTTTCATCAGTACGAGAAATTTTTTAAATCGTAACAATATCAAATTCAAAATGTTATTAAAGTTTGAGATTAATAATAATAATAATAGTTTGGCACTCTTCCACCATTTTGAGCTGTGCGTGTTATATTTGTACTCAAAGTGGTGGGACCTACAGTTTATTGCCGAATCCAAACGGCGGGTGAGAGCTTTTCATAGGCAATGTTTTACTCTCGTAGGTTTGCCATTTACTGCCGAGAGGTAACGCGGTATAGAAAAATGTTTCTATGAAAAGATGTTGTTAGCCCCAGTGCAGGTTTGAACCAGAGACCTTTCGGCTCGCAGTCCAATGCACTAACCACTGAGCTACCGCGGCTACTAAAGTTTGAGATTGCTTCGAAATATATTACGATATCGATGCGATAAATGTGTATATCGTATCTTGTTAAAGAATTTGAATGTACGAGAAATTTTAAAATGTAGAATCGGTCGAACGAGATCGATCTTTATTTATCGAGTTATTAAATGTTCTTATAAATCATCTATTATACGTGTAAATAAGTAATCATAATTATTTGGTTTTATTCATAATATACGATTAAATTAAATATTAATTATAATAATAATTAATTAATTGAATAAAATTATGCATATTTTACTCATGTTTTATGTATAATACATTCATAAGTCCTGAGTATTTAAAATAGGGTCTAGAATAAATTTTATGATTTATTATTCATAATACATGATTTAAATTGTGCCAAATAGCAGTAGCGAGCATATAACTCATAAATAAGAAAATTAAGAATATGTATTTTTTATGAACTTCTTATTCATAAATCATCAGTAAACAATCTTTGCCGAGAACAATTTGACAAAAGGAATTCCAACAAGTTTAAATTCGTTTGAATAAAATTTTTCGAACAAAAATGCGATCGTTATTATATAGAAATCTGAAGCACATTGAAAACATTTTAATAATTAAAATTTTCTAACCATAGATTTAAGTGCCACTTAATCCTAACTAAGGATCGCAAGCAATTGTGGTCTGCCGCACAGTATTGGCGACCAGTAAATGCAATATTTGTCAATGGCTCCGGAAATGACCACTGCATATTGAGCAATTTTAGTCGGCGTCGTCTGTCAGGGAGTGGACAGCAAGGCAACCGGGTAGTCAGAATTTTACATCGATCGTTGAATGGATGAGATGGACAGATGGTTGGCTGGATGGCAAATGGTTGGCTGGATGCATCGATGGATGCATGGATAGGATAGATGTGTTTAAAGGACGACGTCATTATTGTTGTTGTTTGTCTGCACGTCCTATTAGCAGTGAATGAGCAAAATCTGTTCCTTGTTGCTGCCAAAATATTTCCGCTCAAATGACGCTGTATGACTTACATGTGGCAACACTGGCACACAGGCCACATCCGTTCTGCTGGTGGTGTGGCGGCGGCGGCTGCTATCAATGTTGCCAGATGAGGCTGCAGCTGCTGATGCTGTTGCCCGTTGATGGCCATGATGAGTATTGGCAAAATTGCTGATGCAGCCCAGTCTGCGGCAGTCGTCGTTGCTGGAATTTTGGAAATTGCGATGTGGCGTGTTCACACAGCTGTAGATAAGTTTGCATTTTAATTGTTATTACTATTGTTGTTCTTGTTGTTTTTGTTGCTGTTATTTTGTCTGTCTATTTTTGTTGTTTCTGTCTGTCTGTCTATTATTGTTGTTATTGTGGTGTTAGTTGAAAAGCGATTTGCATTTTAAGGATTTAACAAATAAGTAGGATTTACATTAATTTTATTTGCATAGCAACGCAACGCATCGCAACCACTTTAAATTCTATCTGTGCCTTATATCTCGGTCGTACGCACGTCTGGACTCTACACACCACACTCTGCCGCTGTTGAGTGCCTCAATAAAATGTTATCGTCCATCGTTTGTAATCGCATATTGTGCTAACAATCGATTTTACATCGTTGGTCTACATTTTAACTGTGTCAATAAGGATTTTGGAAAATCTCTAACCCAGCTGCTTGGTACTACAGATTTTATAGTATTTATTTCAGTTTGAAATTTTTGAACGATTTAAGTCAACATTTAAGTGAATTTAAATGTATTTCAAGTCTGACATTTGTCAGAGACTTTCGATTTGTTAAGTCTCTATTAATCTCGTAGCTTTATCTTCTGTCTTAGAATCAAAATCAACAAAATCTCTTTTGCGCCATCTAACACTTTGTCTAAACAACTTATTCGGTTCTTTCAACCGCTTTGTCGGTTGCTATTGTCAAAACCAAATGAGTTGAGGTTTGGACTACAACCAATTTTCAACAGTTTTAAAAAAATTTGTAGTGCGTATCGAATATGTAATAAATATGGCAGTTCCGCCAACAAATTTGTAGAAAATGCGTTTTAATCGAATCAATTTGGTGGTTGAAACTAACTTTTTCGTTCTTCCAACCTCATGCCACAAGGGGATATTGCTGGAATACTCTGCTAGAACACATTGATATCTGCACACATATTCTGTTCTTTTAACTGCTAAGTCGGTTCTTGTAGCCTAAAGCAAAATTATTGTAGTTCGAACTACAACCGATTTCGAACAGTTTTAGAAAATTTTGGATTGTGTATAGCTAATATTCAAACCCCACCGAACATGGCAGTTCCATCAACAAAATTGTAGAAAAATCGTTTTAACCGAATGAAGTTTGTTGTCACAAATAACTTTTCCGTTCTTCTAACCTCATGCCACAAGAGAATATTTATGTGTGCCGGAATACTCTGACAGAACACATCGATATCTGCACACATATTCTGTTATCACAACTGCTAAGTCGTTCCTTAGAGCCTAAAGTAAAAGGATTGTAGTTGGGCCTACAACCAATTTCGAACAATTTTCGTACTGTTTGGATTGTGTATATGCTAATATTCAAGCACCAACCGAACATGGCAGTGCCGGCAACAAATGAATTGAAAATTCGTTTTACTGAATGGAGTTGGTTGTTATAGATAACTTTTCCGTTCTTTCAACCTCATGACAAAAGCGGTTTTGTCTGTGTCTAGCTACCTAACATTTAGATCCAGTTTGCAACTCCACTCCATATCGCTACAATAAAAGTCTGTGCACACCGAATAGAGATTTGTTGCTCCGACCAATTCTTTGCCCAATCGCTGAGTCGGTTGTTATTGTCAAAACTAAAAGAGTTTTAGTTAGGACTTCAACCAATATCGAATAATTTTAAAACATTTTGGAAAGCATATAACCTAATATATAAAACACCAATCGAATATGATAGTTCCGCCGACAAATTTGTAGAGAATTAGTGTTTGCTGAATGAAGGTGGTTGTTACAACTAACTTTTACGTACTTTCAACCTTATGTCAAATAATTATTTTTCTGTGTGTTTTCGAATTTTTATCGTATCGCTATCGAAACGATGACATAATTGGTAGATTGTCCTGCCTAACTCTAGCGCCTCACAAAAAAGAAATAATTAATATTTAATTTCAATAATTTTGATCTTCAAGAAAAATTTCATAAAAACAAAAACAAAAAAAAAAGAAAATCGCATAATTTTTGGGATTTTTTAAAACATATTTCGATTTTGTGAAATTTTGTCTCTAAAATATAAAAAATAAAATATCCAAATTCCAAATTAACATTTTGAGCCATTATTGTGTGTTTAGAAACTTTTTTTTTGTTCATATGATTACAACCAGACAAAGGCGGAGTCAAAAGCTGTCTGTTTTCTGCCTTTAAAAATCCATGTAATTTGATAATCTTCTATACGCTTCTAACCTTATACATTCATTGAATAGTATGTTTGCCTGTTATATGCCGGAAATATACCTAAAAAAGACAGAAATTTAGTTTCGAGCTGTTATCAAATATTCTGGAATTTTATAGGCAGATTCACGACATATTTTGGGGTAGTTGAGTAAACAGACAACATTTTATATCAACTCCATAAGCATTTGGTGGCCAGAATTTCTACGGAAATTGTTTCAAACCAGAGATAAAATTGATTACATTTTTCAGAAATATTTCGGGAATATTTTCGGAAAACACATAGAACAATGGGACATTTTGTGTCATGTAGAAGAGTGTGTCATGTTATCAATTATTGTGTAATTTTAAAGGTAAAGGGTTTTTCAACAGGGACGCTACAAAAGTATAGCGACAGGGATAGCAAACGACGCCATATTTCTTGCCGACCTTTTGACATTTGTCTTCAGTAAGGTTTGCCATTTCATGATGGAAAGATATACGAATTCGAATTTCGGTAGTAAATTTTAATAATTTCGACTCGTTGTTGGCTCGTATATCTTTTCATCATAAAATGACAAACCTTACCCTTGAAAAAAAAAACTTTTGTAGCGCTCTTATTGAAAAACCCTGAAATACCCTTATATAACTCTTTATATTCCCGGCATTATTTTGGTATAAGCAGAAAGAATTCAATTTTTGTTACCGATTTGATGACCACATTTTGTATTTAAAAATACAATTTCTAGAAATATCTTTCAACGAAAAGTATTTGAATTTTTGATACAGTTATAGAAAATGTACTGTATTAGAGACAATTATTTTTTTTTTGAGAAAAGTGCTATTCTAGTCCATCGTTATTTTTCTGAGACCTACCATTTCCAAACACCCCACACTACAACACCACATTAGGGACTCGTTTAAATTTGCCACATATGCCGCGACGTTCTATTAATTTACGACACACCACAAACATCTTAAATACTCATTTGTCGCCTATAAATTTTTGATGTTGCTTTTGAAAGCTTTGCTTCGCCATTTCTTTACACTCCGTCGAAGGACATCCGACCCACAACGGCCTACAATTCCAATTCTACTGTGCTGCAGTAGTTTGTAACAAATTTTAGACGGGTCTACAGTTGACAACCGCATTTAGCGCCAAAAATTTCCAAATATTTCGCATTGCAAATACGCACGACGACGACGACGTCATTGACGTTGGCGTTGCCACTGTTGCCACGAGTGCAGACGAGTGTTGCCAACCTAAATGAAAACTAAACCTAAACACATTAAAAATGTTAAAGCGTCGCGCTTGCTCAACCGCAAACCCATTAGTGTTGGCATTTCATGCAGTTTGGGGACGACAAGGAAAGACCGAACCGACCGACCGCGTTGCGCGGCATACGAGTCGAAAATGTTTCGGAGCGGTTGCTGAAAACTGCAATTAGCCGATTTAAATGAGGAACCCTTTTGCATACATAGCAATGCAGCTACGCTGAGAAAATAGTTTCTTTTTGAAATAAACAAACATTTAACTGTTAAGAAAACTGTTTCGTATTTTGAGGAACATGTTCTATAAATTAAGAACATTTTCTGTTATTTTCAATTTACTATTTTTCTTTGAGTTATTCTTTTTCTTTTTTTCTTAATTGAAAATTAAAATTGAACAATTCTCGAATTGTTTGAAAAGAACAACAAGAAATGAGAACATAAAACAGGCAATCTTTATTTGATGACGTCGTACTAACATAAATGTTTCGTATAAATGAATTGGATGTGGTTGGGATTCGAACTCAAGTCATTAGAAATGCTAGGAGTTGGTGATCAAACACTCTAAATGTTAGGCTACTGAAACACACAGAGTTTTTCTTTAAGTGGGGATGTGTTCGTGAGTGTGTTCTGTAACGAAGAGTGGGTTGCTGGAGCACAACCTAGATATTTAGGTGCATATCTGACAGACCAAAGAAAAGGAGATCCACCCGCCTAACAGCCGACATAAATGTTGAAGTGCGCGAATGATTTAAAGATTTTAATTTGATTTCATTAAAAAGTAGTTAAACCTTCCATTAAGCATTTAATTACAACCACAAGTAACTATTTCAGTTAGCTTTAATTCATTCTATAATATTTAGGTAGGGAGCTTGAGTAACTCATTTTACCTGAGAAATAAAAACAGTTCCAAAACTGTTATCAGCCTTATTTCGGTGCATTTAAAAATCTATAACTGAAATAATTCTATATAAATCATATCGTCGTTGTAGAACGAAAAGTCACAAAATACATTTTCCATATGCCAAATATTCATTTACAAACATCTTAATATATCTGTCAGTTTTTAATCGATGGTCTAAATTTTTTTTAACACATGATAAGAAAATGTTAATCGATCAATTGATATTCCAACTTTTAAAATGCATCAATTACTTTTTATAATATTAAGCAACAAACTCGCAATTTAAGTTTTTCATAAAAATGTATTTGGTGACTTTTCGTTCTACAACGACGATTTATTAACTACTTTTTAACCTATTTCCTTGTTTGCCATTTTTAAACAATGTTTAAACAATTTTATTTATTTTGGTTTGCTCCAATGCGTGATATTAAATATGTCAGCTCATCATATTCAAAAATGTCTTACCATATTCAAAGGGCGATATCTTCAAAATCTATCTATAAGATTATGAGATCCACCATTTTTAAAAATTTCATACTCAAATCTGTGTCACAGAGTGTCACACCATCGAAGACATTTTATCAAGCATGTCACAAATGTTTGTCATACCATAATTATATAGGGTATTAAACGAGATATTTTCATAATGCCCTTGATATATCTATTAGACATATGCACAAATATATAATTACCCAATTCATTTTAATTCAAGATTTGCACTGGCGCCTCATTGCCTACACTGCATGTACTTTGCCATCAAGCACAAGTAGTGTCAAAACAAAAAAAAAAAACAAACAAGACATAGGTGCAGTGCACTGTTTAAAATGGTATAAACATAAATGCACTTCATTCAGTGAATTTTACGTTTTTTTTTATTATTCTTACTAAAGAAATGTCTATTGATATTAAAATATATCGTTGCGAGCACTCACAGCACTCATTGTACTCGTTGTATTTCCAACGACAGTAGTGTCATTTTGTGTCAAATATCTTCAGACTCTTTGACACTGTATGAAACAAATTCTGCAGTGCACTGTACTCGCTTTAGAGACTGTACTTAAATTATGTGTACTGCCATTGCAAAATACACTAAATAGTGTACGATGCCGTAGTGCACATTCTGCAGTGGTAACTTCAAAATCATTTTTGCAGATATGTCTAATATCTATGAAGACATATGGTGTTTGACATCTTTAATTAAATGTTCTTTATGAAAAAGTTGTAGACATATTCAACTGTGACGAAACGTTTAAATGTCCTCGTTTCATAATTGACAACGAAGTAATTTCCTGGTTGGGTATAATAATAGGTCATATTAATAAAAATTGACTTTACTCAAAACTTGAGGCAAATGATCCGAAGTGTTAAAATGATATTAACTTATGTTAGAAAATATAAAATTTGAAATTGATAGGTATTATTAAAAATATTGGTCCAATTACTTTGAACAGTTTGAAATAAAATAAAAGATTTTCGTATAAAATTTAGGCTTGTTTAAAAGTAAATACACAGAAAAAACATACCACAAAATTAATATTTTTTACTAATGGTCAATAGGATATTTGAGGGATAAACTATTAACTCAATCGGTGAATCCTATTAAATACTGCAAAATACTATAAAATGTATTTGAGTTTATATGAAAATATTTATTATTTGTATACTATTAAATCAATAACTGTCCTATTGATAAATTTTAATTGAATATTATGAGTTTTTTTTTTCTGAGTGTATGGCCTAATGATGTTTTCAAATAAAGTGCATTTTTTTCAATTCTTTTTCAAGTGCATATCTAAAATAGTAGAAAAGATACCAGATAGTTAGTAATATTGATCGTTAACAGAAAGTACACACAAAATAAAATCTGCTGAAAATACTATAAATCGTTCGTGTATTTTACGAAATAATTCGTAAAATTTATCCACGAAATATTTCGTAAAATACGAGTAAAAACTTTAGTAAATTTATGATAAAATTACAAATATTAATTTTGTATTTCACGAATCTATTCGTAGATTTTATCTACGAAAACCATTTGTACATAATACGAATGATTCGTAATTTATTGAATCTTTGTGTACCTTTTTACGAATATATTCGTATATTTTACGAAAGTATTCGGACTTTCGGCGATAGCATTCGTACATTTATGAAACATATGAAATATTTTACGAATCTTTCGTAAAATATTTTGTTAAAAAAAAGCTGACGATTGAAATGACGATTCATAAAAATATGAAATATGATCCTTTTGAATGTTTGACACAAGCAGAACTAACCCAGCAAGAAAACTACCGGTCATTTAAGCAGTAATATTACTAGTGGAAAAACTGAAAGTTTCAGTAAAAGTTTCTATAACGTTTTTAAGAGCGTTGGGACATAAATGACCGAAACTTTTGTTTGCGTGTGAATTTTTATCTCTTTCTCACTTATCTACAATGAGATACAATTGAATATATGTTTGTCACTGTTATTTTGGTAATAAGTGACGATTAAATTACTTACGAAATATTTTAAGTAAAATAAACTGTTATAATTTTGTGGTTAGTGACGGTTAAATAACTAGTAAACTAACCAAAATTAGACCAATTAAAATCAAAAACCCAAAATTCTATAGTTTTCATTTTTATTGCGTTGAATGTAATTTTAGCTTTGCAGATTTTCTATTAACCCTAGTAGAAATTTGCCCGATGCGCCATCGGGAAATGATCGGGTTTTCGTTGGGTAAGCCCTATTAGAGAAAATATGATCATTGCCTTTGCATGCCCTTATCATGCTTACCATAGCAGGGTTTCCATTATCTAAACAGTCAATGTTCCCGATCATAGCTACATTATTTGTTCCTCATAACGAAATTAGTATCAGGCAATGATCGAGATTAATGAGAGAAACCCTATTACGCTCGGGCTCAGGCAAGGCAATTGTTGGGTAAATATTAAAATGGGGAATTGCCCGATCAGTACATGATCATGGCCTGAGGTCAATACATGATCAGGACACTGCGTTACAAGGATATTATGCGCCTCGTCATATCCCGATCACCTCAAATAATGACATGATCACTTCATGACCATGGCCCTACCAAAATTTCTACTAGGGAAAACGACTTTTGTTTGCCGTTGTTTTGCTTCCTTCCATGCATTTGTTTAAGGCAGACGACCCTTCCACTTTGATGATATCTATAATATAAATAGATAAATAAGCAATATTAAAAATACTATTTTCAATATACTTTCTTTTAGTGTTTATCAATTGTTTAAATATTTAAGTAAAATCTTTTTCCAACTCGCAATACCAGTTAAATAAAATTTACGAAAGTTTAGTAATTACGTAAAATGTAAATCTCATTCGTAAAATATGTTATTCTTTCGTAAATAGAAAAATAAAAAACCGAAAGTTTCCTAATTTAAACGAAATATTCGTAATTTTGTGATTTTACAAATATTGATGCGTAATATATACGAATCGTTCGTAATAAAAAATAGAAATAACAAATGTTTCGTGTATTCTACGAATTATTCGTGTATTTTACGAAATTCAAAATTACGAAGAATATTTCTTAAAATGTACTAGACATTTTTTTGTGTGTACGTTGTGGATTATCATGGACCACTATCCCTTTTATTTAAAGCAAAGATTAAAACCCAAATGAATAACAATTTGGATTTTAGATATAGCTTAAAGATTTCTAAGGTATCCTTATGGTTTCGATATTGAATAAAAAAAAAAACGAATTAATTTACTTAGGCTGTGCGATTCATTAATTAATCAGAAATTGATGAATTACAAAATTTGATTATCGCTGTATTCGACAGCACTAAAATTTACCATTTTTATACAGAAAATAAATTAAAACCTAATAATATGTAAAAAAAAGTGAAAAATATATTAATTCTCAGTAAACCAAACGATACATTAATGATATAGATTTACATTACAATAATGATAAAGATTCTTACCTATCTATGATGATATCGGCATTTCTAACGTTAAAGATATCGTACCCAGGTAGGAATTTCAAGGCTGCAACAAAAGTGCCAGGCTTGTTACAAGCTTGACTACCAAGGCTTGGTATATCGAGTCAGACACAAGGCTGGCACAATCGTTAGTAACAGACTCCACACAGGCCTTGATTATCCAAGCTAGGCACAGGACTGGCACATTTGTCATTCCCAGATTCCAAACAGGCCTTGTTAGTTTATGTTGGACACAAGCCTGGCACAATTTTCATTCTCGGACTTCACACAGCCCTCGGTATACCAATATTGACACAAGGCTGACACGAGCCACATATGAAAATTGTCAAATTATCCAAACCGCCATATGCTGATGGAAATTCAAAATTTCGTCTACAGGCACAACTCTCAAGTGTAATGACATAAATAATGAATGCAATGCCCATGATTAATTATGCCCAATAGCCAGAATTTTCAGGCGTATTACAAGGATTGTCGCAAGTCTGGGGCATATGTCTTGTTTCAAGACTGAGGCACAAGCTTTGGTACAAGTCTGGGACACAAGCCTTGGTATAATCCTGAATTACAGGCTTGTAACATAGTTATCATTCCAGTCTTGACACAGTCTTGGAACGAGCTTGATAACAGTGTTGGCACGGGCCTGAGAAGCATTGGCACAAGCCAGTGTCAGGCTTGTGCCGGTCATCAATTCCTACTTGGGTATTGATATTGAAAAAAATTAAATGTTCCATAAGAAAAAGTTATTTGTACAGATTTTATTTATTTTTTTGCTAAAATTCAAAAGAATTGCAAAACATTTTGAGTTTCTTATTTAAAATTAATAAATATTTGAACGATTTATTTGACTACAAAATTTGTCAAATTTTTGAAAGAGGTATAAAACATAAAATCTAGTTGAATAATTTTCTATTTTTTTAAATAGCTCAAAATTATTAAATTTTAAAATTCAACTAATACCTAAATAATCCGCTTTAAATAATACTCTGTGTGACATTCAAGCGCTATATTAAGGCAATAATAAAAAATCGCATCATATTTGTGCAAATAACAGACAAAGGATTTTACGTTGGCCACCAATAATTCGTACTGCACACGAGCCTCAATCGCATTAAAGTGCAAAAAAATATGTATTAAATATTTATTGAATTTTCCCACGCAAACGAATGGACTGATTTTAATTTTATAGCTACAACAAACAATGGAAAATATTGATAAAAATATTATAATGGAAATCAGAAAAAAATGCAAATTAAGTAAGAAGTGTTAAACAATATAAAGTTAAAGAGCTGGAAAATCTGGCCATTGTGGTAAAGTATCGAAATGGAAAATTGTTTATCAGATTATTGAAACAACAACATCGAAAACAACAACAACAATAGCAGCAGCAACAAAACAATGACAATTGAAATCAATTATGAAACAATGTATGCGATTTTTTTGTATGTCGGTGTTGTAACATACACTAATAAAAAATAAATATTGTTACGAAAATTCAGTCTACGGAAAACTGTTCTACTAGTTCGTATCTCTGGATTGTGTACAAAATAAAAACATTCTTATGTTGGGTTTAAATAATAACAATTAACTTTATTAATTCACTTTAATAAACAACTTTACTAATAACAAATTCTAACAACTGCTGCACGTCCAGAATTTAACTTGACATTTATCACACGAGCTGCACTCAACCACTTTACAATCACTACTGAAGTACAGTGCCTCAGATGCGCGGCCTTATATACTGCATGCATCAGTTCGACACGTTTCGACAAGCTTCGACTTGTTTCGAGAACCTTCTACTCGTTTCGTGAATGACGCATGCTATTGGCATCTCATTCGCACTCATGTGTTTTAATGTGAAGATCTTCCCTCTCTTTCTCGCACATTGCTCAGTACGCTGAATGATCTTCCCTCTCTTTCTAACACATTGCTTAGTGCGCTGAATTGTCTTGCGTCTCATTTATTATTGTTGATTGCTTGCACAGTGGGGCAAATTACCTCTTTGCGTAAGAATATCTACTTTTAAAAACTAATGAAAATTTATTATAGATTTAGACAATTTTTTAATATGGATTGCGATATTTATTTTGTTAACTTGGACCAATTACATTTGAATATATTGCGCTTAAAAAACCATATCATTTTTGTAAAAAGCAGAAATCTTATTTTTAATATTTTCACTATTTGTTACAATAGCTTCTTCGGACTATTTTTCAAAATATATAGGAAAAATTGCATCGAATAATTTTTCGTGAAATTAAAAGAATCCATACAATATGAAACAATATCTGTTATATACAATTAATATCGAAAAATGTTGTAGCTAGAAATTATCGATATACTTTACAATTGCAAATGGGAAAAACGGGTTTTTTGATACGTGTCCGGCTACTAATTGATTATAAAGTCATACTTTATAAAAAAATGCATTTATAAAATAAAGACATACATCCTGTCCTCCCAGTCCTCCGTTTTACCTACCTGTATTTAAATAAATTTCTCTCAGTGTACTGCACTTAAATATGCATGTGTCAGAGTGTTCACTTAAGCAATTATGCGACACCAACCACAAGTGAAAAAAAAAATGGTATAATATTCACAGAAACACGCATTTTGGCAATGAATTATTCACTTATTGAAATGGAAAATTGCGGGAATTAAATGTATTAAGCAAAAAATAAAATATGAATAAAATAAATTTATAATTAACATAAACAAAGGCTATATTTACCAAAACAATACAAATTATACTTTGTTTTTGTCATACTCAATTTTAAAATATCGTTGGGTGTGCAGTTAAAAATAAAATAAAATTTAAATCAGTTCAAATTGTTTTATTCAAAACATTATAGAGATTAATAAATAAATTGTATATTATAAATAGTAAAAAAAAGAAGTATTACAACAGCAATAAACATTTTATAAAACTGATATGAGACTCTTTTGAGAATTGTGACTTATTTTTTAAACTTTAGTAAAATTCTTGTTAAGTCATTACAAAAATTTGTATATTCCAAATTATACTGCAATCCAATTGACGAAAATTTTTGAATTCAAAAAAAATAATGAAAAATTTTGAAAGGAAAATAAAATATTTTGAAAATTGTGTGTTCTTTAAAATGGTGGTCCAAATACTAACCCTTCTGAACATTTTAAATTTATTTATAAAAAATAGAAAAAAATTTCGATGTAAACTCAAAACCTATAACATCATTCTAGAAAGGTACACAAAAAAAATTGGTTTTAAAAATAAACAAAAATTTATTTACATATCGCTTATTTACTACAGGAGTATCATAACTCAAAAAAAAACACGATTTTGGAGTTAATGATACAGAAATATGCGTTATATCATGATTTATCTTGTGTTTATTCGTATTCATATCCTGTATAATCACCGCGTGAGAAGAGAATATGCCCTTACCTAATTTCATATGCCCCATACATATCATATGGAAAGTGAAATTCAATTGAAAACTTTAAACGCGTTTTCTACAAAATCGATTTTTTTGAGTTATGACACTCTTGTAGTAAACGAGCGATATGTATTTGATTTTAGTCCAATAGCAAATATTTTTCTTTTAACTACACTGAAAAAGTGGTTTTTGTATGGAAAATAACTACATAAATTTACTACATTTCTAAAAAAGAAAAATTTAAAACATTTGTATAAAATTAAGACATTTTGTCTTTATTTATACATCCTAAAGTATGCAGATAAATTACTACATTTCCATTTTTTTTTATATATTCAGTTTTATTTAAGTTAAAGTTAATGTAAAATATTAGTACATCTGCATTTATTTTTACTACATTCTGATTTTAATGAACTTTATTAAAATGCACAAAATATTACTACATTTCCATTTGTTTTTACTACATTCTGGATTTCTTTAAAAGTAAAAAAGGTTTATTCTGTCAAAAAAGATTTTTTATATCTACTTATAAATGTGTAAAATAAATAAATTTTCCTATTGATGAAGATGGAAGCATCACCACTCATCATCAGTTCAGACGATTTCTATTGTAGCACATATGAATAATATGCCTGCCAATAAAACGCATCATAAAAATATTTCCTTTCTGTAAACTACAAAATTGTCAACTTTTATTTTCACGTTTTTGTTTTCAGAACTACTCAGAATTAGTGGGAGATCCATGAAATGGCATTACTTGTCATCTCCCATCAACTGTTTTGGTCTGATGCTTCGATTTGCTTGCCTTCTCACTTTTGAAGTCGTGTTGTTTGTTTGAATTAATCGTCGTTGCAGCAATATATATAATTTCTAATACATTGTGTAGTAAAATTAAATCAAATAAATACAAATGTTTTAAAATGTTTAGAGTATACTCATGTCTAATACATTGTGTAGCAAAATTAAATGAAATAAATACAAATGTTTTAAAAACAAACAAAATGTAGTAGAACTACATTTTTTTAAAATAAAGACATAAATGTTTAATAATTTCATTATACTTTTCAAAGTATGTCATCATCGAAAAACCTACCAATTTCCCATCATTAAAGATTATCGAAAAAGATTATTTGAGTCTATAGATACTATCATTTGTGTATATACCGTTTAATTTAATCCGAAGCGATTATTTTGAGTAGAACAAATACGAATTTATAAGAAATAAACAAATTTTTAAAAAACTTCAATTGAATGATTGAATTTGTTAAAATGAATAAAACAATATAATATTTATCTATCAAATTAAAATAATCAAATTAAATGTCTAATGTTTTGTTACAAAAACTCCAAGAAAAAAACTAGTTAATAGAAAAAAGTAATCATTACAATAAACTGTTTATAATAGTCAAAATTATTTTATTATATTTACGAAAGAAATTTACAACTAAAAGAAAAATAAAAAGTTATTTGTAAAATTATTAAATGCAACATTTATTTGCCAAAAATCGTTATTTTAATTATCGAAAAAATTAAATTCACTTTCAATTGAAATGCAAATATTTACCAAAATCAAATTGAATCTGTTTTCCAGCATTGAACTCATGCGAATTATTTCGATTGTAATACATTTATTTTCTGTACAGAAAAATCGAATTCGCGAATAGCAAAAATCAAATACGATCGCAATTAATTCAGACGTGAAAACGACGTGGAATATGCCAAATTTAATATATTAATAATTTTACTCATATTAATAATAAGTATTCATAATATTAATGAATTTGTTCATCAATTTTATAAAATGTTCATCAATTTAATGTCTATGTAAAGGGTTTTTCAACAGGGACGCTACAAAAGTAGAGCGACAGGGACAGCAAACAATGCCATATTTCTTGCCGCTCTTTTGACATTTCTCTTCAGAAAGATTTGCCATTTCATGATGGAAAGATAAACGAATTCGAATTTCGGTACTAAATTTTAATAATTTCGACTCGTTGTTGGCTCATGTGTCTTTCCATCATGAAATGGCAAACATTACTAAAGAGAAATATCAAAAGAGCGGCTAGATATATAGCATCGTTTGCTGTCCCTGTCGCTTTACTTTTGTAGCGTCCCTGTTGAAAAACCCTTGAAAAAAACTTTTGTAGCACTCTTATTGAAAAATATAATAATAATAGTTTGGCACTACAGTTCTATAAGAACTTAGGCCGAGCTCTCTCACCATTTTGAGCTGTGCGTGTTATATTTGTACTCAAAGTGGTGGGACCATTTACTGCCGAGAGGTAGCGCGGTATAGAAAAATGTTTCTATGAAAAGATGTTGTTAGCCCCAGTCCAGGCTTGAACCGGGGACCTTTCGGCTCGCAGTCCAACGCACTAACCACTGAGCTACCGCGGCTACTTGAAAAACCCTTTACATTAAATTGATGAATATTTTAAAAAACTAAGCAAAATTTAATAGAAATAGTTGTTTCATACAACAAAACTGTTTGTTATATTAATATTTATATTTGCTGTCTGAACATGAAGTATTTAATAACTGGTCATTTGTTAGCTGTGTATATTTCATGTTGCAATGAATCAATTGAATTCACTAATAAAGTTAAAAACAGAATAAAATAAAACCATGAAGTAGTTGAGCAAAAATATTTCAAAAAATTATTGTTGTTATTATAGAAAAGAGAAAATAGAAAATGAAAATTTGAAAAATATAGATAATGAAACAAAGGCAAAACCATTCAATGAAATTGTAACAAAACGCAAATTGAATTAGAGTAATCATTCAACAAAGTTATTTGTAAATCCAAAATAATTGAATATTTTGTTCTATATAAAATAAATTAATAATGCGTATTAAACAAATTAAGTCTTTATTGTTTTATATTAAATTTATTGCATAAATTATATAAATTAAGTAAATTAAAAAAATATTTATGGATTTTGGAAAAATATATTTACATATTTCAGTATACGTAAGCAATATAATATTTACATATATATTTACCAAATAAAATATAGTTATTTATATATATATACAACATATATACAAAATATTAATTTTTAATTTTCAAAGCAATCCAATTTTCAAATAACAGTAATCGTTTGAAAACCAAAGCAGTTTAAACCAATGAATTATTTGCCAAAGTGTAATCGATGAATTATTTATCTATTCAAATTAAAATTATTATCAATGCACATTATGAGTTTAGGAATTACGCATAAAAAATGTTTTAATTCCATTAATATGCAAAACATAAATACGAAACATGTCACGTTTACCCATTGCCAATGTGTTACCTGTAGTTATGACGATAATTATGAAAATTTAATAATTGCAAATAATTAATATACATTAAATATTAAATATTTATGTATTGCATGTAGTTGACATTTAGTTATTTGTCAGTTGTATTTAAGCAAAACCATAAAAAACAATTCGAATGTTGACCCAATTGTGCTGCCAACACATATAGCTCATATTTATATTATAGAAAAGAGATTTAAATGTTTCATGCAAATTTACAGCGAAAAACGAATTTTTATAATTAATATATGCTAATACAAGAGATGTAAAAGATTAAAGAAATAAATAAAAAGTTTTTATTAAAAAAATTAAAGTGTTTATCATTTGTAGAATACAAAAAAAAAACAATTAAAAATTTATAAATTTGATTTATGATGGAAATTTTAAAGTATGTGCCTCAGATGCGGCAACCATATACATTGCATCAGTGATAATACTAGAGATGGGTGCGTGCCGATTTTGATAGCACGGACACGCCGATAGGAGACACGTACGAGCACGAGCCCGAGCCCGAGCCCGACGACTAAATTTAAAGGCACTCACGAGAAGCACGTTATAACACGGGGTATAGAAAGACACGAAGAAGCCCGACTAAATACGTAAAAAGCACAAAATCATCTAAAAACTAGGCGAATCGTGAAAAATAATATTATAAACATGGACTAAAATCCCTAAGAATATTGCTTCCGGTTCTCGTTCCAAGATTTTTAAAATAGCGGTTCCGATTCCGGATTCAACCAACAAATTGTATTGGTTCCGATTCCTCACATGTTTTTAATGACAGTTCCGATTTCGGTTACGGTTACAAAAATCGAAACTGTTCCGGTTACAATTTCGGTTCTTTGACGTCACCGAGTGGGACTAAAACCCTTTTAATATCGGTGCCGGTTTTCGTACCAAGATTTAAAAAAATAACCGTTCGGGTTTCCGATTCCGTTTCCAACCAAAAAAAAATTATATGAATCCCGATTCTCGTTCTAAACATTTTTCAGACCGGTTCCGATACGAGTTCTTTATTGTCTCTTAAAGGGTTTTTCAACAGGGACGCTACAAAAGTAGAGCGACAGGGACAGCAAACGACACCATATTTCTTGCCGCTCTTTCGACATTACTCTTCAGTAAGGTTTGCCATTTCATAATGGAAAGATATACGAGCCAACAACGAGTCGAAATTATTAAAATTTACTACCGAAATTCAGAGTCAGTGGCCTCAACGTTAAGAGCGCTACGTCCAATTTATGGTCGTCATAATCGTCCTAGCAGATCAACAATTGAGCGTCTAGTGGAAAAATTTCAATCCACAGGCACAGTACAAAATATTCCCGTGCCAGTGAGACAAAGAAGTGCCCGTAGTGTCGAGAATATTGCTACCGCTGAGGCTTCAGTTGAAGAAAGCCCAAATGTGTCTCTCACACGTCGTTCTCAAGCGTTGGGCATCTCTGTGACGTCCTTGTAGCGAATTTTGCGAAAAGATCTTGGCCTACATCCTTACAAAATCAAATTGACGCAAGAACTGAAGCCGCTTGACCACCAGAAGCGTCGTATGTTCGTGAATTGGGCTAAGCAACAACTTGAAAATGATTCGGATTATCATCGACACAAATCATCTTCAGCGATGAGGCTCATTTCTGGCTGTATGGCTTCGTCAATAAACAAAATATGCGTTATTGGTCAGACAGCAATCCACACGTACTTCATGAGTCATCATTTCATCCCGAAAAAATTACGATTGAGTGCGGTTTATGGGCCGTACTTCTTCCGTGATGATCAAGACCGGCACGTTACTGTGAATGGGAATCGCTATCATTCAATGATAACCGAATATTTTTGGCCCCAATTGGATGATATGGACTTGGAGGACATGTGGTTCCAACAGGACGGCGCCACAAGCCACACAGCGAATGCCACAATCAATTTATTGGAAACCAAGTTTGAAGAACGTGTTATCTCACGAAATGCTCCAGTCGATTGGCCTCCTCGGTCGTGCGATTTAAAGCCGTTAGACTATTTCCTGTGGGGCTACGTCAAGTCTATGGTCTATGCCAACAAGCCAGCGACGATTGATGAACTTCGTACGAATATCGAACGTGAAATTGCAGCAGTATCGGCCGATTAATGCTTGAAAACCGTCGAAAATTGGGTTCAGCGTCTGGACTTCTGCAAGCGTGCCCGTGGTGGCCATACAAAAGAAATCGAGTTCCATACATAATGGCATCGAAGGTACTTTTACAGGAACAAAGAATTTCATTGATATCCAAAACTGCTTTTGTTTTATTTAAAAAACTTTTGTAGCGCTCTTATTGAAAAACGCTTTATAATAAATAATTAAAAAATAATTTTGGTATTGTTTTATTCTCTGAATCGGAACCTGTCGGGGACCGCAAAGAACCGGAATTGAAACCGTTTCAATTTTCGGAACCGGAATCAGAATTGTTATTCAAAAATGTGTGGAACCGACAACAATATTCGAAAGTGTGTTTGGCCCTGGTTAAAATACCACGAAATTTTTATTTTCTGATGCCGGAAGTAAAGGGTTTTTCAATTGGAGTACACAGAAAAAATTATAAACGTAAATATAGCAAATCATTAATCAATCCGGCAATAAAAAGCACTAATTTAATGAAAACATATAAACAATTGCGTTCGCTAATATGAATATTTGTACGTCAACGCAGCAAATACTTTAGTCGGCGCAGTTTTAGCAAATATAATTTAGCAAATTAATTTGCTGCATTGGCGTTAGCATAAGGAGTTGCGTATTTAACGAAAAATATAAAATGTTTTCAATAAATTAGTAAATTCTATTGCTGGATTGACTAATGAATGCTATTTATATCGGTTGCTATATTTACGTCGATTATGTTTTCTGTGTAGAAACCAAAAAAAAAATTTGGATGGGCGCGTGCCTGATTTTAGTGGCACGGAAAAGCACTGGCACGATAATAACTAGCACGCACGGAGATTTGCACGCTCGACGCTCAGATTTTCGGGCATGACACGAAAAAAGCATGGCACGCGTCCATCTCTAGTTTACACTTTCGCGCAGTGTAAAAGTAGAAACTCATGAGTAAAAAGGTACTAGAAATGAGCAAAATGTAGCAGAATTTTGGTTTTTGCCTAAATGTAGAATAAATTGTTAAGAAATATCTAAAATGGAGCATAATACAAATTCGAGACCTAATTGGAGTATATTGCACTTCAAAAAAAAGTGTGTTCGAATTGAAAAATGACTTTCATCCATCATTATTTTTAATTGTAACTTTGGACCACTTTAACTCAGGAGAAATTTTTTTAATAAAATACCTACTAATACACTTCTAGATACCCTTACATACCTAAATTTATCCGAAATCCAAGTAATTTAAATTTCAAAAATTACTTTATTTTATCGAATTTGTTAAAACATTTTATTATTTACTAGCTGGACCCGTGCACGACTCGTGCCAAGATTTTGTGAATTCAGAGATATGGAGCGATTTAATTAATATAAAAAACATTTTTATTATTTATATCATGGACTCATGCTTCACTGTGGACGTTTTTTTATTGGTTTTATAAATGTAGTAAACAAAACCAAAAGTCATTCTCCGCTAAAAGAGCTTTTCTCATAGACAATTCTTTCTCAGATTCCCCATAGATTTTACCCAGTGGAAATCTTCCCCGTAAAATTCTTCCGCGTATAACGCTTTCCCGTAGAATTCTTCCCGGTAGAATGGTTCCCAGTAGAACTCTTTCCCGTAGAATTCTTCCCCGTAGAGTTTTTCGCAGTAGAAGTTTAGGTGTGGTGGGTTTTAATGTGGTGAGTTTCGGTGTGCTGAGTTTATGTGTGGTGAATTTTGGTGTGGTGAGTTTTAGAGTGGTGAGTTTTAGTATGGTGAGTTTTGGTGTGGTAAATTGTAGTGTTGTGAGTTTTAGTGTGGTGAGTTTTAGTGTGGTGAATTATAATGTGGAGGGTTTTAGTGTGGTGAACTTTATTGTGGTGAGTTTTAGTGTGATGAATTTTAATGTGATGAATTTTATTGTGGTGAGTTTTAGTGTGGTGAATTTTAGTGTGGTGAGTTTTAGTATGGCGAGTTTTAGTGTGGCAAGTTTTAGTGTGGCGAGTTTTAGTGTGGATAGTTTTAGTGTGGTGAATTTTAGTGTGGTTAATTTTATTGTGGTGAGTTTTAGTGTGGTGAATTATAGTATGGTGGGTTTTAGTGTGGTGAAATTTAGTGTGGTGAGCTTAAGTGTGGTCAGTTTTAGTGTCGTGAAATTTAAGTGTGGTGAGTTTTAGTGTGATGAGTATTAGTGTGGTGGGTTTTAGTGTGGTGAATTTTATTGTGATGAGTTTTAGTGTGGTGAATTATACGGTGGTGAGTTTTACTGTGTGGTGAGTTTTACTGTGTGGTAAATTTTAGTGTGGTGAGTTTTAGTATTGAAATTTAGATTGGGAGGTGCCTATCATTCCTTTCAGCCCATACCGCATCTGTGGTAAAAATGTCAAGATAATCGGATCAGCCGTTTGGACGGAGAAGCGGAACAAACGTTATTGCTTTTGTTTTTTTATTTTGCTTTTGTTTTATTTTGTGCTTTTGCTTTTTTGCTTTTAATTTTTTTTTTGTATTTGGGTTTTTTATTTCATGGTCGTAGCTGGTGAATGTGCCGAGTTATATCGTTTTGAAAGTTTAGGTTGTATGGGAGGTGCCACGCCTCTTTGTCCAATCCCGCCCATATATAGCCTATCATTCCTTCCAGACCATACCACATCTGTGGTAAAAATTTAAAGAAAATCGGATCAGCCGTTTAGACGGAGAAGCGGAACAAACGTATAAACGAACAAACAGATTTATTATATTAATGGGATAATCGGTGGTTTGTATCGATTATAACTTTGTTGTTTCTTATTAAATTTTGAAAACTCCCACAGTTTTGAAAAGGTAATTAAATGTACTTTTAATAACTGTTAAAATGCATAAATTAATCTGACTAGATATTTTTATGGTTTATAAAGAAAAGAAAAATACATACAAATTTGAATTTTTTATTTTTGTATAATGACCTGTAACTCTGGTTTTTATGAATAGATTTTTATAATTTAAAAAGTTTTTCTAGCTAAATGCGTTGTTAATTAAATAAGTTATACAGTCTTGAAATATCTTTAGTAGATGCTGAGTTTTAATTACATAAGTAACTCAATGACGAAAATGAGAATTTGCACAAAGAAGTGGAGAATAACTCGAAGTGAATTGCAAAAACTCTGTAAATGTTTTTACGTATTCATTATTTTTCGATGCCGATCCAAAAACATAGGTCAGAATTCTTGTATATTTTTGATGTTATTAAAAGCTGATATATAAAACCTGAAAAGTAGTAGATTTTATGAAAATGTACTAACATTTTTAGGCAATATTGCAGAAAAATTTGCTACTCTAGTATCTACTAAAATCTGTCAATTTTAAATGAAAAGTACTGATCTGTTCGAAGCAGAATGTGAACACTGCACTGCATACATCAGTTCGACACCTTTCGAGAAGATTCTACACTTTTCGAGAACATTACATGCTATTTGCTTCTCATTCAAACTCATGTATTATAAATCCATCTCTTTGTTGCAAACTGCCTCAGTACACTAAATGATCTTCCATCTGTTTGGAACACATTACTTTAATACGCTGAATTGTCTTGCGTCACATTTATATAATGCGTCTATCAGTGGTGCAAATTACACCTTTTCGTAACAATATAAATATTTAGTTTATTCGAAAGAGTAATATTTAATAATATAAAATTTATATCTTTTGAAGCAATTTGGAGCTTTTTTTATACCCTACACTAAGAGTGAAAGGGTATATTCAGTTTGGTACGCTGTTTGTAACACCCAGAAGGAAGCATCTCTGGTATGGAAAAGTATATATATTCTTGATCAGCATGACCTCCTGAGTCGATGTCCGTCCTGCGAAACGAGTTGTGGTTACCAAAACAAAAAAAATCGAAATTCGGTACACCTACCCATTTGTAAATATGGGTATCAAATGAATGGAAATTCTTCAGCGATGGAAAGTTTGTAGTTATTTTGAGGATTCTTATACCCTGGTGACCTATATACCACTTTTAATGGTAACCACACATATGTGTAGGGTATTTATAGTCGGCTTCGACCGACTATAATTTTGATAATCCTAACTATCATAATAGAACCTACTTTAAAATTTTCCATGTGATCTAACCTTCCCAACTGGTTTTAATTATTTTCTAAATCCATGCAAAAAAAGTTTTCCTTCGGACTTGGACCCGATAAATTTGTTTTTATTTCAATTAATTGAAATGTTCAACATTTTGGTGTAAATATTTTTGAAAAAAAAGTTGAAAGTTAATTTGAATTTAAATCAAACATATTAATTTTTAGTTTTTAATTTGACTTTCATATAATCACATAATTTCTGATTAAAGTTTTTATTTAAAGCGTGCACAAAATATGAGTATAACAAAAACTGATATCATATTTCTCGGAAGTACTGTCATTCTATCTTTTAATAAACAAATGTTTATATTATTTAACCAGTTTACAATGGCGTCTCTCATAGAATTGATAAGACGAGCATGTGCTGTAAGTTATTTTAAATTTTATATATTTGAATATCATAAACATGTAAGTATACAAATATTTATATATTATTAAATTAGTATTTTTTTAAAACCGGTGTTTTTTCATTATTTATTTTGAAAACGAAGAAGAAACATAAATGTGCAATTTTTGCAAATTTCTAAAAATATGCATTTTTTTATATTGAATAAATCAAGTTTTACATTTGTCAAGTTTAAAATTTAACACAACATTAGGAATATGTAAAAAGTGTAGTAAATAAAAATTTTACATACCGTCTCATTTCACTGATTTACAAATTATTTAGTTTAGCATATACAGCAACCCACGCTGTTTTACCGACTTGACAACCTACACTGTTGTACCGATTTAATTCACATTGATTCGCCGCAACGTTATATAGTTCGTTGTGAGTTTTTATTACTTTCAGCGCATAAGTATAATAGACTGATAATGGATTTTTATGGTATCAAATGGAGAAAAAGTCAACACTAAAAATGCTCTATAGGATGAGATTATCGATGTAGAGAATTTTCAGCGAAATCCGAATATGGGAAATGGTTCAGGCACCTCAAAGTTCGCGTACCCAAATCGACAATTTTAAAATTGTATTGAAATGTCGTCTTCCAAGCGCAATCAACTAAAAAAGTGGACATGTCGTAGCGTTCCACAAAATGTTTCCACAAAATGCACCAACAAATATATAATACAAACATTAACCTGTTTAAATAAAGCACTGCAATATCCTGATATGCATAATTGATATTGAAGCGACTTCCGCCGTGTAGATAGTTGATATTCCTTTTGTTTTCAAAATTGATCATAAAAAATATAAAAAAAACCTATTCATACTTCTTGCTGGCCGGCAACATATTTCCTAATGAATTTTTTGCACAATTTAACACTGAAGTGTACTCCGAGCAGATGGCGCTGTCAGCAACTAACGTGTGTTCGTTATTTTTACCATAGTTTATAACCGATTAGCAAATTGTTTGTTTTATAACTTCCGATTTTCGCTAAGCATGCAGGATGTGGCAAAAATATTCCAAGGATGGGTAGCAACTCAACATTTCAACGGGCAGCAACCTAAATATACCAAAAAAATGTTGAACGCCTTTGCATATTCAGCATCGATTGCTGTGCAATGACCTCTTTCAGCAACCAGCCAACCTTCCAACGAACCAACTATCCCAAGCACATTCCGCACATTTCCTCCCACCACATATGAGCATCATCGGTAGTTGCTGGAGATGAAGTTGGAGGAACAGGAATAGTCAGAAGTTCAAGTGCAACAACGTGGAGAACAAAAGCCAACACCTCATGAAAAATTCATTTAACTCGTTTGTTTTACCGGGTATGTTGAATTTATTGCAAAGCCCTGCAGCGGTAGCAGCAACAGCAGCTCTACAAGTCCAACTACTGTTTGGAGCTGCCAAGGCGGTACCAAGTGTGCAGCCAACAGCAGGCAGCAGTTTTGCTGGAGCCGGGCACAAATTAATAAAGGGCGAGCGGTGTTGCACACCAAGCCAAATAGTATTTTGGCAATCGCATTGTTGCCTTCCTTCTACCCGCCTTCTGTTTTTTTGCTGCCTTCTTTTTGCCTTCCTTCTACCTTCCTTTTGCCTTCCCAGCTCTTGTTAAGGCTGCCTGCGGTAGCTGTGCAAATGTTAAGCGAAGCGCATATTTGTGTAGATTATAATATGTAGCTGGTGACTCCGTCCGTGTTTGTGTGAGTCTGGTGTGGTGTTAGCGACTTCCGGTGCTCAAAAATACCAAATCCAACCAACATCGACATGTGTTGCATTCAGTTTGCATGCGCACAATGAGAATAAGCCGAATGAATCAAAAACAATATTAATCCATAGCAACGAATTTATTTTAAGTTTCATAATTATGTAGAATTTAATTTCCAACGGGTTTGTTGTATTTTTAAGCTGCTAACCGTAAAAACGATTTCATATAAAAAATGAGTCCACTTAATTTAGATTTATTTATTAATAGGTATAAATAATTAAATATTAAATTCAGATTTGATGACAGATAATTTTTGAATGCTTCGAGCGGGGTCATAAGTTGAATGGACCATCCGAGTATGAAATATCGTTAATTATTCTTCAATGTCAGATCAGAACCATCGATGACTGATATCATTTTCGCCCTGTAAAACATCGATGACATTTTAATACAAATGTCCATCACATCATGCATGACACATCATTAACTATGTCATATACTTCATTCATAGAAACTGATTTTGATAGCATACTTAGTTTTATCCTTTTACATAACGTTTTTAAGAAAATTGCTATCGAAATTGTTGGCCCTTGTTTTCCACTTTATAGAATAAAAAAAATCACACTCCCTTACACAACTAGTTTTCCAGAAAACTGTAAATACAATTTTTGTTTGTATGGTCAAGAATATTGCGCGGACATGAGCCCCAAGGACATAATCCCCAATTCGATATTGGGGATTAGTACTGCAAGCTTTGACGGACTTAATCCCCATTTTCGAAATGCAGATTCCCATTTTCGACTGTAGCACCGATACGGTATATTCTTGCATTTAAAATACTTAGTAAAAATGAAATTTAATTTATATTTTTTTTAAAGACGAAAAAGTTCGTTCTAAAGTGGATTTTAGCAATACAAACAAAACATTCAACATAAAAGTACCTATAACCTTCATGGAAGGGGGAAAAAGGAGCAGAAAAAATATGTTCCGATAAGCAACACTAAATTGACTAAAAAGGGAAGTAATGACTCTATTAAATGAGGCGCAGATCATTATTCCACGACATCAAAACCAATGCTAAGTTGTTCAATGTAGGGTTTAGAGTTAACTTTCTACTAGTCGTCTGTACCAATTGAAATTCCTTCTGAAAAATAGGTACTACTGTACTCTACAGTATTGAGTGCATTTTGCAATAGCAGTCGACCGTATTATAGTGAAGTCTCTGCAGCGACCACACTTCACTTCACTGCAGTATTTCTTTTATTGGTGTCAAGTAGTGTCAAGACATTTTTTTACAAGACATTCAATGTTTTGAAGAAGAAAACCAAATGACACTACTGTCGCTGACAATTCAACAAGTAGAGTGAGTGCAGTGAGTAAGCGTAACGAGTAAAGAGACGAACATTGAAAAAACAACAAATCTGCCGCTCGTCGTTCGACAGCAGTAATGTTGTTGTCGGTATTTATTTGTTTATAAATATACAAAAATATTATTAAAAAAAGGTTAAAAAATTGTGTACGGCATGGTGTGTACGCATTGGTCAAAAGCAATGTATAGAAGTAAAAACAAAACAACTATTTTTTTTTTAATTATATAATGAAATAAATGTTGTTCGATAAAAAAATATTAATGAAATGAAAATTTGTTATTAATTAATCTATATCTATGAAAATTCTTTAGAGTAAATTTGATAAAAAAATGTAAAATGAATTGAATATTTGAATTTTTATTATACATCATTATAGACCTCTTCACTACAACTACGTCTTGTTTGCGTTTTGTTATGACACTACTTGTGCTGTGTGTGTGGTGTCGTCTACAGTACATGTCTTGAAATAAAATGAATGTCTTCAAATGGGTTGCAAATGCATTTGTTCTGATGTCTACTTTCTACTGAATATCCTATTAATCCGATTTTTACCACAGATGTGGTACAGTCTGGAAGGAATGATGGGCGGGATTAAAGAAAAGGGCGTGGTACCTTCCATACAACATCAACTTTCAAAACGATATAACTCGGCACTTTCGGCAGCTACGAACATAAAGAAAAAGCAGAAAACAAAAATACAAAAACAAAAGCAATAACATAAAACTAAAAGCCAAACTAAAAGAAAAACAAAACAAAAACAAAGCAAAAACAAAAAAAAGTCACAACACTAAAACTCACCACATTAAAATTCACCACACTAAATCTCACCACACTAAAATTCACAACACTAAAATTCACCACACTAAAATTTACCACATTAAAACTCACCACTCTAAAACTCACCACACTAAAGCTCACCACTATAAAATTCACCACACTAAAGCTCACCACTATAAAATTCACCACACTAATACTCACCACAATAAAATTGGCCACACTAAAAAGCACCTCAATAATACTCACCACACTAAAATTCAACAACCAAAATTCACCACATCTAAACTCACCATACCGAAACTTCTACTGGGAAAAACTCTACGGGGAATAATCCTACGGAATAGAATTTAACCGGGAAGAATTCTACGAGAACAATTCTGTCTACCGAAGAATTCTACCGGGAAGAATTCTACGGGGAAGCGTTCTATGGAGAAGAATTTTACGGGAATATTTCTACTGGGAAGAATTGTACGGCGAAACATTCTACGGGGAAGCACAGTCTGAGAAAGAATTGTCTTTGAGAATATTTGTCAGTTCCATAATTTTTGAACAGCCTGTAAATCATATTTATTTTGCGTCCAATAGGATAAATTATTATTTTAATCGGAAAATACCATTAAATACTAGAAAATACCATTACATTGCCATTTAGTTTATATGAAAAGATTTATTTTTTGTATACTATTAAATCAATAATTGTCCTATTGACCAATTTTAATGGGATTTGAGTGATTTTTTTTTTGGGTGCAACAATTCATAAAGACGTAAAATTGGATTTCCTTAAATGTCAGTATTTCATATGTTAGGGAGCAGAAGGTGATTTCCGTCTGCTAGCCATGATAATTGTATTATAATTTTTTAACTAACTCTTTTTATTTTTTCTGGGTGGAGTGAACAGTAAAATGTTGTTCTAGTTCTTTAATCAAAATTTTTAAATATTTGAGTTTTCGTCAATTTTTAGTACGTTACATATGCTGAATAAAAAATCGATTATAGATTATCACGCCTGTTATTGCGAAATGCTATTTTCCTCTTCTGTGTTTCAATTTTAATTTTTGTGTTTTCGTTAATAACATTATATGTCACACCTTATATGTTTTAATTATAGCTCGGCCGTAAATAGTATTTGACGTAGTAATAATTGCAGGTTTATTGTCTAATATAAAAACCAAAAATCGTACGATCTAAACTTAAATTAGATTTGGCAAATTAATCAACATAATTTGATGACTTGAATATTTTAGATAATAAAACACACAGATAACCTATACTTAATTTATAGCGAATAACACAGATATTTTGGTTTTTTTATTTTTAACAACGGAACAATTTCAAACTTAATATAAAGATAAAAGTCGGCATTGAATGCTTAGAACACTTAGACTTGTTATTTTTAAAATTAACTGTGCAAATAAAAGTGGCATTTTGATATAATGTTTTGACAATTTTATACATTAGCATTATCTAAATTCATGGTGGATTTGTTTTATTATTTTATTATGTACGATATAACGATAAAAGTTAGGTTAACAATCTCTAGATTTTGATTTGGTTTTATAATTGCTTGCAAAAGCAGCAATAACTGTTTAAATACGTTTTAATTTACAGAAAATATGTGGGCAAATCTGGTTATATATATTATGATTGTAGTTAAAATGTTTATTGATCATGCAAATCGTTTGTAATTGACATTATAAACATATGATATTTAGACATACATCACATGATTGAGACTAATATGATTGTGACAGCCCTATAAGAACTTAGGCTGAGCTCTCGCACCATTTTGAGCTCTGCGTGTTATATTTGTACTCAAAGTGGTGGGACCTACAGTTTATTGCCGAATCCGAACGGCGGGTGAGAGCTTTTTTTTGATAGGCAATGGTTTTACTCTCGTAGGTTTGCCATTTACTGACGAGAGGTAGCGCGGTATAGAAAAATGTTTCTATGAAAATATTTTGTTAGCCCCAGTCCAGACTTGAATCGGGGACCTTTCGGCTCGCAGTCCAACGCACTAACCACTAAGCCACCTGCAATTATTACTATGTTTTAAATTTTATTAATCAAGTCAATAATAAGAAAAAACTAAATTATGAGATTATCAAGAGTTAAATAAATCCGTGTGCCATATTCCCACGAGTTCACCATATGATTGCTTCAATAATGTTTGAACATTTCTTTTATTTATATCATAAAAATAGTCTCTTTTAAATTGTACAAACATCGTTTTTTAATGAGTAAGTGTTAAATTTATATAAATAAAATGTTGATATAAGATCTGAAAAGAATATCCTATAGTCAAAATTATAATTTTTACCACTTAAAGTGAAAATATTTGCTTCGTAATTTCATTGAACTTAAATTTGAAATTTAACCAGTATGAAAGTTTAGTTCGTATGGAATATTTTGCCAGTTGGAAAAATGATTGTTGTAATAAAATTAAGATCATAAATTTAAAGTAAAGCGTTTTTCAATAAGAGCGCTACAAAAGTTTTTTTCAAGGGTTTTTCAACAGGGACGCTACAAAAACAGAGCGATAGGGACAGCAAACGACGCCATATTTCTTGCCACTCTTTTGATATTTCTCTTCAGTAAGGTTTGCCATTTCATGATGGAAAGATATACGAGCCAACAACGCGTCGAAATTATTAAAATTTACTACCGAAATTCGAATTCGTATATCTTTCCATCATGAAATATTTCCACTTTTAGTGGTAAAAATTATAATTTTGACTATACTCACAAAAAATATCATAAAATTAAAACAGTTTAGAAAAATATTTGGAAAGATTTAAAACAAGTCTAAGATGGATTCTGTATTAAAAGCTGTCTCCTTATTACCATAATCTGCATAAAAGTCAAATAAAATATGTTTCTTAATTATATTCATTATGCCAAAACCATTCCTTAAATATGCCGGGAATCTAAATTCAAAATTCCGAATATCCTTATATAAGATTTGCAAAATATTCCATTTATCATCTGTGTTTGGCGCTAAATATGCCATAAATATTTTAGATGATGTCCGAAGTATAACCCGGGCAGAAATAGGAAAATAAGAATCATTTTATAAAAAGATTTTAAGGAGTTTGTATTAGAACTGTCTTTTATCTGCCCATCCCCAAAATTTACCGGGAATCTGCCTATAAAATTCCACAACATTTGTAAACTTTGAAGTCAAAATTTCAGCCATTTTTTAGGATTATTTGCGCCAAATTTCTGAAAAACACACAAATAAATTTTGTAGGATATATTTTGCACATTATCAAATTTTATGGAATGTTATAGGCAGATGCCAGGCATATTGTGGGGGAATTGGTATAAAACAGACACTTTTTGATATAAACCCGTCTACTTAAATCCTTTCGAAAAGATGTTTCTAAATTGTCCTGAGACTGCCAACAATTTTATACTGAGTGCTTATTAAATTTTGTGGTATTTTAAAGATAGACTTTTGGCATATTTTAGATATGCATAGAAAAAGGCAACTTTTGATAAAAACATGCTTTTTACAAACTTCCATTTAACTGTGTGTTTGCCGAAAATATGTCCAATATATTTATAAAAAAAAAAACAATAATCTGTACTCCGAAAATCACCTATATGTATGTAGATTCTACACATAAGGACTGCGTCGAATAAAATTGTCCGTTACATATCTTCCCATAATGTGCTGTTGCAAGATTCAAATTAAAAAAATTTGATCATAGTAGCTCTGAATTAAATGGCAGAAAATAATTTGTGTCAGTTATAGTCAATACAAAATTTATTTAACGCGAAAATGGCAAACGAAGTGGAAGAGCGAGAAAAAAAATAAAATTTTTCAAAAACAACCTAGTTGGTCTTTTAAAAAAATTGCCAAGGAGGTAGGGGCTAACCCTAAGACCATTTCTCGCTTTATCAACCGCTTTATGGAAGACCTGAGTATTGATCGGAAAAAGGTTCTGGTAAAAAAAAGGCCCACATGATCGTGAAAAGTCGAAGAAGGTTGTGAATATTTTAAAGAAAGATCCAAGCATATCCGGAAGGAAATTGGCGAGAAAGGCGGATTGTTCAGAATCTTTCGTGCGCAGGACTAAGAAAGAAGCTGGGCTGAAGACGTACAAGGTCCAAAAAGTTCCGCATAGAAATGCCGTCAAGAATGAAACCGCAAAACAACGAGATAAAAAGCTGAACCAAGATTTTTTAAAAAATTCGATTGCTGCATAATGGACGACGAAACTTATGTTTTAGCGGACTTTTATCAGCTACCTGGGCAGGAATTTCATACAGCCGATTCTCGAGGAAATGTCGCTGAAAAATTCAAATCAAAAAAAATGAGAAAATTCCCAAAGAAATTCCTTGTTTGGCAGGCAATTTGCAGTTGTGGAAAAAGGAGCAGCTCATTCGTGACATCAGGTACAACTAATAGCGAAATATAGGTGAAGGAATGCTTGCAAAAGAGATTGCTTCAATTTTTACGCCAACAAGAAGTGTCCACATTTTTTTGGCCTGACCTCGCTTCATGTCACTACAGCAAAACAGCCTTAGAGTGGATCCAACAAAATGCAGTGATTTTGGTGCATAGAGAAGCCAATCCACCAAACTGTCCAGAACTCAGGCCGATTGAGAGATACTGGGCTTTAGTAAAAAGAGAGATGAAGACAACAAAAAAGTGGCCAAAGACCTTCAAGACTTTAAAAGAAAGTGGTCTTCAGCAGCTGTGAGAGTGTCGGACACTACCATTACAACATTAATGGAAGGGGTTCCGGAAAAATTAAAACTTTTTATTAAAAAATATTAATTTCTGTTTTTTTTATTTTTTTTTTAAATCTAAAAATAATTTGCAAAATAAAATATTTTATTCTATAAAAATTCGATTACTAGATTTCTAGATTTTTTCATTTTTGTAGCGGACAATTTTATTCGACGCAGTCCTTAAATGAATGTCAAGCTCTCTGATAAATTTGTTGTTTTTTGCAATAATCTTAATAATGTTAAGAAAACTTTGATTCAACTGCATCGAATTCGATGGTATAACCCATAAAATGTTCACCTTTCTTCATGCCACCAATTGGGTATCAATATTGATTGCTTCTCATGGCGAGATGATGATGCATAATAAATTCAAACTTTGCAGTTTGCAATAAACTTCCCTCCCAGCAAAATCCTTAAGGATTCTACTTGAACAAGTTGCAACAACAGCATCATCATCGTGTGTGGGTAGCATCTAATAGGATTTGAAGAGCGTAAAATTACTTCGATGTGAACATGAAATATTTAGTTAATCCTTTTTGGCGCAAACCATATCCTTCCTGCAGAAAACTCTTTTTTTAACTTGAGCGCAAATATTTTTGCAGCTCGCTGCTCTAGATGCAGCGAGCGACTTGATTCAGTGTGTTGTTTGCCAAGCAGCTAGTTTGTGGAGTCTGACCGTCCGTCCGTATTTTTGTTCCTCCGTCCAACTGTCTGTGTGTTTGTGTGTGTGTTGGTTGTTTATTGGCATTGCAGGCCAATGCACCGCACCGCATGGTACGTGCTGCTGCGTTGTGCTGCGATTCCTTTCGAACGATTGACTGTTTTATTATTGCAAATAATGCGCAATCACTGCGCGTGGATGCTTCGCAGGAAGCATTGAAATCGGCAGCGGTAGCAGCAGGCGCCATGCATTCACCTCAAGTTACGCCAAGTGAACTTTAGTGCTGAGCATTGGCCGAATAAATGACCTGCATTTAATGGCGGGTCCAGTGCACATTGGACACAGCGCTGATGCAAATAAACCTGTCTTTAATTTTTAATTTCTCACAATGCACCGGAGAAAAGCTCTCAGAGCACTGCTGAAAGTTGTTAAAATTGAGTTTGAAGCATTCAATATTAATCAGAGTTCATTCCAGGCAAACATCAGTAGTGCGAAGACCATCTGGTTGTCACTCGTACGGTTTTAGTAACATTTCAACAACGTTAATTGCGGATTTTCCTGTCATATGTTATGTGCTATTCTTAGGGGCAACTTTTTGTACACTGAAAATAATTTGTAGGATTTTAAGTTTTCCAAAAAATAATTTTTAACGGATATTTAATTTTGGTCTATTTCACATAATAGTATCAAAAAGCTTATAATGTTAAAATTATGTACAACTTTGAGTTTAAATATGGAAATTCATTTTAAAAGATATTCGAAATAAGGTAAAATACATTACAAAAATGTGTTTAAAATGATCGGATGTCTTTTGAAATACTAACGGGTTTTGCAAGTATTTGAACATTGCTTAAATAGTGCTAAGTTATGTAAAACATGCGTTATTTGGGTAAAGTGGGAAACGTAATTTAAGCAATAGTTGTTGTTATTTTGGTTAAAATATTGTGTATTGTGGCAAAAACTGAATAAGAAAGCCTAAAATAGCAATTTGGTAAAAATTTTGAAGTTTCCCACTTTACCCAAAAATTTTTCAATTAGTCCGAAATTGAGCTGTTTTCAAAAATCGCGCAGAAAGGAATATAAATGGTATTCTATTAATGTAAAAAATTAGCTTATGAATCAGCCTATGTATTCAAACCCTTTAAAAGAGTTTAAAAAAAATATTCAAATGGAAAGTATTAGATGAAATCAAAACGTCTTTATCCAGGCTCCCTTAATTAATATAAATTAATTTTCGTCGTAACTAATTTAAACACATTAAAACTAACCATTAATCGAATTTAGGTCGACATAAAAATAGTATCAGGTTTTATTAGAATTTTCTCGTTTTCATTTATTAGTCAACAAGCTGATACTATCTTTAAAGTCGACTTTATTTCGTTTATTGGTTAGGCTGACTGAACTAAAAAATTTGAGCGTCCGTGATGTGGCATTAACGCGTTCAACTGAAACTTTGTGTTCGATGTCACGCTGTTCGACATATAATTCCTAGTCCCTATTTCAGAGTATGAATTTTATTTATGTAATAGTAAACTTAATAGATAGTAGCCGCGGTAGCTCAGTGGTTAGTGCGTTGGACTGCGAGCTGAAAGGTCCCCGGTTCAAGCCTGGACTGGGGCTAACAACATCTTTTCATAGAATCATTTTTCCATACCGCGCTACCTCTCGGCACTAAATGGCAAACCTACGAGAGTAAAACATTGCCTATGAAAAGCTCTCACACGCCGTTCGGATTCGGCAATAAACTGTAGGTCCCACCACATTGAGTACAAATATAACACGCACAGCTCAAAGTGGTGAGAGAGCTCGGCCTAAGTTCTATACAGGACTGTAGCGCCAAACTATTATTATTATTTAAACTTAATAGATGATGGGCATATGTAAAACGGACTATCAAGTATCCATTCCAAACGAGGAATAGTAGACTTGAGGAAAATTGAATTGACATTGTGATATAAAAAAAATAAGAAATCAGAAATAACTATGAACCTTCATTTCCATTTTGGTTTTTTTACTGAGAGATATTATTTTTCAAAAACTATGAAGTTCTTTGGTTGAGAGTTATATGAAACCTCTCATTTTAAAGGTCTTTGGTTAATGGTTCTTAATAGACATTGCTCTCATTTATAGCGAATTTGCTTGTTGTTGCAGGAATTGATTGGAGAAACATACAAATTTGTTGTTGGAAAATGTTGATTTCAAACACTGCGTTGATATTGTCGTTCAAAATTTAGTTTAACAAAAATTATTTTTTGGAGAAGAAGTTGTTTTAATTTGTAATTTTTTTTTTTTGGAAAATATCGAAATGTCGAATTTTTTTTTTTACAAAAGTTTTTATATCAACATTTTCGAATATGTTTGTGATATGTGTTTATCGAATATTAGTTTTTTTGAAAATGGTGATTTCGTTCATTTGTTTTTGTCGGCCAAAAATTTGTTTTAATAATATTTTTTTGAAAATTTTCGAACAATGTTTTTTTTTTCGAATACATTTTTTTTTGAAAATGGAGATTTCGAACATTTTTTTTGTAGTCCAAATTTTGTTTACAAAATAATGAAAAATCCAATATTTTCAAATATTAGTTTTTTTTTCGAATAATTTTTTTGGAAAATAGTAATTTCGAACATTGCTTTGTTTTTTCGGAAAATGTTGATTTCGAACATTGCGTGGTTTTGTAGTCCAAAATTTGTTTACAACAAACATATTTTTTGTTGAATAATTTTTATTTTGAAAAATGATGATTTCGAACATTGCGTTGTATTTGTCATCCAATTTTTTTCAAGTTTTCGAACATTGTTACTTTTTCAGAAAAAAATTATAACATTTTATATTCGAAAATTTTCAAAAATTGTTGTCATTGCCGAATTAAATTTATTTTGCCAAAAATTTTCAAATATTGTTTTTTATTGTCGATTTTTTTTTTTTTGAAAGTTGTGTATTTCGAACATTGTTGTTTTTTCGGAAAATGGTGATTTCGAACATTGTGTTGTTTTGTAGTCCAAAATTTTTTTACAACAAAAATATTTTTTAACGAATAATTTTTATTTTAAAAAATAATTATTTCGAACATTGCGTTGTATTTGTCATCACTTTTTTTTTAAGTTTTCGAACATTGTTTTTTTTAGAAAAAAAAACAAAATTATTTCATGTTATATTCGAAAATTTTCTAAAATTGTTGTTTTTGTCGAATACAATTTTTTGGTTGAACATTTTTTTAACATTTTTTTTTCGAATTTTTTTTTGATCATTTTGTATAATAAAATTTTTTTAAGAATTTTTTTTTCTATAAAAATATTTAATTTTTGCTTTTATGGTTTTATTTAGATATATACCCAATTTTTTATTCAAAATTTACCATCAGCCTGTGGTCCCTAAATATTGAGAGTCATCTAAAAAGAGAATTCTATCATTCTTATTCGACACAATAACGTAATTTGCTCCACTCTTAAGGCATTAAATAAAAGTGAATGAGACGCAAGATAATTCAGCGTAGAACGAGATGACGATCATTCAGCGCACTGAGGCAATGATCGAGAAAGATATGGACGATCAGTGAAATAAAACACATGAGTGCGAATGAGATGTAAATAGCATGCAGCATTCTCGAAATGTGTAGAAGCTTCCCGAAACGTTTTGAAGCGCGTTTTTTCATTGACTGAGTTTTCGTAACAATATATTTGGTTATTTTACCACAAACAATTTAATACATTAAATCATTAAAAGATTTCTATTTAAATTGGAATGAATTCAGCCATTTTGGCTCAAGTGTAAATTAATAGTTGTACATTTTAGTCTATTTATTATTGTTACAAATGCAGCTCAAATAATTCATAATAACAAAGTTTCACACCCAGTGCTGTATGGGGCATAAATAATTTCATCAGACGTCGGAGATGAAATAAAGGTAATAACGAATGAAGACATGTAACAAATTGATTTCTTCACCAGCTCAACACCGCAACACCTACAGAATAACACGATTTTTGGGGTTAATTTTACGAGAGGAATTTAATAAATTACTGCGTACTTCATACTGTGTATAGTGTGTATCGTATGTGGCTGGCTGGCTGGCTTTGTGTATTTGTGAAGCTGATATTAAATCCCAACAAAGTTTGTGACTTAGATTGTGTGAGGTGTGTGTTTTGTGTATGATTTATATAAGTTATGAATCAATTTTATCGCAACTGCAGCAACTAACGCAAGAAAAGGCGAAAAAGAAGAAATATTGCATACGCAGAGGCGCATTACGTCGAAAAGAAGAAGAAGAAGATGAAGAGGATATGAAGAAACGCGCAGCACACACGTGTTAAAGTGGTGCTGCTTGCTGTTCTTGCTGATAAAAATTACTTTTAAACTTATTGTTGGCAACTATGTATGTCGAGCGGCTGCTACTGTTGCTCCTTGCTTTTTCTGCTGTTTATTTTTAGCTTTTTATTTTATTTTATTTTTTCTGTTATTATGATTTATGCGCCTTGAGGTGAGCGGGTTGCGTTCAGGATAAAAGTGCGCACTCTGCGATTGAGCGACACTATTAGAGGGATTTCCCGGTGTGGCGATAAGAAAGTCGATGTTGTTGTTGCACAGTGAAAAATGATGATGAGACGCAAAATGCCATAAAACTGATTTAAATAAATCGATAGACAAAGTGATGAAGGTTAAAGAACTGATTTTTATATTTTAAATTGTTTATATTATTCAAAAAAAAAAAGTTCAAATTTTAGTGATTTGTAATAAGATCAGGGACCGCAAAGAAACGGAATCGAAACTGGAATCGTTTCACTTTTTGGAACCGGAATCCGAACCGTTATTAAAATAAATATGCGGAACCGGAATCGCAACCAGAATCTAAATTTGTTTTGTTGGAACCATAATCGAAACCGGAACTACAATTGTAAAATTCTAGGAACCAGAATAAAATCAGGGACCGCAAAGAAACGGAATCGAAACCGGAATCGTTTCACTTTTTGGAACCGGAATCCGAACCGTTATTAAAATAAATATGCGGAACCGGAATCGCAACCAGAATCGGAATTTGTTTTCGTTGGAACCACAATCGAAACCGGAACTACCATTGTAAAATTCTAGGACCCAGAATAAAATCAGGGACGGCAAAGAAACGGAATCGAAACCGGAATCGTTTCACTTTTTGGAACCGGAATCCGAACCGTTATTAAAATAAATGTGCCGAACCGGAATCGCAACCGGAATCGAAATTTGTTTTCGTTGGAACCACAATCGAAACCGGAACTACCATTGTAAAATTCTAGGACCCAGAATAAGATCAGGGATCGCAAAGAAACGGAATCCAAACCGGAATCGTTGCACTTTTTGGAACCGGAATCCAAATCGTTATTAAAATAAATATGCGGAACCGGAATCGGAACCGGAATTGAAATTTGTTTTCGTTGGAACTACAATTGTAAAATTCTAAAACCCAGAACCGAAACCAATATTTTAGTCCATATCAGGAACCGCAATGAATAGGAATCGGAAACGTTTGGATTATTGGAACCGAAATCGGAACCGTTATTATAAAAATGAGTGTAACCGGAATATAAATTTTTTTGAAACTGAAGTCGAAACCGCTATTTTAAAAATGTTGGAACCGGAACCGATATTAAAAAGGTTTTAGTTTTTTTGTCATATTACGTAGCCTTTTTGAGAAAAATTGTGGTAAAAACCGTTTTTTCCATGTCAGTCCCTGTCCGGAACCGCAAAGAACCGCAATCGGAACCATTTCCATTTTTGGAAGCGAAATCGTAACCGGAACCGCTTTTTCAAAATCTTGGAACCAGAACCGATTTTCAAAAAAAGTTTTTAGTTTTGTTTTCCTATTACGGGTGTGTGCGAGTTCGACTAAACTGCTGACTAAACTAAATTTTGTCGGTACTGCAGTGTTCGATTTTTCAATTTAGCAAATTATCGAGCAGCCTAAATGGAACTAAATTGGATGACAGCCAACAGGTATATAATAATCGATTGATTATGGAATTTAATAATTACCGGGTAACGAATGAAGATCAAATGAAAAGTCGTTCAATTTAGTTTAGTCAGCAATTTAGTCGAATTCGCAGACACCCTACGTAGCCTTTAACAAAAAATTGTGGTAAAAACCGATATTTTTTAGTAATTTATATGTCAAATATTTAAGCATTTTAAACCTTTCACTGTTTTATAGAAACTATATTGATAGGGCATATTTAAAAAACGAGAACCTAAGAAAATAGTTAGTATTTTTAATCGTTAGTTTGAACTATGCTCTTTGGCACTGTTATCGGAATCAATATTTCCGTATTTAAAACTTTAACTTGTAACTATAAAAATTAATTAACTTCTGCTGCGACCAAAACACTTCGAAATAATTTATATTGCCAATTAGTTGCGAATAGCAATAGCAGTAGTGTTCTTTCCTAAAGAACTATGTAGTAATTTTGCCGTAATGCCGTTTAAAAAATGACCCGCCAGCGTAATGAAAATTAATGCTGTTTGATTTATAACAATTTTATTTATATTGTACATGGCACACCACTCCCCCCCCCCCCAGTGCATCCAACAAAAAGTAAAATATATACAAAAAACTATTTTACGTAAATATGCCAAGTTTAGATGCAATCGTGCTACATAATAACAACAACAAATATTGCGAATAAGGGTCATTTGTAATGCTGCTTAAATCCTATGCTCTTTAGTTAGATGCTTAGTATTTACTCGTAATGCCATTTTACGGTTTTTATACCTTATTTTTATAACCCGCGACGAAATATTCGGCAGCTTACTGGCAGAACATCAATATATGTCGGGAAAAGCGCAGTTTTCTGGCAGATTCGAAGAAAGTTACAGTATTTAGTTGGGTTTTCGTGAAAAACAGCAGGCTTCCAACAGTATGTTTAAACATTTGTACTTAGTAATAAAATACATCAATATGAAATGATGAATTTATTCATAAATATTATGAATTTTTCGTCAAATACCAGATTCATCATATTGATAACACCGTTCATTAAATAACATATTGTTGACTGTATTCATTATATATATGAACTTATTCATACTATTGAATTCATTTATCGAACATCATAGTAAAGAACGATATATTCAATACCATGAATTTGAATCGTCATATTGATGAATATAATAATAATATCTATAAATAATTTTAAATTTTTGTGTAAATTGTTCATAATAAAGGATTTGTCAATAAGAGCGCTACAAAAGTTTTTTTCAAGGGTTTTTCAACAGGGACGCTACAAAAGTAGAGGGACAGCAAACGACGCCATATTTCTTGCCGCTCTTTTGACATTTCTCTTTAGGAAGGTTTAGCATTTCATAATGAAAAGATATACGAACCAACAACGAGTGGAAATTATTAAAATTTACTACCGAATTTCGGAGTCAGTGGCCTCAACGTTAACAGCACTACGTCCAATTTATGATCGTCATAATCGTCCTAGCAGATCAACAATTGAGCGTCTAGTGGAAAAATTTGAATCCACAGGCACGGTACAAAATGTTCCCGTGCCAGTGAGACAAAGAAGTGCCCGTAGTGTCGAGAATATTGCTGCCGCTCAGGCTTCAGTTGAAGAAAGCCCAAATGTGTCTCTCACACGTCGTTCTCAAGCGTTGGGTCGTTCTCAAGCTGTGACGTCCTTTTGGCGAATTTTGCGAAAAGATCTTGGCCTACATCCTTACAAAATCAAATTGACGCAAGAATTGAAGCCGCTGGACCACCAGAAGCGTCGTATGTTCGTGAATTAGGCTGAGCAACAACTTGAAAATGATTCGGATTTTCGTCGAAAAATCATCTTCAGCGATGAGGCTCATTTCTGGCTGAATGGCTTCGTCAATAAACAAAATATGCGTTATTGATCAGTTAGCAATCCACACGTACTCCATGAGTATTCATTGCATCCCGAAAAAATTACGGTTTGGTGCGGTTTATGGGCCGGCGGCGTCATTGGGCCGTACTTCTTCCGTGATTATCAAGACCGGCACGTTACTGTGAATGGGAATCGCTACCGTTCAATGATAACCGAATATTTTTTGCCGAATTTTTTTTGCTTTATGGCACGTAGTCAAAATAATGAGCTCTGATGGTCTGCCTTTTCATTCCATATATCTGCCTATGTATTCACCTTCCTATAACCTGCCGTTTTATTCTATGTCAGACAAAAGGCGGATTTTGCTACAAACTCAACTCTGCATTGAGAATAATTCTCCGGGGAAGAATTGTCCTTGAATGAATTCTGCTGGACATTTATTTCTCGGTAAATAATGGTCTTTCTTGTTAAAGAATTGTCTCTGGAAGGAATTATCTTGGGGTAAAATTCTCTCGGGAAACATTTATCGTTTAAGAATAGTTCATGCAGGTATTTTTCGGGGATAAATTGTCTTTGGATAAAATTGTTTGGGAGAGAATAAACAAAGTCTCTAGCAAAAATTAAACCCTGTTATTAATCGTAAATTTAAAATTGTGAATATAAACACTTTTTTCACTAAATTTTTTTTTTATTTATCGTATTGAAAGAGTATTGTACGAAAATATATTATCTATATACACATAATTTCACACTTTAACATTCTTCTAATACCTTTGCTCTTCAACAATAAGAGCATAACTATTTTTTATTTATATTCGAAAGCTTAGAGCCTTCAAATTACACCATATAAACTTAAAAAGAAAATAATACTTAAATGGTAAGAATTCTGATAGTCGTTTTGAGACATCGACAATGAACCAAGCTACACTTAGAAAAAAAGTCCTATTAAAATTGGTCAATAGTACAGTTATTGTTCAATGATATACAAATAATAAATATTTTCATATAAACATAAAAACAATTTAATAGTATTTAATAGTATTTTGTACTATTTAATGGTATTTACCTATTAAAATAATAATTTATCCTATTGACTAATTTCAATAGCAAAAAAAAACTATTGATTTTATAGTAGTTTTTTCTGAATGCACCCTCCGAATTGTCTACGTTTAACAACTATGTACGCGCGGAAAGATTTATGGAAATGAGTATTGGCGTAAAATGGAATGGTTGTATCTGGTAATTGTTCCATAGAAACTAAGGTGCATATTGCGATTGATTGAGGTGCTCGGTGGCCTCCTCCTTTGGCGGTGGTTTTGGTAGACTGAAGAATTTCTGTAAATAAGAAAATTATTTCTTAGAAAAAGTCAACAAAAAAGTAATAAAAATTGATATCCTACATCATGAATGCCAAATTGACGCGCCTCCTCCATGCTGTCGGGCAACTTTTTGTGCAGCGTCTCCGGCAGGAATGCGGCAGCCACACCGCCAATCAGGAATAGTGTACCCAGTATATAGTATGGAGCGCGTATATCAATCGTAGTGCCCAGATAGACCAAATATGGCGCCAGCACACCGATGGCATTGGCCAGAATTGTGCCCAGCGCAATACCCGTCTGACGCATACACGTCGGATAGATTTCCATGCCCTGCAGACTGACCGTGAAGAAGGTCAAGGCGTTGAGGAACTTAATGAAGGCGGCCAGACCCATCATGAGCACCTCGTACTTTTCATCTGCAAATTAAGACGGGTTAGAATCGTTGTTGTTTGTGAGTCCGAGAAATGCCTACCGGGTGCCAGTATTATAACGGGAATGCAGACCAAAAAGGACACCAGAAATGAGACGGAATTCGTAAAGCGGCGGCCGAATTTATCACCTGCCATAAAGAAGAAAAAGAAGCGGAAACATTGAAATCATATTTGTGGTGAATATTTGTCGGCAAATCGCCGCGAGCACTTACCCAAATATTTGCCAACTATATAAGCGGGAATCTCAACAATGCTTTGAACCAGAAAATTCAAAAATGGATTTCCACCCATGCGCGAGCTGAACAGCACCAGCGTGAAGTAGGAAACAGCGACGACACACCTTGAAATATGATAAAAGTAGAGAAAATAAAAACAAAGAATGGTTAATAAAAAAATGCTACATGTTTCAACGGCTGCAAGAAGGAATATTTGGCGCATATCAAATAAAATACAAGACAAACAAAAAATTAACAAATAAAAATAATAATAAAAAATCGCAAAGAAAAAAAAAACACATTTCAAACATCATGGAATTATTAAAGGCAAAACTTTTGCACAAAGCATTCCTAAGCATTTCGACGTCCACGTCCTCATCGAGCTTTTGGCTATGCAAACGTGGGATTAGCCCCGGGTGCGGTGCAAATACAATTCAAACAACAAAAATTATGCTTAAATTTTTAAAACACTTTTCAAAAATTCAAATGCAAATGTTTAACATTTGAGAGGACATCGTTGTGAGGCCGCCGCCAGCCAGCTAGCGAGCGAGCCAGCATAGAACCGCACCCATGGCACTACCGAGTACCACCCAGCGCCGCTTCAACGTCAACGGCGCAAAGTATTCGTGCGGAAACGAATGTGAGCTGGGATTTGTCTTTTGTTGCTGTTTTTGTTACAATACCTAGTGAATTCTGCTGTTGCAAAGTATTCCAAACAAAAAACAAATAACAACTAAACCAACACAAAAAACTCATACAAAAAATAAAATAAAAATTATAAAAAAATAAAACGTAATGAAATTCACAAAAGGATATGCATTTTAAATTTAGGTGGTAAGGTTGCCGCTTTGAATGTGAATTCATTTTTTTTTTTTATTTCCTCAGCATGGTTTTCATCAATATTACTCTATTTTGTATTAAAAAAATATTAGTTTTTGATGTGCAGTTATTAGGATTATTCATTTAAACTCGCCATCAACTGATTAAACTCACCAACTGAAACCCATGATCGATGTATTACGTGCCAGTCGCCAACCGCTGAAGAGTGACGCCATGCCGTATGTCACATCCTGTGGCGTTGAAACATACATCTGTGTCATTTCCTTCTCGGACATGTCGAAGGAGCGTCCGTTTATTTTGGCGATTTTCTTGAATTGCACAATCGCATCGGCGAAACGACGTTTGCTAATCAGCCAACGTGGTGATTCTATGACGTATCTGGAATGGAAAAAGAAAAAGAAAAATTATGAGGCGAATTAATTGATTTTAGGTGGGGGTTCTGGCAACATTTTCAGCAATCAGTAATATACAGCGTGGTCCGCTTTGAGGTGTACATATTTTAATGATTGATTTCTTGGTTCATTTCATGAAAGAAATCGTTCTTGAGTTATGGTATATTTGGTACACCCAATGGTATACAGGGTGTTTTAAAAATTTACTTTACAAAAATAGACACAACCGTATATTTAACTAAAACTTCTACAATTTAAAGCACAGTGGAAAAATATTACATTCATTTAATAGACAATCGTTCATAGTTTCTAGTAAAATTTTAATATTGGCATTTTATGTGGTACACTAGGAGATCAAAGTAAACAAATAAATATTTAATTACAACATTTTTTTTATAAAAATCAGTTTTTCTCGAAATTTTTATCTAGTATTTTTTATCTCTTTTTAATTTATTTAAAATGCAGAGCTCATGAATCATAGTAAAGGGTTTTTCGACAGGGACGCTACAAAAGTAGTGCGACAGGGACAGCAAACGACACCATATTTCTTGCCGTTCTTTTGACATTTCTCTTCAGTAAGGTTTGCCATTGCATAATTAAAAGATATACGAATTCGAAATTCGGTAGCAAATTTTAATAATTTCGACTCGTTGTTGGCTCGTATATCTTTCCATCATGAAATGGCAAATCTAACTAAAGAGAAATGTCAAAGGATCGGCAAGAAATATTACGTTGTTTGCTGTCCCTGTCGCTCTACTTTTGTAACGTCCCTGTTGAAAAACCCTTGAAAAAAACTTTTGTAGCGCTCTTATTGAAAAACCCTTTATTTAATAAAATATACAATTTTTAATTCCAATAGTATGTGAAATATTGAAAAGAAAAACAAATTTCCAGAATACTATATAATTATAAATTATTTCATCGATATCGAAATTGTCGTTTTTCATTTTTCAAAAAGAAATTATACACAGAAAAAAAATCATCAATATGATGAATTCATTCATAAATATTATGATTTTTTTAACAACTACCAGATTCAACATATTGATACCACCGTTTATTAAAAGACATTTATTATGTATATAAACTTAATCATACTATCGAACATCATCGTGAAGAACGAAATATTCAATACAATGAATTTGAATCATCATATTGATGAATATAATCATAATATCAATCCATAATTTTATCTTTTTTTTTCAAACTGTTTATAATAGTTATGAATATATTCAATATGATGCATTGTATTAATATTTTTTTATTTCAAACAAATTGGAATTTTTTTAAGAATTTAAAAAAAAAAAAAAAATAAATGTTCGAAAAAAATTTATTAAAAAAAAATTATGCGAAAAATGGAATTATTCAAAAAAAAAAAAATATTGTCCGAAAAAATATTTTATTTAAAAAAATATATATTTTTTTAATTAAATTTTTATAAATATAACGTTTTATTAATAACATATTTTAATTATAAAAATATTACAAAATATTTCTTTAATTTATGCCTGCCTTGTGCAAAGATTTTGTGATTGCAAGTAAATGGAGTGATTTTATTAATATAAAGAACATTTTTATTATTTATATCCGGGACCTTCGCTGTGGACTTTTTATACCCTACACTAAGAGTGAAAGGGTATATTCAGTTTGGTACGCCGTTTGTAACACCCAGAAGGAAGCATCTCCGGTATGGAAAAGTATATATATTCTTGATCAGCATGACCTCCTGAGTCGATTTAGCGATGTCCGTCTGTCCGTCTGTCTGTCCGTCTGTCTGTCTGTCTGTTGAAATCCCTAAGACTTTTAAAATTGAAGAGCTAGATAAATGAAACTTTTAACTTAGATTACTAATATACCTACGCTGTATGTGCGAAATTGGCGAGATCGGTCCATTGTGACCTATGATCCGACCACTTATGTTCAAATACCTCATATAAAATTTACATATACAGATCAATTTTACTGTATACGTGCTTAGGTAAACTTTTTTGGTCAAATATGTATTGACATCATGCTCAAATACATGATAATAATGTTTTCCGGCGAAAAGACTTGTGGTTCACCAAAAAAGAAATCGATATTCGGTACACCTACCCATATGTAAATATGGGTATCAAATGAATGAAAATTCTTCAGCGATTGAATGTTTGTAGTTATTTTCAGGATTCGTATACCCTGGTGACCTATATATCACTTTGAATGGTAACCACACATATGTGTAGGGTATTTATAGTCGGCTTAGACCGACTATAATTTTGATAATCCTAACTATCATAATTACACCTACTTTAAAATTTCCCATGTGATCTAACCTTCCCAACTGGTTTTTATTGTTGTTATAAATGTAGTATCCAAAAGAAAAAAAAATAATTTCGCGTAAAATGATTCCCCATAGAACGCTTTCCCGTAGAATACTTCACAGTAGAATTCTTCCCTATATAATTCTTCACCGTAGTGTTTTTCCAGTAGATGTTTTAATGTGGTGAGTTTTAGTGTGGTGAGTTTCGGTGTGGTAAGTTTATGTGTGGTGAGTTTATGTGTGGTTAGTTTATGTGTGGTGAGTTTATGTGTGGTGAGTTTATGTGTGGTGAGTTTATGTGTGGTGAGTTTATTTGTGGTGAGTTTATGTGTGGTGAGTTTATGTGTGGTGAGTTTATGTGTGGTGAGTTTATGTGTGGTTAGTTTATGTGTGGTGAGTTTATGTGTGGTGAGTTTATGTGTGGTGAGTTTATTTGTGGTGAGTTTATGTGTGGTGAGTTTTATTGTGGTGAGATTATGTGTGGTGAGTTTTATTGTGGTGAGATTGAGTAAGATGAGTAACATCCAATTTTAAAGTTTAGTTGAAATCGATATAATTAGGGTGTGGTGAGTTTATGTGTGGTTAGTTTATGTGTGGTGAGTTTATGTGTGGCGAGTTTATGTGTGGTTAGTTTATGTGTGGTGAGTTTATGTGTGGTGAGTTTATGTGTGGTGAGTTTATGTGTGGTGAGTTTATTTGTGGTGAGTTTATGTGTGGTGAGTTTTATTGTGGTGAGATTGAGTAAGATGAGTAACATCCAATTTTAAAGTTTAGTTGAAATCGATATAATTAGGGTGTGGTGAGTTTATGTGTGGTTAGTTTATGTGTGGTGAGTTTATGTGTGGCGAGTTTATGTGTGGTGAGTTTATGTGTGGTTAGTTTATGTGTGGTGAGTTTATGTGTGGTGAGTTTATGTGTGGTGAGTTTATGTGTGGTGAGTTTATGTGTGATGAGTTTATGTGTGGTGAGTTTATGTGTGGTGAGTTTATGTGTGGTGAGTTTATGTGTGGTGAGTTTATGTGTGGTGAGTTTTATGTGTGGTGAGATTGAGTAAGATGAGTAACATCCAATTAGGGCTGAGATATAGCGTACTGAATTTTTGGGTTCTATGCGAGGGGCCAATGAACGAAAAATAAATATTCTGATTGATGTTTGGTTTCATGAACAGCATTCTTTAATATGAAACACATTTATTTTTTTTTCGTATTTCTTCAATAATATGTTAAAACGTATTCTTCAAAAACACTTCATCAGATTGAAGAACACGTTTTCGGTCATTCATCAAGTTGATAATGAATTCATAATATTGATGTTTTGTAGTTATCAATATTATGATTTATTATTCAATACAATGAATCATGGTTTAAAGAGCAAAATTCAGCAATATGATGATGTTTTTTTTTCTGTGTAGGGTTTTCAATATTAATGTACGTATCTAGGATGATATCAATATTCTTGTCGTTATAGACATCATGTTGATTATGAAATAGATTCAATTTTCTTTCGTTAAACAAATGGAATTCGTTTAGAAAATTTGGTTTTTGAACAAAACAGAGCACCAATTTCAAAATATTTCGAAATTCATATCGAAAATTAATCATTATTTCATCGTATTCAAAATTATCAACGTTTGTAATATAATTTTTTGTATTAAGATCACAATTTTAAAAAGTATTTTAAATACATTTAATTGATAAATATTCAAGAATTGATAAATTCAAATTTCGAACTTAATGAATTGAATCAAATAATTCCAAAATATGCAGAATTTAAGGCAGAATTAAAATCGTTGAATGATCTGTTATTGAAAATGCACAACACTTAAATGCAAAACGATAATCGATAATTTATAATTGTATAAATATGATAAAGTTTTCGACGTTATTGAACCAATCTAAAATGATATCGTTGTTTTTGTTCTTGTATATATCGAATGGCTTTTGCACATCTAAAATTAATCATTAATCCATCGTATACCAGATTATCCTAAAGTGGATTGTGCATATTACGTTTTATAATTTAAGATCTGGATGTTCAAAGGGTATATTAAAAATAAATTTGAACTAAATTAACACGATAGAACTATCAACGTTTCAAAATATAGAAATTTTGAAATAAATCAACATAACTAATTCAAAACAAGTAAGGAAAGTTAAGTCATATGGATGGGTCTTAAATTCAATAGGGCCCTAATAAGGAATGCCCTTTATACTCTACACTTTGGTGGAGTATTAATATAGGCTACCTTCTATATATATTCTTAATAACGATGAACACTCTCAGAATATAATTCGCATACAGGAAATTCTGTCTTAAATACTTTAAGTTCAAATTCAAATTAAATAAACTTTAGCCTATTATATAAATGTAAACTTACTAATTAAATTTATATTTTTAGGTTATGTTTAATTTGTATGGAGTTTTTTTTTATTAGGTCTTATATCATTAGTTATTTTTTATTGTAGACTTTTTCGTAGCGCAATCAGTTCGACTATTCGTAAGACAATTTTCACATCTCTAAATTCAAAATTCAACAATTTTAATTTATACCGATTGTAGACGATTTTAAACGTATTACTTTAACAGGAACTTAAATATTCATCACGTTCGTATTAAAATTAAATACAAATGAAGAAGTCGCTAATTTAATTAAAAATGATTGCAATGCTGTTGTCGTTGTTGTGCAAATGACGAATGTAAAACGAAATCAACAGACGAGTCTCACGTGATACAATTCAATTCAAATATGATACGTACTTGGAAAATATTAAAAAGACTGCTGTGGGCAACGTTGTAATCCACATGAAAGATATCCAATCACGCAGCCACCAGAAGAGCATCGGCATCAGTGAAGTGCCAAAGGACCAACCAAAGCTTTGGTATATCGCAATAGTACTACGATCCTGTCTGAAACGTAACGTAACGAAATGAATCGAAATGAAAATTCCAATAAAAATCAATTATGAAAAAAAATAATAATAATTTGATGACGAACACTCACTCTCTAGAGATTTCCATGCCGATAATCTGTGGTGATTGAAATAAACTATTGACGGAAAATGAGGTTATGCCGGAAAATATCAGGAACCAGGTGTATGAAGACGTTGTTACTATTGAGGAAATGCGTCCCACGGAACAGAGTATTACGCTCAAGTAGTACACAATGCGGCGACCAAAACTATATAAAAAAAATAAGTGATTAAAATAAAAGTACCGTCTTTATAGTGAGTGGTGTTTTTTTCACTTACGTATCACCCATTTGCCCGAACACAAACGAACCGATGACTTCTGTCACGCGTCCGACAACAAAGACATTTGTCACGAACAAATCGTTGGCGCATACCCAGTTCTCCTGTGTCGGAATTGTGCTCTCGTACCATTCTTGGTCGTAGCTCCAGCCATGCAGACAAGCTGGAAAAAATTTAATGGTTGAATATACACCCAGAAAAAATTTCCCTCAAATCCCATTAAAATTGGTCAATAGGACAATTATTGATTTAATAGTAAACAAAAAATAAATCTTCTCATATAAACTCAATGGCAATGTCATGGTATTCTCTAGTATTTAATGGTATTTTCCGATTAAAATAATAATTTCTTCTATTGACTATTTTTAATAGTAAAAAAATTAAAATTTATATAGTATATAAAAGTATATAAAATGTAAATAGTACATTTCGATAAAAAACATCCTATTCAAATTTATCAATAGGGCAGTTATTGATTGACTTATTTTAGGAGCTAAAAACTATTGATATTTTTTCTGAGTGTAGGTACGAATTGGGTAATTTTTTTAGTGTATATGAATGATGCCAAAACATTTTAAATAATTTACTGACTATTAATGAATAAATCACTGAGAAAGAACTGTTTAAAAAGAAATCAAAATGAAAACAAACGCAAACATATTTGTTTTACGTGTTAAAGCAAATGTATTTGATTTTACTACACACATTTGTAAGGTACGTTCGTCTTTCAAATAATTATAAAATGCAGAAAACAATTACATGCCTCCGTTACTGCAATATGTAAAAAACGAATTTCTGTATATTGTGTAGTAAAATCAAATGAAATTAATACAAATGTGTTTAAAAACTATACAAAAAAATTAAAACAACTAATGTTGGTTTGAAACCGATATATAAATATAGTAAATAAATGAAATATATTAATATTCTATTAAGTGTATACATATCGTCACAATCATGCCATAGGGGCGAATGTGTAATTTCTGACATTTGCTTTTTTTACATTTTTGTAAGTAGTTTTTCCTCAAGTATACTGTGCCAAAATCATGTCTGCTTTTGTTTGGATATTTCTAGCCACAAAAGAGAAAACCAAAAGGGCGAATTTGAAAAATTGAAAATCTTGTCATGCCAAAAGGGCGAATCACTTCGTTTTTTTGCCATAACTTTTTACTGGTACAAAATAAAATAGTGGTGTAAAGGCATGAATTGTTTGTTTATAAAGCAACTATTAATTTGGATGATTATTTAAAAAATAATTTTCTTGCAAATATTAAAACTTTGAAAAATTATTTTTAAATAAGGATGACAATTAATAAGTGCTTTGAAAACAAACAATTAATTGCTAAAACTTTTTATTGGTACAAGATAAAATAGTGGTGTAAAGGAATTAATTCTTTGTTTTTAACGATGACGATATCATATCTCTTTTAAACATTTTTTATAAATCTCATTTAATATGTTTTAAGGTTATACACACTTGTCGTATTAAGATTTTCCGTTTTATTCCAGTTGAGGTCAGTAAAATTTCCATCATACATTTCACAGCTGCTGAATTTGTCAGTTCCTCTGTTGTCTTTGTGTCTACAAAAAAAAATCGAAATAAATAATAATTAAAATTTTATAATTTTTATATTAAATGAAAAACTGAAGACTTTACATTGGCAATGTGATTTTCCGCCATTCGTCCAGTGTGTAATTTGTTGTTTCCTGTCCCGGCACCGTACACCAATGATCGGGTATATTTAGCGCCAGTATAATATTCATGTACATCATTGCACCGGCCATAGACAGTCCCATCACAAAGATAACATTATAGATCAACTGAAAGCGCCCGTGATCACCGACCTTGGACATTATCTCTTCAAAGGGATCATTAACGGCCGGATCGTTATTTATTTCAACGGCATCATCCTTTGTTTTTAGCTGTGTATCTTTCATTTTGTCGAATAAGTGTCTTATTACTCTCTCTTCGTTGACTTATCTGTATATAATAACTGTAAATAATAAGAAAAAATGTTTTTATAACTATTTAAATTATAAACTAATTAGTTTACTATCTAAAATAGACGAAATTAAAAACATTGAAGTGTATTGCTTTATTTAGATAGAGGTAACGCGATAAGACTTGCCAATTTAACTTTTATGGCTTTATGATAAGAGCTTAAGTTATAATTATTATATTTACAATATCAAGTTTTCTTAAGGTTTAAATTAAAATTTGCCATGACTCTACTTCAACACATTGTTTTTTTAACATGGAATAAAAATGTTTTAAAAGGCTTCATGGAATGTTATAAGCTAGACAAACTAGAAAATAATTCTAATATTAGAAATACTTAAATAAAATTAAATAACTATATTCTTAATATTAAGAATATTGCAATAAATATATTTAATAGATTTTTGAATACTCAATAGAAATGCTTTAAAACGTTTTATGTTGTGAAATAATCTTATGAAACTGAAGATGAATGCGTCTGAGTTTAAGAAGAATTTTTTATTAATCATCATCGACATTTTCTAATATTATCTTATTATTATTATTAAGTAATAAAATTACTTTACTTTTAAGAAATAAAAACTTGCATCAGTTGAAGTGATTTTTACGGCATTCAAAGGCATTTCAAGGCAAAACCAAAAATGCGAATTAAAAAAATAGAAAATCTTCTCATGCCAAAAGGGCGAATCTATTCGTTATTTTGCGATAACTCTTTATTTGTGGAAATAAAATAGTGATGTAAAGGCAATAATTGTTTGTTTTCAAAGCACCTATTGATTGGCATCATTATTTAAAAATAATTTGCCAAACATTTTTCTTGCCAATTGTAAAAATTCAAAAAAAAAATATATTTTTAATAATCATGTTAATCGATAGGTACTTTAAAAATAAACAATTAATTCATTTATAAGACTATTTTATCTTAAACGAATAAAAAGTTATGACAAAAAAACGAAAAGATTCGCTCTTCTTGCATGACAAGATTTTCTATTTTTTCAATTCGCCTTTTTGGTTTTGCCTTTTTTTGATTAGAAATATACAACAAAACCACACACGATTTTAGCACAGTATACTTGAGGAGAAACTACATTCATAAATGTAAAAAAATCCGCAAATGTCAAGAAATTCACATTCGCCCCTTGATAGTGCCGATATATCGTCACTTAAATCGGGTAAATTTATTATTTTCGGAACCAGTTAACTGATTTTTAAAACTTAAAAAATATTAAATAGAGAATTCTTTATAGAACTAAAGTCTTGAAATTGGAGATTGTATCTTGAATGGTTATGGAGATAAAAATCAGTAAAGTCGATATTTTTTTTCATGAAAATTTTTTCAAAAATTGTAAAAATGTTAACCGATTTAAAATTTTTTTTTTTTTGTGGAAAGCTTACATTGAGATCTAGAGAAAATGTGCTTAGTTGATAATCTTCTTGAAATATATTCTTTAGTTTTAAAGATACAGACATGGACACGAACTTTTATTTTCTTTTTCAAAGACTTTACTTTACAGATTTATGCTGAAATTGGATATTTAAAAATAAAATCTAAACATTTTATGAATTTTAACACATAAATCATAAACTGAAAACTGTTTTTAAATAGCTGTAGTGGTTTAGTATATTTAAAATTATAAAACAGAATATTTTTTTGTTTTTTTGGAAAATTGGACTTATACGCAAATCTCCGTACTAATTTTTCTTCTTCAGTAATATGTAGTTTTGTTACATTCTTTTGATAGATAACATTACTGAGAATTTTTTAAATGATAAAAATTATACAAAATATATTTAACTAATCTAGCAGCACTCAACGTCTAAGTTAAATTTTGAATTTTTTTTTATTTTTTTAATTTTGATCAAAGTTTAAGTTTTTATTTTTATTTTTTTTTTTCAAAAATTCTTTTATATCTGACAATTTCTGATAAATGAGTTCAATACTGTTATTAAATAAATAAAAAAAAGGTTAATTGTTCGGTTTTTTAATTATTAATCAATTAACTTAAAAAAACAGTTTTTAGAATAAATGTACATGGTGATTTTCTTTCACTTCTATATATTTCTTGATTCAAGAACATTTATTTATTACTTTAAATATTAAAATTGTTGTTTTCTTTAGTTAATTTTTAATTTTGACTGTCTGTGTTTTGTCTTCAATTTTATGGTCAATAGTGATTTTCAGTTCAGTGTCTGTCTGTCTTTATGTGATATAATGACTACAGAAAAACTTTAACTACTTAATTATCAAATATATAATCGCAAATATTCTTCTTGATTCGAAGAAGTTTTATTATACTTTTGCAAGTTTCGAAAATTATTGCTTAATCCTGCATTCTATATCTAAAACAATGTTGAACGTATTATTTTATTTCAGAATAATCAACATTTTTCTGTCTCAATGTTTTCCCAGTCTGGCATATCTCGTTGATGTCTTGAAGCTTTCTCGTTGATGTCTTGAAGCTTTCTCGAACTTACTTCGATGAGAAAAAGTGATATATTGCAAATTTCTTGTACATTCAAATATTAGTCTGCCAAGTCTCTAAACTAACTGCGATAAAAAGTTCGATCTCGTTGTTTTATCATTATTATTTTTATTTTACAACAACGGTCTATGCGTGCAATTTAGTACGATTTGGCATGCGATAATAGACCGAAATCTGATTCGATATTGTACGAATTCTTCGACATATCGTTCAATAATACCATTAATTAAAGATGTTTCTAAGTTATTGTAATATTTTCTTGCCATAGAAGAAAAAATTTAAATTTTTCTTCACTTCATTACAAAAATTAAATCTAGCGGCCGAATACCCTCATGCCCTGTAAGTAGGTGCACAGAATTTTGGAGGAAACAATATATTTGGCAAAATTTGGTTGGCAGTTTTCTTTTTGGCAGATAAAATGCACCATAAACCCGATATATCGTCGTTTTCATACAAAAGAAAATTCTACATTTTTCGACACCCAGTAGTTTTTATACCCTACACCTATGAGGTACAGGGTATATTAACTTTGTGCATATATTGTAACGCCCCTTAGGAGGCGTGTCCGGTATGGAAAAGTATATATATTCTTGATCAGCATAACTACCCGAGTCCGTTTAGCCATGTCCGTCTGTCTGTCTGTCTGTCTGTCTGTCTGTCTGTCCGTCGTGCTGTCTTGCTGTCTTGCTGTCTTGCTGTCCGAATACAGAATAACTTGAGAAATACTGATCAGAATGCGATGAAATTTCGTCTCAATATATTTTAGCCAAAAGTAGGAACTGAGTTTGAAAATGAGCAAAATCGGTCAACGGACACACCCACCTCCCATACAAGTCACTTTTATATAACTCTTTCGAAACTAATATTTCGAAAAGTATTCAAGATATAGTTATAAAATTTAAAACGTATTGTTAGAATATACCTAAAAATATGTGGTCCAAAAATGGGCGTGATCCGCCCACTTTTTTTTTTTCATTATATCCCGGGTTTTCATAGTAAAAATTTGATCCGTAAATTATTAAAATCAAATCTATGAAATATTAGCCTTTCAAAATTTTAAATATAGGCGTGGTCCGCCCAATTATATTTTTCAATTTTTTTTTTTAGTTTTTTATACTTTATATAATTTTTTTTAATTTATGGGGATATAAGACGTAAATTTCTGATGTATGAATAATATTCTGAGGTTCAGCATAATTAAAAATTTAAAATTAAGGTATACAATTAAATATTCCTCATTAATATCTCCACCAAAGGTGTAGGGTATTCCATAGTCGGGCCCGACCGACTATAAAAATCCGCCCCATGTGACCTAACTTTCCCAACTCGTTTACTATTAAAATTTGTCAATTATTTTAATCGGAAAATACCATTAAATACGAGAATATACCATGACATTGCCACTGAGTTTATATGAAAAGATTTATTTTTTGTATACTATTAAATCAATAATTGTCCTATTGACGAATTTTAATGGGATTTTAGGGAATTATTTTCCTGGGTGTACTGTCTATTTTGAAGACATTTGCAATATTCTGCATTGGTTATAGAAATTATTGTTCTATAAACACTCTCGAAGTGATATCGAATCGAATGGCAGACTGGGATTTATCACATTTTATTATTCGAAGCAATCTCGAACATTATTTATTTTTTCTTCGTTAACGTTCCGATTCGAAAATTTCCTCGTACCGAGAAAACTCCGACAGAACGCATTGAAATCTATCTACAATGTAGGTCTAATTTGACGCTCGATATTGTTACGAGATTGGGTCCGATATCGTATGATTTCTTCATCTACTGGCATTGATCTTGAAACGAATGGATTTTTTAGAATAATTGTTAAATATAATGCGTAAAAATTTGCATCATTCAAAACATTCTAATCTAAACCGAGATTTTTGTTCAATAAAATTATAAATCATATTTTACGTAGGAATTTTTTTCTTTTTCGAATAAAATAATGTGGTTTTGATCCATATTTTGAAAATAAAGAGTTTTTCAATAAGAGCGCTACAAAAGTATTTTTCAAGGGTTTTTCAACAGGGACGCTAGAAAAGTAGAACGACAGGGACAGCAAACGACGCCATATTTCTTGCCGATCTTTTGACATTTCTCTTCAGTAAGGTTTGCCATTTCATGATGGAAAGGTATACAAGCCAACAATGAGTCGAAATTATTAAAATTTACTACCGAAATTCGAATTTGTATATCTTTCCTAAGAGAAATGTCAAAAGAGCGGCAAGAAATATGGCGTCGTTTACTGTCCCTGTTGATCTACTTTTGTAGCGTCCCTGTTGAAAAACCCTTTAGAACAATCATTAATTTTAATACAGAAAAGGCGATCAAAGCCACAATTTGGATTCATCAAATCAAAAAAGTAAAAAAAAAAATTGAATCTGAGACAAAGAATAGAACCGAAATCGATTCTATAAAAACCTCAGTTTGAGTTATTCGGTTTCATTAAATTTACGTAGTATAAAAATTTTGTTTATCACCAATGATTGATTACTTCACAAAAATATAAGCCAAATGAAATATTAAAATTGAACATTTTTATATGTTGTATAACAATTGAAAGATATCTTTGGAACTATACTTTCAATACACACACTTATTAACTGAGTAACGACACTTTAAAAGTTTTTATAAATTTATTTTATTTGACACTATTCTAAATATGGCTTTTTAGAAGTCCTATTTTTTGCAATAATTTGAATTATTATTATTTCCGAATTCTTTTTACATTTGACACACTTTGTGACAGTTTGTGACAATACCATTTAATTTTTTGAATTGCTGTTTAATTTCAATTGTTCTTCACAATACCACAATTATAACACTGTAGTTTTATCATCAGTGATAAAAGAAAACAAAATTTGTATATCGCGTAGTTTACTGTTCAGCGGTCTTCGAGCAAGTGCGATCAACGTCAGGTGTAATCTGTCCAGCCCGCTCTGATAACCAGAATAATTAAATAAAAATTAAGTTAACGAAAAACTTCACTCCACCGTTGATATGTGCTGCTGATAAGCGATTTAAATTGTTTTATTACATATTATCATTAGTTTAGAACGCAAATATGTGTTCGACAAAATGCATACTTTTCCATTATACCCCATTGAAATTGTTATTTTTTCAAGACAATAGTCAACTACTACATATGCAGGCAGACTAAATTGTACTACGATACTACTCAGTTCTGAATTGTTATTCAAATATTGCTTTCTATCTTTGGGTGTTTATCTAAATCAAATACTTACACATGCTAATTGCAGTAAAAGATATATTGGCCTAGGCTTGTGGGAGGAGTCACACATTTGAGTATTTGTTGCATATTATCTTGATAATTTGCTGGAAAGCGATTGTTTAGATTGTGTTAAATGTTGAATAGTGATATGCCTTTAGAGTGACTAGGTAGTTTTACGCGACAACTCATGGTCAATGACAAATACATGCCAATCAATCATCAACGTATTAAAAGTTTTGATTTACCATTTGAGTTCTATCAAAACTTATTACAGAATTCGCTATTTTGCTTTTACAAATCATATAAAAATTATTTATTTTCAATTGAAAAACAAATCTGTGACTTCATAACGTAAATCTTAAATATCACTTACTATCGTTATGAAAAAAGTTATTCCCTAACTTTCAATACATTTTTTGAAATATGATGTTTGTTTTTATAAGGTACTAGCTGGACCCGTGGACCACTCGTACCAAGATTTTGTGAATTCAAAGATATGGAGCGAGGGCCCGTGCCACAGGGGCCCGTGCTTCGTTGTAGAAGTTTTTATGGGTTTTATAAATGTAATAACCATATAATAATTCTCCGCCAAAAAAAACTATTCTCAAAGACAATTCTTTCTCAGACTGCGCTTCCCGTAGAATATTTGGTACTAAATTTCTTCCCAGTAGAAATCTTCCATGTAAAATTCTTCCCCATAGAACGCTTTCTCGTAGAACTCTTCCCGGTAGAAATCTTCCCGCAGAACTCATACCGGTAGAATTGTTCCCGGTAGAATTATTTCCTGTAGAATTCTTCCCAGTAGAGTTTTTCACTGTAGAAATTTTAGTGTGGTGAGTTTTAATGTGGTGAGTTTCAGTGTGGTAAGTTTAGGTGAGATGAATATTGGTGTGGTGAGTTTTAGTGTATTAAGTTTTAGTGTGGTGAGTTTTAGTGTGGTGAATTTTATTGTGGTGAGTTTCAGTGTGGTGAGTTTTAGTGTGGTGGGTTTTTGTGTGGTGAGTTTTAGTGTGGTGAGTTTTATTGTGGTGAGTTTCAGTGTGGTGAGTTTTAGTGTGGTGAGTTTCATTGTGGTGAGTTTTAATGTGTGGTTGTTTTTGTATATTTTTTTTGTATTTCAATTTTTTGTTTCATCTTTTTAGATTGTGTATATGCGGAGTTATGTCGTTTGGAATGTTTAGGTTGTATGGGAGGTACCACGCCTCTTTGTCTAATCGCGCCCACATATAGCCTATGACACTCTCCGGACTCCATAGTATCCTGTTACAAAATTTCAGTTAAATCGGTTCAGTGGTTTAGATGTGATGCTGGAACAAACAAACAAACAAACAGACAGACAGACCGACAGACTGACAGACGTACCAAGAGTTTTATATATATAGACTAGCTGTACCCGTGCACGACTCGTGCAAAGATTTTGTGAATGCAAGAGTTTTATTAATATAAAGAACATTTTTATTATTTAATCAGGGACCCATGCTTCGCTGTGTACGTTTTTTTATTGGTGCTATAAATGTAGTAAACAAAATAAAAATAATTGTCGCCTAAACAACAATTCTTCCTCATACTGTGCTTTCCCATAGAATATTTCACCGTAAGATTCTTTCCAGTTGAAAATTTGCCCGTAAAATTCTTCACCGTAAAATTCTTATCGGTAGAACTCTTCCCCGTAGAGTTCTTTCAGTAGAAATTTTAGTGTGGTGAGTTTTAGTGTTTTGAATTTTAGTATGGTGAATTTCGGTGTGGTGACTTTTAGTGTGGCGAGTTTCGTTGTGGTGAATTTTGGTGTGGTGAGTTTCGGTGTGGTGAGTTTAAAGAATTTCGGATGGTTGATACCCTGGTTTGAAATAACTTGATATCACTATAATAACTGTTGACATACACCATCTTGAAAATGTATCTTCTATGGTGGGTGACACGCCCAGTGGTCCAATCACGCCCACATTCGGCGAGACCGTTTAGATTGGTTAAATATAACGCTGACCAAATTTTCATTGTATTTGCTATTCCAATTGCTGATATAACGTGTTATTAATGTTTAGGTTCTATGGGATCCACTCCCCTTTGCCCAATCTGGTTTATTTATGGTCGGGTTAAAGGACACAATAGACCGATCACGCTTATTTTTAATACCAGAAAGCGTAAGGTAATCTAACTTAGGAGTTTCATTCATCTATCTCTTTTAGTTTTTCTGTGATTTTGACAGGCACACTAACAGAGCGATATCGGCACAAATAGCAGTACAGCCGGAGATCTCCAAATCAACTCAAGTGGTCATACCGATCAAGAATGTAAATGTAATATAGTTGGATAGTGACAACAAGGCCTGTCTCAATTCTGATAAAATATATTTCAAAATTTACATGGAGAGAAATGTTCTCATAAATCATACATTTTGTAAAAATTAATCATGATATATAGCCAAGTATATGTAATCATAAAGATTTGTTTTTTTTTGTCATAATATATGATTATAGTAAAAATCAATTATTATGATTAATTGAATAAAATTATGCGTATGTTTACTCATCATGAGTAATTGGTATAAGTTGTGGAATACATTTTATGATTTATTATTCACAATTCATGATTAAAATGTCATACATTGTGCCAGATAGCTGCAGCCTGCAGATGGAAAAATATATCCAATATATGCGAGTATAATAATAACATAAAAACTAAGTTAAAATATATCACTATAGCTTATTTGTCTGTTAAATTTCATATTTCACATCACATGACACATTTTTCCAATAAAGGCGAGGTTTTTCACGTAAATTGTGCATTTTGAAAATAAATATGTCATGGTGATTATAAAATATTCATAGTTTTTATTATGATTAATATGATTTATAAATATTATGATTAATAATAAAATTTGTAAAATTTATAAATCCTATTCATAAAAATTATATAGGATTTGTAATTGTTTATGTATTATATTATATTTAATTGAGTATTATACTTAATTCATGAATATTACTCATAAATAATAAATCTCGAAAAATAATGTTTTATGAACGTCTTAAGTATTCATAAATCATCAGTAAACAAATTTGTTCTTTTAGTTTCAGATATTTGAATGGCTTTCACTGTCTTTGGTCAAAATTTCATTTCTTAAACTTTTGAGAAATAATGTATTGGTCAAGCTACATTTACAATTTTAACATTTACAATTTTAACAAAGATTCTAAAATATTGGACTGTTTACCATAACAACAAAATCATTAAAATTCATAGAAATAGTGACTACATTCATTAATCATTGTCTGTGCAGGTTGCTTGATTTCAAATAAGCTAATAATCAGGGGTTCACATCAGAACCTGATTCAAAACGTAATGCTCCATTCGAAGTTGCTGTCTTGATCAGGCTTCCTGATCTCATCCTTATCCTAATCTTATATAAATTGATGTATATTTAAATTCGGCATTTACCAAATTCGAAAAAGATGTTACGTTTTTAATAACATTCCGATCATAATATGATATCCAATCCATGATATCCATGATATCCAATCCAATGAATAAAACTTCATAAGTTCAGATCAGGTTCCATTAAGTAGGCTTTAAATAAGTGTTTTTTTATGAAGAATGGATCAGAATGCCCTACGTGGATTTAAAATTAGGAATGCTCTAGTCAACCCTGAACTGGATCATTTCAGATGAACTGTGGTAAGTATGCCTTATCATATTCTGATCAGGGACGGATGCAAAATAAGGCTAACCTTAACCAATTTCCACTCGGGTTGCTTTACGACGATTTGAAATTAAGATTACCCTAGTCGACCCTGATAAGACTCGTATTCTGAATAGGAACGGATGCGAAATAAGGCTGACCTTAACCAATTTCAACTCGGGCGGATCACCAAAGTGTCTAATATTTTATATAAATTAATATATATTAATATCATTTCACAAAGTAGCCGTTCTGACTTGAAATCCCCATATATTTATAAAAATCAACCAATCTTTATCAGTTGTTTTGTAGAAAATATTCACGCACTTTTGTTGTCAATTCCGTACAATTTTTGCATTACTCCGCACTAATTATAAACTGAAATAACGATCACGCTGAGCCATATAACTTTCTTATCATCGTTTGTAAATACAATTGAAAACACGTTACGATTACGAAAAGTTAAACTACCAAAACGTGTTGTAGAAAAATTGCGGACTCGTGCCAACAAAACATTGTTATCTGGTTCTGATACGGAGTGTTTATTTAATATATAAGTATCAAAAATAATATTAACTTTTAAATAGAATACACTTCACAGCACTTCACAGGACTCGTCTGCACTTTGGTCCACATTTTCCGACGATCGAACAAACGATAGCAAAGAACTTTCTACAACTGAAGCGTCAGAACAAACTCACAGATAACAGTAAAATGAAATAATAGAAAATAAAAAATTACACACTAAGTATGTAAGTGAGTCAAATATCGGAATAAACAAAAGCAATTTAGCAATTTAAGAACTTGTGTCAACTTGAGGCACTCAAACAAATGCGAGCTCAGATAATCGCAGTAGTACTCAGTAGTACATAGTACTTTAAAGAGCATAACATACTACTTAGGCATCTATGTTTAAAGTAGATATCTGATTAGTGTAAGTATTAAGTCTAAAGTGTGAGTTACTCGACTTGAACTTGTTGCGAATGAGCGTTGTCACATATATTAGATAAATACTTTCGGTTCGCTTGATTGAAATGAATTTTATTTAGTACATTTCGTAAAACTATTGATATTGTTTTCAACCAGACTTCCGAAATTATCACAAAACTATAACTAGTACGGCTCAACCTCATTTCGTGTGCGTTATGATTTCCGGTTACCGCTAATTTCATGAGTGTGTGAGCAATAACGATATAAACTTGACCTCTGATGTGAGCGGGAACTAACTAATGTTTGGCATAATACATTCGACCCATCTAAAAGTGGCATCGAATTAAATTAAAAATAGGTGGGAGAAATGGGAGTCTAGTGAATTTTAATATGAATTAACATGAGTATACTTAGTTTTTTTCAACACGTTTGATTTAAATTAAAAATACACAAATAGTAATTATATGGGTCTGGAACGATAAGTCGAAATTTGAAATATCGAAACTAAAAATATCGAAGATAAAAATATAGAAAATAAAATAAAAATGTCGTAATGCAATATGGCGAAATCTTTTTTTTTTTTGCCAAAATGAAATATTGAAAAAAACTGAAAAGTAACTTAAAAAAGCTGTTTTGTGTAACAAAAAAGACTTACCTTCAGAAGGATATGCCTTATCTGCAACATTATATTGGAAATAATAGTAATTTCAAATATGGAAAAAGACTGCATTTGAGTATTACTCGAATACCACACTTAACACTAATTTAAACTAATAAAACAATTGAGTTTCCAGTTTCATAAACAAAAGTTCTACACAGTTGATTAGGATAAGTAATTCCTTTTACTAACTTTTATAACTCGACCTGTGGTAAAGTAGGACATGGGATATATGGAAAATTTCAATATTTTGATAAATTTTTGCACTTAGAAAAATAAAAACAATTGTCAAGTGCGTCTCAATATGGCATCAACTTTTCATTTATGTTTATGTCAAATGAATACTTTGAATATTGCATTTGGAGAAGAAGTGATGTTTTTGAATGTTTTTTTTTAGAGTGCTTTTAAAGTGATTTTAAAAAGTGATTGTTCTGATTGTTTTAGTTAGTAAAGTTTGTTTAAAATGATCGCATATTCTATATCTATTGAAATACTGATGGGTTTTGCCTTGATATAAGATCTGAATTGCAGGGGAAAGCCGAGAAGCAAAGTTCTATTCTTCATCTGCATCAGAAGAATAGGAATTTTGTAAAATTAGCATGAATAAAATTCCGAAGAAATTAAACTTGAATAATTCAGCAGTGTTGCCAGGTGATCGGGAGCCGAAAGTCAGTGTTGAAATTATTGTTTTTTTTATCGTTTTTACGAAGCAACCAAATTATTGTTTTGGCTAGTACAATCATAAAATGTAAAAAAAAAAAAAAATAATTTTGACCTCCTAATCATGTACCTTTTCATTACCGTGTGGTTATGATTTGTTTCTAATCCCCTTCGTATAAAATTGTTATAACATATTTCAAACGTTTCTTTCGTTTAGGTCTTCGAATCGAATGTTTGTTCTATATTTTTGTTTTAACAACTATTTTTCATATACTAATATTTCAGATTTTTTTCCGTTGTCGTATGATTAAATGCTGTCAACATAAAAACTCTCAAAACGAACGTAATCAATGTTTCGTTTTATACATTAATCAAAAATTGTAGTCACACGATATTCAACCGATTTTGAAACGAATTGTAGCCGATATCGTTGTCAACGGGAAATACATGCACCCGTTGTATTTCTTTAATGGGAATTGCATTATACTTCGAACAGTTCAGTGTTAATAACTACTTAAATTTTTAAATACTTTTTCAAGTATTCGGTACTTTTATACCCTACACCTATGAGGTACAGGGTATATTAAGTTTGTGTATTTATTGTAACGCCTCTTAGGGGGAGTGGACGGTATAGAAAACTATATATCGTCATCGTTCAGTGAAAAGTCACTATGTCAAAAAATTGAGTATTGAGATAAATGCTTTTAAAGATATAAATTACCGTAACAAATCAAAATATTTTTGGATTCAAATAGTGCTAAGTTTGTAGTATAGACAACACATTCCGCTACAAAATGCAAAAAAAAAATAGTTTGAACATAACACATGACCGTTATTGGCTTCTTTTTTATCGTTCAGTGAAAAATCCCATATTAAAAAAAAAACAGTGCCTCCAGTTTATCCAAATAATTGTATCAGATTTCATTTTGAACTGGAGATGAAAGAATTGCATAATACTTATCTATCATTTAATCCAAAAATCGTTGAAATCCGATCGTTTTATTCAGATTTCGACGATTGCCGTTCAGTGAAAAATCACTAAGACCTTTATTGATTTTTTACGCCCCGATAATGTTAATGTTATAGTATTTTTTGATAAGGTATGTCCATGTAATCTTCTTCTATGTTTAAGTTCAAAATAGATTTGATCGGCCTCTTCTAATTGTGGACTTGAGTACTTTTCACTGAACTACATTTTTTAAATATTTGGAGTTAGTGATTTTTATACCTTACACCTATGAGGTACAGGGTATATTAACTTTGTGCATATATTGTAACGCCCCTTAGGAGGCGTGTCCGGTATGGAAAAGTATATATTTTTGATCAGCATCAGCACCCGAGTCTGCCTTGCTGTCTTGCTGTCCGTATACACGATAACTTGAGAAATACTGCTTAGAATGCAATGGAATTTCGTTTCTATACTTTTTAGCCAAAAGTTACTTTTGTCAATGTAAATGAGCCAAATTGGTCAACGGACACGCCCACCTCCCATACAAGTCACTTTTATATAACTCTTTACGAACCAATAACTCGAAAAGTATTCAAGATATACTTATAAAAATTAAAAGGTATTGTTAGAATTCACCTAAAAATATATGATCCAAAAATGGGCGTGATACGCCCACATTTGCTTTTTTAATTACTCCTCTCTTTTTCATAGTGGTTTTATTCGCAAATTATTGAAAACAACATTATTAACCTTAAATCTCTACATATGTTTTAAAAGTGGGCGTAAACCGCCCACATTTATTTTTCTACATGTTTTAACATTTGTTGATTTTTTTACTTTTACATCAATTTTTTAAATTTATGGAATATACGTCGTCAGAAATTTGATATGTAAATAATATTCTGAGTGTAAGAATGTTCAGCATAATTAAGAACTTTTAAGGTAGGTATACAATTAAATTCCCCGCAATAAAATTCACATAAAAGGGTGAATTTTAGGGTATACCATAGTCGGGTCCGACTGACTATAAAAGTCCATCCTATGTGACCGAACTCACCCATGTGTCCAAACTTTCCCAACTCGTTCATTTTTAATATATTCGGTTTGGTAAGATGTAGGACTCCGACGACTTTTCCAACGTTAAGATGACTTCGGTTTTTATTATAATGGCATACTCTATATTTTCGAAAAATGAACTTAAGACTTTTCACTGAACGACGACGATATATTCTTGATCGGCGTTACGACCCGATTTCGTTTAGCCATGTCCGTGTGTCTGTCTGTCCGACCGACTTTAAGTCCTGGCCATGTGACTTAACTTTCCCCACGTTTTATTTATGGGAAATGCAACTTTCAAACTGAAATTTTGTTATTTTAATGCTGTTGTACAATCGTGCACCAAAAATTTCAGTTGTAAGAAGCCTCCAAATTGTCGCATAAAACAGTAATTATCATACGCCTGGTAATGCTGTAATTCAGTGAACTACAATATCTGCAAACTGGATGTATATTTGAAATGGTTTTTCTCCTTAGCATTTCACATTTTTATTTTTTACTCAGAAACCAAAACAAATACATCTATGAAATTTAACACAAATGTTAAGAAGAAAATCAGCAAAAACCTATATTTTTTTGAAAATTTTAAAAACATGGAGTTTTGAGAAATATCATTCCAAAATTTAGATCATGTGATAATGACCTTTAACCTTTGAATTAAAAAACAAAGTTATATGCCATATTAATGGTCATCTGTATACCTTTAAAATGATATCTCAAATTACGTTGTACATAAAATACGTTGTACATTTCTGTATTTTTACCTGTATTTTCAGAATTTAAGCCACCATATTTCGTGAACCATAAAAGGTAGGGTTGTGAAATTTTGCATATTTCTTAAATTAATATGAGATAACATTCATTTTTTTCAATTTCAAAGAGGATGATGTTTAAATTTCATATTTTTTTGTTGATTTAAAATGGAATATCCCATTATCAATATTTTTTATTACCTTTTTGTAATGTTTTTTTTTATCCTTAATATATTTGACTTTGCAATGCGAAAAAACAAAACATGAAAAAGAAAGGCTAAAGCATTTTGATGTTTTCCACTTTACCCCGACATTCCTAAACAAGTCCGAAATTTAGCTGTTTTAAAAAATCGCTCAAAAATCAATTAGAAGGCAAATACGGATATAAAAGATTTGTTTGAATATATTTGAATGTAATTAAAAAATAATACGAAATCACCATACGTGTATTACGAATGAAGTGTAATTAAATTATTGTTCAGATGGTAATAACATATTACTATATGTAAACATTTTATATATTCCCCAGCAGAATCTGTCAAACTTATCATAAATATGTTACAATACAAACATAAAATTTTAATTGCAATATACTAGTTCCTGGCAGTCAACTTGGTTTTTTCGACAGGGACGCTACAAAAGTAGAGCGACAGGGACAGCAAACGACGCCATATTTATTGCCGCTATTTTGACATTTCTCTTAGTAAGGTTTGCCATTTGATGATGGAAAGATATGCGAATTCGAATTTCGGTAGTAAATTTTAATAATTTCGACTCTTTGTTGGCTCGTATATCTTCCATGCTGATCAAATCTGATCTGATCAACGCTCGTCTTCATTAGATTAGTTATCGACAGAAGAAGTTGGCAACATTGTGCCGCATTTTCTACCTATGCCATCTTTTGCCATCGTATTGCAACATATTGATGTTTAAAAACAAACAAAAAAAGAAATTGGATTTAAATAAATGTATTCTTCTAACATTCTTCTTGTATACGAAGTTGGCACGCGTTGAGCAAAATTTTCTATCTACGTCTCTTTTGAAGTATGTATTGGTCCTTTTAAAAATACTGATATTGAAAGAAACAAAAAATTAAATTAGCTGTAAATAAAAGTATTCTTGCAATATTGTTCTTGTATACGAAGTTTACACTCGGTGAACGCCATTTTCGGCATACGTGTCTTTTATGTTTGTTGAGAAAACGTATTCGTAACGGTAATACGATGTCATTTGTAAATTTATAAAATATACAAATTGTGGTACAAAAAGTATAAATAGTAACAAATGATATCATATAATAGTGCAGTATATAATAAAATTGTTTCTGAATGTTTTTCTAAAAATATTGTGAAAAGCCGATACGGTTATTTCATCAAAAAAACCACAACTGAAAAATCAGTGCTTCTATTTTCAAAGAGAATTCGGCACGGCTTTTTACAACAGGCTCCGTAAATTCCTTGCGAACGCTATGTGCTGCAGTGAGACTGGTACTTGCAGATTTAATTCAATTATTTATTTATGCATTTAAAAATTTGTATATGAATTCAAATATTATTAATTCCCATTGTGCATGTTTAATAATTTTTAATAAAAATTAATAAAAAAAACAATATTTTATTTTTATTTTATTTTCAGGATTCCTCTCGAAAATTATTTAGATATGTTTTTATGCAAACATAATACTTTTTGAACTGAAACAACTGATGTGTTTCTCTAGAAACATATTTATATTCAGATCATTACAAATCATGTTATGGTTTAAACGTATTTATGTTTCGGTTCAAATATTTATTTTGTTTGGATGTAGTAAATATTATGTTTCTATTAGAACATATACCATTTTAAGGGAAAACATCAAAATGATTCCCCAAAGTCAAACTAATTAAAGCAAAGTTATTGGATATTCAAAAAAGTTTTTTTTTTATTCAGTTACTCACACTTGCCGGGGGTAAAGTGGGACACGATTTAATTTTCTTCAAAAAGTACAATTTAATTTTTTTTTAATTCTTTTGGAGGTTCTATTTCATAGACTGGTTCATGATCTAACTTTTTGCATTAACTTGATTTACATTATCAAGGCTTATTACAACACTGTTCAAGTCTCAATACAACGCTGTTTACAAATGATTTATCGGGCAATTATATATTATGTTTACATAAAATTCCAAACATACAAGTTAATGCCTGCAAAATTATGTTTGGGAGAGCCATTTTTTTGCAGCGTGTATACATGGAATTCTGTTAATGCAAAAAGTTAGATCATGAACCAGTCTATGAAATAGAAGCTCCAAAAGAATTAAAAAAAAAAATTCAATTGGACTTTTTGAAGAAAATTAAATCGTGTCCCACTTTACCCCAGACTATTCTATAAAGTGAATAAAAGAAAAAAAAAAACTTTTTTAAATATCCAATCATTTTGCTTTAATTAGTTTGACTCTAGTGAAAATATTTCCTAGCAAGCATTAGTAAAAATAAAACTACACTTTAATTTTATTTCCATATCGATATGTTGTTTATTTTTAAATTTTTATTTCTGTTTTGTTTTCCATAAGTTTTCCATAATATTAATATTTGAAATTTGTTTGTTGGTTTTGTTTGTTTCACATTATTTGTTGAATTATGTTTTAAAAATGTTACATTGTAGTAGATATATTAATCTGCTGCTATAAATATTTAAAAATAATAGTAATAAAATTAAAACTAAAATTTTACAATCATTTTGAAATGCTTTTGTTTTATTCATCATACCTATTATATATATATATATATATATATATTATATTTTAACTTGACTAATACAATGTAATTTACTCTGCATAATATTTGCTTTTGATGCAATTTTATATATCATTTGTTTATATTTATTTTACATACATAAAAACACATTTATTGTAATCAATATGGTGTTTAATTTTTTGTTGTTATATTAATTAAAATAAATTAAAAATTATTGTTTTACTTTTATTTAGCTACTAAGTATGTATTGCATGAAGAAAATTTACAGCTGTTATGCTTGAAAGTTTGACAATGATTTCAAATACATATTAAATACATTAAGTTGTCTTCAACTTAATGTAAACATTAGCGTTATAACTAAATTAAGGTGTTTTGCAGTTTAAAAAGTGTCTGTTTCGAGAACATTTGATTTGAAGCCAATTTCTATTTACACAGTTACTTAACTAAGTTTAAATATTTAGTGTGAACATTGTTTAAACTAATAATATATATGAAATAATAATAAAAAATACTTTTTTTATTAAATTTTATTCATTTAAATATTTAATTTTTTTAATACTAATATTCTAAAAAGTTAATACGAATTATACACAATTTTTGCATGTGCAGCTTATAACTTACTATGTAGCAAAGCGTTGAATTCTGTTATTTTTTTTGTAAATATTTATTAACAACTGGGTTTTGTGTTTAAAAAGTTATTTTAGAAAAAAAAAACATCTGTTTTATTTTAATATTTCCCTAAATATTGTAGCCATTTATATTAAATTTGTTTAAAAAAAAAAATCATTACTTATTAATGCTAAATATTTGATTGAGTTTTGCAATATTTCGTTTGTTTGTTTTTCGATTTCGCTCCTAAATTGCTATTCTTTGCGCTAACTACTAACTTTAACTCGTCGATTTTTCATTTTTCCTTTTCCATTTTTGTGCTTTTCCTTGCATTTGCTGTGCTACTGCTATTTTTGACTTTTTAAAAACTTTTATTTTATATGCTAAGTTGGAATTTTCTTTTCTAAACGTTTTATATACAAAATTGCATCTGTTCTACTGCTAGGCTCTATACATAAATTACTACTTCTTTTTTGTATTGTTAGCACTATTTAATTTAATTTTATATTATTTATTGTTATTACTAGAACTATTAGAAAACCACAAATTTATAGCATTTCATTATTGCTTTTCGAATATATTTTTTTACGCTCCATGCATTTTACATATTTTGACGGAATCATTTTTTGACTTTAATTTTTTGACTTTAATTTTTTTTATACTTTTTTATTTTTTTTTAATTTTTTCATTTTAATTTGCTAAATAAATAACAAAAATGCATTGAAATGCTTAAGTGGGATTTTTGAATTTTGGCAGTTTCGTTTTTTTTTTTGTGTTTTTGCTAGATAACTTGGTCTATTGTTTTGTTCTGCCTATTGGTGTTTTGTAGTTTCATTGTATGTATTTGTTTCATAAAATAGGAATCGTACGTGTAGTCATTATAATATAATTACACTAGGAATAATTGTAGTCTATTGCAAGTGAGTTTTTTTTGTGTGTAAAAATAACAAAAAATAATTTAAAAAAATAGTTTTAAACTTTTGTAGTTTTAGCATAGCACAACACATTGCAGTTTTCAGTAGAAATTATTATAGGTTTGAAAAATATAACTATTTTGAAGTCAGCTAACTCTAAAATATACAACCGTTGAATTAAGTTTTGATTTTTAATATTTCCAATTCAAAACTCTTTTGTTAAATTCTACACTGAGTTAAATTATTTATTACCTTTTGGTGCAATTAAAGTTGCAGTCAATATTGAATACAATTGTTGCGCTGATTCCGAAAATGGCACAAGTTTTCTAATATTAGCGTTGGTTTTTGAGTTACAGCCCATTGTTCAATTTTCACACTATTTTGGTCTTCTTTTCATTTTAAAATTTCAACAAAAGAATGGATTGAATTTATCTTTTCGATTTCAGATACATAAAACATTGTCCTAAAATATAAAAATTTGCTTTTATTCGTGAACATTTTTGTTTGCGAGATATAAGCAAAAGAAATTGCAAATTTTATATAAATTAAAAAAATAATAAGATTAAAAGTTAATACCTAATAGTACAAAATTTTTATAAATGATTTTTATGCATTTTTATGTAGCGCCCTGTATCTGCTTTAAACGTCCATTTAAGAAAATAAATTACGACTATTGGTTAAAATGTAATAAATACTAGATTAAATAAAGTCAACATTTTTACTGGTTAAATTTAAATATGAAAAATCAGTTAATTTAGCTGGTATTTATAACTATTTAACAAACAATCGTAATTTATTTCCTTAAATGGTTGTTTAAACACAGAAAAAAATAATCAACGTAAATATAGCAACCGACATTAATTGCATTCATTAATCAATACAGCAATAAAATTCACTAATTTAATGACGAATTTGCTATTCTTAGCAATTTTGTTTGCTAATATGAATATCTGTACGTAAATTCAGCAAATAATTTAGCTGAAACTGCGCCGACTAATTAATTTGCTGCATTAATAATTTGATGATTAATGAATGCAATTAAAGACGGTTGCTATATTTACGTCTATTATTTTTTTTTGTGAAGCACATACATAAAAATCATTTTTAACAATTTAATCCATTAGGTAATTACGTTTTTTTTAATAATATTTTTTTATTTATAAAAAATGTTCTTTTACTTTTGCTTATATCTCGCAAACTTTTTTTTTCACGCATAAAAGCAAATTTTTGTATTCAAGGGCGATGTTTTCTGCATTTAAAACCAGAAAGATAAATAAATATTTTTTTTTGTTGGAATTTTAAAAAGAGAAGAAGAACAAAATAATGTAAAATTGAAATAAGGGCGATGTTTTCTGCGTTTAAAACCAGAAAGATAAATAAATATTTTTTTTATATTGGAATTTTAAAAAGACAAGAAGAACAAAATAATGTAAAATTGAAATAGGGGCTTTATTCCAAAAACTAGAGCCCATTTGACAAAACTACTGTCATTTTCGGAATCAGCGGCACTAATATACACAGAAAAAAATAATCGACGTAAATATAGCAACCAATATTAATTGCATTTATTAATCAATCAAACAATAAAGTTCACAAATATATTAAAAACATTTGCTATTCTTCGTTAAATTAATAAATCCATTTGCTAATATGAATATGCAGTACGTCAATGCAGCAAATTAATTAGTCGGCGTAGTTTCAGCAATTATATTATATAATGAAGAATAGCAAATGATTTAATTGAATTAGCGAATTTAATTGCTGGATTGATTAATGAATGCAATTAATATCGGTTGCTATATTTACGTCGATGATTTTTTCTGTGTATCCAATATTTGCTACAACTTTTGCTACACCAATTTAAAATATAAATTTTCTTGGTAGGTCTTATTTTTAAATTATGTTTAAAAGTCATAGTTATATCAAATTTTCTTAAATAAATAAAATAGTCTCACATAAATTATATTTGTTTTATAAATAATGCAATATAAAATACACTGAACAGTAAGTAAGTGATAAATACTTAATTTAAATATGAACGTAGTAAAACTTGAAATTAAAAATGGTAATAAATGCTAAAAAAATAATTTTAGCTCTCAGTGTAGAAGATATTCGCTGTTATTAACTGCATTGAGCTGTTTATTTTTTTTATAAAAACAAACCGTACAAAGTACAACTAAAAATTCGCTTTAAATTACTTTAATCATATAGTACCATAATATGCTAATAATAAATGTCAAACTGGACGTCATGTTTATCACGAAAAATACAAGTTCTTATTTAATTAAGATGTAGCAATTAATGTAATAATTATCATCAATAATTGTAATGTTTATAAAGTTTATATAAATGTCAACACCTCATAAAGGGTTGGTGGGGGGTGGAAGGAGGAGATTGTGACCTCCTAAATTTGAACCAACAAATCACAGCAATACAAACGTTTTAACTGAGAATTCTTCAGCCATAAAAACAAAATACAAATTTTATAAACTTAAAACAAAAAATATTCCTAAACGCAATAAAACTATTTAAAATAATAAACCTTAAGAACGATTTAGAACGTATTATTGTAACGGCATAAATTTAATTTACAAAAACAAATATTTGAGAATCGGTCGTAGATGCCGAAGGCTACCGCAGGGCTATTGGCCATGTTTGTTGTCTTCGTTGAAGTTCGTATTTGCATTGTTCTTGCGCAAATGATTTCGCAGCATCACCAGATTCCGATTCAAGTTCAGATTATTTGTGACACCTGCTGCCGAAGCTGCCGCCGCCGCAGCTGATGTCGCCGCCGCCGAAGATGAGGACGTCGCATGTGGCAGCGTATTGCAGGCGCTAGCAATCGCACCACCGTTGCCGCCACCTATGCTGACGCCCGCAATACTAGCCGAAGCCGTCGAGGCGGTGGGTGAGGTGGCGCCGCCCAGTGCACCACCCACGCCCAGCATCAGCTCGTGCGCGAGTATGGTGGGCAAATGTTAAGAGCTGTTGTTCTTCAGCGGTCCCGACGACAACGAACTGCTGCTGACGCCCGAATCGCTTGATTTCTCGCTTAAACCGCCGCCGCCACGTGTGAGCGTCTCATCGCCCATGAGACCGCCGCCACCGCCTAGCAGTCCCTTTTTGCCGACACGCGTGCCGAGGCCCTTGATTGCGGGCAGATCCTTTTGGCGACGCGCGCTCTCGACGCGTTTCATGATTTCGGTGGAACATTTGGTGACAACGTCATCCAGACTGTTGGACTCATCGGTGGAGTTGATGGTTTGTGTGGGCGTCTGTGACGAGGGCACCGGCGAGCCCTCGTAGCAGCCAGAGTCGCGTGGGAAGTGACGTCTGCCGAAGGGCGAGGAGCCGTGCTTCTTGTTGATGTTGTTGAGGCGCGCCTCGTCGTTCTCGGAACTGGAGCCGGCGATGTCGCCGTCGGAGCCTGTGGGCGTATGAAATGGAAAATATGGTGGAAAATGTAAATAAATAATATTTCAAATAAGTATTAAATTGGATCAAATGAAATAAAAATGTAGTACACTAGATTTCAGTTAGTTATACAGGGTTCCAATAGGATTTCAATTGACCCACAATACACTCAGAACAAAATTCTTATAAAATTCTATTAAAATTCGGCAATAGTATAGTTATTGATTTAATAGTACACAAAAAATAAATATTTTCATGCAATTTTATAGTATTTTGTAGTATTTAATGTGATTTACCGATTGAATTAATAGTTTATCCTATTGACGAATTTCAATAGCAAAAACTATTAATTTTATGTTATCTTTTTTCTGATTGTAGTGTTTCAATTGAGTTCGAATAGTTTGAAATATATTTTCGATTGCTTACATTCAATGTCGTGCAGCAACTGCACGGCGGTCAACAATTTGGCGCGATGATCCTGGTTGACAATTCCCAAATAATCAAGATCGGCGGGTTCAAGCTCTTTGAAGAGTTCCAAATCCTCGTAGCTGCCAAATAAAAGTAAACAAAATCAATATAAATTAAATGTTAAAATATAAAATTGCAATTTTGTAATTCAATTTAGAATAAAAAAGGTTCCGAATTCAATTTATTTATACAAAAAGTTCTTTCTCAAAAGAACTCGAATCATACAAGTCAATGCAGATTTCTTTTTTAGTTGTTTAGTATTTGAATACCTAAATATTTGGATATATATTTTAATTTCTGATTTTAAAAATGAATACGACAGTTATAGACTACACTAAAAGTAAATGGACATATTCAGTTTGATAATGCGGAAGAAGTCGTTGTCGATGTGGAAAACTATAGCGAGTTAATATCTGCTTTTAGAGTTACAGCTTTCCATTTAGATTTAGATTTAACAACTGTTAAAATTACGATTACAGAAAAACTCAACTCTATGAGCTAGAGCAAAGTTAAATTACTAATACAACACTTGTACATCTACGATATTGGTTAAATTCAAATGGTCGTTCGGTTGTGACCTCATGCCACTAGTACACCCAGAAAAAAATTCCCTCAAATCCCATTAATATTGGTCAATAGGACAATTATTGATTTAATAGTATACAAAAAATAAATCTTCTACTATAAACTAAATGGCAATGTCATGGTATTTTCTAGTATTTAATGGTATTTTCCGATTAAAATAATAATTTATCCTATTGACTATTTTTAATAGTAAATAACTATTATTTATATAGTATTTTTTTCTGGGTGTATGCCAAAGTGGCGAATCTGTAATTTTTTAAAATTGCGTTTTTCTTACATTTTTTAATGTAAATACATAGAAAAAATTATCGACGTAAATATAGCAACCGATATTAATTACATTCATTAATCAATCCAGCAATTAAATTCACTTATTCAATGAAAACATTTGCTATTCTTCGTTATATAAGCAATTTAGTTCGCTAATATGAATATTTGTACGTCGGCAAAGAATAACAAATGTTTTCATTAAATTAGTGAATTTCATTGTTGGATTTATTAATAAATGCAATTAATATCGGTTGCTATATTTACGTCAATTTTTTTTTTGTGTAGGTTATCCACAAAAATACTGTGCCGAAACCGTGTATGGTTTTGTTGAAAATTTCTAGCCATAAAAGACACCCTTAAATGACGAATTCCAAAAATTGAAAATCTTGTCAACCTAAAAGGGCGAATATTTTTATTTTTTTGCCATAACTTTGAATGTGTACAAGATAAAATAGAGTTGTAAAGGCATTAATTGTTTGTTTTTAATCGATCTATCGATTGGCATCTTTGTTTTTTAATAATTTGCCAAACATTTTTCTTGCAAATAACAATAATTCGAAAAATTATTTTTTAAAAATGATGCTAATCGATAGGTCTTACATCGATGGTCTTACACTACTGTATTATCTTGTACAAGTAAACAGTTATGATTAAAAAACGAGAAGATACGCCCATTTGGCATGACAAGATTTTTAATTTTCCGAATTTTGCTATTTGCAAGTACTTTTTTGAGGTTTTTTTTTTATGTTAATAATTTGTAAAATTCACATTCCATAAAATTAAACAAAAAAATATCCCATTATAGTCACTTACCCATTAAGCACAAACACGGACGTGTACTCCTTCAGCGCAATGCGAAAGAGCAGATCCTCCACGGAGTGCGGTCCATTGCTGTTGGCATGACGACCCAGACCCTTGCTGTTCGAACTCTTCATGCGCTGCTCGGGCAGCACCTCGACATTGATGAACTTGAAGTGGCCCAAGCGACCGTGACAGCGTCCCTTCCAGATGCCCGACGCATTCATCGAAAGCACGTCGATGATGTCGCCTTTCTGTGTGGCACAAAACAGTAGCAGCAGCAGCAGCAGCAAGATGATGAGAGGCAATGAAAGCCAGAAGATAAAGAACAGAAGAAGAGATCGAAAAAAAAAACATGAGAGACACGACATAGAAAAGGTGGCAGTGCCGTGCCGCCTGCAGTGGACAAGTGTCAATGGGCGCGGTGCAACTGTGTTTTGCACTTCAATGACTGTCTATATTTTGTGTTTTTTGTTGCATGCGGCAAACTTACCTTAAACTTAAGTGCTTCCTTATCGTAAGGATTTGGCATGCTATCGACAAGTGCTTTGGCTTTGCAAATTGGCGCCAAGGATGTGCGATCCTCGGTGGAGATGGAGCTGTGTGGACTGCCGGGACGCACTAGCGCTTGAGTACCTGTTGAAGGGAAAAGAGATAAGAGTTTGTTAAAATAGTGTTTTATTTAATTAGAAAAATGTAAGAAAATTAATCGATTAGTAACAACAGAGTGACCTAAATATTTTCAAAGAATTTAATAAAGATAAATTAATGAAAGGTTAATTGAAGTGCATAGCATTGATTTTTGGATAATCGAGTAATTTGCTCTGTACTATAAAAAAAAGTAATATCAAATATTGTATTTAAAAAAAGGAATAAATACATATGTATTTGATTTAAGTTCAAAAACAAATGAAATTGTTTTTACTACACTTTTGTAGTTGCTTTTGTACAGTAAATCACTACATTTCTGTATACAATGTTACTACATTTGTATCAAAAAGAACTACATTTTGCTTTATGTTCAAAAATAAATGTTTTTTTTTTCCTTACATTGTTTTAGTTTTTTTTGTACAGAAAACAAATACATTTGTATTAGAAGCAACTACATTTTGTATTTAGTTTAGCCTCCAGAAATATTTAGAGAAATTACTACATATGCATTTATTTTTACTACATTCTATATTACATTAAACTACATTTTGCTTTATGTTCAAAAATAAATGTTTTTTTTTGTCATTACATTGTTGTAGTTGTTTTTGTACAGAAAACAAATACATTTGTATTAGAAGCAACTACATTTTGTATTTAGTTTATATAATATATAATAGTTTGGCACTACAGTTCTATAAGAACTTAGGCCGAGCTCTCTCACCATTTTGAGCTGTACGTGTTATATTTGTACTCAAAGTGGTGGGACCTACAGTTTATTGCCGAATCCGAACGGCGGGTGAGAGCTTTTCATAGGCAATGTTTTTACTCTCGGAGGTTTGCCATTTACTGCCGAGAGGTAGCGCGGTATAGAAAAATGTTTCTATGAAAAGATGTTGTTAGCCCCAGTCCAGGCTTGAACCGGGGACCTTTCGGCTCGCAGTCCAACGCACTAACCACTGAGCTACCGCGGCTAGTTTAGCCTCCAGAAATATGTAGAGAAATTACTACATATGCATTTATTTTTACTACATTACATATTATTTAAATTTAGTAAATATGTAGAAAAATACTGCATTTGTATTTCTTTACTACATTTATTTCAATTTTATAAATATGTCGGAAAAAGACTACTATTTATATTTTATTTTTATTGCATTCTGTAATTATTCAAATTCTGTATTATATCATGATATATTAATATTTTTGTGTGTATGACAAATATTATCCCGAAGATGAAAAATATACAATTTATGTCATTATTATTTTTGAAAATTCAAAAGCATTACAGGTATTTCAGTAATATTTTTCACTTGTTATAAAAACGAATAATATAAGCAAAAAATAAATAAAATGAAAAGTATTTGGTTTATTTTGTATGTGTTCAATTTCGTAGTTTGTCAGCTGTGCGTCAATACCAAAAGCGGAAAACAAAAACATTTTACGGTTTCTGCAATATGTAGAAAACTAATTTATACCACATTATGTAGTAAAATCAGAAAAATAAATATATAATGTACTTTAAAAGTAAATGTAGAAGAACTAAAAATGTACTTATTGTGTAGTACACATTACGTAGTAAAATCGAGAAAAATAAATACATAATGCACTTAAAAAGTAAATGTAGTTGAACTAAATATGTACTAAATTTGTTTAATATATGGTGTGTGTTTCTTAGAACGAAATTTAATTATTTTTAAGATATTCTTATCTTGAATGATAGAAAATTTAAATTATATAAGGTTTAAATAAATTTAAGTTTTTTCTCAATTCCATTTTACTTAAAAAATATGCATATGTTTTAAAAACTTTGACAATTCTAAAAAGTTATAATTTTTTTGTTTTTTTTTTGTTTTTGGCCGAACTCTGCAAAAGTTTTCTTCATTAAAATTGTTGAGCAGCAAAATTCAAACGCAAAAACTAAAAACAACATAAAAAAAATCTCCAAATAATAAAAGAACCCAATATATGTAAATTTCAGTGCAAGGAACAATTTTTGAAGTGTCTCATCTCAAAGCGCATTAAAAATTCATTAAGTTTGGAATTTACTTGTTTTCTATACCGAAACCGAAAAACCACTTAAAAGCAAAAACAAAAACAACAACAGCAGCAGCGGCAGCATCAAAAACATCAACTAAACTATTAATGGACTCAATACGGTTTTCGGTTGTGGGCGCCCGAATGCGTCTACAGCTAAGTGGGGGATGAAATTAGGGTGTTGTATTTTCGAACTTACTTGAACCGGAAGCGCTGGGCAGACTCTCCACCGAACTGGCTGAGCATGCAAAGGCCTGATCGCTCATGCTGCCATGGTCGGTGTTATCTTGCGAGTTGCTGAAATCCCTGGAAATATCCTTTGTGGCAACAAAGTTCCTGCCATTCTCATTAAAAGCGCCGATTTCCTTTGGCGAGCTTCGCATTTCGTTGGACTTTATATTTGGAGAGTAGTAAATGGTAGTAGTAGCAGCCGTTGTTGGAATGGTAGTTGCAGCAACATTGTCGTCGTCGTCGTCATCATCATCATCAACAGCAGTAGTTGCATATTTTAGGGGCAAAGACAGCACGGAGCACAGGACGCACACGTTCACATGCAGCAAACGCACCAAATCACAAAAATAAAACGAAAACAAAGCAAGAGAAAAGTTTGTTAGTTAAATCATTAAAAGTTTGATGGCTCAAAAGAGCAGCCGTTTTTGCCAGCAACCTTGGTCATGCAATTTGCAGGCCAAGCCTTTCTTAAGTTCTGAGGGAAATACACATTAATTATTTTAAATTAATATTTGATAAATAACTGAAAACAAATTAAATATTTTGTTATTATTTATTTTGCATTAAAGCTATATCGTCAGTGATACTGAAAAAACGCCTATCTACGTTTTCGAATACCTCTTACATAATGAATTTTACAGAAGAAAAAAAACTATTTTGAGTCTCAATTCTGCATTTACTTTAAACAAAATTAAGTGTGTCATAACTTATAATGACATTTATCTAATTTATACGATCAACATAACATTTAAAACCCGATTATAACACAAAACAAGGCGTAAATTAGGCGGTTTTGCAGTATCGTCGACGATATGCAGTTGCTCTATGAATTTGTTTGGTTATTTAGACAGTCAGTGTTCAAAGTAAATAATTTTAAATCTACAAAAGTTGATTGTATTAAATAAAATGTCCTCTGTACTCTATTTTAACTCTAAAATGTTGATGCATTTGAATTAATAAAAACTATTTGTTCTTTATATACCATATCTGTCATGTTACTGAGAGCTCTGATTTCTTGAAGCTTTCTCGGTCTAACTTCGATAATAAATTCCATCTCGTAATTTTATCAATTCTAAGTTTCAAACGTACTCGCACATTCAAATTTTATGAAAAGATACGATATACATAGTTTTGGCTCACCGATGTCAATAATTAAGGGGTTTATTGTATGATTAAAAAAAATAAGAAAATGTAAAATAAAAATATGTCTAATTTTGCACCCGGTTTAATATACAGGGTGTTTAAGAGGTGTACATTACTGACATTATCTTTGTTAAGAAAATTGGTTATAAAGTATAATCTATTGAACAGTTTTTATAAATCTGCTTTAGACAATTGAATTATCTTTCCAATGATATATCACATCATTGAAACCCATGTTTTTTTACTTTTCTACAATGCACGTAAAGTTGAAATTTACAAAAATAAATATACAAATTTTTACTTTGTCATTGATTTTCTCAAAATTTCGTTATGGTTCATGCCATTTTTTAAAATTTATAATGATGGACCAGTTCATTTCTAGTATTTGGATATCAATTATAGTGATTTCAATTTGTTAAGAAATGCTGCAGAAATAATTAAACAGTGGCGGGTATTGTGATTTAGTGGTTGTAATAAAAAAAAATATTATTATGTTTGAAAATATGATCAGAAAATATGTATTGTGAAGTAATATGATGATTGTTATAGTTTTAATAAATTTTTAAAATTATTTCGAGATTATTTCAATTTTTTTTTTAAACCAAACAACAAATCATAGGACCCACCACTGTTTTATTATTTTTGTAGGATAACTGAGCTACTTAAATTCCTTATAATTTGTAAAGAAATACTGGGAATACAATAGTCAATCATTATAAATTTTAAAAATGAGGTAATCCATAACAAAATTTTGAAACAATCAAAGACAAAGTCAAAATTGGATTTTTTTTTTGTAAATTTCAACTTTACGTCCATTTTAAAGAAGGTAGAAATCATGGGATTCGAATATATTATATACCATTGGAAAGGTAATTCAATTTTATAAAAAAAGAGTTAAAAATTGTTATTTATTTATCAGCAGATTATACTTTATTATAAATTTTCATGACTAGGTTATGTCAGTAATATTGATTTCTTAAACACCCTTTTTCTTAAAGTTGGTGCATAATTAGAAATTGTTTTGTTTTATCTTTTACTTATTTTTTGAGTCATCGAATGCCCCCTAAATTATTGACATTGATGAATCAAATACGCTATACAAATTGGCATCTCTTGTAAATAGTTCCGGATGGGACATTCTTACGCTTAAAACTTTAACACCTCGAAGGAAAATGAATTAATTTACTTGTTTTTTTTTGCGCAAGTAGTACATAAATAGTACTTTATATATACAATAAAAATTATAGAATTCTATACGGTAGTTCAAAAGATATAAATTAAATAGTTGTCGTTCCGGAGGGTATAAAAACGGAAAAGCATTTTGAGGTTCATATGAATATTCCAAAAAATTAGCTAATTTTGCGTAAAAAATATTTTTTTGAAGTATTTTGAAAAATAGCTGAAATCACGTGCATTATTTCTACTTTTACAGATTGTTTTTAAAGTGTATGGTTATTTCGCAATAAATCACAGAATAAATTCCGAACGGCACAAAAAGTTCCGTATAGAAATTGTCACTACGTTTATTTTACTAAAAATACTTTTGGTGCACAATATATTTTTTTGAATTATCCGCGGACATAGCTGAGACAATTTACTTTAATTTTGGTAATAAACACTTTGTGCCTAAAGTTTATAGTTATTTCGTAATAAATCACAGATTAATGCCGGACGTTCTGTATGAAAATTTGCACTATAATTTTTTGCTAAAAATAATTTTATAGCTGAAAATATTAATATTCATTATTACAAAATACAAAGTGAAGTAAGATTCGAATTTCCAGATGTGTTTTTAAGGTTATATGAAAAAATTCTAGAATTTGGATTAATTGATTGCATTTCAGATTATTTTCAGACACTTTAAACTAAATTTAAATACCATACATACTAAATTATTAGACCAAAAAAAAAATCTAGCTTTCTAATTTTATGAAAATTATCTGTTTTTAGACAATCAAACTCCTCCATGTATTCGATAATCCGCCGTATGAAAACCTAAAATTCCTCTAAATGCAAAACCTCATTTACATATGCGCTCCCATGTCCCTGGGTCAAACAGCAATGGGTCTGACTGTCTGTCTGTCTTTCTACTCCTCGTAACAAACTAAAATTCCTTTCCAGCTGAACTAACTTTTTGATTTAGGGATTTGCAATTGTAAATTGCAATTCGCAACTTATCTGGCCGCACTCAAAACGTCGACGACATCTTTTTGCCAAAACACCCCCGATCCGGCAACCCGTCCGGTTTCCGTCATTTCGACGACCGTTTCGACCATTTCGACTGTTTCATTGCCATGCATAAATAACGGTAATTAACTTACATGATGTACCGTTGCCTTTTGGCTAATGGTGTTGGCCTTGTGTGCGACGCCATTCTTTTTGCTCTTGGCCGCCAGACTGGGCGGCAGACCGCGCGTGGCTGCGATGTCCTCATAGTCGGAGGAGGGACTGGGCGACAGTGAGGGTGACTCACCGATGCCGCCGCTCAGTGTGCGATAGCGTGCGGTGCAGTTGTTGGTGCCGATCTGAAAAAAAAAAACGAAGTAGTAGAAACAAAAAATTAGTAAACGAGACAAAATGTGCGAAAAAAAACAAAAACTGCAATGGAAACTCAAAGAAAGTCAATTCTTGCTTGGTTATTTTGCGCTGATTTTTGTTGCTGCTTGACCGGCAACGAACAAACAACAAAATGAAGTGCAGCGGCGCAAACTTTTTAAAAGCTTTCAAGTTTTCACTGTGACGCGGCACAAAGTTTGAGTTGTTGTACCGAATGACAGAAGTTTGTTTTTTAAGTGCAGTTAATCAATTTAGAAGTCGTCTAAAATCGATGTTTATTGCAGTCAATTGGCAGACAGCGGCTGTTGACGCATTTCGCCCGGTGTAGACGGCATTGCAAAGTTTAGCTTTCAAAGTCTTTTGAAGTTATTAAAATTTTTTTTTTTTTTTTTTGAGTTTCAAACAAAATAACAGGTGCATTTGCGCAAGAAATTGATTTATTTTAGTTGTTTTTCGGTTTAGCAAGGTTTTAAATTTGTGCTAGGAATGTATTTTAAATCTTAGAAATGTTTAGAAGTTAGAGCAAATATTTTGAATAATAATTCGTATATTACTTATGCTCTAAATGTTCATGAAATGTATCTATTTTAAATATAAGTTAATTTATAAAGTTAAAATTATTTAGTGATTGAAAAAAAAAACCTTTAAAAACATGCTGAATATATATATAGAACTTACCGATACGGTGCTCAAGCGAGAGGTAACACTCTGTAGATCCGATATCGAGCCAGCATAGTCGCCACTTTCACGATCATGTGATCTGGAATTATAAATAAAATCCCTTAGAAAAGGTTAGGTTACATTGATAATTTAAAGTTAAGATATTTTATTAAGTAGTTTATGTATGTTATCAAAAATTATGCTACACTCATAAAAAAATATTTTATAAAATTATTAATTTTTACTATTAAAATTAGTCAATAGGATAAACTATAAATTTAATCGGAAATCCCATTAAATACTACAAAATACTATAAATTAAATTTTATATACTATTAAATCAATAATTGTCCTATTCAAAAATTTTAATGGGATTTTATGAGATTTTCTTCTGAGTGTAGTTAATAATAATAGTTCGGCACTACAGTCCTATGAGAACTTAGACCGAGCTCTCTCACCATCATTAGCTGTGCGTGTTATATTTGTACTCAAAGTGGTGGGACCTACTGTTTATGGCCGAATCCAAACGGCGGGTGAGAGCTTTTCATAGGCAATGTTTTACTCTCGTAGGTTTGCCATTTACTGCCGAGAGGTAGCGCGGTATAGAAAAAAGTTTACTGTGAAAAGATGTTGTTAGCCCCAGTTCAGGCTTGAACCGGGCACCTTTCGGCTCGCAGTCCAACGCACTAACCACTAAGCTACCGCGGCTAGTGTTAATATAATATAATTGGGTTAATGCACTGCGACCTAATAAGATCTATTGTGTCCCGCTTGGGCCATAGCTGATAGAGTTATCAACTGTGACCCCTCTCTAGTTCATTCAGTGGTATCCTGATTTGCTGGGGATTCTGATGGTTGTACTATATCCTTCTAGAGAACATCAGCCAAGCCTTTTTCAGTAAGAAACCTAATTATTTCGATTGGCTTCATTTTTCCTGATATCAGTATGACTTGGTTGAGTGAATCCAAGAGTTTTCTTCCTTGTGCGCATAAGGGCTGGATAAGTGCCCAGAATATGCTCTGGGTTTTCGTCCTCCTCCAGAAGGTACACAGAAAAAAAGGAACATCATATTGATTCAATGTATTGAAGAGCCATTCATAATATTAATGACTAACGCCATTAATATTATGAATGCTATCATAAATATTAGGGGCTTGGTAACTGTCGAAAAAGTGTTCTTCAATATGATGAACTGTATGTGAAGAAACGTATTCTCATCATATTAATGAACCAAAATATAAAATACAACATATATGTTCTTTATATTGAAGAATGCTGTTCATTAAACCAAATTTCGATCAACATATTTTTTATTCGTTCATATTTTACCGTACTTCTCAATTCTCAAGTAGTTCTTGTGTGTTATTTCTTATATAATGTTAAATAAGTAAAATGTTTTATAATATTTATATTTATTATAATTACAACTTCTTGTTAATAAAAAATTATATTTACAAAAAATATTTTTTTGGAAAAAAAAAAAAAAAAATCGATTTTTTTTTTTTCGAAAATTTTTTTTTTCGAAAATTTTTTTTTTTCGGAATTTTTTTTCGAACACATTTTTTTTCGGAATTTTTTTTTTCGAACATTTTTTTTTCCCTAATTTTTTTTTTTACATTTTTTTTTTGGAACATTTTTTTTTGTCCTAAATTTTTTTTGGAATAATTTTTTTGAAAATTTTTTTACTGTTATTTTTTAAATAAAATTTCCTTGTAGAACTTTGAAATCAAACGAATCAATAACATGTTTTTACTTATAACTCAAGTCTTTAATTTTAGTTTTATATTGACAAAAATTTATATCATGTGGAGAAAAATAAGTCTCTGATAAATATGACTTAAAAACAAATTCTACCAATGCTCTAAAAAAAAAAATAAAACAAAAAACCGAAAAGATCAATAAAGAATTCATAGTAAAAACTTTAAAAAACACTAACACTGAATTAAAGCTTAAAAATATCCGATATAGTACAAAAAAAATATAGTAATATTGAAAATCAAATGAAATATTTTAATGTTTTTAATGATTTAAATTTTAAGCAATGCGGTTATACTCAGTTGAAAAAAAAATTCAAAAGGAGAAATAGACTTTTGACATGAATTAAAGTAAAAAAATCTGATTATGGTAACCCCTATTTAGAACCGTAGTATTAGGACGTAGGCATTGAGGAATATATAAAAACAAATAAAACATTGAATATAAAAGCAGATCAATAAGCAATCAATACAAATCTATTTAGAAAAAAAGGTTAAAATTGCCACAACGATTAAGCCAAAATAAACCACAATATATACCCCAAAACAACCACCCCCTCCCCCCACCTCATCAGACGCAAAAATGAACCCACGTAGTTATCAAAAGGTTAAACAACTCGTTGGCTTTTTTAATAGCTGTCATGTCCGGTTGCACAGACGTGACGTGACGTGATGCTGAGTATGTATTTGCCTGACCATCACTCTTCAGAGTTCACAGTACAGTATACAAATGTTCAATGTCCGTGTGTTGTGCCGAGTGACACGAGTGGCTTGGATTTAAGAAAGGGTTGCAACGGAAATAGAAAGCAATACAAAATGAGCTGCTTATCTTCCACAAGCAGTTGGAGCAGCAGCACCAGCAGCACTATTTGCTACAATAAAATCCATCAATATCAACAGCAATATCGCATTGTTCATATTCGCACTAAACAGAGAGACAGACAGACAGACAGACAGACAGTCGCACACTGAAAACTAATGAAAGTATTTTGTTGAATTTCCACAGCAATGCTCAAAAGTATCCCATCTGTCAGTCAGTCAGTTAGTCATTCGGTCAGGCTTTCGAACTAATGCAGCAGACGTAACTACCTACCTATCGACTACTCAATCAAATGAATCCTTGAATCCTTTTTCCACACGTACGCACACGCTGACGCAGCAACTCATCGCATTCGGCAGACAGTTTCGAAAGAAGATTTTGAAAGTTTACTGCGTTTTATTGTCTTTAGTTAGTGATGATGTTATTTTGAAAAGTTTTTAATTAATATTTCGAAACTTCACAATTGTATTTTTATCTAGCTTTTGTACTTTATTAAATGAGTGTTGCTCATACGACCTGATGACCAATCAACTTTAAACTATTTATTATATTTAAATTTAAACTGTTTTTCTTTCTATATTAAACACATATAGAAATGTAAGATTTTACTATTAATGACATATTTTTGTGTATTTTAATTTTATATATAATAATTGTATTTTTAATTTTAGTTTAAATACATGTTGCTCATACTACTTGGTGGATAATATATTCTATATTATATTTCTACATAGAAAAAAAAACACACTTATTATACTGCAAAAGAATTTTTCACGAACTAGTATCTGCAATAACAACAAAATGCTAATAAAAAAAATAAAAAAAATAGATCTAATTAATATTCTTGAAAGTACATCTTGAAAAGCCAAGAACTAAACCTCTATGACTCAAAAAAATATTAAGTTGTTGTGTTTCTTTACATCAAGAAGTTTTCCATTTAGCGGTATATAACTCTAACTCTTTTGATTTATTTATCATTTTTTTTTACGTCTACCTTGCAATAAAAATTAAAAATAGATCTGCTAAATATTAAGAAATTGGTGTTCTTTAAAAATGCTTGACCACAGTAATAAAGTTTTAAAAACTATCATAAAAAAATATTTATGATGATTTTAAATACTGGATAAAAAGAAAAAAATATTCGATAACTTTATAATAGTCACGAACTTATATTCTGCAAATAAAGATTTATATTTGGTTTCTATTTCTTGACAGTCAAGTCTTAGTGTTTCTTAAAACCAAGAAGTTTTTCGTTTCCCTTCTGTTTCCTTATGAATTTGAGAATTTATTTTCTTTCGTCTACTTTGCACTAATTTATTATAAAAAAAAATTAATTTAACATCTAGCTAAAAACATTTAAATAAAATAAAACCACTAAATTTTAGTATCAAAATTTAAATTTATATTACAAACTTTTGTTTTTTATATTTTTAATTTAAATAAATGTTGCTCATACGACCTGTTGTAGAAAAATAAACTTCTTATACGGAAGAACAATTTCTATTGAATTCAAAATAGTAAAGTTTCACAAACATAAAAGAAATTCTAGTTATACTTTTGCCAATATTAAGTACAGAGACAACAATAGCATTATGTATCATTACTTGAACTAGTTGATACAAAGAAGTTAATTTCTTGAATATTAAATAAAACATTAAAAGGAATATATGAGGTTATTGTTTGATAGCCACGAGTTTTACTTCTGCAAATCAAGAATAATGTTAGGAATTAATTTTGTAAAAGCAAAATTGTAGTGTTTCTTAATTTCAAGAAGTTTTTGAAGATATTATTCTTCTAGATCCAAAGAAGCTATTTTCTTGAATATTAAATATAACATTAAAAGGAATATGCGAGGTTATGTTTGATAGCCACGAGCTTAACTTCTGCAAATCAAGAATAATGTTAGGAATTACTTTCGCAAAAGCAAAATTGTAGTGTTTCTTAATTTCAAGAAGTTTTTGAAGATATTCTTCTACTAGATTAAAAGAAGTTATTTTCTTGAATATTAAATAAAACATTAAAAGGAATATGTGAGGTTATGTTTGATAGCCACGAGCTTAACTTCTGCAAATCCAGAAAATGTGAGAAGTAGTGTTTCTTAATTTCAAGAAATTTTTGAAGATATTATTCTACTAGATCCAAAGAAGCTATTTTCTTGAGTATTAAATATAACATTAAAAGGAATATTTGAGGTTATTGTTTGATAGCCACGAGCATAACTTCTGCAAATCAAGAATAATGTTAGGAATTACTTTCGTAAAAGCAAAATTGTAGTGTTTCTTAATTTCAAGAAGTTTTTGAAGATATTATTCTACTAGATCCTAAGAAGTTATTTTCTTGAATATTAAATATAACAATAAAAGGAATATGTGAGGTTATGTTTGATAGCCACGAGCTTAACTTCTGCAAATCAGAATAATATTCAAAATTAATTTCATACAAATTATTCGGAGTTCATTTCATAAAAGCAAAATTATAGTGTTGCTTAATTTTAAAAAGTTTTTATTTTTTTTACCTTTTGACTTATTTTCGATTTTTAAATTTTTTCATACGTTTATTCTGAACTTTTTTTATTACAACCGCAAAATATTGCAAATAATATTGTTATGAAAAGAGGTAATTTTCTCTACTGTGCAAGAGTAAATGAGACGCAAGACAATTCAGCGCACTAAGCAATGTGTTAGAAAGAGACGGAATATCATTCAGCGCACTAAGGCAATGTGCGAGAAAGAGATAGAAGATCAGCGCATTAAAAATACATAAGTGTGAATGAGATGCCAATAGCATGCGTAATTCACGAAACGAGTAGAATGTTCGCGAAGCATGTCAAACCGATACATGCAATATATAAGCGCGCCGCATCTGAAGCACATCACTTCTGTAGTAATTAGAAAGTGGTCGAGTGCATCTCGTGAGTGATCAATGTAAATTTAAATAGTTGCCATGCAGCAGTTGTTAGAATTTATAATTAGTAAAGTTATTAGTTAATGTGAATTAATAAAGTTAATTGTTGTAATATAAACCAAACATAAGATTGTTTTTATTTTGTAAACAATCCAGAGATACAAACAGGTAGAACAGTTTTCCGTAGACATATTTAATATACACAAAAAGCATAGATTTTATTATCTCTGTCAATAATGGCGTTTTTATTGTTTCAGTTTTAACACTTTTCTAATATCTTTTGGTTCTTATAGTTCGCATAAAATTCCACAATTTCATATATAAAATCAAATAGAAAACAATAGAAATAACTATGTATGCTTGGAATCTGTACAAAGTACAAAATACCAAAAATATTTAGTACAAAAGGATGCAATGTCGAGGACGACCTCGACGACTATGTGTAACGTGTGTGTGTGTGCGTGGCATAAAAATCGATTTTGCACAAAACAACAATTTAAAGAGCTTATTATATAGAAGTTATTATTTTTATTGTTGTTGTTGTAGTTGGTTTAAGTGTTGCTAAAATATTTGCGTTACATATGAAACGACCGCATATTTTGTAACACAAATACTTTGTTAAATGCTTTTAGAGGGTACCTACTACATATATGGGGTATGTGTGCTTATTTGCTGCGCCCAAACATATCAATACACGCACACACACACTCAAATACAAACACTCACACACACACACACATACACAATGAAGTGAATGATCCTTGTTTAGCCAAGGATTAAAATCGCTCTCAACACAATTGAACCCTTGATTTGCTTGAAATATACCAAACACTCAACGCACACCTCCCAGGTGATTTAACCCTACCACATAACTTAAGGCAATTCTTGTACAATAAACATAGAACCTTAGGTTACACCTTTCGCCTTTCACCTACATAGCGCTATGGTTCAAACGTACAGCACCTTTCATAAAGTGGTATAATTTTTGGTAAATATGCAGCTATAAATTTGTACCCAAAAGTCAATTTAATCCACACACAACAACATAGAAATATTTTCAGGCAACTCCTCACAACAGTCTGTTGTTGTGTTTCGATGTAAAGATATTTATTATACACTCTGAGAATTATTTAGTTGTTAAATAAAATTTATTTTTTCAAATTTAAAAATATCTTATATCCCCATAATTTAAAAAATTTGTATAAAAATATAAAAAAAAACTAATACAAAAAATTAGAAAAATGTAAATGGGCGGACCACGTCTATATTCAAAAATTTTGTAAGGATAATATTTCATAGATTTGATTTTAATAATTTACGGATCAACTTTCTACTTTGAAAACCCGGGAAATAATGAAAAAAAAGTGGGCGGATCACGCCCATTTTTATACCACATATTTTAAGGTGAAGTCTAACAATACGTTTTAAATTTTACAACTATACCTTGAATACTTTTTTAGTTATTAGTTCTGAAAGAGTTATATAAAAGTGACTTGTATGGGAGGTGGGCGTGTCCGTTAACCGATTTGGTTCATTTTCAAACTCAGTTCCTAGTTTTGGCTAAAATATATTGAGACGAAATTTCATCGCATTCTGATCAGTATTTCTCAAGTTTTTCTGTATTCGGGCAGCAAGAAAGCAAGACGGACAGACAGACAGACAGACAGACAGACGGATATGGCTAAACGGACTCGGGTAGTGATGCTGATCAAGAATGTATATACTTTTCCTTACCGGACACGCCTCCTAAGGGGCGTTACAATATATGCACAAAGTTAATATACCCTGTACCTCATAGGTGTAGGGTATAAAAAGGAAAAATATAAAAATGGATTCGAATATAGTTTGGCGAAATCAAACATTATCCTTTTATAATTTGTGTTTTTAGTTGGAACATATTAATTTCGTTAGATTCTGATCTCCCGATAATTCTTACTAACATCAATTATCAAAGTTTCCCTACTTCAAAATTTCCCATGTGAAAGTTTTTTAGAGTACTGTTGTTTGCTATCAAAAAGTGTGAATTTTTTTCCTTCTCAATATGGAAGGTATGTGAAACAATATCAGATGTTGTAATTTTGAAAATAATTTAACGTTGCTTAAATGGTGATCAAATTGCAATTGGGAAACATTTTCTAGGGTAAAGTGGGAAACGTAATTTAAGCACCGTTTGTTGTAATTTTAATGTAAATATTATGTTATATGTATAACTTAATTGGTTTAGCCATGAAACAACTTCAATCGTGTCCACAAAGCAATGAAAAGTAATTTTTTTTTCAACTGAGATATGAACTGATTTGCAGAATTGACTTAAATGATTTTGGCAAAAAAATATAAATTTTCCCACTTTACCCAAACATTTTTCAAAAAGTCCGAAATTGTGCTGTTTTGGTAAATCGCTCAAAAATCAATTAAAACTCATATAAATGGCATTCTGTTAATGCAAAAAGTTAGAACATGAATCAGTCTATGGAATAGAACCCTCAAATGAATTTATAAAATTATTCAATTGTACTTTTTTTAGAAGAAAATCAAAACGTGTTCCAATGTACACTAGGCTCCCCTATATTTAATAATAATATCTACATTATAAAGACTAGAGCAAAAAAGTGCACTCATAATAAAATGTACCATTAAGTACTTTACGGTACGACCATTAATCTTATGGTTCATGTATTAATAGTTTTTTCTTTTTAAATCAAATATTTTCTTATTAATACAATAGTATTTTAAAAGTTCAGTACCATAAATTTAAATATTTCAATATTATTATTTTAAATAGAATAAATACTGTTGTTTTAATGGTTTCCTCCTATAATAATAAACGTGGTGTAAAAAAACACAAAAACGAATACAAACATGTTCGTTTTGTACTTAATTCTGCGTGTTTACTCAAAATGGTCGCATGTATTTTTTGTAATAATCCACATTATTAAACGTGACATTGGTAAGGACTTAATGTATTTAATGTAAATAATTATATTATTATTATTTTTATTTATATTTTTATTTGTTACAGAAAATAAATAATACATCGAACTTCTATTATGGCAACAAACTCAAAAATAACTGCAGACTTAAGTACTACAATCAATTATTGGAAACCAAAGCAAACATTAAATGTGATATAACCTTTTGCAGCAAGAAGTGTCTTTTTATGTGTGTGTTGTAAAAGTGAATATCAATTTCGACATTTAAATAAAATAATATATACAATAAATAAACTCAACTCAAAAATACATTTTTGTTTTAATAAATTATTAGGAAAATGTAATTCGACTATACCATAAAATTAATGATACGTATCATTAAATTTGTACAGGTTTTTCTTATTGTAATTAAAATATCACATTATAAAATTTATGGTACAACCACACATTGTATTAACAGTTTCAATATTACTGAATTAATGGGACGCATCCTATTGACCAATTTTAATGGTGTAAATTATTGTTTTTCTATTGAAATAAAGGGTTTTTCAATAAAAGCGCTACAAAAGTTTTTTCAAGGGTTTTTCAACAGGAACGCTACAAAAGTAGAGCGACAGGGACAGCAAACGACGCCATATTTCTTACCGGTTTTTTAACATTTCTCTTCAGTATGATTTGCCATTTCATGATGGAAAGATATACGAGCCAACAACGAGTCTAAATTATTAAAATTTACTACCGAATTTCGAATTCGTATATCTTTCCAACATGAAATGGCAAACCTTACTGAAGAGAAATGTCAAAAGATCGGCAAGAAATATGGCGTCGGTTGCTGTCCCTGTCGCTCTACTTTTGAAGTGAATTTTATATTTTTTGTGTAATGTAATGTAATGAAATTGTTGATTTTCTTATTATAATAAAATAAAAAAATAAAAGATAAAAATTTCAAGAAAAACTGAGTTTTATAGTATAAAAAGTTATCAAAAAATATACCAGTTTCGATGCCATAATGAAGAAAATGGTGCAAATAAGCACAATTCTAAAATTGATTAAATCTGAAAATATCAATGGGGTTTCCGTAAATTTCAAGTATAGCTATTTTCCCTCTACTTTATTAGCAGTTTTAAAATATAACCATGTGACTTTTACTTTAAATAATATTTACTACAATTATGTTTTTTTTTTAGTTGGCACGAGAGGTTGGCGAATAAATAGAACTAATTCAATGAATTTCAAAAATGATGATATCCGTTTCGGTTCTACCGTTCGTAGACTACACATCCAAAAGGAACGGGGTATATTAAGTTTTTAATGATAAAGCATTACACACATTCATTTTACTAACTTATTTTACAATTTTGCATTGGGTAAATTTGTCAATTATGTGAGAATTATATACTGAGCTTAAAAATCAAAGAATTTAAGTCCCATTCATGTGACTTAATGTTCCCAACTAGTTTTATATTTAGTTTTGAAGGTCTTCCAAATTTAATATAATAATAATAGTTTGGCGCTACAGTCCTGTATAGAACTTCGGCCGAGCTCTCTCACCATTTTGAGCTGTGCGTGTTATATTTGTACTCAACGTGGTGGGACGTGGTGGGACCTACAGTTTATTGCCGAATCCGAACGGCGGGTGAGAGCTTTTTCATAGGCAATGGTTTTACTCTCGTAGGTTTGCCATTTACTGACGAGAGGTAGCGCGGTATAGAAAATGTTTCTATGAAAACATGTTGTTAGCCCCAGTCCAGGCTTGAACCGGGGACCTTTCGGCTCGCAGTCCAACGCACTAACCACTGAGCTACCGCGGCTCCAAATTTATAAACTATTATTATATTATCAACTACTATGAAAGGACATACATAAGAGAGATATACAGTTAGAAAAGAGTTCATAATTTTGTTTGTTAGTTTGGACTATGATCTATATAAAAGTAAATCACTTTCTTATTTAGCATTAGAACTGAAATGCTACAAAAATCATTAAAAATATTTAAAAAAAATTAAAAAAAAATCGAGTTTAGATTCAAAATATCTTTAAAACGTAGCAATTTATTTACATTTATTGATATATTATAAATTACCTATTCATATATTATAATTATTTATAGATTTATAGATATTTAGAAAAAATGCATTTTAAGTTTTTCTGAAAACTAAATGGAAGGGACTTTATTATTTTACCAAAAAATTAAAATGGCTGAGAAGGGCCTAAAATATCGATAGCAATTTTCTTATAGAACATTATGTAATACGAAAACACTGGGTATGAAGTCAAAATCAGCACCCAAGAATTATATTGAATTGATGTATGCCAAATATTTTTGCTCGTTTTGTTGTGTAGTGTTATTAGAGCCTATATACTAAACAAAAATATTTCAAAAATAGTCTACAAAAATTAAAAAAAAGATAAACGGATTTAAATATTTTAAAATCGTATTAAAAAAAATGGGAATTTGTACAGAATTACAAAATTAGTTCTGACAATAAAAAGTAAAATTGCGTTTAAGTGTTTTTATTTTTCAAAAATGAGTTTTCTCATATAGTTTTTTTTTAGAATTGGTCTATATGGGAACTTTTTACTCCATTTTTGAAATATTTTCATCAATTCTAATGGGTGCAGATTTTGAGATCAGACTCAGTTTTTCCAATTACATAAGAGTTGTCTATAGGAAAAGATTGTTCTTGATTTTTGTAGTATTTTAATTGTTTTTCTTTTTCTTAGTGCATACTATTTATTCCTAAGTATGTTGTTCTTTGACTTACCTGGCATGCGTCAGTGGAATGATTGTTGGCGGATTTGGCGGCTGTTGTGGCACGATAAGACCACGGCGTGGCGGTCCTCGCTGCGGCAGTGAGATGTCGCCAGCCGAACGTAGCGAAATGACGCCCGTGCTTTCGCGATTCGATGTGAAGCGCACGCGGCCACCCTGAAATTAGAGAAGAGGGGGTAAATTGAAATGTGAATTACTAAACAGATAATACATTGAATATGCAAAGTATTTAAATAAATCTTGAAAATAAAATTGCTGCATATCTTAAGAGTTGACAGCACATGTATCCAGTTCACTACTGGCAACATTTGGCGACAGCATTAAAAACAGCAGCAGAGCAGCGCGAACTATTTAACTGTCAAAGCATAAATAATGTCAGACCATAGCAAAGTGCTGTGCCAACGTGATTTATGGACACGCAAAGAGTTAACAAAACAAATAAATTATGTGGTACAATAAATAAATAAATAAAGAATCTAGTTGACAAAATAATTTACAGCACGCTGCCTGTTATTATTTGCCAAATTTGCGACTAAATTGACATTTTTGTATTTTGCATTATTATGAGGTCGTCGGCAACTTCCGATATCCGGTTCCGGTGTGGTGCTACTTCTTCTTGTAGTAGTTGCCATCAATGGCGCACACAAATTGCACATCAAAGCCAAACGCAAATTAAGGATGCGGCAGGCAAAAGGAATCACTTAAGAAATCCGCCACAAAAATCGAGTCATAATTCAAAAGGCTAACCGCACACAAATCTACCCACAAATCATGTAAAAGCGAAGCGAAGACAACATTCGGATTTGCACAACGAAAAAAAGAACGGATGAAGCACACCAAAAAAAAAATAAAAATAAACTGCAATCGTTGCTGTGAATAGACACAAAGTGACTTTCAATTGCATGAAGAAATAGCAGCGAAAAAATAAATCATTGAAAATATATTCAGCATATAATTTAATAAAGGCGGCATTGGCAACACAAAATATAATGATGATGGCGTAGCGCATCGAACTTCAACGAACTTGAACTCAAACCGCCAAAGGATTCGACTCAATATCGATGCGACGAGTTCAACTGCGAATCATCAAACCACACACAGATTTCGACTATTTATTGACATTGCTGCTTGGAATCGAAGTTTAAGTCGAAGGCTGTACAGTGTTGGATTGTGTAGTATTTGAGGTTTAACTGAAGTTAGACGCGGCGTAGTTGCTTTGCACACAGCACTGCTGCGAAAGTCAAACGAAAGTGAAGCAGTATTATCAATCGTCCAAAAGACGCACGAGATGAGATGAGATGAGACGAGACGAACGATCTACAGTTGCTGCCAAAGGATGTGCTGCAAGGATTGCCGCATAAATTCAAAGTCATTTCCACTATTTGCAAAATGCTTGAGTAGTACGTAGCATATAAACTAAAAAGTCATGGAGTAAAATTTAAAATATGCAATATATATTTTTCGCATATATCCGTGCGCTATAAAATTTGTTGTGTTGAGACGAGATATTGAGGAGCGCCGTTAAGGAACTGCAGGAAATTGTTCATGTTTCACTTTTAAACCCTATGCATATTATGTGTCAGCAAAAATACAGGGCGTTTATGAAATAAAAACATTTTAATTATGTCGAGGGTTAAATAATTATTTATATAATTATAATTAATTAATTATGATTTAAAAGTTTTATGTATAATTTATGTATAATTTTAAACCTTATGCATATTACGTGTCAACAAAAATACAGGGCGTTCATGAAATAAGAATCATTTGAATCATGTCGTTGGTTAATTAATACTTATATAATTATGATTAATTAATTATAATTTAATAGTTTTATGCATAATTTATGTATAATTTTAAACTTTATGCATATTACGTGTCAACAAAAATACAGGGCGTCCATGAAATAAGAATCATTTGAATCATGTCGTTGGTTAAATAATTATTTATATAATTATGATTAATTAATTATAATTTAATAGTTTTATGTATAATTTATGTATAATTTTAAACTTTATGCATATTATGAGTCAACAAAAATACAGGGCGTCCATGAAATAAGATGCATTTGAATCATGTCGTTGGTTAAATAATTATTAATATTATTATGATTAATTAATTATAATTTAATAGTTTTATGTATAATTTATGTATAATTTTAAACCTTATGCATATTACGTGTCAACAAAAATACAGGGCGTCCATGAAATAAGAATCATTTGAATCATGTCGTTGGTTAATTAATATTTATAAAATTATGATTAATTAACTATAATTTAAAAGTTTTATGTATAATTTATGTATAATTTTAAACTTTTTGCATATTATGTGTCAACAAAAATACAAGGCGTCCATGAAATAAGAAGAATTTGAATCATGTCGTTGGTTAATTAATATTTATATAATTATGATTAATTAATTATAATTTATAAGTTTTATGTATAATTTATGTATAATTTTAAACTTTATGCATATTATGTGTCAACAAAAAATACAGGGCGTCCATGAAATCAGAATCATTTGAATCATGTCGTTGGTTAAATAATTATTTATATAATTATGAGTAATTAGTTATAATTTAATAGTTTTATGTATAATTTATGTATAATTTTAAACTTTATGCATATTATGAGTCAACAAAAATACAGGGCGTCCATGAAATAAGATGCATTTGAATCATGTCGTTGGTTAAATAATTATTAATATTATTATGATTAATTAATTATAATTTAATAGTTTTATGTATAATTTATGTATAATTTTAAACCTTATGCATATTACGTGTCAACAAAAATACAGGGCGTCCATGAAATAAGAATCATTTGAATCATGTCGTTGGTTAATTAATATTTATAAAATTATGATTAATTAACTATAATTTAAAAGTTTTATGTATAATTTATGTATAATTTTAAACTTTTTGCATATTATGTGTCAACAAAAATACAAGGCGTCCATGAAATAAGAAGAATTTGAATCATGTCGTTGGTTAATTAATATTTATATAATTATGATTAATTAATTATAATTTATAAGTTTTATGTATAATTTATGTATAATTTTAAACTTTATGCATATTATGTGTCAACAAAAAATACAGGGCGTCCATGAAATCAGAATCATTTGAATCATGTCGTTGGTTAAATAATTATTTATATAATTATGAGTAATTAGTTATAATTTAATAGTTTTATGTATAATATATGTATAATTTTAAACCTTATGCATAATGAAAACAATTAAATTATGTCGAGGGTGTAATAAATTTGTATAAAATTATAATTAATTAATTATTATTTAATAGTTTTATGTACAATTGTATTATATATTTAAATTACCAACTTTTGAAAGGCAATATTCCTGAATTTCGAAGGAAATGGAAATGCTCCGAAATGAACAAATATATAATTCAATTATTGGAATATCTATTTGAAACCACACTTTAGTAAATTTCAAAAGTTTTGTTTTTAAAACATATAAAGAAATACTAATTCTGAAATACAAATTTTATTAAATATTTCAATTATCACCGCACTTGTACTTATTATATTCACAAGAAATACTTTTAAATTATAGAATTACTAGAATGACACCCTGTATAAATAAAATTATACAGTGTTGCCAATTCAACCAAAATAGTTGCGTACAGATTGCTTTATTGCTAAATTGAACAAAGTCGCAACGAGACGAGCGTCGAACGGGTATATAGTGCAAGAAAAGCAATGGAATGAAATTGTTGGCTATGAAGTTGCGTATCGAAACAGAGCAGGTTAAATAAAACTACAACTACAACATTGGCCATAATTCCAATACTTGCAATTTCCTGCATCCTTTCCTCAGGGTTTTCCCAAGAGCTCAGTTCTCATAAATCAGCACGACTGTCAGGAAGGCAGGCAGGCAGGCGAACGAGACGAAGATACGAAGTACTCGAATACTCGACAGTGGGACGCATGGTAGAGGTGCTCGCTCGCTTTACACTTTGTAAGTAGCTTTTCTAACTTTTCGAGTATATTTTCAACATAGAGTAGTCCTGTTTCTACATTTGTATTTGATGCTGCTGTATGTGTTACGTTTTGTAGAGTGTGGAATTTTGTTTGATTCCCTATGGCATCGATTCCATAATAAGTTTTCCTACATATTTCGCACTTTGTTAGTTTATCTTTCTTCTTTCTTTTTTCGCTCTTTTCCTCAGATACTATAACATGCTGTGTATGCGCTTTGATTTGCTGTGAATTGTTTTTATTTTTGTAGTTGTTGCTTTTTTTTTTATTGAAAGTGCTTTTTTTTTGCATGAAGAAACAACGTTTATGCTATCAAATTAAGCATGTGTGCTCTTGTCTGTGGTCAAACATTTAATGCAATGCATCGTGAAATGTATTTCATTTAATTTTTATTAATTTAAAAAAACTATTCTTTCTTCAAATATTTTTTCAATTAAATATATATAAAACTATTGGTCTGCTCTGTCTATCTGTTTGTTTGTTTCAGCATCACGTCTGAACCGATGAACAGAATTGACTGAAATTTTATAGTGCATAATAAAATGTAGTCCGAAGGGTGTCACTGGCTATGTATAGGCGGGATTGGACTAAGCTACGAACATGAAACAAAATGATCAAAATAAAAATGTATATATTACACAATACAAAAGTACACAAAATCAGGAGCAAACATAAAAAAGCAAAAAATAAAAAAACAAAAGCAAAATCACTAACACTAACAAAACAAGAGCAAATATAAAAAAAGCAAAAAAAAAGAAAACAAAACCAAATCTATATACAAAAAACAACATCAAAAACTAAAAAACACAAAATTGAAAGCAAAAATACAAAAAACACAAATACAAAAAACCAAAAACAAATTGCAAATACATTTCACAACGTATGACGGCACTAATACCACCTACGAACATGAAACAAAACAATCAAATACAAAAAATTTATAAGACAAATTCAAAAACACAAAACCAAAAACAAGAGCAAACATAAAAAATAAAGGGCAGAACAAGAAAAAGAAAACAAAAGCAACTACAAAAGTAAACGCAAAAATACAAAATCACAAAAATCAATAGCAAACACACACAAAAACGCAATTGAATCCAAAAACCTTGAAAACGATATTACTGGCAAAAAAAAAAAACAAATTCCAAAAAAATATATATTTCACAAATAAAAAAGCAAAAGCATAAAAACAAGAGCAAACATAAAAAAACAAAAGAAAAAAACAAAAAAAAAATAAAAGCAAAATCAAATCAAAATTAAAACCCAAAAGTAAACATAATACAAAAATGGAAATACGAATAAGCTAAAACACTAAACCAATAGCAAAAACACAAAAGCAAAATCAAAAACTAAAAGCAAAACACAAAAGGCAAAAAAACAAAAGGCAAGAAAAAATATCAAAAACACAATACCAAAAAACCAATAGCAAAAAAAAAAAATAAAAATTAAAAAAAACAAAAGGCAAAAAAATGTAAAAATAAAATCAAGAAATACCGTCAGTCTCAAATAAAATAAAAACAGAAACAAACAAATAACAAAAAAAAAGTAAAAACAAAATCAAAAGCTAAAACTCAAATGTGAAAGCAAGAATACAAAAACCCAAAAACGAAACCAATAGTAAAACTAAGAAACTAAAAAAGCAAAAACAAAAAAAACTAAAAATTAAAAAAAATAAAAAAACCAAAGACAAAGACTAAAAAAAGTAAAAATAAAAGCAAAAACATACCGTCAATCTCAAATGAAGTAGAACAGAAACAAATAACAAAAAAAAAACAAAGCAAAAACAAAATTTTAGGCAAAAAAAGTGAAAGCTAGACTACAAAAGCATAAAAACGAAAAAGCAAAAACACAAAACCAATAGCAAAAACAAAAAACAAAATTAAAAATTCAAAAACAAAAACGAAAACAAAAGGAAAAATGCAAATATATCAAAAACGTAAACATAAAGTCAGTCCCAAAAAATAGCAACTGAAACAAACAAATATAAAAAAAAGAAAAAAATGAAAAAAGTAAGAATAAACCAAAACATAAGAATTAAGAATAGGTCAAATAAAAACAAAAAACAAATGAGTAAGAACACTCAGAAAAAAATTTGAAACAAAAGTAAAAAAAACAATAAAAGAATAAAAACACTAAATATTAAGTTTAAGAAAATCGAATAAAAATCCATAATCAGGCCTCATTTCGATTAATTCGCAGCATATATTTTATATTTTATTTTACTATTACAAAAATTTATTTTACTTTTAATATTTTATTTTATTTTACTTTTAAAAATTCACAAAATATTTCTGTTACTTTTTTGTTTCTTCATTATTAAGTAGAAAATAAACAGCTTTGCTTTAAAATGTTTTAAAATAAAACAAAAATTCTGTTACAAAATAATTTAGGGTTTAAGAGCGGGAGTACTAAAGAAACTGAATAAAATAAGATTTGTTACAGCACTTGGGTAATTTTGAATATTTTGAATAATTGATAAATATTATTTTAAATTGATATTCGGAATCGATTTTGGTTTGATAATTTTTCGTATAATAAAGGGTTTTTCAAATGGGACGCTACAAAAGTAGACTGACAGGGACAGCAAACGACGCCATATTTCTTGCCGCTCTTTTGACATTGCTCTTTAGTAAGATTTGCCATTTCATGATGGAATGACATACGAATTCGAATTTCGGTAGTAAATTTTAATAATTTCGACTCGTTGTTGGCTCGTATATCTTTCCATCATGAAATATTGAAGAGAAATGTCATAAGAGCGACAAGAAATATGGCGTTGTTTGCTGTCTCTGTCGCTCTACTTTTGTAGCGTCTCTGTTGAAAAACTCTTGAAAAACTTTTGTAGCGCTCTTATTGAAAAACCCTTTATTTTTATATGAAGTTTGCCGTTCTTATATCGCAATTCTGATTATTAAAAATATATGGATATAAAATATCTAGTTTATAAATTAAAATCTACCTGTATTGTTGCCGCCGGACCACAGTTGAGGCCCGCCATCAAAAAGTCATCCGGATCGCTTTCGTAGGGCGGTTCATCATACCAGTGACCCTGGTGATGCAGACCAGAGACCGCATAAGCTGGACCACGCACAGCATCATCGTACATGTAGGTATCATCTGTGTTGAAAGAAATTTAAATAAATATAAAACAAATTGATAAAAAATGTCAATTGGCGCAAACATTAAGAATGAAAGTTTCAAGTTCTAAACAAAACTAAATAAAACAATTAAAACTGAAAAACATTTCTTTCAGTATTAAATAGTAGAATTTATTGCGCCAGGGCTTTTAAAACAACATTGCTGCAATTTTGAAGCGACAACATGCTGATCCTTTGCTGGAGCAGCAACAACGTCAAGAAGTTGCAGCAGCAGTCACCGAAAAAGTTGTTGATGCAAGTTTTTGCGAAATAGCTTTACGCGCTGTTGAACAGATTTTATTTCTGGTCGTTTTGTGAATGAAATGCAAAGGAAATGAAAAGCAAAAAGGACACTAAAACGACGACAAATGCAAAGCGCTCACACACGCACATACACAGCACACACACAGTCACACAGACAGCGCCGTGTGCGTATGTGAGACAGGAAACGGACATTAAATTTTATGCTCAGTTATGCATATGAGTTGCTGCTGAATCAGCAGAGGCATCTATCTGTATGTGTGCCTGTGTGTGTGTGTGTGTGTGCAATTGCATATGTAGTATGTATATGTGAAACATAGGTTTCATTTCATGCTCCTCGTGCTCATGCGCATTTCAAATGCAGACAGCGGTAACATTTTATTTTATTTTTTTTTAAATATTAAATTGAAATAAATTGTTTCGGTATAATTGAATAAATTTGACTGATTTTTGTAGAAAATTCTATTTTTTTGTTGTTGTTCAAACTGCAATCAATTGTTATATTTTCTGTATTGAAACAGTTGTGAATTTCGACTTACCGATGCGTCCCTCGCGGCTCATTTGTAGCAGACCCTGACGTATGTCACGAAGTATCTAAAAGTAAAATAATATATATTATTTATTATGTTTAAAATGCAATATTTAAAATTTTAAAGCTTTGACATTCTTTAATACGAATGAATAAAATATATTAAGGAGATCTTTCCATTTTGTTTTTTTTTTTTTTTGATTTTACGAACATTGTAAGACATGGTATAATAATCAGAAATAAAATTTTTTCTTTTTCATTTCTAAATTTCTCAATTCTATATATCTAAAGTTCTCATTTTGACTTAATACTCAGTTTATCCTATAATTTAACAAGTAACAAAATTACTACAATTTGTTAATATGCTCTACTTTTTTCAATATAATTTTGGTACTCTTTTTTCATGTTACCTTCATGTAATCAGAAAATATCATTGCCTCATATTTGAGGTATATTTTATTATACTCAATTTGGTCCTATTGAATAGCGAAATTGTTTTTCGAAAATAAAAAATATAAAAAAAAAATAAAATTTCCTTATAATATAAAATTCGAAAAATAATTGTGCAAAAAAATAAATTCAAAAAATATTTTTTAAAAAAAAAAAAAAAAAATTACCTAAAAAATAAATATTGTCAGAAAATTAAAAAAAAAAAAAAATTCTCTGAAAAAAAAATATTTTCAAAAAAAAAAAATACTCTGAAAATTTTTTTTTTCCAAAAAAAAAATTTGTCCTAAAAAATATTTTTTTTTTTCAGAATTTTTTTTTTATATTTAAACTAGCTGGATCCGTTCACAGCTTCCCCCGTGCTAAGTTTTTGTAATTGTAAAACTATATCGCTCATAAAGTGTGGATACATTTACGCCCCTTTTTAGGGCACGTCGCCTTTTCACTCCCATATTGATCATAGTGTCATGCCTCTATTTCCAATCTCGATCACATTCCACGTGGCTATTAACATTTTTAAAAATGATCCTTTGTTTCGAGTTGTACAACTCTGCTCTAAGTAAGTCAGCAGTTTTAGCATTTTTAAAAAGTTTGTTATATGGGAGGTGTCTCGCCCCATTGTCCAATTCCGTCCAAATTCTACGCAGGGCTCTCCACTCCCAAAAAATCCATTCGTTTTTTTTTTGGATTTCATCCACTTAAAAATTCCAAGATTTTCGGATTTTTTTTATTTTTGAACATTTTTCGAATTATAACTAAGAAAATATATTTGTGGTTTTCAGGGTACAATTTATGTTTTGAAAATTTAAGAATTTGTTATAAATCACCAAATCGAAAATAATTATTTGAACCACTGCTGGATGAAATCTCTGGTGAAGATGGTAATGAAATGATTCATATATTATATTAGACAACATACATATTACCCAACTTAGACCTTTATGTAGATCCAAATAATTTAATGATGTAGTCGCCGAAACCATGGATTTAATTCAAGTCAATTCTATGACAATTTTTGAAGCGGTAGATATTGATTGAATCTAATAGGATCTGAAGAAAACGGCTTCCAGATCCAAGACGGTGAATTTTTTCCACAAAGTATCCGGATTTTTTTCCAGCCCTGATTCTATGTGACAATTACAATGTTTAATATAATCTTTTGTTTCGATTTTTTAAACTCTGCACTTAGTAGGTAAAGAGTAATAGCAAATGTTAAGGTTTTTTTTTGTATGGGAGGTGCCACGACCCATTGTCCAATCCCGTCCATATTCGGCGTGATGATCGGAGTTTTAAATATGAACATTTGATTTGATTTTTATAACTCTACTTTTAGTATGTCAGGAGTTATAGCATTTTTAATGTTTTTGTTATATAAAAGGTGCCACGCCCCTTTATACAATCCCGCATTCTACGTGACGATTTTACTTTTTAAATGAACCTTTGTTTCAATTTTCATAACTCTGGTCAGGAGTTATAGCATTTTTAAAGTTATGGTTATATGGGAAGTGCCACTCCATAACTGTGGCTATCTTATACAGCTATTTTGAAATAAAAGTTTAGTTTTGTACCTTAGGAGGCAAATTTCCAAAAATCCCTTCGTAGTGCGCTCTCACGTCCGGAAATCAACACCCTGTCCAAATATCTAGGTCCTAGGTTCAAATTTAGATTCTTTTCGATTTTCCGGATTTTCCGGATTTTCCTTTGGGTTTTTCCGACTTTTCTTTTTTCGAAACCACGAACAAAATACAAAAAGAATCAGGCAAATCCGTCTGATCGTTCTCCCGTGATGCTCTGGCACACACAGGACATTTCATTTTTATATATAATAGATTTACTCAATTTTGTCCTATTACAACGCGAAATTGTTTACCAAAATAAAAATGGAAAAAACGCGAATTGAAATATTATTAGAAAAAAAACGCGAAATTGTTTTTCAAAAATAAAAATGAAAAAAAAAACCCTTAAGAAATAAAAATCGAAAAAAAAATTAAAAAAAAAAAATTCAAAAGGTAAATGTGTCCTAAATTTTCGTAAAAAAAATGTGTCCTAAAAAAATATGTTTTTTCAGAATTTTTTTTATAGTTAATTATAACTCAATTTTGTCCTATTGCATCGCGAAATTGTTTTTTCAAAAATTCAATGAAGAAATAAAATTCAAAAAAAAAGTTAGTGCGAAAAAAAAAATTTTAAAAATTAAAAAAAAAAAAAAATTTAAAAATCTCTCAAAAAAAAAATATCTAAAAAAAAGATTAGTGCGAAAAAAAAAATATTAAAAAAAATTAAAAAAAAAAAAATTTTAATAAAATCTCAAAAAAAATTAAAAAAAAATATCGAAAAAAAATGTTTTTCGTAAAACAAAATTTGTCCGAAAAAAAATATTTTTATTTCAGAAAAAATTTGTTGTCCTATATGGAAATTTGATTTGCTGTACAGCATTCTTCAATATGATGAATATATTGTATTTTATGTATTTGTTCGTTAATTTGATGAAACGTATTCTTCTCATACAGTTCATAATATTAAAGAACACTTTTTCGGTCAGTCATCAAGTTGATAATGAATTCATAACATTGCTGCTTTGTGGTTATCAATATTATGAATCGTACTTCAATACAATGAATCATGGTTTGAAGAAAGAAATTCATCAAGAAGATGATGATTCTTTGGTTATGTATGCAATAATATTGATATTTGAATTCAAACAACAATATGTTTCACTGAAAACATATTTAAATTCAAGTCGTTTCAAAACGTGTGTGCTTGTAAATATATTAATGTTCCGGTTTTAATATTCTTTGTTTGAATGTAATAATAATAATTATGTTTCTGCATGAACATACACCATTTTCAAGCGAAACATCAAAATGTTTCTGTGTATTCCTACACAAACATAATGTTATTTAGAGTCGTATTGCATATTGCATTGTTCAACACTTATTACAACACTTATATCGAATTTATTAGGCATTTATTAATATGTTTTCATAAAGCATCAAACATATATGTGATTCCTGCAGTAATATGTGTGTGAGAAATTGTTTTTTGATGTGATTTTTATGTTTTTAATTAGTATATGAAAAAAAAATGTATTTAAATTTATTTATTTTGTACATTATGGCAACTTAGACATGTTGCAAAAGCATACGTATCCTTATTAAATAGTGTGTAGAGTACATTCTACACTACAAATAAAACTAATATTGAAATTGATAACATGATGAGCAACTACACAGCTGACTGCTTGTCTTATTGTTTGATACAAAACTTTTGCAAAAGAAACAGGTACTAGTTTTGGAAACAGCGTACAGTCAGAGCACTACGTGACTGTTGTGGCCAAACAGCGGAGATACAGCAAGTTTTATTAGAACATAACCTAGGCAGGAATAAGGAGTAAATAGAAAAAATACAAATTACTAAAAAAAAAATACTCGCAAAACAATTGCAGGACACTAACTCGGGATTTGAGCCATCTCTGCTTATGATGCACTGCAGCCAACTAACTGACTGAGTGCCGGGCGTTGGCAGCTGCCTGCCTGCCTGCCCTTCTTCGCTTAGCCAACGAATACAGCATAAAAATTACAAAATTCCATTTCAAGTTGATGTTGAAATGGAGAATGTTGGATGTTGAATGTCTTCCGACTTGGCAGCAACAGCAATTGCAACATAATAAAGCATGCGAGCTGCATAGTAATTGACTACGTTCGTAGTAGATTTGCTACTAAGTGGTGCGATTCAAGTACCGCTGGGTTTAAAATCATTTTTATGGCACACTGACACATGACGGACTTGAATTTTTGTGAAATTGTTAAATTGTAAAAAATGGAAATTTGTAAAATTTTTGCAATTTATGCAGCTAAGGCTAAATTGATTTAAGACAATAAAATAAAGTGGTTGATTTTATTGTTGTTGTTGTTGTTTTTGTTGCAAAAGGTACAACAACCTTTGCATAATTGCAGCACAAACAACGGCTGCAAATTGCGCACACGTTTAAGGACACTCACACAAAGGACAGACAGACACACAAACAAACCCAAAGTGCTCTGGATCCTTACAAAGGAGCAAAACTAGAATATATAAATGACAACTTAAATGTGTGCTCAAGAAGAAGAAGAAGAAGAAGGCGAAGCAGCACAACAACAATATAAGCAACAGTAATAATTGTTATTACTGTGCAACCAACAACAGTACAGTAGTCGGAGGCATTCATGCAAAATGCATGCAATTGTAATTGCGCCAAGTGTGGCCGTCCGTCTATCATGCAGCTACAAAACATAGAGAAATAATAAAACCAACATAAAAATGTCCTTGGTAGCAATTTTCACAAGGACTCATCTACTCATCTAAGGCGCTTTCCACGCTTGTCTGCTGCCATTGTACAAGAAGTTCATTTGTTTTCGCACAGAATGAGCGATAGAGAAAGCAATAGAAATAGAGATTGAGATTGAAAGAAAGAAAGGCATATATAATGCATAAAACAGCACAGCACTAGTACAAGACGACAGTAAACAATAGACGTCCATTAAATATTTAGACCCTGCGAGAGTACGACTCAGTTGGTAAGGTTAACAAAACCCAAAAATATGATATTAATTTAAATTTATTGTTGGCAAAACGTATGACAATTAGTGCTAGATAAATATTTATGACAGATTTTCTTTATTGTTTTGTGCATATTTCAAATAAGTTGGCATATGTTATGTTTGTCAAAAATACAAAAAACAACATTGGGAGAGGAGGGCTCTATTTTTCCAAACTCTGTAATCTCTGCAATCAAATTTAATATGCGTAGTGACTTTGTTAAATACCACTGAATCGATTTGAAATATTACAAGCGGATAGTGGGAAGTCCCCAGAATGACTAATGTCACCGCCCGCTTATATAGATGAAGGGACGTGGTACCTTTCATACAACCTAAACTTTCAAAATGATATATTTCATTTATACCAGCTACGAATATGAAAAAATAAAACTCAAAAACAAAAAAAAATTATATATATTACAAAAGCAACAACAAAAAACAAAAGTACAAAACAAAAGCAAAAACCAAAAAGCAACAACAAATTCAAAAACACAAAATGAAAGCAAAATACAAAAGAAAAAGTGTAAATCAAAATCACATTAACAAAAGAAAAAACAAAACCAAAACCAGAAACAAACGAAAAATACAAAAACAAAATGAAAACCAGAAACAAAAAAAAAACCCAAAAACCAGAAACAAACGAAAAATACAAAAACAAAATAAAAACCAGAAACAAAAGAAAAACACAAAAACAAACAAAAACACAAAAGCAGAAATATAAAAACAGAAACAAAATCAAAACTCTAAAACACAAACCAAAAGTGAATCAAAAACACGAACCAAATGAAAACCAACAGCAAAAACAAGAGCGACACAAAAGCAAAAACACGAAAGCAAAATTTAAAATACAAAAGAAGTAACAACAAAAACCAAACAATAACGCTAATACATAAAATCGACAGCAAATACACAAACCAAAAAGCAAAGACACAAAAATAAAACCAAAAAATCAAACACTAATGCAAAAACAAAATGAAAAACTGAAAATGAAAAACAAAAACAAACAAAAAATACAAAAGCACAAACATAAAAATAAAATCAAAAACTCTAAAACACAAACCAAAAGTAAATCACAAACACAAACCAAATGAAAACCAACAGCGAAAACAAAAGCTGAACAAAAGCTAAACAAAAGCAAAAACACAAAAGCAAAATTAAAAATACAAAAAAAGGAACAACGAAAACAAACAATAAAGTTGAAAAATTAAATCGAAAGCAAATGCACAAATACCAAAAAGCAAAAAGTAAATACACAAATAAAACCAAAAACTCGAACACTAATACAAAGGCAGAAAACAAAAAACAAAACCAAAAACAAAAGGAAAACAGAATTAAACGCACAATAGAAAAATGAAAAAACGAAATCAAAAGCAAAAAACAAAGACACAAAATTAAACAATGACACAACAAAACAACAAGCGCAAAAACAAAATCAAGATCAAGAATAAAACCAAAACCGAAGACACAAAATCCAAAAAAAAAAATCCAAAAAATAAAAATGAAAAAACAAAATCAAACGCAAAAAACAAAGACACAAAATCAAACAATGACACAACAAAACAACAAGCGCAAAAACAAAATCAAGATCAAGATCAAGACCAAAACTAAAGCCGAAGACACAAAATCAAAAAAAAAAAAAAAAACTAGTTAAACAAAACAAAAGTAAATCAAATAAAAAAACAGAATGAAAAGAATATTAAAAATAAAATTAAACGAAAAAGAAAAAACAAAGTATAAACAGAAATTTGAAAAAAAAAAACAAAATCAAAACGTATTTAAAATCACAAAGTCAAACACAATAATAAAAGCAAAAACACAAAATAAAAAGAAAAATATGACTTTTAAAGCACAAATACAAAATCAGACAGTAGTAACGTAATCAAATTTAAAACCAAAAAAAGAGGAATTAGCAAAAACAAATAAATAGATGAAAACTCAATCACAAAAATAAAAAATAAAACCAAAGACACAAAATCAGAAAAAACAAAAGTAAATCCAAAAAATTAAAAAAAAAAAAATCAAATGAAAAGTTAAAAGAAAATTAAACGAAAAAGAAAAACACAAATTAAAAACAGAAAACTGAAAAAAGGAAAACCAAATTCTAAAAGTTTTTAAAAGTACAAAGTCAAGCACAATAATAAAAGACAAACACAAAATAAAAAGCAAAAATAAAAGCAAACACATGACATTAAATGCACAAATACAAAAAAAGACAGTAGCAACGTAATCAAATTTAAACACCAAAAGCAAGAGAAATAAGCAAACACAAAAAATTAAATGAAAAACGTAATAACTAAAATAAATTAAAAAACTTGAAATGAGTAGTGAAAAACTTAAAAACAAGAAAATTTTGTTTTCTCTTTTCATTGTTTATAATGAAAATATATGTTTAAGAAACTGAGTTATGCTTATTTTAAAAAATATCTGCAAAAATAATATATACAACTTACCTCTTCATGTTCACGTTGAAATTTTTCCTTTTTTCGCATTGCTTCTTGTACTTTTAACTGAAAAAAGTAATTTTAAAAAATTAGAATATTTTAAAATTATTTTATAATTTAAAAAAAAATATTGTTTAAATATTGAATTGCAAATAGATATTATTTTTATAAACACAATGTAATTACGCGCAGCAAATTGAAGGACATGTGCAGGACTATTTGCATAGCAGGCTCATTATAATTGGCACTGGATTATGCCAAAAGTGTGGAGGCACATATTAAATTTAGATTATATCAGCGGGCTGCTTTAAACCGCTAGAAACAATGTAAAACTCCCCTGCGATCGCAAAGTAAGTTTTTGCAAATATTTACAGAACATCTGCCACCAACAGCTACAGCAATAGCAATAGCAACAGCAGCCAGCAACAACAATAATAATGTTATGCAGCATGGCAGCAACAAAACACCAACAACAACAACAACAAGTTCAAGTTGCTGCTGTTGTTGAGCATCGCATCTTCTAAAGAGCCTAAGCAACCTTATGCCATGCATGAGTTGACAAAACAAGCCAATGACAAAGTGTTGCCTGAGGTAGGAACTCTGAAAACTGGTCTCGGCGAATGGCCAAAAGGCTGCACGACGACGACGACGACTCAAACTTGAAACTCACGAAGACACAGACTCGACGACGCACAGTTCAAGGCAAAGCAGGCAGCACAAATCGTCCGTTGTAGGTGTTGGCAGGCAATTTCAGCAGAAGATGGCAGACATTTTTTGTTTTGTCCTGTTTCGTTTTGAGAAAAACGGAAGTAAAACGACTTTCGTTGTATGGCTGTCTGCGTGCAGTGCATATTGTGTCTTGAAAGATGCAATGATTACATATGCAGAGCAACAAGAAGAAGCAGAAGAAGATGAAGCAGCAAAAGAAGTACAACAGCATCAGCCACCGCGCAGCGCTGCCACCTGCCGACTGTGTCTATAGATGGCGCTGTCATCTATAATGAATGTCGATGGCAATGAACTTTTAAATGTTTCCCCATTGTAAGTGTTCGCTGTGTCCTGCGGCAACAGTGCTTTGTCTATCTCTGCCACACAGCCGCCTCTCTGCTGCGCTTTCTCTCGCACTCTCACACTCTCGCGTGTCACTTACAACACCCTCTCATTATCTGGCGCAAAATGTCATTTTGACGTATAATGCAAATGTTTCAAGTGCGCGCACCTGCAGATAAAAAATACTAAAGTTTCGTTCGTGAAACTTTACGCTTCTTTTACTACTTTAGCGCGCTCCTTTTTTTGGTTGATATGGCGTATATTGTTTGTGTTGTTGCGGTACCGATACAATGTAAAAATAAGCAGCACAACATAAATATTTATATGCAGCATGTTGCACTTCTTTTAGGTATACCTTGCAACCACACACACACACAAACTTTAAATGTTCAAGGTGGCAACGCTGGCATCGCATTTGTTCGCAGACATCGCATAGGTCGCAGTTGTTTGCTGCATGTTGGCGACATTATGTAAACATAGTAGAAAAGTTTATGCATTCTGATTACAAATTTTGATTTTGTATAATTACACAGGTCGATGTCGTTATGACAAGAAAAAAAAATATTTGCTCACATAGAATAAAAATTTGTTGTGCTAACCAACGCATTACGCAAAAAAAAAACTTATTCAGTTCTCTCAACTGCCAAGTCGGTTATAATAACTACAGCCAATTTAGAATGGTGTAGGGGTAGAATGGTGTAGGGTGGCACTGTACACCAATTGGAATTTGTGTAACTGATAAAATATATCCAGATGTGCACTAAACAATACAAACTAGTTTGTCAAAATATTTGTTTTATAAAATTTAATACGAGACCTCTATGGAGTTTCTAGCATTTCTGGTTCAAGAGATATTTTAATATTTAGTAGGTTGCCTCATTTTTTGTAACTTTGAACCCCTGTAACTTCGGAAATAGAGGCCGGAAAAAAACAATATCTCAATACTGTTACGAAAAGAAGTAATTTGCCCCACAGTGTAAGCATTCAGCAATAATAAATGAGACGCAAGACAATTCAGCGCACTAAGCATGTGTTAGAAAGAGACAGAAGATCATTCAGCGTACCGAGGCAGTGTGCGAGAAAGAGATGGAAGATCAGCGCATTAAAACACATGAGTGCGAATGAGATGCCAATAGCATACGTCATTCACGAAACGAGTAGAAGGTTCTCGAAACAAGTCGAAGCTTGTCGAAACGTGTCGAACTGATGCATGCAGTATATAAGGAAGCCGCATCTGAGGTACAGCACTTCAGTGTGATTTGATAGTGAACTAGTGTATCTCGTGAGCGAACATTGTAAAGATAAATTGTAGTAATACAGCAGTGGTTATAAGTGATTGTTATTAAGTTGTTATTTAAGTAAATAAAGTTAATTAATACTAGTTGAAATAATACTAGTTAAAACCAAACATAAGAGTGTTTTTATTTTGTACACAATCCAGCGATACGAACTCGTAGAACAGTTTTCCGTAGACGGAATTTTCGTAACAATACCTTTTATAAATCAGAAAACGTGAATTCCAATCCCAGGTTGAATTGGTGTGAATTGGCTCGTATATTATAATTTTGCTTTTAGAATTGAATATGGCAGTGCCATTAATGGATTTGTAGAAATTTCGTTTTAACGAAATGAAGTTGGTTGTAAGCAGTGACTAAAGCAATTTGGAATATCGGTTCCAGTTTTGGTACCAAGAATTTAAAAATAGCGGTTGCAGATTTTATACGGTTTCAACAACAAAAACATATAATGGTTTCGATTCGTGTTCCTTGCAGTTCCTGACAGAGATATAGGTTCTGGTTCCAAGATTTTGAAAATAGCGGTTCCTCCCCAGACAAAATTTTTGGCAGGGTCAAGGCAGTTCAGAAACATTTTCTTGACATATTTCAAACAGACATAGGCGGAATTTGTATCAAAAGCTGTCTGTTTTCTGCCCATTCCCAAAATATGGTGTGAATCTGTCATTAAAATGCCAACAAAATTTACAACTGCTATACACTTAGCTGTGCGTTTTCCAGAAATATGCCCGATATATTCCAGAAAAATGACAGACATTTTGTCTCGGGCTGTTGCGATTCCTGTATCAAAAAAAAAAAAAAATCTGTGTACCGTCTCTCGTTTCACACATTTTTAATAACGGTAATTATTCTGATTCAAAAAATCTAAAGAGTTCCGGTCCCGATTCCGTTTTCTTGCACCTAACTTTTCTTTCTTCGAACGTCAAAACATGATTTCACTGTGTGCCTGCCTACACATGTTGTAATTTTTAGAAATGTTGGAATTAGTGCTGCTCCTAATAGTTTCAAGACTATTTAATTTATTTTATTTGAATTACAATCCGGTAATTCGTGCGAGGTAAAATATGTGCCGGTTTCTCGAATGAAAAATAAATATATCTTTCACTGAGAATTTTTTAATTCAATATCAGTAAAGTAAATGGGTTATTGCAATAACATGATAGCCACAAAACAAAGATATCGAAATAATGACATTCAAAGTTTTGTGTAAAATATAGAAAAAGTTATAATAATGATTTCAGTTTCTGGTTAACTTTAAAATGTAGTTTTATACCTGTATCATACCTTTACCATTCATAGTGTAGAAATCAAAGTATGGAGTATTTAGTTTGTTCACAAACCGAATTCACACAAGTAACCATCAATTGTTTAATGTAAAAATATGACTAGTTACGCAATTTCTACGCAAAACATGAAAAGCCACAAAAGTAAAAAAAAATAAATTAGACAGCACAACAAAAAAGTGTATACGCGATCTATGTATGATTGTCCTATCCCTAGTGGAAATATGCCCGATGCGCCATCGGGAAATGATCGGGGTTTCGTCAGGTAACCCCTATTAGAGCAAATATGATCATTGCCTTGTCATGCCCCTATCATGCTCACCATAGCAGGGTTTATATTATCTAAACAGCCAATGGTCCCGATCAAAGCTACATTAGTTGTTCCTCATAAAGAAATTTTCAATGCAATGATCATGTTTCAATGAGGTATGATATTTTATTTCATCGGGTATTTGTAGTGCTTTCGTATGCTCATGTTTTAAAAAGGCAATGGTCAGATAAATAATAATATGGGGAATTACCCGATCAGTACATGATCATTGCCTGAGGTGAGTACATGATCAGGACACTGCGTTACAAGGACATCGTGGGCGTCGTCATATCCCGATCATCTCAAATAATGACATGATCAGTTCATGAGCATGGCCCTACCAACATTTCTACTAGGGTATGGTGTTTAAAAAATGAGTATGAGGTTGTGAATTCTACCTCATACTCATTTTTTGAGATTGCCTCAAGTTTTTGAGTTATTAAAGGGTTTTTCAACAGGGACGCTACAAAAATAGGGCGACAGGGACAGCAAACGACGCCATATTGCTAAGTTACAAACTAAGTAGGCATTTAGTTTAACTTACCCTATGGATTGTCTCTTCAAAACTTTGATGTTGGCCTCCATTCATCGTTTGAAAATGCCGCAGTCGTTCATTGGCCGCCTGAAATATGTGAAAAATGTGTGTTTCAGTATAATTTGTAATATGTAAAATTTTTATGAATTTTTTATTTGGAGAACCTGGGGTAACGTAGGACATAGGGTAATATGGGAAATTGTAATATTTTGATATATTTTTGCATTTAGAAAATTAAAAAAAATTTCCATGTGATTCTTTATATGGCATCAACTTCATAGTTTTAATCAAGTTTATACATTTTTATTGCACTTCGAGAACAAATGAAAAAAATAATTTTGAAAGTTTTTTTTTTTTTTTTTAGAGTACTATCAAAATTTGTCGTTTTTTTATTAGGAAGGTATGTTTAAATTTATTAAATGTTGTATTTATCTTAAGATACAAACGGGTTTTGCAAATAATTTAACATTGCTTAAATGGTGCTATGTTATGTTCGAATTCGAATATTAGGAAAATATTTTTTTGGGTAAAGTGGGAAATGTAATTAAGCAAAGTTTAGTGAATAAATTTTATTATATGAATGAATTGATTTAGACATGAAAAATTTTGAAATTTTGCAAATTATTTAACATTGCTTATATGGTCCTAAGTAATGTTCGAATTCGAATATTCTGGGGTAAAGTGGAAAACATATTCTGGGGTAAAGTGGGAAATGTAATTAGCAAAGTATAGTGAAAATATTTTGTTATATGAATTATTTAAATGATTTAGACATGGATAACTTCGAAATTTCCCACTTTACCCCAACCTTTTTCTACAAGTCAAAAATTGAGCTGTTTTGATTGAGCTGTTTGTTCAATTGGGAAATGTAATTAAGCAAAGTTTAGTGAATATATTTTATTATATGAATGAATTGATTTACACATGAAAAATTTTGAAATTTTGCAAATAATTTAAATTGCTTATATGGTCCTAAGTTAAGTTCGAATTCGAATATTCTGGGGTAAAGTGGAAAACATATTCTGTGGTAAAGTGGGAAATGTAATTAAGCAAAGTTTAGTGAAAATATTTTGTTATATGAATTATTTAATTGATTTCGACATGGAAAATTTCGAAATTTCCCACTTTACCCCAACCTTTTTCTACAAGTCAAAAATTGAGCTGTTTTGAAAAATTGCACAAAAATCAATTAAAGGATTTATAAATGGTATTCTGTTAATGCAAGAAGTTAATTTTTAGAACTTTCGCAGCAATTTGTGGCGATATCGAAACGAATGACATAATGTGTATATAAAATGCATTAAAGAATTAACTATCTAAAAATGGTCGCAACTTTTTTGCGTATAACATGTTGCAAAAAATATTTAATACAATTTTGGGAAAGTTGTAATTAATATATGTACCAGAAGGTGGTGGTTTAGTTATTTGAAATATTTTAAAAATTTAATAGAATTGAAAAATTGCGTGTTACATATTTTTTAAAAATATTTTTCTCATTTTCCATTGCTATTGTACTACAGGTGTAGTATAAATCATAATAATAACTTTAAATTAAGGACACGTGCCTTATCAGTTTGGCATTAATTCATTTAGCGGCTGATTCTTATACTTGGCGAATGCTATATTTCAATGATGCGGGACCTTTTAAAGTATTCACACAATGGCTCGGTTCAACCTTATGCTGCATTATGGTTGCCTGAACGCGCTGCTTATCATAAGGATTCAATCAGAAAGGGTTAAACTACAGGTGAATACAGGCAAAGCATTAATTATATTTCAAAAATACATAAGCAGCTTATTAACGGGCAAAAGGATGTTTACCGCACAACCGCAGCTGAGCTGTTATCCTGCTGAAATGCGGTAAAAGTTCAATTTTTCATGTTGAGCTACTTTTTATGAGGCTAATACTTTTCTTTCACTGTCAAGCAGAAAGAGGTAAAGACGAAATTATGTGTACTTCGTTTACTTTTTATTTATGGGTTCGTGTCTGCAGTGTCCTCTATCTTGTGCTTGTTTGACGCTATCTTGGACGAGGTTTCATTGCCAAGACTGCTTTTTTAATTTTTGTTTTTCATGTGGCAATCAAAAGAAAACCAAAAACCAAAAAAAAAAAAAAACCAAAAGACTAAAAGACAGCAGTACACCCCACAATCAACCAAAACAACGGGCATCCTGAATGAAACTTTTGTGTTTGCTGCTTTCTGCACCGAGATAAACAAACAAACAGGAAGAAAAATTTTACATGTCCCAAGGGTTAAGATTAAGAAAGGCAAAATAACTAGATGTGGGAAGACGCAGAGAGACGCAGAGAAATTAGGCAAAACTTGCCTGCAAGCAATAAAATGCGTGGAATCTGCGTCAAATGAAAAGTAGTAGTTCTAGCGAAGAGTGTAAGAACAAAAAAAAGGTAGGCATTGAAAGAATGCATTAAAAATGTATGCAGTACATTTTAGCTTTTATGACATCAACACTTGGCATTTTGACTTACCCGCACTTGCGCCGCCGTCTGTTGATTGCTGCGATCTCGGCGATTCACGGTTTTCAGGCCCTTGAGTAAGCGTGCGAGGGTGGTGCGTTTTTTCGTTTCACGTCCTTCTGAAATGTTAATGGTGGGATTGGGAAATTTATGTAAGTGAATTTATTTGCATATAACTGAAAGATCAAACAAACCTGTATTGGGTGGGAATTCGTAAAAATATGCTGATCGCGGACTTAGGCAGCTGTAAGATAAAAAATAGATTTGCATGTAATTAAATGTTTAAGCTTTTATGCAAGAACACAGATTAAGCACTTATTTTAAAAATATAATACTTAAATATAATAAATAATTTATATATTTGTTACTGAAATATTTTATGAATATCTAATAGACAGCTGCACAAATGCATTGGAAATCCACTTCAAGACATTCATTTTATTTCAAGACATATACTGTCGCACACTCCGCACACAAAGCACAAGTAGTGTCAAAAGAAAACACAAACAAGACGTAGTTGTAGTGAAGAGTTCTATAATGATGTACAATAAAAATTCAAATATTGAAATTAACTGCTTATGACACTGAGAAGTACTCAGAGCATTTTTGGTAATTTTTTTAAACATTCTTACTCTAAGGAATTTTCATTAATATTTAAAAATAGAAAAAATTCAAAAGATATAAGAAAATCATATAATATTTTCTATTAAGTTTTTTATATATCGAACAATATTTATTTCCTTATTCAATTTTTTAGAATTTTTTTTTTTTTTAATGTGATTTCAAATTGTTTTTAATTTTTTTTTTGCAAAAATTATATATAGTATTTTCTATAAATACATAAATAACGACTACAACATAACTGCCGACGAATGTCGAACGGCAGACTTGTTGTTGTTTTTAATCTTCGTCTTCTTACTCTTTGCGTTCACTCACTGCACTTACTGTACTTGTTGAATTTTCAGTGGCAGTAGTGTCATTTGGTTTTGTTTTTCAAAACAATGAATTATACATAATTTTTTGACATTATGTTTTGTCACATAGTTTTGACACATATGTTTTGACAGATAGACATGCAAAATATTGAATATCTTAAATAAAAATGTTTTGACACTACTTGACACCAATGAAACAAATACTGAAATGAAGTCGGCCGAGAGACTTCACTACAGTACTGTTGACTGTCATTGCAAAACGTCACAATTTCGAACTGAATATTCAATCAAGCCAAATTCCAATATTTTGTTATTTCAAATTGGCAGGTTTTAATTTTGTGTTTAATATTTTTGTTTATATGATATATAAAAGTATTTGAAGTTCCCTCTGAAAAATATGTACTGCACTCTACAGCATTAAGTGCATTTTGCAATGACAGTCAAAAGTATTGTAGTGAATCTCTCGGCCGACTTCACTACAATACTGTTGACTGTCATTGAAAAATGGAATTGACGTTTACACCTTTTTATAAATACGAAATCTAATATACAATTTAATTCAAATATTCGTATAGGTGTTACAAAAATTTGCGTCTATGTCGAAAAAATTTTACTTATTAGACAATTTTTATATATTTTTAGCATTTACTAGGTAACTGTTTTGATGAGTCATATTTTAAAATAGAAAGAGATAGATATTTTTAATGTATAATAATAAATAATAATAGTTTGGCACTACAGTCCTATAAGAACTTACAGTTCTTAAGAACCGAGCTTTCTCACCATTTTGAGCTGTGCGTGTTATATTTGTACTCAAAGTGTTGGGACCTACAGTTTATTGCCGAATCCGAACGGCGGATGAGAGATTTTTATAGGCAATGGTTTACTTTCGTAGGTTTGCCATTTACTGCCGAGAGGTAGCGCGGTATAGAGTAATGTTTCTATGAAAAGATGTTGTTAGCCCCAGTGCAGGTTTGAACCGGAGACCTTTCGGCTCGCAGTCCAACGCACTAACCACTGAGCTACTGCGGCTACTGTATAGCTTGGATAAAATCAAATTGGATAATCATAAATCAGATCTCAATTGATGAAAATATTAAAAAAAAATATTTCAAACAATTCAGCATTTTTCGTGTTTAGATTCAAACACCTTAAAAACATTAAGGAATATTAAAATTCATTAGTAGATATGAAATTACTGTAGTAAAGTTTTTGTTTTCAAAAAAATAGTGGTCTACTACATTTTGTTTGTTTTTAAATACATTTATCTTTATTTTACTTAATTTTACTACAGTATGTATTAAAAATGTGTTCTCTAACAGTGTACAAACTGTATTATTTTTAATTCTTTGCTTTTATTACAATTATTCGAAATTCGTGTGGGCACACGACAAACATATTATGAAAGGCAGACGACTGACTGCGAAAGAGGTAAAAAAATAAACACAAACAGTCGCAAGCATCGGACTGAAACTAGTTAATGAGAGCAGACTACATAGTGATGCCAACTAATTAGGTTTCTACGTGAAACTTTTTGATTTTCATAATAAATTCGCGAAAATAAAATACTGATTATATTAAAATTAAAAGCATATGTAGTAATTTCTCTACATATTTCAGGACTTACAAATAAATACAAAATTTAAGTTTTTCAATACAAATGTATTTAAATTTTGTGTAGAAAAGTTTTCAAAATATGTAGTTATTATCCATACAAAAACAACTACAACAGTTAAGTAAAAATAAAAACATATGTTTTTGGGAGTAAATTAAAATCATATGTATTTATTTTAAAGATATTTTTTAATGCAGTTTTTTTTAATATGTTTTGTGTGTTTTATTGTAACTTTTTATGTGTACAATATAAAATGAAGAAGTATATTGAAGAAGCACCTATCGGTTGGCATAAATAATTGTCCAAAAATTGTTCTTGTAACTAACAAAAATTATTAAAATTTAAAAACTTATTTTTTTTTCGAAGTTATTTTTAAAAAATGATGTCAATCGATAGGTATTTTAAGAACAAACAATTAATGCCTTTACAGCACTATTTTATATTGTACCCATTAAAAGTTATAATAAAAACACTAAAATATTAGACTTTTAATCCTGATATAAAGGGTTTTTCAACAGGGACGCTACAAAAGTAGAGCGACGGAGACAGCAAACGACGTCATATTTTTTGCCGTTCTTTTGACATTTCTCTTCAGTAAGGTTTGCCATTTCATGGTGGAAAGATATTCGAATTCGAATTTCGGTAGTAAATTTTAATAATTTCGACTCGTTGTTGGGTCGTATCTCTTTCCATTATGAAATGGCCAACCTTACTGAAGAGAAATGTCAAAAGAACGGCAAAAAATATGGCGTCGTTTGCTGTCCCTGTCGCTCTATTTGTGTAGCGTCCCTGTTGAAAAACCCTTGAAAAAAAAATTATAGCGCTCTTATTGAAAAACACTTTAGATACAAAATCCATATTTATAATTCAGTAAATTCTCTAAATCAAAAGATATTTTATAAATGTTATGCTAATTGACTATTAAACCAAAAAATAAAAAAATAAAAAATAGAAATTAAGTTTTACTATATTCTACAGCACTTTAAACTTTAAATTTTGATTTTCCAACATTGACGCATGACGATTTTTGAGTGACGACATTTCTGAATGTTTTTCAATTTTATTAAAGATAGTAAAAAGTATATTAAAAAAACTTACTTTTGCTGCAAGAAATTCAAATTCGCCGCATTCGCCGGCATCCCCAGATGCGCCTGCAGCCCCTGCTGATGTTGCTGCTGCAGTTGTTGCAGCTGCAGCTGCTGTTGCTGATTTGCTGGCACTATTGGTAGTTGTTGTTGTTGTTGCTGAATTTGCTGTTGTTGCTGCTGCTGAAGTTGCTGTTGTTGCTGCTGATGCAGCAATTGTTGCTGATGGTGCTGTTGTTGCAAAGCGCCACGTGCGACACGCGGCGCAAAAACACCGTAACCGAAGCCATAAATTTCATCCTCTTCCTTGTCGGAGAGACAACTCGAAGGCTGTTGCGCAAGCATCGTCGAAGTCAAAAGTTTTTAAGGACGAAAACACAAAAAATTTAAAATTAAAATAAATGGAATTTGCATTGTTGTATTTTATATTGTTTTTCTATAGTACAAAATAGGAATATTAAGTGTTTGGACGGGTTGGGTTGAATCGCCTTCGTGCCAACAACTTTAGTGGAACTTTTTTAATATTTTCAACAAACATGCAAAGTTTTTGGTTAATAAATAATAAGCAAAATGCTATAAAACAAAACATAACAGAGCTACAGCTAAAACGAAAACAGTGAATGGGGGGTTAAAAAAAAGCAGTTGACATGGTGCTAAAATAACAAAATTGAATAAAAAGGCGACAAAAAATTGCAAAAAAGGGTTCGATGCCAACAACAGGCGAGTATCAGCAAACGCGCAAGGCTGAAGTGCTGTCGCGACGTAAATAATTTACGAGTTGCCACGTTTTAGCAATTCTTTAAGGTCTGCTCCTGCTCGTCCTGCTGCTGTTGCTACTTCTTCTTGTTGTCGTTGTTGACTCTGTTTTGAGTGGAATTAACACCTTGGGAGCAACTACAGGCTCAAGTACTAGAGTCATTGTCAGTTGTCGCTCAGAGGGTGGTGGCAATGCGTTTAGGCCAGAGGGGTTTAAAACTCTAAAATCTTTAGTACCTACTATGCAAAAATGTTTATTTGTGACAAATGCGACTGTGCAGAAAAATTAAGTAAAATACTTTGAAAAACTATAAAAGCCAACGAACATTGGAATACTATAAAATAGGGTATCAATAAAAAACGGGGTAATTGAATTCTGCTGACTTTGTTGTTATTGACTTCAATAGTTTATGTGCAAACAAAATTAATCAAATTGGAAAGAAGCCATAGTCCAATGTATTGGCACTTGGAATAAGAATTTAATTTCAATCTTTAAGTTCAATCTATATGTCGGAAAAATTACTGTAGTAAATTATAAACATTTTATGTCTTTGTTTTGAAAAAATTAGTTCTACTGTATTTTGTTGGTTTTTAAATACATTTGTCTTTATTTTACTGTATTTTACTACAGCATGTATTGAAAATTTGTTCTCCACATATTGCACAAATTTATTTTTTTGTTATTATAATAATTTTAAATTCGTGTGGGTACACGACAAACGTAATACGAAAAGTCGTTCGTCGTGCAGGTATACACGAATTCGTTGGCTACATATAGCAGAACCTGTCTCTTTGTGTTTTTTTTTGCACACGACGAATGACTACAAAAGACATATAAAAATAAGCACAAGCAGTTCCAAGCATCTGACCGAAACGAGTTAATGTGAGAAGACCACATAGTGCTGCCAACTAATTGAGTTTATAGCTGAATCTTTTTGGTATTGAGAATAAATACGCGAAAATAAAATACAAATTATAGTATAATTAAAAGCGCATGTAGTAATTTCTCTACATAGTTCAGGACGTATAAATAAAAACAATTTTTTTGATACAAATAATTTACGTATATAAAAGTTGTCAAAATATGTAGTTATTTTCCATATAAAAACAACTAAATCAGATTACTAAAAACAAATTCATATGTTTTTAGGAGTAAATACATTTGTCTTTATTTGTCTAATTTTTACTACACCATGTATTGAAAAATAATTCTCTTGAACAAACTTTATTGAAGTTTTGTTTTTTGCTTTTATTTTAATTTGTGTGGGCACACGATGAACGAATTACGAAAGGTTGTACCTCATGCAGGATTCGATAGTTTCATATTGAAGACACTGTTTTTTTTATGTTGTTTTTTTGCACACGACGAATGACTACAAAAGACATATAAAAATAAGCACAAGCAGTTCCAAGCATCTGACCGAAACGAGAAGACTACATAGTGCTGCCAACTAATTGAGTTTCCAGCTGAATCTTTTTGGTATTGAGAATAAATACGCGAAAATAAAATACAAATTATAGTAAAATTAAAAGCACATGTAGTAATTTCTCTACATAGTTCAGGACGTATAAATAAAGACAATTTTTTTAATACAAATGAATTGAAATTTTGTATAGAAATGTTTTCATACTATGTACTTATTTTTCATATAAAAACAACTAAACCAGATTACTAAAAACAAATACATATGTTTATAGGAGTAAATTATATGAGTAAATACATTTGTCTTTATTTGTCTAAATTTTACTACGCCATGTATTGAAAATTGATGCTCTGGAACAAACTTTATTGAAGTTTTGTTTTTTGCTTTTATTTTAATTTGTGTGGGCACACGATGAACGAATTACGAAAGGTTGTACCTCATGCAGGATTCGATGGTTTCATATTGAAGAAACTATTTTTTTCAGACGGAGAGAAATGTTTTCATAAATCATGTATTATACGCATAAGTTTTGCAAAAATTAAACATGAAATCCAAGCAAGAATAAATAATGATTTGGTTTCTATTTATAATATATGATTAAAGTAAATATCAATTATTATAATTCATTGTATATTATGCATGTCTTTTGTATAATATATTCAAAAGTCATGAATAAGGAATAATTTCTGGAATACATTTTATGATTTATTATTCATAAATTACGATTAAAATATCATACATTGCGCTAAATAGCCGTAGCATGCAGATAATAAGTATGCTAATAAATTATGATAATAAATTTATATAATAAATACAGTTTTCAGTTTTTCATGTATGAAATTTGCATTTCTTTTAGTATTATACATAATTCATGAATATAACTCATAAATAAGAAAATTTCGAAAAAAATATGTTTTATAAATCATCAATCGGAAATAACTCCGTGCAGTCAAATACCATAAAATTAATAGTAAAATTAGTGAATAGTATCTACGAATCCAATACAATTTTTTTGTATGTGTTTTTTTTTACAATGCTTCCAATTTGTATTAAATTCTGAGTGGGTTCTGCCAATCACTTGTTTGATTTTTTATGGCATGACTCCGGTATAAAATAATTTTAGGAGCAAAACATTATTATAATGGCAGACAAACATATTTTTGTTTTCGTTCAAACATATTAACTATGTTAAAAATGAATGATATTAGATTTTATTGCGAACATATATATGTTTGGATGTGTAAATCATTGCATATATTTGTAAGCAGATTATTGTTTACGTTTAATTTGAACAAAATTATTTTAGCATTGCATAAAATTATTATAATGGCAGACAAACATATTTTTGTTTTCGTTCAAACATATTAACTATGTTAAAAATGAATGATATTAGATGTTATTGCGAACATCTATATGTTTGGATGTGTAAATCAATGTATTTATATGTAAACAGATTGTTGTTTACGTTTAGTTTTAACAAAATTATTTTAGCATTGCAAAACAATATTATAATGGCAGACAAACATATTTTTGTTTTCGTTCAAACATATTTACTATGTTGAAAATGAATTATATTAGATGTTATGGCGAACATATATATGTTTGGATGTGTAAATCATTGTACATATATGTAAGCAGATTGTTGTTTACGTTTAATTTTAACAACATTATTTTAGCATTGCAAAACATTATTATAATGGCAGACAAACATATTTTTGTTTTCGTTCAAACATATTTACTATGTTGAAAATTAATTATATTAGATGTTATTGCGAACATATATATGTTTGGTTGTGTAAATCATTGTATTTATATGTAAACAGATTGTTGTTTACGTTTAATTTTAATAAAAAAAAAGTAAATTTTATGCTAATAATTGTTTCTATTTTTTTCCATTTTTTTTTTTTTTTTTATTATATCTATAACTTAAATTTTTTTTTAGTATTTATTTATTTATTTAGTTTTATTTTCATCTGCTTTTCCTGTGTTGCTGTCTATGCTATACTAGAGATAAAATTATCTAAATTATTTCAATTGAATAAAAAACGACCACTGGTTTTACTTAATGAATTCATTCACCAAAAAGATGTTATGAATTATATGAAAAAAGCATTTAAGCGCATGTGGCTTACTGCCGCTAAAAGTAGGCAGCATTTTTATTTAATTGTGATTTCATTATGCCAAACAAATATAAAATTTAATTAAAAAAAAAATAAATTTGTGATTATAGTAATTATTATTGAATGCGCTTAGAAGTAGGCAGTGTTGTACACTAATTCTATAATTTTTTGGAATTCGTAGTCACCCAGTAACAGTCACTAATTACCAAATACATATAATTCATAGTATCTTTTTTTAAATAGAAGTAAGGACAAACATAGATATAGTAATATCTGATGAAAAATGTGTATTAAACACCGAAACTTTAACATAGTAAATTTATATAAATTCGCAATAAAAAGAAATTCATATTTAAATATTGTATGATAATATGACAAATTGAACAACTTATTTATACAATTCAATTATAAGCTAATTATATATTATTCATAATATTTATAATTCAAGCATAATCAAACAAATAATTTCTATCCGTGTGTGAGTGATAGTTTCTACGTAGTTGAGACTTTATTTAAATTATATGGTATTTAAGGAATATGAGCTAAACTACAAATTATTTATGTTAGCACTAAATGCCACATGCCGGCCATACACCATAAACTACATTTAAAACATATATATAATCAGTTGCTATTGCATATATTATTATTATTGTGTGGTTTATAATTTAGTGGTTATTATAGTTTTGATTATGGTTATTACTACATATGTGTTAAGTATCGGTATCGGTATCGGATGTGTGCTGGATTGGTTAAGTGCGTGTTGATGTAGCGCAACCAAACAAAAAAGTGGCTTAAATACATACCGAATATTTTCCTGGCACATATATTGGCTGACTATGACTATTCGGCAAACCGCCGCCTTGGCTGGAATGGCCTCGATGACCGTGGTGCCGTTGTGTGCCACTGAAACCAAGGCCACTGACGCCACTGCCACTGCCGCTACTCCCACTGCCACCGGCGGGATTTAGTGGGCTACGTTCCGCCCACGCCGCTTGTCTAGCAATTTCTAAAGCACACAAAACATCCCCGAAGGGCGCATTTAACAATTCACAATAGACGGATGCCAGACCCTCTAAATGACCGCGTTGACCATCCTGCAAAAAAGAAGATGCACCACGTCAAATACATTTTTTTTGTTCTTATTTGTTGGGTTATTTTTTTTTTGGGGGGGGTTTTGGATGGGTGAAGTGATTGAGGCGTGAGTAAACACTGACAGTGATGAAGTGATGAAGTTGGAGATGTAGGTGAAGGTGCAGATACAGGATATGTTAGTGATGTCATTGAGGAATGATATGGAAGACATGCGACTGCGGTTTCATAGGGCGGTATGTGGAATAATGGCGTGCCGAATGTGAGATGCCACCTTCTTGTGATAATGATGAATTAGTATGTTTTGGCATTGAGCAAAGTATGAATTGGAAGGCACTTTAAGTATGTTATGATATGCTCTAGTGTTTGTTTTAATAATTGCGATAATATCAAAAAATGTATAATATCGGTAAAGTTACAGTGAATTCAAATTAAGAATTTAAATTTTTAATGCAACATAATGAAACTACTGATTTATTAGTTGGAGTATAAAGAGTAGCTCAATAAATTTGAATTTGAGAATATTCATGCCGTAAATAAAAATATGGTTGAACATCATCTCGACAACTATACTATGCTCCTGCACTCATAGATGGTTGTCGCAATCAATTTTATTTGAATTTTATTTAAAAAATAATAAGGTTTTTCTACTATAATATTGTTTAAATATTATAGTAGATATATTACTGTTATTATAAAATGATTGTTTCTCCGAAAAACGAAATTATGGTTGATTAGAAACATGTTATGGTTACGACAAATTAAAATATGGCAAATATCAATCAAAACATTCATTTAGTTTTCATAATAAAGTGAAAACCCCAAATATGGAACAAATATGGAACAGAACATTGTTATGGTTACAATAAAGATTGCCACGAACAAAATATGGTAAATACCAATCATACTATGATATTAACAATCATTGACTGATCACAATACAGTAATTTATTATTTACAATCATATAATACTCTCTTAGTAGCATTTTTAATCTTTTTGAATGTTTTTCTACTTAGAAAAATAAAAACAATTGTCAAGTGCTTCATAATAAGGCATTCACTTTTTCATTAATGGTTTATAATCAAATATATCCCTTTTTATTGCATTGCGAGACCAAGCGAAAAAAGCGATGTAGTTTGCTATCATAAATTTGTCGTTTTTAATTACGAAGTTATGTTTAAAATGAGCGTATATTATATATCTTCTGAAATAGAAATGGGTTTTGCAATCATTTAACTTTGCTTAAATGGTTATGATCAAATTGCGATATTGGGGGAAAGTGGGAAACACTTTCTGAGTAAAGTGGCAAATTTAATTTAATATTTTTTATCTTTAATATATTTTAATTTGTTATGAATAAACACAAGATGAAAAAGAAAGACTAAAATAGCATTTTGTTAAAAATTTTGAAGTTTCCCACTTTACCCTAACTTTTTTAAACAAGTCCGAAATTGAGCTGTTTTGAATAAAAGCTCAAAAATCAATTAAAAGGCATATAAATGGTAATCTTTTAATGCAAAAAAGTTAGATCATGAACCATTTTATAAAATGGTTCAAATTCATTTTTTGGTGGAAAATCAAAACGTGTCCCATTTTACCCTAGGGTCGCCCATATATGTTTTTATCTTTAAAATAATGAAATTTTTTGGTACAAAAAAGGGTCAAGTCTACATATTTCCGAAATTAAGTTTTTGAAGCCAATTTATGCGATGTATAATATCAAAATCATCTATATCCAAAGTATATATATACTGAGAAACCACAACTATAAATGTAAAATACGTTATTATTACAAAATCTTTGAATATTAATAACATAACTTATTTTTATACTAAGAAAAAATATATATATTTTATATACTAAGTTTATTGAAAAACTATTTCGACAGTAACATCTTTCGAAAATTCCTATAAAAAAGACTATTTCTATTTATTTAAAACAGTCTTCAAATATACGAAAGCATTTCTTGTTATTGCTGATTTTTGGTGGGCCTTTGGCAATACATAAAATGTATACTTTTGGCCAAAACAAAAACACACACAAAAACAACAAAAGAAAGTTCAGCAAAACAGTAGGCTCGTAAAACCACAAAGACGAATTACGAAAAATCGTCGTACCAATTCCCATGGTGATAATGGGGGCAAATTAAATCTAAGAAAGCACAGAATCTAGCAACTAAAGTTGCCAAAGATCCGAACAGCATGGTCCAGGAATAAACGCGCGAAATAACACACTTGCCGCTGACATGGCAGGCAGCATGGTTGTTCAACACCAAATGTTACCCTCTGGTGAAGTTGCGTAATGTCCCCCCACTCTACTGTACCATACCCTTGCATACCCTATGCAATAGGGCAATACACACGTAAAATTGTGTTAGTGTTTTATGTGGCCCCCAGGGTTGATTTTGATGCCATTTTTGTTGTGGTTACGTTGTATTTATTTGTACAACGCCGAACGAACGCATTGCAACAAAGAATTTTGCACTGGCTTTATTTGGGTTTTGAGTCGGTGTAATGCTCAACATACAAAAGCAACAGAAACAGCATCCGTCGCAGAAATCATCAATCAGTAAAATAAAAATGTTTGTACTTTGGCAAGAGTTATTAGAACAAAGAAATGTGGATATATGTAGAAAAAACAAAAAGAAAAGTATTGTGCCATAAAAAGTTACATATGAAAGAAGAACAACGCCGGGAAGGAGTTACAACTTTATTTATTGGTCCTGCAGCAAAATGTTTGGCTAGTCAACTGCAAAACGTTTTACGTATCAAAATGTGGGGAAGTAATAAATGGCGGAAGTACTAGAACTAATTTTATTAGAACATTGAATGAATTGTGTTGGAGAAACTTTTGAAAATAATGGGGGTTTATGAAATATCAAATCTAATTTTGCAATGTAAATGCTATTTTAAAAAAATTCATTATGTAATAATCGGGGACTAAAACCCTATAAAATATCGGTTCTGGTTTCAAGATTTTTAAAATAGCGGTTTTAGTTCCGATTCCGACCAAAACAAATTATAAGTGTTCCGATTCCGGTTCCACACATTTTATTTTAATTTATGGTTCCGATTCCGGTTCTGGTTCCAATTCCAGTTCATTATGGACCCTGACAGAGACTGGAATATCGGTTTCGGTTCTTGTTCCGGTTTCACACTTTTTTTAATAACGCTTCCGAATCCGGTTCCAAAAATCGAAACGGTTCCGATTCCAGTTATTTACGGACCCTGACAGAGAATGGAATATCGGTTTCGGTTCTTGTTCTCGGTTTCACACTTTTTTTTTTGATAACGGTTCCGAATCCGGTTCCAGTGCCAAAAATCGAAACGGTTTTGGTATCGGTTCCGGTTCTTTGCGGTATCTGACAGAGACTGGAATATAGGTTCTGGTTCCAAGATTTTTAAAATAGCGGTTCCGATGCCGGTTCCAATTCCGCTCCCAACCAAATATAATATTGATTCCACACAATTTTTTTTAATAACGATTCCGATTGCGGTTCCAAAATCGAAACGGTTCCGATTACAGTTCTTTGTGGACCCTGACAAAGACTGGAATATCGGTTTCGGTTTCACACATTTTTTTTATAACGGTTCCGAATCCTGTTCCAGTGTCAAAAATTGAAACGGTTGTGTATCCAGTTTTTGCGGTATCTGACCGAGACTGGAATATCGGTTCTGGTTCCAAGAATTTTAAAATAGTGGTTCCGGTTCCGATTTCAGTTCATTGCGGACCCTGACAGAGACTGGAATATCAGTTCTAGTTCCGGTTCAACACATTTTTTAAAAACTTTTTCGAATCCGGTTCTAGTTCCAAAAATCGAAACGGTTCTGGTACCGGTTCCGATTCCGGTTTTTTGCGGTCTCTCACAGAGACTGGAATATCGGTTCCGGTTTCGGTTCTGATTCCAAGTATTTTTAAACCGCGGTTCCGGTTCCAATTACGGTTACACACCCTTTTTGAATAACGGTTCCGATTCCGATTCTGGTTCTTTGCGGTCCGTGTTAGAAATATTGGTAATATTCCTATATTAATTATAATGTACAACAATGATCGGTAAATGATCGATACGACCAACCAGTTACAAAAACATCTTGGTTAGGCCATGAAGATGGGAAGATATAATAAAATAATTTTACTTGGGATGCAGAGGAAATAAACATTTATAATAATTAAAATTAGGTATTTTCGTTTTATTAATAAAAAAAACTTCTTAAACATCAGAATATATCTTCTTAATATTAAGAAATCAATTTACAAGTAAGGAGTTATTTTCTTGTTTAACAAAACCTATATGGGACATTCCATACATCGACCAAAAAAAGGAAATTTTGATATTTTACCTTTTCGATTTCAATGAAATTTGCAAAACAATGCTCGAGTTATACAACAGACGAATATCAAATATAAAACAAATTATGTATCTAAAAAGCAAAAAAAAAAAAACAATTTCAAAACTTGCAACCCTCACTTGAGTAACTTTAAACTTAGAAATCATGCAAAACTATGAAACAACTTTGCAAATGACATTTGCACAATTTTTGTATTTTCTATAGATAAAAAATATACAAAAAAAAAAAAAAAAGAAACCAAATCAAAGGATAACTAAAGGAGCAAGAAGTCAAGTACCAACCAGACAGACAGTTAGAAAAGGACAGACATGTGCAGTTAAATGCTAGCACATCACTGTGTACGACATGTCTGTCTGTCCGTCTGCGTCTGTCAGACAACAGTTTGCATTTAAACTTTCTGTTCTACCCGCTGACAAAAATATGCATTGTAGACAAAATTTATAAGTGGATTTTTCGTATTTGTTGCCTGCGGCATTGGTGCTGTAACGTTTTGTACATAATACTATTGTATTTAATGTAGAAATAAAATAATGTAACAATTAGCATAATTTCAGATGCGGCGCTTCGCCCAGAATATGCATTTGAATACCCTAACTCATAACGACGATGATGATGATGATAAGTTAATGTAATTTTACACAAGAGTTAGTATGAGTGTAGACAGTGCACTTGGATCAAATGCGACGACAAGCAGACAACAGTTTAGTCTAATTTAGTCGGGTGTAGTATGTATGAAGTTTGTCGAAACAATGCTCGATGCACTATTACGCAAAGACAGTGCAATAACTCAAAATGTATGTTGAGTTTTCAAAGACAAACGGTTGATTTTAAACAAATCAGTTTAATTTTATAAAATAACTAAACTAAATTTAATTGTTTCACGTCCAATATATTCGATACTAGCTAGATCCGTGCACGACTCGCCCAAAGATTTTGTGAATGCAAGGATATGGAGCAATCTTTTTAATATAAAAACATTTTTATTATTTATATCAGGGACCCGTGCTTCGTTGTTTTTTTTTTTATTGGATTTATAAATGGGGTAACCAAAACAAAAATAAATCTACGCCAAAACAACTTTTCAATTCTTTCTCAGAATGTGCTTCCCCGTAGAATTCTTTCCGGTAGAAGTCTTCCCGGTAGGATTCTTTCCCGTAGAATTCTGTCCCCTTGAGTTTTTCACAGTAGAAATTTTAGTAGAATTTCGGCGTGGTGAATTTTGGTATGGTGAATTTTAGTTTAGTGAGTTTTATTGTGGTGAGTTTTAGTGTGGTGAATGTTTTTTGTTTTGAGTTTTAATGTGGTGAATTTTAGTGTGGTGAATCTTAGTGTGGTGAATTTTAGTGTGGTGAGTTTTAGTGTGGTGAATTTTAGTGTGGTGAGTTTAGTTTTTCACAGTAGAAATTTTAGTAGAATTTCAGCGTGGTGAATTTTGGTATGGTGAATTTTAGTGTAGTGAGTTTTAGTGTGGTGAATTTTAGTGTGGTGAGTTTAGAGTGGTGAGTTAGTGTGGTGAATTTTAGTGTGGTGAATCTTAGTGTGGTGAATATTAGTGTGGTGAATTTTAGTGTGGTGAGTTAGTGTGGTGAGTTTTGGTGTGGTGAATTTTAGTGTGGTGAGTTTAGTGTGGTGAGTTAGTGTGGTGAATTTTAGTGTGGTGAATCTTAGTGTGGTGAATCTTAGTGTGGTGAATTTTAGTGTGGTGAGTTTTAGTGTGGTGAATTTTAGTGTGGTGAGTTTAGTGTGGTGAGTTTTAGTGTGGTGAGTTTTAGTGTGGTGAGTTTTAGTGTGGTGAATTTTAGTGTGGTGTATTTTTATATTTGAGTTTTTTGTTTCTTGTTTGTAGCTGCCGTAAGTGCCAAGTAATATCGTTTTGAAAGTTTAAGATGTATCGCAGGTCCCACGCCCCTTTGTCCAATACCGCCCATATATAGCCTATCATTCCTTCAAAAAAATTACTTCGTGAAAATTACTGTTGTAAAATTTAATACTGAAAAGCATTTTTTTTCAAAAAGGACGTTCTACTACATATTTCTAGTTTACAGTTACATTTTACTTGATTTTACTACAAAATGTGTTAGAAACTCGTTTTTACATATTACAGAAACTACAATGTATTGGTTTAAAGCATTTTTAATTATTTGAAGTTATATTGTTATATACTTTTAGAAGTATTTATAACAACATTAAATAAATACAGATACATTTTACTACATTTTAAATTTAAGTATGTGTTAAATTTAGTCATTACTAATACATTGCTCGTATTTGTAGAGATTTTAACTTTAATAAATAACTTAAATAAAGAATTGAAATAAATACAAAATGTAGTAAAAATAAATACAGATGTAGTAATTTATCTAATTTTTTCTGACCGTTTAAATATATACATAATGCAAAAATTTTTATGCAAATGTAGTAAAACTTTGTAAAGGAATGCAGTAAATGTATGTAGTACGTAAATCAACTACACATATATTTAAAATACAAATATTTTATTTGAAGTTAAGACGATAAATCAACATATTTAATATAATAAAGGAAATGTTTTAAAAAAATATATTAATATATTTTATAATAATTTTCAAATACAGCATTAGAAGGGAAGCTGGCACGTCATCAGCACAACATGACATCAACAAAAAAGGATTCGATTCAATATTCACTTAAAATTTACAATTTTAACTTTATACCATACACAGTAGTATTTGTGAACCAACAGCTGTTATTTCAATGCCCAGACTATGCTTGATTTCTGCCGGATGTGAGCACCTCACATGTGCAGAATTTAATATTCCAAAAAATCTTGAAGTAACAACGACGTACGTTAAAACGAAAGGTTTTAATTTCCACATCACAGATAGACAGACAGACAGACAGACAGACAGACACACACTTCGTTAGTTACATGCAGACATGTTGCATAAATGAGAAATTAAAGGAATTTCCGGTTACGGCGCCATATTGTAAAACATGAGTATTTAATTAGAAGATTTCAGAAAATGCGTTCAAAAATTCCTGCGGATGTAAGATAGCTCTATGTATACTAAAAATATCTATGTGTGGAGTGAGACATGACAATGTCTGTCGATAAGTGTTTTTAATGAAACTGTATGGCGCAGTACCAAATATAAAATGGTTTAATAATTAAAACGGAAGAAAGTCAACAGCCATATTTGAAAGTTTTCATAAATTAGCGCAGGCTGTGTTCTGTTTACATATAGGGTGAATATAAAAGGGCTAATAATAAAAAAATATTATTAGCAACATTTTGAACGTGCACTTCAAAAATAAAATACATTTTTAAAAATTTTATCAATGCATTACTTTTTCTATGCTCTAGTCAGAGACACAGTTGAATTTTTTTTTATATCGTCAAATTGTACATTAAAGTATAGCATAATTAAAAAACTTATTTTTATGACAATATTACTACGAACTGTATATGTGAAGCACAGTCAATGAAACTGTTACTACGAACTAGACAGCTGCACAAATGCATTTGAAACATACTTTAAGACATTCATTTAATTTCAAAACAGAGTCGCCAACTATATGCTTAAAAATCAAATGAATGTGTTGCTCACAACAACAAAGCACAAGTAGTGTCAAAACAAAACAAGACGTAGTTGTAGTGAAGAGGTCTATAATGATGTGCAACAAAAATTGAAATACTGAAATGAACTGCTTATGATACTGAGTACTCAGTGCATTTTCTATTTTTTTTATCATTCTTACTCTAAGGAATTTCATTAATATTGAAATATATAAAAAAATTGAAAAGAAAGAAAAAAAATGTATCGAACAACATTTTTTCATATTTCATTACAAAAAAATTGCTTTTTGACGAATGCGTTGTTTTTGTCGTACACTTTTTTAAAACCATTTCTTTTTTTTTTTGAAAAAATAATGTTTGTTGTATTTTTTATTAACACAAAAATACCGACAACAATATTACTGCCGTCGAACGCCAAATGGCAGATTTGTTGTTGTTGTGAATGTTCGTCTTCTCACACGTTGCGCTTGCTCGCTGCACTCACTGTATTTGTCACATGTTCAGCGACAGCGACAGTAGTGTCATTTGGTTTTGGTTTTTCAAAACATTGAATGTCTTAAACAAAAAATGTTTTGAGACTACTTGACACCAATGAAACAAATACTGCAGTGAAGTGAAGTCGGACGAGAGACTTCACTATAATACTGTCGACTGTCATTGCAAAATGCACTCAATACTAATACTAGTAATACATTTGTGCAGATGTCTACTACGAACTATATACACAATGAAGCAATGTCAATGCTTTGTTATACGTTGGGGAATAGAGCATTTTGTTCGGCACTATTTTTAAAATAACATTTCTTATTTGAATAATCTTCAATTTACAAAAATTTACTTCTTTGCACAAGAAGAATATTACTTAATTTTATCATTAAGTGTTACGTTTTTGACAATTAGTTTTATTGAAATTGTGTGGCTTAAAATTATGAAATATATATTTCTATAATACCAAACAAAATTGTTCTATTTAGCATTCGTTCCAAATAGTTTATGAGTTTTAGAAGTTTATTCTACTTTGTATGCAAATATTTTTTGTTGGAATTTCAATAACAAATTCACCAATATGATATACATTTTCCAGTGTAGATTATTGTCATAAATGGATTATTCACAGCCCACTGCCGGTGCACACAATGCGTAGAGCAGTTCTTTGATATACCTCAATAATCTCGAAAACCCTAACCCTTAATGTATTTATTGAAAGCACCAGTTAGTGCATTGTTAAATGAAGCTTGACTCTCGCTGCAGAAAATCACTTTTGCTTGCACTGACTAAAGGTCGCAACCAAATGACTACAAGTCAACAAAATAGCTCGTCGTATATTGATGACAGAAATTGGATTATCAATGGATAACCTCAATTGAAACAGACGCAATTAAAATAGACTATAAAATGAACAGAGTTCTTTATACGGCATCTTTATGCAGTGCACATTTGCGAATCACTTAACTGTTTAAGTTATGCGGGCGGTACAAAAGAAACTTGGGTCAGCTTCATTACAACGTATTGAGTACGTGAGTTTAACCATGTAGCATCTACATGTTACTGCCATGGATAGCTTTAGTAATGAAGCCAGTTCGCACTCATTCAGCAATACTATTTGCAGGTATTTTGTTTGGTAATAATTAACAGAACGTTTCGCAAATGTTGGCAAAATTGCAAAAAACAAAAAAAAACACTGGAATAACAATCAAGCAATGAGCAGCAGAAATGTTAATTACTACAGTAATCAGAATTGATTATACTTCGGTTTTATATTAAGTAGAGTTCAAGTTTGAATGCTTAAATATCATGAAATTTTAATTAAATCTATTACTGCATCCTTTTAACTTGATTGCATTTAAATACTTAACATAATTACTTTAATGCTATTAAATAATGTCTAAAATGTACTTCATAGTATGATGAACATTTCATAAATTTCATTAAAACTTTATCGACTTGTTCTATGTTACAAACTATGGAAGTTCAACTGAATGTCGGCTACGTTGTCTGCGCTTAAAATAAATATTTTTAATGAAATTATTAATATTTTACTCAAGACACTTTAATATGACTGTAGACATAGCTTTATATATATTTTATACACATAATTCGCAATTCCCAATTGGAAAGAATGGTATGTGTTAGGTCGTATATGTTTGGTAATGGTATGAATCTCATCAAAGTAAATTAAATTTATTTTTAAAAGCAAAACATGAAATCAAAAATGATAAAATTATAAAAAGAAGATTCAAATTAAATTCGAAAAATGTCAGCTCAGTTTAGACTTCAACTCAATTCTTCAATTGGTCAATATGACAATTAGTGAATACATATTATACACAAAATAAAATTTTATTTGATACTTTTATAGTATTTTGTATGGTATTTACCGATTAAAATAAAAATTTGTCGTATTGACAAATTTTAATAGTCAAAAAATTTAATTATATGGAATTTTTCACGAAAGTTACAAGCTGTATAATTAGAACTTTGGTGATTGAAATGAGTGTTTGTAACTTTTACAAGATTTAATTTGATTAAATCGAAAACATTATATTTGATCAAATTAGTACAATTAGAAGTGATTCTTTTACAGTACAACAGTACAAGATGAAAAATTCAGAAAAACTAGGATTCGAAGAAAAGTGAACTCGAAAATAAATATGACAAATTTACCTAAAAAAATTACACCTAAAAGATGAGAAATCGAACTTGACTGAATCAACAGTTAAAATATAAAATAACACACTTTATTTCAATAGTTAAAAATTAGGATTGAGTGTAATATACTAGATATCTGCACAAGTGCATTTGAAATCCATTTCAAAAAATTAATTAATTTTATTTCAAAACATTTTGTGTCACCGACTCTATGCTTGGAAATCAAATGAATGTATTACTCACAACAACAAAGCACAAGTAGTGTCAAAAGAAAACAAAACGTAGTTATAGTGAAGAGATCTATAATGATGTGCAATAGAAATTCAAATACTGAAATGAACTGCTTATGACACTGAGTATTTAGAGCATTTTACATTTATTTTATCTTTCTACTCTAAGGAATTTTCATTAATATTGAAATATAGATAAAATTCAAAAGGTAAATATTAACTTAAGTTTTTTATATATTGTTACGAAAATTCAGTCTACGGAAAACTGTTCAACGAGTTCGTATCTTTCGATTGTGTACAAAATAAAAACACTCTTATGTTTGGTTTAAATTATAACAATTAATTTTATTAATTCACTTTAATAAACAACTTTACTAATAACAAATTCTAACAATTGCTGCATGTCCCCAATTTAACTTGACATTGATTATACGAGATGCACTCGACCACTTTCCAATCACTACTGAAGTGCTGTACCTCATATGTGGCTCCCTTATATACTGCATGCATCAGTTCGACACGTTTCGACAAGCTTCGACTTCTTTCGAGAACCTTCTACTCGTTTCGTGAATGACGCATGCTATTGGCATCTCATTCGCACTCATGTGTTTTAATGTGTAGATCTTCCCTCTCTTTCTCGCACATTGCTTAGTACGCTGACTGATCCTCCCTCTCTTTCTAACACATTGCTTAGTGCGCTGAATTGTCTTGCGTCTCATTTATTATTGTTGATTTCTTGAACAGTGGGGCAAATTACCTCTTTTCGTAACAATATAAAAAAAAATCACTATTAATTTTATTTATTTCTTTTTTAATTTTATAATTTTTTTTTATGTTTTATATAAACACATAAATATCGACAACGAAATACTGCCGTCGAACATTGTATTGAAAACAAAAATGTGTTGACAGTACTTTAAACCAATAAAACAAATACTGCACTGAAGTGTAGTCACTGGGGAAACTTCACTATAATACTGTCACTCAAATGCACTCAATACTGTAGAGTGCAGTAGTGCATATTTAGCATAGTGAAATTCAAATACATTTGTGTAGATGTCTAATTTCTACACTAATTACCTTTTTTCTCATGAAATTCTCTCATGAATTCCAAAGAGGAAAATATTTACAAATTCTCATACAATTTTCAAAAATTCCTACAGTATCAGAATTTCCCACCAAATCCCTCACAATTCCAACGTAAAATATATGCTTACAATTTCTCAAATAATTTTTGTAATTTTCATTTGGATCTCGTTTTAACCGTTTTTCATTAGTTATTTTTGTTTTTGTTATCTGCAAAGGCAGAACATTTTCATAAGCTATATTTTTCCTGTAAAAATGGCAACTCTGCGTACATAAAACGGGTTATATTAATTTTTTATCTACACAGAGGTTGAAAGAACGAAAAGTTAATTGTAACAATCAACTTAATTCGGTTCAAACGAATGTTCTACAACATTGTTGGCGGAACTTCCATATTCGGCCGTACACACTCCATATTCTGTTGGAATATTCAAACGACAAATCTTTTAGTTTTTACATAAGTCGAATAAGCGGTTGAAAGAACCGAATAAGCGGTTGAATGAACCGAATAAGCGGTTGAAAGAACCGTACTTACATATTCTTCTAAAACTGTTGGACATTTCTCTAAAACTGTTGGAAAATTCAAACGACAAATCTTTTAGTTTTTACATATGAATCGAATAAGCGGTTGAAAGACCGAATAAGCGGTTGAAAGAACCGAATAAGCGGTTGAAAGAACCGAATAGGTGGATTGCAAAGGGCAAAGGGTTGGTTGGGCAAAGAGTTGGTTGGCGCAAACTCATTATTCTGTGTGGATTCTAGAAGATGGCGTGGCCGGTATGGAAAAGTATAAATATTATTGATCGGCATCACATTTCGAGGCTATTGAACTCCGCATATCCATAGGTCCCGTCAGTCTGCCTATATACACAATAATTAAAAAAAAAGGGTCTGAATGCAATCAAATTTGGTTTTAATATGTTGTATTCTGACTTAACTCTTTTTACTAGTTAAATATACATACCAAAAAATCCACTATTGGCGTGAGGTTGAAAGAATTAAAATGTTAGTTGTACCAACTAACTTCATTCGGTTAAATCAAATTGTCCACACATTTGTTCGCGGAATTCGGTTGGCGTTTGTAATATTAGTCTATACACACACCCAATGGTTCTAAATATGTACTAAATTGTTTTAAAACAGTTCGAAATTGGTTTAAGTCTAAACTACACCTACTTTAGTTTTGACAAAAACCACCGACTAAGCGGTTGAGAGAACCGAATAAGTTGGATCGACAAAGAGTTGGTTGGCGCAACGAATCTATATGCTGTGTGTAGCTTTTATTCAAGTTGTTTTTGAGTGGATCATTACTTTCACTACGTATATAAATTAGAAATATTATTTATGGAATGCTTTCTTCTCTGCGAAAGCCGACTGTACGAAGCACTGACATTATTGGCGACATTTCCTACATGGTACGAACATGTATCCGACATTTTGCACTAATAGTTTCCGACTTAATGTCAATTTCAGTGAACATTGACTTTTTCTGCTTTCACCGAGTTAATGTTTTCTTGATATTACTGTGGCGCGTCTGTTTGTGGATGTTGTGTGGTGTGGTAAACTAATAAAAGTTGATTATTGCAAGAAAAGCAGAAAAAACTTTTGCAACTTGTTGGTATAAATAAGATAAAAAATAAAAAGGAAAAATTCCAAGGCGTCGATTAAGTTGAAAACAAAGTTTATCGCAAATACATTAAATTCATATGTGCTGAATTTAATATCTAAAGAATATTTTTATAAATTTTCTATGTTATATGCCAAAGTTTTATAACTTATATAGTTTAGAAGCTGCTGCTGCGTTCGAGTCATGTTTTATGAGCTGCCAACGGAAAGCGCAGTTAGGGCACTTGATGCACTTACGGGTTAACTGGCGCTGCAAGTGCCAATAACTGTCGGTTGTCGGTTGTCGGTTGCTAACAATAAGCGCCACCATATAAAATGGCTGCCATTAAAAACTATCTGCTTGATTGCCATAGCTCGAGTCTGTAAGTGTTTGGGAGTCTGTAGTTTGTTGCTAATGTGTGAGTGAATTAAAGTTTAAGCAGCAGCAGCAGCTTACTTTTATTTTCACTGCAAATACCGGCGATAAACAGCACATCTAAAAGCAGCTTCAGTTTCAGCAGCTGGAACATCAGCAAAAGCAGTTGCAACAATCGCATTGCCACCAACAATGGCATTGCCACCAACAACATCATCATCCATCCATCCATCCGTACCATCATCATATTTACGAGGGCGTTAAACTCATATTTCACTTTATCGTACATTGTACATCATCTGCTGGCGCTGCTGCTACTGCTGCTTCTTACAGATTGTCTGCTGTTTCTTGCCGCAACCCGCAATGCATCTTTGGCTGGCGCTTCCGTTATTAACGCCCATTTTGTTCGAGACGTCTCAGCGAGATGTGCGTCAAGAGTTGCCAAAGCACAGCGCTGACAACCACTGTTGGCAACACTGGCGCGCAACAACTGCAACATTTTCAATTTTGTGCTGGCATCTTGTCGATGCTGCCACACCACAAGAAAATTGAATTTCGTGGTAAAAAGAATACTTTGAAAAATAATAAAGAAAAAGTTCGCCACTACTTTGTCGACGACGTTCATGTGTTGCTGATATGATGAAAAATTCAATAAATTATTTTATTGAGACAGTTATTTGTTAGTTTATGAATTTGCTGAGCGATTTGTTGATGTTGCTGAAAGCCAAGTGTGGCGCTACGTATTTATTGATGATGGCTCGAAATTGTAAAGAAAAAAGGGTGCAGAACGGAGGATTGAAAGGCTTTTGCTGACATAAATAAAATTAATTTTGTTTTTTCTTTTGCTATTGTTGAATGTGGTGAATGTGTGTTTTTTTTATAGTTTTCAATATTTGAAAATGTGCAGGCACTCGTCGTCTGCAACTGTCAAAATGTATAAAATGTATTAATAATATTTGGCATATTTGAAATATTTTCGCACGTACAAAGTTTCAGGGTTCTTTTGACACCTAACATTTACTATGTTCTATTGTAGTCTTTAAAATACTTTATTAAAATCGAAAATGTTAATAAAATCGTCAAAATAAAATACACAAAGAATAGAAATTTGCGCAACAAACTAATTCGGTCAACTCAACTGTAAAGTCTATTGTTATAAACAAAACTAAAAGGGTTCTGTTTTAGACTACAGCCAAATACGAATAGTTTTATGGCAATTTGGTTTGTGTATATGATAAAATTTAAATTGCCAAACGAATATTTATCAATTTGCAGTATTTTCATTTAAAACCAATAAAAGTTGGTTGTTATAATTAACTATTTCTTTCCTTCAACCTCATGCCAAAAGAGATTCTCTTTTTGTCAACAACTAACAAAATATATTACTATCACGTTCTTTTGACACTAAAAATATAATATGACCTATTGTAGACTTTAAAATACCTTATTAAAATACAACATTTTTATGAAATAGTCCAAATAAAAGTTCGTGCAACGAAATTATTTCGTCTTCTCAACTGTAAAGTTGATTCTTATAAACGAAACTAAAAGGGTTTTAGTTAAGAATACAGCAAAATTCGAATCGTTTTATAGCAATTTGGTTTGTGTATATGATAAAACTTCAAGTGCCAAACGAATATTAATCAATTTGCAGTAATTTCGTTCAAAGCCAATAAAATTAGTTGTTACAACAAAATATTTCGTTCTTCCAACCTCATGCCAAAAGATATTCTCTATTTGTCAACAACTAACAAAATATATTATTTATTAAAATGTTTTTTTAAGTTTTATTCATTGCACTACTCAGCAAAAGGAGCACACAATTCTCTTTTGGCATGAGGTTGGAAGAACGAAGAAGTAGTTGTACCAAATAACTGCATTCGATTAAATCGAATTGTCTAAAAATTTGTTGGTGGAACTGCTATATTAGCCTATACACTTGAAATATTAGTCTATACACACTCCCAATGGTTCTAAAGCTGTATTGAGTTGTTCTCATATAATTCTAAAATGGTTGCGGTACAAACTACCACTCTTTTAGTTTTGACAGTAACAACCGACTAAGCGGTTGGAAGAACCGCAAAAGTTGGTTGGGCAAAGAGTTGGTTGGAACAACACATCTCTAGTCTGTGTGAATAAAAATTTTGCCTTGGACATCACATACATCAATTCTTTATAAATAGCGGTTGTCTGTTTAATTAGTTGTTTTTTATTACATAACGTTTTTAAGAAAATTGTAACGAATTTTTAGGCCTACACACAAAAAATCCTTCTTTGGTATGAGGTTGTAAGAATAAAAAAGTTTGTTGTACCAACTAACTTCATTCGGTTAAATCGAATGTTTTACAAATTTGCTAGCGGAACTACCATATTAGCCTATACATTTGAAATATTAGTCCATACACACACCTAATGGTTCTAAATCTGTACTAAATTGTTCTAAAACAGTTCGAAATTGGTTACTGTACAAACTACAACACTTTTCATTTTGTCAATAACAACCGACTAAGCTGTTGAGAGAACCGAATAAGTTGTTTGGACTAAGAGTTGATTGGCGCAATTAATCTCTATTCTGTGTGTATTCAGACATTTTTTAAAATAAAAAATAAGGTTCCTTAACCAATGAGCTAAAAAGAACTGTAAACGCATTTTTTCTTTAAATTGTCCACACTAATTACAGTATACAAATAAATACTAATATTCTGATATGTTGTTAAGATATTTGAATCTAAACTTGAGATTTTTTTCTATATTTTTGAATGATTTTTTTTAGCATTTCGGATCTACTGATAACATTACTCAACAAAACGAGACAAAATTTGTGCCATGGACATTTAATACATCAATTCTATATAATTCACGTTTGCTGATTTTGACTACATACATTATGAAACTTTTTAAGAAAGTTGCTATCGAAGTTTATATGCTTTTCAGCCACTTTTTTTTAATAAAAAAATACTGATCCTTATACAACGAGTTGTATAAAATTCTGTAAACTCAGTTTTTTTCACAATTGTCAACACGAATTATAATATACTTAAAAATATTAATATGATTTCATATGATTTTAAAATATTTGAATCTAAACTTGAAAAATTTAGACTTTTTTTAGACTATTTTTGGATGATTTTTTTAGCACTACGGCTCTAATGATAAATAAGAAAATTATTTATGGTTATATAGTATATAGTTCAAGTTAACGAACAAAATAACTAATTTCTTTTTATCGCTTCTCATTTTTAAAATATGCCCTATCAACTCGGTATACGTCAAAAACTGGGAAAAAGTTCGAAAAAAAACAAAAATTGCCACACCCTCTGAAAGAAACTGACAGTTCCGAAAATCGAAATAATTTTTGCGTGTGATCGATTAAAAATCGAAAACCGATCGAGGTCACAACTACTTTTTGGAGTATATCAAAGTGGGCGGCGCAAAAAAATAAACGCATCTTTTGTTGTCAAATATTTCTATTTCAGTCGAATGAGACTTTTGGAAAATTCCCGAATATTAATAAATTTAAATGTTTCAGAAATATTATTTCTATTTGTGCTATGTTAAACCACACCAAAAAAACGAAAAAGTTTAACGTATTAAAAACAAACAATTCAACTAAATCAAATCCATAACCAAAATCGAAAAAAAGTTAAACTCATTAGTCTTTCGCACAGGCTAATTGGACAAAATGTAATTACCGAACCATATGAGCCAATGAAAACTTTTCCCACTCGGTTCGGCGTTGGTTCGGCATTGGCTCGACCATATTCCATTCCATGTATATTTTAATAACTTTGGCAATTTTTCATGCCACACAGGAAAATTACACAAACAAAAAATAAAAATAACTATAATAAAAACACCAAAATAAAATCGAATTTCACACACACACAGAGAAATGACATAGGCAATAAGCGAAGAGCCTGCGTCGTTTGCCTGCAATGAAGTAATTTACCAAATGGCAACCATACCAAGAAAACATATGTTTGGCAGAGTCACATGAGACATTACAAAAAAAAAAAAAAAACACAACTAAATTGTTATAACAGAACTTTTGCATTTCATTTTCGATGGTCGAAAATCATGAGGCAGCCTAGTGCCAGCCAATGTCAGTGCTTAATATGCTGCTGATGAAATAGCCAAATGGAAAACGAAAAACTCCTAAATAAATTTGCAAAAACTTTGTGCCTAAATTGTGCAAAAACTGACAGCAAATATAAAAAAAGATACCTAGAACTGACTGATGGCCAGTTCGACTGTTAGTGGTTTCCGCATTGAATTCATTTGAACTGAGTGACTGCGCATTTGTCAGTGATGCTCGTTCGTTCGTTCGGTCGGTCGGACATCTTTGATGACTTGTCACCAAGTTGACTTGTTTCTGACAGCCAACGTTTATCGTTTGCGACAACTTTTCCATGCATTTGATTATATTTTGACTTTACTTTGAATTTTCATGATAATCTTGGCATTAATACAACTGGCAGCAACATGTGTAGCTGTCGTCATCATCATCATCGTCATCAACGTTGTCATCCTCGTCTCTTGCGCTGTTGAATTGGTCAAATCAGCAACAGAAAAGGACTTCTTTTCGTGCTGCATGTGCCTCATGCTGAGCACGCTAATCTACGGCACCGGGCAGGCACCATAAAACAATTTACTTTGATGCTTTATCTCGGTACGCACGCCCACGTCTCTACGAAATATGCTTCCACACGAACGCATCCAAGGGTACTGGCCAAGGATACTAGCCGTCCGGCCGGCCGGCCGGCCGGCCGCTGGCAATGGCAGAAAAAGTAGACGTCTTGTCGTTGGGTCAGTCCTTCTGCCTTCATCTTCGTTTGATTATAATAATTTACCCTCGGGTCGCGGTGTTTGGTTGCTACCATTATTTGCATCCATATTGTTCGGTGCTGCTCTTGTATGAAATCTGATGAAGTCAACCCTCCTCCGTGCGTACTGCCGCTGGGGTCAGTATCAGTGTGGTAGATGTGCCTACGTTGTGCCTTTATATGGGCTATGAATGCTTATGAATTGATTTGATGTGGCCGCTAGTTGGCGGCGGGCGGACAGGCAGGCAGGATAGATGGATGGATGGATGTATGAACAAACGTTTGTCTCGTAATAATGCGGCATATTTTACGGAGTTTTGTGTAGGTTTTTTTTTATTATAACTTAATTTATTGTGGGCGCGTGTATTGCTGCATGTGAGTCTTGATTTGATTACATTGATATTTTATATTTGTTGTATTAAGAAATATGCTTAGCGTTATCAACGCCTAATTGAGGCATTGTTTGTGAAGAAACATGTTCAATGCTTTTCAATTACTACAGTGCGAAATAAACTTTCCGAGACAAGATTTTTTGATTTTTTTAGGGTAAATATAGAGCGCATTTCGTAGTTTAAGAAAAAGCCAATAGCTGGTATTATAAATAGTGTGTAATCATTAAAACAGATTCAAGAATTACAATACTCAACAAAATGAGAATAATACAATCCTATATAAATCATGGTTGCTGATTTTAACTGTGTATATGGTATTTTTCCAAGTACGTCACATCTTTAAAAATTTAAACAATTCTTCGTGGTTTTTAGAATTAAAAAATACCATACAATATACAAATAGTTTTCCAAAAAACTGTAAACGCAATTATTCTTTTAATTATCGTGACTAATTATAATATATTAATAAATGCAATTATTTTGTTATGTTTTTAAGATATTTTTATCTAAACTAGATTTTTGTTTTAGACTATTTTTGAATGATTTTTATATATTTTAGTTCCAAAGATAAATAATAATATTAAATGTTGCTTATAAAGAATAGTCCAAACTAACGATTAAAATTACTAACTTTTCTCCATCAGTTTTACTTTTTTAAAATATACGCCTTGAACACAGTTTCGATCAAAAAATATTTAAATTTATAGAAATTTAATATGCTTGTAAATGGCGGAAAATAGCGTTTTTTTTTAAATAATTTTTCTTAAAAAAGGATATACTGAGAAAAAACATAGTTTAACATTAACAAATGTTTAAAACAGAAATGTTTTAAAATTAAACGAAATTGTTTTCAATTTATTCACCTTGGTTTTAAAATCGAGATTTCGTATCATTCTCCTGAAATTATGCAGCATTTACGATGTGAAATACATACAACATACATCTAGGCGCAGCATTTACGCGTTAAACTGAAATTTTGTGTTCGACGTCACCCTGCCATATTATTCATAGCCCCCTTTTTGAGGGACCATATTTTATAAAATAGGGATAATAAGCAGTGGTAATGTTGATAGATGTTGACCGCTAGTAAAATATGTTATTGGCTTTAGGCAAGTACACATACCATTCCAAACGAGAACAGAAGAAATTAAAATTGAAATAATAAAAATAAGTAAAATATAAAGGGTTTTTCAACAGGGACGCTACAAAAGTAGAGCAAACGACGCCATATTTCTTGCATTTCTCTTCAGTAAGGTTTGCCATTTCATGATGGAAAGATATACTAATTTGAATTTCGGTAGTAAATTTTAATAATTTCGACTCGTTCTTGGCTCGTATATCTTTGCACAATGAAATGGTAAACCTTACTGAAGAGAAATGTCAAAAGAGCGACAAGAAATATGGCGTCGTTTGCTGTCACTGTCGCTCTACTTTTGTAGCGTTCCCGTTGAATTCCCCTTGAAAAAAACTTTTGTAGCGCTCTTATTGTAAAACCCTTTATAAAATTAATAAATAAATAAATAAATAAATAAATAAATAAATAAATAAATAAATAAATAAATAATAAATAAATAAATAAATAATAAATAGATAAATGAATAAATAGATGATGATAAAATGTATAAACAAGTAAATAAATAAATAAACTCAAAATAAATAATATAAAAAAAACATATTTTCTATTTTTTTAATAAAATTAACAAAAGTAAAAAAAAAAATTAATTGTTTATGATATTTTTGTGTCTAATTTCAACAACATTTCATTTATTTTAACACATTTTACCTCAGTGTATATCGACGTTGTAGAACGAAAAGTGACCACATACATTTTAAAAATGCCAAATACTCATTTACAAAAATCTTTATATATCTGTCAATTTTTAATCGATGATCTCAATTTTTTTTACCACATGATAAGAAAATCTAAATCTATCAATTGATAGTTCAACTTTAAAAATGCACCAATTTTATAATAACAATCAACAAACTCGAAAGTTTTTCATTAAAATGTATTTGGTGATTTTTGGGTCTACAAAGACGATATAAAGGGAAAAAAACTGAGTATGCTATAAGAATACGCAAATTTCAAGTGTGATGTACTGATCCTTTTAGGTATTAAGTATTTTATTAAAAATTTATTATATAAATGAGTACAAAAATAATGCATATTAAAAAAAGGAGTTCATATAGAAGAAAACATCATTGTTATGAATTCATTATCAATTTGATAATAATAATAATAGTTTGGCGCAACAGTCCTGTATAGAACTTCGGCCGAGCTCTCTCACCAATTTGAGCTGTGCGTGTTATATTTGTACTCAAAGTGGTGGGACCTACAGTTTATTGCCGAATCCGAACGGCGGGTGAGAGCTTTTCATAGGCAATGGTTTTACTCTCGTAGGTTTGCCATTTACTGACGAGAGGTAGCGCGGTTTCTATGAAAAGATATTGTTAGCCCCAGTCCAGACTTGAACCGGGGACATTTCGGCTCGCAGTCCAACGCACTAACCACTGAGCTACCGCGGCTATCAATTTGATGCATGACCGAAAAAGTGTTCTTCAATATGATGAAATGTATGTGAAGTATATGTTTCATCATATTAATGAATAAGTACATAAAATACAACTAATACGTACATTATATTGAAGAATACTGTTCATCAAAACCAAATTTAGTTTAAAATATTTGTTTTATATTCATTTTTTGCCATCCTTCTAAGTTCTCAAGTAGTTCTTGTTTATTAGTAGTTAATAGTTTTTGAAAGAATGTTTTTTTTCCGGAAAAAAACATTTTTTTTTCTAATGTTTTTTTTTACTTTTTTCAATAGAACTATTTTTTGCGAAAAATATTTTTTTTCTTATTTTTATTCAAAAAAAACATTTTTTTTCAGTTTTTTTTTAATTTTGTTCATACTAGGAATTTTTTAAAAAGCATTTTTTTAGGAACTTTTTTTTTTTTAATTTAATTTTTAAGAACAATTCGTAAGAAACATTTTAACATTCTATGTAATTTTTTTTAATTTTATTTTTTACGTTTTTCTTTTTTCAAAAAATTTTTTTTTTTTCAGTTTTTTTTTTAATTTTGTTCATACAAGGAAATTTTTAAAAAACATTTTTTTTTAGGAAGTTTTTTTTTTAATTTTTTTAATTTTATTTTTTGAAAAACTATTCCAAAAATATATTTCTAACTAAAAAATGCTCGCTCATTTCCTGGATAATATGCTGTTTATCTCACATTTCAAAAGATGTCCATTAATGGCACATGGAGCCAACAAATCTCAGATGAAAAAATAATAAACAGTTTAATAAGAGACCTATAATAATATCATTTCTGAAAATAAATTTAGTTATATAGGATTTTTTCAAAGTTTATTACTTTGAGAATTGTGCTACTCAGCATTTTTGAACATCTATCGCTGGCATAGAAATTGCTTAAATCAACAAAATAATGAAACTTTTTCTATCAACTCGACAACATATTTTGCTGCTTATCAACAACATAGACAACTTTTTCACTTTTCACAAAACATTCGCTGGTTGACAGGCAGGCAGTCGGAATGAATGGAAGGCAGGCAGGCAGTTGGCCAGAAAAATCAATGAAAACCCAAAGACCAACTTCGCTGGCATTAGGCCAACAGCAGACAGGCAGGCAGGCAGTCAGTCACAACGCACAACTGAATTCCAAGACGCACTACTAAAGATTCGCCACCAAGTAGACGTGGCGACGACGCAAAGACACCGTCATTGTGGAGATGGGCAGCAAAATCAGCAAAACATGCTGACATTGTAATCAGGGAATTTTCAAACTTACTTTTTGTAGATTTGTATTTTGTTTGCTAAAATGTCATGCCTACCAGAAAAAGACAATGCTAGCATCAGCATCGTCGGTGTCAGCTTCACCAGTAGCAGCTATTTTTGCAGTACACTGAGCCGCCTCCAAAGGCTTTGGCAGTCAGGCAGTTGCGCTACGCTCAAAGTTCAAAACATTTACAACGAGTACAACGAACTGTAGATGCAGTTGCAGCCAAAGACTTTGGCCGCCCAGGCGCCGCCGCCAAGTGGGCTGATTTGGGCTGGATTGGCCTGATAATGCAGACGAGGAGCCACTTGTCAAGGCAAAATGCGAAGCGCACTGGAAGACATTCTCGGGTATGGCATTCGCAGCACTGCAAGTGCTTAAAATAGCAACATTACCAGACAGGCGTAGGCAAAAAGGCGGGCACAGACATTAAGACAAACAACAGATGACAGACAGGCGAACAGACAGACACACAGTAGTGGCAGTAGTAGTGGATATAGTGGCAGAGGCACTTGTTCTCTGTCGCGTCGAGCGAAATCGTGACCTAGTTGCCAACGTTTTTATGTACAAGTGATTATCGTTTTTCGTTGCCTACTTTTAGGCAGCATAGAAGCATTGCATTTTCGAGTTTTTTTCAAAAATAAAAAAAATATATATTTTATGTATGAGGCAGATTTAACGATAGTTTATTTTTCGACAAAACTTTAAAATATATAGAAAAAATAGAAATATTATTAAAAATATTTATGCATTTTAAGTTTAAAAACAGAAACTATTTAAATTTACTGCAATGTTCTCATAAATGTTCTCATAAATCATGTAAAGGGTTTTTCAATAAGAGCGCTACAAAAGTTTTTTTCAAGGATTTTTCAACAGGGACGCCACAAAAGTAGAGCGACAGGGACAGCAAACGACGCCATATTTCTTGCCGTTATTTTGACATTTCTCTTCAGTAAGGTTTGCCATTTCATGATGGAAAGATATACGAGCCAACAACGAGTCGAAATTATTAAAATTTACTACCGAAATTCGAATTTGTATATCTTTCCATCATGAAATGGCAAACCTTACTGAAGAGATATGTCAAAAGATCCGCAAGAAATATGGCGTCCTTTGCTGTCCCTGTCGATCTACTTTTGTAGCGTCCCTGTTAAAAAACTCTTTAGTATACGCATAAAATTTGCAAAAATTAATCATGATATCCAGTCAGTAATAAGTAATCATACTGATTTGGTTTTTATTCATAATATATGATTATAGTAAAAATCAATTACTATGATGCATAAAATAATGCGTATGATTACTCATATATTATGAATAAGATATTCATAAGTCATGAGTAATTTTAATAAAATCTGAGACGTTATTTTTCTGAACGATATTTTTAAATATATTCTTTAAAATTACGTTTTTTTGGCACAATGTATGCAATTTTAATTATGAATAATAAATCATAAAATATTTATTAGTCATAATTACAATTTCATACATTGTGCCAGATGAGAATATAGTGAAAAATATCGTTTGAACATAAAATACGTCAATGCCAAAGGAACATTAGGATGAAATCGAACATTCGAAAGCAATGGAAAACACATCCCTCAACTAATTTGTCTGTTGAAATTCACACTTATTTTCATATGACATATTTGTCACTTTATACTTCTTTAAATTGCAGCTACGATGTGGTTTTTCGCAACTGGCATGAATTGCGCAATTATGAATCAAGTTATGAGTTAATATTCATAATTTCAGCTGTTATGATTAATAATAAAATTTGTAAAATTTATGAATACTATTCATAATAAATGATTAGTGATTTACAGTTTGTTTATGCATGAACTTTGCATTTTTTTAGTATTATACATAATTCATGAATATAACTCATGAATAAAAGAGTTAGAAAACTATGTTTTATGAATGTCTTGTATCCGCGGTAGCTCAGTGGTTAGAGAGTTGGACTGCGAGCCAAAAGGTCCCCGGTTCAAGCTTGGACTGGGGCTAACAACATCTTTTCATAGAAACAGTTTTCTATAACGCGCTACCTCTCGGCAGTAAATGGCAAACCTACGAGAGTAAAACATTGCCTATGAAAAGCTCTCACCCGCCATTCGGATTCGGCAATAAACTGTAGGTCCCACCACTTTGAGTACAAATGTAACACGCACAGCTCAAAAATGGTGAGAGAGCTCGGCCTAAGTTCTTATAGGACTGTAGTGCCAAACTATTATTATTATTATGAATGTCTTATTTATAAATCATCAGTAAACAATGTTTTCCGTAAAATTTATTAAAACAAAATATTTCTTTTTGTTATATCTTTCCGTTTCTTAAGTTTGACATACATGTTTAGATATTAAACCAATTAAAATATTATAAACCATGTATGACTTTCATTCTTATAGAGAAAGTCACTAACAAAAGACTAAAATATTTTTCAAACAATTCAGTACCTTCTTCCAAAAATTAAATTGTATACGCGCCATTCTAACATCAAATCGAGCAAATAAAAAGTCAAATTTTAGTTTTACGTTTTCGATTTCAATGAGATTTGAGCAACTTATAAAGGGTATCGAAGAATGCATTGAACATTTTTTTTTAATTTTTTTCGAACACTACTTCCAGGGATATAGTGATTCAAATTTTAAAAATATTAGCCAGAAAATAACTTTGGTATGGTTGTGCATATTTAAACATCTCCTGAACGAGAAATGTTAGAAACTGCGCTGAAGTCTCGTTTTAAAGCTAATAAAACAAGCTATTATTAAATGTAAGTCGTAACTTCTGAACTTGATCATAAGACACTTGGTCACTCAGACACTTCAAAATGTATGTTCTGAAAAAGTCCATTTTTAAAATTCTGAAAGAAATCTTAAATTTTCATTGATTTAATAGAAATATTTAAATCAAGTTATAAGTTGGTATTTTGATGTTATCATATTTTTAAAAAAATAATTTTCTAAATTTTTAAATATATTTTGTATTGACTAAATTACGTTTCCCACTTTACCCTAGAAAATGTTTCCCACTTTACCCCAATATCGCAATTGGAACCTAATTTAGCACCATTTGAGCAATATTAACTTTTTTTAAAAAAATCCGTTTGTATTTCAATAGATACCTTTATAATATGCTTTCATTTTAAATATACCGTCTTAATTAAAAACGAGTTGGGAAAGTTAGATCACATGGGTAAGTTCGATCACATGGGATGGACTTTTATAGTCGGTCAGGCCCGACTATGGAATACCCTACACCTTGGTGGTGATATTAATATGGGAAATTTAATTGTATACCTACCTTTAAAAGTTCTTAATTATGATGATCAACCTCAGGATATTATTTACATATCAGAAATTTACATCGTATATCCACATAATTTAAAAAAATCTATTTAAAAGTAACAAAAAAAAAGAATCATAAAATGCAGAACAATAAATGTGGGCGGATCACGCCCAATTGTTAAACATATGTGGAGGTTTAAGGCTAATAAAGGGTTTTTTAACAGGGACGCTACAAAAGTAGAGCAACAGAGACAGCAAACGACGCCATATTTCTTGCCGCTCTTTTGACATTTCTCTTCAGTAAGGTTTGCCATTTCATAATGGAAAGATATACGAATTTCGGTATTAAATTTTAATAATTTCGACTCGTTGTTGGCTCGTATATCTTTCTCATCTAAAACATGTCAAAAAAATTGCAATTTTCCACATAACCTCATGTCCCACTCTACCGCACGTTCCACTATTAATACTTATAATATTTTGTTCAAGTTTTTCTCTTCATAGGGCTCATTACAAAACATATTAATTGGTTCCGAAAGTACTCTAGAAATATATTTATAATAAAAAAATACTTTTTTATATTTCATGTCTGCGAAGAACATGAATTTTTAGTAAATTCAAATGCAATTATAATAAAATTCTGCAAAAAAAAAAATAGCACACTATAAACCGCTCGTATAACATATAAGCGATCCAAGGACCCGTTTTATAGCCGGCTTAGACCGACTATAATTTACCTTAGAGTTTTATGATTATGGCAAAATGAACCCTCCTGCTGAGCTGCATGATAAAATAATAATAAAACCGCATTCATCTAAAAACAAAACAAAAAAAATACGCACAAACATTTATTTTATGATTATTATTATGATGACGACAATTTTTCATATTGTTTTTCTGATTGTGGTATTATGTTTGTTGTTGTTGTTGTTGATGTTGTTGCAGTACAAGCATATCGCGCGCGCGCTATTATCGAATGCGTTTTTAAGCCAGTGCTGCCACCCGAAACGACTCCTCACACATTGGCGGCGTGCGGCCATAAGCTCTACATTTGCGCTTTTTGCTCGATTTTGCAAACAGCAATGTTGCGGTTTTTGTTGACGTTGTTTTTTTTTTTTTTTTTTGTTATATTTGTATGTTGTATGGTTTATTGTTTGTCGACGCTCTTATCTTGATCGCCATTTATGTGGCCAGCGTCCGCGTCCTCGTTGCCAACACGGACGCCTACAAAAGCGTTATAGGATTAGTGCCAATTCTTTACAAATGTATTGCATACTTTGTGGCGCTGCAGCCGAACGAACGAACACCACAACAAACACAACAAAATAACAGTAAAACAAATTTCGCTTCGTTTTGTTTTTGTGTGTGTTTTTGTATTTGTATTTGTCTGACTATTCGCAGACTTAAAACGGGGTGGCTACACTGCCGCCGCCTGCTTTTTGGCGCAATCTACCGCAAAAATCTTTATGCGATTTTCATTTTTATTTCGTTTTTGTGGAAATGGATTTAAAAAGGGTTTAATTTATTTAACTGCTTATCGTGCAGCGGCGGCAATGGTGTAGTCGCTGTTCTGCTATGCGCCGCCCGCCATTTGTTGCCGTCTGTTGGCCTAAGCGGATTAGGCGCAACTCTAGAGCAAGCTGAAGATGGCAACGCTGTTGGGGATTTATCGTATATGCGTCTTCAAAAGATGCGACATTTTAAAGTACATCTGTTGATGCTTTAATGCATTGTCTTTCGAATTTAATACTTTTTCGGGAATTTATAATTTTTTTGGTATTTTAAAATTGTTAATATAAAAATGTCGGAAACTGCAAAAGCATGGCATTAGTCCTAATTTATTTTATTATTCTCTTTTTTATTCGATTTGTTTGTTTTATGGTATTTTTCAATATCACACACACAAAAGAATAAATCATTCCTAACAAACGACTAATTAGACAAAAGAACTTCGTTAGTGAATTTCTTTTCCGAGTAAAAGTTAAAAAATAAAAATTTTATTTTTTATTTTATTTATTTATTAATTTATTTATTTATTTATTTATTTATTTATTTATTTATTTATTTATTTATTTATTTATTTATTTATTAATTAATTAATTTATTATTTTTTTAATTTAAAGTTGAAAAACTATGTAAAAAAATATTTTTAATTTTATTTCTTTATAATTTTGTTATTTTTTTTATTTATGTATTATTTTTTATATATTATTTTTTCATAAAGGGTTTTTCAACAGGGACGCTACAAAAGTAGAGCGACAGGGACAGCAAACAACGCCATATTTCTTGCCGCTCTTTTGACATTTCTCTTCAGTAAGGTTTGCCATTTCATGATGAAAAGATATACGAATTGGAATTTCGGTAGTATATTTTAATAATTTTAACTCGTTATTGGCTCGTATATCTTTTCATCATAAAATGGCAATCCTTACTGAAGAGAAATGTCAAAAGAGCGACAAAAAATAAGGCGTCGTTTGCTGTGCCTGTCGCTCTACTTTTGTAGCGTCCCTGTTGAAAAACCCTTGAAAAAAACGTTCTTATTGAAAAACCCTTTATATTATTTTTAATATTTTATTTTTTTATATTTTAATTTTTAATTTAATCATTATTTTTTTGTCTATTCTGTTGTCGTTCGTCCTCAGCTTGGTATCTTATTATGTGCCTGACCAATCAATAACCCTTTTTCACAAACAAACATGATCTATCAACATTACTATCACTTATGATTAGTTCTATATTCAAAATTGTCTGAAAAAAAGCTGAGAATTATATGTAACAGTTTAAATGTAGAGATTTTAAAGTTACAGTCTGAATATAACAGTTTGAAAGTTTTCTCACACTATTTTACAGTTTGATATGTATTACAGTTTGATATGTATTACAGTTTGATATGTATTATAATAATAATAGTTTGGCGCTACAGTCCTGTATAGAACTTCGGCCGAGCTCTCTCACCATTTTGAGCTGTGCGTGTTATATTTGTACTCAAAGTGGTGGGACCTACAGTTTATTGCCGAATCCGATCGGCGGGTGAGAGCTTTTTCATAGGCAATGGTTTTACTCTCGTAGGTTTGCCATTTACTGACGAGAGGTAGCGCGGTATAGAAAAATGTTTCTATGAAAAGATGTTGTTAGCCCCAGTCCAGGCTTGAACCGGGGACCTTTCGGCTCGCAGTCCAACGCACTAACCACTGAGCTACCGCGGCTACGTATTACAGTTTGATATGTATTACAGTTTGATATGTATTACAGTTTGATATGTATTACAGTTTGATATGTATTGCTCCCAAAAGTATGCAGCATTTTATTTTTTTTTGTTTGTTTTTAAGTTTTTCATATATCACAAAACTATTTTGGCATGCATTTAGGGCAAACGAATTTTCGTTTAAAATAAACAAAAAAACTACTTTTATGATTATCGTTATTTTTTATAGCAAAAATGTAAACTTTTGCGTTCAAAGTTACAGCATTCAAAGTTACAGCAAAGGAAATTCTTTTGCAGCAAACGATACACTTTTTTTTTATTGTGTGTTCTACAGAAATTCAGCAACAAAAATTTCGTGTACAGCAACACCGAAGTGTATTGTTTGTTGTACAAAAATTATTCCGCAAAAAATTCGTACACATGGGATTTTCCTGGCGTTTCGTATGGGACATTCGTACGCCTAAAACTTTTATATCTCAAAGGAACAGTAATAAATGTATATAATTTTTTTGTAGTATTTAAATAGTACTAAACATTTGCGAAAATTAGACAATTCTATATGGTACATTAAAAGAAATAAATTAAATAGTGATCGATCGGGACAGGACAAAAACGGAAGAATATGTTGAGGTTCATAAGAAAAATACAAAAAGTCAACAAATTTTTTGAATTATTGAAAAAAAAAATAGCTGAAATCATGTGCTTACTTTATATATTTAAACTTTGTTCGTTAAGTTTACAGTTTTTTCATAATAAATCACAGAAAAGTTGTATGGCAGATTCACGCCATATTTGGGGAACGGGCAGAAAACAACCAGCTTTTGATAGAAACTCCGCCTTTGTCTGTTTGAAAGATGTCGAAAAAATGTTTCAAAACAACCTCGACGCTGCCAAAAATTTTGTCTGGAGTCCCGAGACAAAATTTATGGCATTTTTCTGGAATATTTCGGGCATATTTCCGGCAAACGCACAGCTATATAGACTATTTTGGGAAGTGTATAGCAAGCTGTAAATTTTTGTGAAATTTGTATGGCAGATTCACGCCATATTTGGGGAACGGGCAGAAAACAACCAGCTTTTGATAGAAACTCCGCCTTTGTCTGTTTGAAAGATGTCGAAAAAATGTTTCAAAACAACCTCGACGCTGCCAAAAATTTTGTCTGGAGTCCCGAGACAAAATTTATGGCATTTTTCTGGAATATTTCGGGCATATTTCCGGCAAACGCACAGCTATATAGACTATTTTGGGAAGTGTATAGCAAGCTGTAAATTTTTGTGAAATTTGTATGGCAGATTCACGCCATATTTGGGGAACGGGCAGAAAACAACCAGCTTTTGATACAAACTCCGCGTTTGTCTGTTTGAAATATGTCGAGGAAATGTTTCTGAACTGCCACGACCTTGCCAAAAATTTTATCTGGGGGTATTATTCACCAAAATAAAATAGTCGAATTGCATACTGATCAGATTTAAGAATCAAATTTTATCTTTTCACAAGAAAAGTTTAAACTACGAGGTAAGGTAGAATTGCGGATTACATTGTTTAGGATATAGCATAAAATAGTTTTCGATACAAATAATGTCACTTAAACTACCGTAATATTATTATTGTTATTAAGTATTATTTAAACAAATTTAATTTCCAATTTCAATTAATATGATGCCGTCACAAACCTTATGGTTGGCACCCCAAAAATATAAATGCTAGCAATTAAAATAAATAATGAAGTGAATATTGTCGCAAATTAAGACATTGTTTTGGCATAGACAAAACTTTGCCAAAAACTTGTTTCATTTTGGGCCAGGCTTCCGCTACAGTTTCCGCTTCCGGCGGACATGATTCAATATGCAACGAGTTAAACTGGAAGCACATGAAACATTATGAACGTACGTACGTCCGTCCGTCCGTCCGCATGCTGATCATTTGTTCATCAACAGAAGCAGCACCAGTGCCATCACCAGCGAGGATAACATAAAATAGAAAATCCTTTCTTTCTTTTTTTTAATATATATAGTTACTCGCGTACGTGTGGCTTTTGGACTTGCTGTCTGTCTGTCTGTCCGACTGAGTGAATATGTGAATGTGTGTATGTTTGTTGGCTGCCATCACAGATTCAGGTCATGTGCATGTGAACTCAATTAAGGAGCACATAACTTACAAACCGGATTACAATCAAAAGCTACAACAACAGCGGCACTAGAACGTGCTCGCTCTTGCTTTCTCAAACATCTCTTGCGTTCCTACTACCTCTTTCTACCTCTTTCTCTCTGTTTCGCTGCCTCTTTCGCTCAGCTGCTCTTTGTATTTGCTGTCACAATTTGTATGCCAACATGTGTGTGTCTGTCTGTCTGTCTGTATGTGTGTCACACGAAAAAAAGGACAATTCGAAGTTCGGCATGGCGGTCCATTTGCATGCCTGACTCCTGCTATTAACCTGCTCTTTTAACATTCAAAAAAATATATAATTTATCCTTTTTAGGCCGCAGCAGCAACGCACTGCTAACCTTAAGGGCCAAAACAATTTTCGCCCATAAATTCTCCCGGTCCTCCCAGGATATGATAATTTTCACTTGAATAATTAATTGGTCAAGACAGCGGCGTCCGGCATGTGCTCTGCCTGCTTTTCTGTGGTTTACTGTGTAAATGCAAAATATGTTCAAAATTTGAAACCCTTTTAGGTTGCTTACCGTGCGTCCACTTCGTTCGGTCTATGCTGCTGCTATCTCTGTCTCTTTTCCGAAATGTGTGACTGTTTGTGACTTTCGGAGTTTCAGAGGCTCTATATTGAAAGTAGTCTAGGCGTGCGGTTTTCGTTTGGCTCTACAAAGCATGTCGACAAATTTTGCACTCTAACAAAACCTCATAGCAAAGAAGCAAAAGAATTTGGATTCATCTAGTGGCACAGCTGTTGAATAATTAATTTAATTTTTGTGTGTGTGCTTTCGAATTTTAGCACAAGTTTTCATTAATTAGAAAAACAAAAAAAAAACAAAAAACTTTTAGAAATAATTTTACAAAGGGTTTTGTAGATAATCTTTAATTTAAAATTCCTTTTTGCATGCGCGCGGCTTAATTCGCCCATCGAATCGACTGACGTGGTTCACCTGATGTCCTGCGAAAGCCGGCAAATGTCCGCATTGTGCATTTTGCGACGGCATGTTGTGGTGAACATGATGTTGCTGTCAATATTGCTGCATGACGTCAGTTTGTGGCGGCATTTTTTGTTTTTGCAACGGTTATGCGTAGCTTAACAAGCAACGGTTGACACAACCGAATTAACGATTTAGAGATATAGAAAATTGGTTTGGTTTATCGGTTGCTTTATTTATAAAGTACCCCTGATTTTAAGTTTTTATTTAATTTACAATATTTTTAATTAGTTTTTGTTATTTAGTTATTTATGTTTTTAAGTTATATATAATATAGCTGGACCCGTGCACGACTCGTGCCAAGATTTTGTGAATGCAAGGATATGAAGTGATTTTTTTAGTATAAAGAACAATTTTATTATTTAAATATTCCCCATAAAATTCTTACCGGTAGAATTCTTCCCCGTAGAGTTTTTCCCAGTAGAAGTTTTAGTGTGGTGAGTTTTAGTGTGGTGAATTTTAGTGTGGTGAATTTTAGTGTGGTAAGTTTTAGCGTGGTGAATATAGTTTTGGTGAATTTTAGTATGGTGAGTTTTAGTGTGGTGAATTTTGGTGTGGTGAATATCGTTGTGGTGAATTTTTGTGTGGTGAATTTTTGTGTGGTGAATTTTTGTGTGGTGAGTTTAAAAAATTTGGGGTGGTTGATACTCTGGTTTGAAATATCTTGATATCATTATAATAACTTTTGACATACACCATCTGAAAAATATATATTCTATGGGGGGCGCCACGCTAAGTGGTCAAATCCCTCCCAAATTCCGCGAGATCGTTCAGAATGGTTAAGTATAACGCTGACCAAAATTTCATAAAATTTGCTATTCTAATTGCTTATTTAATATGTTTTTAATTTTTAGGTTATATGGGAGGTTCCACGTCGAGTCCACCAATCTAACCGAGATATAGCCTATACTCTGCCCAATTTTATTGAATTCGGTTTAGCCGATTAGACGTCTATTCGGAACATACAGACATACTTACATTCACAAATATATAGTAGATTTAATGATTGCAGCAATTATGTTATATGATTGAAAGTATAAATTCGTGAACAAAGCATGATGTACTAAAGATTCTACTTCGAAACTTTTATTCTAAATTTAAATTTCCGTGCACGGAGAGAAATGTTCTCATAAATCAAAAGCCAAGAATAAGTAATCATAATTATTTGGTTTTTATTCATTATATATGATTATAGTAAAAATCAATTATTATAATTAATGGAATAAAATCATTTATATGTTTACTAATGTTTTATGTACAATATATGCATAAGTCATGAGTAATAGGTATAAGTTCTGGAATACATCTTATGATTTATTACACTGCCCGACAAAATACAATGTTTTATATGATGCAGTAAATTTTGGATACATTTGTGGCGCTGATTCCGAAAATGACATCAGTTTTGTCAAATTGGCTCTAGTTTTGGAGATATAGCGCATTTTTGAATTTCTCATTTTTTCCACTTCTTTTATTTTTAAAATTACAACAAATGAAAATAATTAAATTATCTTTTTTATTTTAGACGCAAACAATATTGTGCTATAATACAACCATTATACTTTATGCGTTAAATAATATGTTTGTGAGATATAAGCAAAATAATTAGAAAAATTTTCAAAAAAAAAAAAAATAAAAAATTGAGAATAAAACACGTTATTACTTAGTGGACAAAAATATTAAAAATTATTTTTATGAACTCTTATGTAGAGCCAAGTATCCTCTTTAAACCCCCATTTAAGATACTACAATACGACTCTTGGTTTAAAATGTTATAACTACTAGATTTAATAACGGCAACATTTTTGTACTTTAAATTTGCAAAATTTATAAAATCAGAAAATATTAAATTTTATGTTAAGTTATTCATTTCTTTTTAAATGACACATTTTTCACTTTATTACCTCACATAAATGGTTTTCTGACTGGAGCTACGCTATGGTTTTTCCCAAATAACGCATTTAGAAACTAATATGCAATAAGTAACACAAGTTATGAATAAACATTCATAATTTCGATTTTTATGATTATAATAAAATTTGTAAAATGTATAAATCCTACACGCAGAATAGAGATTTGTTGCGCCAACCAACTTTTTGCCCAAGCAACTTATTCGGTTCTCTCAACCGTTTAGTCGGTTGTTATTTTCAAAATAAAATACGTTGTAGTTTGTCCTGCAACCAATTTCGAACAATTTAGTACAGATTTAAAACCATTAGCAGTTTGTATATGGCAGTTCCGCCAGCAAATTTGTAAACCATTCGATTTAACCGAGTGAAGTCAGTTCGCACAACTAACTTTTTCATTCTTCCAACCGCATGCCAAAAGAGGTTTTTTCTGTGTGTACACACAGAAAATACACATGAAATATTAGTCTATACACACGCCTAATAGTTCTAATTCTGTAGTAAATTGTTCTAAAACAGTTCGAAATTGGTTGCAGTACAAACTAGGACTCTTTTTATTTTAACAAAAATAAACGACTAAGCGGTTGAGAGAACCGAATAAATTGGTTGACCGAGAGTTGGTGTTGGTTGGCAACAAATCTCTGTTCTGTGTGTAGTCATAATAAATACATAGTGATTTAGAATTTATTGTCCATGAATTGTTTTAGTTTTATACATAATTCATGAATATTCATATATTATTATTCATAAATCATCAGTAAATAATGTTCCTTGATTATTTTAAATTTTTAATTTTCGCTATCGGGAAATTCGGGAAATCCTGCTAAAACCGACTTCTTCAAATTGGCGAGTATTTGACATACCCAGCACAAGGATAAACTGCATAATGGCAGCACGATGAAAACTGGAAACCATGGTAACTGTGATGAAAATGCGTTTCGGCATACGTGCGTTCGTGTGACAACCGCATGCATGTAAATTTCATGTTATTTTATCCATGAAGGATATTGAGTCGGCTTTTAGCAGGCTATGTGCCATACAGCTCACTGACACTGCGTTGGCTGTGTGCAAAATTAAAATTAATTGAGTAAGAAAGGCTTTTAGTGTGTGAAATTTCGTAGCCTATTATACTTGTGGCCAGTAATGAGAGTGTCGATTGAGATTACTTAGCTTAAATAGCCATGGCATAAGTTTAATATTTATTTGAGTTGTTTTAATAGTACCTACAGAAAAATCCTCTTTTGGCATGAGATTGTAAGAATGAACAAGTTAGTTGTACTAACTAACTTCATTCGGTAAAATCGAATGGTTCACAAATTTGCTGGCGGAACTGCCATATACACATGAAATTATAGTCTATACACACTCCAAATGGTTCTAAATCTGTATTAAATTGTTCTAAAACAGTTTGAAATTGGTTGCAATTCAAACTACAACTCTTTTCATTTTGTCAATAACAACCAACTAAGCGGTTGAGAGAACCGAATAAGTTGATTGGGCAAAGTGTTGGTTGGCACAACAAATCTCTATACTGTGTGTACCTATAAATACAATAAACTTGGGATATATATCGGAACTTTAAACCACAACAAATATTATTTGGAGTTTTGTAAATTAATAGTGATATAAAGTGCTATCACTCAAAAAGGTTATTGTGAAATATACATTTTAAAACGGTTTGTAATATCACAAATATCAGTATATTAATATGATAATCATTTTTATTTCGAATATCACAACCAACATATTTTTAATGGATAGAATTTCAGAATATACTTAGCTAAATTTTTTATTTTTCCGAGAGTTTAAAATTTATAATTTTTACTACACTTACGTTTCTAGAATTTTTCTATACCACTTCAATGGTTTTATATGTTTTCGTGTATTGTTTCTGATTTAGTATCTGTATAGGCGAATGGGCTAGTATGACGGGTTGTCGAGATATTGCGGTCCAAATATGGAAATTTTGACCGCGTAGACTTGTATTGAATTATTTATAACTTCTATCAGAGTAGCACAATTGTAAACATTTATGACTGCTTTAGAAAGTATTTTTCATGAGCTTTACAATAAAAATATTTAATTTGAAAAAAATAATTGTTGTAACCAAAATTATTGAATTTTAATAAGGTTTTTGAGGTTTTTGGAAAATAGCCAGTTTTTATTTTTGTTTTTATATTTTTAAATGAAAGCTTGTCTTTTTTTACAAATAAATGATGTACAATTGAAATTGGAATTGCGAGTATTGAATGTACTACTAAAGTTTTAAGTCGCGCAACTGATAATTTCCATACAAACACTTGTGATTTTTATTTTATTTTTATATTACAAACTTTCTTCTTTATTTTTTCGATTTTTCGCAATTTTTTAATTGGATTTTTGATTTAAATTTTTGTCGAATAAAATTATTTTTTTCAAGTTCTTCTAACGAGTTCTCATAAATTAGAAAGCCAATTTAAAAATGTTGTAACAAATGTTTACTGTATTTTTAATTACCTTTCATTTGATATAGCACTTGATCAATTATGTAAAAGAGAACGCAAGATTTTTGCAAATATATATGATCATCTTTTCGAAAGCTCAGTGAAAGCCTATCCATACACACAAAGAAATATTAGCTTGTCGTTCAGTTGTTTCATCGAATATTCATTTGCATCTACCAAATGTAGTCAGCCTCAACTAAAATTCATTTATAGTAAACAATAGTATAAAGCGTAACCAACTATTAGTTGAAGCAACTGCAACATTGATTGGGGAAACGAACTTTTTATCCATTTTCAAATTTTTATTTCCATTGCTACGGCAACTAAATTCAAAATGAGACATAACCAATATTTAGTTGACTTAACAGATAGTTAGTTTTATTAGGTTGTAGCAACCAATATTTATTTGTTTCAACTGCGAAATAAGTTGTCCTGTATAAAAGCAATGCCAAAGCAGGACAACATCAGTCGCACAAGCTTGTGACGTTGTTGTGACGCTGACTTCGTGTTTGCAACACGTTAGAGCGGTAGGACGTGGTAAAATGGCCGATTTATTATAATTAATTTGGCTACCACAACTAAACAAATTGGTTGTGTCAATTGTATTCATTAGTTGTGTGAACTGATACGCGGTGTTGCAACAACTGAATCAGTGGAATGTTGATAGAACTAATTATATCGGTTGGCAAAAAAAGACGGTTGCCCCAACTGTTTCGTTCTTTGGGTGTAGGTTTTTAACCCCTATTTTCGAAATAAATGAGCCATTTTACTTAAATTTTGCAAACATTAATCATGATATTCATTATGCGTATATTTACTCATGTTTTATGTATAATATATTTATAAGTCATGAGTAATTGGAACAGGTTCTGGAATACATTTTATGATTTATTATTCATAACTCATGATTAAAATGTCATACATTGTGCTAAATACACCCAGAAAAAATTCCCTCAAATCCCATTAAAATTGGTAAATGGGACAATTATTGATTTAATAGTATAGAAAAAATAAATCTTTTCATATAAACTCAATGGTATTTTCAGGTATTTAATGGTATTTGCCGATTATAATAATAATTTATCCTATTGAATATTTTTAATAGTATAAAACTATTATTTATATAGTATTTTTTTCTGGGTGCGTGTACATAAATAGAGAACACAATTATGATCACCACAACCAAATTTTTTAAATGTGAAGTTATTTTACGCTGATTTTGCGATAATATTTTAAAAATAGAAAAACTTAATACTAGCAGTCCTTATTTAAATAATTATTTTTTAGATTTTTTAAATTTATGCGAATTTCCCACCCTCTTGTGCAGCTCTTCTGTGCGTACTCATAAATGAGCCAATCTTGTCGTGTAGTTAACTAGCAGAATTTAATGCATTCTTGCGACTCGGCAACTTCAAAGACAATAAATTTATTTATTAAAAGTTATGACAAACTTTACTGCGTACCACCCACAATATGCAGCAAGTGTAGATTTCATTTTGGTACCCAGCTTTGTGTTTTATGTGCAATTTTTAACTTTAACTATGCTGCAAATGGCATGAATTTCACTTAAGTGAAATTGTTCCGTTGTTCTATCGCTAGCTAAATAGAAGGGGTTTTTTGTACCGTGCAGTACAACAAAATGTACAAAATGGCAGAATGACAACAACAGGAGAAACACCCAAAAACAAGCAGAAAAACAAAAACTGGCAATGTCATTCCAGCGACAAAGTCATAAGAAATTTATTTCGTTTCGTTTCTTTAAAACAATACAAAACAAGTGAAATGAAATGAAATGAAGCAAAGAAACTTTTCTATTTTCTTCTTGTTTTCCTTGCTGCATCTAAGACATTGTAGGGTAGAACGCAGAAAAATTGATAAAAAGCTTAAATTGTTTTATTTTCATTGAAGAGTTGCGACTTTTTGGCGAAAAATAAATAAATTCAAACATTTTTGTTGCAAAACTAAAATTTTCGTTTGATCTGTTTTCTGTGCGAAGCGACTTCTTGCAGCTCCTTTTTGGACGCGTCGAAAACAAGGTCCTTTTTGTGGAACGCACACTGGGGAGAAGAGAATTAGTTTCGTTTGAGTTAATAGCAAACTTTCTTAAAACATGTCAGCCAACATGTATCGTATGTAAGTTGTCTGCAGAATTGAATTCTGTTGAGTTGAGCTGCCTGTCGAAACTTTTTGCCTAGCTCAAAGCTAAGCTGGTGCCGGAAATTTTTCGGGTGCTTAATACAGAACTCAATACAAAGTGTTGAGTCATATCGATGCAAATTTGGGAATCATTTGCGGATTTTTAGGAATTTTCTAAATTAATCAAAATTCTTATTATGTAAAAAATATATTCAAACCTTTGTTTACTGTAAGAGTGATTAGTGTATTTTTAACCAATAACGAAATTTCAATTAAAAACTGAAAAAATTCCTGGAAATAATTTTTTTTTTTGATATAAATTTTATGAAATTTTAAGAAGCAACTTCAATTTTATATACAAAAATTATAATTTGTCTATTTTTTTTTTATTTTTTTTTTATTTTTTTTTATTTTTTTTTATATTTAATTTTTTTATTTTATCTTTATGTTTTTTTAAACATTTTACTTCTCACTCTTATACTGACCCCATTTGAATTTATTCAAAATTTTACATTTCAAATTATTTCTGTTTATTCAACTGAAAATATGTCGCACTTTATATTGCGAACGACATTTACATCCAAGTGACTGGCATTTCGATGCAAATATGAATGAAGTAAGCTTTACAATTTGCCGCAAAACCAAGATGGTTTTTAAAGAAATATCACAATGCATATGTATGACATATTATTTCCAATTCATTCAACTTGAAACAAATCGTTACATAAACTTCTTCAGAATGCACTGATATGTTTAAAGCATTGAAATGTTTTTACTTTGGCATTAATGATACAGTTTTTATTTATGTATTATTTATCATATTTTTTAGTCGTTTTTTTTAATAAAAATAATATTATAAAAATTCAACAACTAAAATAAAATAATAATTTCTTTACAATACTCTATATTTAACTGACGATTCGATACATAATGACAATATTTATATCACCTCATGAAAATGTTTGAAATTATTAATGTCATTTTATAATTGATGTTTTAAGTATGAATCAATAAATTTTAAAATAATTTATTTTATTTAAAAATTGTTTTAAACGTTTTTGGAACAATTCTGTGTGTACACACGGAATAGAGAAATTTGTTACGCCAACCAACTCTTTGTCCAACCAACTTATTCGGTTCCCTCAACCGCTTAGATGGTTATTATAGTCAAAACTATAATAGTTGTAGTTTGGACTAAAACTAATTTCGAACAGTTTGAGAACCATTTGGATTGTGTATTGGCTAATATTTCAAGCATCAACCGAATATGGCATTTCGTTTTAACAGAAAATTGGTTGTAATTAACTAACTTCACGTCAAAAGTGCATTATTCTATGTGTATCAACCGAAACCGGCAATTCCATCAACAATTTTGTAGAAATATTGTGTTAAATATTGTTACAACTAAATTTTTTGTTTTTATGATATTTATGTAGTCTGTTAGTTAGGTGTGGTATGATATGTTGAAATTTAATATCATGAAATTTTAAAAACAAAAATGTAGAAAAGTTGTGACGAAACAAAAAAAAAATTGTTTCTATTCAAAAAAACAAAAATGCCTACTCTATTAAAGTTGTAAAGTCCTTCGACAGTTTCTACACACAGAATAGAGATTTGTTGCGCCAACCAACTCCTTGCCCAACCAACTTATTCGTTCTCTCAAACGCTAGTCGGTTGTAAATGTCAACATAAAAAGAGTTGTAGTTTGTACTGCAACCAATTTGAACTGTTTTAGAACAATTTAATACAGATTTAGAACCATTCGGAGTGTGTGTATAGAGTAATATTTCAAATGTATAGGCTAATTGGCAGTTTCGCTAGCAAATTTGTAAACAATTCGATTTAACAAAATGAAGTTAGTTGGATCAACTAACTTTTTTATTCTTCCAACCTCATGCCAAAAGAAGATTTTTATCATTTTTCTACCATTATTGTTTCAGTTATAAAATGTTTTTGCGTTCAATAATTTCAGCAATATTTAGGTTTTAAAATTATTTTAGTTGAACATAAAGTCTTCTTGCTTGTTATCGATTTTAGATTAATTTGGTGTCATTGATCTCGAATACAAAGGCTGTTGACCACAATCACGTATGGGTTTGTCGCAATTAGCAGTAATATTAAAAGAAAAAGATTTTTTTTATAAAATGACACAGGCATTAGGCTTTTAGTCATATTGTTGTATTCAGAAAAATATTGCCCATGAACATTAATGTGGGGTTCCCAAATAACATAACCGCTTCAGAGCCAGATCTACTTAAAAGAAATTCGCTTTTAAATACTACAATTGACATATTCACTGCAGATTGTGAGTAACCCAGACTTGGATGAGTAAAACGAGCTTCAGATTTGAGATTAGAAAACTCGACATATTCAAAATTGTTACCCTTTAGTAATTATACGCATTATTTTAGCAAACATTAATCATGATATCCAACCAGGAATAATTAATCATAATGTATGAGTTTTTATTCATAATATATCGTCACTATCATGCCAAATGGGTGAATTTGGAATTTTTGACATTTGATTTTTTTTTTACACTTTTGAATGTAGTTTATACTCAAGTATGCTGTGCCAAAATCGCGTATCATTTTGTTGGATATTTCTAGCCACAAAAGACAAAACAAAGAGGACGAATTTGAAAAATTGAAAATTTTTTCATGCCAAAAGGGCGAATCTTTTCGTTTTTTCGCCATAACATTTTATTGGTATAAGATAAAATTGTGGTGTAAAGGCATTTATTGTTTGTTTTCAAAGCACCTATCGATCTGCATCATTAATTAAAAATATGTTGCCAAACATTAATTTGCCATTTGTTAGATGTATGAACTGAACGATATTTTTTTTGGCAAATATTTGTAATTAATAATGCAGATCGATAGGTGCTTTGAAAACAAACAATAATTGCCTTTACATCTCTATTTTATCTAATACCATTAAAGAGTTCTAGTAAAAAAACGAAAAGATTCGCCCTGACAATATTTTCAATTTCTTCGTTTTTTTGCTATAATTTTTTATTGGTGCAAGATAAAATAGTGGTGTAAAGATATTAATTATTTCTTTTTAAAGCACCTATCGATTGGCATAATTATTTAAAAATATTTCTCCAAACATTTTTTTCATGCAAATAACAAATGGCAAATTAATGTTTGACCAAAGATTTTTAATGAATGATGCCAATAGATAGGTGCTTTCAAATCAAACAATTAATGCTTCTACATTACTATTTTATCTTGCGCTAATAACAAGTTATAGCATAAAAAACAAAAATATTTGCGTTTTGATCAGAATATAGTCTCACTAAATCCGTATTTATAATTCATTAGGTTGTCCAAATCTAAAGATATTTTACATACGTAATAATAATTGAAATTAAACCAAAATAACAGAAAAAAAAATTAAAAAATATAAATTTTGCTAATTTTTAAAGCACTTCAAACTTTAAAATTTGATTTCCCAACATTTTTAAAAATGTACATTCGCTCCTTTGGCATGACAGTGACGATATGATTATATGATATATATGATTAAAAATAAAAAAAAAGGTTCACTTAAACTTAAATTTAAATTAAATTTCTAAATTCTTTTGAAATAACACATAGTTCACTTTATTTACTCTCTTAAATGATTTTCTGACTGGAGGTACGTGTTGGTTTTTCTTAATTGACGTAAATTGCGCATTCAGAAAATTTATATGCAATAAGTAACACAAGTTATGAATAAATATTCATAATTTCTACTTTTATGATTAATAATAAAATTTCTATAATTTATGAATCCTATTCATAATAAATACATAGTGATTTAGAATTTGTTATTCATGAATTTGCATTTCGTTAGTATTGTAAATAATTTATGAATATAATTCATAAATAAAATAATTCCAAAAAAAGTTCATCATATGTATAAGTTTACGACATAGATTTTTATTAAACCAAAACAACAATGCTATCTCTAATTTATATAAAACTAACCCTTTCAATGATTATAGGCACCATATAAATCGACAGACAGACAGCTATTGGGACAGACAGACACAATGCCCCTCACTTAGTCGATGGCATAAAACGAGAAACACGATTAAGTGGCAACCATAAAGATAAACTTATTAACAAGATTTTCTGCAACTGATTAGAGCGCGAACGGGTCAAAATATTTGCAGCGCACAACAAAAGAGCCACAGAACTCAGAAATGTTTGCGGCATGAGTTCGACGGGGTGCGTAATACAAGTGGCAATGCGTGTGCCTGCGCTAAAAGGGTGAAAGCAACCCCAGGGTATGAGTAGCCTATAAGTTTTAAGCTCTAACATGTTTATGCTTAAATTTATGCTATTTTTTAAGGCAATTTAAAAACTTCAAACATGCAACATGACGCAACTGTCGCATGTCGCGCGAAACGTCAATGTGACAGTTGGGATGTTGGTGTGGCTACCTAAGGGATAAGCTTACGTTTGTTTGCTGTCTCTTCTAATGACTTAATTTAAGGTATTTCTAAAAAGCAGCTAAAAAGTCGAAAAAAAACAACAATATGCTGACGGACTGGCGTGTTGTAAATCACTAAGTACTGACGTCCTGTGCTGTGCTGTTTTGTGCTGTCACCTGACGGATGTTACCGCGACGCCACGTGGTGTGATTTTAATGGGTGTTGCCCGTTACGGAGGAAAAACAGCGCAACAGAAGTTGCAGACAAAAAGACTGCCCAATGCGGACAACGTCGTTGGCGTCTGCACGCCTGACAGGTGTCAAGTCGGGCGAGTTGAGGGCGTGCGTCAATGAACAAGAACAAGCAGCAGCACAAGGAGAAGGAGGAGAATGAGAAGTGGGAAAAGTAGTGAAAGAAAATATTGCATAAATATGCAAATTATGAGCGCCGCAAATGACAATGATCAGTGCACCACGTATTGAGCAGGTTTTCGTTTGTAAGGTGGTTCCCCGTTGAGGGCTGCGCGTCATTGTCGTCTGCCTGCGCCATGGATCGTGTGACAATGTGTCACACACAACGATGGCCGGATGACCGGGGTGAAGTGCTTGCGTGTCCTGTGACGCTGTAGGATGTGGCGCGTTAATTTCATTACAATGTCAAACAGCAAAATGGCTATGTAAGCTAGACAAACAACTGCAATTAAGACAATAATACTTATTGGCTATAAAATGGCAACACATATAATTTGTAAAGTATCGAATGTATGATATAAAAAAAAATATACTTTCTTGCACAATACGTTGAAAACATGTTGAACAAAAACACACACAAAATAAATGTCAGCGAGTATTCCGAGATATGCACTGAAGTATGCAAATTGCATGGGTATTTATGTTTTTTTTTTTTTTTGTTTCTTTTTCTAAAGTTCCCCCTTAGTTATTTTGTAAGTTCTGTTATTGCTATCGTGTTGGTACAATTGTCGTTTTGCACAAATTGTACAGTTTTTCGTTAGTTTTTCTGCAATAAAATTATCAAAGTATTTTGTATATTTTTTTTTTTAGTTTTTTCCTACAGTTCAGTATTTTCAATTGAATGCGCAAAGTTTGGTATATTTTTGTATTGTATTTGTCTGTATTTCATATGGGAGAAAGTTGCTTGTATAGTTTGGAAACATTTTAATACTTTATTAGTATTTTTTTTTCATTTTAAAATAAATTTTTCGTTTTTGATGTTGATTCTTTACATTTAAATTCCAAAAACTTTATAGTTCTTAATAGTTTTATTGAGAATTGTTAATCAAAATTTAATTTTTGAATAGTTTTACTCAATTTATAGAAATTGTAGGTACCTGCTGAAAGTATAAATGTAGTTCAATATTTGAAAAGTTTTTTTAAACCACTACACAGAAAAAAAATCTTCAATATAATAAATTCATCATTCATAAATATTTTGAATTTTTTCACCAACTACCAGATTAATCATATTGATACCACCGTTCATTAAATGAACAAAATATTCAATACAATGAATTTGATTTGTCATATTGTTGAATTGGTTCTAATATTTTTTCAATTTTTTTTTTATTTTATAAAATAATTCGAAAAAAAAGTGTTATAGAAATTTTATTTAAAAAATAACAGTAAAAATTATCCAAAAAAAATATCGGACAAAGAAACAATACGAAAAAAAATCGAAAAAAAACGTTTTCGAAAAAAAACATTTTTCCAAAAAAAAAAAATTATTGGAAAAAAAAATTGTTCGAAAAAAAATCGAAAAAAAAACATTTTTGAAAAAAAAAACATTTTTCCAAAAAAAAAAAATTATTGGAAAAAAAAAAATTTTTAAGAAAAAAAATGTTCGAAAAAAAATATTGGAAAAAAATTTGTTCGAAAAAAAAAAAAATTTTTAATAAAAAAAAATGTTCGAAAAAAAATTATTGTATAAGAAATAACACTGGAGAACTGAGAAGTACGGCAAAAAATGAATGAAAAATATAGGTTTAATGAACAGCGTTCTTCAATATGATGAACATATATGTTGTATTTTATATTTTTGTTCATTAATATGATGAAACATATTCTTCACATATTCTTCATCATATTGAAAACATTTTTTCAACAGTTACCAAGCGTTCTTCATATTTATGATAGCATTTATAACAATTATGGCGTTAATCATTAATATTATGAATGGTTCTTCAATACATGGTTTGAAGAACGGAATTCATCAATATGATGTACATTTTTTTCTGTGTATAGTTCTGATACTACCCTAGTGGAAATTTTAGTAGGGCCATGGTCATGAAGTGATCATGTCATTATTTGAGATGATCGGGATATGACGAGGACCATAATGTCCTTGTAACGCAGTGTCCTGATCATGTACTGACCTCAGGCCATGATCATGTACTGATCGGGCGATTCCCGATTTTATTATTTACCCGACAATTGCCTTGTCAGATCCCAAGCATAATAGGGTGTCTCTCATTAAATCTCGATCATTGCCTGATGCTAATTTCGTTATGAGGAACAAATAATGTATCTATGATCGGGAACATTAACTACTTAGATAATGTAAACCCTGGTATGGTAAGCATGATAAGGACATGCAAAGGCAATGATCATATTTTCTCTAATAGGGTTTACCCAACGAAAACCCGATCATTTCCCGGCGCATCGGGCAAATTTCTACTAGGGTAAGCGATAATATAAGGACGAATTTAACACCTTTTATTACATGAAGCAAAAATGACACTTTTCATATTAAAATCGTCTAATAAAGAATGATCAAAGTTTATTACACAGCAAATAATAATCGTCGTAAATATAGCAACCGATATTAATGCAATTCATGAATCAATCCAGCAATGAAATTCACTAATTTAATGAAAACATTTGCTATTCTTTTATAAATCAGCAATTCCGTTTGCTAATATGAATATGTGTACGTCAATGCAACAAATTAATTAGTCGGCGCAGTTTCAGCAAATATATTTGCTAAAACTGCGCCGACTAAATTATTAACTGCATTGACGTACAAATAAATAATCATATTAGCAAACGTTATTGCTGATTTATTGAAGAATTGCAAATGTTTTCATTAAATTAGTGAATTTCTTTGCTGGATTGTTTAATGAATGCAATTAATAACGGTTGCTATATTTACGTCGGTTATTTTTTTTTTGTAACAGTAATTTGCGATTTTTCTTATGGTTTAAATTCTGATAAAAGTATTTCAGGTATGAAAAAAATATTCCATCAATTTAAATTGTAAATATTATTTTAAACAAAACATAGAACATGCCAGATTATTATATAAAATCGTTGATCTAAAATAAATTCATGCTTTAAATTTACCTTTAAAGTAAGTTTTTTTTGTTATACTTGTTTCACAAATTGCTGCAAATAATATTTGTGTTATTACCAAAAATTTTATATAAAATAACAAAAGTTATTTTGCATAGAAAAACAAAAAAATTCAAAACAAAAGAATACAACACTCAATACGGTTTACTCCACATGTTATTGATAATGAATACGATAGTGATGATATTTATGAGAACTTCAGGATGTAAGGTCGAATTGTGCTTACCTGTAAATGAAAAGAAAAAAAATATTATTAGAATATTACACAGAAAATTGTATTGAAAATATTTCAATTATTTTATAAATTTTACAGAAATATAAAACTATATATTCGAGAAATCAGTGAAATTTACAATTATATTGGCGACGCCGATAATGACGACGACGTTGATGCTGCTGCTGCTGCTGCTGCCGGCTGCCTAAGGACACAAATCCAAATTCATTCAGCAAAATAAATATTTATGTTTGGTTTTGAAACGTCATGCCTGTGAAATATTAATGAAAAGTAAACAGGCAGCAGCTACACCGAACAGACAAATGTTTCGTATGTGTGGCAAGTGCAAAAGGTAGCCAAACACACAACAAGCATGTTAGACATTTTATTTGCATACATATGTCAGAGCAACGCATAGCAATAATACGCAGGGAGACAGATAGAAGAAGACCAAAAAAAAAAAAAAGAAACAGAAAAAAAATCCCAGACAGCATACGAAATTGGTGGCCATAACAGGGTGGTGATGCTACTGCTGGCATCGAAAATACATAGGTTTTAATGTTTTCTTAGAGCGCTTTTAAGAGAACTCGTTGAAAAAAAATTTAGCCTCAAGTATAAATTCTAAAATAACTTTCGCTTGACTGCAAAGCCAGCACAGGAGCAACTGTCTAACGAAATGAAAATCATCGCGTTTTGATAGCAACTTCTATAACACGGTATGAGTTTAAACACGCATTGAAAAATATATATTTATGGGAAATGTCATATAATTGAGGTTAAGATTGAAATTAGTTATTTTTATATTGAACAAAAAACATATTATAACTAAATATATAATTGTAATAAACAATTATTATTGCTATAAAAACACTTTTTAAGCTATATCTAGGGTTTGTGAAATATACGATACTAGCTGGACCCGTGTACGACTCGTGCCCGTAAAATTCTTCCCGGTAGATTTCTTCCCCGTACAATTCTTCACCGTAGTGTTTTTCCAGTAGAAGTTTGAATGTGGTGAGTTTAAGTGTGATGAGTTTTAGTGTGGTGAGTTTTAGTGTGGTGAGTTTTAGTGTGGTGAGTTTAGGTGTGGTGAGTTTAGGTGTGGTGAGTTTAGGTGTGGTGAGTTTAGGTGTGGTGAGTATAGGTGTGGTGAGTTTAGGTGTGGTGAGTTTAGGTGTGGTGAGTTTTTGTGTGGTGAGATTAAGTAAAATGAGTAACATCCAATTTTAAAGTTTAGTTAAAATCGATATCATTAGGGCTGAGATAAAGCGTACTGACATTTTGGGTTCTATAGGAGGTGCCACTCCCCTTTGCCCTATTTAGTTGCCCTATGGTTTAGGATACTCCAAGGACTCTATAGCATAGTAATGCAAATTGTCAGAAAAATACATTCAGTGGTTTTGCTATGAACCTGCATTAAACACCAAAAATAAAAATGGCGTAAAAGTGGGCGTGGTCAACGAATACTATGTAGTGACCTTCTCCTGGGTCTGTAGGAAATATATTGCAAATTTGAAGAAAATCCGTGCACAGGTGTACGTTTGCATAGCGCACAAACAAACAAATGGAAAATTAGTTATATATATATATATATATAGATAATTATATTAAACATATTAACATTAAACTAATGATTGCAAAACAGTACAGCAACAAAATTGAACTTAACAAAAGTAAACTTAACAAAAGTAGTAAACTTAACAAAAGTAATTTTATTATTAAAAAAAAATACACACAAATCTAAATATTTGTGTCAAAACTATTAAACTTGATTGAGACAAATATAATTGTGTTTTTGATGAATATTTCTATGTTTGTTGTAAATATGTAGTAAAACACTCGAAGCAAAATGTTTGTTAGAAAAATATATTAAATTTAAATGTGGAACATATTTTTATCAATATTTCTTATAACGATTGTTATGATCAATTGTAAACATTAATATACTATAAACATATTTTAAGTGTTTCACACATGTTTTAATATTTATATTGAATATAAACATATTTTATTTGTCATCAACACTTCATAATTAAAGTAAAGAATTTGACACAATATGATTGTGACAAATGTATTAAATTTGTTTGTGGAAAATGTTTATGAACAATATTTTTATATATGTTTTAAGGATTTCATTGATCAATTGTTAAAATGAGTATACTAGAATTATGCATTAATTACTACAAACATTACTACAGTAAGGTTTGGCATTTCATGATGGAAAGATATACGAGCCAACAACGAGTCGAAATTATTAAAATTTACTACCGAAATTCGAATTCGTATATCTTTCCATCATGAAATGGCAAACCTTACTGAAGAGAAATGTCAAAAGAGCGGCAAGAAATATTGCGTCGTTTGCTGTCACTGTCGCTCTACTTTTGTAGCGTCCCTGTTGAAAAACCCTTTATTACGTTAACACTAATAATATAAAATGGTTGTATCAAAAAAAAATGATTGTGACAAAAATAATAATTGGCTTGATAGATATAATTAACTTTACATCTTTGCTCTAGAGATGATATTGTCAATTGTGATGTCTGTTTGTAGATAAGTACTACAAATGATACATTTTAGAACATTTAACTCGGAGAACTATGTTTCTCATAAATCATGTATTATACGCATTAATTTTGCAAAAAATAATCAAGATATTCAACCAAGATTTAGTAATCATAATTATTTGTTTTTTATTCATAATATATGATTTTAGGTAAAATCAATTATAATGATTAAAATTATGTATATGTTTACTCATGTTTTATGAATAAGGTATTCATAAGTCATGGTTAATGGGAATAGATTCTGAGACACAAGTTATGAATAAATTCAAAATTCATAAGTTTTTGCCTTTTATGATTAATAATAAAATTTGTAAAATGCATGAATCCTCCTCATAATAAATGCATAATTATTTACAGTTTTATATGCATGAATTGCAATTTTTTTAGTTTTAAACATTATTCATGAATATAACTCATAAATAATAAAACTAGAAAAATTTAGTTTTATCAATATCTTATTCATAAAGGCCAAGTATTTAGCAGTAAAAAATGCACAGCAGATATTCAATTAAATAAAACTGTGGTGTTCATTATATTCATTATTTATATTATTTAAACACTTTAACTTTAATTGTTCTACTGTACAATTTGTAAATCATTATTTTTAAAATAATCAATTTTCTATTGTTTTTAATTTCAAAAAATATTTTTAATTTTTCACTTCGATTTAAAAATTGAATAAAGATAGTTTTGATTTATAAAAATTATTCTTTTTATTACATCAAACCTACATTGGTGACCTTGATTAACGCAAAAATGCCGCTAGAACATTCACCTGCACATGGATCGCAAGCAATTGTTCAACAGAATCAAGAGGATGCAACGACTCCACTATTAACTAATTTGCAACAACCAACCCAACAAATTGCAACTGCAGCAGTCTGTAAAATTCCATCTTTTTGGAAGGGTAATCCTAGGCTGTGGTTTACACAAGTGGAAGCCATCTTCAAAATTAACAGGATCACTCGTGGTGACACTAAGTTTGACCATATTCTGTGCAATTTGGATCCAACAACGCTGGAGTTCGTGGGTGACATTATTTTAGCACCACCGTCAGAAGGATGCAAATACGAAGCTCTTAAGAAGAAGCTCATCGCAGCGTTTGCAGAATCGGAAGAGAAGAAATTGCGACGCCTATTAAATGGAAATTCCATAGGTGACCAAAAACCAACTCATTATTTGCAATTTATGCGCAATTCGGGTTGTGGTCAGGTGAGTGAAACCGTTCTTAAAGCATTATTTCTTGAACAAATGCCGGAAAACGTCCGCGCCATTCTCATCGGTAACAAAGGAAGTCTCGATGATATTGCTGAACAAGCAGATAAAATACTTGAACAAATTTCTCCTGCTATCTCCGTTATTTCTGATCCCACACCCTTCACAGCAATCTTAGCTAAAATTGACGCACTTGAAAAACGCTTTCAAAATTTTCAAGCTAGATCACCTAATCGATCAGAAAACCGAGCTAATCGCTTTCGAAATAATAGTCGTCATCGATCAAAAAGTCGCGACGTTAAAAAAGAATGGTGTTGGTATCATAATAATTTCAAAGACAAGGCTGTTAAATGTCTTTCTCCATGCACATACTCAAAAAACTAAGTGCTTTTTCGGAAGTCGCGGCGTCCGAAAATCTAAATTTAAATTCCTGCCGTCTATTCATTCGCGATCGTTGTTCAAAACGCACTTTTTTAATCGATACTGGTGCCGATATTTCTGTCTTGCCGAAAACCTTCAAACGACAACATTTTCTCGCAACGGATGACTCCAATGTTCCCGTAAATCTGTTTGCTGCAAACGGCACTAATATTCAAACTTTTGGAACAGTCGTTCTTTCTTTAAATTTTGGATTTCGTCGTAATCTCAACTGGAGATTTGTAATAGCTGATGTTGATAAATCGATAATTGGTGCTGATCTACTTACACATTATCATTTACTTCCTGATTTAAAGAATAAAGTTCTTGTCGATGGTAAAACATTAATATGTTCCAAAGCACAACTGACTAAAGAACCATCACTAGGAATTACGGCAATTCTTAAAAACGATTCCCCATTTACAAAAGTTCTTTTGGAGTTCCCTGACATTTACAGAGTATCTAATATTCTGCAGAAATTACCACAACATACAGTTTTCCATCACATAGAGACTAATGGCCCACCTTGTCATACAAAATGTCGTAGACTAGATGCAAATAAACTCGCTGCGGCGAAAAAGGATTTTGAATACATGTTAGAAGTTGGTATTATTCGTCCTTCAAAGTCTGAGTGGTCAAGTGCATTGCATATGGTGCCTAAAAGAAACGGTGAGTGGCGATGTTGTGGAGATTATAGGAATCTCAATAAGAAAACTATACCCGATAGGTATAATATTCCATTCATAACAGACTGCAATCTTGGTCTTAATGGATGCACTGTTTTCTCAACATTAGATATGGTGAGAGCATATCATCAGGTTGATATTTTCCCCGATGATATTGGTAAAACCGCCGTCATAACACCATTTGGGCTATACGAATATATTAAAATGCCATTTGGTTTGCGGAATGCGGCCCAAAGTTTCCAAAGGTTAATGGATACTGTTTTGCGAGGTCTTGACTTTGTTTTTTGTTACTTGGACGATGCACTTATTGCGTCGAAAACTCTGGAAGAGCATCTACATCATTTACGTTTAGTTTTCCAACGTTTTAAAGACCATGGAATACTAAATCAAGTAAAATGCAATTTTGGACAAAGCGAAGTTAACTTTCTTGGTTTTAAAATTAGTAAAGACGGATTAAGGCCAACAGATGAAAAAGTTAAAATTATTAAAAATTTTCCCAAGCCAAAAACTATTCAAGAGTTAAGGCAATTTCTCGCAATGACCAATTTTTACCGCAGATTCATACCGAATGCAGCTCAAACGCAAGCTTTGTTAAATGAATATTTAAAAGGAGCCACTAAAAAGGATAAACGACCTGTCAATTGGACTCAGGAAGCAGAAGAAGCATATAATAAATGTAAATTTCAACTTGCCAATTCAACTCTATTGTCACATCCTGCAACAAACGCACAATTAGCACTTAAAGTCGATGCATCAAATTATGCCACAGGTGGAGTTGTAGAACAGAATGTCAGCGGTATTTGGCAACCCTTAGCGTTCTTTTCAAAGAAGCTAAGTTCCACTGAAATGAAATATAGTGCCTACGATAGAGAACTATTGGCTGCTTATCAGTCAATTCGTCATTTTCGCCATATGTTAGAAGGACGTCAATTCACTCTCTACACTGACCATAAACCTCTCTGTTTTGCATTTAATCAGAATCCGGAGAAGGCCAGTCCTCGTCAGTGGAGACATCTAGATTTTGTTGGACAATTCACAACGGACATTCGTCACATCGCTGGTCGAGAAAATATAGTGGCTGATACTCTTTCTAGAGTTACTGAAATTTCTGCAATTGACTATAGTCAACTTTCACTTGCGCAACAAACAGATGAAGAACTGCAAAATATACTTTCATCCAACTCAAATCTCAATTTGAGGCAGATTCAGCTGCCGAATGCCACGGATCTTGTGTATTGCGATATTTCTAAATCACGCGCACGTCCATTTCTTCCGTTACAGTTCCGGCGCAAAATATTTGATGTGTTACATGGTTTGGCACACCCAGGTATAAGGTCCACTCGAAAACTTATAACAAAACGTTTTGTTTGGCCTTCAATTAATCGTGATATTAACCAATGGACAAAAAACTGTCAACAATGCCAATCATCAAAAATAGTTCGGCATACAAAATCACCATTTGGCAATTTTCCATTGTCCACAAGAAGATTTGCAGATGTCCATGTCGATATTGTGGGACCTTTGCCGCAGTCCGAAGGCTTTAAATATATTTTAACCATAATTGACCGGTTCACACGATGGGTGGAAGCTGTTCCCTTGGAAGATATAACATCTACTTTAGTATGTGAGAAGTTTTTCAATAATTGGATAGCACGTTTTGGGTGTCCTGATACAATATATGCAGATCGCGGAACACAATTTACTTCTGCAAATTTTCATGACATGGCTAAATTTCTCGGAGCAAATATAAAGCACTCTCCTGCATACCATCCTCAAACAAATGGAATGGTGGAACGTTTCCACCGCACCTTAAAAGCAGCATTATCTTGTCATCGCAAGCAGCAATGGACTAAAACACTTCATACTGTACTACTAGGTCTTCGTGCAACTCTTAAAGAAGATATAGGAGTATCTTCAGCAGAAATGGTGTTTGGCGAAGCACTTCATTTACCAGGCGATTTTTTTCGAACGACAACCTGTTTTCAAAATCCACATGAAGCATTAACTCATATTCGCAACGCAATTTCAGAACTCAGACCAACCACAGGTTCAAATCATGCCAAACATTCAACTTTTATTCATAAAGACTTACAAAACTGTTCTCACGTCTGGGTTAGATGTGATATGTCCACTAAGCCTCTTGCGTCTAAATATGCTGGTCCGTACTTAGTTTTAAAAAGGACTTCCAAGATTTTTAAATTGAAAATGGGTACTCGAGATGATTATATATCTATTGATCGTTTAAAGCCTGCTTTCATTGAAAATGTTTCCAATCAATCAACACTGCAACTACAGTCCTCTACAATTGATCTGCCGAGTAAAACTATCGTGCGTTTCGCACTGTAAAGGGGGTAGTTGTGGTGTTCATTATATTCATTATTTATATTATTTAAACACTTTAACTTTAATTGTTCTACTGTACAATTTGTAAATCATTATTTTTAAAATAATCAATTTTCTATTGTTTTTAATTTCAAAAAATATTTTTAATTTTTCACTTCGATTTAAAAATTGAATAAAGATAGTTTTGATTTATAAAAATTATTCTTTTTATTACATCAAACCTACAAAACTATTCACCTCAATGCGCATTTCGTTTGTATTAAAGTAAAAAAAAGATCGCAGACCATTTATTTTAAGTAGATATTTTTTGGAAAAAGTAAAAGTCTTTTACACACCGAGTTTTATTGATTTCCATGCAGTTGATTTTTATTTTTAACTTTTATTTTTTTTTTTCCACATTTATTTTCACTTGATTTTCTTTCATCTCAGTTGAATTTTTTTTTTATGACTGTTTTAACCCAACAACATATACGTACGGTACGTCCCATGTGCCATTAAGGAGTACAAAAGCATTTCATGTCCTAACTAAATTCCTCGGCGCTCTGTTGCGCTGTGTTCTTCTAAATAATTTAATGTTTCACTCGAAGTATTTTTTATTTTTAAATTTCAAACTTTTTCTTTTCTATATATTTTTTGTACTACTTGGTATTTTGGTGGTGCCTTGCAGCCTTTGTCTGCCTTGTCTGCTGCTAGACACACTTGCGGCCAGTCTAGTGTGTGTGTGTGTGTGTCTTGCAAAAAGTATCTCTGCTATGTATTTTTGAGCTTAACATTATCTGCTCAACTGCAATAGCAATGTGGAGGAGCAGCATGTTGTTGCGGCATTTGCCACAGTTGCTATAACTGCGCAGCTCTTAACTTTTGGCCAAACGACTGGGTGAATACCTTCTTTTTGTCTGCTTTTTGTCTGCTTTTTCTGATTTTTTCACATTTCTGCATTTTTTAGCTACTTTTTGCCGTATTATGCCATTGAAGTTTTACTTTATTGTCTGTGTTTCATGTTTTGTAAATTTATGTATGTGTTTTGATTGTTTATTCTGTCAAGATTTTGGAATTTGTGTTCTTAGCCATAAGTACAGCAGACATTTTGTGGCAACGTCTTGGCTTTATAGCGCAGACAGTTAGCGAAACAATAAAAGTAGATAAAACATAATTTTACAAATTGCCTATTATTTTAAGCAGCCTTTGTGCAAAGCTATTTAATACAAAATGTTTTTTTTTAATAATACAAAAAACTAAAACAATCTTTTAGCAGTTCCAAATGACCTGATGAGTGAACTCAAACGGAGTTCCTCAGACACAAATAAATCACATTCAATCCACACCAAATCCAAGCGACCCCAAAACTGTCTGCTCTCCATCGCATAGTTTAACCTCATTTCATACTCTGTCTGCGACACTTTTTTGTGGTTCTACACAAATCTAACCGTATTTAATACCATTTTCACGAGTTTTTCGGGTTTTCGATTTTTCCTACTGTTTGTCTGTTTGGCAGTACTTGAGAAAATACAAAACATTGTCAATGATATATGTTCGGATATTGAAAACCCCATATTTACACGCTTTGGATAACGTCAAGTCGAAAAAAAACGAACATTTCGAAAACCAGCAACAGGAAGTAAAATTGTCAAGAAGGCAGGATAGTGCAAAATAAAAAAAAAAATATAACAAAATGAAATGAATTTTATGACTGTGCATAAAAAAAGTGTTGCCAACACATAAAAAAAAAACAATTTTTTTTTTCCAGAGCCCTGAGTCCATGACTGCTAAATTTATGAGTTGACTCTGCATGTCACCTCCTCCGCCTCGTCGGCGTCGTTTTGGTTTTATTATTTGATTTTTTATGATTTTTGTATACTTCATGTCAACTGACAATAAGGTGAAAATGAAATGCAATGAAAGAACTATTTTACTGCATTCATTTCATGTGGTAGGCCGCAGCACAGTGCCCGTGATATTCTGTCACAATTTGTGCATATTTTATGTCACAGCAAAACGCATAGCCCCGCCAAAAGAAAAACAGAAAAAAAAAACAAATAACAGATTGACAGTTTGTTATTTGACAAGCGCTGAAAATTTGCATTTCATGCATATTTTAAAAGTCACTACAGCGTCAGAGTTAGAGATGACTGCCTGCCTGCCTGACTGCTAATGCTCTGCAATTAGAGAGTTGCTAAGTGAAGTAGCAGCGGCAGGCAGCAGCAAACAAGAAGATGAAACATTTTCGTTTGTAGAATTCCAAACGTTTATCGCGCAAATTAATTGCTTTAGCCGTCAACGTGAGAAAGGTTTTTCGTTTCATCAAGCGCTATTTGCAACAAGCTATTCATTAATTTTCGTACAACTGACACTGCGAAATTTTCTTACAAAAAACTTTCGAATTAATTTTATATGAAAAAACTATTTTTTATAATTAATTGAACATTATACTTAAAATCAACATACGAATTGTAATATATTGCGCGTGCTAAATCAATGCCCAAACAACTTATTCAACTATTAATTCGGTTGTTATAGCCAAAACTGAAATGTTTATAGTTTGGACTACAACCAATTTAGAAAAGTTTTTGATTAATTTGGTGCGTGTATATGATAATACTTGATGTAAAATCCGAATATGGTAGTTCCATCAATAAATTTGTAGAAATTTCCTTCAAATCAAATTATGTTAGTTGTTACAACTAACTTTTTCTTTATTCAAACGTCATGCTGAAAGCAAATCAAAATTTGTGGTAATTTATAGAAATGTTGAAAACGAAATTTTCGGTAATTTATATACAAAATATACACACATTTTAAACTTTTATAAATTTAACATTTTCTGATCGAAATTATGATGATCAGGTATATTTAAAAAACTGGAACAGTTGAAAAAAAAAATAGTAATTTTCTACTTTAGCTTGGATTATTCTCTGTATAATCATAAATAATTAACTTATTTATTAGTACTGAAAAACTCTAAAAAAATCATTCAAAAATTATCTAAAAAAAAGAGTTTTCCGAGTTTAGATCCAAATATCTTTAAAACATATCAGAATATTAGTATTTATTGATATATTCTAATTAGGTTCACCAATTAAGAGACAAATTTCATTTAAAGTTTTTTTGAAAAATAGTTGTGTAAGACGCTGTCTTTTTATTGTAAATAGTGGCTGTAGCATTAATAGTTTTAAAGCCATTTTATATAACCATTTACTTTGATGATAGGGCATATTTTAAAAGTTAGCAGATAGAAAAAGGGCAGTAATTTTGATCGTTAGGTAGGTCTATGTTCTGTGTAACCATAAATTATTTATTTATTTATCATAATTCCCAAATGCTAAAAAAATCATCCAAAAATTATCTAAAAATATAATAATTTTCGAGTTTTGATCCAAATATCTTTGAAAAATATCAGAATATTAGTATTTCTTTTTACTTTCTAATTATAATCACCAATTGTGAGAATAATTGCATTTAAACTATTTTTGAAAACTAGAAAACTAGTGCTTTATATTTGTATTATAAATTGTAACTGAAAATAGCATAAAAAGTTCTATAGCCATTTTATATAGCCATTTACTGTGATGGTAGGGCATATTTTAAAATCTGAAACAGATGGAAAAAAGTTAGTATTTTTGATCGTTAGGTAAGTCTTTATTCTGTATAACCATAAATAATTTTTTTATTTATCATAATTCACAAATGCCAAAAAAAAAAATCATTCGAAAGTTGTCTAAAAAAAATAAATTTTGAATTTACATCCAAATATCTTTAAAAAATATTGGAGTATTAGTATTTATTGTTATATTCTTATTAGAATTAGCAATTAAAAGGAATATTGCATTTACAGTTTTATTGAAAACTATTTGTGTAAGCTGCCGTATTTCTTATTCTAAATAAAGGCTGAAAAGGTCAAATATATTCTATAGCAATTCTCTTAAAAACAGAGTATGCAGTTAAATCCATCACCCACGAATTATATAGAATTGGTATATGGCATGTCCACCCTGGTAGAAATTGTATTAGGGCCTTGATCGGGTACAGAGCATGGTATTTTTGTCTTGCCACAACCATATATGTTACATTAACAACATGGTCAGATCATGACAATGACTTTCTTAGTAGGATAAATTTCTATTAGGCCATAGAAAGATTTATTTTCTAGTTTAGTAGACTACACACAGAAAAAATCTAATAAAAGGATATTCAAATTTGTCAATAGGACAGTTATTGATTTAATAGTACACTAAAAATAAATATTTTTATACAAACTCAAAAATAATTATATAGTATTTCGTAGTATTTAATGGTATTTACCTATTTATCCTATTGACTAATTTCAGTCGTAAAAACTATTAATGTTATGGTATCTTTTTTCTGAGTTTAGTATTCCAACTAACAATTCCTACCAGTATCCAGCTAGTTTTACTAGTCACTTGTCGAGTAACTCGCAAGCAATGTCTCGTAGTTTCCAACCAGAAAGTAGCCAGCAAAACTTTTCAGTTTCTGATCATTTCCCTACCAGTAACCGACTAGTTTTGGAACAGTTTTACTCGCAGGAATCTTACTCATCATATATTTGCCCGTAATGGAAAGGTTTGTGCTTAGTTTTACTAGGGACAAGCGAGTTTTTGATAGTTTTACTGAAAGGGAACTACTCTTCAAATCTCTACCAGTAGCCGACATGGTTTCGATTCGTTTTCACTGGCATCATAATATCTTCCTTAATTGGGTAAATTTTTACTAGAGAATGGAAAGATTTTTTTCGCGTTTTTTTGACTAGTATTGTAACTAACACTTCCTACCAGTATCCAGCTAGTTTTATTAGTCACTTGTCAAGTAACTCGCAAGCAAACTCGCCACGCACTTTCCGACCAGGAACTAGCAAATAAAACACTTCGGGTTCTGGGCATTTCCCCACCACTAACTTGACTAGTTTTACTTGCAAGGATCTACTCTTTAAATCCCTACCAGTAACGTATCAGTTTCTGACTAGTTTTACTGGCGGGAATATATACTTCAAAAAGTGTTAGACATAAAAAACGAATTGTAAAATTTATGAAATTTCTGAAATACTCATTAAAACTTTCTTTATAAATATTTCAACATTTTCGTTTTCTTTCAATGATTTTAGGACTGAGAAGGTATGTCTGAAAAATCAGATCTGAATATTGAGGTATCATTTCAACAGTAATTTCTTTAGTGCTGAGTAAATTCCATGACCATAGGTGAATAATATTGATAATGTTACTGATCGGAATATATCAAGAAATATACAAAAATCTATTCCTGATGATGGCCCAAATTTAATTTCTGATAGGGTAAAAGATGGATATATAAAAGAGCATATATACATTCGATTTTAGTGTTAGAAATCAATGAACTGTTGGAACTACTTATAATAATAATAGTATGGCGCTACAGTCCTGTATAGAACTTCGGCCGAGCTCTCTCCCCATTTTGAGCTATGCGTGTTATATGTGTACTCAAAGTGGTGGGACCTACAGTTTATTGCCGAATCCGAACGGCGGGTGAGAGCTTTTCATAGGTTTGGCAAACTTACTCTCGTAGGTTTGCCATTTACTGCCGAGAGGTAGCGCAGTATAGAAAACTGTTTCTATGAAAAGATGTTGTTCGCCCCAGTCCATACTTGAACCGGGGACCTTTCGGCTTGCAGTTCAATGCACTAACCACTGAGCTACTACGGAACTGTTGGAACTAGCGGCCTATTTATTAAAGAAAAATGTAAAATTAGGGAAGACAACTACTTTATGTGTAATAACTACAAACTATTTGCTAATATTTGTAGTTATTGATTATCATTTTTCAGTTGTTTAAATAAAATTCTTCTTAGCAAAAAATATCGATTTCCTTTTACAAAAAAAAAAAAATGTAAAAAAAGTTAAATTTTAAACTGCACTTTGAACGCGATTTACGTTGATAATTTATTACATTTACAAAAAACTAGACAGACACAAATGAGCCGTAAGATAAAAGCTACGTGCAGATTCATCCAGTATCCGGCAGCTACGGGCGGACGCTGCTTCATTTTAAAAACCCTGACAGCTGGCAATTTGGCGGAGCAACATTAAATTCCAAGTGTTGCCAGCTTATCTTTCAACAGGATAATTGTGCCAAATTAACAAAACAAAACAACAGGGCGAGCAAAATTAAATTACAACAAAATCAACGCACCAACCAGCAGCACCGACATCAACATTATTTCCACCACGAATTCAAATTCAAATGAGAATAAAATAGCAAAACAAACAGAGGAAAAAAAAGTGTTGAACTTTAATTGCATTAATTTGAAATATATTCGTGCTTTGCCAGCCAGCCAGCCCCGAAACGTGCTCCATATCTACACCCACAGCACAGCCTGCTTAATCATTGCACCAGGTCTCACTCCAAACATCCTCGGAAAGGATACAACAGATAAGCACTGCGCAAATCAAGTCAAACTTTTCGGGTGCGAAATCGTTGGGCATTTATTTAAGCGTATTGTTTTGCTCCACCTCCTCCGCATTGGGTGCTGCACAACCCGCGCACACTCTTCTTGATGCCACACTGCGTGGTGGCTACTGTAAGCAATAAATTTTTCAATGTCATGCTGTACCACGGCACCAACCATTCAACTGACACCCTGATTCGTTAACTCCTCCGTATCTGCCATATATCTTCCTCGACTTCTACTGACAACACATACCAACGTGGAGTGTTAGCCGAAACGGGGGGCAGTGAGGTGGGGAGTTTCTTTGATAAATGCGTCTCAAGTAGACACCGGTCGGTCCAGCAGAGAAAATCAAGCTTCAACTGCTGACTGCCATGGCTGCTTCTACTGCAAGTTGATATCAAGCAGAAAAGCCAACAGCAAGTGTCAGCGGAAGCCAAAGAAGCAGCAGCACAGAAAAATGCATACTGTTGTTTTTGTTTTTGTAGCTGCTAGATGCTTTGAAGATTTGAAATACGTTCTTACTCGCATGCATATTTAATGCCATCGAGACTTCATTACAGAAATAAATCCTTTTTATTCCTTTTAAGTGCTCCAACTTCAGCAGTTGAAGAAAAACTACTTGGTGCTGTCTAAGATTTTTTTTTTCTTCTTTGCACTCTTCGTATTTAGTACTTCGTAGCATTGAAGTCAGCAGAAGTTTCGAAAAGCGAGATACGATTTGTTCCGTTGGCTCATTTTACTAATGCACTTAAAGAGGCGATTTTGAATTTCGTTTATTTCAAATGGAAGACACGTGTAAATCAATGGGAAGATTTACAATGTATTAAGCAGTTCAGTTATATTGTATTATAAATCTAAAATATATTAATAGTATAAGGTCTAAGTCTGCTCAGAGTCATTTTTTGAACTCAAATGCAAAAATAACCGAACATTTTATTTTGAATTCAGTGTCAATTCTTGATTGTCTAATCGTAAATTTAATGAATTAATGTTATCAATTGTGAAATTTAACAATTGAAGCATTTTTCACATTTTACCGCACGGATAACATAACAATCTGTTTTGTAACATAAAAGTCTGTTTTGTAACATAAAAGTCTGTTTTGTGACATAAAAGTCTGTTTTGTAACATAACAGTCTGTTTTGTAACATAACAGTCCGTTTTGTAACATAACAGTTTGTTTTGTAACATAACATTTTTATTTCTGTAGAACAAAATAAAATATATATATATATATATATATATATATATATATATATATATATATATATATATATATATATATATTTCAGCGTAATTCAAATTTAATTTATTACTTTCTTTCTTAAGCTTAGAAATTATGCATTGTCGACTAGAATGGCAGACTTTTTTTAAAAATATAAGGCAACCCAAAATCTACTTACAAATACTGTAACGTAACAGTCCATACTGAAAACGTATATAACTCCTTAACATCAAGGCATACAACAAATGTTACATATGTAAAAAATGATACTATTAAAAGTACTCAATTTGATTTGTTTTCAGAGTAATTTTTGTTGAAATTGCTTATGAATGTAATGAAACAGTCTGCGATTTCGTCCATATACGAATGTGCACTCTAAGAATGTTGACAGAAAATTTGCTAAGCAGACTCATGTTAATTAAAAATGACACTTTTAACTATGGCGAACAACAATAATTCTATAAATTAAGCAGATATTCATGCTAACTTTACATTTTCAACTATTACACCGTCCGACAATAAAGGGTTTTTTAACAGGGACGCTACAAAAGTAGAGCGACAGAGACAGCAAACGACGCCATATTTCTTGCCGCTCTTTTGACATTTCTCTTCAGTAAGATTTGCGTTTTCATGATGGAAAACCCTTTACATATTACACATGAACCAAATGATATAGGTCTGAAACTAGAGACCAAATAAAATTAAACTGCGTTTACAGTTTTGTATATCGTGATACTGTTTTTTTTTAAAAGAAGTTCAAACTCTCAAAATATAATAATTATCGAAAAATGTATTTAAATATTTATACATGGGAATTATCGGCTGATTGTAACCTGTGATCCGATCACATATGTTCAAATACTACACTGACATTTGTCGGTGTATTTTTTCAGTGGGTTTTGCTCATATAAAAATAATATTTCTCCACGAAACGATCTGTGGTTCCCCAGAAAAAATTGAAATTCGGTACATTCGCACTAATGGTTACTCAAATGAAAGGTAAATTCTTTCGAGATCGCAAGTATGCTGTTATATAAAAAAATACATCATATTGATGAATCCGTTCTTCAAACCATGATTCATTGTATTCAAGAACCTTTCGTAATATTGAGAAATAGAAAACATCAATGTTATGAATTCATTATCAATTTGATGAATGACCGAAAAAGTGTTCTTCAATATGATGAACTGTATGTGAAGAATACGTTTTATCATATTAATGAATAGATACATAAAATACAACATATATGTACATCATATTGAAGAATTCTGTTCATGAAACCAAATTTCAAGTAAAGTATTGTTTTTTCATCAAATTTTTGTCATACATCTCAGTTCTGAAATAGTTCTTGTATGTTATTGCTAATATAATGCTTGCTCGACATGCATTTATTAGTAAGTTTTATACAATATTTATACCCTACACCTATGAGGTACAGGGTATATTAACTTAGTGCATATATTGTAACTCCCCTTAGGAGGCGTGTCCGGTATGGAAAAGTCTATATATTCTTGATCAGCATCACTACCCGAGTTCGTTTAACCATGTCCGTCTGTCCGTCTGTCCGTCTTGCTGTCGCAATAAATGTTAGCCAAAAGTAAGAACTCAGTTTGAAAAATTTTTTTTTTAATTTTTTTAAAAAATAATATTTGTTTTTTTTTTTTATTTTTTATTTGAAAAACAAATTATTTATTTTTTCGACAATTTATTTTTTCGGATTGGTGAATCTGGTAGTTGTTGAAAAAATTCATAATATTTATGAACAAAATCATCGAATTGATGAAAAAAAATTTCATATTTTTTATTTGAAAAAATAAAAATTATTTATTTTTCGAACATTTTTTTCGACAATTTATTTTTTCGAAATGATGAATCTGGTAGTTGTTGAAAACATTCATAATATTTATGAACAAAATCATCGAATTGATGAAAAAATATTTCATATTTTATATTTGAAAAAAAAAAAATATATTTATTTTTTCGAAATTTTTTTCTACCTTTTATTTTTTCGGAATGATGAATCTGGTAGTTGATGAAAAAAATCATAGTATTTATGAACAAAATCATCATATTGATGAAATTTGTTTTGTGAATTTTTTTTCGAAATGATGAATCTGAAAGTATGTGAAAAAATTCATAATATTTATGAATCAAATCATCATATTGATGAATTTTTTATATCAATTGAACTGTGAATTTATTTTGTACGATTTGTGGTAATTATCACTAAATAACACTATGCCCAAATAGGGATTCGAATGCGAGACCTTTAGAATGCAAGTCCAGCGCGCATACCTCTCGACAAATAGTGTGTAAATAATAATACCAAAATTTCATTAAATATTATTTTGGTATTATTTTTGTGCCACAAATATTTTGTTTTAATGTATTTAAATTAAAAATGAAAATTTATTTACTTCATAGCTTTTGCTTATTTTTGTTTTTAAGACATACCACAGTTTTAGATTCAAACATTTGTTAGATTGAATTTGGTTTTATTTTAAAACAGACTAATTCATTAATAAAATATCTCTTATGCAGTGCTATTTCGAATATAAAAGCCTGAAAAGCTTCGGCAAGACTTTAAAGCATTAAATAAGAAAAATGATTTTAGTCTGTAGGACATACAGTGTACTGTATACAGTATACAGTGCTTCAACATGTTTTCGATTTAGAAATTTTTTAACTTATTTTCATGGACTTTTCATGTCTGCGTAGGTGACATGAAAAACCTTTTAAATCCTTGTTAACTTGCTTAAATATGCAAAACATCAAGTGAGTATATAACGTGATATGTTTGTGCCATGCACCTTGCCTGGCAGTCCGTCCGTCCGTCCGTCTGTCTGTCTGTCCTTTTATATGTGTGTATCGGGGATATACTTAGAATATCTGTGCATCTGAGTGTTGTGTACTTTGGATTTGGGGTGTTGAGGGGGGGTGGGGTGTGGTGGATGACTTTTAAAAACCCTCATGCACACAATATATGTACAAAACAAAAACCAAAATAATGTTGATTGTGAGATATTATTGTTGTTGTTGTCGTCGTCTATATCTAGTACTCATTGCGCGCTTGTCATATAAAGAGACCAAAACCAAGTAAGAGCCATGGAAAACAAGGAAAACAAATGAAAATCTGTGCATGTCTAAGTGAGAAATATGTGAAAATTCACACGAGAATAATAACAAAAGTAATCAACATAAAAATGCAAAAATAGTAGAACAAGAACCGACAAAAAAACGACCTAAAAAAAAAAACCACACAAGAGCAATAAAAATATTTTAAATTAATTTATGAAAAATGTCGTCAAGCATTGAATTGAATTGAAGCTGCTGTGTCAACACAGGATATCAACTAAGCTGGTGTTTTTTTTTTGTTTTGAAAAAGCCTTTTTGAAATTGAAATGAAAAGGCTACAAAAAAGCTGTCACAGTAAAATCCTATTAGATTTTATGTCAATTTTAATTTATATTTTATGTTTCATTTTGGAAAAAAAGCTGTCTTATATTTTCACTTAATTTCATTTCATAGTTGATTTCGTTAATGAGTTAATTTATATGCTGATTTTTTTCCGAGGTTCCAGGTTATTTGCGTCGACATTTTCTATTACCATGCTGCGCATAAATGAACTTTTTAATCCCTGAAATGATTTTATCTTTTTCGCATGCATATTTCTATTTAGTTCATCTACAGTCAAATTATTATTTTTTGCTATTTTTCTGCCTTTGACACATTTTCACATTCACCGTTTATTTTTTTCTCATTTTTCAAACGTTTCATTACAATTTACTCCAGATCAATATTATTTCAATTTCGTCCTCTTTTTTGCAATTTCCATTCATTATGCTATGCTGTAAGCTGATTATGGAATTAAATATTATCATTTATATGAATTGTTTAAATAGCTAATTTTATTTTTTATAATTTAAAATAATGTTGAATTTGTTATTTGAGCGCATTATAAAGTTGCTGCATTTTCTGCATTGTACAAAGTACTACATTAAAAACTCGTTAAATCTAATTTACCAACTGAATTTATTGTCTGCTGGTTTGTTATACATTCATGAATTTTCCTATTTATATAGAGTACTCTACATAATTGGGAATAGTGTGTTTATTTTCTCTTTTACTTTGTCATGTTTAAAATTAGTTTTAAATTTTCGTATCAATTTTATTTCAAAGAATAGAATAGATAAAAAATTGTTAAAAAAACATAATAATCACTATGAGCTATGTTGTAAATATCCACGGATCATTTTTCAATTAATAAGTAAATCTAGAATATTAAAAAAATCCACATTTCTTAATTTATATTTTTTTCACTAAGTTCTGAAATTTTCATTGATACACACAAAAAAATTTCACCAACCACCAGTATTCATCATATTGATGATTTCATTCATTGAACTAAAATCGTATTTTTTCAGTGTTTTTTTTTTTTATTTTTAATAAAAAAAAGTTAATTCCCAGTAATTAAATGGCAAGCAGAGACACTGATATAAGACCTTCTTACACTTACATAAAAATCATCATCATACTGATGAATTTCGTTCTTCAAACCATGATTCATTGTATTGAAGAACGATTCATAATATTGATAACTACAAAACATTAATGTTATGAATTTATTATCAATTTGATGAATGACCGAAAAAGTGTTCTTTAATATGATAAAGTGTATGTAAGAAATACGATTCATCATATCAATGCACAAAAACTTAAAATACACCATTTATGTACATCATATTGAAGAATGCTGTTCATCAAACCAAATTTCAATTAAAATATTTATATTTCGTTCAATACTTCTCAGTTCTCAAATAGTTTTTCTATGTTATTTCTTATAAACACAAAAGCATTCTTCGAACAACCAGTATTCATTATATTGATGAATGCATTCATTGAATTAAAATTATATTTTTTTAGATATTTTCATTTAATACATTTTTGACATCAAATTTCACACTAAAATTTTTCTTTATTTACACATTTATTTATATTTTTTATAAGTTTTATAATATTTAATTTTTAATTATGTCAAAACTCTTCATCATATTAATGAACAAGTGAACATCATATTGATGAATTTTGTACATCAAACTATATTTATTTAAATATCATAAATCTTAGCCGAATTATAAATATATATTTGTGTAAATGTTGACAAATAGTTTGAAATTTGATGATATAAAAATATTGAAAATGAAACACATTGAAAAAATACAATTTGAATTCAATGAATGAAATCATCAATATGATGAATAGTAGTGTTTTTTTGTGTATAATGCATGCTGGACATGCATTAATTAGTGAAATGTTTTGTAATATATTTATTTAAATTTACAACTTTTTATTAATAAGAAGTCGGCCTCAGCAGTCCAGAGGTAGCGCGCTCAAAATTATCTATTCGAAAAAAATAAATTACAAATTTTTTCAAATAATAAAATTTTTTGGATTGTTTTTTTGGAAAAAAATTGTTTTAGGTTTTTTTTTTTAATAAAATTTTTTTTTACATTTTTTTTTTCTAAAACATTTTTTTTTATGCCATAAATAAATTTTCCCTATTAGTTTATTTTGAAAAAAAAAATATATATTCAACAATATTCACCATATTGAATATTATAATTATATTCTTAAATGTTGTGAATTAAAAAAAAAAATATATATTATTAGATATTATGATTATATTCATCAATATGACGATTCAAATTCATTGTATTGAATATTTTGTTAGTATAAATAAGTTCATATGTATAATGAATGAATTCATCAACATTTTCATTTAATGAACTGTGGTATCAATATGATGAATCTGGTAGTTTGTGAAAAAATGTATAATGTTTATGAATAAATTCATCATATTCACGATTTTCGATAGAACTTTTGGATGAAACTGAAAAATGGAAAATGTATCGGAATTTTCGCATTATTTTTTTAATGATCTCGAAACGAATGGTAATAATATTATTATACCTATATTATTTAAATATTATTAGAAGTTTTAAGCTTCATCTCTGAAGAACCTTGGCCGAGCTCTTTCACCATTTGAGAAATTTGTGTGTTATATTTGTACACAAAGTGGTGGGACCTACAGTTTAATATTGAATTCAAACGGCGGGGTGAGAACTTAGGCAATGTTTAACTCTTGTAGGTTTGCCATTGATTGCCAAGAGGTAGCATCGTATAGAATATGTTTTCCATTAAAAGATGTTTACAGTCGCTGGGATCGAACCCGGAATCTTTTGGCTCGTAGTTAAATGTACTAACCAATCGAACAACCGACGAATGAAATGGTATGAAATATTTATGGGAACTCGTAACTGTTTTAAATTAGTATTAATAATCTGAACATAGAACTACTAAAATTAACATTTTGTTAAGTTATACAACAATTTTTTGTAATATATAAAATTAAATTAAATTTAATATTTATAATTGAATCTTCTATAATTATAACCAACACTCAACTATAACTTTTTTTCAGATAACATAAAATATTAAGAATCGTCATAGACCAACTATAATTCCCAATCATGGTTTATATTCTTATGACATTCCTTTGTTGTTCACGCAACCACAACAAGTTATTGTCCTTTGGTTAGTTTGCACCCATTTAAAAGCTGTTTCCCAGTCGCGTCGTCTCCGGCATTAATAGAAATTTACATAAATTCACTTTGTCCATTAAAATTATCGTACATTTGCCTTTCGTTTGCAGTTTTATTTTTATTTTTGTTCGAAACCTGCGTTTTTTCGTTTAAGTTTAGTCATTGTCCTGTTGCATGTGCTTTATCAGTCGTCTGCAGTTTTGCGGTTTTTATGTGCGCTCGACGTCTGACAAAAAAATATTTTAAATAGTGTTTTGAATTAAAATTTTTTATAGTTTTTATAAAATAAAATATTGCAGATAAAACTTACTTATAGAATTAATTTTTAAATTTTGTAATTGTTATAATTTTTTAAACTAACCGTTTCGAAGTACTTTAAGCAAGCATATTAAATTATAATAGCTAATATTTGAAATTTAAGTAGAGAATTTTAATAGCCAAATATGATATTTGTTTTCTTTATAGATATTTCCCATTAATAAACATATTTCCATAGCGCCAGCATTATTTATAGTATCCCGAATGTGCCTATGAAAATATGCGTGTAAACAGCATGGAACCAGACTTAAATAATTTATGCAGAGCGCTACGGTTAACGACTTATTTTGGGGGTATTAATAAACCATATCTGTAGATTTTTTTATTTTTCCACTGTCTTGATTTTTAAGGCCATGTTTACTCTATTGACGGAGGAGGCTGTGGAGATTGTTGCGTGGCGCACATGTGATAGGCAAGGAAAAGAAAGGAAGAAAGTCATATTGAATTATTAATAAAGCCATTTGAAAGCAACACATGTGGTTGGCAAGATTTTTATATCTACTCAAAAAAATGATTTGAGAGAGATGAACATTTGAGCTTTAACAAATGCAACAGCTTGAAAATGTTTTAAATTTCTTTCGAGAAGTCGTAATTTTGGTTTTAAATTTAAAATAAATAAATGTTTGTAAAATTTCAAATATGTCGGCGACTTGGAATAGATTTAAGATTATTATAGCATTTAATAATATTTTGCCATAAATAATTTCAATAAATTTAAAGTGTGCTTATTTCGATTACACTGAAGCACAAAAACTTATAAAATTCAGAAGGAATCAGCGGAAAAACTAAACGAAAAAATTCTTAATTTTTAGAAACAGATCTACTTAGTTGTCAAAAAAAATAACTAAGTGGAATTATTCTTGATATGCAGAAATTTTTTCTTAGATATCAAAAAGTAACTGAGAAGAATTATTCTTGATATGCAGATATTCATTTCTTAGGTATCAAAAATTGTGTTGCTGTTTTGCAGACATCTACAGATCTACTTAGTTGTCAAAAAAATAACCAAGTGGAATTATTCTTGATATGCAGACATTTTTCCTTAGATATCAACAAAGTAACTGAGAAGAATTATTCTTGATATGCAGATATTCATTTCTTAGGTATCAAAATTTGTGTTGCTGGTTTCATTTCAAAATTTAATGAAAACGTGTTGTTTTTTCGATCTGTATATTTGCTTCTGTGCATTTTCTGCGTAGTCCGTTTTCCAGAGGTATGACAAAAATTTTGTCTCGGATTATATTAAAATTATATATAGGATAAAGTAAAAAAAAAATTTTTTCGAGTATGTTACTATTGCCGTAAAACAGCTAAATACTTAAATAGACTTTTATTGTTAAAATCAGTGAAATTATAATAAAAATATAAAACTACATAAAAAGGAAGAACTTTTTGCAAAAAAAAGTAACTGAGTGGAATTATTCTTATTATGCAGAAATTAATTTCTTAGATATCAAAAAGTTACTAAGAGGAATTATTCTTGATATGAAGAGAATAATTTCTTACGTATCAAAAATGTTGTTGCTGGTTTCATCTCAAAATTTTATGAAAACGTATTGTTTTTTCGACCTGGCTTTGTCTGTAATATTCGCTACTTTGCACTTTTTGTGTAGTCCGTTTTCCAGAAGTATGACAGAATGTTTGTCTCGGATTATATTAAAATAATATATAGGCTAAAGAAAACACACAAAATAAGATTATAATAAAAATATCAAAACTACAGAAAAAGTAATAACTTTTTGCAAAAAAAGTACGTGAGTGGAATTATTCTTATTATGCAGAAATTAGTTTCTTAGATATCAAAAAATTACTAAGAGGAATTATTCTTGATATGAAGAGATTAATTTCTTAAGTATCAAAAATGTTGTTGCTGGTTTCATCTCAAAATTTTATGAAAACGTATTGTTTTTTCGACCTGGCTTTGTCTGTAATATTCGCTACTTTGCATTTTTTGCGTAGTTCGTTTTCCAGAAGTATGACAGAATTTTTGTCTCGGATTATATTAAAATAATATATAGGATAAAGAAAACACCCAAAATAAGATTATAATAAAAATATCAAAACCACAGAACAAGTAATAACTTTTTGCAAAAAAAGTAACTGAGTGGAATTATTCTTATTATGCAGAAATTAATTTCTTATATATCAAAAAACTTACTAAGAGGAATTATTCTTGATATGCAGAGATTAATTTCTTAAGTATCAAAAATGTTGTTGCTGGTTTCATCTCAAAATTTTATGAAAACGTATTGTTTTTTTTCAACCTGGCTTTGTTTGTAATATTCGCTACTTTGCACTTTTTGTGTAGTCCGTTTTCCAGAAGTAAGACAGAATTTTTGTCTCGGATTATATTAGAATAATATATTGGATAAAAAAAACAACCAAAACAAGATTTTTCGAGTATGTTATTATTGCTGTAAAACAGCTAAATACTTAAATAGAGACTTTTATTGTCATATTCAGTGAAATTATAATAAAAATGTCAAAAACTACAGAAAAAGTAAGAACTTTTTGCAAATGCTATTCCCATGAATATGTTAAACGAATCTATAATGTTTTTTTCTTCTCCTCATCCAAAGCTAACTAGGTATGCGGTTTAACATACGGAATTGTTTCTGTGCACAAGTAGAGCGAATTTGCGACCGAAATGATTTAGAGACAATTATTATCAAAATTACCATGAAAAAGCAGTTGAGGCATACAAGCAGTCATGGTAATAATAATAATACTTACTACCTACCATGCAGAATTCTATTATTTTTGAAATTTTTAGGCGCATAAAGTTTGGTAGTTTTATGCGTTTTTCTCTTGTATAAATCAGACATACTTTTTAGAGTGAATTTCGAAATAAATTTGCTTGTTAATGTTCAAACAATAGACTTTTGCGCTTGAGCAAATCCAATTAGTGAGACATTTTTATTTTGTTGTATGCCGAAACTATGCCAATCCAAAATTTGACTCTGTCTAAACATTTATTCAGAGGCTGTTTAATTTAATGTCACGCAAATTGTTAATAAATTTCAATCCATTTACGGCTCTTTTTGCTACCGCATAGTATGCATTACCATTATCATCATTTCTATTTCCATTTCAAATTCTCTTTCATGTTTTAATTTTATTTCAATAATAATTGTAATAAACTTGTCTCTGCAGCAAACATATTCAAATGAAGAAGTTTTCGAAGTTTTTATGCTGGCGCTCAGTCATAAATCAAACGAACCGAACCGAAATGAAATGAAAATAATATAAATGTCTGCCTACGCCCCAATTATAAGCATAAGTTTTATATGCCATTGAATAGCATGATAAACACTAATAAACTAATTCACTTGAACAATTCAATTGGTTCGCAAATGAGTGTTGGAAGCAAAAAACCAAACATAAAAAGGATGAGTTGTTGGCGTATGCGATTTTATTACGGTTTTTACGATATTAATAAATGATTTCCAAAAGCATAGATATTTTTTATTTCTGGAGTAGAACTAAATAAACACGCAGAGAACAACTATTCAATGGTTGGAGATATTTTGGGAATTGATTAAGAGTTTTTTTTGTATTTTTATCAAAAATGTATTTATAATTAATTAATTTTACATTATATTTTCGTAAATTTCAAAGATATATCATCGTGTTGGTGATGATACTAACCAAAACTATTATTGCTTAATCAAAGAATAAGTAATCTTAATGATTTGGTTTTTATTCATAATATATGATTATAGTAAAAATCAATTATTATGTCAAATTGAATAAAATTATGCTTATTTTTACTCATGTATGTATAATATATGTATAAGTCAATAGTAATTCGAATATGTTCTGGAATACATTCTATGATTTATTATTCATAATTCATGATTAAAATGTAATACGTTGTGCTAAATAGTCGTTGTGCTAAATTCAAATTATGCGGAATGAAGAAGTGAAGTATGTCGTATTTGAGAATATAACGAGATTTAGTTTCTTAATAATTAGAAGATATATTCTGCAATTTTCGTAGAATTTAGCAGTGAATTTAAAATCAACTGTTTGATAGCAGGATGAATTTTTCTTCGGTTTGTGAAATTTATTTCCTTCCAGCCAAAAGCAGGATTGTTCAATTGTATATCAAAAACTTCCTATTTTCTGTCTATGCTTAAAATATTTCAGAAAAATTCAAGAAATTTTGTATGATGTCCCAAGTCAAGATCCAGCAAGTTTAGAAATATTTTGTTGATGATTGTAAACAGAAAAAAGGGAATATTATATAAAAATTGCACATTTTCATTCTTTAATCATAATCTGCTTTTAATCTACCTTTAACATTTTACACTCTTTGGGTAGATCCACCCAGAAAAAAATTTCTGACATTCATAAATACACCGAATAATGAAATATTTAGCTAAATATATGAAAGATGGTCAGATTCTCGGCATATTATGGGTATTGACAGAAAATAGCTATAACAAATAATGTTTCAAAACTACCTTGAGCATATAAAAAAAAAAAACGCTTCCTATAAACTTCCATTTATCTTTGTGTTACAGAATCATTGAATCGTGGGATACTACACCGAAAAAAATTATACAATTTTTGGCTTTATTTTGAAAACAATTTAGGTCGACAAAATTTTGTTGCTTTTTAAATACATTTGTCTTTATTTGACCTAATTTTACTACACCATGTAGTAAAAATTCGTTCTCTACATATTGCACATATTTTATTGATGTTTTATTATAAAAAATAAAATTATATATTTTTTAAATCAATTCTCACAACAAAGTAAAATAAATACAGATTATAGAAAAATTAAGGAAATTTGTAGTAATTTCTCTACATATTTTAGGACGTATAAATAATGGCAAAATTTAGGTTTTTTAATTCAAATTTATTGAAATTTTGTATTGAAAAAGCTGTCAAAGCATGTAGTATTTTTGGACGTACCTCAAATAGATATGTACTTATTTTAAAGACAATTTTAAATATTTTAGCAGTATTTTTTACGGTGTAAAAAAATGTTACTACCAATGATACTTGAAAAAATGCCAGACACAAGGCATATATCGTCGTTGTAGAACCAAAAGTCACCAAATATATTTTTATGAAAAACTTAAATTTCTAGTTTGTTGATTAATATTATAAAAAGTAATTGATGCACTTTTAAAGTTGAAATATCAATTGATTGATTAACATTTTCTTATCATGTGGTAAAAAAAATGAGATCATCGATTGAAAATTGAGAGATATATAAAGATTTTTGTAAATGAATATTTGGCATTTTGAAATGGATTTGGTGATTTTTCGTTCTACAATGACGATATAAAACATTTTTCGAAAGATTCTAAGCAGGCAAAGGCGAAGTTTGTATCAATTACTGCCTGTTTTCGGGACAACCACAAAATATGCAGCGAATCTGCCCTCCAATTTTTACAGAATTTATTAATCTGCTATACGCTTCTCAAATACCACCTTTCTCACTAGCTAAATTCTAGAAAAATATTATTTCAAACCTCCAAGAATCTTCCAAAAATGGTATCTCGCTTAGTTTTAGTACTACACAATGATATATATTTTTTTTTGGAAATTTCACATAAATCAGTTGGTTGTATTGCATAAATTTTATTTAATACTTTCTTCAGGTCATTCTGCAAATAATATTTATTTCCTTTTTTGTTTTTAGCAAAGACATTACGAAATATTTTCTTTTATTTGCCATGCATAATGCAGTCATAAAGAATATGCAATAAAATATTTGCTTATATAGAAGTTTTTTTTTTTTTTTGCATAGCTTCAACCACGTAAAACTCTGCGCGCGCTATAAACGCTTAGCATATTTCTGCTATGCGCGAACATTACTTTGCATTATATTTGTTGGAACAAATGATGTTTATAATTTTTTATGACATTACACGCTAGCGCCAAGTAGACCGGAGACCCGATCCGCCTGGCGCCTCTATGTGGATAACACACCCACATTTTTGAAGGCGTAGTGTTTCCCGTACGGAGGACACATATGCGCGCTATGACATGTTATCGTTGTGGATTTTCATTTTGTAAACAACAAATTATTTGTTTAACTGAAAAAGTTGCATAAAATAAATGTATATTGTACAAGGAATATGTTATAATACTTTTTGACATAATTGAAGTAAGAAAAAATGATAAAATACAAAAATAAAAATGTAAAAATGTGCGGCTGAATATAGCACACACAGCAAGTGCCAAGTGATGCATGCAATTATATTGTTAAAAACAATTCGTCCATTTGAAGGAAATTGCAAAGAGAATCCTTCAACCATTTTTTGTTTACATGCAAATAGTTTGCATGTTAAAAATTTAATAACATTTTGTATTCTATATTTGTTAGATTTTATTAATATTTGCATAAATATTTGCAAGGCAACATTTTACCGAATAAGAAATTCCAATTTTTCAAATATTTTTGTTAGCACTATTACAAAAAAAAATAAAAAATGGTAAAATGTTGCTAGATATGTCATCAACTTTATCATCATATGTTTACTTCTTATTATATATATTCTTTTTATAATGCTGATTATTGCTATCATAAAGTGATAATTTTGGCGCTTTTGATTTAAAATTGTATTTAAAAAGATCGTATACCCAGATAGGAATTTCCAGGCTGCAACAAAAGTGCCAGGCTTGTTACAAGCTTGACTACCAAGGCTTGGTATATCGGGCCAGGGACAAGCCTGGAACAGTCTTCACTCACAGACTCCACACAGGCCTTGGTATATCAAGCTAGACACAAGCCTGGAATATTTGTTATTCCCAAATTTCAAACAAGTCTCGTTAGTTTAGATTAGACACAAGACTGGGACAAGCGTCACTCCCAGACTTTACACAGGCCTTGTTAGTCTTTGTTCGACACAAGCCTGGCACAATCGTCCCTCACAGACTCCACACAGGCCTTGATATATCAAGCTAGATACAAGCCTGCCACATTTGCCAGTCCCAGATTTCAAACAAGCCTCGTTAGTTTAGATAAGACACAAGCCTAGGACAATCGTCACTCCCAGGTTTTACACAGGCCTTGTTAGTTTAGGTTAGACACAAGCCTAACCTAACAGACTCCACTCACAGACTCTACACAAGCCTTGATATACCAATCTAGGCACAGGACTGGAACACTTGTCATTCACAGATTTCAAACACGTCTTGTTAGTTTATGTTGGACACAAATCTGGCACAATTTTCATTCTCGGACTCCATACAGGCCTCGGTATAACAATATTGACACAAGGCTGACACAATATAGAGCCACATATGAAAATTGTCAAATTATCCAAAATTCAAAATTCCGTCTCGACAATTTTTCGTCCCATGCCTAGTTATGCGTGTGTACCGACTTTGACTTCAGTAAATTAAAGTTTACTATGGGGACATTTTTGTGTTGTTTCCATGTTAAAGAGCACTTATCTAATGAAAAAAAAAGGTTTGTTGACGATTTTTTAAACTTCAAAAAATATATTCGAGAAACTCAACTCTTTGGAGTTGTCTGAACAATAAGTCTGCAAATTAACGTAAGTATTACTGTTAAATTGGTTGTTAACCTCTTACATATTTATTTATCTAAAGACTCAACTCTGAAGTGTGATGAAATGAATAATGTATGCAATGCCCATGACAAATTAGGCCCAATAGCCTTAATCTTCTGGCGTATTCTAAGGATTGTCGCAAGTCTTGGGCATAGGTCTTGTTTCAAGACTGAGGCACAATTCTTGGTACAAGCCTGGGACACAAGCCTTTGTACAATCCTGAATTACAGGATTGTAACATAGTTATCATTCCAGTCTTGACACAGTCTTGGCACAGGCCTAAAACACAGTGTTGGCACTAGGCTGAGAATTAAGTCTGGCACAAAATTAATCAACGAGCCTGGCTACAAGCCTGGAATACAGGCTTGTAACAAAAAATTCACCAACTACCAGTATTCATCATATTGATGATTTCATTCATTGAACTAAAATCGTATTTTTCAGTGTTTTTCATTTTTAATATTTTTTATATAAAGAAATTTCAAACAAAAAGTGGTCTCCATTTACACATTTACGGATTTATAATTCTTATAAGATTTATAATATTTATATTAATATAGTTTGATGACCAAAATTCATCAATATGATGTTCACTTTTTCATTAATATGATGAAATGGAGGCTTCAAATAATTTGCAATTATATATTATAAATAATTTAAGAATTATAAATACATAAATGTGTAAATGGAGATAAATTTGTGTTTGAAATTTGATGTTAAAAAAAATATTGAAAATGAAAAACATTTAAAAAATACCATTTTAATTTAATGAATGAGTTCATTAACATGATGAATCCTGGTAGTTGGTGAAATTTTTGCTAAATTTGTTTGTGTGTAATAAAACTTATTTTAGGGTAATGTGCAGGAAACATGACCTGGCCATGATCTATATGCTCTAAAAACGTGACTTTCTACTGGTGCTACACATTTTTTACGCAAACCAAAAAAGTGTAAATTCTCATATTTTTCTATTTAATTTGGGAATTTCATTTTTCCTACGATCCTAATGCAAATCTATTAAAAGATTTGCTTTGATATCAAAGATCTGAAATAACTACTAACCTTTATTTCCAATTCGGTTTTTCACTGAGAGATATTATTTTTCAAAAATAATAATTTCTTTGGTAGACATTTATTTTTTCTTTTAAAAAATAAAGGTTTTGGTTGAGATCTAATTTTTATTACTAAAAAATAAAGTTCTTTGGTTGAATTGAAATTGGTTGAAATTCAATTGGTCTCATTTTGTTGTTGCATACAAATGTGTTGTTGGAAAATGTTGATTTCGAACATTGCGTTGTTATTGGTGTCTAAAATTTGTCTAACATTGTTATTTTGTTTAATACATTTTTCTAAACCAATTTTTATTTTTTTTCGAAAAGTTTTAAACATTGTTTTTTTTTTTGTCGAATATTTTTTTTTTAATTTTTTTTTATTCGATAATTTTCGAACATGGTTGTTTTTGTCGAATATTTTTTTTAATAGTGATTTTGACCAATGCGTTGTTCTTATCGTCCAAAAATTTTGTCAACAAATTTTTTTATTTCGAAATTTTAGATTTGACGATTTTTTTTTGAAAATGGACCATTTGCGTTTTTTAAATTTTTTTTTTTCGAAAATGTTCGAATATATGGGCCATTCCACACCAAATCGACCAGCGGTTGGCACTCACCTTCTTCGATTTCAATGAAATTTTGGCAACTGATAAAGGGTATCGAGACATGCACTAAACATTTTTTACAGTGGCTCAAAGTTGGAAAAAAAAGTGAAAAAAGTGTACTGTTGTTCATATTTAAATATCTCTTGAACTAGAAATGCTAGAAACTCCGTTAATGGCTCGTTTTAAAGCTAATAGAACAAGCTTTTAGAAAATTTCCAAACGGTAACATGTGGCCCGTGGTCATTATCATTGCACTTCAAAATTGTGGTCCTTAAAAAGGACCCTTTTTAAAATTCTGAAAAAAATCCTAAATTTAGGTCAATTTATTGTTAATGTTCATGCAAAATTTCAAGATAGTATTTTGATTGCATCATATTTTAAAAAAACAATTTTACTACATTTCTAAGCAAAGAAATTTGTATTAAAATAACTACAATTTTCACTACATTCTGTATTTATTCAATTTAAAGAAAATATAAAAATATAACTACATATGCATTTATTTTTACCACATTTTGTATTTATTTTAAAATCAAGAAAATATATTCTCTGAAAAAAAAAATTGTTTTATATATTTTTGTAAAAGTGTTTAACTTTAAAAAAATCTGTTGTATTCTGTAAATAATACTATTAATAATATAACAAATAATTGACATTTATCTCCCAACAAAAAGTTCAAATTTAATTTTAAAGTTTTCACTAAAACCACTAATTATACATTCTGTATATTTCAAAATAAATTCCAATGCGAAAACCATTTAAAACCATGTCAAAAAATACTAAAAACTTTAACTATAAGTTTCAACAGACACCATTTTAAACACCTTTAAGCCAATACGGTATAATCCAACGTTTAATCCCAACTCATAAATATTGTCGTAAATTGTCGGACAAAACTTTTCTAAAATATTGCTGTTCTTCTGTACGGTTTTAATCTACAAAACATAACAAAAAATGTTCATTAAAATCGTTGGTTTTGTCGTATAATTTTTGGCGATAGACATTGCTGCCACCGCCGTAATCTGACCTTTAATTAAGCGCGTGTCACGTGCCAACTCAGCAGCAACAACATTTTGTTGGTCTGTTCCAAAAGTATAAAGTTATTTTTATCACAACTGTTGATGGTATCCCCCCCCCCCCATCAAGAGTAGGCAATAGAATGAGGCGCTTATTTGTTGATGTTGTTTTGGTTACTTTTGTGGGCCAAGTTTATAGACCACAATACCAACAACAACAACAACGAGAAGAAGAACAGAAACAGTACCTGTGTTGAGCGGGGAGCCGCAGCACCGCAACACGCCCCAACGTTTGCCACGTTCTCAGCAATGTTAAGGTGATAAAATTAAGAAACAAAATGGCAGCCGTTGTAATTTTTGCAACTTTTATGCGTTTTGTGGCTGTTTTCATTCGTTGCTTGTTTTGTAATGTGATTTCCTCAAGGACAGCAGCGGCAGCTGTGAGGCAGCTGTGAGGAAGCTGTGCGGAAGCTGTGAAGCTCAAAGTACTCCAAACAGAGGCCACATAAATGTTAGACGATTTTATGTGAGTTTTTCGCGGTTAAATTTGTACTTTATTTCTTTTTATTTGTGATTTTTCATGTATGTTCTTGCATTTATTTGCTGTTTTCGTTGGCATGTACTACATTATTTACGAGGTCTTCAAATCGTACATGTTGCTCTTTTGCTCGAGATCTCGAGCTGCTATTTGTGAGTTTTATGTTGTTTCATTTGTGAGGAAATTGCATTTGTATTGGTTTATGTTTATTATGATATATATAATATGTTGTTGTTGTTGTAGATTTAAAACGAATTTCTTGTCATATCAGACAATTGCATTTGTGTCTGTCTATATGAAATAGGTACAGCAGTACTTTGAAGTTGACATAAATAATGTCTTTTTGTGCTGAATGCACTGGCACTTGTATTGCTACTCTAAAGAAAATCACTTTAGTTAAGCAACGCAGAAAATATTTTTCTAAAGAAATCGACAAAAGCATTGGAAACAAAACAAAAACAAAAAAAAAACGCATCAAAACTAACAGATTTATGTCGAGTTTCTAGCCAACACTCAATGGTGAACGAGAGCCTGCATTCAGGCCAAGTTGTAAAAATAGAACGGCTCGACTTTATTGAGCGAAAATGACGTATTGCAGGTGCAGACACACATAGTTGAATTGGCCAGAAAATAGGCCCTCAAATGTACCAGTTACGAAAGTAACAAAGAATCTGTAAAAACATGCAACACATAAAACAAAAGAATATCTACCACAATTGTTTAAATCTAAGGCGAAACAATGCTACGTTAACTTGAAAGAAACAAAATTAGTTTTTGTGTTAAACATTCGCACAAATTAACAAATTAAAAGTCTGAAAAATACGTTCCCGACAAAATGTCTATACGTTTGAAATCTATACCAGGTAATTGTTTCCTGGAAAAATTTTGCGAAATTCTTCCCTAGATTATACAGTGCTACAGAAAATATTATTTTCCAAATTGATAACGATTTAAGGGTAACATTGGATCGCTGATCTCGAATCTGAAATCCGTTTTGCTCTATCAGACCTGGGTTCCTCATAATTTGCCGTCCAAATATGAACAATTAGAGTGTTAAAAGACAGTACACAATATATTTTAATTTCATAAGAAGCAGGTTTGGTTTCTTTAGCAATTTTGTTTATCATGAATAGACGCATTTTTATTACTTTGACAGCATCGTCCTAACGCTTTTCAATAACCCTCGTTTTTTAATTTTTCGCCCTACTTATAACAAATTTTGACGTATCGCCTGTACCTTGAGAAAAGTATTTTATTTTTGTTGGCAAATATATTTACCAAATAAAATTAGGTGGTGGAGTCCTCAAATAACATAATTGTCTCAGATCCATATCTCTAGTAGAAATTTTGGTAGGGCCATGGTCATGAAGTGATCATGAGCAATCGGGCCATGATCATGTACTGATCGGGCAAGTCCCCATTTTATTATTTACCCGACAATTGCCTTGTCAGAGCCCGAGCATAATAGGGTTTCTCTCATTAAATCTCGATCAGTGTCTGATGTCATTTCGTTATGAGGAACAAGTAATGTAGCTATGATCGGGAACATTGACTATTTAGATAATGCAAACCCTGGTATCGTAAGCATGATAAGGACATGCAAAGGCAATGATCATATTTTCTCTAATAGGACTTACCCAACGAAAACCCGATCAATTCCCGATCATCAGGCAAATTTCTACTAGGGATATTAAACAGAATAAAAAAAAGAAACAAAAATTTTGTATTTTTCCCAGACAAAATTTTTTGCAGGGTCACTGTCTGTTTTCTGCCATAAAAATATAACAAACATTTACAATATTTCTGGAATATTTCGGGCACATTTCCGGCAAACGCACAGCTAAATGGAATATCTTGGGAAGTGTACAGCAGGTTTTTTTTTATGGCAGATTCACGCCATTTTTGGGGAACAGGCAGAAAACAGACAGCTTTTGATACAAACTACGCCTTTGTCTGTTTGAAATATACCGAGGAAATGTTTGTGAACTGCCTCGACCCTGCCAAAAATTTTACACTTCCCAAAATATTCTATTTATCTGTGCGTTTGCCGGAAATATTCCTGAATTATTCCAGAAATATGCCAAAAATTTTGTCTCGGGACCCCAGACAAAATTTTTTGGCAGGGTCGAGGCAGTTCAGAAACATTTCCTCGAGATATTTCATACAGACAAAGGCGGAGTTTGTATCAAAAGCTGTCTGATTTCTACCTATTCCCCAAATATGGCGTGAATCTGTCATAAAAATTCCACAAAAATTTACAACAAAATTTTTGGCATATTTCTGGAATATTTTGGGCATATTTCCGGCAAACGCACAGCTAAATGGAATATCTTGGGAAGTGTATAGCAGGTTCTAAATTTTTGTGGAATTTTTATGACAGATTCACGTCATATGGGCAGAAATCAGACAGCTTTTGATACAAACTTCGCCTTTGTCTGTTGGAAATATGTCTATGAAATGTTTCTGAACTGCCTCGACACTGCAAAAATTTTGTCTGGGGATATTTCATTTAGCTGTGCATTTGCCGGAAATATGCCCGAAATATTCCAAAAATATGTCAAAAATTTTGTCTCGGGGAGGTTGTAAATGTTTGTTATATTTTTATGGCAGAAAACAGACAGTGACGCTGCAAATAATTTGTTCTGGGAAAAATACAAAATTATGCTCGAAATATTCCAGAAATATGCCAAACATGTTGTATCGGTTACGTTTCTAACTATTATTCCCTGAAAATTAACGTACAATTTATGCCCAACCGAATTCTTTGCCGTGACAATATTTCCCGCGATAAATCTGAAACAATTTTCCCACGGCAAATTTTTTCTCGGACTATTATTCCCTGAGAATTATCGTACATTTTATTCCAACACAATTCTTTTCCGTGACAATATTTCCCGAGATATTTCTAAAATAATGTCACACCGGAAAATACTGCCCCAGACTATTATTCCCGAATTACCTCACAATTTGTCCCAATACAATTATTATCCGTGACAATTTTTTCCGAGATTATTTTTCGCCGCACAAATTTTCGAAGACTCCCTAAAATAATATTGAGGAATTGCATACAAATTTGTAGATATTTTTCTATTACAGAATCAGATTGTTAATGTTATGGATACACTGAAGGTAAAAATACAGTGTTTAGTTCCCAATTATGACCGTATCATATTTTCCACTAGTAAAACCGCAAATTTTAAAAATAGTCTTGACAGAATCGTGATTTGAGCTTCGGAGAAAAAATATCTATGGAAGAAATATCAAAAAAGGAATGGTTTAGGCAATAATTGTACGGGAAAGAATTGCCCAAAGAAGAATAAACAGTGAAGATTTTTCTGGCTACCAAACTGGCAAAGTTTATCAGAAAATATATTTCTTAGGCAATAAATGTCAGGAAAATAATTGTCCGATGTAGAATTGTCCGGTCGATGTAGAATTGTCCGGCTGCCACACCTTTTAAAAATAGGCCGTTTTTATGTTAGTTAAAAAACTTCACCGTTCTACTGGGAACTTCTCAACACCGAAACAATTATCCGCTGACCAATTTTCTAAGATTATTTATTTAAGACAATTCTTGATCAAAAAAATATGGAGAAAGATCATATCGTCGTTGTAGAACGAAAAGTCTCCAAATACATTTTCAAAATGCCAAATATTCATTTACAAAAATCTTTATATAGCAGTTATTTTTTAATCGATGATCTCAATTTACCACATGATAAGAAAATGTAAATCTATAAATTGATGTTTCAACTTTAAAAATGTATCAATTACTTTTTATACTATTAAGCAACAAACTCGAAATTTTAGTTTTTCATAAAAATGTATTTGGTGACTTTTCATACTACAACGACGATTAAATTGTAAATTTAAAAAATTATCTAGGAAATAAATGTCTCGGGGAAATATCTCTATGGAAAAAATCTCAGGTAAAACTTTTTTTTTTGGAATATTGGTACAGAAAAGAATTTCCAAAGAAAAAGAGTCAAAGAAGATACCTCTTAAAATTGTAGTTCTTAGTTTTAAAGTTTGGTACAATCTTCTTTTGTCTCCTGGAACCTCTCAGAAAAAAGCACCTAAACTAAAGTATACAGTATACCTAAGAAGTCCTAATACTGCCCCAAGAAATAATGAGAAACAGCCTACAATTGTAAATTTCTAAAGTTGTCTTGGAAAAGTAAAGACTCTGAAAATAGTTATTCGGGAAAGACTTGTATTGTGAAAGAGTTATTCATAGGAGAATTATATCGCATAAGAATTGGTACTGGGAAGAATTGTTCGCCTATCAAAACCTTTTCTACTGGGTGCCACCCTCCCTCAGTTATTAACACAAATATAGCTACAACAAGGTGTAACTGCGTAAACAATAACAAAATGGCGGAAACAATGGGCACAAAAAAAGTGTTAAACTAACTGCGGTCGAAATGCGTAGGCGAACAATGTACTATGTTCGACCGAAAAAGAAATATGTGAAAAACTTCTGCCAGAATGAATGCATGAAAAATGGCAACAATGTAAAAGTGATTTTGTGTTGAGGACCTTTTGTGAAACTAGTTAACAACATAATAACTTTAACTGCGTCATCTACGGTTGCATAGGTTTTTGTAGGTATGACAAACAACAAATGTGCGTAGTGGGAAAAGAAATGTTTTTGGTTTTTGGTTTTTGTTTTGGCATCAGTTGTCGTTGTCGCTTGATAGGGCCCGTCAAATAAAGGTGTTGCAACAAATTAGCCTATTAAAATAACGACAAAAGATTGTGTAGATAAAATGCGGACCAAATTGATGAGTGGTTGTTTGTATGTGGTCATATAAATCTGCACATTACGTAGAAAGGTTTTGTAGTAAAAACTTTGCAGTATTCTTTTGTACAATTGCTGACATTTGATGTGATTAATTTGCGATGTTTCAACTAATTCATAAAATGGTTTAGGATTTGCTTTATTATTTAGACATATGTGACTTTTTGAAATCATCAAAAAAAAAACAAAATAAATAAAAAGGTGCTTAAGTTTGAATTTTAATGTAAACGCTTTTTTATGTATTCTTGAGTTATATTGATTTCCATATTTTTATAATTACTAACACTATTTGAAAGACAAAGTTTTATTATTATGGATTAGAAAAGAATTTATTTTATTTATGTTTATTTCTTTGTTTGTTTTGAAAAAATATAGGTCTACTACAATTTGTTGGTTTTGCAATACATTTATCTTTATTAAGTCAAATAAAGACAAATGTATTTAAAACCAAAAATTGCTGTAGACCCACATATTTTCAAAACAAAGACACAGAAATTGATATTCTATATTTTCCAATATCACTTTCTTTGTCTTTGTTTTAATAAAATGTAGGTTAACTACATTTTGTTGATTTTTAAATACATTTGTCTTTATTAAGTCAAATAAAGACAAATGTATTTAAAAACCAACAAAAAAGTAGTAGACCTACATTTTTTCAAAACAAAGACAATAAAAGTTATATTCTATATTTTCGAAAATCACTTTCTTTGTCTTTGTTTTTAAAAAAAATGTAGGTCTAACACAGTTTTTTTTTTTGGTTTTTATATACATTTGTCTTTATTAAGTCAAATAAAGACAAATGTATTTAAAAACCAACAAAAATGTAGTAGACCTACATTTTTTCAAAATAAAGACAATAAAAGTGATATTATATATATTCGAATAACACTTTCTTTGTCTTTGTTTTAAAAAAATGTAGGTATATGCCTTTTTTTGGTTTAAGTACATTTGTCTTTTCTTACAGATGCATTTTTTTTTTAACAAAGACAAATAAAATGATATTCGAAAATATAGAATATTATTTTCTTTGTCCTTGTTTTGAAAAAAATGTGGGTCTACTACATTTTGTTGGTTTTCAAATTTATTTACCTTTACTTGACTTAATTTTTACTACATTATGTATTGAAAATTCGTTCTATATATATTGAAAAAATTTTTACATATGACGTATGACTGCAATATAGGAATTAAAATAAACCGAAGCAGTCCCCAACATTAGTCCGAAACGAGTTAATAAGAGAACTACATAGTGATGCCAACTAATTGAGTTTTCCGATTAATCTTTTTGATTTTAATAATATATACGCAAAAATAAAAGTAATATACTCTGCAGTATGTACAAAGGCAAACATGTGACTTAAAAAACAATCGAAATTTATGATCTCTTACAGAAACTTGTAAGAATACCCGACCTGTCATTTGGTTTCAATTTTGAAATTATCGATTTGAGTATCAAAACGTATTCATTTTTGAAAATGTCAATCTGAGTATCGAAACGCGATCTTTGAGGCCCCGGCGTGTTGATTTTCCATATTCCGATTTTGCTCAAAATTATCCACATCGATTTTTCTAATACCATTTAACATATTTAAAGGTTGACCTTTTCTTGATTTTAAATTTTCGAAAATCCATTGTCGTAGTATAAAACTCATGAACTTATTGCCAAAATATTATAACAAAAACTTTTCGCCCACTTATGTAGTACTTGAACCTTCGATACCTACTGATGAAATCTAATTTTTATCTGCTTACGTTTGTGTCTGTGTGCCACTGAGTAAGTGTAAGTGAAAAACTTTTCGCATGTGCTGTTGGACATACACAAAAATATACTCACTAGCCACAACACTAGCTGCATGAGCAGCATGTTAATGTAACGCAAAGTCCAATAGAACCCAGGTAATCCGACTGAAATACAAATAGCATGACACAGCAGCTGAAGCAGCAAGTGTGACAGAGTGAGAGCATGCGTGTGATGGGAGAAAAAAAAATGAGAAAGATAGTGAAAAGTTCTAGAAGTGGTAGAGCCTCAACTTGTCCATACAGTTCGAGGGAAGCTGCTTAACTTAAATGAAAATGCAAATCTATGCGTTTATTCGCTTGTTTCAATTTTCTCGACAATGAAAATTTATATATGTGTGTCACATGTATCTGTGTGTGTGCGTCAGACAGGGATGGACTCGAATGTAAAATCTTAAGAATATTTGGTTTTTAATTGACAATTTCATAAAATATTTTTTTAATTAATTTTTGTTAATTTCAAGAATAGCTAAAATATATTAAAATCGATGGACTCGAATGAAAAATCTTAACAAAATTTCGTTTTTAATTGGCACAATTTCATAAAATATTTTTTTTAAACAATTTTTGTTAATTTCAATAATAGCTAGAATACATTAAAATCGTTATATTGGTCATTCTTAACCTAGATCGGCCCTTCACATATTAACATTAAATAAAATCAACTTTTTAGAATCGCAAAAAGACCATTTTCAGGGAGAGCATTCCCTTGTAACTTGTACATCGACCTTTTTTCAGTAAGATTCGACTTTTAACTGCATGATCCTATGTAATACGCCTATGTTTAATATATAAATTAATGAACCTTTTTCGATTTCTAGAGGAGACTTCGCCATTAGTAAAATGTTACCAATTTTTGTATATTTAGTTGAAAAATTTGAGTAATTTTATATTTAATGATCAGCTCACTAAGTGAAACTCGATTGGTTTTTATACGCAGTCCGCCCCTGGTCACAGTGTATAGAGAGTGAGAGAAAGAGAGTTGGCTGGCATGTGGTCGCCTAAAGGTATGCTTCATTATTTCAGAGCCGAACATGATTGTGTTTACGAAATGTTTTATTTGCGGTCACATGCAAGTGTTGTACGTTCGTGCGTTAGCATGCCAAATTATGCCAAATGTGTACGTGCGTGCGTGCGTGCATGTGTTCGTGCGTGCGTGTATACGTGCATGTGTATACGACAAATGGCCAAATATTGCAGAAATGGAATTTTATTTGCAGTTCAAATCTTAAGGCATATTTTGTGGCAGTGCAAATACATTTGCTGCCATCTTTCGCCAGACATTCAAATGCAATACAAACGCATTTATTATGCAGGCACCATACTGCATAGCATACTTTAAGGCGCTAGAGAATTTATGAATTTAATACGAAACTCCGTTTACCGGTAAAGTCGCAATAAATACCTGTACAACAAAAACAAATTGTTTGCAAATATTACCGGGTACAACCCACTTTTTACGATTGCACTTTGGGCAGCAGCTGTGACCAGCAACAGCGATTGGCTGTCGTCAGCTATATACTCCAATGCAGACAGACAGACACTAATACAGATATCTCTATACTCAAAAAAATATACCATTCCATTAAAATAATATTTAAAAAGTATTTTTCAATTAAAGTTTGTCAATACGATACATTGTTTTATAATCAGTAAATACCATTAAATTCTACAATGAATTATATGGTATTTTTTCAGAGTGTATTAAAATAATATTGGTTAAAAACTATTTAAGCAATAATTAAAATTTATTTGGATTTTTTCAGTGTACACTTCGAAAAAATGTTGCCAACATTATTAGATTTTTAATAGAAAAAATAGAAATGATTGACTATTAAAATTGGTCAATATGATGCATACTATTATAAAAATAACATTAAAACTATTAGTACAATGTTGTGTATATACTATTAATTATTTAAACCATTTATTTTATATACTATTAATGCAATATACCATTAAAATTATAGTAAAATTATAGTATGTTCTTTAAGTATATAATGACATAATATATTATTAATTTAATAGTATAATATATATTACCTGAACACTATATATTAAATTTTTCAGACATTTATTTTTACAGAAAGAAACAGTTAAAAGCAATAGTATTTCTACTATAATTAAATTTGGAAGTACATAGAACATAGAACTACATTATAACGATAATAGTTGAAATACTATAAACTTAATAGTATTTAAAAAAAAAATGTAAATATGTTATTATGATATATAAAATATTATTTAAATTATGCCATAGTATTCAATTAGACAAATACTATAAACTTTAATGGAAAACTTTAAAAAATTATGAAATAACTATTTCTAAATGTACCATAAAATCAAAAGTTGAACTTTTAACTTTTTAGTGGAACTTTTCTGCTGAGTGTACACAAAACTATTTGCCGTTACAAGTTTATCGAGGGTTACGAGCTGAACTGCGAGGAGAATTTCTTGTGAGGGTTCTTCGAACGTGTGTCGTTCGTACGGAAGAGGTGCCAAGTCAGCGAAGATTTTCTGCGGCTGAGCATAAATGCAGCCCATTAAACTAGTGTCCGTGCCGGTACCGTTGGCGACTGCTCCAGCAATTGTCTAAAGTGTTGTGCAAATTGAGTGGAGTGGTAGTGGTCGCGTAGGTTCTGACGGCAACGTGCGACGGCATAAAAGCGCACGAAGCAATTTGCAATTGCTGCTGCTACTGCTTGTGTTGCCTGTTGTTGGTTGTCAGGTGCAAAGTTGTTGCCTGCAATTGCCTTGCCTTGCTATCGTTTGGAAAAGTGCCTGGCTAAAAGGCTTTGAGTGGTCAGTAAGACATTGGCAGTAGTTTGAGTCACATGTAGCACATTCAGAGCTTTTAGAGATTGAATGCACTTAGTAGCACATGATCGAAGGAAGCCTTAGAAAAGAATCTACCACCCAGGGTAATTGATATGCTTAAGCTAAAGTGTGGACTAAGTTAATAGGCAACTTCATGAATGATGTGCTATGTGACAAGTGACTTAGTTTTAATCAATGGAATTTACAAAGAAATAATTAGTGTATTTGTTTGAAAATTGCTATAAAAAATTGAAACAATTGTAAAATCACAAAAGTTTTCTACGAAATACTTATGCATTACATGAAGGACTTTCGTTGAAGGTGCACATTGTCTGTCTCTAAATGACTTTTGTCTTTTGTCGTGGCGCACCTGTCGCTTGGCACACTCGAACTACTCACATTACCCACGCGTCACTTCCTACGTCGTCACATTCGACGCTAACGGGGCGTTTGCCACGACGATGTTTACTCTTCCGTTTTGCGAATTTCTTTGCCACGCTATCAATTTCCATTCAAATGAACTCATTTCCATACCGTCATTTAAAACATTGAAACAACCCCAAACAATTGCATGTGCAAATCCAAGTGTGTACAGTGAAAAAAAAAAAAAACAAACGAATAAAGTACAATTTCTAAAATATTTTTATTAAAAATGCTTTTATGAAAAACTTTTTAAGAAAAAGATTCTTACGAAAAGCTTTGTATGAAAAAAATCAATTAATGAAAAACCTTTTTATGAAAAAGATTTTTATGAAAAAACTTTTTATTAAAAAGCTTTTTATGAAAAGACTTTTAATGAAAAAGCTTTTCATAAAAAAGCTTTTTATGAAAAAGATTTTTATGAAAATGCTTTTTATTAAAAAGCTTTTTATGAAAAATTTTTTTATGAAAAAGATTTTTATGAAAAAACTTTTTATAAAAAAGCTTTTTATGAAAAGACATTTTATAAAAAAGCTTTTTATGAAAAGACATTTTATGAAAAAGCTTTTATGAAAAAGCTTTTTATAAAAAGCTTTTTATGAAAAAGCTTGTTATGAAAATGATTTTTATGAAAAAGCTTTTTATGAAAAAAGCTTTTTATGAAAAAGCTTTTTATGAAAAAGCTTTTTATGAAAAAACTTTTTATGAAAAGATTTTTTATGAAAAAGCTTTTTATTAAAAAGCTTTTTATGAAAAAGCTTTTTATGAAAAAGCTTTTTATGAAAAAGCTTTTTATGCAAAAGCTTTTTATGAAAAAGCTTATTATGTAAAAGCTTTTTATGAAAAAGCTTTTTATGAAAAATGTCAAATCATAAAATAATTTTAAATTGAAATTCAGCACAAACTCCATGCAATTTCATTTCAAATATATAGAATGATTATTTTTTCACAGTGTCATTGCATGTATCGCGGAAGTGGGTGCGCCCTAGACGACGCCTACTTCATTTCAATTTCAAACATTTCTTTGATTCGATTTTCAATTGTGGCAAGTAAACATCATGCGATGGCAAAGGCGCACCATTGACTCTATACGCCGACAATGATATAATAATTTTATATGCCATGTTGCAAAAATAACGATTTATAAAATGTGGTTTTTAATGTACATACTTTTCAAAATTTAAACAATTTAATGTCTACTCTTTTTAAATAGCTATACTTTAGTACAGTGTATGCAATATGATGAAATTAGCTCAGTGCAGTGTTGTCAGTTTTAGCAACGTTGTCAGTTTTCGAGGTTTTCATGTTTGTAGCGCACTCCAGTCGTCAGACTGTTGCCAAATTGAAAATCGAAAGTTGTAAAATTTTATCGCTACTTTATGCTGTTATTTTGTATTTTTATTTTTTACACTTGCCACCGCTTTCTTACATTTTGTCAATTACTATATTGCATGCAATTTTTCCGCGGTCGTTACTTTTCAATTTCGAAATCAGGCAAACAGGATGTGCGGCTTAATGCTTCGCTGCCCTGTTTTCATTATTATTATTGTTTTTTATTTTATTTCTGCGCCTTTTGTTTAAACGCTAAAATTTGTTGGTAATTGATTTTTAACATTGGTACGTAATACTGCAGGATATCGCTTAAAGTATCCTTTTTATAAAATATTCCTTATTGATGTCGCTTTATTGCAGGCGTATTGTGTAAAATGCTTTTGTGCTCGTGTTTAATGCAAATGTGGCACATTAAAGTGTTTTTTGTTCGCCTTCCTCAATTGTTTCCGCATTTAATGCGTAGCATTACCGTTCGACGTAACGTTACAACGTAGTGCTACAACGTATGCGTGGTAATCGATTGAGCATGATGCTCATTGCTTAATGGATTGAATAATTGCAATTTCAATTGGCAGCTACGACGCGCATTCGACGCGGTTGATTTTTTCGCTACAAAATGCGACTTTTGTTTAAATTTTATATTTGGTTATTTTTCAGAATTTAACTTTAACTTTATTTACAAAAAAAAAAACAAATATTTACTTCATGCACATTTCCGACGTACGACGGACTCCCTGGTGTGTAGCAAATACACTCGGCTGCATTAGCCTACAGTGCCGCACTAACTTAGTCACCAAGCTCAATCTTTCCGCTACCTTTACCACATACCACGCTACCGCCACGTGTTACTCATACGCCCCACCGGTCCCATCGACATCGACGTTTGAATTTTGCGCTTTGCGTTCGCAATAAACCGTGCGAGCAGAGCGGCAGCAAAAGTTTTCTTTTTTATTGTTTTCGATTTCCATTTTTATTGCGGTACTTTTTCGTGGGCCTCTGCACCACATAGCAAACTGAAATGTGGAGTGGATTTGCTCGGATTATTCGGTGGGCTTTTGTGGAGTATTTTATAGTAAAGGATAAAAATGCGCGTGTATCCTTCAGAGCAACAAAAAAATTTCTTAGGATTATTTTATTTTTTCCTTTTTTTTTTTTTGGGTAAAAATTCAAGGAAATTGAATTTCTTTTATTTGCTCTTTGTGTCATTGTGCGCTTAGTTCATATACATGCTATGCCATAGAACCAACCAACGAACATTGGGAAAAATGTAGTTTAATCGTTTTCGATTTCGTATTTAACAGTTGACAAAATTCATTGCAGTTATACTTGATTTTTATTGAAAACAGTAAATTGAAATGTTGTCAACGCGAAAGGGCGTAATATTTGTGATTTGTAACAAAACAATTTGCTCGGTTTCCATGCAATTTATTTCCATTTTTATTATTTCATGTTAGTTTCGGCGAAAATCCTACAAAATATTAAGTGTAAATAGTCAAAAGTGATTTTGTATTATATCCAAATGCAATTTAGTTTTGTGTTTATTCAATTTTATGCAAAAATGGTAAAATATACTGCAATGTATGTCAATATTATTATGTTTATCATTTATATTAAATTCTATTAAGATCTATTCAATTCTATTCAATTCTATTCAATTCTATTCAATTCTATTCAATTCTATTCAATTCTATTCAATTCTATTCAATTCTATTCAATTCTATTCAATTCTATTCAATTCTATTCAATTCTATTCAATTCTATTCAATTCTATTCAATTCTATTCAATTCTATTCAATTCTATTCAATTCTATTCAATTCTATTCAATTCTATTCAATTCTATTCAATTCTATTCAATTCTATTCAATTCTATTCAATTCTATTCAATTCAATTCTATTCAATTCTATTCAATTCTATTCAATTCTATTCAATTCTATTCAATTCTATTCAATTCAATTCTATTCAATTCTATTCAATTCAATTCTATTCAATTCTATTCAATTCTATTCAATTCTATTCAATTCTATTCAATTCTATTCAATTCTATTCAATTCTATTCAATTCTATTCAATTCTATTCAATTCTATTCAATTCTATTCAATTCTATTCAATTCTATTCAATTCTATTCAATTCTATTCAATTCTATTCAATTCTATTCAATTCTATTCAATTATATTCAATTCTATTCAATTCTATTCAATTCTATTCAATTCTATTCAATTCTATTCAATTCTATTCAATTCTATTCAATTCTATTCAATTCTATTCAATTCTATTCAATTCTATTCAATTCTATTCAATTCTATTCAATTCTATTCAATTCTATTCAATTCTATTCAATTCTATTCAATTCTATTCAATTCTATTCAATTCTATTCAATTCTATTCAATTCTATTCAATTCTATTCAATTCTATTCAATTCTATTCAATTCTATTCAATTCTATTCAATTCTATTCAATTCTATTCAATTCTATTCAATTCTATTCAATTCTATTCAATTCTATTCAATTCTATTCAATTCTATTCAATTCTATTCAATTCTATTCAATTCTATTCAATTCTATTCAATTCTATTCAATTCTATTCAATTCTATTCAATTATATTCAATTCTATTCAATTCTATTCAATTCTATTCAATTCTATTCAATTCTATTCAATTCTATTCAATTCTATTCAATTCTATTCAATTCTATTCAATTCTATTCAATTCTATTCAATTCTATTCAATTCTATTCAATTCTATTCAATTCTATTCAATTCTATTCAATTCTATTCAATTCTATTCAATTCTATTCAATTCTATTCAATTCTATTCAATTCTATTCAATTCTATTCAATTCTATTCAATTCTATTCAATTCTATTCAATTATATTCAATTCTATTCAATTCTATTCAATTCTATTCAATTCTATTCAATTCTATTCAATTCTATTCTATTCAATTCTATTCAATTCTATTCAATTCTATTCAATTCTATTCAATTCTATTCAATTCTATTCAATTCTATTCAATTCTATTCAATTCTATTCAATTCTATTCAATTCTATTCAATTCTATTCAATTCTATTCAATTCTATTCAATTTTATTCAATTCTATTCAATTCTATTCAATTCTATTCAATTCTATTCAATTCTATTCAATTCTATTCAATTCTATTCAATTCTATTCAATTCTATTCAATTCTATTCAATTCTATTCAATTCTATTCAATTCTATTCAATTCTATTCAATTCTATTCAATTCTATTCAATTCTATTCAATTCTATTCAATTCTATTCAATTCTATTCAATTCTATTCAATTCTATTCAATTCTATTCAATTCTATTCAATTCTATTCAATTCTATTCAATTCTATTCAATTCTATTCAATTCTATTCAATTCTATTCAATTCTATTCAATTCTATTCAATTCTATTCAATTCTATTCAATTCTATTCAATTCTATTCAATTCTATTCAATTCTATTCAATTCTATTCAAATTTATTCAATTCTATTCAATTCTATTCTATTCTATTCTATTCTATTCAATTCTATTCAATTCTATTCAATTCTATTCAATTCTATTCAATTCTATTCAATTCTATTCAATTCTATTCAATTATATTCAATTCTTTTCAATTCTATTCAATTCTATTCAATTCTATTCAATTCTATTCAATTCTATTCAATTCTATTCAATTCTATTCTATTCAATTCTATTCAATTCTATTCAATTCTATTCAATTCTATTCAATTCTATTCAATTCTATTCAATTCTATTCAATTCTATTCAATTCTATTCAATTCTATTCAATTCTATTCAATTCTATTCAATTCTATTCAATTCTATTCAATTCTATTCAATTTTATTCAATTCTATTCAATTCTATTCAATTCTATTCAATTCTATTCAATTCTATTCAATTCTATTCAATTCTATTCAATTCTATTCAATTCTATTCAATTCTATTCAATTCTATTCAATTCTATTCAATTCTATTCAATTCTATTCAATTCTATTCAATTCTATTCAATTCTATTCAATTCTATTCAATTCTATTCAATTCTATTCAATTCTATTCAATTCTATTCAATTCTATTCAATTCTATTCAATTCTATTCAATTATATTCAATTCTATTCAATTCTATTCAATTCTATTCAATTCTATTCAATTCTATTCAATTCTATTCTATTCAATTCTATTCAATTCTATTCAATTCTATTCAATTCTATTCAATTCTATTCAATTCTATTCAATTCTATTCAATTCTATTCAATTCTATTCAATTCTATTCAATTCTATTCAATTCTATTCAATTCTATTCAATTCTATTCAATTCTATTCAATTTTATTCAATTCTATTCAATTCTATTCAATTCTATTCAATTCTATTCAATTCTATTCAATTCTATTCAATTCTATTCAATTCTATTCAATTCTATTCAATTCTATTCAATTCTATTCAATTCTATTCAATTCTATTCAATTCTATTCAATTCTATTCAATTCTATTCAATTCTATTCAATTCTATTCAATTCTATTCAATTCTATTCAATTCTATTCAATTCTATTCAATTCTATTCAATTCTATTCAATTCTATTCAATTCTATTCAATTCTATTCAATTCTATTCAATTCTATTCAATTCTATTCAATTCTATTCAATTCTATTCAATTCTATTCAATTCTATTCAATTCTATTCAATTCTATTCAATTCTATTCAATTCTATTCAATTCTATTCAAATTTATTCAATTCTATTCAATTCTATTCTATTCTATTCTATTCTATTCTATTCTATTCAATTCTATTCAATTCTATTCAATTCTATTCAATTCTATTCAATTCTATTCAATTCTATTCAATTCTATTCAATTATATTCAATTCTTTTCAATTCTATTCAATTCTATTCAATTCTATTCAATTCTATTCAATTCTATTCAATTCTATTCAATTCTATTCAATTCTATTCAATTCTATTCAATTCTATTCAATTCTATTCAATTCTATTCAATTCTATTCAATTCTATTCAATTCTATTCAATTCTATTCAATTCTATTCAATTCTATTCAATTCTATTCAATTCTATTCAATTCTATTCAATTCTATTCAATTCTATTCAATTCTATTCAATTCTATTCAATTCTATTCAATTATATTCAATTCTATTCAATTCTATTCAATTCTATTTAATTCTATTCAATTCTATTCAATTCTATTCAATTCTATTCAATTCTATTCAATTCTATTCAATTCTATTCAATTCTATTCAATTCTATTCAATTCTATTCTATTCAATTCTATTCAATTCTATTCAATTCTATTCAATTCTATTCAATTCTATTCAATTCTATTCAATTCTATTCAATTCTATTCAATTCTATTCAATTCTATTCAATTCTATTCAATTCTATTCAATTCTATTCAATTCTATTCAATTCTATTCAATTCTATTCAATTCTATTCAATTCTATTCAATTCTATTCAATTCTATTCAATTCTATTCAATTCTATTCAATTCTATTCAATTCTATTCAATTCTATTCAATTCTATTCAATTCTACTCAATTCTATTCCATTCTATTCAATTATATTCAATTCTATTCAATTCTATTCAATTCTATTCAATTCTATTTAATTCTATTCAATTCTATTCAATTCTATTCAATTCTATTCAATTCTATTCAATTCTATTCAATTCTATTCAATTCTATTCAATTCTATTCAATTCTATACAATTCTATTCAATTCTATTCAATTCTATTCAATTCTATTCAATTCTATTCAATTCTATTCAATTCTATTCAATTCTATTCAATTCTATTCAATTCTATTCAATTCTATTGAATTCTATTGAATTCTATTCAATTCTATTGAATTCTATTGAATTCTATTCAATTCTATTCAGTTCTATTCAATTCTATTCAATTCTATTCAATTCTATTCAATTCTATTCAATTCTATTCTATTCTATTCTATTCTATTCTATTCAATTCAATTCAATTCAATTCTATTCAATTATATTGCATTAAATTCTCTACTTCATAATATTATCTTCAATTTCTTTATATTTCTTTAAATTTAATTAATTCCTTGATGCTATTCAATCAATTCTTTAATTGTATTTCGTACTTAATTGACGGATTAGTTATCAACATCGCATTAATGCAAATTCAGTAGTAAAACTTTATTCCTGTCTTCAATAACTATTTAATAAACTGAAATCAATTTGAAATCCACTTCAAAATACCATCTAATGATGCTGATGAAGCTATTTATATTTCAATGCAAATGGAAATCTAATGAAACGAGAGTTCAAAATGGTGCGTAAATCATGCGAATATAGGTCGCAAATGAAATTTTTCAATTTACTTTCTCGCACAACAGCGCTGTAAAAATTCTATTCATGAATAGTAAATCGCAGAAAAAATAAATAAATTTACAGCGTGAAATTCCCAAGTCGCTGAATCATTTCCCCAAGCTTTGTTTTTTTCTATTTCACTACTACTATTTCTACATCACAACTACCCAGATACCAGGTTATGTTCGTGGACATTTTTGAGATTTTGTCATTTGACATGGAGGGTGTCGGTGATGGTGATGATGATGATGACTAGATGATGTAGAAGTACGAAATGCCATCACTTCAGTATAGCAGACAAAAGCAGGAGTTCAGATGACTCTTCAATGCTTTATTTACTTTGCTTTGCTTTAAATAATGTCAGAAATAAGTAGAAAGTGTAAAGTTAACAAAATACAGAAATTGCTCCCCCTTTCACCTCACGCATACACTTGATGCTGTGAAAATATTTTTCACAATATCGTCACGTTTTTGACAGAATTCGAAAGACTGTCAATGAAATTGGGTCGTGCATGGGGACTAAAATGCTGTGGTGCACAGTGTCAGGAAATTTTATGTAAGCAAAGTAATGACAAGTTATGTGGTCTATCAATAATAATAAGAATAAAAATAATAATAATAATAGTAAAAGTAATATTGAGGTGACAATATTTCAAAAGTATTACAAAATATATATTTAACAAAAATTGATTGTGATTAATCGAAGTAGGTGCTGATGAATTACATTTCAATGACTGAAAAAAGTAGTTTACGTTTTACTTAAATAAAGTCTTTAATAACCATCCATTAAGGGTATGCATTAAACCTTAAAAGCGACAACTTTGTAAAGTCCTCTTCAGAAAACTCAATTAATTTTCGGCAAATATTAGCATTTCATACCTGAAGGGACAATAAACACGTGAACAGAAGTTTTGAATCGTCGTCTGCCATTATTTATTTGTACAAATTTCCAATCAGATAAGAACAAAATGTCTAAATGGAAGCGTGCGGATTTACTTGGAGACGTGAATCGACACGATAAAACTTTTTTAAAGTCACGTAAAGCCGCTTGGGCTCTGCTGGTGGACAATATTGCGCTCATTTTCAATGTTTTAGGAGTTCTTTTTAAGGTTTCAGTTTTAATTATTAAATTATAAGGTATTAAGGCGTTCGATATGGTGCCTATAATAAAAAGTAGGCTCTGTTTTAAACTGAAAAAATAAGGATTCTTTCAGCAATAATTTAAATCAGTACAATTAAGTCCCGAGACACTTCTTCCCCGGTCAATTAGTACCTGAGAAAATTCTACCCCAAACAATTCTTAACCGAAAATTTCCTCTCGAGACATTTTCCCCTGATAGTGCTTCCTCTAGAAAATATTCCTAAGATATGAACTAGAGATGGGCACGTGACTGAGTTTTGACTCACACTCACTCACGCTTACGAAAGAATAGTTTTAATCACGCACACTCACTCACAATCACGTGAACAAAATTAGGATTCAATCACAATTACGCGTGATCACGCGTGATTCACGTGAATCACGCTGAATCACGCTCACATGCCCATCTCTAATATGAACTGTCGTATATGAATTATACCGAGAAGAATTATCGCGAGAGAGAATTGTCTCGAGTAAGAATTGTCTCGGAGAGAATTTTTCTTCTGATAGTGCTTCCTCTAGAAAATATTGCAAAGATATGAACTGCACACAAAAAAAAATTTCACCAACAACCAGTATTCATCACATTGATGATTTCATTCATTGAACTTCGTATTTTTTCAGTGTTTTTCATTTTTAGTATTTTTTATATCATCAAATTTCAAACAAAAATTGGTTTCCATTTACACATTTAGGTTTTTATATTTATTTTACATTTATATTTAAATGAATATGGTTTGATATCCAAAATGCATCAATATGATGTTCATTTTTTCATTAATATAATGAAATGGAGGCTTCGAATAATTAGCAATTATATTTTATAAATCATTTAAGAATTATAAATACATAAATGTGTAAATGGAGACAAATTTGTGTTTGAAATTTGATATTGAAAATGAAAAACATTTAAAAAATACGACTTTAATTCAATGAATGAATTCATCAATATGATGAATTCAGGTAGTTGAAGGTGAAGTTTTTGGTGACATTTTTTGTGTGTGTCGTAGAATTGTCGCGAGAAAGAATTGCCTCGAGTAAGAATTGTCTCGAGTAAGAATTGTCTCGAAGATGAATTATCTTGGGGAAGAATTGTCTGGGGGAAGAATTGTACGGCAATGTAATACCATACACATATATGCTCATATATACTATATTTATAATTCCTATAAGGTTTATGATATTTAATTGTTAAATACTACTTGCTTGATTTATAAAATATTATTTTGAAAAAAACCAAATTTTTTTTTTTCAAAATTTATTAATTGATGCACATTTTTTTACGAATTAAAAAAAAATATTCAAAAAAAAAAATTCTGAAAAAAATTTATTCGTAAAAAAAAATTAACAAAAACAAAAAATTGTAAAAAAAAAAAATTCCTCTCGTCAGTAAATGGCAAACCTACGAGAGTAAAAAATTGCCTATGAAAAGCTCTCGCCCGCCGTTCGGATTCGGCAATAAATTGTCCCACCACTTTGAGTACAAATATAACACGCACAGCTCAAAATGGTCGGCCTTAGTTCTTATAGAGCTGTAGTGCCAAACTATTATATTATTAGAGGCGATTTCTAAATATTATATCTGAGTGCGCACCTACGAACTCTGTTCATTATTATGATGATGAATTAATACATCATAAATTTGCATATACTTTCTCAAATTGAAGCACACTATATCAGTCATTCATCAAATTGATGATGAATTCATAACATGATGAATTGATATTTTGTACTGATCATTATTTAGATTTCTTCTTCAAAAAAACGAATAATGGTTTGAAGAACGATATTTATCAATATGAAGATTTTTTTTCATATTATGTATTTCTTTTTTGTAGTGATCACTATTAAGAATTGTTCTTCAATACAATGAATAATGGTTTGAAGAACAAAATTCATCAATATGAAGAAGATTTATTGTTTTTTTTTTTTTAATTTAAATAGTTTAAATTTTAAATAATACTTTTAAATAACATTCGTCCAAAATGAAAATAAAAGAATTAATAAAAATTCTCAATTCTATGGTCACTCAATTGTAGCTCGTTATGGAGATTTATGCAAGAATTCATTGAAATGTGAACTCGAATATATTAGATTTGAGAAAAATGAAAAAATAAATGAAATATTTTTATATATATATTTATTTTTTCCTCATACTCAACATTTTTACGAAAGTTTTTCACCTCTCTGTGCTTAGTGCTTAGTACATGTCTAGAAAGTTTACATTTATATTTTTATTTTATATTCTTTCCGTGCCGTCATTTCCACCCCCTAGGTGATGTGATGCACTCGAGTGAAAGTAAATTTCTGTTAATTCATTTGCAAAATGTCTGCCACGTACAAAGTGCGTAGGTACTACGTAGTATGTAGTATTATGCTGGTGCTGCTACTTCGACTCCGTCACTTTGGAACACTGTGTATGTGTGGGACGCTTTTGTGTCGCCAGACAGAATGGCAGAGAAAATGTAATACATAAAAAAAAAATATATAATATAAATAAAATTCACTCACTGGCTGCTGTTGCATAAATTAATTGAAATGTAATTAGGCGAATTGAAATTGTAATGAGTTGTAGGTGGATTTGGCGTAGTAAATAAAACTTTCGTTAAAAAGTATACTAAATATGTTTATAAATCAGTGTAAATAAAAGATGCACTTAAAATTTAATTAATAGAATAAATAAAAATTAAAAAAGTAAGTTTATTTTTAGTATTTAAAGATTGGCAAAAAATGAATTATCGAGTTTCCTTTCTGGTATAAAAAATGAAAAATTTGATTTTTCCGAATTAAATTTTACTGAATTTGAGCAATTTAATCAATTAATGACTACACATACAAAATACCATACCCACGAAAAACTGAACCTTTAAGGAAGGACATGATCATGGCCAGTTCATCCAGGGTTCTACTAAGGTTTAACTAATGTTCCCCTAGGGTTCTACTAGGGTTTTACTAGGGTTTTACTTGAGTTCTACTTGGGTTCGACAATGGCTCTACTTGGATTCTAATAGGGTTCTACTTGGGTTCTACTAGAGTTCTACTAGAGTTCTAGTATGTTTCTACTAGGGTTCTACTAGGGTTCTATTATAGTTCTATTAGGGTTCTACTATGGTTCTACTATGTTTCTACTATTGTTCTGTTATGGTTCTTCTAGGGTTCTAATAGGGTTCTACTCGAGTTCTCCTAGAGTTATACTAGAGTTATACAAGGGTTCTATTAGAGTTCTATTAGGGTTCTACTATGGTTCCACTATGGTTCTATTATGGTTCTTCTAGGGTTCTACTAGGGTTCTACTCGGGTTCTCCTAGAGTTATTCTAGGGTTCTACTAAGGTTCTATAAGGGTTCTACTATGGTTCTATTATGGTTCTTCTAGGGTTCTACTAGGGTTCTACTCGGGTTCTCCTAGAGTTATTCTAGGGTTCTACTAAGGTTCAACTAGGGTTCTAGGGTCCTGATCGGGTTATGAGAAGGTAAATATACAATTATCAGTTAACGATTATAGTACCATTTCTACTAGGGTTCTACTAGGGTTCTATTAGAGTTCTATTAGGGTTCTACTATGATTCTACTATGGTTCTACTATGGTTCTATTATGGTTCTTCTAGGGTTCTACTCGGGTTCTACTCTGGTTCTACTCGGGTTCTCCTAGAGTTATTCTAGGGTTCTACTAAGGTTCAACTAGGGTTCCCCTAGGGTTCTACTAGGGTTCTACTTGGATTCTACTGAAGGTTGTACTAGGGTTCTACTTGGGTTCTACTTGGGTTCTACTAGGGTTCTACTTGGATTCTACTAGGGTTCTACTTGGATTCTACTGGAGGTTCTACTAGGGTTCTACTAGGATTCTACTAGCGTTTTACTAGGATTCTACTAAGGTTCTACTAGGATTCTCCTAGAGTTATACTAGGGTTCAACTAAGGTTCAACTAGGGTTCTACTAGGGTTTTACTAGGGTTTTACTTGGATTCTACTAGGGTTCTACTTGGATTCTACTGAAGGTTGTACTAGGGTTCTACTTGGGTTCTACTTGGGTTCTACTTGGGTTCTACTAGGGTTCTACTTGGATTCTACTAGGGTTCTACTTGGATTCTACTGGAGGTTCTACTAGGGTTCTACTTGGGTTCTACTAGGGTTCTAGTAGGTCTCTACTAGGGTTCTAAATACTATCGTTCTTCTAGTGCTCTACTAGTGTTCTACTAGTACTACAACGAAATCTATCGTAATATTGTACTTTTTTTAGGACATAAAAAAATAAAATAAAATTTTATATAAAAGTTAGTCGAATAGTTCAAGTTCATTGATATGCATGCAGTAGTACAGAAATAAATCTTTTTCACACTTACTACAATGCATTTTAATGAAAAAAATGTGCCAGAAACTACTAGATTTTTTCTTGTTTTTTAATAAGAAAACTTTAAAAATTAAAAATACAATTAGCTCGAGCGCATAGAAAACCATAACAATTTCTTCATTTATTTGATGCGGCGTCCAGTTCGAAAAGTAAGCAAAATAAATTCCAAGGGCTTAAAATGCAAAAGTTTTGCAAAGCGCAAACTGTCGAGAAAAATGTTTATTACAAAAACATAAAATGTACAAAAAATATATATTTCTCTTTTGCACGTAGCGCGCACATAAATCCTTTTAAATAATCGTTTGGCACGTTTTTAAAAATATTTTCTTTTTTTTTTGCTTTTTTTGTACAATGCCGCCAAACCCGATATCCTGGCACTTATTATCCTGAACGCAAAAGTGTTGCGCGGTTAACCAGCAAAATTGTATATAGTATTTTTATTGTGTTGTTCTATACTGTGCTGTGTTGGGCGGGAAATAAAAGAATTACTTAAAGATGCCGTTGAAAAAGTGTTGCCACTGCGGAAGAACACTTCAGTCTGACGTTGTAGTGGAATAAGACGATGCCAGAGAAGGAAGATGCAGCTCAGGTCTGATGCGACGCAATGCAAATACAAAAGGAAATTAAAATTAATCACGTTTCCCAGGCTGTATGCGCAGCAAAAAAAATATAGGTATTTTTTCTAATATTACGAGTTGGTGCATTTTTAATTTATGAATACTAAGACAATTAGTAATTTTAAAAAAATGATTTTAATTCCATTAATAATTGAACAATTTAAATAAATTTTACTTTTCGTAAATTATGGGTTTTAAGAGACACCCCCTGAAGGCTGATGGAATTAGTAACACTGACGTACTCAATCTTCTTTATATATCATATTTTAAAAAATAAAACAACGAATAATATGTTCACTCGGTGGGTGTTCATTTGCAAATTGTGCTTTATTCGTTTATATATTTTTAGTTTGTTCTTAAACCATTTTAGCACATGTATAAACCCACTCAAAAAATGTATGTGTATATCAGAGACTGTATAGAATCGGAACCGGTACCTAAATCTTTTCAAATTTTTGGAACCGGTATAGAAATCGTTATTAAAAAGTTGTGTGGAATCGGGATCTGAACCCAAATATTTTTTTTGGTAGGAATCGGAACCGGAACAGCTATTTTAAAAATCATGGAACCAGATCCAGAACCGGTATATAAATCGTTATTAAAAAAATGTGTGGAACCGGGATCTGAACCCAAATAATTTTTTTGGTTGTAATCGGAACCGGAACAGCTATTTTAAAAATCATGGAACCAGATCCAGAACCGATATTTTAGTGACTGTCAAAAATCGAAATCGGATTCGGTACCGTTTCGGTTTTTGAAACCAGAATTGGAACCGTTATTGAAAAAATGTGTGAATCCAGAACCAATATCGGAACCCATTTAATTTGTTTGGTTGGAAAAGAAAAAGAAACCGAAACCGCTATTTTAAAATTCTTGGAACAAGAAAACGATACCAATATAGTCTTGTACCTGGTATATATTTTGTAGAATCTACAGTACACCTCGTTCAAATTTTTAATTCAGTAGGACGACAAATAATCCTCTGTGGAAAGAAAGCGAAGGTTCAAATAATTCTAGTTCGGTGGCTGAACTTGGACCAGTGCAGTGTTCTATATAGTAAATAATTTTTTTACATAAAAGAGAGACAACACCTATCGATCTACATCAATATTTAAAAATATTTTGTCAAACATTAATTTGACATTTGTTATTTGCAGGAAATTTTTTTGTTGGCAAACTATTTATAATTAATAATGCAGATCGATAGGTGCTTTGAAAACAAACTAAAATTGCCTTTACATCACTATTTTATCTAGTACCATTAAAGAGTTATAGCAAAAAAACAAAAAGATTCGCCCTTTTGGCATGACAAGATTTTCAATTTTTCCAAATTCTCCGTTTTTTTGCTATACTTTTTTATTGGTACAAAATAAAATAGTAATGTCAAGGTATTAATTGTTTGTTTTTCAAGCAGCTATCGAACTGCGTCATTATTTAAAAATATTTTGCCAAAAAAAAATTCCCGCAAATAACAAATGGCAAATTAATGTTTGACAAAATTTTTAATTAACGATGCCAATAGATAGGTGCTTTCAAAGCAAACAATTAATGCCTCTACATTACTATTTTATCTTGCGCTAATAAAAAGTTATAGCAAAAAAAACAAAAATATTTGCGTTTTGATCAGGATATAGCCTCACAAAATCTGTATTTATAATTCAGTACATTGTCCAAATCTAAATATATTTAATATACGTTATAATAATTGACGAATAAACCAAAATAACAGATACAATTTAAAAAAATATAAAATTTGCTAATTTTTAAAGCACTTAAAACTTTAAAATTTGATTTCCCAATATTTTTAAAAATGCACATTCGCCCTTTTGGTATGACAGTGACGATATTATGTATATCTCACACTCATGCTTCAATTCAATTCGTGATTAAAAGGACATTAGACGAGTTTAAACAAAACGCATTTTAATTGATGAACAGGTGTGAGACGAGACAGTTAAATTATTTCTGATATAATATACAATATTTCCAATGCATTTCTCTAACACCAACTGTTTATTGCAGCATTCATCAAGCACTCGGCTTCTGCGAAAATATGCAGCGACTGTGCCATACAGCCTCCCACAAACTTGAAGGAAATGTAAATTAAATGCCGCAACGTTGTGGCAACGTTCAGGCAATGTTGCTGCAATGCGCACAAAGTTTTGCAATCTTTTTACCTTCACACGTACAAATAAAATATGATTTGTTTGAAATGTTTCTTTTTTTTCTTGTTTTTGTTTAATTTATGCACGGAATTCTTTGCTGCAGGAATTTAGTGTGGTCGCCATTGCCACAAAATCACTTGGCGTAGTTACTGCTGCTGCTGCTACGGATCCTTAATCGTTTTCTTGCACTTTGTTTTTGGCTCTTTGGCTGCTGGCACTTGGCGCACGCGATAACGCGCACTTGAAGAAAGAATTCTGAATGGATGGATGGAAGGAAGGAATTGCCAAGGTGCGGTTGAGTAATGAAGTGGCGTAGGAGGTAGCAGCAGCCTCCAAAGCAACAAGAAAGAAATTCAGAATAGTGAAACTTGTTACAAAGGAGTTGTGTTGAGTTGGAACTTGCAGTGGGTAGATAAAGCATTTGCTGCATTGAGAATGCTGTAGTGCATAAGATAAAATTTTTTTTTTATTTCAAAAAAAGTGTCATAATTCACACAGATTTCGAACTAACCTTTTTTTTTGTTAATTTAAATTTCTCGCACACATCGTCTCATGTAACAGCTTCATTAATATAAATACAAATTCGCATAATTAAAGCGAACGCATAAACGTGCGTCTGTCAGGCTTCATAAATTCTTGCCGCAGCAACAACATGCATCACTGCAACAGCAGCAATCAGTAGTATCATCAACAGCATCATCAACATCATCAGCATCATCATCATCATCAGTATCATCAGCAACAATAAACATCTTTAGCTGCAATTTCATCGTCAGTTGACTGACAGCGATACGCCACGATCGACCGACCGACCGACCATTAATGTTGCATAAATTTAAATTTCTCTGTGATAAAAATGCGGGTAATTTGACTTAAAAATATCCTTATTTACACAGCCACCAGCAGCAGCAGCACGCAAACAATTCATTTTACACACACCCCGAAGTAATACATCAAACATAGCCTGTATTCTTATTTTATGCTGCGCCGAGTATAAAATTAAAATTTCCCACTAGTCGAAATAAATATCAGTTTAACTGAAAACCAATCATTTAAATAAATATCCAAGTTCACACGTCTTTAAATATGCAATAAATTCAGATTTAAAATGTTGACCCGGTCGTTGACTGAATTTATTGCATGTCGCTGGTAGTTGATTGTGGGATTATTTTATTATGAGTATAAAATGTACTTGATTTGTATTTTAACTGTTGTTATTTTTAGAGTACAACAAACTTTCGACGGAAAATGTCAACTCAAAGTTATTAAAAACTTTGAACAGAAAATCGATTTGCATTAAGATTGGATTGAATATGGAATAAACCGAGACGGAATTAAAATCTATCAAATCCAAATCCAGCTTCAAATAATCCACTTTGAGACAAATTTATTTAGAAAAGGCCTATTTAAAGTAAATATATCATTTCGTCACCGTAGCGCCAAAAGGGTGAATGTGCATTTTTAAAAATGTTGAGAAATCAAATTTTTAAATTTGAAGTGCTTTAAAAACTAGTAAATAATATATTTTTTAATTTTTTTTTTTACTTGTTATTTAAGTTTATTCAGCTATTATATCACGACCCAAGTAACTACTTAGTGACAACTTAAGTGGTAGCCACACAGTTGCAATTAAAGTGTTTGTTCTAAATCATGCGAAATATACTTATTTTCCACCCGATTGCCAGTCAAACAGCCCCGGGGCGAGGCTTAGTTGCCACAAATTGTGATCCATTAAAGTTTCGGTTCAGCTATTTGGAACTTGAACTGTAATTTATGTGTAGATTAAAAATAAAAATAATAAAGATCCTACGCAGTGCCATTAACGTGAATGTTTGTCCTGTAATAAAAAATAAAAAATACGCATGGCATAATAATAGAAGTCTCTACGAACAGAGTTTTCGGCAAACTACAACTCTAATTTAACAAACGGTTCAAGTTTTCGGGTTAAAGTTTATATTCTACCCCCTCTAATTTTTACGCGCACACAAAAAATGCAATTTGTGAATATTTATTAAAATTGCGATTTTCTCTATTTTTTAAATTTTGCTTTTGCGGATGTATATTTTTGCAACACAACTTTCCATAAACATATGTAGTGGTTGTTATAAATATGTCGTGTATAATAATATACATTTATTAAATATTAAAGTTAATTAGCTACATTATATATAAACATGTTCCTATAAGGTTCTTCATTCTATACTTGCCTCATATATGGAACATAATACATATAATAATTTGCCACTTTTTGCCACCTAACAGCAACAAAGTTAATTCCACCATTTATTGTATATTGTGCCATTATCAGAATGATTGACTTATATATCACAGCATTGCGACATATTATTGCGTATGTTCCATACATGTTATTAGTCACCTCTTTGGGACTACATATTATTAGTTTGCAACACTGGTGTCAGAGGTAACTTAAAAGGCACCTAATAGCAATAAAGTTAATTCCGCCCTTGAATGACGGCATTGCGACATATTATTGCGTATGTTCCATACATGTTATTAGTCACCTCTTTGGGACTGCATATTATTAGTTTGCAACACTGGTGTCAGAGGTAACTTAAAAGGTACACATATGCCACAATAGTTTGTGGCAATTGTCGAGCCGTGGTTGCTTGGGGTGTATAAAATTTTCTTCGTTTTGGACAATTTACTGAATTAAAATACGGATTTCGTATGGCTATATCCTGACCAAGAAGCAAATATTTTTGATTTTTTAGCCATAGCTTTTTATGGGTAATAGATAAAATTGTGGCATTAATTGTTTGCGGTAAAAATAACGTAAAGATTCGCCCTTTTGGCATGACAGAAATTAGTTTCGATTCACATTCGCCGTTTTGGTTTCGACTTTTGTGGCTAGAAATATACAAAAAAATCACACACAGTTTTGGTACAGTACACTTAAGGAAAATCTACATTTAAAATTGTAAAAAAAAAACAAAATAAGAATTTTGTGAAAAGGTAAAATTTATTGCAAATTGCTTTTCGAGGGGTAAATTTTGTGTTATTTCTCTAATTCATATGAAATTGTTATAGTATATAAAATTATAAATATTTAGTTGAGAATTGTAGAATTTTTTTATACCAGAGATAATCTTAGTAGAAATTTTATTTATTATGATCATGATCAAAACTGACTGGTTGGATTGTGACAAAAGGGCTTAGAAGGGAGCTAATATTGAAGTTCCAAAAATGTTCTAATTCAAAATCGGTTTAGTCGAAGTGATTTTTGAAAGTATCAAATTATACTCCGTGTTATGAAACAACAAAAACTAAACATAAAATACTGAACAAATCGAATTAAAAATCGAACATTTCTTACAAAAAAGTTGAAAACAACCGCATGTGAACCTTGGTGCTGTACAAAAAAAAAAACTATTCGGAGGTTCATTATACGCTCCAAGATGTTCCAAGTAGGGGACAAAAAAAAGTTGTTGCTAACCCCATTTTTGGACAAAATGTAATGCTAAGAAGACACACTGGTCCAACGTTAATTTGGTCTAATCTTTTAGAGAGATTAATCATGTGAACTGCCCCGAAATAGGCTCTATTGAAAAAAATTGGGCATTCGTGAAGAGTGATCCTAAAGAAGTTTCTGTTGCCATTGAAAAAATACAAAATAAAATAAACTTTCCATTGTGATTGTGATATATAATATATGTGTTTATCAAAAAATTAAACTCGACATATTTCAATATAGTTTCCATACAGTTTGTTTTTGCATATTCATAGGTTTCGGAAAAGTTCTTCGGAACTGCTATTCAAAATACTTCTATCAAAAATCAATATATTGCGTTAATGAAAAGAAAAAATGATTCTAAACCTGAGTAGACCAAATATTTATAAATTTCAATTTAAGTTGCCCAAGACAAATACCATACGGATATTTCTAAAATGAACATTTGGTGCCACCAGCTCAACAATGTTTATAAAATATACAATGTTTATAAAATATATGCACAATTAGTGTCATATTTTGAAATAATTAAAACATTATTTAAAAATTTTAACATATTTACACATCTGTAAGTATTTTTCAATTGTCATCCACAAAACATACCATATTTTGCAATTATTTAGCATAAAATGATTGACACACACATAACAATGTTTTATTACAATACCGCCGCGTGACTGTTGTCAATTAAGTGTGAAACGAGAGGATATTTGCATGACTAGTACAAACAACAAACATTATTTATACGAAAAATGTATGAAGTACAAATATATATGGGGTATTTATTTGAAATTTATTGCATGCAGCTAGTGGCGCTAAAAACTTAATGTGTTCTAATTATAATGCACTAAAAACACAACCAACTTTGGTACAAAACACAAATGCAAAATTAAATACATAAATGTATGCTAAAAGCGATGTGATTTATGAATTTTAATTAAATATTTCCATTGAAATTCAGAGCTATTCGTATGAATAAATGACATGGCGTGGTATAAATTTAAACTGTATTCAAATGAGTCGAATTTTAATATGGTTTTTAAAATGGCAAGTTAATAACTTACTGCTGCGAATCTCAGTAGCATTAAACAGTTGTGCCTTAGTGAATGGCGCATAACTTACCTGAAAATAGAAAATAATTTTAAAAATTAATAATTTATATATTTCAAGTAATATAAATAAAAAAAAAGAAGGGGAGTATCAGTGGAAGTAAGTCTAAATCATTTCGAAAATTTATTAGTTTCCCAGTCAAAGTTTTTGGCAGGGTCAAAGCAGTATAGAACGTTCAAAGTTCAGAAATATATTTTTGAAATATTATAAACAAGGCATAGTGTTTATCAAAAGGTTCAAATTTTCTGCAAGTTCCCAAATATGACGAGAATATGATAATAAAATTTCATAAATTTTAACAATCTGTTGTACACTTCCCAAACTAATACAATTAAATGTGTGTTTGCCGGAATATGCCCGAAATATTCCTGAAAAATTCCAGATATTTTGTCTCGGTATAGAACGTTCCCAAGACAAAATTTAGGGAGAGGTTAGGGCAATTCAAAAAGATATAACATTACAAACAGACACAGGCAGAGTATGTATGAAAAGCAGCCTATTTTCTGCCCGTTTTCAAAATATGTCGTGAATCTGATATTAAATTACCATAAAATTGAACAACCTGCTATATATTTCTCAAAATATTCCATTTATCTGTGTGTTTGCCGGAATTATGCCCGCAATATTGCTAAAAATAGCAGAAATTTTGTCTTGGGTTCCCCAGACAAAATTTTTGGCATTATCGAGGAAGTTTAGAAACATTTTTTCGACATATTTCAAACAGACAAATGCTGAGTTTGTATCACAGGCTGTCTATTTTCTGCCTGTACCCAAAACATGCCGTGAATCTGCCAATAAAATTTCTCATCCTGCTATACACTTCCTAAAACATTCCAATTATCCGTGTGTTTGCCGGAATTATGTCCGAAATATTTCTGAAAAATGCCAAACATTTTGTCTCGGGTTTCCCCAAACAGATTTAAACAGACAAAGAAGGAGTTTGTATCACAAGCTGTCTGTTTTCTGCTCATTTCCAAAATAAAGGGTTTTCCAATAAGAGCGCTACAAAAGTTTTTTTCAAGGGTTTTTCAACAGGGACGCTACAAAAGTAGAGCGACAAGGACAGCAAACGACGCCATATTTCTTGAAGCTCTTTTGACATTTCTCTTCAGTAAGGTTTGCCATTTCATGATGGAAATATATACGAGCCAACAATGAGTTGAAATTATTAAAATTTACTACCGAATTTCAAATTCGTGTATCTTTCTATCATGAAATGGCAAACCTTACAGAAGAGAAATGTCAAAAGAGCGGCAAGAAATATGGCGTCGTTTGCTGTCCCTGTCGCTCTACTTTTGTAGCGTCCCTGTTGAAAAACACTTTATGTCGTAAATCTGGATTTAAAATAGCACAAAATTTTACAACCTATATGCTTCCTAAAATTTTCCATTTATCCGTGTGACATAATTTAGAAAAATGCCAGAATAAATGCCAAACATTTTGTCTCGGGTTCTACCAACCAGATTTAAACAGACAAAGGAGGAGTTGTATTACAAGCTTTCTGTTTTCTGCTCATTCTCAAAATAAACCGTAAATCTGCCATTCAAATTTTACAACTTTGAAAAATATTCCATTTATTTGAAATATTCCTGAAAAATACAAACAATTTTGTCTCGGGTTGTTCGAAGTATTTCATGCAAACAAAGGCGAAGTTGCCAAAATATGCCGAAAATATGCCGGAAATCTGCCTTAGAATGAGCACCAAATATTATATTATGCCATACGTTCGATAAACTTCCATTTATATTTATGTTTGTAAAAATATGCTGGAAATATTCATGAAAAATTACAAATTTTATCCCGGGTTATAAATTTTCAACTTCTCCATGTAATATGAAAATATAATTTCTGTATATTCAAAATATGCTTATTCTTATTGCATATTTAGCTTTTTGCTAAATATGAGAAACAAATCTGCTAAAGACGGCTATTTTTATACCCTACACTAAGAGTGAAAGGGTATATTCAGTTTGGTACGCCGTTTGTAACACCCAGAAGGAAGCATCTCCGGTATGGAAAAGTATATATATTCTTGATCAGCATGACCTCCTGAGTCGATTTAGCGATGTCCGTCTGTCCGTCTGTCTGTCTGTCCGTCTGTCTGTCCGTCTGTCTGTCTGTCTGTCTGTCTGTTGAAATCCCTAAGACTTTTAAAATTGAAGAGCTAGATAAATGAAACTTATAACTTAGATTACTAATATACCTACGCTGTATGTGCGAAAAATCGGTCCATTGTGACCTATGATCCGACCACTTATGTTCAAATACCTCATATAAAATGTACATATAAAGATCAATTTTTATGTATACGTGCTTAGGTAAACTTTTTTGGTCAAATATATATTGACATCATGCTCAAATACATGATAATAATGTTTTACGGCGAAAAGACTTGTGGTTCACAAAAAAAAAAATCGAAATTCGGTACACCTACCCATTTGTAAATATGGGTATCAAATGAATGGAAATTCTTCAGCGATTGAATGTTTGTAGTTATTTTCAGGATTCGTATACCCTGGTGACCTATATATCACTTTGAATGGTAACCACACATATGTGTAGGGTATTTATAGTCGGCTTAGACCGACTATAATTTTGATAATCCTAACTATCATAATTACACCTATTTTAAAATTTCCCATGTGATCTAACCTTCCCAACTGTTTTTTTTTATTGTGACTTTTAAAAATTTTAGCATTTATTTAATAATGCATATTTTTGAAAATGAAGATGAGCTGGAAAAAAGTTAGCAATTTTGCTTGTTAATTTGAACTATGCTCTAGATAACCATAAATGATTTTCTTGTTCAACATTAGATCCTAATAGCTAAAAAATTAATTCAAAAATAGGCTCAAAATTTAAAAATGTTCAAGTTCAGATTAAAATATCTGTAAAGCATATAGGCATTTAAGCATTTATTGGTATATTAAAATTAGTCTTAATAATTAGAAGAAAATTTGCGTGAAAAGTTTTTGAAAAACTAGTTGTGTTAGTGATAGTAATTCCGGGATTCTAAAAATTGTCTAAAAAGGGCTTCAAATTTCGATATTAATTTTCGTTAAAAAGTTAAGAGTAATAAAAAAGGTTCAATTATATTATTACCATTATTGTTTTTACTGTTTTTAATATTAAACATTTTTGAAAATAGTCTCAAAATGAAAATAAAGACTATGCTGTTTATTCGAGACCTGCACAACTATTAGTCATGCTGTCGTACCATCAATTAAATTCATTTTGTTATCGCTACCAAACAATACAATAGAATTTAGCAAATAACCATTATTTTAATTCATCTGGGAGATAATAAAAACTCTTTCTGAAAAAATAAAGAAGCAGGCAACCCCTTCGGCAGATGTTCAAGCATTATGAATAGTCAATTTGTTAACGTAAGTCCAATGGAATTATGCACAAATTTTGCTTACTTCATTATTCGACTTTATCACACAGTCTGTCCAACTGGCATTTGGATTTTCTATATTATACATCTCCCTCTTCGTACTCCGTCAATATACAACGCCTTGGTGTCAGTTGTCAGTACTAAAAGTAGAACCCTTTCCATTGCTGACGACGCGACGTTTCTTTGCACAAGTAATTATTCATTGTCACTGTAATTAGGAAGACGAGAAAAGCCTTTTGAATTCTTTCCAAATACGTTGAGCAAACAGCACCAGTAACCATACAAAATACCGGAGTTGTGCTCGAATATCTCGTCTCGCCACTGCTACCAAATTGCCAACTGTTTTGACAAGTTGTGACAATTTCTTAACTCTATTATTTGCTGTACGCCTTTTGGCTCATTGTCTGCCATGTCATAGCTCAGACATGACCAGACAATAGGGTCGCTCGGTCGGTCCAACCAACCAACCAACGAACCACCGAACCGGCGACACACGCATCAAACTGAATCAGAAGGAATTCGTTACTATGCTATTTTAGGAAAATGAAGAATGACTTGAAAAAGAGCGTAAAAAATGTTGCACATCATCAATACCTTAACAATATAGATTTTTTTTGTTCATCTTTGTTTTGTAGTACAGCACAGTCAACAATTCGGAAGTCGAGATATTGACAGGCAGATAGATAGACAGACAGACACACTATCTTTTGAGTACACAAAAAGTCTCGTTGGCAGTAGCAGCAGCACAAAAACGTAAACAAATCCCACTGACAGTCATGGCCAACAAATTACCTATGGACTGTGAAAAAGTGCAGCACATATTGCACGATGATGATGATGAACGTGGTAACAGCATGTCGCACGAACAATGTGTGTTGATGGCAGACAAATATTGCACTGGACCAAGTGGCATAGGCCGTCGGAAAAGTGCTGCGGTAAACAAATGTTTGAGTTTTTTGTTACTCTGAAACTTTGAGGAGTAGTTGACAGTTTGTGCAGATCACAAAAAATGCAGCAACATAACACGAAATTAAATGAATGTGTAAAGAAAAACTCAGGTTTTCTTGTTGGCAAACATGAAGGCAGTCAGTTTGTAGATAAGAATTTGATTGAAATTTAAAAAATTGTATTTAGTTTTTAAATTTAAAGAATTTTCTAGCATTTAACATACTTTTATTAAAAGTTGCTATAATATATCAGAAGAAAAAGTCCCATTGATTTTATGGTTCTTGAATAATTCATTTTTTTTTATATTAGTTCAAAAGTTTTCCAGTAAATTTGATAATATTTAAAAAATTCAGTATCAATTTCTTAATAATTTCAATATTATTGAGTATAATGGTATAAATACTATTGTTTTAATGTTTTGTCTCCTATTATAATAAACGTCTCATTGTGAGACACCGAAAAACTTTACACAAGAAGAAAATGTCCCATTAAATACTTAATGGAACGACCATTGATTTTATGGTTCATGTATAATTATTTTTTTATATTAATTCAAAAGTTTATCAATAAATTTGATAATATTTTAAAAATTCAGTATCAATAATTTAATAATTTCAATATTATTGAATATAATGGTGTACATACTATTGTTTTAATGTTTTGTCTCCTATTATAATAAACGTCTCATTGTGTGACACCGAAAAACTTTACACAAGAAGAAAATGTCCCATTAAATATTTAATGGAACGACCGTTGAATTATGGTTTATTATTAATAATTTCTTTCTTATTGATTCAATGAATTGATGGTATGAATTTGATAGTATTTGATAATTCAGTACATATAATTGAAGAATTTCAATATTATTAAATATAATGGTATGAATACTATTGTTTTAATGTTTTTTGTCCTATAATAATCAACGTGTGACTCATTGATTTTTTGGTTCATGTATTAACCGTTTTTAATATTGATTCAAAAGTTTTGTAATGAATTTGATAGTATTTAAATAATTCAGTACCTATAATTTAATACTTTCAATATTATTGAATATAATGGTATAAATACTATTGTTTTAATGTTTTTTCTCCCATTATAATACAAAACTCACTGTGCGACACGCAAAAACATTGCACAAGAAGTAAATGTCCCATTAAGTACGTAATGGAACTACCATAGATTTTATGGTGCATGTATTAATCTTTTTTAATATTGATTCAAAAGTTTTGAAATGAATTTGATAGTATTTGAAAATTCAGTACCTATAATTTAATACTTTCAATATTATTGAATATAATGGTATAAATACTATTTTTTTAATGGTTTTTCTCCTATAATATTAAACGTCTCACTATGTGACACATAAAAACGTAAATACAAATAGAGACATGTTTGCTTTGTGTGTCATTCTGAGAGTTTACACGAAATTCTGCGAGTTTACACAAAATGTGTGATAATCCACATTATTAAATACCTTTTTGGTAGGAACTCAATGTATTTAATGTAAATTCATAACATTTAATTTTTTTTTATTTTATTTATTACAGAAAATAAATAATTCATCAAATTTTTATAAAGCAAATGACTCAAAAACGCAGATTCAATTTACAAGAATTAATTATTGAAAATTAAAGCGAACATTTAATGTGTCATAACCTTTTGCAACGAGAAGTGTCTTTTTATATGTGTGTGATTTCTTCAATTTCAATTTCGAAATATAACAAAAATATATAATTACAATAAAATAACCAAAATTAATTTATGTTTTAACACCCAGAAAAAAATACTATATAAATAATAGTTTTTTACTATTAAAAATATTCAATAGGATAAATTATTATTTTAATTGGAAAATACCATTAAATACTAGAAAATACCATGACATTGCTATTGAGTTTATTGTATACTATTTATTGTATACTATTAAATAAATAATTGTCCTATTGACCAATTTTAATGGGATTTGAGGGAATTTTTTTCTCGGTGAATAAATTATTAAGAAAATGTAATTTCATTATACCATGAAATTAATAATACGTAACAATTAATATTTATAGGCCATGCCATTGCAATTAAAAAATTATAAACTCTAAAATGTATGGTACAACAACACATTGTATTAACAGTTTGAACATTATTGAACTAATAGTATACATCCTATTGATCAATTTAAATAATTGTTTCTCTATGGACATACTATTAATTTGCAATGTTTTTTCTGATTTCTATTATGAAACGAATTCAAAACGATCACGGTGAAATATTTGATTGTAGAGTTTTTAATTAATGTACACTCAAAAAAATCTTATTAAAATTGGTTAATGGGAAAGTTATTAATTCAATAGTACACAAAAAATAAATATTTTTATATAAACATAGAATTTTATAGTATTTAATGGTATTTACCTAATTAAATAATAATTTATCCTATTGATTAATTTTAATAGCAAAAAAACTATTTTCAGAGTGAACTTAGAAATGTATTTTTATTAGTTTTGATTCAATAACTAATGGTTTGACAATATTTTTAAATTACGCTGTAAATTGTTGAAAATAATATTACTAAATGCTGAAGTTACAAAATTAATTGATTCATTAATGTCTATAGCCAATATTACACGCCAAAAGGAGTGCCTAAATAAATATCTAAAAAAAGATGCGATAAAGTGCATCGTTGACATTGAATTGAATAGTAATAGAATGGCAATTGATGCCGACACACCAAATTAGTATATATTGCATTTCGTGGAATTTAGCATATTCGAGAATCATTCGTTTCGAACGCATTACAGCAAAATTACACGATACAGGTCGGCGTCTCGCAGGGTTACAAATGACGGTAACTGCTGCCTAGGCAGTCAAAGGTGTCAAATGACGGGGATGTTTTTGAGGTTCTAAATTCGCATAAATTCCCTCCAAATGCAATGCAAATGTAACAGATGCATTGTGTGTGTGCGTTCCGGGATTTAAATCGGCACCGCTGTCAACACCCAGACCATACTGTTGAAGGTTGCAGGGCGGGTTCTGAGTAAATGCTGTGCATAGGGTGTTTGAAGATGGGTGTACTACCTGCTATGTGTGGCATATTGGATGGATTTGTGATTAAATTTTTGATGTCTTGTTCCGTGCGTTGCATATAAATACTCCACGGTGCCGAAAGGTAGATGATATCATTGGTAGTGGTGGTGATGGTGGTGGCATCGGCTAAAACATTAGTGGTGGATGGAATGCTGCAACTGCGTTTCATTAATTTACAACATTTCAAATGCAATCACCACAAATGCACACGTGGGACGTTAATAAAAGCGTAGGCAGTATAGATTTGGGTGGTGACTGTTTAATTGATACCTTGTCAGATGGACAGACAGACAGTCAGTCGGTTGTTCTTGGTGTTATTATTATTATTGCAATTCGGATTAACAGTGAAACATGCATCAGTCAGTGGACGGACAGACAGATTTATTCATTGAGTGACTATATATCATCAATTGATAGACACAAATTTGTGTACAGATGCGTACATTTTGGTAATTAAATTATTTCACTCTTATGACTTGGTCCAGTCAGCAATTTGTATGTCTTACTGACATTTATGGATTATTATTGATTAGATTATTGAAATATTTCATTTAAATTTGCGATTTCTACGAGTAAAGCAAATGTCTTGGGCAATAATGCAATTGACTAAAATAAACTAATTTACGAACTAATTATTTGTAGCATATCTTTGACTATATAGTATTTACTAAAATATAGCAAAATATTAAAAAAAAATTGTGTAATTTTCAAGTACAATTTGTATCCGTCACCGAAACCAATATCCGTTTCATATAAAAAACCGAAACAAAAATCAGAAAAAACTATTTTCAAATTGTGCGCTATGAAAACGAACAGTTGTGAATGAATTTCTTTAAAATTTGTAATAGATGTATAACTACAGACCCCGGAGAATGTCACTATGTAGTTATCGTTGACCATGCCCATTTTAACGCTAACTTTTATTTTTGGTGCATATTTCAGATCTGCTGAACATAGTTTTCTGAAGATGTGCATTACTCTGCTATAACGTCCAAGCCGTATTCTAAGCCATAAATAAACCAGATTGGAGAAGGGGGAGTGACACCTCCGATAGAACCCAAATATTCAATACGTAATATCTCAACACTAATGTTATCGATTTCAACCAAACTTTAAATTTGGATGTTAATCACTTACTTAATCTCACCACAACAAACTCACCACACCAAATTCACCACATCAAACTCACCACACCAAATTCACCACATCAAATTCACCACACCAAACTCACCACACCAAACTCACCACACCAAACTCACCACACCAAACTCACCACACCAAACTCACCACACCAAACTCACCACACTAAACTCACCACACCAAACTTACCACACCAAAACTCATAAAATCAAAATTCACCACACCAAAACTAAATATGAAATTTCAGAACAGGTTTCGTTAGGATTTAGAATATATATTCTACAGACCCAGATGAAGATCACGCCCAATTTTACACCCATTTTGAATGCTGATTTGAGTTTCAGATTCATTGCAAACTCGATTAACGTATTTTTCTAGAAAAGTTTCATTACTTTACCATAAGGACCCAAGAGTATCCTAAACTATAAATTAACCAGATTGGCCAAAGGAAAGTGGCATCTCCAATACATTCCAAATATTCAAAATGCTGTATCTTAGCACAAATATTATCGATTTTAACTAAACTTTAAATTTTGATGTTACTTATCTGATGAAAATTCACCACACCAAACTCAACAAATCAAAACTCACCACATCACAATTCACCAAAATTATGTATAAAACCAAATAAACAAAATAAACTAAATATAAAACCAAAACTAAATATGAAACCAAATCACACCACATCATTATTCACCAAAACTATATATGAAACCAAAACTAAATATGAAAACAAAACTATTAATGAAACCAAAACTAACGAAATTATTTAAAATTTTTAATATATATAAATCGTAGACACCCAGGAAAATTAACAAACTCAATTAGACCAACGAAAATAAATATTAAAAATGTTCTTTTTATTAACTAAATCAATTCATATCCTAGCATTCACAAAATTTTTGCACGAGTCCTACACGGGTCCATCTATACATTATAAATCGATTCTATTAGGGCGAGTTTAGACGATAGAGAAAATACACAGAAAAAAAAATCGTAAATATAGCCAAAAACGTACATCTACACAATCAAATTATTGCTATAACTGCGCCGACTAAATTATTAATTGTATTAGCGTACACATTCTTCATATTAGCAATCGCATTTGCTGGCAACAGCTATGTGTATTCGCATACCGCGTTGATGTTGTAGCAGTGCGTGGTCGCTATAGCAGTGAGTGGTAGCTGTAGCAGTGCGTGGTGTGTGTTCGTGTACTCGCTTACAGTGCGTGGTGTATTTAGTGGAATAGATGAAATTCGCTTTGAATTGGAATTTATAGTTGGCGGTTGACGCGCATATCAGTTCACATTTGGTTCATGTCAAAAGAAACGGTTATAGAGTTTGATCATACTCAATTGGTGTCGTTGAAAATGATGATGATGGCAATAGTTGCATATTTAATTATGCTTCATCATCAGAAAAGTATATTTGTTATATACTTTCACAAGAATTTATATTATTCTTTTTTAATAAACTAAAAAAGAATTATAAGAATACTGTGAAAATGCAAAAATACTTTTAAAACGGCGACCATACCAATTAAATAATTTGCTACTTAAGCAAAATCATTTATTGGTATATTTTTGGGCGCAAATAACATTTTTAGCGAATGTGTTTGCTCAATACATGAAAATGGCATGAATGTCATTGCTAGACCAATGAATGGTGTACAATCAATTTTGATTGCTGTACTTACGTCGATTATTTTTTTCTGTGTAGGTAGAGATAGAGCAAAATAGAGCAAAAAAAATCATAGAGTTGTGTAAACACTACATAAAGCTCCACGGTAGGGTGCTTTAGAATAGATTTTTTCTCTAATTCTAGCTTATTTCTCTATCGTGTATTCAAACCTTTAGGGATGGACAAGATTTCTTCTTCGTCGGGCTAGTTGCAGTTTCTGCACCAGTAAGGGTCGGTTTTGCAGTGTAGATTAATTTGATTTGTAGGTTAAACGTTGTAATCTAAGAATTCTGTTTAACAGTGACTTTAATTCGTCGTTTGAAATGAATTTAAACATCTTATGCTGATCGTTTAAACTTCGTTTGACAGTTAAACGTCATTTAAATATATTAGACTTTTAATTAAACTAAGGTTAATCTAGGTTTAAACTAACACTGTAAAACCAGCGGAAAACCGGAGGTAAAGATGTAAAACTATCCATGAAATTTGTCTGAACACAATTCTTGTTGTGGTTAATGCATTATAGAAACTGTTTGATTTTTGATTATTAAAAAAATGATATGACATTCAAAAGATTATGAATTCACATAATAAAACACTTTTTAAGGCATACAATATTTTTTTTTACAATGTTTTTAAAACATTTTTAGTCTGTTATTATTAAAGCACATATTAAAAAATCTTCTTTTATATTATATTCATAAGTATACAATTTAATTTAAAACGCATTAAAATCGCATTCAATTCAATGCATTTACCACATAATAAAAATCCTATGCATTTTGTATATATGGTTAATAAACGACAAAATTAACTTAATCTAATTAGGTGTCGCATTTCGTTTATCGTTTGAAAAAGTATTCTTCGTTCGGTCTCTCGGGTGTTTATTTTCCGCTGGCAGTAACTACGACAACTGACAGCCAAATTCAATGCCTGCTCAAAGAAATCATCTGTGCACTTTCACTGGAACTACCAAACCACCCTGCAGACAGCAGCAGCACTGCTCAGTGCATAGCCTCTAATCACGTATTAGCTTATCTTTCTCGTACTTTACCGTGCAGAAATTCGACAATTTTTCATTTGATTACATTGAATGCACGTACAATAAATAGCCCTGACCCCCTCTGGGAATCGCAATAATACATACAGCAAACCAACCTTCTTCAACCACCCCTTACTTAAGAACCACATTGAGGTTGTGTGTACAAACTAAATTCTACTTTCTTTATACGCTTCCATTATTTTAAGCCTTAATTTTTCAGTTATTTTTGTGATTTTTCCACTGGTTTTCTTTGGCACATCACTTAGGTCAGCATGCCCTAAACTAGATTTTGTTTTTTTTTTTTTGTCTGTTTGTCTTCTTTATCACTGCTGTCAGTTTACTTTCTCAAATGGCTTGTAACACGAAATGTTTCTCATATATATATTGCCAATTTCCTGCTCACATTCTTCAGCTATTCTGCAGCAAATGCTGGTTTTTGTTTCTTGCTACTCTGGTTTCTTATTTTACAGACATATTTTTGTTATCTTTACCATCGAAAATATTCACTGCCATGTCAGACGGATACTCTTGTCATGACCTCGACTAGAGACTGTCGATCGATATTTTGCCTAGAGCATATTACGCACATTTCTTTTTTTGTATACCTTTATTTGTACCTCCGATATGTGTTCTTGTACAGAGCGAATTTAGCATTTTATCATATTTACAATGAATCGCATGCACGTGCGTTTCAATGCGCCGTGCCGCCCTGACTGGTCGGAAAGTTGTAAAAAATTACGTTCATTCATCTCGTCGGGTTTCAATCTGACGTTAGCGCACGCTTTCATTCCATTCAGTCTGTAGGCATGCGATGCGTATCACAATCACTCCAAGTCCTAACAGTCTGAATGAGTCTGACGTGGTTGCATAAATTTGCGTGGGCTTTGTGTGGCCTTCTTTTTTCCCAGCCATGTAGTAATATTGTAAAAATTTTAAATCTAATTATTTAGCCGCTCATTATGAATTCTTTGTGGAATGCAGCTTTTGTATTTTTTAATTTTGTGGTTTGATTAGATTGGATTTTAATGCGACACAGGGTAATAAATGCGATTAGCATATTTTATTAATCGAATTGCAATTATTGTTGGTTTATTTGAATTACAATCAGAGTAGGGTATAATGTAATTATGAGATGTATTTATTGGAACAATTGGCGCTTAGAGCCTTGCAAATGCGTTAATAAAAAAATTGATATGAATTGATTGGTCTGCACAGAATTTATTAAAAAGTTAAAAAAAAAAAAAAATGTTTTCCTAAAAAAATTAAAAAAAAAATGTTGAAAACAAAATATTTAGTGCAAAAAAAAAAAATAAAAATAAAAAAACTTTTTAAAAAATAAAGTTCGAAAAAATGTTGTTACTTAAAAAAGAAAATCCGAAAAAAAGTTCAAAAAAATATTTTTAATTTTTTTTTTAATATATTTTTTTTAAATATAACTTTTTATTAATAAAAAATTGTAATTATAAATAAATATATTATAAAACATTTCACTAAATTAAGAATTTTGAGCATTTTGATAAGAAATAACATACAAGAACTAATTGAGAACTAAAAATAAATATTTCCATTGAAATTTGGTTTGATGAACAGCATTCTTCAATATGATGCACATATCAACGTTGTATTTTATATATTTGTTCATTAATATTATGAAATGTATTGTTTACATACAGTTCATCGTATTGAAGAACACTTTTTCGGTCATTCATCAAATTGATAATGAATTCATAACATTGATGTTTTGTAATTATCAATATTAATTATCAATATTGAGTACAATGAATCATGGTTTGATGAACGAAATTCATCAATATGATGATGATTTTTTGTATCTACATATCTAACCAGTCTGCCATGCCCGAAGAACTCTGATGTATCGAAACTTTCTCGAATAATTTGACAAGATACCATATTTAAACATTTATCACATCGTTTTCGCATTATATGTCCCAGCAATCTTGAATTGTGATATTTTTTTTTTCGATTTCGATTCTAACCGTAGCCGCGGTAGCCCAGTGGTTAGTGCGTTGGACTGTGAGCCGAAAGGTCCGCGGTTCAAGCCTGGACTGGGGCTAACAACATCTTTTAATAAAAACATTTTTCTATACCGCGCTACCTCTCGGCAGTAACTGGCAAACCTCCGAGAGTAAAAACATTGCCTATGAAAAGCTCTCACCCGCCGTTCGGATTCGGCAATAAACTGTAGGTCCCACCACTTTGAGTACAAATATAACACGCACAGCTCAAAATGGTGAGAGAGCTCGGCCGAAGTTCTATACAGGACTGTAGCGCCAAACTATTATTATTATTAACCGATTTCGAAAAATGTCCGACAGAACGTATTTATATCGACCTTCTAGGCATCTGCTCAAACGCATTTGAAACACACATTAATTAAATTTCAAAACATTTGCTGTCGCCGATTCAATGCTTGAAAATCAAATGACTGTGTTGCACAAGTAGTGTCAAAACAAAACACAAACCAGACGTAGTTGCAGTGAAGAGGTCTACATATAATGATATGCAATAAAAATTCAAATACTTAAATTACCTGATTATGACACTGAGAACTCAGTGCATTTTTCATTTTTTTTATCATTCTTACTCTAAGTAATTTTCATAAATATTGAAATATGGAAAAAATTTCAATGGTATCAGAAAATCATATAATATTTTATATTAAGTTTTTTATACATCAAAAAAAAAATATTTTTTTTTAATATTTTGCTTTTTTTTTAATTTGTACATTCAGTTTTTTATACAATATATTTTTAATTATTTAATTTTTTGAATTTTTTTTTTTAACAATTTTTTTTTTTATGTTTGTTTATTTTTAATAACAAATTGTTGTTTTTCAATTTTCGTTTTCTCACTCACTCACTGTACTTGTTGTATTTTCAGCGACAGTAGTGTCATTTGATTTTATTTTCCAAAACATTGTAAGAAATGTCTTGACACTTGAAAAAGAAATGTTTTGACACTACTTGACATAAATGAAACAATTAGTGCAGTAAAGTGAAATCGTTAGAGAGATTTCACTATAATACTGTAGACTATCATTGCAAAATACACTAAATACTGTGGAATGCAGTAGTGAATATTTTGCAGAGGGAACTTCAAATACATTTCTGCTAACTACTACCTACCAATTTAACGTGATATCGTTTTTTTTTTTAATTTACTCGCACTGATCTAAAAATGATATCGAAACAAATGAAATACTGGGCCTATGCCTTATAAATGTAGGGTATTTTCTATGTGTTTTTAATTCTATACGTTGTCATTAACCTGCTGTGGTTTTGCTCAGCACTTTGGAATTCCATTTACAATTATTACCATGTTTTTAAAGCGTATACCCTGCAACCGTAGCCACATTTTTGCGCACGTCAACTCCATTTAAATGAATGGCAAATGAAGAAATAAAATAATTTACTCTTTGTTTGTTTTGCAAAGTTCACCAATGAGTGAGTGAACGAACGAAGGAACGAACGAACTTGCGACCAAATTATTAATAATGCATGCAATTAAATTTTTACAGAGAATTTTTTAATTATTTATATTGCGTGTCTTTCGATTTCACACACGGTGAGCGCTCAGCATTACCAGCATCAAAAGTGGTTAAGTGTTACCATTTGCATTTTTTATTATGTTGCGCCACAGGAGCTATTATTGATGTCAGCTTTAAGCATTTTTTATTAGCATTACAAAAACTGTGGATACTGTTATTAAAAAATAAAAGTTAAAATTTAATTTAAGTTATAGATGGTTGTACAGATATTTAATCGTTCGGAAACGCGTACATTTCAGATATTACGAGTGTACGAAACAGTTTATACTAATAATATTTTCGGTTTCTAGACGGAGGGAAAATCTTCTAAAATACAGAAAGAATCAATTATATGGATATACAGCTAAACGGGAACATTCTTAATTTTGAGGAACGGATCTACTAGATAATTAAAAAGATAACTAAGATTATTTTTTCTTATTATGCAGAAATTAATTTCTTAGGTATCAGAAAAGTAACTAAGTCGAATAATTCTTGATAAGCAGACATTAATTTCTTATGTATCAAAAATGTTTTTGCTGATTTCTTCCTAAAATTTAATGAACACGTGTTCGTATAGCTGTTTGTTTTCAAAATACAGCAAAATAAAGCTTATTTGATTTTTTGATAGTTAAAAATCAATTTACTTTCTTAATAAATGCTAGAATTTTAGAAGTATTTTATTGATAATAGTCAAATTCTACATTTTATTTCATTCAAGCCGAATTCGTCTGCATTTTTAGAATTTTATTTCGCTTCGTGTAATTCAAAACAAATTTAATTGTATACCAAATTTAGTTGTTAGCGTCGATAGCTATTGCAATCACTATGAGTAGAAATAATGCAGGTTCAAATCAGCTACATGTTTTTCAATACCTCTTGGCACAAAAAAAAACCATCGCAAGGTTTAAAACAATGATCAGATTCCTATCATGACCCAATTAAATTTTAGAGATTTTGTTTGAAAATATTATTTTTACTGGATACTATTTAAATAATAGCAGTATTTTCTTTTTAAATATCCAAAACGTTTTCTTACTAGTGTAGCTTAAAAAAATTATTCTAATTACATCTATTCCTTCATTCACCTATTACTCTAAAGAACCTCTTAGGCTAGCAGGTCATTTACTTGTCCTGTCCATCTTTTCAAAGCACTGCATAAAATGCATACCATAGGAAAGAACATTACCAGCGAATAACATACAACGAAGAGGTTAAAAGAAACCGCGGGCTACGTCAAAATAGAACAGCGAATTTTTCAATTGAAATACTTTTCCTTTTGGTGGAAAACACAGCATAATAAAAAGTGAAAACCTACAGGGAAACTATGGCAAATGTAAGCAACAAAATGTTACCCCAATTATGGCAGAAAAACTCTTAACGCCCTACCCAACCAACTCGAAAAACAAATACAACACAGAAAAGTACATACAGACATCCTAGTTATATCCTTCATTTTTCAACGGCAAAAAAAAAAAAACAGTTTTTAAATTGCACTGCAGTTGAAATATTATTTGGGAAATTATGCCTCAAGCTTTAAAATAATAAGGGTAAATACGAAATGTTGGCGGAAAGTAACACGATAAAAATACAAAACGCGCCAAATGACAAAAGCAGCACTGGTGGCAACTACCTATAAAGTTTAATTATGAATAATCGCACAATGTGGAGGTGGGGCAGGTGATGGGGTCTCACAGTAGATGTTGACGACCTGATGATGAGTTTCTTTTTTTGCTACTGCAAATAGTAATGAGAGAAAAAATTACACCATACAATGAGGGGAAATATCTAACGACTTTATATACGTTACCTACATAAATGAGAAATATTTCGTATTATTTTTAATTATGTATAAAATAATACATTTTATAAACTGTTGAATTTAATTTTACTAATTGTGTATTTAATTAATTATAATATAATTAATATCTCTATATATATAAAACTCTTGGTCCGTCTGTCAGTCTGTCTGTTTGTTCCAGCATCACGTCTAAACCGCTGAACCGATTTTACTGAAATTTTGCACCAGGATACTATGGAGTCCGGAGGGTGTCAGAGGCTATATATGGACAAAGGGGCGTGGCACCTCCCATACAACCTAAACATTCAAAACGACATAACTCAGCACATACACAATCTAAAAAGATGAAACAAAAAAATAAAATTCACCACACTAAAACTCACCACACTAAAACTCACCACACTAAAACTCACCACACTAAAACTCACCACAATAAAACTCACCACGCTAAAACTCACCACGCTAAAACTCACCACACTAAAAATTCATCATACTAAAACTCACCACACCAAAAGTCACCACACTAAAACTCACCACACCAAAATTCACCACACTAAAATTCACCACACTAAAACTCACCACACTAAAACTCAACACAATAAATCTCACCACACTAAAACTCACCACACTAAAAATTCACCACACTAAAACTCACCACAATAAAACTCACCATACTAAAAACTCACCGCACTAAAACTCACCACAATAAAACTAACCACACTAAAACTCACTACACTAAAAATTCACCACACTAAAACTCACCACACTAAAACTCACCACACTAAAACACACTAAAACTCACCACACCAAAACTCACCACACTAAAAATTCACTAAATTAAAAATTCAACACACTAAAACTCACCACATTAAAACTAACTACACTAAAACTTCTACTGGGAAAAACTCTACCGGGAAGAATTCTACCGGGAAGAGTTCTACCGGGAAGAATTCAACGGTAAAGCGTTTTGGAAGAATTTTACGGCGAAGATTTCTACTGGGAAGAATTCGGCGAAATATTCTTCTGGATTGTCTTTGAGAAAAGTTGTTTTGGCGGAGAATTATTATTTGGTTACTACATTTATAAAACCAATAAAAACTTCCACAGCGAAGCACGGGCCCCTGATATAAAAAATAATAATAATGTTTTTTTATATTAATAAAATCGCTTTATATCTATGAATTCACAAAATTTTGGCACGAGTCGTGCACGGGTCCAGCTAGTTCTTATATAATTTTAGAACAACTTGAACATATGTTTACCTTGTCATAAACTGATACTTCCTAATAGGATAAATTTCTAGTCGGTTTCAGTTTTAAATTATGCTTTGTCCTGTTTACAATAATCGTTGTGTATCATTATAAAGTATTTTTCAATATGTAAGTGGTTGAAATAATAAAATTCACACTTTTTATCTCTAATCAGCAATTAAATTATTTCATTATTAGAATTAAAACTATTTAATTGTGTGTACAACATTAGTAGAACATGCAAATTCAATTACGAAATTAAAGCCTACAGACATAGTGCAAATGTCGCATTTCCCCCTGAGCTACTACGAAAAAATAGATAAATGTTGTGTAAAACTATTAAATACCCCTCAGACACAAATTGCAAATAACTGTGGAAAACTCATAACATCATTAGTTCCTAATTATGCCCCGAATACACGTTTGCAGTACAAAAAATATATATTAAAAATAAAAACAAATTAAATTTCGCGATTATCACCACCATTTGTACCTTTTCTAAACAGTATAACTTATGCTTTGAAATGTATTTTTTTATGTAAAAATACTTTTATACTTTAATTTAATATCAAATTCCCAAATATATTAAAATTCCAAATTTTTTCTATTTATAAAATGTCCCATTAATGGAAATTCATTTGCATAAAACACCAACTGTTGATTGTAATTGTTTTGCTGTTCATACTTTGAATTACTACTATGTCGAATTGCCGGACCAGTTGTAATTATCTGAACGATTTTCGTTCATAATTGCATTCTTTAGAAAGTTTGATGTTTGATAGAATGAAAAGCAATTACATAGGAAGAGATTATAGAATAGCAAATTGTATAATAACCAGTAATTGAAATTTCTATAATCCAAAATAATTTGAGGGTGTAGTAAATAAAACTAGGTATAATATGCTCACTGTAAAATGATTCTCAAATGTAATTTACTCATGATGTTGAAATGCAATAACCCTAGTAGAAATTTTGGTAGGGCCATGGTCATGAAGGGATCATGTCATTATTTGAGGTGATCGGGATATGACGAGGCCCATAATGTCCTTGTAACGCAGTGTCCTGATCATGTATTGACCTCAGGCCATGATCATGTACTGATCGGGCAATTCCCCATTTTAATATTTACCCGACAATTGCCTTGTCTGAGCCCGAGCATAATAGGGTTCTCTCATTAATCTCGATCATTGCCTGATACTAATTTCGTTATCAGGAACAAATAATGTAGCTATGATCGGGAACATTGACTGTTTAGATAATGTAAACCCTGCTATGGTAAGCATGATAAGGGCATGCAAAGGCAATGATCAAATTTCTCTAATAGGGCTTACCCAACGAAAACCCGATCATTTCCCGATGGCGCATCGGGCAAATTTCTACTAGGGAATACCACAATTTTATATACACAAAACAAAATTTCACCAACAACCAGTATGCATCATATTGATGATTTCATTCATTGAACTAAATCGTATTTTTTCAGTGTTTATCATTGTTAATTTTTTTTATATCATCAAATTTCAAACAGCAATTGGTCTCGTTCTTATAATTCCTAAAAGATTTATGATATTTAAATTAATATGGATGAAGACCAAAATTCATCAATATGATGTTCATTTTTTCATTAATATAATGAAATGGAGGCTTCGAATAATTAGCAATTAAATATTATAAATCATTTAAGAATTATAAATACTTAAAAGTATAAATGGAGACAAATTTGTGTTTGAAATTTGTTGTTAAAAAAAAATATTGAAAATGAAAAACATTTAAAAAAATACAATATTAATTCAATGAATGAATTCATCAATATGTTGAATCCAGGTAGTTGTTGACATTTTGTGTAAAAATAAATTTACAAAAATAGATAAAGTTAAATTTTAAAAAATTTGATTATTATTTTAAATAGGTATTTTAAAATTTAAAATACTTACAAAATATAAAATGTTTTATAGACTTTTATAGACTTTTGAATAAATTTTAATATCATTGATTGCCCAATTTGTCATACAAAAATTGGGCAATCACACGTTTGATATTAAAATTATTTAAAAATTGATTCAAAAGTTTATCGTTTATTCAATCGTGTGATTCTGGATTTAGTCATTGACTACATAGATAGGTAATAAAAGAATCCTTACTATGATTTATTTTTGCACGTTCAGAATCTTGGTCAAAGCAATCAATTTTACACACAATTATGTACACAAAATAAATTAAAATTCATATTGATGAATTTATTTCTTCAGACCATGGATTCATTGTATTGAAGAACGATTCATAATATAGATAACTACAAAATATCAATCTTATGAATTCATTATGAATATGATGAATGACCGAAAAAGGGTTCTTCAATCTGATGAAATGTATGTGTCGTAAATGTACATCATATTGAAGAATGTTGTTCATCAAAACAAATTTCAATCAAAATATTTATTTTTCGTTCATTTTTTCTTATATAACATGCACAAATTAGTAAAATGTTTTAATTACAACTTTTTATAAATTAATTTATAAAAATATATAAAAAAAAAAATTTTTCGACAATTTTTTTTTTTTAATTTTATTGAAAGATTTTTTTTTTGAAAAACATTTTTTGACGAAATAATTTTTTTTTTGAAATTTTTTTTTTTCGTAGTTTTTTTTTTGGAAAAATATTGTATGACTTTTTTTTTTTTGAAAAAAAAAATATATTTTTTAATTTTTTTTTTTTTTAATTAAAAACTGCACATTGAACGTTAAAAACATTAAATTACAATTAATAAATGAAATCTTCCGTATGATAATTCTGATAGTTGGTAAAAAATTCATAACATTTATGAATAAACCCAGTCTGCCATTCGATTCGATATCGCTTCGAGACTGTTTCGAGATGTCGGCAAAATCTCTACAAATAGCCAATTTTTTGATATTCAGAAAACACAGAGAAAAAATAATCGACGTAAATATAACAATTTATATTAATTGCATGTATTAATCAATCCAGCAATTGCGTTCGCTAATATGAATATTTGTACGTCAATGCAGCAAATAATTTAGTCGGCGCAGTTTTAGCAAATATAATTGCAAAAATAATTAAAACGGAATTGTTGATTTAACGAAGAATAGCAAATGTTTTCATTAAATTAGTGAATTTCATTATTGGAATATTAATCAATGCAATTAATATCGGTTGCTTTATTTAAGTTAATTGTTTTTTTCTGTGCATAAGTGAGTCTTCCGACATGGAATGTCCCATATATTGTATTTATTTATTACATCGTGAAATTAAATTTAATAATTTACTTCTTTGTCAAGTATACTCTGCATGAATTAAAAATGAATAGAACTTAAATACTGTTAGCTCAATAAACACTACACGGTTCTTTGTTCGATTCGTTTGTCAATCAATGGGGATATATCAGAGAAAAGCCACTAAATGATGCGCTTTTTTTTAACTTTTACTGCTAAAACCTGGCAATTCGCAGCAGGTACTTGCATGAACTGAACTCATCAACACCAAATCCAGCGTAACAACCATTCAATTCAACAATCAACACTACTGAGAGCATGTAGCCACTGGCAACCAGTATCACACTTTCGAGCAATAAGATCAATGAGTTTTGTTGTCCATTTGGAGCGCTTCATTTCGAGCAACACCAACCCAAGTAGCCAACCAACCAGCCAGCCAGCCAGCCAACATTCAGGCTATCAATTATCCCACCAGCCAATATTTTTGGAAATGCTCTTATTTTGCATTGTTTTTGTTTTTTTTTTTTTTTTCATTGAAAAATAGATTTTCTGCTTGGTAGCGCGCATTGTTCGTTCGGCATTGGGCAGCCATGTTGCGGCGCGCGCCAACATCTTGCCAAGAGCCGGTGCAGCAACACCGTTGGTCCTGGCGGCCGGCGCATGTTGGCTGTTGCAACGGACGTGTGCTGGTCGATTGTTGAAAATCGAATTTGCCGTTTGGACTGATTCGATTTGACGATGCAATTTCACGGTGATATTGCGAAAGTACTTTTGCAACCTTCTCTTATTTTTTTTATTGGTATGTCCAACGAGCAGCGCGAGCTAAAACAGCAGCAACAAGAATTTCGCCACATCAGCAACAGCAGTCGACATGCACTTTTTATTGTGTTTTGTTTTTTTTTTTTTTTTGAGAAATGTTGCAAACTCGAAAACCTCATTTAGTGACGAATTAAATGCATCAGACAGTAGACAGTAGCAACACCAACACAACACCAGCAGTAGGAGCATCAGCAGCAGCTCCAACATCAGTGATGTTGGCAACACATCGGCAGGTTTATCGATTGATTTCGTCTGGACGGTTGGTCTTTGGCCTCGACCGTGGCCAAATGTTCATTTAACATTATGTCGAGGTTATTGTTGTTTTTTTATTTTATGCTATGGTGTTGCTCACTGACATTGTTGTTGTTGTTGGCGTTGGTGTTGCAGACAAGGGCATTTGCAATATTAGAAATGATTTATTTGCGCACTTTTGTTGCAATTTAACAGTTTTTAGTTGGTTTTTGTTTTCACCACTGCGTGAAAAATGCAATTTTTGGGGTATTGTTGCAAAAAGCTTTTATTCGTAATTGGTGGCTTGTTTATTGGGCGGATTTGCAACATGGTATTAAAAAGGACAACGTATGCAATTTAAAAAAAATTAAATCAAGCATTTTTTTTAGAGTATTATTATTGATATCTTAAAATTACACAGAACAAATATTGAACTTAAATATAGCAACTGATATTAATTGATACAAAATAATTTAATCGATTAATATTATTAATTGGATATACGACTTATTTAATAGTATAAATCAAATCGTTACTGAATTAGTGTATATGCTAAAAAATATAAATATATAGCATGTACACCAACCAACAGTTTTAAAGGCTGTACACAGTTTTAAAGCCACAATACAGTTTGAAATTCACTACACGGAATTATAGGTACTGTTGTATCGAGCACGTGCTTGCCGTTTTGATTGGTCATGTCGTTTTTTCCTTATTTAGTGCGTATATCAAGACTTTGATATGCTTCTCTCTTATTTGCGTTTAACATTTCCATTTCATTATTTACAGGCTCTATTGGTGACGTGAACGTGGTTCAAACTTCGTACAAAAATTAGTAAAGTAAAAGTAGTAAAAAATATACACAATAAATAAATAAAAATTACAAATAAAAATAAAATTTTTTTCATTGGGCGTGTTAAATTCCTATAATTTTTATTAAATTATTTTATTAATTAATATAATTAAATATTTAATCAATGGAATTAAATGTCGTAATTAAAAATTAATTTCATTAATATTATTTTGCTATATTTACACATACATTTTTTCTGTGTACGTTAATATAACGCATATCAAAAATGTCTCCTTTGAGATAGAAAAATATATTTTTCAATAAAAACTTTACTTAAAAATCGTTTCCACAACACAATCTGATATTCATCTTTTTTTAGATGATAAAAATAACAACTACAATAAAACTGGAATAATTGCTTTTTAAAGACAATCATATGTGATATTTCTAAGTGGCAAATATTGATCAGAGATTGAAAGTGTAAGTAAAACGGATATCCATTTAAATTTAAAACCGTTCTATTTTAAAACTAAAACCGTAATCGGGACTCTTTATAAATAATCAGAAGTAAACCCTTATCCAAAACCGATATGAGCTCTTATCGGTTGTATAACTCTTTTTAAAATACCTATAAAAACTAGCCGGAAAAAATAAATTTTTGTAATTGATAAAAAAAATAATTATAAATCAATTTTCTTGCTAATTGAATGTATAAAGAAATTTGTAAATACGTGCACAGAAAAAATCGCCAAACAGTTGCATTAATACAATTTAATTTTTTTCTGCAAGTGTGCTGACTAAATTATTAATTGCATTAGCGTACTCATCTTCATATTAACAATCGGAATTGCTGACAACAGCTGTTGCCGCAACGAGCCAGTGTTGTGTGTATTCGCTTACAGCAGTAATGTAGAGAATTTGCTTTGAATTAGAATTTGAGTTGGCGTTTGGTGGCGCGCATAAAATCATATTTGGTTAATGTCAAAAGAAAAACAATTGGTGTCATCAAAAATGATGATGCTACCAACTTTATAATCAAAGGAGTATATTTATTATATACTTTCATAAGAATTTAGAATATTATTTTTCAAGATCGAGATCAAAAATGCCTAAGTTTAAAAACGACAAATATGAAAATATGACTCGAATTGATTATCAATTATTCAGCCAGCATGAAGCATTTCGTAACCTCCATTTGATTGACTAAAAACATTTCGGTCTTCCAATATCTTTTTAAAAAATATAAATCCATTGCAGCAAAATCATGTAAAATTTCAGTCAATACCCATTAATCAATTCAGTTCTTCAACAGTTCTTCACATATTAAACAGTGGATCGATCAGTCGATTTGTCGTCATGGGCGTATTTAAATAATTTTCTTTGGTGTTATCCTCAAGTGTTTATCAAATATTAATTGACAGCTTAACTGTTTTATTTAAATTGTTATTTGATATTTTTTGTTTAAAAATTTATTAAATTGTTTTCTTTTCCACACAGCATTCATTAATTTTTATTGCTTTCCAAAGATCATGCATGCACTAATGAAATTCGTAGAAATGTCTTTTTAAATATCACATAAAATCCAGACGTGTCTGTCTGCGTGTGCTGTCAATGAAATTTAGGGACCTCACCATTTTTATAGCCGCGTCCATCCCACACCTCAGAGATGCACAGTGCCAGCCAGATATGCATTGGCTTTAATCAGATTGCTTAGTCTGATCTTGTGAATTGTTTATGCAGCACAGGCGCCCATAGCTCAGCTGGAGATCGTGCACGTGATCGCACCTCTTTTTTTTTTTGTTTGGTGTTCTGTTGTGCTGCATGTTTTGTAGTGTCAGTTATTGTTTGGTCGTATTTTTAGATTTACGATCTGATCAGCTGTCAAGCGATCAGTTGATTCGATATAAATTCGATACAATGATAAATGTTTGGTTGTAGCAACAGGAAATGTTTTATCCAGAAAGAGTTATTTATGCGGTCATGGCATTCTACTTATTATCGTAAACAATTGTCGAATTTTGATTTCGGAAACTGCTTTATATTCATATAATTATTTTGTATATAATAAGGGTATTCATTTCATTTCGTATCACCTGCGTTTATGCGTATTTCGAAAAAATCTACTCTATAAAGCTTATAATTTTTACGAAATACGCATATACGCAGTTGATACGAAGTGAAATGAATACCCTTAATGTGATTTTTTACCATTTTTCGTAACTTTGAACCATTGTATGTCTGGAAGTAGTGATCGGTTAAAATAAAATAAAAATAGCAATGCATATTTGTTTATCATACTATTTATCAGTTGCCCAAATTTCATTGAAATCGAAAAGGTTAAATCTCAAATTTAAATAGTTCTATTAGAAAATACATCGAATTAAAACTTAACCGAACATTAACCGATCACGCCCATTTTTAATACCAGGTAGCGCAGGTATACAGTAATATAAATACGAAGTTTCATTGATTTAGCTCTTTTAGTTTTTATAAAATCGTGATTTCAACAGACAGACCCTCTATAAATCAATACATTTATAAAAATGCTGTTTGAATTCATAATTTTTTTTTTGTAAATACAAATCACAAATGCCTGCTAGTAAACGACATACTTCAAGTGTTAAAAAAAAACATATAGAAGAGCTGCATAATTTAATGAAAATGCCATTGCACATGCGCATGTGACGCGTGTCTTGACTCAGTGACTCAGGAGGTTAAGCGTGATATTTAATGATGCGTAACGAGCAGTACGATGTCACACGTATGACATTAAATTTGATTAATAACAATAACAAAAATGAGCCCTTTTATTTATATCTCCAAAGTTATTAATTTAAATTATAAAATTTAATTATGAAAATTTAAATTAGGAAAAAAAGTTGAATGCTTTTATTCTAGTACTCAACAAAACGAGAAAAAAATTTATCATGGACTTCACATACATCAATTCTATATAGCTCGCGGATGCTGATTTTCACTGCATAGTCAGTTTTCTTCTATTGCGTAAGATTTTTAAGAAAATTGCTATCGATATTTTAGGCCCTTTTCAGCCATTTTTTATAATTTAAAAAATACAGCACTTTATACAAATGGATTTTCAAAAAACTGTAAACGCAACTTTTCTTTCAATTGTCTTGACTAATTAAAATTTATTGATAAATACTAATATTCCTATAGATTTTAAAGATATTTCAATCTAAACTCGACAAATATTTTTTTTTTAGACTATCTAAATTTTCCAAGTTTGAATCCTAATATCTTGAAAAATTAGTGCAATATTAGCATTTATTAGTATATTAACTATTAAAAGAAAAATAGAGTTTACATTTTTCTATAAAACTATTATTCTACAGAACTATATTTTTTTTTATTCTAAGTAGTGGTTGAGAACGGCTTAAAAATACTTTTGCAATTTTCGCAAAAACGTGACGTAATAGGAAAAAACTCAGTGTGTAGTCAAACTCAACACCAACGAATTATATAGAAATGATGTATGAGATGCCCATGGTAAAAATCGTGTTCGGTAGTGATTTTAATATACGGTTGATACAAAAATAAACACGATATTATTCACAAAAAATTAACAGTATCAAATAAATGTATTAAATTAAAATGTAAATTCATTTTTTTGTATTTTTTGATATCAAAAATCTTTTTCAAAATCTGTTTTCATTACTGTTTCTTATAATGCTTGAAATTTAAAATAGCTGATAATACCGTCGGGCAATATTTTTCACACATGAAATAATATTGTATTGTAAAATATAGCAACTGAGATTAATTGAAACAAAATAATTCATTCTATTAATTGGATATGCGAATTATTTGAAAGCATAAAATTAAATTATTTCTGGATTGGGGTATATGCTAAAATATATGCATATATACACCAACCGACTGTTTTAAAGGCAATACACAGTTTTGAAGGCACTACACAGTTTTAGTGGCACTACACAGTTATAAAGCCACACAAAGTTATAAAGCCACACACAGTTTGAAAAACACTACACAGTATTATTGGGTTCATCGCAACGTGTGCTTGCCTATTCGGTTCGTCGGGATTTTTTTCCGTATATCGTGCGTATATCATGACTTTGACAATATCTTCCCTTATTTGTGTTTTAGATTTGCCCTTTATTATATGTAACTTTGTTGGTGACGTGGACGTGGTTAACATTTCGAACAAAAAGTAGTAAGTAGTAAAATACAACAAAATAAATAAATATGAAATAAAAATGACAAATAAAAACAACGTATTCGTGTGTTTTAATTTCCTTTAATTCTGTTCAATTAATTTATTAATTAATATAATTAAATAATTAATCAATACTATTAAATATCGTATCGCCGCAAAAACCATAAATAATGATTTGTATTTATACACTTTTTTTGATATATTTAGACAAATATTTTTCTGTGCATGTACACCCAGAAATCCCATTAAAATTGGTCAATACGACAATTATTGATTTAATAGTATATACAAAATATATACTTTCATATAGACTCAATGGCAATGTTATTGAATTTTCTAGTATTTAATGGTATTTTCCGATTAAAATAATAATTTATCCTATTGATTATTTTTAATAGTAAAAAACTATTATTTATATAGTATTTTTTTCTGGGTGTACGTAAAACTTGGATTCATTCTAAGTATTTGTGTGAACCCAGATCAATTCCTTTACGGTTTTTATTTGAATTTGAAATGCAAATGCATATCATATTTTCATAATAAAAAGTAATATCTCTTTTCCGGCATACATTTTATATGTGAGATCTCTCTGAGTTTCTTAATGCAATTCATTTAAAGGATTTGTTTCCATTTGAAATGCTACTATGCGATATTATAAATAAAAATTAATTCAAATTTACTAAATTCAAATTGGATGATACCTTAAAAAATGCTAATAAAAACCGTAAAATAATTCGTTTCGGAAAACTGTTTTTGTATTAACTACTGATATATCTGATATATAACTGATATATCTTGTAGCCGCGATAGCACAGTGGTTAGTTCGTTGGACTGCGAGCCAAAAGGTTCCCGGTTCAAGCCTGGACTGGGGCTAACAATATCTTTTCATAGACACATTTGTCTATACCGCGCTACCTCTCGGCAGTAAATGGCAAACTTACGAGAGTAAAACATTGCCTATGAAAAGCTCTCACCCGCCATTCGGATTCGGCAATAAACTGTAGGTCCCACCACTTTGAGTACAAATTTAACACGCACATCTCAAAATGGTGAGAGAGCTCGGCCGAAGTTCTTATAGGACTGTAGTGCCAAACTATTATTATTATTACTGATATATCTCAGCTATGAAGTATATCCAAGTTTTTTCAAATGTTTAATGAAAAATTTAAGAATACATAGGATTTTCTCATGTGTACGATGTAATCTGTTGAAAATTAAGCTATGATTATAATTTCGATTATATTTCTCAATTTCATATTATAATCAATTTCCTTTGGCAACTCTAAATTAGTTTGAAAATGAAAATCCGTATTTAATTTGTCATGTCCATCTTAACACCAGCTGATAGTAAAGGCCCAGCAACTCATTATACATAATATCCAAGTATAATAAAAACGGCAACCAAAACGCGCCCAAATCAATAAAATTAATTATTTTATGCTTGAATTGCCTTTTGAATATACGCGAGCGTTGTCATTATTGATATTGTAACTGTTATTATTGGAATTTGAGCTGAATGCAAAAACACAATACATAATTTGTAACGCGTAATTACGATTCAGAGCGAGCATTTAATTGTCTACCAGCCCCCACTGAACTGCAGACAGCTCCCTCGATAACATTAAATATCCTTTAACGGCCTTATGTAGGCTTAAGTGTCCTTGTGTGTGACGTTATAAATATATATTGAGGAAAAAATCCGAGGCGCGTCACATGAAAAGGATTCATAATTAAGCCATAAGAAGGATAATTAATAGCATTTGTTTTTGTGCATGGCTATATTATATTCGGTCTATATATATAAAAAATATATATGTGGTGTAATAATTTGTAAGTGGGTGTTAAGCCGAAAACGATAGCCTTATTAAGCAGCAACAACATAATGAGCGAATTATTATAATTTTCATTTGGGGCACACACATTATTTGGTAAATGTGTGGTCAATTTTTAATTTAAGTCTCTCTCAATTTTATGTGCTGTTTTTAATTTTTATTAACATTTTAAGCGGCCAACACATAATTTACTGAAATAAATATTTTTATGCAATGGCTTTTAATTAAATGTTTTTTTTAATATAAATGACATTATTACGCGCAAAGTTTGCTAAAAAATTAAAGAATTTTATTTTTTAAATTAACTCGCGTATATTTTATATTTATGAATTTTAATTAAATAAACAGTAAAATGAAATGGTATAAAAAAGTACTTTAATGTGCATTCATTTGCGTGATTTTCTGTCAATTCATGCGTTATTAAAATGCCAAAAAGTTATAATGAATTTTTTTTTTTTTTTTCATTTTACTTTAGTTTTGGCATATTTCAAATTCATACTTTTCGTAGTGCTACAAAAAACTTATTTTATTAAATTATCGATTTCCACTTATACATCAATGAGCCACACAAATAAAGCAAAAAATAAAGACTCCAAATTTTTGACAGACACGTTCTCGTTGTATTGATTTAATGCGCTGCATGGGCGCTTGTCATGCATGGTAATCGCTGTTAAAATTTGCATATTTTCCATAATAGATTTGAAAATAGCGGCAGTATTTTATGCATATGCATTTCACATTCATTTAGAGTTTTATTTGAACATTTTTTTTATAGGTTTTACAATATTTTGTTCAATAGTATTTTTTATGGTTTTATATTACAATATAGGGGGAGTAAGACTTAAAGTGTTTTCTAACTAAATATTTAATTTTTATTTTATGTATTTTTCAATAGACATCTTGGTAAATTGAAGTCAAATAAAAAGTAACAAATTTATATCTCTCTTTAATAACTTCCCAAATGCATTAAATTCATCGAATTCCGGGAAATAATAAAAATTCAAGTAATAAGACAGTTTATGTTCATTGTAGTACCTATATAAAAAAATACTGAAATAAATCTTATACCCAATACAAAATCAAATACACGAAAAGAAAATATATGCTTTGTTTTATAATGTTTTGATTGTGGCAAACATAATTAATGAAATAGATGCACATGTCAAACTTGATTTACTCAATCATATGCATTTCGGTTTTTTTCTGCACGACTCGTGCAAAGATTTTGTGAATTCATAGATATAAAGCGATTTTATCAATATAAAAAAACATTATTATTATTTTTTATATCAGGAGCCCGTGCTTCGCTGCGGAAGTTTTTATTGGTTTTATAAATGTAGTAACCAAATAATAATTCGCCGCCAAAACAACTTTTCTCAAAGACAATTCAGACAGTAGAATATTTCACCGTAGAATTCTTCCCAGTAGAACGCTTTACCGTAGAATTCTTCCCGGTAGAACTCTTCCCGGTAGAATTTTTCCCCGTAGAGTTTTTCCCAGTAGAAGTTTTAGTGTAGTTAGTTTTAATGTGGAGAGTTTTAGTGTGTTGAATTTTTAGTTTAGTAAATTTTTAGTGTGGTGAGTTTTGGTGTGGTGTGTTTTAGTGTAGTGAGTTTTGGTTTGGTGAGTTTTAGTGTGGTGAGCTTTATTGTGTTGAGTTTTAGTGTGGTGAGTTTTATTGTGGTGAGTTTTAGGGCGGTGAGTTTTAGTGTGGTGAGTTTCGGTGTGGTGAGTTTCGGTGTGTTGAGTTTTAATGTGGTGAGTTTTAGTGTGGTGAGTTTTAGTGTGGTGAATTTTGGTGTGGTGAGTTTTAGTGTGGTGAGTTTTGGTGTGGTGAGTTTTAGTATGTTGAATTTTTAGTGTGGTGAGTTTTAGCGTGGTGAGTTTTATTGTGGTGAATTTTAGTGTGCTGAGTTTTAGTGTGGTGAGTTGTAGTGTGGTGAGTTTTAGTGTGGTGAATTTTAGTTTTTTGTTTCATCTTTTTAGATTGTGTATGTGCTGAGTTATGTCGTTTTGAAAGTTTAGGTTGTATGGGAGGTACCACGCCCCTTTGTCCAATCCCGCCCATATGACACCCTCCGGACTCCTTAGTATACTGTGGCAAAATTTCAGTTAAATCGGTTCAGCGGTTTAGACGTGATGCTGGAACAAACAGACAGACAGACAGGCGGACCAAGAGTTTTATATATATAGATATGCTTGTTGCAAGTAAATAATATTTGCTAAAACTGTACCGACTATATTATTTGCTGCATTGACGTACATATTTCATATTAGCAAACAGAATTGCTGAATTAACGAATAGCTAATGTTTACATTAAATTATGGAATTTCATAGCTGGATTGATTAATGAATGCAATTAAAGTCGGTTGTTATATTTAAGTCGATTGACGTACATATTTCATATTTGCAAATAGAATTGCTGAATTAACGAATAGCAAATGTTTATATTAAATTATGGAATTTCATAGCTGGATTGATTAATGAATGCAATTAATGTCGGTTGTTATATTTAAGTCGATTATTTTTTTTTTTTTATATAGAACATTAAGGTGAGTGAATAAAGTGAAAAATAAGTCAATTGAAAATAAATGTAAGAATTTAACAGACAAATAAATTAAAGTGATATATTTTTCCATTGTATATTGCTTACCCATTGACATATTATATTTTCAAAAGCGTTATTTTTCGCTTTGTTTAGCATAATTTAGATTTATTTTCCCATCTGCTATTTGGCTACGACTATTTAGCACAATGTATGACATTTTAATCATGAATTATGAATAATAAATCATAAAATGTATTTCAAAACCTATATCGATTACTCATGACTTATGAATATATTGTACATAAAACATGAGTAAACATAAGCATAATTTTATTCTATTAATCATAATAATTGAGTTCTCAAATATATTCATATATTATGAATAAAAACAAAATCATTATGATTGCTTGGATATCATGATTTGTTTTTGCAAAATTTATGCGGAGAATACATGATTTATGAGAACATTTCTTTCTATGAACATAGAAAGGGATATCAAACTTGGTTCAGTATCCATCGAAACTTTTTGAATTAAGGGATTTTATATATATTTTTTCTTAGTGTATTTAATAAACAGTACGAACATGTGCAAACTTGAAATTCGTGATCATGACTTCTCGATGAAGCACTCTGACACACACATGCCTGTTTTTACACACTAGAGGATGTTGTAAGAAACATCAATATTTTGACATAACATTTTTATTTATAGACATTTTACACTGCATTTTAATGCAGGTTCACAGCCATGGTAGATACTGCAGACGGTTTTTTGTTTATTAAAAGACTCGACAGCGTAGAGAGATCTTGAGTTGCTGTAATTAAACAAGTACTATATATAGACATTATATATAGAATATATCGATTCGATTTTAATTACTTAATTGAGTTATATACGCGAAACACCTGTCGTATTTTGCAGCGCACGCATTAAAGTCAATAAAAATTGTCTTTATGTTCAACGTGAAAGGAGGGGTATATAATAATTATTATAACAATAAAAACATTATAAGTTTAGGTACTATGTGACTTTAAGGTCCTGTTTTTTAGTGCACGTTTAAACTTGGTTAAGACTATTTTAAATTTTTAAAACGTCTATAGTTCCTAAGCAAATCGATTACAGATATAACATAGTTATATCTGTAATCAGTTAATATATTTTTATTATTTTTGATATGTTGACAAAATTACATCTACTTTAAACTTCGTTTAATTTGAAAAAGTTACTGAAAAACTAGGTATTAAAGGTTGTAGTTAAAATCAAGAAATAACTACAGACGAATAACGATTTAGTTTTTCGATTCCCGTTTCAATTTTGAATAAGGTTTAAGTTTTAGATTTTATAATGAAACGGATTCGGCAACTCGGTTCCATATAAGTGTTTTTTTATTTCTGTTTTGTATTTTTCGGATTTGGAATGATTAGCCTAAATTAAAATATTGAAAAATTATCCATATCAAAAAACGAAGTTATTAAATTGGAACTAAATTAAATTTTTGAAATGGAAAAAAATCTTTTTGGGATTTGTTGTAAACAAAAACTTTCCTGTACAAATATAAAATATAATATCGTCACTGTCATGCCAAAGGGGCGAATATGCATTTTTAAAAATGTTGGGAAATCAAATTTTAAATTTTGAAGTGCTTTAAAATTAAAATAATTTATATTTTTTTAATTTTTTTCTGTTATTTTAGTTTATTCGTCAATTATTATCACATATATAAAATATCTTTAGATTTGGACAACCTACTGAATTATAAATACGGATTTTGTGAGGCTATATCCAAATCAAAACGCAAATGTTTTTGATTTTTATGCTATAACTTTTTATTAGCGCAAGATAAAATAGTAATGTCGAGGCATTAATTGTTTATTTTTAAAGAACCTATCTATTGGCATAATTAATTAAAAATATTTTGCCAAACATTAATTTGCCATTTGTTAAGTGCAGGAAAAAATGTTTGGCAAAATATTTTTAATTAATGATGCAGAACGATAGATTCTTTGAATACAAACAATAAATGCCTTTACACCACTATTTTATCTTATTCCAATAAAAAGTTATGGCGAAAAAACGAAAAGATTCGCCCTTTTGGCATGACAAGATTTTCAATTTTTCAAATTCGCACTTTTGGTTTTGTCTTTTGTGGCTAGAAATATCCAACAAAATGACACGCGATTTTGGCACAGCATACTTGAGAATAGCCTACATTCAAAAATTTAAAAAAACGCAAATGTCAAAAATTGCACATTCGCCCCTTTGGCATGATAGTGACGATATTTAATATATATAAAAAAATGTAAAATTTGTTTATCGAAAATGAAAGCTGTTTTGACATCAACCTAATACATTTAACGACAAAAACAACGATATCATTCTCAATAAATTCATTTTTATAGAAAACTCTATCAATTTTGTATCATTTAAAATAATCGCAAACGATTTGCTAGAATTTGATATTTTTGCATACGACATATTTTACGACATATCACATGAATCTCATTTTTCTCAATTTTTAATATTTCTAGTAACTATATAGACAATTATATTAAACTAAACAATTATAAAAATATTATTAATAAATATAATTTTTGAATTCGATAAAATTTCGCAAATGAAACTCGAAATATTTTGAAATTGAAATGCGTAGTTTTTTGAAATTATTGTAAAAAAAAAATTTATGGAACAAAAAAAAGTGTCTATCAAATATGAAAACTTTTTCGATCTCTACAAAAAAAGCGATCTCGTTATAGATACGTTCGTTTTTATCGAAAACCCTATCATTCCCGTATCATTTTAGATAATCGAAAACGATAATTAGTGCATCTAAATGATCGTTTCGATATCGTAAAAATATCCTTTAGTTTGCTGGGTAGTTTTTTCAAACAAAACACAGAATAGAGATTTGATGTGCCAACCAACTCTTTGCCCAAACAAACTTCGGTTCTCGTAACCGCTTAGTCTGTTGTTATTGTCAAAACCAAAAGAATAGTAGTTTATACTACAACCAATTTTAAACCGTTTTAGAACAAATTAGTACAGTTTTATAACAACTGGGAGTGTGTATATGCTAATATGTCAGTTTCGCCAACAAAATTTAGAGAAAATTCGTTTTAACAGAGTGATGTTGTCTGTTGCAACCAACTTTTTCGTTCTTCCAACATCATGCCAAAAGAGGATTTTTCTGTATGTAGTTTTTATTCTATTTTAAAACCCGTTTTAAAACCAATACAAAATATAACATTTCATATCGGTTTTAGTTTCAGTTTTAGATTTTTGTTTCACTGATTTTTGTATTACGGTTACGATTTCGTGTACAGTATTTGTTTTAAAAACGTAAAAGTATAAAACGAGACTCGGTTTTTATAACTCTAAAATGAAAACTTTAAAATGAGCCTGAATTTACGCTAAAATCCAATTTAATCATATACATACTACACATCACAACACCATTAAGTTTGGCTTACGCAAAATAAAAAAAAAAAAAATAAAAAAAAAACTCTTCAAATATAGCGATTTATTAAATGCATTGTCATCAAAATAAATGACCGCAAATGGTTCATTATTAAAGCACTTGACTTTTTTTTAACGCAAAAATTGAACAATTTATTTTTTGCGAAATGCGCCTTTTAAACACCCTCATAAAATAGCAGCGGCTTATAATAAAAAAATACGCACGGCAGCTTAATAACACGAACACAAAAACAAACAGATCAAAAAATAAAAATAATGCCTGACAGACAATGTGAATCGTTCGAAAAATGAACTGAATTTAGTACTGAGCTGAGATTTTTATTTTATTTTGTCTTGTTTTATTTTTTGTTATTTACTTAAATAAAAAGACGTTTTTTTGATGTTTTATTTTAATTTTTTATTCATCTTTGTATAATGCAGCCAAGAAATCAGCACAGCTCTATATCTACACAGTGAAATTAGCAACAAAAAAAAGCAAATCGGCTACACTGTATCGTGGATGGTAGTACAGACAATTAAAGGCATGACGGATGCATCAAAGATGGCAGCTGCAGATGGCGTTGCATGCTAGTCTTACACGATGCTATTTACGTAAATTATTATATGCGCAATATTTTGAAATAATTGCGTAAAACTTAAATAAGTCATCATCATCGGGTGGCAGCAGCTCTTGCCTGCCTGTCTGCCAGGCTGTGGGCTGTGTGTTTATTTAATGGATGCACCGATGGAACCACCTGCATATTTCAAGTCAATTAAACGTAGCTGCAAGACGACCACCCTGTGAGTAATAACGAGTCACGACATTCACTAGACGTGAACAGAGGATATTGCATAAAAGATATAGAGATCGATGTTCATTTATTTAAAATACATACTACGTAGTGTGTAGTTGAGAGGTATTATAAAGGGTTTTTCAATAAGAGCGCTACAAAAGTTTTTTTCAACAGGGACGCTACAAAAGTAGAGCGACAGGGATAGCAAACGACGCCATATTTCTTGCCGCTCTTTTGACATTTCTCTTCAGTAAGGTTTGCCATTTCATGATGGAAAGATATACGAGCCAACAACGAGTCGAAATTATTAAAATTTACTACCGAAATTCGAATTTGTATATCCTTTATTAAATGTTTATTAAATGTTCTGTGGAAATATGATGTTTATAATGTATGGTAAATTCGGTACACAAAAGCGGTTTGGAAGGTTCGGTCACGTCGAGAGTTTTGAAGTAAACTCAATTTTTATAGTTTTTTAGTTAAAATTAATAGCAAACTCTGATTTCTAAATTTTAGCAAAATTTAACTACAGTATCATTTTATTTGAGAACAGTTTGCTAGAGAACTAGTGTGTACAAGAACGGGTCGTGTCCCTGCTAATCATATGGCAATTGTAGCGAAAATGCACTAGATGGCGCCATAGATACCACACATTTTTGTAAGCTGCCGCTAATGCGTCTATAATTCGTAGTCTGTTTTTTTTAAAACAATTACATAAAAAAATATTTTTCTGAATTAGATACAACAGCAAAATATTTGCTAAAACAGCTAAAATTATTAAACAACAATTTATTGAAAACAATTTACTGAAATCAGCAAAATCCGATGCTTTTTCTTTGCAGCAAACATTTTTTTTGCTATTTTAGCAAACTTTTTTGCTACTATAACATACCATTTATTTAAAGTGAAAGCATATTTTGAAAGTGTTTCGAATTGAGTAAGAATATTAAAATATATTGTAAAATATAAAGTCAAAATTTTAATTAAATTAAAATTTAAAGATCATCTGGGTTTACGAATTCTGAAAATAACTGTACATTTGTAATAGTAACACAATTTCCGTTAAGTCGAGTACCCAAACCAGTAATGGTTAGATGTAACAAATTTCGTTATTAGTTCTGGTTTATTCTCAAATGCACATTTGTATTGCCTACCATTGCCGAACCAAATTATTCGTTTCCCCCAACTGTTAAGTCGGTTCCTATAGTCAAAACTAAAAGGTTTTTATATCGACTACAATCAATTAAAAACAGTATTAGAATGATTTAGTGTGATAATATTTCAAACGTCTACCAAATATAGTAGTTTCAACAAATAATTTATAAAAATTTCGTTTTAATTGGATCGAGTTGGTTGTTATAATTAACTTTTCGTTTCCTCTAACCTCATGCCAAAAAATAAGTTCGTTAATACTGTAAAAAGGGAAAAGTTTAATAAATACATTCATTAGTAAATTGGTTTTTCTGATTTTCGAATAAAAAATTAAATTTTTTTGAAATACAATTTCAATGTATTTTTTTTTGAATTGCAATTGATGTGTTTTGAATTTCAAATTGAATTTCAGATATCAATTGATATGTTTTGAATTTCTAATGGAATTTCTGAATTATAATTGATGTATTTTGAATTTGAAGTGTAATTTCTGAATTACAATTGATGTATTTTGAATTTCAAATGGAATTTCTGAATTACAATTGATGTGTTTTGAATCTCATATAGAATTTCTGAATTACAATTGATGTATTTTGAATTTCAATGAAATTTCTGAATTGCGATTGATATATTTTGAATTTCAAATGGATTTTCTGAATTACAATTTACGTCTTTTGAATTTCAAATGGAATTTCTGAATTGCAATTGATGTATTTTGAATTTCAAATGGAATTTCTGAATTACAATTGATGTGTTTTGAATTTCAAATGGATTTTCTGAACTGCGATTGATGTATTTTGAATTTCAATGGAATTTCTGAATTACAATTGATGTGTTTTGAATCTCATGAATAAAAATTGATGTATTTTGAATTTCAAATGGAATTTCTGAATTGCGATTGATGTATTTTGAATTTCAAATGGATTTTCTGAATTACAATTGATTTATTTTGAATTTCAAATGGAATTTCTGAATTATAATTGATGTATTTTGAATTTCAAATGGAATTTCTGAATTATAATTGATGTATTTTGAATTTCAAATGGAATTTCTGATGTATTTTGAATTTCAAATGGAATTTCTGAATTGCGATTGATGTATTTAGAATTTCAAATGGATTTTATGAATAACAATTGATGTCTTTTGAATTTCAATGGAATTTCTCATTTCCAATTGATGAGTTTTGAATCTCAAATAGTATTTCCGAATAAAAATTGATGTATTTTGAATTTCAAATTGAATTTCTGAATTGCGATTGATGTATTTTGAATTTCAAATGGATTTTCTGAATTATTATTGATGGCTTTTGAATTTCAATGAAATTTCTGAATTACAATTGATGTATTTTGAATTTCAAATGGAATTTCTGAATTATAATTGATGTATTTTGAATATCAAATTTTGAATTGCAATGGAATTTCTAAATTACAATTGATGTGTTTTGAATCTAAAATAGAATTTCTGAATTAATATTGATGTATATTGAATTTCAAATGGAATTTCTGAATTGCGATTGATGTGATTTGAATTTCAAATGGACTTTCTGAATTACAACTGATGTCTTTTGAATGTCAAATGGAATTTCTGCATTACAATTGACATATTTTGAATTTTAAATAGAATTTCTGAATTATAATAAATGTCTTTTGAATTCCAAATGGAATATCTTAATTATAATTGATCTATTTTAAATTCCAACTGATTATTTCTTAATTAAATTTGAAAATGATATAGTTAATATCAATACTACATAATCTAAAATATTTACTGAATATGCCTTGTCTTATTCTATACTCGTTTGAATACCCGAACTTAACTTAATTCAACTCTTTCACGACTTTCGCACCCTTTGCTTCATTACGCTAATATGCAGTCAATTAGCACCACAGGATGTATGCAAGAACCGTACAAAAAGTGGCAACGAAACTATTTTTTTTTTTGTTGTTTCACCGGGATCGCGTTGCAAAAAATTAAACTTCAACGCCTACACGCGTGATAACGTTGCAAACTAAATGCAATTAAGAAAGCAATTTCAAGGAGGAAACTCAGCAAATCGCACAAAAGATAATTAACACACATATATACGGAAATACACGTACACAGTCAAAAGTATGCGCACACACACACACACAGATATACAAACACACTTATTCAGTAAATTCATGAAAAAAAAACCACTTCAATGAAAATGAAGAGCGTGTGAATTTCCCAAAAGGATGGCGCAAGGCAGAGTCATCAATTGCCACTATACCATATATACACACATACACATATGCACACACACACACACACAAACACACATCACTACCATTGAAACAATAGTAGTGCGCTATTCAAATGCAAAAGTCAGCCAAAAGGTAACATAAAAAAGTGGAAACGCAGTCAAAGCTGCTTTCTAATTGCAAAAACCATGCATTGAGTTCCAACTGCATGTGGAAATCGCGTGGCGCATGCAAGTCCTCTACCGACGAACCCTATGATCGCATCCTTTTCTTATAAAATTATACGCTGACGGCTGTGATCTATTGTGCAGCCTGTTAAAACTATTCGCAACCACTTGAAATGACTACGAAGGCAACGAACTAACTATGCGCTGAAAAAAAAAATTATGTTTCTGACATGATTGTGGTAAATATATTATAATTGCATTATGGTTTTTAAGATAATTATTGATTGTCATAATAATATAATTTTTCTCCCAATTATTGTGATTGCAATAATGATATGAATTGTACTTGGAATTATTTGTAGCAATAATATTATGTTTGTTATTATAATAATACTATAACTTTTAAAATAATGTAATGGAAATGTTATATTGAAAAATTCTATTAATCAATGATCACAAAATCAGAAAAGTAAGTGATTTAAGATCAAAATATAATTGTGTTAATCATGTCGCTCTGTCGACTTTACAACTGCTATAATGTTATACGTTTGTCACAAGCATGTTATACGTTTGTCACAAGCATACTTCTTCATTATGTTACTAACAAACATATCATCATCGTTGTTGAACTAAAAGTCATCAACTACATTTTCAAAATGCCAATTGTTCATTTACAAAAATCTTAATATATCTTTCAATTTTTGATCGATACGTTCAATATTTATGCCAAATGATAAAAAAATGTAAATCTATCAATAGGTATCTCAACTTTAAAAATGCGTCAATTACTTTTTGTAATAATTACCAACAAAGTTGAAATTTAAGAATTTCATTAAAATGTATTTCGTGTATTTTAGTTCTACAACGATATTACATGTTTTATCTGTGTACACGAAAGTCGCATTCGTAACGGTCTACTTCATAAAGCATCTCCTTCTAGTAGTCCCAAAACGTATGCAATGCTACATTTTTCACTAGCACTGTTAATTAAAAGTGTAGCAGGACTTTGTTCGCGTTCTCCAGTTGCACTCGTCAACAGTTACAATCATTAGAGTCAACATGATTGTCTTGTAGGGAGTCTATTGCATTCTAAGGGGGGTTCTAATCTAAAAAATTTGGTTATTTGAAGTTTTGTAAAACGATTAATTTTATGCACGACATAATTTACGAGACATAATAAATGGCTTTAGAGGAAGTAAACTATAAGTACTAGAAAATAAATTCTCGTAATTTCAAAATAAATAAATAATATTTCATTTTGAACCCACTCAACCACGTCTACCGGAAATCTTCGACTCCTTGAAACATTCTGTCTAACATTGATAAAAAAAAACTTTATAGTTTCAAGTTTTTTAAAATTTCTGGTATATATAAATTTAAGAACCAAATACGATATATCACAATATTGTTCGTAGAAATCTAGAACTTTGATTATTTTTCTATTCGATATCGATACGATTTTATAAAATATCTCTTACCGAGTAAACTCCGACAGAACGCATCGATTTCTACCTACCATGTAGGTCCAATTTGACGATCGATATCATTACGAGAACAGGTCTGATATCTTGTGAATTCTCCTACATCTCGTAACTATATGGAAGCGATTTGCATACTAGGAACAAGTAAATCTGAAGTTCATTCAAATAATGTGACCCGTAATCTAAATGAAAACTGCGTGAGCGGTAAGGATGTTATATCATACCATACCATATCATTTTATATTATGCCACAACATATGATATCATACCATATCATACCATATCATACCATATTCATACCATATCATACCATATCATAACATATAATACTACATCATACTATATCATACCGTGTCATACCTTATCACACCATATCATACCATATCATATCGTCACTATCATGCCAAAGGGGCGAATGTGCAATTTTTGACATTTGCGTTTTTTTACATTTTTGAATGTAGTTTTTCCTCAAGTATTCTGTGCTAAAATCGCATGTTGTTGGATATTTCTAGCCACAAAAGTCAAAACCAAAAGAGCGAATTTGAAAAATTGGAAATCTTGTCATGCCAAAAGGGCGAATCTTTTCTTTCCTGCCATAACTATTTATTGGTACGAGATAAAATAGTAGTATGAAGGCATTTATTGTTTGTTTTTAAAGTACCTATCGATCTGCATCGTTACTTAAAAATTATTTCTTGCAAATAACAAAAATTCGAAAAATTGAAAATCTTGTCATGCCAAAAGGGCGAATCTTTCCTTTTTCGCCATAACTATTTATTGGTACGAGATAAAATAGTAGTGTGAAGGCATTTATTGTTTGTTTTTAAAGTACCTATCGATTGGCATCATTATTTTAAAATATTTTGCCAAACATTTCTCCTGCAAATAACAAATGGAAAATTATTTTTTGGCAAAATATTTTTAAATAATGATGCCAATCGATAGGTGCTTTAAAAAAAGATAATTAATTCCTTTACATCACTATTTTATTTTGCTCTAATAAAAAGTTATAGCATAAAAAACAAAAATATTTGCGTTTTGGTCAGGATATAGCCTCACAAAATCCGTATTTATAATTCAGTAAGTTGTCCAATTCCAAAGATATTTTATATACATTATAAGAATTCATGAATAAACTAAAATAACAGAAAAAATTGAAAAAAATCTAAATTTTACTAATTTTTAAAGCACTTCAAACTTTAAAATTTGATTTCCCAACATTTTTAAAAATGCACATTCGCCCCTTTGGCATGACAGTGACGATATCATACCATGTCATATCATACCATATATAATATGACATCATTCCATAGCATACCATCCCAAGAAACAAAACGGTCCATTAACGGTGTGGTATACGGAACAGCAATACGGAATACGATTCCGTAAACGTTTGTTTAAATTTAGATTACTGGAAAACAAGAAGGTAGCACCAAATTGTCCATGTTTCCTAATCGTAGTTACTGATTATTAGTTCGTTAGACTTTGCTTCTGTAGAAAATTTTATAAAAATAACTTAACACATTGTGTAATTTCCAAAATTCCATCATAATTCTGAGGTTTTGATCTCTAGAACTTCTGAGTTCGAACCCTCACTACTCTCAATATGGCATGTGCAACGAACAATTTAGATACTCGAATGTGCGCCTACCCAGTAACACCCACCAGCGAGTTATTCATTTAATTACCAGACGTTGATGACATGTTGCTGCAGTGAAACATAGAGGGCGTTGCAAGGCAAGGACTTAAAACAGAGCGCTTGCAAATGCGCTTTTCTTGACATTTTTATCGTGTATTTAGTGAATAAAATAATTACATAAAATTAGTAGCATGTGATGCAGAAAATGTTGCTATGATTATTATTACTATTTTTATGAAAAATGTCACAGATAGCATGGCGTGAACTCAGTGCGTTGACATTTCAATCAGCGAGCACATTTTCTAATTAAGTTTCATTCAGAGTAACACGTTGGTGTCAAAGATCACCGCTCGAAACACGTCTTGCGATGACAGTTGCAAAAATACAGGGCGTTGATAGGGCGACAGACAGACAGACAGCCAGACAAACAACTGTCAAACGGGGCAACTATAAAACACACACAGAGCAACAGAGTAATGACAACATGTAGGAGTAAATAATCTACAAACACAGGCCCTCTACCTCCGTTGCACCGTTGACTGCGTTACCTAGTAGTGATGTAGAGTAAAATTGCCTTATCCCAGGCACGACACAGCCAACAGCGCAAAACGAAGCATGCAAATTGCTCCAGAGCGGACCATCGGTAGACTAGCCATCACAACGGAGACGACGACAGACGGATGCCGAACAATCGGAGTGCAAGAGACAAACAGAGTAAAGTTGTACCGAACAGAGCTGTGCAGCGCAGATGCATTTAATAAGTGCCAGGCGCTGAGTGCAGTCAAACCAAAGTAAGGCAAGGCAAGGGCCCAAAGATCAAACTCATAAGTCATAATGCTATGGAGTGCCAGACTTTGCAGGGCATCTCTATGAACGTCATGTTGTGGCACTTGTCAAGCCCACATGGAGTAATTTTGTGAAGGAAAAAAAAAATGAACAAATGGAAATTCTGCGTCCATCGTGATTACATGATGAATAAAAAACAAACCAACAAACGAGCGTGAGGGAACGTCCATCATGCGAGCAGAGTTCCCAGCCAGCCAGCCTCGAACTGGGCGCGTAATTATTTTCTAATTAAAGACGTGAATGAATGCAAAACTTTTGCGAATGTTTTGGCGGAAGAGGAGCACAACAAGATGCACTGCTGCAGCAGCGAAACCATGTGAAAATCGTGACAATGAATCATAAGTATCACCTAAAGGAGTCATGTGCGTGGCATAACAAACTGTACGAGCAACAAAATGCAGATATTCATATGAATGATGAAATTTAAAGTCCGCATAAATTACACTTCATGACATCATTTTATTTAGTGTCTTGTTTAGGATTATTTTACAGGTTTATGGCATAGTAAAAGTACTTTTTACTGTTTCTTACTACATCATAACATATCATACCATGTCATATCAAGTCATACCATGTCATATCATATCATCCCATAGCATTCCATATCATACTATATCATACCATATCATACCATATCATACCATATCATACCATATCATACCATATCATACCATATCATACCATACCATATTATCCATATCGTACCATATCATATCATACCATATCATACTATATCATACCATACCATATTGTAACAGCAACCATAATAATTCATGAAATCAAAATGTTTTCTTTATCAAATTTTGATCACTTAAATTTGAAATTAAGTCCATTACACAATAAATAATTAATTGAACCGCAAATTGAGTTTCTCGTACCACTTAATACGAGACCAACATGTCTTAGATTCACACAAATTGTAGCCAATTTGCAAGTAATTAGACTGAATTTCATATGTCAACTGTCGAAATTTAATCGGTATTCCTCTCCAATATGAGACACATTGGACCACCCCAGCAAAGTGTCTCCTAAACTGTAATATAGACTAATTTAGCTGCGCCTGAATTATTGCCTAAGCATTTTAGAGTAGGCTTAAATTTGGCGACACCAGCACCACAAGCAGCCGCCGCCACAACCAATTCCAACCAGTTTGAGTTAATCATCAATCTTGCATTGGGCACAGCAACGATATAACCCGACCAATATGTGCAAATCATATAGTTTCCAATCTCTTTGTACATCATCGTCGTGTATTGGGTGCATTTACCATGTTTGCGTTTAATTAAATTTGCATTGTTCAAAGGCGTTGTCGCACAAAGTGGTACCGTACACCGCGACGTTCTAACATGTGTCCTTCAGTGATTCGCAGAATATGCCAAGTGGTTTCAATTATCATGCTTCATATAAATTTCAAAGAAACTAAATTTATCAAAGTTGAAAAAATTCCGCTGACTTGTGAATTTACAGGCACTTTAAATATTTCCGAATATTTACAGTCGACTACTAGGTCATCTGTATCGTTGCCATTTGTTTTCAACGCATTTTCGAATCCTAGGCATCAGGAAAATACAGGCATTCATTGCATGTAATGGCGACAGTGCGAATGAGAGCAAGAAATGACGGTCCAACTTGATTCCGTAGTTGCTATGTTGACTGGTTAGCTTTTTTTTGCATTCCGACTATGTACAGTTTGTTAATCGTCCTGCTGCACTCTGTTAATTACAGCAAACAACTCATGCTGTTTTGTTCTAGTGTCAGAGCATCAATCCTTGTTGTCGCTTTCTCTCTCTCTCTATCTCTATTTCTATCTCTCTGTATATGTGTAGAGGAGGCTATATAGAGTTTGTGAGTTGCTGTTGACTTTGTGTGTCTTTTTGCTATGGATTTCTGCAAAACGTCCTAATTAGATGGCCTATTTAAGCTGAAAATTAAGCTCTGAAATGCCATCTGAATTGCCATAGAAACATGCATTTGAATGAGGTGAGCATTTGCAACAGAAGTGCCTAAGGCCTTGAGGTGACCGGGCGGTAATGTTAAGCAGATGTAGCAGAAAAAAAGACGGTGTACAATAATCAGGACTCTTCTGTAGAATATTCATAATTGAGGTTAAATAAAGTAGAATTTTAGTGTGCCTGGTTGGTCGCATTCCTTAGGGTAATCGTATAACTAAGCCACATTTCACTTTTCTACTTTGTTTGTTATAGGTTCACGAATATTCCTATAGAGTACATTTTTAACAATGCCATTTCATTATCCATTTTTAAAGTAACTGCCAGACGTTACATTTGCGATTTTTCACACTTCCCGCATGACAAGAAACAATCATAAAAATGGCATCAATACAGTAGTCTGACTTCAAATCAACACCTTTAACCACTTACTAAAACCATGACTATTCAACCAACACATCGAGTACACGGAACAACACCTAATTAAGCAAAATTTTCGCGTAGTTAGCGACACTAATTGACATTTGGCCATAGACGTCAATTGCACCATGTCAGTGGTAAAATGGTTACTGCAGTCCGTTGCGTTTATAACTCGACGCAACCTGTAGGAGAGACTTTTACGAAGCCTGTTTCGAGGCGATGGTCAGCAACTATAAGCCGCAAATATTGCTACCACATCGTTTAAGCGTTCATTTGTTGCAGTTAATAAATTGAAATGGCATAGAACGTGGTACGTACCGCCATCGATCGGGTCGTTCCCCCACTGTGAAAGCTAGTAATCAATGTCTAAACTTCAGAGAAAACATACGGCGCAAAAGTTTTTTTACACATTACGGCTGCTTAGCCTAATGGAGCCTGACTTAGATGATGGCAATTGCAACAAAAAACAGCTGTCTAGGTAACTGATAGTCATTGAGTACCGTCGAAAACTGCACTTACTAGCATCAAGTCACAGTTTGTTCATCTCTAAGATGAACAAGTTTCTATCAATTAGTTATTTTTCAATTTATATGCAATATCATGTGATATAATAGCAAATGAGAGTTGCAACCTAAGCTCTTCGTGGCTTTTAACAAACAAGTAAAACCTTTAATTGGTAGAACTTGACGTTGAACGATTTATGAAGCACTGTTACGAATACATCGTCGGGTTTTGCAACAAAATTAGATTTATGTTTGAGAAAAGTTCTATAGTAAGTCTAAAAGTATCGTCTAACTTTAATTGAAATATGACAACTACAGAATCAAGATATGTTGCTCAGTAGACAACGGGGCATATAATAGTATCAGGATATCAAGTCTACTCTATATTAGTTTCTCGCAAACTTCCAGAAGAAGGAGTACCCAGAAAAGAGTAAATATTTTTGATCATCGTTACCTCCCAGTGTAGATTTAGGGATATTCTTCTCTCCATCTTTATTTTCTTTTGATGTGACGCAGTATTTATATCTTTTGAAATCAGGACTATTCTCGAAATTTACTTCCCAGCCAAAAATTTACCAGGCAGCTCAAATACTGCTAAGTTTCTCGTAGGATTTTGAAGAGTATATATTCGCCTGCAAAAACAAGTCAAAAACTAATCAAAAACTGGTACGTTACTCGTAGGTATTTGAAGAGTATATCTCTACCAGTAAAACTTGTCAAAAACTCGTCTGTAACCAGTAAAACTTCTCAAGAACTGATCGGTAAGTGGTAGGGATTTGAAAAATATATGTGACATGACATCGCTTGCGAGTTACTTTACTAACTAGTAAAACTGACAGGATACCGGTAGAAAACTGGAAGAAATTGTTTCTAGGGTTGTACGCTGTCTGATTTTCAGTAAACAAGGATATTTACCGCCTATGGGAAATTTTTAGGCAACCTATTCAAATTTATACGGTCATTGACATGATGTTCAAAATAGTCAATTCCCAAAAGGTGTCGACTTAGTCCTGGTCTAATAATAATAAAAGTATGGCGTAACAGTTCTGAGTAACATAGGCTGAGCCTCTTTCATCATTTAAGTGTTTCGTGTTACATTTGTATTGAAATGACGTGACCTAAAGTTTAATGCCGAATCCGAACGACGGGGTGAGACTGTTTACTCTTGGAATTTTTTCCATGATCCGAGGTACATTGGTTGATTTTTCCAATTTCTTGATGTTCCGATTTCTTGATTTGAACCAGCGAACTCTTGTCTCATAGTCCAATGAACTAACCAATAGAGCCATCGACGATACTTCCCGTCCCGGTCTCTCTCCTACAAGAAATGTTTGATTCCAGAAAAAAAAAAACGTTGCCAACCAACTGTACCTTATAGGTACAGTTGAGCATTTAGCTGTCTGCCTAGTTGTAGAAATTCTAGCTTATTGACCAGCATAATAATTTTATCTTCACTTATCTGGCTCATCACAAGCTCCTGTGGGATCGGGCAACCTCAAGCAACTTGCAAGATGATGACAATGACAAGGGCTGACAGCTATGTACAGGAAGTCGAGAAGCGAAGGGATGCCTCTTGCCAATGTCACAAAGTGTAGATGATAACAAGCAGTGATGCAATATTGCTGTCATCGCTTTGATGTTGTTGACTATTGCGTCGTCTTCTCCGTCTTCTTTATTTATGTGCACATTTCTTGACCATATTTGTAGGCAACACCATTAAATGTGTGTCTACATTTTGGTGAAAAATAAAAGAGCCTTTAATCTAAGGCAATGCCGACATTGACACTTTTGTAAAAGTATTTTATTTTTATTATACTTAAAGACACATATATAGACGAGAGTCATTATAGAAATGAGAAATACCAACTATTGACACAATCATTTGTGCCAACTTCGCCAAAAACAGTTGTCACATTTAAAAGTGTTGACAAAAAGTAATTTCCAAAATATACAGTGTTGACTTTTTGCCGCTTACCAGAGTAAACCCAGTCATTTTGTTCGATTCACACCCACTTCAACTAATTGTATTTTAGTCTTTTCAATTTAACTATTTGCATGGTAAGTTTTTGTGGGTTATACTTTGCACTGCGGGTCATCTGGCTGTTAATCCTTCCACTTTGGCTGGTTTCGTTCCTTCTAAATGGTTTTAATTAAATAGCAAGCGTAATTAAATATCAATTAAATTAATTAAACATTCGGGACTGAAGTTTGTTTAAAAGCATAGCGCACATAGTGCAAATGATTCAATGTTTGTTTTCTATCAAGTATCAAAGTTCTTTTTTATATCAACTTTGCATATTCCATGCGTTCGTTGTGTTCAGTTTGGAATGCTGCACAATGTAAAAACTCTAAGAGCAGCACTTAATTGGGCAAAAGAATTGAATATTTAAATGGATGGTACCGATGTTTCACAATTTTAGTTTTTAATTTGCCAATTGAACATGTCACCATATCGGAAATAGAAAGATTGTTTTTTAAATAGAGGCAACTATTTGGTGACAATTCACAATATATTTAGTTTGTATACAGAAATAAAAATGTGGCTATATCTTAGTTTTTCCAATTATTCTATTATTTAGATCGGAATTAGATCGGAATTAGCTCAGACTTTGTGAGTAGTTGATAAATTTATATAGTTTTTAATTATTCTGTGAATTGTATTGTTCAAAAAGTGAAGTCTGACTTAGAAAACTATCTCAGCTGTGTCATTATGGCCTACAATTTTTCATAATATACAAAAAAATCAGTGATATTTTTTTTATATATTTTTAGAATAAAAAGTAAGTTTTATTATTAAATAAATCTCAAGTATCGATATCAATATACCTACACCAAGTATAAAAAATATTGACGATATCAAATTAAATTTATTTTTATCCGACACAGAATTTGAGATCACAAGACAAATCAATACAAAGCTCTTTGTCGGCCTTCATGTCATCCATCCATCCATCTAGCCATCCATTTAAGCATTTATTCATTATGACCTGGTCAAGGTTAACATCGTCGAGTATCGTGTAGGTCTTTGCTGTTGATCTACCTTCGGTGGCAGGCATATAAATCGCAGAGGAAGCTGACGTCTGTGAGACTCACATACAAAACGAAGCATAACTGAAGCTCACGATGGTGATGATGATGATGACGATGATGTGGTTCAGCTGCAGAGCACAGCAGGTAATAAATTTTGTCTTGCTTGATATGGGCAATTAAGGAACAATTTTGCAGTTGAATGAGTAATAAATAAATAAATGAGCAACTCTAAAACACAAACACACACACACCGAACCATTTTAAAATCGAAGAAAGCAAACATGCTGATGCTGGTCCGTGTGGATCATGGACTGCTGCTACCATATACTAACAACGATTGTGGGTACTTGTATGAATAATGGCTGTAAATCAAAATGGGGGCTTCATTTAAGCTGAGCACAGATAAAAATTTGCATAATAAATCAAGTGATTAAAGCTGTCTTTTTGAAACGTAAAAGAGACTGATTTGTAAATGTTGCTGAAGGTGAATTCCGGCAGAACGATTTGCTTTATACTGGGAATTTATATTATGGATAACAGCAGTGTGACTCATTGTAATGGTAGAGATATGTATTGCTACTGACTAATCACTTTTTTTTTGGGGTTTATATTTAATAAAACTGTCATCTCGTTACTGTGCCAATCTTTTGTACATACAGAAGAAATTAAAAATATGTTGTGTCCATTCAAAAATATTTTTTTTTATACAATGGCCCTTTATTTTGCGTCGTTTTTAGTATTTTATTCGAGAATAGGCGAAACATGTATTCGAAAAAAGGAGCTTATCTGAAACGAAACATATTGTATCGGACTAGAAACGTAATATCCCAGTTTTCGGTCTTGGAGACCATCTATTACTCGAAGCTTTTTCGAACTAACTTCGATAAAATAAATCGAGCTCGTGGCATTAAAATTTAAAGACAATATATTTAAATAATTATCGCATCGATATCGTAATGTTTTTCGAATCATTTATGGAATTTTTGATGTATTCGATGCGATATCAATACCATTATTGATTTTTTCGTTTCGCAAAAAATTACGATATGTCGCTTCGAACTTCTTTCCCAGATCAGTACGAGAGGAAGAAGGAGAATTCTCGATGAAAATCAAAACGATTTCTGGATTGATATCGAGATTAAGTCGAAAAACATTGCGATATCGATATACGAAATTTTGAAATGTCGTATCCATTAATAAAATTTTATTATACTAATATTCGAAGTGATAAAACGATAAAACTGCGATCATCGATGGGCACCGAGACATGGCACATTGGGTAGAGTTTAGATTGGCAGGGTCTCAAGAAATTATAAATTTCCATATATTATAAGTCTCTCGGGATCATGCCATTCCCGATATGCAATTCGTCTCAATGTCGTTACGAGATCATTGCAAGAAGAAGGAGATTCTCAAGAAATTAATAATTTAAAAATATTATAAGTCTCTGTCAGGATCATGCCATTCCCGGTAAACAATTCGTCTCGATGTCGTTACGAGATCAATGCAAGAAGAAGTAGATCTCGGATACTTTCTCGTATCGATATCGAGCATTGGACCTACATAGTAAGAAGATATCGATGCGTTCTATCGAATTTTTCCCGGTACGATAACCTGTTTGGAATCGAAACGATATGAAAGAAAAAACAAAAGCTCAAAGTTCGATATGGTTTCGAAAAATATTACGATATCGTTGCGATAAATGTTTATATATCGCATATCTTGTCAAAGAATTTGAATATACGATCAAATTTAGAAATTACCCTAGACCCTAAATGAGTGCGTTTGCGTCGTTTAACTGTCAAACTCGACACATTTCCAATGATTCAATGATTGAACTTAACGAAATACGCAGCGTACGAACGCAGCTCTATCAGAATTTTCATTTTTGACAGTGCGTCTCGACAGTGCGTTTTGACAGTCTCGACCGTGCGTTTTGACAGTGCGTTTCGAAGTGAAGTTGGCAGTTAAAGCGGTGGTTGTATCAGTTAAATAATCAAAAAACGCAAGACACATTGATTTAGGATGTAGCGTTAGAATCGATGAATCAAATAGGTCAAACTTATTTATCGAAGTTATTCGAGAAAAAATAGAGGCATCGCAGGTCTCCGAGACTTGGCAGACTGGAATAGTTTAGGAAGAGATTTCTAAACTCGAATTTTGAACAGCACTCATATAATAGGTAATATCTAAGATTTTAGTACCCCTTGAGCGAGATAACATCAAAAAACAAAGTAAATATTAAACATACTACTCACCGGTGTTGAATATGGATTCGAAGTCAAACGTACTCCATCCGTTTCGATCTGTTCGCGCAGTATCAGCTCCAGTTCATTCGGTGGCGTCTCGCACAGTATCTCCATGCTGCCGGACAGCGAATTCGGATCGTTAAGCATGAAATAAACCGATGCGGCACCCTTCTCACGCAACTGACGTATGCTCTTGAGCAACTTATGCCGGTGTGCGGTATTCTCGACACCAATGGCGTCCAGATCGGGGTCGCCGACTTGTTTGCAAATTTCCAAATCATCATAACCGTTATCGAGAAAACTCTCGGCATACTGTGCCAAACCGAGGGCACGCAGCCACTCGCAAACGATATTGCTAACGGCCATCACGTCGTCAAACGTTAAACGCGCCAAAGGAAAATTGCAACAATTACCGTTACAAAATGGCGCAGCGTTCGCGTATAAATATGAACTCGCACGAAACGGACAAAAAGCCGTGAATGGAAATTAATCTAAAATAAGTAATGAATAAAAAACATGCAATTTCCGTGTAGCGGTTTTTGTTTTCGCACTATTTCAATTCAATTTGGACACTTTTGAAATTATATTTTTTACACTTTTGTAGACTTGAGAATGCACACTTTATGAACCAAACACAGTATAAACTCTTTTTAACGTCTTGGTTTCTAAATCCCGACACGTCGCGGTTAATTCCGATATAACTCTAAAGTAGACAGCTAATGTTGTTGTTGCTGCTGTTTAAAGGTCCTGCGAGATTATTCCTAATACAGTTTTAACGAGGATACTGCTGCTGTTGCTGCTGCTCCGCTTATTGCTATTGCTGCGACTGTTGTTGCTATTGCTTTGACTGTTCGTAGCGACTACTACTGCTGTGCTGCTGCTGGTGACATTTTTTACGAGCTCGCGATAACGATGATGATACGCAGCACTCTACACTTGGAATGTTGGCACTGAAATGAGAACAAAAAGAAAAGGAGTAAAAATTAGTTGTACTTCAGAAGAAGAAGGAGAAGATGATGAAAGCGAACAAGTTAAAGAAGCAGCAGCAGAACCCAAATCACATCAAACGCTGCTTGAAAACCGCATTAATTATAATTATAATAAAATCACAGCAGTATTTAAAATGCGCCCGCATAGTGGCTCAATTTGATGAAAATGCTTGCCACAAAATAATCAATATTCTTCACTCTATTAAGTACTACATAGACTCAAACCTGAGCCACTATTCTGTGCTGTGCTGCACCCAGAAATTAATTAAAACTTATTTCGATGTGGTAATGCGTTCGATTTCGCACCAGCTGCTCGCATGTTGAGCAACACTTTGTTGCAGTTGGGGGTGGCTGAACTTCAGTTTGGCTTGAAGTTGATACGGAAAATTGTGTGAAATATTTTTGGTTTATTAAAAAAATAACAAAAAAAAAAAACTATTTAACTAGTGTGCGTGTGTGTTGGCTTAATTGATAAAATTTATTAGCGAAACATTGATTACGTTATTACGTTGTAGTTGGAAAATGTATTCAATTAAAATTTCTATATGCGACTTATTTAATATAAATAAATGCAATATTGACACGTTCTAAATAAAACTATTGTAATTTTGAAAACAAAAAATGTATCGAAATACGGGATGGATATATATTCGATCGGTAACGTATATTTTATAGTCTTTTGATTATTTTAAAGAATAGTTTTTAAAAACTCTTAATAAGTATCAACAAAAAAGTGTATTGTTCATTAGACATCTGTATAAATGTATTTGAAGTTCCCACTGAAAAATATGCATTCTACAGTACTGAGTGCATTTTGCAATGACAATCGTCAGTATTATAGTGAAGTCTCTGCAGTGACTACACTTCACTGCAGTATTTGTTTCCTTGGTGTCAAGTAGTGTCAAGACATTTTATTTTCAAGACATTGAATACCTTGAAAAACAAAGTCAAATGACACTACTGTCGTTGAAAATGCAACGAATACAGTGAGTGCAGCGAGTGAGCGCAACGAGTAGCAAGGGTAAAGACGAACATTAAAAACAAAAACAAAACTGCCGTTGTTGTCAGTATTTATGTATTTTATATATGGGCCATTCCACACCAAATCGACCAAAAAAAGTCAAATTTGAGATTTTACCTTTTTGATCTTAATGAACTTTTGGCAACTGATAAAGGGTATCGAGACATGCACTAAACAATTTTTTTTTATTTTTTCCGACCACTACTTCCAGAGATACAGTGGCTCAAATTTGGAAAAAAAGTGCCAAAAATCACTTTTGTACTGTTGTTCATATTTAAATATCTCTTGAACTAGAAATGCTAGAAACTCCAACTTTTTTCCAACTTTGAGCCACTGTATCTCTGGAAGTAGTGGTCGGAAACAATAAGAAAAAATTGTTTAGTGCATGTCTCAATATCAGTTGCCAAAATTTCATTGAAATCGAAGACGGTGAGTTCCAACCGCTGGTCGATTTGGTGTGGAATGGCCCATATATTATATAAAAAAATTAAAAAAAAAAATTGTACGACAAAAACAACGCATTTGTCGAAAAGCAATTTATGCATCAAAAATATTTTTTTTTTTTCAAAAAAATTAAATAATCAAGAATTGTTATACGATATATAATTATATGATTTTCTTATACCTTTTGAATTTTTTTCTATATTCCAATATTAATGAAAATTCCTTAGAGTTCAAATAAAGTAAAATGCATCGAGTACTACGTGCAATTCTAGCAATTCATTTCATTATTTGAATTTTTATTGCATATCATTTCCTTTTCACCTTATCAGACCTTTTCACTACAACTACGTGTCGCTTGCGTTTTGTTTTGACACTACTTGTGCTTTTTTGTTGTGAGCAACACATTCATTTGATTATCAACGATAGTAAATCTTTTGAAATATAATGAATGTGGGTTTAAAATGCATTTGTGCAGATGATAAATATAAATCTTAATAAATATATTATGGTTGGTTTCTACCAATGATTGAAACTTAAACCATTTCGATTTCGGTTCTCTCCCTCGTTTCCGTTTCTGTACACAGCGTATTTGGTTGTGATTTCAGTTTCGGTAAAGTTCCTTTTGTCCATATTTTCAATGTCTCGTTGCTATCACATTGTATGACTTAAACAATTTTTAAATTGTTTTACTAATACTAGAACTAAAAAATCAATTTTGACAACAAGATCAAGACTCTCGCAAATATGAACTTTAGTTTTGAAAATCACAAATAATATAAATAATTGAAAATGCCTATTCTATAATGTACATATCGTCGATGCAGAAGTAAAAGTGACCAACTACATTCTCAAAATGCCAATTATTCATTTACAAAAATCTTTATATATCTGTCAATTTCTGATCGATGATCTCAATATTTATACCAATTGTTGCGGAAATGTGAAGCTATCAATTGGAATTTCAATTTTAAAAATTAATCAATTGCTTTTTATAATAATAGGCAATAAACTCGAAATTTTAAGGTTTTCATATAAATGTATTTGGTGACTTTTAGTTCAACAACGACGATATATAACCAATAATAAAAGGAATATTAAAGTTTTTTCATTGCTATCACGTATACATCTATAGTAACAAAAACGTATTATACAACAACACCCATGAGATTTGTTTGTTGTACAAAAATAATTCCGCAAAAAACTCGATCACAAGCTTCGATGCTGTGTTGTTTGATTCGCAAATGTTTGTTATTGCACTTACAAAAGCTATGAACTGAACTCAGCAGTAGAAATGCGAAACGTATGTTTGTAGTTGTGTTTGATACACTGCTACACAAAAGATCGAAGGAAATAATAAGAAAACACTTGCAAAATTCTAATCCAAATCCGTCGTTTCGCGAAATATTGTTTCTCAACTTTTAAATGTTTTTAATAGACAAAATATACGTTAATCGTGAAAATTTGTAATACTTACATATTATAATTAAATTAATTATAATTAATATAATAACTTTAATAACAAATCAAAATTAAGTTTAAATTACATAATTTTTTATGTTCACTCTACTTTTTTGGTTAATAAATGCAACTAAATATGTATTTACATTGTAAAAAAAAAATAATTAACCTAGTAAATATGCTGTCTTCCGTTCTTCTCACATTTTCAATGTAAACAACAACCATCAATCATCACAAAAATTCAACAAATATGAGGCCAATTGAGTTATTAGCGCCACTCAATATTAATTTATTTAAAAACAATAACATGTTAATGGAAGTTGTGAATACTGACAGCAGTCAATTGCTCTATTCCCAAAGAAAACTTTCACTGATTTAAACAATTTGTTTAACAGCTGTATTTTTAGGTCAATACTCTTCGATAGCATACAGACTGTGAGAATCTACAAAAGCTGTATTGGAAAATAAATGAAAAAAGTATGTTTAAAATTAACAAAAATCGTGAAAACGCCAACGCAATTGATTAAAACACGAAGCCGCCGTTTATTTCAAGTTGTTTTAAACATTTTGATAATTATCTCATTAGTCGACAAAATTTTCAACTTAAAGCATTAGAAGTAAAAATACAAAAAAACAGCTGAAGATGTAGATGAACAAGCAAAAAGACTTGTAACGTTTGTATTTAATTTGAAAATGGTGTTTTTTTTTGTTCAGAATTAACGTTTGCCCAAAAATAAAAAAAATAAAAAAAAAATAAAAAAAATAAAAATTAATAAAAAAAAAAACAATGTAGAATGTAAGATGTAGAAGTAACAATGTAGAAGAAAAAAATTAAAAACACGAGTTGGCGTTTGTTTAACCATTATTTTATAAATGTTAGCTGACTTTTAACATTGTCCTAACAGCTCGTAAATAATTGCAAACAAAAAAATTTATAAAAAAACACATAAAAAATCAAGCGAAAGACAATGTAGCATGTCGAAATGGGGTGCCTTGCATAATTTTTATTGTTATTTATATCAACTGCATAAAATCTTAAAAAATATGCTTGTTACAGAGGTATTAATGATTGAATAGATGTTACAAAACCCACATTATATTTGATTTTAACTGGTTACCCACTGTGAATAATTTTTTCATTTTAATTTTTTATTAATTTAATAACACAATAAATGTAAGACAAATGAAATTGTTTAATACTAACCAGATTTATTCAATGTAACCAAATTTCCATAAAATTATTGATAAAACTACCATATGCGGTACGCGCAACTAAAAACATCTTTGACAGGCACAAAATTGTTCCATATTTCCTATAAACGTTGCAAAAAGAGGCTCTATCAAACATAGTTTTGCAGGCATATGTTTGAAGTTTAATGAAACATCATTATAATTGTCAAATTAATCCTATATAAATAGAGATGTTATAAGACTTAACCATATTAAACAGTGCTCTATATAAAATTGTGTTTGTATACGAATAAACGGAAACATTTATATGTTTCACCTAAAAATTCTATATGTTCTTACATAAACATAATTATTATTACACACAAACAAAGAATATTTGCACCACAACACTAATATATTCAAAAGCACACATGTTTTCGAACAACCTGAAAATAAATATGTGTCCAAATAAACATATTGTTGTTTTAGTTCAAATATCAATATATTTGCATATAAATATATTAATATTTAAATTATATGAAATTGGTGTTTTAGTTTAAATATTAATATGTTTTCATAAAAACATATTTATATTTAAATCATATATATTTTTTATAAAAATGATTTAATTTTTTGAATTTTTCTATTTATTTAAATATATTTATTAATTCTCTCAACAAATAACTCACTCAGTATATCTTTTTTTTTGATATACATACACCCAGAAAAAAATTCCCTCAAATCCCATTAAAATTGGTCAATAGGACAATTATTGATTTAATAGTATACAAAAAATAAAAATGTTCATATAAACTCAATGGCAATGTCATGGTATTTTCTAGTATTTAATGGTATTTTCCGATTAAAATAATTTATCCTATTGAATATTTTTAATAGTAAATAAACTATTATTTATATAGTATTTTTTCTGGGTGTATTAATTACTTTACGTATGACGTATCTTTACTAGAATTTATAAAATTTACTAGTATTTTTCTTAAAAAACGACTTGTTTGTAGATTATTATATTTTCTGCTATATAAATAAATTAAAAAAAAAATCACTAAATCTTTATTTAATTTAAATGATGGCATCTACTTGTGTTGCAACCACTCACGCGTTTATCATAAAATGCCCATCGCAGCAGATTATTAAATGCAATAAAACTTAAATATAAATAAAGACAAGGACAGGCGGCAATTTAATAAATTTATATTTTTTTGCCATGACAACAATACCTTGCAGCAGCAGCAGCAACAACATCACCATCAGCAACAGCAGCACCAACCAACGTCATCATCGTGATTTGCTGCACATAAATTGTTGTTGCGAAGTGCGCGACCGATATCGTCGCTGCTGTTGACAGCAATTGCAATTGCAGCTGCTGTTGCCTTTGCTATTACTGTTGTTGCAAAGCTGCTGCAAAGTATTTTATTTAATTTTTTTATTATTTTTTATTTTATTTAAAATTTAAAACAACAGTCAGAACGCCCACTTTGAAGGGCGTATTAAGTGTTTATAGATGTATTCACAATTTTATGAATACTTGAACTCAAATGTTTTACACCAAAAAAAAATAGCATACTATTGATTCATGCATTTCTGTTATTATTAAAAGTCAATGTGATTTTGCCTATTAATATAATAGTTTAGAAACTATTAAATTTATAGTGGCATCATACACAGTACTGTTTTTAATAGTTTTAAAATTAAATCTAATAAAATTTGCTATTAATATAATAGTATATTAATATAATATAATTAATTTAATAGTATATTAATATATTCATTTTTTCTATTTCAAAATCTTTCTATGATACACTCAGAAAAAAATGCTTTTAAAATTGGTCAATAGAACAGTTATTAATCCTATAGTATACAAAAAAAAAATATTTTCATATAAACACACAAACAATTTAATAGTATCTAATAGTATTTTGTAGTATTTAATGGTTTTTAACTATTAAAATAATAATTTATGCAATTTACTAAGTTTATCAAAAAACAATTGTTTTTGTCGTTTTTTTTTGTGTCTGGTATTAAAATAATTTCAAATGGTGCAACTTTGAAAAAGTACTAATTTCTATTTTAGTTTTATATTGAAAGTGAATCAACTATTTTGTAATCAATTCTATTGTATAATAACGTGTGTAATAAATATTCACAAAATAGCAACTTTTATTGATTTAATTTAATATTATCGTCTAAATACTATTAAAACTATTGATACTATTAAAACTATACTATTAAAACTATTAAGTTAATAGTGTATATACTATTGTTTTCGTTTTTAAATTTGCATTTTCTGAGTGTATTCGTGTGTCTGTGATGCTGAGTGTTAAATTGTAAAATTGCATAAAATGCTTTGTTCTTGTTATGCTGATATTTTGCAGTGGTCCATTACACTCTTATTGTTGCTAAAGTCGTTATGGTTTGCTGCCGCTGTAATAAAATGTCAAAAAGCGTATGTCTGTATGTCTGTCTGTCTGTCAGCGCAGTGTAGCCGGCAATTGTTGCTTGTACGAGTGGTCACATTAAAAACTGTTTAAGCGCAGTTAAAAGCAGCTTAAAGCCACTTTAAAGCGCTCGCAAATTGGGGTCTAGATAAAAAAATGTTAAAGGTTTTTAAATGAAATCCATTACACGATTGATTGTTTAAATGAATTTCTTTGAAATTGACATTTAACAACTGTGGTTTTATTATTATTATCAACCTTTTAAAGTGCATTTTTTGAAGCATATTAGGTTAATCTAGTGGTTAAAATGATTTTAACCACACCCAGAAAAAAATACTATGTAAATAATAGTTTTTTACTATTAAAAATATTCAATAGGATAAATTATTATTTTAATCGGAAAATACCATTAAATACTAGAAAATACATTACATTGCCATGTATGAAAAATTTTATTTTTTGTATACTATTAAATCAATAATTGTCCTATTGACCAATTTTAATGGGATTTGAGGAAATTTTTTTCTGGGTGTAAGTAAATGTGTTAGGGAACAAATATACCAATACTTTTTTGAATTGATAATAACGGCTACTTGTGATTCTAAAATGGTTGTTGTGCTAACCAACTTAGTCGTTTGACTCAACTGTTAAATCGTAACTTGTAGTTATTATTACAACCGTAGTTGATATTTGTTTAAAACAATTTGGTGCATGTATATGCTAATATTTCACGCGTCAACCGAATATGATAGTTCCAACAACTAATGTGTAGAATTTTCATTTAAAGCGAATAATGTTGGTTGTTACAACCAACTTATTCGTTACTTCAACAACATGTCAAAAGAGTTATTTCTGTGTGCATGTTTTTAAAACGTATGCAATGAAATTCAAATTCATGAGGTAAGAAACCAGCGATAATTCCAAAGAATTCAGACAAAAAGTAAAAAGAAGATGCCACCGATTGGAATTGAAATTAAAACATAAGACAAATGTGACCCTCATCTTGAAATCACGCAATAACTCATGTACGTAAAACACAAAAATAAGGGCAGATAATAAAGAAATTCATAAGAATTCTTCACACATACGTTTCAATAAAGTAGTAAATTAACTAAATTGAAAACGATTGATTGAGCAAGTAGTCGGACACTGACAAAGAGATGGAAATTATTAAACAGCTGTGAAGCAATAACAGATGACAGATCAAAAAAGAAGATAGCAATTACGAAAATCAATTGAAAGTATGTATCAAGTTATACTCAACAAAATAAAGTACCCACTATTCAAATTAAAACATAACATAGAAAAATATTGTATACAGAAAAACAAAATATAATAAAAATACTAAAAAGAAGGCCATTAGTAATGTCAAAAGTGTGGGAGATTAGGACAGCAGATTTCCAATCAATAATTTAGGGTGGGTGAGTGAATAACTGACAGTGCCAAAGTAAAGCTTTAAAGGACACGTGCAACAAACAGCTTGTTCAGCGAAATATCGAAGGAGATTAACTGCAAGGCAGAAGAGCGTGATTGAGCAAAAGAGAGAGAGATGAGACATTGAGACGAACTGTCAAATTTTGCTTCTAATTGCATATCAAATTGTTATAAAGTGCCGTGCCTGCTTAGTCAAGTGTAAAAGCGAGGAATTTATTGAAATTTTCGAAAGTAGAAATAATGAGAAATAATTTGACAATGTCATGGCTGAAAATAATCAGAGGGTGTCAAATGAAAAATTCAGTATATATAAAACATTTTTACTCAAATTAAAAGCAGGAATTTTAAGCTAGCAAACTGCAATTTAAATAGTATTTGATGCAGTGACAACTGGTTTCTTTATTGCATTATTTCTTGTTTTTTAATTAAAAAACTTTAAATATTTATTTGCTATAAATCATACACGATTGTGTAAAGCACTTGCACGCCATGAGACTATTTAGTACAACACTTCGATTTATGTTACCATTTCGAAAACGATAACCGACCTGACTGACCAGCACCTGCATCATGTTGCTTCGGTTGTAAAGCAGCTTGAATTTCGTAAACCAGCCGGCAATGCAAAGACAAATATTTGCCAATAAATATAAAATATGTTTAAAGCCAATAAAAAAAAATATTTCAATTACATTTTTATAGCTACTCGTACGTTTAATTTATGAATTTCAATTGCATTTGCTATATGCTAAATGTTTTAGGCACTACAGTGAACACTTAAACTTTAAGACCACATTTTATTGTTGCCAATTGTATGCTTCACATTTATGAATATTCGAATAATTTGTAAAATACCAATTTAGAATTTGCCGAAATACCTACAATGTATAGCCACATATAGTACTATTATACAATATGGAACTTTAGATTGGGCATCTTTTGAATGTGTGCCACTTGTGAGTTGAAGCATAACCCAAATCTGCGCCATTGATGAATCCTCCGTTCATCAAGTGGATGTAGGCTACCCCAGCATCAATCATGCATTACTACCACACACACACAATTCGAGATAAGTACCACCAATTGAAGTTGAAATTGAAATTGAAATCGAAATTGATTTCGAGCTGTATTATACGCACAAGCGCCATCTATTAAGGGTTTAATTCAATGCATTTTGTAGGGGGGCTAAAAGTTGGCACTGATTGCATTCGAAATACAGCCTCAGTTGCATTCATCAAAATGTAATTAAATGCAACTGCAGTGAAATGAAATGAAATATACGTAATTTTCGCCATTTTGAAGTGCTTTAAATTGTTGGTTTCTTTTTATTATTACTATTATTTATAGAACTTTAATTGGGATTTATGAAAAACTAAAACAATTTGTTATAATCAATGCTTTGTTAGAGTTTTGACATTTTTATTAGTTGTAGAAACACATACTAATTTTAAAATTAAATTTCTCATAGTATATTTCAAGCGCTTTTATTACAAAATATATTCCCTATATTTTGTAGCACATTTGCTGCTCAGACAGCATAAACAAATCTAAAAACCTCATAAAATTGCAGGGTAATCAACTCGTTCGCATTGAATGTACACAGAAAAAAAAATATGTGTCAATGTAGCAAACAAATAAACAATACAAATTACTTTTTAATTGTATCAACGCCAATATGGAATTTAATTGTATTGATTAAATATTTAATTATATTAATTAATAAATTAATTATATTAATTAAAAATTGAAATAAATAACATACCCGATGAAAAAAAAGTGTTTATTATTTATTTTATATAATATAATAATAATAATAGTTTGCCGCTACAGTTCTGTATAGAACTTCGGGCGAGCTCTCTCACCATTTTGAGCTGTGCGTGTTATATTTGTACTCAAAGTGGTGGTACCTACAGTTTATTGCCGAATCCGAACGGCGGGTGAGAGCTTTTTCATAGGCAATATTTTACTCTCGTAGGTTTGCCATTTACTGACGAGAGGTAGCGCGGTATAGAAAAATGTTTCTATGAAAAGATGTTGTTAGCCCCAGTCCAGGCTTGAACCGGGGACCTTTCGGCTCGCAGTCCAACGCACTAACCACTGAGCTACCCGCGGCTATATAATATACATTGATTAATTATTTACATTTTTTATTTTACTACCTTACTAATTGTTCTTTGAAGTTTGAACCACGTTCACGTCACCATTAAAGCAATATATATTGAAAGGATATGTTAAATACAAATAAGATAAAGAATATCAAGTCCTACCGAAAAACGACCAAACGAACTGAATAGTCACGCATGCATTGCGATGAACCAATGTAAGATCAGTACAATAGTACCTTTAGTACTTTGTATTGTGTAGTGGCTGTAAAACTGCGTATTGCCTTTAAAACTGTCGGTTAGTGTATATGCTATATATGTATATACTTATTTTAGCATATACACCAGCTCAGATATGATTTAATTAATACTATTGAAAAATACGTATATCCAATTAATTATTTTGTATCAATTAATCTTAGTTGCTATATTTACGTTCTAAATTTTTTCTGTGTACACACTAATGAAAAGACAACAACTGACCGTTTGGAATATGGTAGTTACATCATTTTGGTTGCATATGTCTTTTGCCGGAAATGTGTACAAACATTGAGCGTACTCCATTCGACTATACTCCTACCAAGTTTTAATAAATTTCAGTACAGATACCGAAATTGAGATAATGAAGTGACCATTAAAATTTACAACTCCATGATGGCATCTTCAGGCGGAGAACGTCGTTCTTATGGAACTCAATAAATTAATTAAGTGTTTGAATGTCTGGCAAGAGCCTTAGGTAGATGACAGACATGTGCTTGTGTGACCCGTACAAAAGACAGCACGAACTACCTGTAATTACTGCCCTATAAAAGCAGCTTTATTTCGACAAATTTCAACAATTTAATGTTACAACTGCTGGGGATTTTCGTAAAATAACTGCTGCGGAAAATGCATTTTAAGCAATGTACGAAGCGCTTGTACTAAAAATAATTAAAGTTTCAGAATTTTTACTAAAAACATTTTCATTTTATGTTTTTGAAGTATTAAATCTTTAATAAAACACTTTAAAACACCTTCAAAATATCAAATATAAATGATGCCTCCTCTGTAAACAACTTCAATATTTAATATACATATAGAAATATCAAAGAACGTGCTAAAAATAAACAAATTGTACTAAATACATTTTCACTCAACTAATTTCATTGTGGAATATGCTGAGAACGTGTCACCGGAAACACTAAACAAAAACCCAAAAAATCAAATATTTACAAAAATCATACTTTATAGTTGAACAAAAAAGGAATGGTTGTCTACACAGCCTGCCAGGATTATTAATATTATTATTTTATTAATTTTTATATGCCGACTGTTTGTTCAGTTTGCTGCGCATTCATTGCAGGATTTATTTGTACGGTCTAAAAGAGGCATTGCTTTCAACCCCTACAATGCTATATTTTTTTTTAGGTTATTATTATAGTCAACATTAAGGCGACACATTGAGGATTTGTTTTGTGCGACGTTCATTTATTTTGTATTTAACAAAGTCATAGTGTTATGGGGGGGTTGAAATTTCAGTGTTTTGCAAATCGGACGCTCGTTATTGTGAAGCCTCCTTTAATGCCATTCGAGTATTTTGCTAATACACAGACAATCAATGGCAAATCCTTCGACAATAGTGTTAATGTTAACGTTATTTCCTTGTCGAGTTGGAATTTGGTTAATGGCAAATGTTTTGCCGATTAGAATTTAACACTGACGGATTTTGGCTATCTTTGGAACTTAGGCACATGATGAATTATGGACTAACTTAACTATATGTTGGAAAATCTTTAGGCACATCGAAATAATTACACACAATCTTTTGCCCTTTATAAAACTTATTAGTTGAGTGCATTTAATTCGAATTCCAAAATAATATATTCTACTATAATTCAGATAGGTGCAAATAAATTTCAAATTAGTAACGAACATTTTGTATTCAGTGTGGAAAATTCCGTTGAAATGATTTTAAAATAAACTAAATTGAATTCAGAAGGATATTGAAGCACATTGAAGTAGGATACTGAATTGAAGGATAAATTAAATTCATTTAATATGTTTTAAAACCTACCTCAGAGACGATTAAAACAGCTGCCGACTCGACACCCCTATCTGTCACAATGTAGAGTTGACTTTGAAGAATGCCGCACTTCATTCAAAAATGTACAAATTGCATAAAAACAACATTACCTTCCGCCGGAAGAAGTGAACGTTTTTGAAATAAATATTTTATTTTATAGTAAAACATATAAACCGAAAAAATATTGAACGTAAGTATAACAACTGAGATTAATTGATACAAAATAATTAAATCTATTAATATTTTTAATTGTATACACGAATTATTTAATAGTATTAATTTAGTAAATATTAAAATAGTAAAAATTAATACTATCTGGGCTGCTGTATATGCTAAAATAAATATAATATAGCATGTACACCAACCGAAAGTTTCACAGACAATACACAGTTTTACAGCCATTACACAGTTTAAAATTCACTACACAGTATTACAGCTACTGTTGTACTGATCTTATTTTACAATGGTTCATCGCAACGCGTATTGCCTATTCGATACTTTCCGTAAATCCTGCGTATATCAAGACTTCGATAATCTTCTCCTTATTTTAACATTATATTTAACATATCCCTTTCATATATATTGCATTATTTATGACGTGAACGTGGTTCAAACAAGAGATGGACGCGTGGCTGTTTTTGATGACACGGACACGCACGGGCACGCCGATAGGTGACATGCACGAACACGAGCCCGACGAGTAAATTTAAAGGCACGCACGAGAAGCACGATAAAAGACGGGATTTTAAAAGACACGAAGAAACATGGAACAACACGACAAAACACGCAAAAAAGCACGGAAAACATAAAAAGGCAAGCGAAACGTGAAAAATAATACCGGACTGTTTGGATTTTTGGAATCAGAATCGTTATTAAAAATGTGTTGAACCGGAACTGGAATCGGAACATATATATATTTTTCCGGTTGGAATCGGTACCGCTATTTTAAAAATATCGGAACCAGAACCAGTTCCCTGTCACGGAACGCAAAGAACCGGAATCGGAACCGTCATTAAAAATGTATGAAGCCGGAATCGAAACTCATTCAATTTTTTGGTTGAAACTGAAATCGGAACCGTAACCACAATTTTATAAATCTTGGAACACGAACCGGAATCGATATTCCAATAGGTTTTAGTCCCTGTAATATATAATTCAAAAATTAAGTTTGATACTGTTTTATTCTTTTAAATCCATAAGTAAAACTAAAACAACAGATTTCAAAGAAAAAATTAAAATACCACGTAAGTGTTTTTTAAAATTGGAGCAGAAACTATAAAAAAAAAATGTTTAATGGGCGCGTGTCTGATTTTGGAGGCACGGACACGCACGGGCACGACAGCAACTAGCACGCACGGAGATTTGCACGTACGAACTCAGATTTTCGGGCGTGACACGAAAAAAGCACGGCACGCGCCCATCTCTAGTTCAAACATTGAACAACAAGTAATAAATAAAAAAAATAAAATAAATATAAAATAAAAAAAAAATATATCGTCGCTGTACAACGAAAAGTCACCAAATACATTTTCAAAATGCCAAATATTCATCTACAAAAATCTTTATATAACTGTCAATTTTTAATCGATGATCTCAATTTTTTTACCGCATGATAAGAAAATGTAAATCTATCAACTAATATTTCAACTTTAAAAATGCATCAATTACTTTTTATAATATTAATCAACAAACTCGAAATTTAAGTTTTTCATTAAAATTTAGTGACTTTTCGTTCTACAACGACGATATGTACTTATAATAAGAAAAATAAATAACAAATATAATTTTTTTTTTATTTTTTCATTGAGTATATTAATTTCTTTTAATTTTTGTTCAATTAATTTATTAATTAATATAATTAAATATTTAATCAATACAATTAAATGTGTTATCGGCGATGAAACAATTAAAATCTATTTGTTTTATTTTTTTTTTTTGCATATTTACACATACATTTTTTATGTGTATAAACTAAATTTCACTATTCTGAATGCAAATTGATCATGTCTACATTCAAGACGTCCGAACACAATCAAATTTTTTATTTCTAAAGTGATTTAACTATTCAAAATTCAAATTGCGCTTTTCTGAAAATATTTCGCATATGATATATATGTAATTTAAATATTGAATACAATTTGATCATCTCTGAATAAAAATCTACCAAACCAAATTAAATTTCACCCTATCAGAAATCAAATTGTAAATGATGTGGTAATAAGTCTTTAAAAATAGTGACTTAAATAAGACCTATATAAAACGCCAATATTATTTACACACATTTCGTATATTTTGAAACCTACCTCAGAGGCGATTAAGCAGCTGCTCACGCGACACCCCTATCTGTCACAATGTGCAGTTGACTTTGAAGAATGCCGCACTGTTACCTGCTTGCCGCTTCTGACATTTAATACATCCTCCCAAGGACATAACATACCCAACAAGGACATCATCGTTGCAGCAACTGCAAAAATGCGTTACCACGTAAGAGTTTTTTTTAAATTGGAGCAGAAACTATAAAAAAAAATGTTTAATGGGCGCGTGTCTGATTTTGGAGGCACGGACACGCACGGGCACGACAGCAACTAGCACGCACGGAGATTTGCACGTACGAACTCAGATTTTCGGGCGTGACACGAAAAAAGCACGGCACGCGCCCATCTCTAGTTCAAACATTGAACAACAAGTAATAAGTAAAAAATAAAATAAATATAAAATAAAAAAAATATATCGTCGTTGTAGTACGAAAAGTCACCAAATACATTTTCAAAATGCCAAATATTCATCTACAAAAATCTTTATATATCTGTCAATTTTTAATCAATGATCTCAATTTTTTTACCACATAATAAGAAAATGTAAATCTATCAATTAATATTTCAACTTTAAAAATGCATCAATTACTTTTTATAATATTAATCAACAAACTCGAAATTTAAGTTTTTCATTAAAATTTAGTGACTTTTCGTTCTACAACGACGATATGTACTTATAATAAGAAAAATAAACAACAAATATAATTTTTTTTTATTTTTTCATTGAGTATATTAATTTCTTTTAATTTTTGTTCAATTAATTTATTAATTAATATAATTAAATATTTAATCAATACAATTAAATGTGATATCGGCGAAAAACTATTTGTTTTATTTTTTTTTTTGCATATTTACACATACATTTTTACACATACACTATTCTGAATGCAAATTGATCATGTCTACATTCAAGACGTCCGATCACAATTAAATTTGATTATTTCTAAAGTGATTTAACTATTCAAAATTCAAATTGCGCTTTTCTGAAAATATTTCGCATATGATATATATGTAATTTAAATATTGAATACAATTTGATCATCTCTGAATAAAAATCTACCAAACCAAATTAAATTTCACCCTATCAGAAATCAAATTGTAAATGATGTGGTAATAAGTCTTTAAAAATAGTGACTTAAATAAGACCTATATAAAACGCCAATATTATTTACACACATTTCGTATATTTTGAAACCTACCTCAGAGGCGATTAAGCAGCTGCTCACGCGACACCCCTATCTGTCACAATGTGCAGTTGACTTTGAAGAATGCCGCACTGTTACCTGCTTGCCGCTTCTGACATTTAATACATCCTCCCAAGGACATAACATACCCAACAAGGACATCATCGTTGCAGCAACTGCAAAAATGCGTTGTAGTGCAAAATTAAGTTTGATATGGGAAAAAATGTACGGAGTCAGCATTTGTAATGCATTATTATGGATGGATATAGATGAGTAGAATATGGGTGCGAACTCTCGTTATTAATGACAAAGATGCATTAGTTTATTATAGCTGTGACACATCGAATAGAATGAAGGTATTGACAATAATGAAACAACGAATGTGGGTTATTTAAACTAGGTCAGTTTTAAAATAAAACAATGTACATTTTTAAGATCTACGAACCCTGTAATTAAAAACAAATCTTGAATTACGGACAATTTGTATACCACAAAAATCAATTAATGCTATGATTAATCAACGGTTATTGGAGTTGAAGAAAATAGCCTGAAGTAATTAATTAATTTAAATTTTTCCTCACAATCAATGTCAACCATTTGAAACCAATTAAAACTCTAAATACCATATTTTAATCCTTTTAGTATTTTCTTCTTTTTAGCAAAACCCTTCGATAATTAATCATTTTTTAATACAAAGGGGAAAAAGTCAAAATACCTTTTAAATTGCGTAAACGAAGCGAAAAATGTGAAATATCCATCAATGAATTATGTCAATCAGAAAATAAGCGATGCGTATATCCGGAGATTCGTCAGGGCCATGGTGCGGATTTTAAATTTGACACACTTGAAGTGAATAAAAAGTAGTCGCTAAAAAATGTGGTTGTTACAATCTACGTTGATAACAGTGTATTGGGTCTATGATGAACATTTAGAGTTTTGCCTATTTTAAAACTTTTTACTTGGTGTCAAAGTTCAGTGACTCAATTACCTTATTTGTTTTATGTTTATTTTTTTATTATTATTTTTCATTCAGGTCAGTATTTTGGGTGTACAAGGGATGAACTTTCGGCAAGTTTTTTCATATGCACATTCGCATTTGTCAACTAACCCTCAACGATACACAAACAATATAGGTAAATGAGTAGAGTCGAGTAATACATATATATTTTTCATTCATTCATTTCACAGCGTATAAACTTTTTAGATTTGAATTTAGCTCAAAATTTGTCACGGAAAATGTTACATAAAATACATTAAAATCAACGTGTCTAAATTTGAGGGTGATTTCTAAGGCTTATTATGCAAATTATTTCATTTTTGTTACCAAATAAACTTAGCAATTGTAATATAGCTCAACATTTTTAATAAATTAACATTTTCAACAGATCATAACAACTTTAAAGTGCCGCAATCAACGAAATATAGCTCTTAACTACTTTTTAATTAAGCAGCCAAATCTTATTTATGCCATTCAAACCCTCTGTAGAATAGGAATAGGTAATGACAAAGACTCATACACGTTTTTCAATGATAACATTTTGAAAAATGATCCTCAATTTTTCAGGAAACATGCTTCAGCTGTTGTTCATTTTTGTTGCTGTTGTCTTCTTCCCTTATAGGACATGCAATAGTTTAAATATAATGGAACCTATTTATTTGTGCCCTTTACACATATCTAACTCTCCCTAAAAGGCATATATAATGAATACCTCGTACGTAATTTGATGTCGGTACTACTGTGTCCACTTCTTGTTCTTGTCAAATTAGTCAGAAATGTGTTGATGAGGATCGTCTTTCAGTTGGTGCGTCATTCAAAATATTAGGGGTTATATGTAGAATGGCGCGGTTTTAAACAAGATCATGCACTCAGAAGAAAATGTCCAATTTATAATAATACGACCTTTATTTGACCATATTATTCGTTATTTCATAGTATTTGAAACATTCAGTACCACTCATTTAGTAATTTCAATGTTATTGAATATAATGGTATAAATACTATTGTTTTAATGATTTTTCTTCTATAATAAATGGCTCACTACATGTGCTTCATGTGAGTTTACTCAAAAAGGTCTTCTTATAATCCATATTATTAAATGCGTCGTTGTTAAGAATTCAATGTATTAAATGTTAATTCATATTATTTAGCCTTTTTTTATTTATAACAGAAACTAAATAATATAATGTATACTTCTGTAATGGCAACTGTCTTAAAAATATATGTAGACTTAAGTATTAGAATCAATTATTGGAAACTGAAGCAAACATTAAATGTGTTATATTTCCCCTTTTTTATGAGTGTAATTTTTTAGATGTGAATTTCAATTTAGACATTTGAAAAAAATAAATTATAAAAAAAAAATTGAGCTTAAAAATATTAATATAATTTATTGGATATACGAATTATTTAATAGTATTAATCAAATCCTATATGGGTTGGTGTATATGCTAAAATAAGTATATACATATATAGCATATACACCAACCGACAGTTTTAATGGCAATAGACAGTTTTACAGCCACTATACAGTTTTAAAGTACTGTCTTTTTTTATATTTGTTCATCGTCACGCGTGCTTGTCTATTCGGTTCGTCGGGTTATTTTTCCGTACATCATGCGTATATCATGACTTAGATAGTCTTCTCCTTATATGCGTTAAATTCTATTATGTGTTGGTGTATATGCTAATATATAGCATACACACCAACCGACCGTTTTACAGCCACAATACAGTTCTGAATTCACTACACAGTTTTACATTTACTACACAGTTTTACAGATACTGTTGCATCGATCTTATTTTGCATTGGTACATCGCAACACGTGCTTGCCTATTCGGTTCGTCGGATCGATTTCCATACATCGTGCGTATATCAATAATTTTATTATTCTTCTCTATTATTTGTGTTTAGCATTTTCCTTTCATCATGTATAGCTCTACTGGTGACGAGAACGTGGTTCAAACTTCGAACAACAAGTAGTTAAGTAAAATAGTAAAATATAATTAAATAATAAATATAAAAAAAAAAACAATTAGATAAATAAAAAATATATAAAAAATATAAACAAAAAAGAAATTTTATCTTCTTCTTTTTCAGTTCCTTGGAGCTCTAGCGAGATATAGGGCAACAAATAAAAAATGAAACAAAATGAAATTTTGTCCATAAATTATTGTTCAATTAATTTATTAATTAATATAATTAATTATTTAATCAATATAATTAAATGCCGTACAGGCAATGAAAAAATTAAAAATGAATTGTATTGATAATTTTTATTGTAATATTTACACATAACTTTTTCTGTGAAAAATTTTACGAAATTCATTTTTGTTTTAATTTATTATTAGGAAAATGTAATTCGCCTATACCATAAAATTAATAATACAAATCAATAAATATGTATAGGATTTGAAATTGCACAACAACTTATTGTATTAAGAGTTTGAATATTATTGAATTAATGGTGCGATACCAATGAACAATTTTTTTTGTGTTCTATTAAAATACTATTAATTTATGGTATTAATAGTCTGAATATCCTATTGGCCAATTTTATTATTTTCTGGGTTTGGCAAATGATCACTTTATTTATGAGTGTTTTTATTTTGCAATTTAGTTTGTAAAAATCACAAGAATAATATTTAAATGAAATTGTATATAATAATGTATTTCAAAATATCTCTAAATACCACACATTTTAAATTCTTGCTCAGAACAACCACATACATATCTCAACATTTCTATAAATTCAATGTATTAAGGTTTTTTCTTTGACCCCCATTTAGTGCCCACAAAACTCTACACCCAGAAAAAAATGCCCTCAAATCGCATTAAAATTGGTCAATGTGCCAATTATTGATTTAATAGTATACAAAAAAATAAATCTTTTCATATAAACTCAATGGCAATGTCATGGTATTTTCTAGTATTTAATGGTATTTTCCGATGAAAATAATAATTTATCCTATTGACTATTTTTAATAGTTAAAAACTATTATTTATATATAATTTTTTTCTGAGTGTAACCATTGAAAATATAGAAAAACCCTTCTTATTCATGATTTTTGTAAAATTTGGCAGCAAGTAGTACATGGGATGTTGCTGCTGACACATGCAGCAACGCATAGAAAATTGTGTTTGTAATAATTTCATATGCAAAAACTTTGTTGAAAGGATTTTCGAAAAAAAAGTAACAAAAATAAGAATCATTTTGACTACGGGGTAAAAGAGGAAAAAAACACACACACACAAAAACTTGCATAGAATCTGCAATCAACATTTGATTCCAACGCTAACTTTTATTTTAGGCTTTTTGGATAAGTAATAAAAATGAGGTCAACATGGTGAACATGGACCTGAACACAAATATGCTGGTGTTGGTGCTGTAAAAACCACTTGCCACATTCTGCTTCCAGCGGCAACAGTGACTGTGCTACGAAATTTAGAATAACTTTTGGTTCGAGGATATTTTTGTGTTTGTTTTTCTAAAATAAAGTTTGTTCAACTTTAAATACGTAACTATTTTTATTTTATTTTATTTTGTTTATTTTTTTAGATAAAAGCAACATTTGCAATGGGAGTTACTTTTTTGTGAGCGCTGTTTTAGAGAAATACAATTTTGAAATGTTGCTAAATTGTGAAAAATACACACAAGTGTGCTGCATTTAATTTGACGTTTATAAAAGTATTTTAAAAATGTTTTGCTAATCCTGAAGTATTTAATGGCGGCACAGTTTAAAGCAGAATTGAAAGTTTTATTTCGGGTACTATTAAAATAGTTTAATTCAATGGCAGTTGCAGGCTTTCATTTGGTAATATTTATACTAAACTCAAAAAATTTAAATTTTCCATAGTACCCATAGATTGCATGCATTTATTAGTCACTCTAACGAGGGCACTTAACAAATATGTAGGAAGTACACCAAATACGTGTTGCTGTAATTTTTCATTTGCACTGTTTTAAACTATCATCATGTGTTGGTTGGTTGGTTGGTTGGCACATGTGTTTGTAACTCGTTGGGCGTGTACGTGAAACACGCAACCAGGTAATTTTCAATAACAAAAACCCTAAACGAATAACATGGAAATAATAGCGCCATGCATTTAGCAGGAAGACCATTTAAAATGCAAACAACAAAGTGCGGTAAATGTTTTTTTTTTTGAGTGATCTTCAGTGCAGATAAGTTCGTTTTTACAAAGTGGCTTTTGCAAAAAAAAGAACACATTTTCGTTTATTTGGCAACATTGAGTTAAAGGATATACAATTCGAAAAAAACACTTGTTGATGCATGAAATAAAAGTGATTATGTTTAAATACACCCAGAAAAAATTCCCTCAAATCCCATTAAAATTGGTCAACAGGACAATTATTGATTTAAGAGTATACAAAAAATAAATATTTTCATATAAAATCAATGGCAATGTCATGGTATTATCTAGTATTTAATGGTATTTTCCGATTAAAATATTAATTTATCCTATTGACTATTTTTAATAGTATAAAACTATTATTTACATAGTATTTTTTTCAGGTGTATATGCGGAATTCAATACTTTTAGAGTTTGAAGTTTACATAACTTAGGATATAAAAACAAAATAATATCGGTTATTAGTTTAAAATAAACCACATAGCTTGTACAAGTATTTAAAAAAATTCTTTAAGAGTTTAAATAATACATTTTGATTTTAAAATAAAAACAAAGTACAGTCAAAATTAATGCAAACGTAGTTTACAATACAGATTGGTACTAAATACAGATTGTGATAAAATAAATGCATACGTTGTATTTTTTTACATTTTTCATGACGTTAAATAAATAAAGATTGTTTAAAAAAACATACTTTAAAATGAAGAACAAATGTTCAAAACTAAAATTAAAGTAATGTTTTCAAATTAAACATACATTTTTTCAATTTAATCACATTGGTTTTAAAATCTATATTTCGTGACATGCCCCTAAAGGAATGCAGCATTTACGCTGTAAATGCAATGTGAAAAGCATACAATATACATTTAGGGGCAGCATTTACGCGTTAAACATAGATTTTATGTTCGATTTCATCATATCATATTATTCATAGCACCTTTTTGAGGAACCAAATTTAACAAAAACAGGCATAATAAGCAATAGTAATTTTGCTAGATGTTGGACGTTAGTAAAATAGGTTATTGGCTTTAGCAAGTACACATACCACTACACCCAGAAAAAAATACTATATAAATAATAGTTTTTTACTATTAAAAATAGTCAATAGGATAAATTATTATTTTAATCGAAAAAAAAAATTAAATACTAGATAATACCATGACATTAGCATTGAGTTTATATGAAAATATTTATTTTTTGTATACTATTAAATCAATAATTGGCCTATTGACCAATTTTAATGGGATTTGAGGGAATTTTTTTCTGGGTGTAAAAACGATAAAAGAAAAAAAAATGAATAATATAATAATAAAATAAACATAAAAAAATATACAAAAAAAATTGTAAATTTTATATAAATATATATAATATATAAATTTTAAAAATAAGTAATACAAAAAAGTGCATTTTATCGGAAGTTATTCCGAAAGAACCACTTCGAGAAAAACATTTTTTTGGAATGCAAATATAAAAAAAAAACATACAAAATTCACTTCTAGTGAAATAATTTTAGAAACCACTATATACTCGAGTGTTATAGTTAGAAATATGAACTATAATAATAATTGGTTAAAGCTACAGAAATCATCATTGCCTGAGTTGATTAATGTGCTGGACTACAATCTGAAAAGTCCCGTACCAGAGGTTTAAATCTTGTTTATCAATTCGACACCATCTCATGGCAGAATTGATTGAATTTTCAAGCATTGCCTTGAAAAAGCTTCATTGTAATTTTCATGAAAGTTCTGACAGGACAGCAACGATATTTATTTTTTTTTAACATTTCTGTTATTAAATCTTTATTTGTATTGATGAAATAAATGTATTCAATGGGAACTAAAATTTATTCCATTGTTCCATTGATTTTTTATTCAAGTCATTCCATGAACCTTTTTCAAAAGTAATTCCAAAAATTATTCCATATGAACCATAATTATATGGGAATCATTTTTAGAAGTAGTTCCAAAAGTCATTCCAATGGAATCATTTTTAGAATTAATTAAAAATGTCACTTTATCGAACATTATTCCACAACTAAGTCTAGTTAATCATTTAAAAGAGACATTTAAAGAGAGTATATAGAAAAATAAAATGTAAATGGTTTTTCAATAAGAGCGCTACAAACGTTTTTCTCAAGGGTTTTTCAACAGGGACGCTACAAAAGTAGAGCGACAGGGATAGCAAACGACGCGATATTTCTTGCCGCTCTTTTGACATTTCTCTTCAGTAAGGTTTGCCATTTCATGATGAAAAGATATACGAATTCGAATTTCGGTAGTAAATTTTAATAATTTCGACTCGTTGTTGGCACGTATATCTTTCCATGATGAAATGGCAAACCTTACTAAAGAGAAATGTCAAAAGAGCGGCCAGAAATATAGCGTCGTTTGCTGTCCCTGTCGCTCTACTTTTGTAGCATCCCTGTTGAAAAACCCTTTACATCATATTAATGAATTCCGTTTTTCACATTGCTTCAATACAATGAATCATGCTGTGAAGAACGTAATTCATCAATATGATGTATATTTTATTTTTTTGTATACTCTCTTTAATTGCTCTCCTCAATGACTATTCATAATTTTAATGATTAAAGACATCAATGTAATGAATGCGATCATAATTATGATGAACGCTAGGTAAGTGTCGGAAAAGTGTTCTACAATATGATGAAATGTATGTGAAGAATACGTTTGATTATATTAATGAAAAAATACGTATATATATATGTACATCATATTGAAGAATGCTGTTCATCAAAATACATTTTAATCAAAATATTTATTTTTCGTTCATTTTTTTCTATTCTTCCCAAGTATTTCTTGAATGTTATTTTTTCTTATATAATGTTTGCTCGACATGCATAAATTAGTAAATTTTTTATTAAGTACATTTTTTTTCGAATTATTTTCTAAACTTTTTTTTTTAAATAAAATATATATTAATATATTTAAATAAATTAAATAAAATGTATATTCATATATAAAAAAAATGTATTATTTCAACAATATTCATCATATTGAATATTATATTCCATAAATATTATGTACAATTTACATACAAATTTAAATTATTCATAGATATTATGATTATATTCATAAATATGACGATTCAAATTCATTCTATTGAATATTTCGTTCTTCACTATAATGATGTTCGATAGTATGAATAAGTTCATATAATTAATGAATACTTTCATCAACAAGTCATTTAATGAACGGTAGTATAAATTTGATGAATCTGGTAGTTGGCGATAAAATTCATAATATTTATGAATAAATTCATCATATTAATGAATATTTATTTCTGTGTGTTCCAAAAATTTTTGTTTCGATATATTGCTGCGAATTATAGCTGTATTTTTTATGCAAACATTAATATTTAAAAATAAAACCGATTACAACTTCATCAAAAATAACTTAGTGCATAAATGTTTATTACACAATTTCTGCATTTTATTTTTGGTTTTATTATTGAATGTTTCAAAAAGATTGCAGAAATTTACATAAAATTTCGGCCAATATAATGCTTACAACTGTTGCCAAATATAGATTTATATATATAGAGTTATAACAAAACCAACAACTACAACAACTAATCAGAGATATAAACAGCAGCTGCGACTTCATTCAATTTGACCCCTTGCATGATTATGTCCACAATAACAACAAACGGACGCATGTTGATTACGCATGTCCTTGTTATAGCCGGTTACTTTAACCGTAGTAAGAGGACAGTAAGGACGAACAGCAAAAACATCAGTAACAATGTCTACTGCTACTGCTACTTAGCCCCAATGTGACGCTCACTTAATTGTGGCAAATGGACATCGGTTTTAATATGACAGTAGATGACACAAACACATGTCCTTGTTATCAAATATTTTGGGTATGTGTTCCAGTAAGTGGTTGGATAACCTTTCAACATATGGAATGCATTAGCTTTTAAAGAGGTGCTTTTTTGAATTGCAAAAATGTTTGTGCCATAGAGTTGAGACATTACGGACTAATGACATATTGTAAGGGCATATCTAAAGTCGTAGTTTTCCTTTTAATCACTGTGTTTAATAATTTTTACCGTGTTAAATTAAATAATTTAATAAAATATTATATTATAAAATCTACTGTTTTCTGAAAGAGTTGTTTCACAGAAAAAAAATAATCGACGTAAATATAGCAACCGGTATTAATTGCATTCATTAATCAATCAAGCAATTTTATTTAATCAACAATTCCGTTTGCTAATATGAATATTAACGAACGTAATTGCTTATATAACGAAGAATAGCAAATGTTTTCATTAAATTAGTGAATTTAATTGCTGGTTTATTTAATGAATGCAATTAATACCAGTTGCTATATTTACGTAGATTATTTTTTTCTGTCTTCCTTGGTATTACTCACGGTTATCACATTTGTAAATTTAAGAAAATTGTTTACCACACTCAAAATACTTGTGGGAACCACAAATACGTCAACCTCTCTATGTCTATCACTGGAATGATGCTGTACCACACAGCCGTAATAAAAAAAAGTATTTATAAGATACATATTTACACATATATTTGCGTGTATAATAACTTTACACCGCAGGGCTTTGAAAAGTAATATTGAAATGTATATGTTTTACAAATTGGTTTCCGCCGATTTTTATTTGATTTAGCCAAAGGTATTTGACTTGTAATTTATGATAGATAAATCATAAAGTGTCAGTCTCTTTGGGAAGTGTAATTTTACGTGGTTAAATAATATTGATAGGTTTCATACGGAAATATTAATAAAAAAAATAAATAAGATTTCTACATACGCAATTTAATACTTTGTTGTAAAATAATTTCAATGTTTGCTTTACTTATTTTGTATTTATGGATTACAATTTATGGATTACATATGAATTTTAATTTATAAAACTGAAATAAGCCTTTCATTTGAAAGATGTTCGCCAAGTCACACATTATTGGATTTTATAACTTAAAATCTTTAACTAGAATGCGTACATTTCAGAAAATAATTACTTAAGCTTGCTAAATACATGAACCATATACGATGGCATTCATCTTCAAGCTAATAAAAGGAATCAACTCTCATGAGTTTAGAAGAAAATCCTCTAAATGTAAGAAGATTGCGTTGAGTGCATTAAAATAAAGAACTCTTAATTAGAGTTGTAGTTTTAGTTGTTGGTGTGTTTTCTTGCCGTTGCTTAATTGCTTTAGTCTTTAGTATTTAGAGACTCGTTGCAAAATAATGTAATTAAAATATTTTATAGTTTTCAAGTGGTGTTACGGAGTAACACATTACTTTATGCGAATACATAAAAAAATTTACTTATAACAAAATATAATTTTTTGTAATTCGGTCATCGCAAAAGATCAATAAGTGGTTAAAGAACATCTTGATATTTTATATATTTTGTTAAAAAGTCATCAAATTTTTTTACTGACATAATAAACTCTGAAGAATGCATGAAATAGGTATTTTTGTGACAATGTGAAAGCAATATAGATTTCGAAAACATATATTTGATTCTCACAACCTCGCGATATATAGATTTCAAAAACATTTAAATGGTTCTCACAACCTCGCGAAATATAGATTTCTAAAACATATATCTGGTTCTCACAACCTCGTGAAATATAGATTTCAAAAACATTTATCTGGTTCTCACAACCTCAAGGTCTTGTGCCAAAAGGGAAACTCATTTAAAGTGATATTGTGTCTTTTAATAAAACTGTCATATTAGATAATATGTTTCTTATAACCAACACTGAGTCATGTACGTTTTATTTATAAGAAACATATTTAATATTTACGATAAACGATTAACTTGTTTCGACAATGGTTTGGTTGTGGCAACAAATTTGCTTTATGAAAGCATGTTTTAAAATTTAAGTTATATAATACTATATCTTATATTTCCAGGAAACACTTTCTTACTAAAGAATTGTCTAAATCAAATTACACATTTAACACTTCACCTCCTCCCATAGAAGTTTCACGCACATGCCTCCTCTGTTCGGTACTCTCTACTGTTCGTATGATTTAACATGCATGGTGTTCCAACTAATCATTGCGTACTGCAATCTCACATTATACATTTGCAACCGGCAACATCTGGCAACATCAACGGTCGTAATCATTTTTCTTATCAGCACGGTGTGGCATCAGTGTCAGCATAGATCACATTATCATTCATACTCATCATTTCAGCATCAGTTGCTGTGTGTGCATTCTGTTGCTAATAGTTTATGTTTGGCCAGCAATTTTTTTTCTGTTGCCAATTTGTTGTTAGTCATAGAAATTGTATTTCTTAGAATGCATTTTATTTAAAAGTGTTTTATTTTTGTCATTTGAATGCAGCGTTTATTTAAGGGATTTAAATAAATGAAAGATATATACCAACATCAAATATACATTACGTGAAAACACAGTTTAGAAAAAAAAATGTATCTTACGATTTAATGATGGGTTATGGTAAAATTTTGACACTTACGGGAATTAAAACCATTTTTTGTGAAGTCTGTAGATCTAAATTGGTGACGGTGTTGTATAAAAATTGATGTTACAAATTTTATTTTAAATTGCGACTAAGGGAGACATAAACTGGCTTCAGATTCAAAATCAGCGACCCTGAATTATCCTGAATTGATACTGGACATAACTGATTTTTTTTTACAAATGAATCAATGCTCAGGAGATGCCCCCTATTCATGCAATGCACAGTGTTGTCCGTAAGAAACGTTTAAAAGAGGCGGGAAAGATGAAGTAAAGTCTGTATATGTTTGTCTTAGACGGCCTGAGCAGTCCAGCGGTATGCGCGCTGAACATGCATTCTGAAGGTCTCGGGTTCGAATCCCAGATAGAGCTTAGGCGCTCATGGTGATATGAACCACGAAACGTAGGGAATATATTTCAGAGGTTACGGTCTCTCTGAGTGAAAATTAAAAATGTTTGTCTTGTGTTTGCGAATATCAAAAATGTCAGGGAAATTCGACACATGGAGATTGTTCCATGGTGATATGAACCACGAAACGTAGGGAATATATTTCAGAGGTTACGGTCTCTCTGAATGAAAATTAAAAATGTTTGTCTTGTGTTTGCGAATATCAAAAATGTCGGGGAATATCGACTCAGGGAGATTGTTCCACAAACGTCCCAGATAAAATTTTTGGCAAGGTCAAGGCAGTTCAGTTTCTTTGACATATTTTAAACAAAAAAAGGATTAGTTTGCATCACAAGCTGTATGTATGTTGCCCGTTTCCATAATATTTCGTGAATATTCCATTAAAATTTCACAAAATATCACAACCTGCTATACACTTTCCAGAATATTCCATTTATTTGACTGTTTGCCGTAAATATGCCCGAAATATTTCTGAAAAATGCGAAAAATTTGTCTGGGGCAAAGTATCTGTAATGCATTATAGTATTGAGAGCCAATTGAAATAAAAATTCACATAATTTCACAAACTGCTATACACTGCCCAGAATATTCCATTTATCTGTCTGTTTGCCGGAAATAGGCTAAAAATTTTCCTGAGAAATGCCAAACATTTTATCTAGGGCGAAGAACGAATAGTCTCTGTAATTCATTGTTGTATTGAAAGTCGGATTCAATTAACACGTAGGGAAAAAACATCCTAAATCCAGAAGGAATCAAGTATAATATGCAGCTAAACGGCAAAATTCTTAATTTTAAGAAATAGATCTACTTAATTGTGAAAAAATGTGACTACGTGAAATTATTCTTCTTTTGCAGATATTTATTTCTTAGCTATCAAAACAGTAGCAAAGTGGAAATATTCTTATTATGCAGAAATTTATTTCTTAGATATCAAAAAAGTAACTAAGTAGCATTATTCTTTATATGAAGACATCAATGTCTTAGGTAACACAAATGTAGTGTGTTATTTTTGGTTTTTCATTATCAATAAATAAACATCTCAAAATCCAGTAGAAGAAAGCTTGTTTTACACTTTTGATACGTAAGTAATTTACTTTCTTAATATTCAGATAATAAATTCTAGAATTTTTATAGTATTTTATTTATATTAATCAAATGCTACTATTTTTCATTTGATTCAAATATTTCTCCAGTTAAGAATTTTATTTCGCTCAGTCAAGGGGTGGGCTTGGTTCGATGCCCGATTAGAATGAGAAAATATATGACCTGGTAAAATCAGTCAATTATTTTCCTCGAACTCTTACCATTGTAATGCATATAAAATTGGCTTTCACACGACACAGTTCTTCGGAGTTCAAGATAACCAATTTGAAATAATTTATAAACTTTTAAATATATCGCACGTTGTTGTCTATGGTCCAGGTACTCCAAAAAAGATATCTATATTGACAACAAGATTATGATTTAGTTTTTATAAAAATAACTTCTAAATAATACCACTTTTGTTACTTTTAAACCATAACTTATAAACTATTAAAAATTGAAATAACTCTTCTTCGATTTTAATCACTCGAAAAGAATGCCATCAAGATCGTTAAAACACGGATGGAATACCCAGCCAAAACGGAACTTTCTAAAACTTAAATGAAGTTTTAATGTTATCACGTGCGATCGTCCAATCAGTCAAACTTCAGATTTTTCAGGAAACCGCACATTAGACAAACGACGTATCTAGCGCGTAGGATAATTCGAAGAGCACAAGAAAAATTACAGCTTTGAAGCTAAATTATTTCTGTGATTAAACTTTGCAGGTAGACACGCCAACAACAACTTAGACGGCAGCAACAGCAGCAGCAAACAGCTTATTCAATTATGAATAAGATTATGATTACAGTTAACTCGCTTCAAGCACAACGTCATCTTGTGAACGTAACCACAAAAAACAAGGCCAAGCCAAGAATAAAATGATAGTAGCAGCAGCCGTAAGACAGACAGACAGACGGACAGGTTGGCAGGGCAACATCATGACAATGAGCAACATGAATAATACATGCAACACTGTGGTGCTTTAAGCCAAGTGTCTCATGGCGAAGAAATCTTCTGAGATAACAAGTGCGTGAAGTGGAGCCAATTGCGACGGGACAACTCAACAGTCTGCTGCATTAAGGCAAAGATCACGTTGATGATGATGATGAACTATTGTTGCCACTGCCATATATCTTGACATGGCGCTGGCAAGGCAACCGACCGACCGGGTGTGGCAGGGCAAGGCAAGGCATGGCACTTGAAAGTACATAGTCAATAAATCCAAAGCAGTAATGCCGCGAAGTCGGAAAGAAACAATGGAACTAAGCCATCAAGTGCATAGATTTCCGATGAAAAGGCAGAACAAGAATTTTTTATAGTAGGCACTTGGCTAGGGTCTGTGTCAGTAGGTATAAAGTAGTATGCAGAGTTGTATTGACATTGCCGACATATTTCCGAGCTACTGAATGTGTTACTTATTAAAGTGTTCTTCAGGGGTTGACTGATGTACGGGTGTGGCAAAAATTAAAATAGATGGAATGTGTATCCAGCAACATGGTGGCTAAATTCAATTTTGATTTCATTACTACCATAATATGGTACAACCCGAACGACACATGCTGTAGAGCGCTTAGGTATGTTGTTGAAAATGTTGACAGTCAGTGAGTCAGTCACTGACTGTGGTGAATGTGACGCGACGTTTGTGCTCCAATTCTCCCGGTTCAGTCAGCCAGTCAGTCTATGATGAAACAATGTATTGTAAAATTACACAGCAACATTGCCTGTCTGCCACTAATGCGCCACGGCAGGCAGGCAGGCAGGCAGGCAGACAGGTACACACGGCAAGGATCTATCCACACGCATGAAAGGTTGTCATAGAGTGGAAAAATCATGGAATTAAATACGGATTATAACACGTGCATGTTTGCTAGCCTATGTAGTATGTGGGTTGATGAGATGCGTTGCCAACAGAGTCCTTCAACACATCAACCAACCGAGCTGTTGGCATATGTTACCTACTAAGTCGTTGCTTGTTTTCCATTTGATTGTTGGCTGCATTTTTCGGCAACAAAGGTTATTTAATTAAAGTGGGGTACAATATGAAGCAATAAAAAACGTGTTGGCTATATTTCTCCGTATGCTGATCACGGAAATCTAGAGTAGTTTTGATGATTTGTTACAGTGTAAGGTGTCGTTAAGGTTTGTATTGTTTTTGAATTATTAAACAATTTTACCATAGGCATACTTTTTCGCATGCTCTGGGCAGTTTAGAGTTATTTTACAAATGAATTTAGGTAGACAAAGGCGGTGCCGAAAATATAATCGACATATTCCAAAAAATCCCATTCCATAAAAACCTGGAAAAATTCCTAGCTATTAGCAGTATTTTTTTTAAACTAATTTCAAACTCGAGTATTTTCCTATCCAAGAAAAATCTTCAAATATATTCCCCGCATATTTTGGGAGTGGACAGAAAGTAGATAGCTTTCGATAAAAACTCCGCCTTCCTATGCTTGAAATCTTTCGATCAAATGTTTCTATAGTACACTGAGTTTGGCAAAGAAATTTAGTCTGGGAAGACTAAAGACATTCCCGAGACATTTTTCAGGAATATTTCGGGCATATTTCCGGCAAACACACAAAAAAATAGAATATTTTGGAAGTGTATAGCAGGTTGTCAAATGTTGTGGAATTTCATTGTCAGATTCACAGCATATTTTGGGTACGAGCTGAAAACAGGCAGCTTGTGACACAGACTCCGCCTTTGTATGTTTAAATAATGGCGAAAAAATGTTTCTAAAATGTCTTGACCCTGCCAAAAACTATCTCTGGGGATCTTTTCCCGAGACAAAATTATGGCATATTTCAGGAATATTTCGAGCATATTTCCGGCAAACACACAAATAAATGGAACATGTTGGAAGGTGTATAGCAGGTTGTAACATTTTGTGGAATTTTCATTGAAGGGTATGTGCAGTAAACAGACAGCTTGTGATACTGACTCTGTCTTTGTCTGTGCGAAATATGTCGAAAAAATGTTTCTAAACTGCCTCAACCCTGCCAAAAATTTTGTCTGGGGATCGATAGTTTTCTTTTATATTTTATCTCTTAAATCTCATGTAAAATTACACAATATTTGATTAGATGCAGTAAAAGCTGTTTAGAAACATTTTTTTCGACATACTTCAAACAGACATAGCTGAACTCTGTACCAAAACCTGTCTGTTTTTTGCCTTTTCACAAAATATTCCGGGAAATCTGCATTTAAAATTCTATAACAGTTGATAATCTGCTGTAAGCTTCGCAAGAAATATCATTTATCTAAAATATATGAGAATTTTTGACCCAAAACAGAATAGCTCTATAGCCATTATTATATTTCACAAAAATTGAGAAACTGATTTATAAGTAATTCCCAAAATCTGCCATTTATTATAGTGTTTAATGAAAATATACCCCAAATACTTCCGAAAAATGTCAGAAATATATTTATTTTGGGAAATTCAGTTTTAAATCTTCATTTTTCTAGTATTTGCCTACAATATGCATACAATAATTACCTGACAGAATGTTTAGTTTTTCGTAAATTTCCCACAGCAAATCTGTGTTGTAATCTTTTCCCGACAACCTCTGGCCTCAAACATTTACCACAAAATGCATCTGCCAAATTATGCTAATATTAAAAAGTACACAGCTCAGAAACTAAACAAAAACTAAACTAAAACTGCAAATTAACAAGAAAACAACTACGCTGAAAATGCTAAATTTTTGGAAAATTTTCTGCAACTTTAGCGCGTTCCTTGCTATGGAGGAGTCTTGTGAAGCTAGGACAGAGATAGTGGTTTAGTTGCGAAGAAATCTATTGACCTCACGATTTTGTAATTAATTTATGTTGGCTTAAATGTGGAGACCACAAAAAGGCAACCACAACATTTAACTTAAAACTAATGCAACATTGTAGCACAAACAGACAGACAGACACTGCCAACAACAGCAACATTAGCAAAAACAACAGCAATAACATCAACTTAAATACATAAATAAACAAACAACTAACTAATGCACAAAATGTGGCAGTTGCAATTTTGTATGTTGGCAACATTAGTGCTAGGAAAAGGGGGTGGTAGTAACACCGATTGCAACAGCTTTAACACACTAAAAGAAAACTCAGTGCAATAATACAACAAAAAATGTATTCGAAAATAGTGATATCAGAAATTTTAGTTTTCAATTAAATAATATTATTAATCTGATAAATGATTTGTACAAAAGTCACTTGACATTTTTCAAGAGCACAAAAATGATTCATTTTCTAATACAAACTGCCAAATACATGAATGTTCATTTGTAGGAATGGATTACGACTATTTATAACAAGCAGTCAGTAAATGTTGTGTCTTCTCAGATAGTATTACGCTCTCTGCATTTTTGCGTTTTTAAAAGCTAAATGATTCAGTTGGTTCAATCAGTTAGTTCAATTAGTTGGCATCACTAGTTCTTTTTTCGTTCAGATGCCTAGGCTGTCTGAAAAACCATTTTCTTCAACATGTAGCTAACGAATTCGTTTATACCTGCACAACGAACCTTTCTTAATACGTTCTACGTGTGTACACACGATTTTGATATAATTAAAATATAAAAAAAAATAAAAATAACAAAAAAATACATTTTCTTTAGTAGAGAATAAATTTTCAATACATTATGTTGTCAATTTAAGTCAAATAACAACAAATGTATTTAAAAACTAACAAAATTTTGTACATTTTATCAAACCAAAAACATATATTGTATATTAATTTACTACAGTAATTTTTTCGGTGTATGTTTCAAATTTATATATTCAATTATACGAGATATTGAGTAAACAATTGATATATTAATCTAAATAGGCATTTTTCCAATACACGAAAATTGTGAAATGTTTTCGTATTACTTTGGAAATCATAGTTATAGGAAAGCATATTTTTTCAGAGTGCATCTTGACTTCAATGTTGCGGACAAAATCTTCGCCTAATGAATCGCCATAGAAGTCATGCAGATAGGACGGTCCACAGAACAGACTGGACCAAAGTACAGACTGGAAGATAAACAGAGGGTAGGAGACTGACTGTAAGTATGGATTTTAACTGTTTGCAAACTTTTCGATAGTTGGTCATTATTAATGTTGTGTGATTACTATGTCTAACTAAAAATTATAAGACAGAACAACATAACTTATACTTTCATATAAACTTTGATACATAGTATGCCAAACGTTTCGATATAGCAACGAGAATGTTACAAACATAATATTCCGATATCTATGAAAGTTCCCACATCTATGTTATAAGAAAATATCTATCAAATTGAGGGGTAAATAATGAACTCACTAATCGAAGTTATAGCCACGGTAGCTCAGTGGTTAGTGCGGTTCAAGCCTGCGGTTAGCCCCGGTTCAAGCCTGGACTGGGGCTAACAACATATTTTCATAGAAAACATTTTTCTATACCGCGCTACCTCTCGGCAGTAAATGGCAAACCTACGAGAGTAAAACATATGAAAAGCTCTCACCCGCCGTTTGGATTCGGCAATAAACTGTAGGTCACACCACTTTGAGTACAAATATAACACGCACAGCTCAAAATGGTGAGAGAGCTCGGCCGAAGTCCTATACAGGACTGTAGCGCCAAAACTAAATCGAAGTTATATGAAAACATGAATTGTTGGAAAACTCATACTTTATAATTGTATAACCTTTCAATTCTATAAGATTTGGAATCAATATAATAGGGGAACCTGTGGTAAAGTGGAACATGGGGTAAAGTGGGAAATTGCAATTTGTGCACATGTTTTTAATAAAAACAATTGTCAAGTGTTTCTTAACATGGCATCAACTTTTTCAGCCATGCTTATAATAATAACAATACCATCTTATTGCAATTCGGGGACAACTGAAAAAAATGTTGAAAGTTTGTTTGGAATGCTAGTATCAAAAAGTGAGAATTTTATCGTTTCTAATTAAGACGGTATTTTTAAATGATCGCATATTCTATATCTTTTGAAATAAAAACGGGTTTTGCAAATAATGTAACATTGTAAGCAATAATGGTGCTAATTTATGTTCAAATTGCGATATTGTGTGAAAGTGGGAAACCCTTTCTTGGGTAAAGTGGGAAACGTAATTTAAGCAAAGTTTGTTGTAGTTTTAATTAAAATATTGTGTCATATGAATTATTCAATTAAATTATTTAATTGGTTTAACTAAGAAAAAACTTAAATCATGGCACAAGGAAAAGCTACATTTTAACTTTAGCTGAGATAAGTTCTGAATTGCAGAAAAAATCAGAGAAGCGAAACTTTACAGTAGCAAAAAATATACATCGCTAAATATTTTTCAACTTCATCATAAGAAGAAAAATTATAAAACTTGAAAAAGAAAGACTAAAATAGCATTTTGGTAAAAATTATGGACTTTCCCACTTTACCCCAACTTTTTTCAAGAAGTCCAAAATTAAGCTGAATCTAGTAAAAGGCATAAAAATGGTGTTCTGTTAATGCAAGAAGTAAGATCATAAAACAGCCGGCCTCAGCAGTCCAGAGGTAGCGCGCTGGACTTGCATTCTGAAGGTCTCGGGTTCGAATCCCGGCTTGTGCATGGGCGCTCGTGGTGATATTAACCACAAAATTGTAGGGAATCGATTTCACAGTACAATGGATATAGTCTGTCTGAGTGCTGTGGATCTTAGTAGATATTCCAAAAAAAAAGCAATAATGGTGCTAATTTATGTTCAAATTGCGATATTGTGTTAAAGTGGGAAACCCTTTCTTGGGTAAAGTGGGAAACGTAATTTAAGCAAAGTTTGTTGTAGTTTTAGTTAAAATATTGTGTCATATGAATTATTTAATTGGTTTAGCTTAGAAAAAAAACTTAAATCATGGCACAAGGAAAAACAATATTTTAACTTTAGCTGCGATAAGTTCTGAATTGTAGACAAAAATCAGAGAAGCGAAACTTTACAGTAGCAAAAAATATACATCGCTAAATATTTTTCAACTTCATCATAAGAAGAAAAATAATAAAACTTAAAAAAGAAAGACTAAAATAGCATTTTGGTAAAAATGTTGGACTTTCCCACTTTACCCCAACTTTTTACAAGAAGTCCAAAATTAAGCTGAAATCTAGTAAAAATCATATAAATGGTGTTCTGTTAATGCAAGAAGTAATATCATAATCCATTCTATCTATCTTCCAAAGAATTAAAAAAACTATTAAATTTTAATCTTTTTCGAGAAAAACCAAAACGTGTCCCACTTTACCCCAGGCTCCCAAATAATAACAAGTCTCTTTCTTGTAGATACAATTTAAAATTTTAAATTTAGAAAAGATAAAAAATATAACTTCGATAATTGTTATAGAAAACTATGCTATTAAAATTTCAAAAATACTGGTGTCAAAATGCATAAAATCATTTGTTACGTTTGTCCTTAGCACAAGAGTCCATATGTTGTCGTTGTCTTTGTTAACTTGTTACACTCCTCAAGTATTTACTTTGCACTCGCGATATTTATAAATAATTTTCTCAAAAAGTAAAAGAAGTATTTGATTTTTTTTTTTTTCAGGAAAAAATACAAAAAACTTTTTAAAGTGAGTGCCGCAGACACTGAAGTATATTCTAAAGTGGCCAAAGCTGAAGCAAGCATGACTCGACACAAGCAAGTAACACAATTAATTTTGTAAAATGTTTAAGTTTTTTTATTTAGTTTTCTTTTTTTTATTTTTGATTTAAGTTTTTTTGTTGATTAAAGTATGTATCGAGTTTTCAGGCGCTTTCTAGTAAAATTTTTAGATTTTATAACAGCATCAAGTTTCTGTTCGAAGTGTGCACCATTTTCGTAGAATTGTTAAGTATAAAATTTACTTGATTTTAATTTCACTTTTTATGATTTGTATTTCTTAAAGCGTTATTTCTGTTATGCCTATGTTTTAGTGTCCTATGCAGTATCCGAAAAAAATTTAATTCTACGAAAAACAATTATTTCAGTTAATAACTTTTAGTCGGTGTGCACTTTATTTCATTTTTTATACGCAATTTAAATTTAAATCAGCACTCGACTGTATCAATATTTTCGTTCACTCACTGTTGCTGCTGCTGATGTCGTCGTCATGTCAGCAACATGTTTCATCGTTATTGTTGCTGTAGCTTTTGTTGCTGCTGCCGCTTTTGCTGTTGTCTTTACTGAACAAGTAATAAAATACGTCAGACAGGTGGCATGAAACTGTCACACGGACACCAGTGTCAGCGCCAGCGCCAGGCGGTGAAGAGCCAACTCGTACACTGATGAGTTGGAGAACGAACGCACTAAGTGTCAGCAAAAGCAATGGCATCGGATGAGCCCGCAGTTAAGTGCTACAAAAGGACGCACAAAAATTTAAATAAATAAAGAGTGTTTTTTCTCTTTCTCTTTTTTTTTTGTACAAATTAAAATACAACTGGGAGTACTTTATGTATTGCCATGTTTTACTGTTGGTTTAAGCTGCGCACTACGTAACACATTAAAGTTGTAAAAATTACCTTTGGCACCACTGGAAAAAGAACACGGGGTTGCAGTGGCTCGGAACATAGCAAATTTGCAACGAGGGTCGGAAAAACGAGAACTCCAAACGAACAACTTCAATATAGGTTTTATGAAAACAGAATTGGACCACAATAAAGTTTCTTTAAGGCAACATTAACAAAACTGACAGCGTTCGTATTAAAAAATATATATTATTAAATTGTTTTATTATCGAATCAAATGGAAAAAATAAATAAAGCTTACTATGAACTGTACCCATGTTTAAAAATAGTTTTTTTTCGTCCATCAAAGATATTTTGCAACAATTGACCCGTTTCCAAATCAACATATTTTGTTCTCATAGATACACACAAAAAAAAGGGTCACCAAGAACCACTGAGCTTGTTTTAATAATGTCCAAGGTTTCATTTCTACTAGGATAGGGGGTTTTTTTATACCCTACACCTATGAGGTACAGGGTATATTATCTTTGTGCATATATTGTAACGCCTCTTAGGAGGCGTGTCCGGTATGGAAAAGTATATATATTCTTGATCAGCATCACTACCAGAGTCCGTTTAGTCATGTCCGTCTGTCTGTCTGTCTGTCTGTCGGTATGTCTGTCCGTCTTGCTGTCCGAATACAGAATAACTTGAGAAATACTAATCAGAATGCGATTTAATTTCGTCTCAATATATTTTAGCCAAAAGTAGGAACTGAGTTTGAAAATGACCCAAATCGGTCAACGGACACGCCCACCTCCCATACAAGTCACTTTTATATAACTCTTTCGGAACTAATAACTCAAAAAGTATTCAAGGTATAGTTGTAAAATTTAAAACGTATTATTAGACTTCACCTTAAAATATGTGGTATAAAAATGGGCGTAATCCGCCCACTTTTTTATACTTTTATATCAACTTTTTTAATTTATGGGGATATAAGACGTAAATTTCTAATATATGAATAATATTCTGAGGGTGGGGAGGTTCAGCATAATTAAAAACTTTAAAATTAAGGTATGCAATTAAATATCCCAAATTATTATCCCCCACCAAAGGTGTAGGGTATTCCATAGTCGGGCCCGACCGACTATAAAAATCAGCTCCATGTGACCGAACTTACCCATGTGACCTCACTTTCCCAACTCGTTGAAACTAGAACCTGTTCAAATACCTAAAAAAACATTTAACATATAAAAATTTCACAAATAACCAGGATACATCATACTGATGAATTCATTCATTGAATTAAAATCGTATTTTTTAAATGTTTTTCATTTTCAATATTTTTTTTAACATCAAATTTCAAACAATAATTGGTCTGCATTTACACATTTTTTTATTTATAAATCTTATAAGATTTATAATATTTAATTGCTAATTACGCGATCACTTCATTTTATCATATTAAGGAACAAGTGTACATCATATTAATGAATTTTTTTCATCAAACCATATTTATTTAAATATCAAAAATCTTATAAGAATAATAAATTAATATGTAAATGGAGACAAATTTATGTTTGAAATTGGATGTTATAACAAATATTGAAAATGAAAAACATTGAAAAATACAATTTTAGTTTAATGAATGAAATCATCAATATAACAATCACTGGTTGTTGGTGAAATTTTTGTGTGTTATATGTAAAAGTAAGTAAAGTAATGCACCTGTTAATAATAAACAACATTGCCAAAGCAACTACACCTTTATCTATTGAAATTAAAATATTTTTTGTACTGTCTTTAAACACTCTAATTGTTCATATTTGACCACAAATTGTCAGGAACTCAGAGCTGATGGAGCAAAACGGACTTCAGATACAAGCTCAGCGACCCATGTTACACTTCAATTGTTATCAAATCGGAAGATGGTATTTTTTGCGGTACTGTGTAATCATTTCCCGATTGTTATTCTGTACAATTTTTGTATTTGGAATGTTTAGGCAGTTTTTCTAACCACAGTAAAAATATACCCTATTAGGGTAGGGGATCATGTCCAGATCATCTTCGTCATGTAACTGGTCGGGTTTTGACAAGGGAAAAAATCCATGATAAGTTCCCTATAATGACCTTCTTACAATTTCTACTAGGGAAACTGCCTTCTAAAATTGTTCAAAAGATTTTAATCAGACAAAGGTGAAATTTATTTCAAAAGCTGACTATTTTCAGCCTGTTCCCAAAATACCCCGGGAATCTGTCTAAAAACACGACTAAATTTGTTAACTTGCTATAAGCTTTCTCCAACTGTGTAATATTATTTAATGAAAATCTACTATCTTCATTTAATAAAAAAAAAGAATTATTCTATCTGAAATTGACCGATATATACAAATTTGTATGAACATATTTAAAAAATTTTGTAATTTTACAAAAAGGTGATTCATATTAATATACGTAACTTGTGGAAATTTAGCAAATTGTATAAATTTACGCAAAAATTGCGTGAGAATATTTAAAATGTTTTTTTTTAAACTGTGTTCTGAAACGATTTGAAATCATAGAACTAAAAACGAATGTGCATCAAAAATTTATAAATTTGTGCGTTCATGTCAAATTACGCGAATAATTTTTTTTATGAGTCATTATAAATTTACGAGACCTTATAAATATTAAATTTGAATCACTGTGTATGTTAAAGACATCTTTTCAAAATTAAATTAAACAAATAGGGAAATCTCTATAATAGTTTGTGGTACACCCAGAAAAAAATACTATATAAATAATAGTTTTTATACTATTAAAAATAGTCAATAGGATAAATTATTATTTTAATCGAAAAATACCATTAAATACTAGAAAATACCTTGAAATTGCCATTAACTTTATATGAAAAGATTTATTTTTTGTATACTAAGTATTAAATCCCATTAAAATTTATCAACAGGACAATTTATTGACGAATTTTAATGGGATTTGAGGGTTTTTTCCCTCATCATCAACTGCACTGAAATTTAAAATTAGTAAAAGGTTTTTCAACAGGGACGCTACAAAAGTAGAGCGACAGGGACAGCAAACACATCATATTTCTTGACGCTCTTTTGACATTTCTCTTCAGTAAGGTTTGTCATTTCAAAGATATATGAATATATAGTAGTAAATTTTAATAATTTCGACTCGTTGTTGGCTCGTATATCTTTCGATCATTAAATGGCAAACCTTACTAAAGAGAAATGTCAAAAGGGCGGCAAGAAATAAGACTTTTTTGCAGTCCCTGTCGCTCTACTTTTGTAGCGTCCCTGTTAAAAAAACCATTGAAAAAAACGTTTGTAGCGCTCTTATTGAAGAACCCTTTAGAAATTATCCAAAGTTCATGAATACGAATTGTTCATTGAAATTTTACCTCGTCATAATCCAAACGATGTCATTTTGATCATGATTTGAACATTTTGATCTGATCATGATCCCTAATAGAAAAGTACAAATATCGAAACAGAAGTAAATCAATTTATAAAATGATACTCGAACCGAAAACAATCCCTTGTACTATTAGCCATGATATGAAAAAAATATTACCAAAAAAAAAAATACTAAAAAATACCATAAACATTATTTTTAAACAAATAAAACTAAAAAGTACACGCGTGCTTTCATAAAAGCCTCGTGTTGTCTCTCCGCACGTCGTCCTTATTAGCGCTAGCGTTGAAATAACGTTGTCTGGCAAAGTCCTTCAGTGTCAACTCAAGTGTTCTATGATGACCCAATGGTGACTATGTGACCAGCACAGTAAAAATTAGTCAGTACACAAGACACTTTGCGACGAGTTTGCAATTTAATTTTTTATGTTTTTTTTTGTTTTTTTTTTTGCACATTTTTAACACCTCCTGCTGTGTGCTCACATGTCCACTCACAGCACACAGGAAGTATTTAAATATAAAGACTTGGGCAACAAATGAAAAATTTTGGAAAATATGAGACTAACTCGAAGAACAACAAGTACATAAATATCTAGAATGTTATGCTTAATGCAGAACGATAACATAGAAAATTTAAAATTCATTTTTGTTTTAGTTTGGTTTTATGTTTTATAGCATAGATAAGAATGTTAGTATAAAATATGAATAAAATAATATTTTGACTACATTTTCCATTTTGCAAAAATATGATACAGGTCAGTAGAATATTTCATTTATAAATATAACATGAAAGTGAATTGTAAATGCGATATTCCTGTGAAATATGCAAATTCATTAGTGACATGTAGATAAAATGCTAAAACAAATTATGCATTTATATACAAAATACTAGAAAATAAACTCAATGTAATGTAAAATATAACCGTACAAAATTAAATATATATTCAAAATATTAATAAAATTAACAAATTTCATAATATGCCATTTGCAAATATTAATTTAAAATCAATCAACTAACAGATTTATAAAGGGTTTTTCAACAGGGACGCTACAAAAGTAGAGCGACAGGGACAGCAAACGACGCCATATTTCTTGCCGCTCTTTTGACATTTCTCATTCGAATTCGAATTTCGGTAGTAAATTTTAATAATTTCGACTCGTTGTTGGCTCGTATATCTTTACAACATGAAATGGCAAACCTTACTGAAGTGAAATGTCAAAATAGCGACAAGAAATATGGGGTCGTTTGCTGTCCATGTCGCTCTACTTTTGTAGCGTGCCTGTTGAAAAACCCTTGAAAAAAACTTTTGTAGCGCTCTTATTGAAAAAACCGTTTAATATTGATGAAATACTAGATTCATACAATATTTCATTTGTACACGCTAAAAAAACATACACTGAGAAACAACATACTTTAAAATTAACAACAAATGTTAAAATTGAAATTAAAACTAATGTTTTTAAAATTAAACGACAATATTTTCAATTTAATCACATTGGTTTTAAAATTGTGATTTCATGACTTGTCTCTAAAATTATGCAGCATTTACGGTGTGTGATGCAATGTGAAATGCATACAACATACATCTAGGAGCAGCTTTTACGCGTTAAACTGAAATTTTGTGTTCGATATAATTCATAGCCCTTTTTTGAGGGATTACATAATATAAAACAGGCACAATAAATATAAAACAGGCACAATAACAGTACAGTAATATTAATTGAGTAGCCGCGGTAGCTCAATGGTTAGTGCGTTGGACTGCGAGCCGAAAGGTCCCCGGTTCAAGCCTGGACTGGGGCTAACAACATCTTTTCATAGAAACATTTTTCTATACCGCGCTACCTCTCGTCAGTAAATGGCAAACCTACGAGAGTAAAACCATTGGCTAAGAAAAGCTCTCACCCGCCGTTCGGATTCGGCAATAAACTGTAGGTCCCACCACTTTGAGTACAAATATAACACGCACAGCTCAAAATGGTGAGAGAGCTCGGCCGAAGTTCTATACAGGACTGTAGCGCCAAACTATTATTATATTATTTATATTAATTGATGAGAGGAATCGGAACCGTTATTAAAAGACGTGTGGAATCTGAACCGGAATTGGAACCAATAAAATTAAAAATATTTGTAACCAGAATCGGAAACTATATTCCAAAAGGTTTCATTCCCAGTCAGACACTGCAAAGAACCCGAACCGATACGTATTTTGAAACCGGAATAGCAATCGTTATTTTAAATACTGATTGATGAGAGAAATCGAAACCGTTATTGAAAAAACGTGTGGAACCTGAACCGGAATTGGAAACGATTTTCCAAAGGGTTTCATTCCCATTCAGGGACAGCAAAGAACCCGAACCGTTACGTATTTTGAAATCGGAATCGTCATTTTAAAAATGTATGGAATCGGAATCAGACTTTTTTTGGTTGGAACCGCTATTTTAAAAATCTTGGAACTAAAACCGGAATCGATATTTCAAAGGGTTTTAGTGCCTTCAATAAACACTATTTTAAAAATCCGCTATTTTAAAAATCTTGGAACCAAAACCGGAATCGATATTCCAAAGGGTTTTAGTGCCTGCAATAAACACGTAGATTTAGGTAAGACTCAGACTATCGATTTTTTTCCAAATTTAATATAAACAAAATTTAAACAATCAAAATATAATTTATTTGCATTCCAAATACTTTTTATTTAATCATTAACTAAATATTTTTTTTTATAAAAATACAAATTAAATACTTTTTATAAAAATACAAATTAAATACTTTTTATAAAAATACAAATTAAATACTTTTAATTTAATCATAAATTATATACTTTTTATTTAATTTAAATAAGCAAGTAATAAAATTTTAAATAAATATTTTTTTTTATTACTTTTTAATACTACAGATGGCATTAAAAACTTGAAAAACGCATTTTGCTTAAAATCTATAAAGGTTCAAAACTCTTTTAGAATAAGCATTTCAAACTTTCATATAAGACTTTCAGTGTTTGCTTGGGAACTATAAAACTAGTTATTAAATTTTACTCATAAAATACTCATAAAAAAGAAATAAATACATAAATCTAGTCATAAATCTTAAAGGCATGTGCTTAACTTTTTTTTCTTCATGGAGCATTTATACAAATTATAATTTAGCTTTCAACGACTTTGTTTAATACCCTCGTCAGAGTGTCCATAAAATTATACTATATGTATTTATATATATATAATTTTCTTTTTTTTTTGTATTTGCCACTTCAACAATTTGTACATAATTACTAACAAATATTTGTTGTTTACATTCAATACTCGTAACAGAGAATCATTTATAAGTGGTTATAAAAACTTTAATTATCAATAAAAGTGACATCAACCGGCCGCAGTGCATCGTAAAAGCGCATAACAGGCACTATCTGGCTGGCTGGCTGGCCCCGTTGGCCCCCAGGCGTCCATGTCATAAATTTGTCTGCATATTTCAACGCGTTCCAGCTATGCCAAAGACAGCGCTTATCAGTAGAATATGATGTACATATGAGTATTCATATTTTTCTATGTAAACTTAAAAAATAAAAAAATAATATATAAAAATATCATGTGAAAATATTAAATCAACTGAAAATATTAATCAACTGAAAATATTAAAATTTTGAATTAATGAAATTTTGTAGAATGGATTTAAGAATTAAAATTAAGAAACATACAAAATTTCAGTTTTCTAACTACTATAGTTCCAGAGTTATGAGTCATTGCATAATGAAAAATACGGGTGAGAGCTTTTCATAGGCAATGTTTTTACTCTCGTAGGTTTGCCATTTACTGCCGAGATGTAGCGCGGTATAGAAAAATGTTTCTATGAAAAGATGTTGTTAGTCCCAGTCCAGGCTTGAACCGAGGACCTTTCGGCTAGCTGTCCAATGCACTAACCACTGAGCTACCGCGGAATTTTATAATTATTACCGTAGTAAATTATATTACATTTCTGTCTTTGTTTTGTAAAAATGTATATCTACTACATTATGTTAGTTTTAAACCCATTTGTATTTATTTCACTTAAATTTACTACATCATGTATTAAAATTCGTTCTCTATATATTGCACAAACTGTATTATTGTTTTATTTTTTGCTTTTCTTTTAATTATTTGAACACGACGAACGTATTATAAACGAGGTATAAACGAATTCGTTAACTATATATAGCAGAAACTGAATTCTGTCTATTTTTGCACACGACGAAGGAGATATAAAAATAAAACCAAGCAAATCCAAGAATCTGACCAAAATGACTTAATGAGAGAAGACTACATAGTGATGCTAACTAATTGAGTTATCGCTGAATCTTTTCGGGTAATAAAATACGCGATCACAATACCGTATCACAACAATGAAAAACAGAAAAACAGATTATAGTAAAATTAAAAGTAAAGGCGCTACAAAAGTTTTTTTTAAGACGCTACAAAAGTAGAGCGACAGGGACAGCAAACGACGCCATATTTCAATGAGTGGAAATTATTAAAATTTACTACCGCAATTCGAATTCGTATATCTTTCCATCATGAAATGGCAAATCTTACTGAAGAGAAATGTCAAAAGAGCGGCAAGAAATATGGCGTCGTTTGTTGTCCCTGTCGCTCTACTTTTGTAGCGTCCCTGTTGAAAAAACCTTTATATGTAGTAATTTATCTATATATTTTAGTACGTATAAATAAAGACAAAATTTACGTTTTTTAATATAAGTGTATTAGAATTATGTATAGAAAAGCTGTCCAATTATGTAGTTATTTTCCATACAAAAACAACTACATCAGTTTATTAGAAACAAATGCCTTTGGACCTAAATCAAATACATATGTATTTATTTTGAAGACATTTTTATTTATTTTTAATACAGTATTTTTTTCGCTGTAGATTTTGGACTTTTAATCTAAATAAATTGAATTCATCTAATTTGTATTTCGAATTTCTGTATTTGAATACGATTTTCAAACAAATTAACTAATTGAGTCCGTTTTATTAAACGAATTCAATTTCATTTTTGTTATCCAATCGACATATATAATATTTAAAATTTAGACTTTAACATTTTTGTAAATAAATCATGAAATTTAATCTATTTTGAAGCAACCTCAATAAAACCACAAAATTTATCATTAACAACACTCTCCATACAATCTGTCAATGCCAGACAGCGCATTTAACGATAACGACTGCTTCAATTAAGTTTTTCACACATTTCCACCGAACAAACCGTTCATTAATTGGTGCGCATTATGCTTGCTTGGGAACTACTATATGTCTCAAGTCTCAAATCTTTATCATGTGTCAATAGTATCCGTATTTACAGTAGATAGTTGCATTCAATTGGAAACAATTTAAAACTCTTTGGTGCGTTTTTACAGATGTGCAGCGTACTTAAATTGATTAAATAAAAATGAAAGAAATTTAATATATTTTAAGTATAACATTTATACAGTTGCCCGCGCTGTAAATTAACTAAACCAAACATAAATTGCCAAAACTAACATCTAATTGTGCAATAAATACGTTTTAACAAAAAATAATATATTTTATTTGTAATATAACAAAAAAAAAACTATTTAAATTGCATTTTAAATAATTTATTGTATTTCATGTATACTTATGTATGGCTAAATTAGAGTGTGTGTGTGTGAAAAAATTAAAATTTATATGCCAAATGAAAAATTACTGACTGTTGTTGTCATAAATTATATGTAAATTTACAGAATTTAGCATAAATTATTCAAATATGTACAAACAAGTACAAGTGTTGGTCAATTTTATTATATTTTTGGTTTTGAAACAACAACAACAAAAAAATACAACACACAAATGTTAAACATATGTTGTATTTATTATTAATTGCACAAACTTAATTGGACATGTTATATTTATTTAATTATTTATTTATTTAGCAAAACATTTGAATCGTGTCAAATGAAAAAAGCTTACAATACACAAAAAGAAAAGTGCAGTTTATAAAACATTAAATAACATTTGAATTATTTTAATTTTCGAATTGCTTATTATTTTTATAAATAAACTAGCTGGACCCGTGCACGACTCGTGCCAAGATTTTGTGAATGCAAAGATATGGAGCGATTTTATTAATCCCAAAAGCCCTAGATTTCTTCCCAGTAGAAATCTTTCATGTAAAATTCTTCCCCATAGAACGCTTTGCCGTAGAATTCTTCCCAGCAGAAATCTTCCCGTAGAACTCATCCCGGTAGAATTCTTCGCGGTCGAAATCTTCCCGTAGAACTCATCCCGGTAGAATTGTTCCCGGTAGAATTCTTTCCCGTAGAATTCTTCCCCGTAGAGTTTTCACAGTAGAAATTTTAGTGAGGTGAGTTTTAAAGTGATGAGTTTCAGGGTAGTGAGTTTTAGTGTGGTGAGTTTTAGTGTGGTGAATTTTATTGTAGTGAGTTTCAGTGTGGTGAATTTTATTGTGGTGAGTTTTAGTGTGGTGAGTTTTAGTGTGGTGAGTTTTAGTGTGGTGAGTTTTAGTGTGGTGAATTTTAGTGTGGTGAATTTTAGTGTGGGGAGTTTCATTGTGGTGAGTTTTAATGTGGTGTGGTTGCTTTTGTATATTTTTTTTTGTATTTGAGTTTTTTTTGTTTCATCTTTTTAGCTTGTGTACTTATGTGCTGAGTTATGTCGTTCGGAATGTTTATGTTGTATGGGAGGTACCACGCCCATTTGTCCAATTGCGCCTATATATAGCCTATGACACCCTCCGGACTTCATAGTATCCTGTTACAAAATTTCAGTTAAATCGGTTCTGCGGTTTAGACGTGAACAGACTGAATAGACGTGAATAGACTGGAACAAACAGACAGACAGACAGACAGACAGACTGACAGACGGACCATATATAGATGTTGAGATTAATTTATATTAAAGAGAAATTTTAATTTATTGAATCCGCTATTCCCATCTTCATCATAAAAAATCAATAAAGAATTATCTTAGTAAAATAAATACAGAATATAGTAAAATTAAAAGCATATATAGTTTTGTTTTTATTTTTTTGACTTAAATAAATAATGTGGTTAACACAAATTTAGAATTAATAATGTCTCCACATATTTCAGGACGTATAAATAAAAACAAAATGTAGTAATCTTAATACAAATGTATTAAAATATTGTATTGAATGCAGTTAATTTATGTAGTTATTTTTGCACACAAAAACCACTACTTCAATGTATTAAAAACAAACACATATGCTTTTGGACGTAAATTAAATACAATAAAGTAAAATTTTAATTTAAATATCCCGATATTCCATCTTTATCAATGAAGAATTGTCTTAATAAAATAAATGCGGAATGTAGTAGAATTAAAAGCATATGTAGTTTCATTTTTTATATTTTCTTGAACTTAAATAAATAAAGAATGTGGTAAAATATTTAAATTTAGAGAAGTAACTTCTGGATGTATAGATGAACAAAAAAATGTAGTAATTTTAATACAAATGTTTTAAAATATTCTATAGTCAAATTGTGTAGTTACTTTCCATACGAAAACAACTACATTAATGTAGTAAAAACAAGCACATTTGCTTTTGGACGTAAATTAAATACATCTGTAGTTATTTTATAAACATTTTTATTTTTTTATTTTTATTTTTTTTTTTTGTGTGTAAAGATATAGTTTTTAGGCGTGAAATTACACAAATATTTTGTACATACTAAACTGTTTTCAAATGAACGGCGTTAATTATTGTAAAATGGTCATTTTTCAACAAGCCAACATTTATGATATATGTTTTATTTTTATGTTCATGTACTGCAAGGGATTTGATTCCAGTAGATAAAAGATTAAACTATTTATGCAATTATCATAATATAAAGGTTTTTCAATTTTGTAATAAAAAATTTTAATTTAAATAAAATTGTTTCAAATGTTAACTTCTTATAAAAATAGTTCGCTTGTACACATATCCGAATATAATAATAATTTTAAATTAAAATATAATTAAATCATTTATTATTTCAATATTGTCGAATATTAATAAATATAAAATGCAATGGTCGTCGAGGTGCCAACATCATGTGCAACCGTTCATACGCAGAGCTGTCAGTGAAATGTCAACGCATGCAAACATGTCAAACAATTGAGGCGTAAAGCTATTCAAAATGAATAAAATTATGTATGAAAAATTACTCACAATATCTACATATGGCGCACAACAATCAGAGAAGCTACCGACGAGACACACCACACAACACGTCACGTTGCTCTCTCGTCTCTCGTCGTCTGCGTGTGAAGTGGCGGCATTTGACACTTTGAACTGTCAAACATTGTGACGTCACAACAAAAGGCAATGAAAGCCACTATGAATGTGAAAATATTACTTAATTAATAATAATATTATTATTAGTCATTGTGTGCGACTCACGGTGGTTAATGAGATGCATAACAATTAAGATAAAAGCACCGACGCGCAGCGCCCCCATGCCAAACGAACCGTAACTAAGTGTGGCACCACCGTCGACTATTTAACCAGGTAAAATTATATATTTAATACCTACCACTTTAAATAACCGATACTTTGTATGCAAATATGTAATTATAATAAAATTAAACTGCATTTAAAATAAATATAGACGAAGCAACTAATAAAAAATCAAAAATTCTCTTTCAATCGAAAAAAAAGTCTAACCGAAAAAAACTGAAAATCGAGCACATGCTACAAAATACATCACAAAAAAGGGATTATTGAGATATTTTCAGCAAAACACACAACAGCGGCGGTTTTAAAACAAACAGCTACACACAAAAAACCCATCTGACTTTGTCAGACAAATTATCATGTATTTTTACTATGAAGAATAGCAGCAGCTTATGTTGGATTTTCTGTAGCATATAATTAATAACATGTTACGGTTTATGTTCGGAAATTGTTTTGGCTGCGATGGCATCAAATTAAAACAAAAAAAAAATAAAAGGAAAACAAAAAGAGTTAAAAACTATAACAAGAAGATACTGGCAACAGCCGCCAGTGAAACAACACATGTTATGCATTTTTAACATTTTGTACATTTTAAATATTCCAAAATGCAGCCATAATTGCGCGGTAATTATTAACGAGCCATATATCAGCGCGCCTCAAGCCTAAGTTCGATCCGAATGCGTATTGCTTCAGTTGTAAGTAGTACTGGCTGACATGTTAAGTGGTGTCTGTGATGGTTTGGAAACAAGTGCTACGAATCAGTTACATAATATGCCATGGAAAATTGATATGTTGTATAGTTTTTGACTTTAGAGAAAGACTTGAAATTAAAATTGACAGATGCTGTTTATCATCTCTGTGCATTACGAGAAATGTACTTCTAAAACACAAGCAGAACTCGATGCGAATACTAATTAATGCTATTTCTTTAATATGAAGAATCTAATTTTGGAATGTAGAAAGGTACAGAAATTTCACATATGAGTCCTTGAGATTCAGTTAATCGAATGACATCATTAGATTTTCTGTAAAAAATCCCAATTTTTTTTTTGTATATTGAATAAACCAAACCAATTGCAGCTCATTTGTGAAAATTCTGAACTTTGACCTTGAAAAAAGCCTGCGTTTAGGAGATACAGAATTTTCAAAGATACAGACATTTCACCTATGAGTCCTTGAGATTCAGTTAATCGAATGGCGTCATTAAATTTTCTGTAAAAAATCCCAATATTTTTTTATATTGAATAAATCAAACCAATTGTAGCCCATTTGTGAAAATTCTGAACTTTGACCTTGAAAAAAGCCTCTGTTTAGGAGATACAGAATTTTCAAAGATACAGACATTTCACATATGAGTCCTTGAGATTCAGTTAATCGAATGGCATCATTAGGTTTTCTGTAAAAATTCTCTATATTTTTTTATATTTAATAAACCAAACCAATTGTAGTCCATTTGTGAAAATTCTGAAAATTCTTGAAAAACGCTCCGTTTAGAAGATACAGAATTTTTAAATATACAGAAATTTCACCTATGAGTCCACGAGATTCAGTTAATCGAATGGCATCATTAGATTTTCTGTAAAAAATCAAAATATTTTTTTATATTGAATAAACCAAACCAATTGTGGTCCATTTGTGAAAATTCTGAACTTTGACCTTGAGAAAGCCTGCGTTTAGGATATACAAAATTTTCAAAGATACAGAAATTTCACCTATGAGTCCTTGAGATTCAGTTAATCGAATGGCGTTATTAAATTTTCTGTAAAAAATCCCAAAAAATCACAGGTTCAAATCTGGGCTGGGATTAACAAAATCTTTTCCCCAACATCTTCACCCCGCCATTCGGATTCGGCATTAAACTGTGGGTCCCACAACTTTTATCACAAGTATAATGAGTACAGCTTAAATTATTATTATTAAATTCGTAATATTAGGAAGAATCGCGTTTAATATTACTTGATCTTGACTCCTTCGTGAATATCTGAAATATAAACATTTTAACAAGCCTTGTTTCAAAGAAGTTATCAAAGAATGAAATAATGTACATTGTATGTATATTTGTGCAACGCAAGAAATAAACTTCTATAACGCAAGAAGAACTCGACGCGAATACTAAATAATGTTATTTCGTTAATATGAAGAATTTAATTTCGGAATGTAGCATGGTTAGTGTACTGTACTGCGAGCCGAAAGGTCCTGTGAAACAAATTCAAATCAGGGCTAGGACTAATTCATAAAAATAACTTTTCTATACAGTTCTATACCTCTAGGCAGACAATGGCAACCTCCTAAATTCGTAATATTAGGAAGAATTAAGTTTAATATTGTTTGATTCTAAAAAACTCCTTCGTGACTAATTGAAATGTTAACATTTTAACTATTCTTGTCTCAAAGAAGTTATCAAAGATTGAAATAATTGTACATTGTATGGATGTTTTCATTGGAAGGGAGATAATGTGTTCGTAAATTTACGAAAGTTAAAATCAACCACAACAAAAATTCAATATTCTTTTTCATAAATGTCACCACACAAACATCATGTCTACAAAAATTGCAATACAATTTTTTTTAATTAGTATTTTTGTGATAGCTTTCTAAAAGCACCGAGATTAACTTCTTCTTGACATGAAGAATACTCACATTCTTGAAAGTTAGCATAGTGTTTCTTAATATGATGAATTTTTTTGACAAAGCTGTATAGTATACAATTTACCTCTTGATTTCAAGTTTGAATTGCTTTCCAATATTTGTAAGTTGATTTTTTTTTTAATTTTATTAAGTACTGGATTCGAAACATTCTTTTTTCTCATTTTTCAATAGTTTTATCTTGAATAAACCATTTAAACATTTAACCGTTTTATTTAAATTTCGCAGAGACGTATTCCACTACCAGCAGCAACAAGAGCACCGGAAAAACCGAAGACGACTTAATTATTGTGTGTTTGCAACTCTTCGACAGTTGCATTGAATTTTGTTGCATTTTCATAGCTATTAAAATATAGCAGCTGTAAGTTTGTCGGCAGGTAACGTATTTTTATTTGCAGAAACACCAAAAAAAAAATGTTGTACGTATTTAAATTGCATTGCATTTTATTTTGCGTTTGTTTCATTCAACAATTGCAAACGTTTATTTAGTTCATGGTTTGTTGAGTTTTGAATCCCTGCAGTCGGCAGGCAGGCAGCAGTCAACACAGGTTGCATTGCTGTGGTCTGAGAACCTTGCGAGGTACCTGTAACAATGGCTGCACTTTACAGTTACGTGAGTTTGAACTACACAACAACGACTGGGACGACGCCGACGCCGAGAGTTTGCGGTTAGGCAAGGATCTGCGGTAATGCTCTGTTGCATATAGCTGGTTTGGTTTTCGTTCGATAGGGGGGGCTCTGACTTTCAAATTGACTGCATTTGGTTTGCATTTACATAGTACATTCGAAAGTATTTTGTACACTCCTCAGTTTAATATTTTGAATAGACTTTCATTAAGTTAAAATAAATTTGTTGAAAACGACAAAAATATGAATTTATATAATAAATTTAATTGAATTCAAATTAGAAGTACACAAAATATAACACAACTTAAAATCTACAACAAATATTCAAAACTGAATTAAACATAATGTTTTAAAATTAAACTAAATTGTTTTCAATTTAATTGCTTTGATTTCAAAATTGAGATTTCGTGACATGCCCCTAAAGGTATGCAGCAATTACGGTGTTAAATGTAATGTGGAAAGCATACAACATACATTTAGGTGCAGCATTTACGCGTTAAACTGAAATTTTGTGTTCGAAGTCACCATGCCATATTATTCATAGCCCCTTTTTGAGAGACCACATTTTATAAAACAGGCATAATAAGCAAAGGAAATATGGATAGATGTGGGCTGTTAGTATAATAGGTTATTGGCAAACAGGTTATAGGTTTATTACAAACGAGCACAGAAGAAAATAAAATTGAAACAGCAAAAATATATTTCATCATGTATGGCGAATTTCTACTACTAATACTTTTGATTTTTTATGAAATTAAATTTCCAATTTTTTTTTTCTAAATTTTTAAAATCTATGTTCTTTGAAATTTTCTGAATTTTATTTGGAAATATTGTAGTCTTTATAGACCTAATTAATTTGAATTATTTTTTACATAGCATAGATTTTAAAATCAATGTCCTTTGAAATTTTCTGAATTTTATTTGGAAATATTGTAGTCTTTATAGACCTTATTAATTTGAATTATTTTTTACATAGCGTTTAAAATCGGGTTTAAAATCCACAAAATATATCTGAAAACTTTTTGCAAAAATCCAAACAAAAATGTTTTCTATATTATTCCGATTACAATAACATTATGAAAATAATATATTTTAAAAATAATTTAAAAAATTTTTTCTAAATGTAGACACCATTATCTGCCACAACCAACAACAGTGACAACTGCGGCCAACAAGCATTGCTCATTGGCAATTCGGCGCAAGTAACAGCAGCCAAATGCAACTCTTAATTGCATTGCTCCTCGTTGGCCACACTTGCAGCGCGCAACCAGTCCAGGAGTTTCTTTTTTTCGTTTTTTTTTCTGTTTTTTTTTTAGTCTGTATCTGTTCGCGTCTTCCTGTTGCAGTTGCTATTGCTGCGCGTTCAACAGCAACATCATCATCTCCACAGTCGCAATCACTGCTGTTGCTGTTGCCGTTGCCACCATCACCAGCGTTGTTGCTGCGGCTGCTGTTACTGCTGCCTCTGTAGCTGCAGCCTCATTATAGTCAATGCACTTTACTTAACCAACATTTCGCTGGCAACCATTAAAGCCACTGGGGGCAGCTCTGAGCCGTTTTTTTTTTTCTGTGACTTCTTTTTGTCCTTTTGCTTTTTTGTAGCTGTTGCTCTTGCTGTTGTATCTGGTTCGTATTCGCATCGCATTTTGCTTTGCATTCATTTTTCTGCTCCCATGACTCCATCTACAATCGATACCCGTCGCATTTCGTTGTTTTGTCATCTGCGCTGAGCCGCGCCGCGCGTGCGACTTTTACGTCTTTAATGGTTTGGTCTCTGGTCTCTACCTCAAGAGCCGTTGCTGCTGCTGCTGCTCCTGCTCTTACCTCATCCACAACCGCATCAACAGTGTTGCAGACCGGTTCCAGCAGCACTAGTGCCATTGCATAAGGTCATTGGATGAGACTCCATGGTTGGTTGGTTGCCCGGTGGGTTATTTGACTGGATTGCTGACTGCCTGCTGGTCGCTTTGAACGCGAGTTATATCTGGTTCCTTTGGCTTCTTGTGGTCTCGTTGCACTTTTCTGCAGCCTCTGTGACTTTTTGTAGCTGGCATTAATTTCGCTGCAATGAAAATTACTTTAAATGTTGTAATTTTGTTGCGTTGTTTGTTTGTGCACCATCTTTGAGGGCTTCACTGGTGGATTAAGTTCAATCTGTAAGTCGCGCTGTTGTCTAGACAATCCGCACTCGCAAATGTAAAGCTGTACATTTCATTTACACGATTCACATTCTTGCACATTACTAAAATGACCGTAGTTTTATTGTAAACCATTATTTGAAATGTTTGTCGTAGCTGGGCGACACCTGTTGTAGGTGGAGCACATAGTTTTGTTGCAATTTTTGCAGCTGGAATTTTAATGCAACTGATGAAATTTACCTCATTATTCTTTAAAAAGAGTATGTGCTAAAACTATTTCAAATATGTAAACTTAACAATTTTTGAAGTGGTCGTTTAAAATGCGATGACTAAATGAAGCTGATTTTATAATTATACAGTTACAATATAAATGAACTGAGCCGTTTTAATATTTTTTTTTTCTTATTTTTAATTTATTATATTAATTTTATTTTCCTCCGTTCTCGTTTGGAATGGTATATGTACCTGGTAAAGCCAATTTAATTTTCTTTTAACAGTACTTTTTCTTATTATGTCTGTTTTATAAAATTTCATTCCTCAAAAAGTGACTATGAATAATATGCCAGTTTGACATCGAACACAAAATTTCAGTTTAACGCGTAGATGTTGCCCCTAGATGTATGTTTATTGCTTTTCACATTACATTTAACACCGTAAATGCTGCATACCTTTAGGGGCACTTTAGGGCACTCGTCTTCTAAAACTAGCAGTGGTCGGTTGTGTTCTCGACTGTTCTGGTGTCGTTAACGGGAGAAATCCCGTTTTCTAAGTCAAATACATGTACAGCGACAATTTTTGAATTTCATAACTTTCAAAGAATTTCAGAATGACTAATTTATATTTCTAGCAAGAATTAAACAAACACTCGAGAATTTTGTCACTGATTTTGGTTTTTCTACTTTTTTTTTTATTTTAAATTTTCGAAATTTAAATCTTAAAATTTTGGTCTAACACTGATTTCCATATTTTGAAATATTCTTTTTAAATATTATTAGAGCGAGTTTAGACGATAGAGAAAATAGCTAGAGATAGAGCAAAATATAGCAAAAATCTCATAGAGTTGGGTAAACACTACATAGAGCTCCACGGTAGGGAGCTCTACGGTAGATTTTTTTTTTCTATCTGTAGATAATTTCTCTATCGTGTATTCGAGCCTTTACGATACTTTACGGGCAGACTTTCGTAACCAATTTAAATTTATTATGTACTTGCAATGTATTTTTCCATCAAAGTAAAATACTGACCACTGCAGAATACTTTCATTTTACTTATAGATTTTTATTAAACAAGGGCCAAAATATTTTTCGAATAAAGTGTGACAAGCAAAACATCGTAATTACATTTTCCTAAAAATACTTCTGCCTATAATGGATATTTTGGAAATTTAGGCACGCTATTATTATTGTCGCCGCGGTAACTCAGTGGTTAGTGCGTTGGACTGCGAGCCGAAAGGTCCCCGGTTCAATCCTGGACTGGGGCTAACAACATCTTTTCATAGAAACATTTTTCTATACTGCGCTACCTCTCGGCAGTAAATGGCAAACCTACGAGAGTAAAACATTGCCTATGAAAAGCTCTCACTCGCCGTTCGGATTCGGCAATAAACTGTAGGTCCCACCACTTTGAGTACAAATATAACACGCACAGCTCAAAATGATGAGAGAGAGTTCGGCCTAAGTTCTTATAGGACTGTAGTGCCAAACTATTATTATTATTATTATTGTCAGCTCATTCAAAGAATACTTTACGAAAAACTTACAATAACTCGATTTTGTGACGTTTTTTCGCCTACTGTGAAATTTGATTTTTGTTCGTTACGATCTTTTGCCTGTATGGTAAAGATATATGATTTATTTTTTTATATATTTACATTATTTCGATTGTCTCCAATAAGCAAATGTTAAGCAAACATTTTAAAATATATCGACTTAACTCAAAATTGAAGCAAATGCTTTGAATGTTCACAATTATTCGCAATTAAAGCATTTCCTGTGCATTATGTCAATGCAGATTCCACGAAAAAGCGATTTTTTTGGTCTTTGAGTTTTATAAAATAGACCTATTCCACAATATAAGCAGACTTTTTAATCATTTGAGCATGATTTAAGATGTTATTGCAACAAATAGCCCAAATGTGAATAATAAGAGTAGTGGTCAAATATTATCGCGTGACAGGAATAAAACAGTACAAATAGTTTTATATTTGTAAAATAGTTTAATCAATTAAATTGAAAGATATCAGAAAAAACGTATGTTCGCGCGAAAGGTTTACCTCATTCTAGTATTCAAAATGTTTGAGGTCGTATCGCATTTGCATTTATTTTGTTGAATCTATATATAGTATTGATCTTTACAGTCTATGAAGCATTTTTAGCTAATAAATCAAACTATACAACTGTATTATTAATTTTGTCCTAGGTCATTCCTATGGTTGTCAAAATTAGACTTTTCAAATAAGGGTCGACTTAGCACCGCTTTTCCTATCTTCTACTTCATATTGGACATTTTTCCCAAATAAAAATCCAAAAATAAAATATAAAATTAAATTGTTAATTCAAATTTAGTTAGTACATGGTACAAAATAAAAAAAACAGACTTTTTTCTTTTTTATACAAAAATATTTCGAAAACCAATATAAAGCGTCAAACATTTATTTAAGAATACAGTTTTAAAATATATTTCTATTTTCGTAAGAAGTTTAATACATTGAATTATTTGATTTAGTAATATAAAAATGGTATTTAGTACTGAAATTAAAATAATTTTTTCGATTTAAAACCTAAACACAATTTCAACAAATATCCAAATATCGAACAATTCGGAAATAAACTTTGAAACCAACAAACTTTAAAGACTAAAATATACCAAAAATTATGTTTTTAAAATGTATTTAACCCTAAATAGTAATATCTAAAATTTAGTAAACATCTTAAATTAATCTAAAATAATTATATTAAAAAAATAATAAAAAAAATACAAATAAAATATATAAAGGTACCAAAAACATTGAAATTTAATTTACAATATAATATAGCAAATATAAAAACAAACGCAATGAAATAACATAAAAACGATTTCGCTTTATTTTGTTATTCAAGCATTAAAATTCCTCCCCTAACCAAGTGAAACAAACAGCAAGGTTTGCAATTTGCTGCTCCTACAACGATATAATCAATAAAACTGCTTTAATATCCTTAAATATCCTGCTTGCCGCAGCAGCAGCAGCAGTGACTGCTTAAATCCTTGCAAATGTTATTTTTAACCTTCTTAAGGATTTCGCAGAATCAACGAGGACATGAAAAGATGTAAGAAAACACCAACAAAAACAATGCCAAAGGCCAACAGGAAAGCAACAGCGAAACAAAGACACAAAAACAGAGCGTAGGTAGAAAACAGAAAAAAGGAATATAAAACAAGAAAAAAATAAAAATAAAACACGAAAGAGGGAAAGACCAATGTACATTTGGGCGCACTTACATTTTCGACATTTTTTACATCGTGTGCCGCACTGACGATGAATGATGCAAAAGTGCAGAAGGAAAACCCAACAAAAACAGGTTCAGTTTGTTATAGTTGTTGGTTTTGTTGTTCTGCCGCTGCTTTTATTATTGCAGTTGTTGTTGTTATATATTCCAAGAGACAAATGATGCTGTTTTTATTATTTTTGATTTTTTTTTTCTTTGCTGTAGTTGTTAATCCATTTTTGTTTCAGTTTTATTAATTATTTATACTATGATTTTCCGGCCACTAATTTTTTTATGCAAACTTTTGATTTGTTTAAAGATTATTTTTTTGCATAGTTAAACATTCGATTAAAATGATTTCATGCTAAATTTGACCTTTGAAGCGACCTTTGACTGCAAGTGTTGCGTATTAAACGATTGACACTTTTTTGCACTGACCCACGCGACGACACATAGACTTTAATTAACAATTCAAATAATTTTTTTCGGCGAAAGATGTGACAATTACTGAACAACACTACATTATCAATTAATTTATTGTGTTTATATATTTATTATTATTTTTATTCATCACTAGCGATTGCACCAAAGACGTCCCAAAATGTTGTGCACAAAATTTACTGTTCACTGTTTTTTTTTTTCTTTTAATCACACACGGCGGCCGCTTCCCTAAAATATACTTCGAGCGCAATGCGTACCCACTCGAGAGCTGTACAGAACCGAACTGTTTTGCTGTTTCTGTTTTAGGCAACAGAGAAGCAACGCAACACTCTGCTGCACGGTCACGGCAGTCACATTCGAAGACACACAATCCACAAAGCAACAGCAATAACTACCACCGGAGAGAGAGAGTGTCGAACGAAAATCATCCACCATGCACACCGGGCGCTTCGTGCACTCTTCCAGTATGGAGTCGCAACACCCCAAAGAGATCATATAGAACAAAAACATGCGTCGCACAATGGTCCAAACACATTTTGCATCTACCAAATTTATTTTATTATTATATATTCCTTATTCTGCCCTATGAAGTATTTTTCATCATTTGCATATTTTTATAGCTCAAATTTACGGAGATTTCTGGATTTTTTTTTATTTTATAAGGAAGACTGTGCTATTCTTTACTATTATAAAATAAAACAATTTTAATGGAAATATATTTTTTATAATTTATAAATAATTATACAAAAAGTTAAAATCTTCCTAATTTTTTTTTTTTGAAAATCCTAATTCCGCCCTTTTAATGCAGTTTATTAAATCATTTAAGTTCTGAAAGTAAAAAAAAACTTCATATGTTCCTTTTTTAAGATTTTTGAATTTAGTTGAATAAATTTTAATAAATAAATATCTTGAAAAAAAAAAAGAAAACACGAATAATTTGTTATAGTACACAATATACATTTTAGTTACAAAATAATAAATTTTAAAACATATTAATAAATTGCATCATTAATAAATAATTTATTTATTTACTAAAGGCAGAATAGGGCTGGGCGTATGCATGAATAAACCAAAATAATTATAAGAAAACGATTAATGGTTATCAAGAGCAAACTATCTACCAAAATCAATTAACCTTTTAAAACTAACTTATGAAATAAATTGTTGTTTAGAGCTGGCATATTTATGGTGAACATTATAATCTATGAATAAAGTAAAATACTGATATATCAGCTATGTCATCGGATATTAAATTTTCAGTTATTTAAACCAAATTAATTTTTTAGAATCAAATACATGATAATAATGTTTTCCGGCGAAAAGACTTGTGGTTCACAAAAAAAAAATCGAAATTCGGTACACCTAACCATTTGTAAATATGGGTATCAAATGAATGGAAATTCTTCAGCGATTTCCCATGTGATCTAACCTTCCCAACTGGTTTTTATTTTCACTTTATATTAATGTTAATTTATATTCTAATAGAAAATTTCGGTATATAATAAAAAAAATACCTTGGGGGGGAATAAAGAAAAATGTTTAATCCTAATTCCGCCCTTTTTATTTAGAGCTAAAAATAACTTAATTTGTATTGATTACAAATTTAAATTGTAGAAAAGACCATTGCTATTAAATAAATAAAACCTGATTGGAAATGTTATTATTGTAAAAATTTCGAATATCTCATCTTTGACTTTTTGTCATTGCAAAAATTATAATCATGAAACAACTGTATGTATGAGATGAATTTAAATCGAATCAAATAAGTTTAGAACGGAAAGGCCGATCAGGCATCGTTAATTTCTGAATTAGGTGCTGATGTGTAAGTCTGATTAATATCTTTTTTGAAATGAATTTCGACATGCGAAATATGTATATTTTTTCATGTATCATAGGTCGATTTAAATGATTGATAGTACATAAATTACATTGGATAACAAATTTCTTATCTATCCTACATACTTTTACGATATTCAAATGGATTTCAAGATTGTAATTTTTGTTTACACAAAAACCAATTCATACTCCATTTTCAAATATTCTCAGGAAACCAACCGTGTATAGACCTAAATTATTGTTTTCGATATTCTATAATAATGAAATCGATGTTTCAAGAATAATATCATTGTGTTTTCCCATTATAGATATCTAGTTGGAATCGAAATATTTCTCATTTTCTATAAAAAATAAATTATTTCTTCTGATTTTTTTTTTCTCTTTTACAAAAATTATAATTTTGAGTTTTTTAAAGAAAATTTATAATTATTTTATCGAAATCAAAATTGTCGTCAAATGGTAGAGTATCGTATTAAGTACATAAATGAGTTTTTCTATATATTTTGGATATTGATTTTTACATTGAGATTATAATACTCGGTTGGATCTGACCATAGTAAATTTCGATTCTATCTTTAAACATTTTTGATAGCTAATTTTATAAAAATAAAATTCGACCTTTATGGTTTTAAATTTATTTATTTATATATGTTTTCTAATTTATTTATTTAATAAAAAATATTGTGTTTATCAATTGTTCTACTGTGCGTCGTAGCAAATGTGTAAAAACCCCTCCAGGCTGCCGGGAGATACAATATTTATAAATGAAAAACAGAATAAATAAATTCCACTATTCGAACATCGAAAAAATTGAGAACGAGAGAATAGAACGTACCAGAGAGCACAAACATGTGAAAACATTGGAGCTCCAAAACGTGGAGCAATGAATGTTTGATGCAGACAGCATCCGCAAGTGTAAAAAAAGAAAAAAAAAAAAACAGGTTAGATAAACGCAGCAACTCCAAGATAAGCTACCGAAAGCTAAACTGGATTATTTTATATTTCGTTGCAGATGGTGAGTCAAGTTGTTGCCAAACTGGATTCGATGGAGCAAGAAGGAAAGAAGGATTCGACAAACAGACAGGTCGCAATATGACGCCTACGAAGGCACCGCGAAGAAACAAAGCCAGGCAAACAATTCACCGACACTACATTCCAATTGAAGTTTGGTTAATAGAACTGGATTCGCGTGTGGGGTATTTTACTCTCTGCATCTCTTTCACGGTTACCTATTACCGATACGAATTACTCTTTGTTTTGTGGATTGCATTTGGACCTTTTGCATAGGTGTAGACAGTGATGTTTAGTGTACAGTAATTACTGTTGTGCACAGTACAAAATTAATTGAAAAAGACAGTATTTATGATAAATTTAGATTAGTTCATACAATTTTCGTCGTATTACTTTAATATTTAAATATCGTTGTTTGAATATAAGGTGCTTCGATATGTGAAGTTAGAATCGGCTCAGTATTAAATTTAATTTTTTCAGATGTAGATTTTACACTGAAATTGTTATATGTGTTTAATTTTAAAATAATAGTAATGCTAAAATCCTTAACTCGGTGTACACAGAGTTAAATGTTTTATTATCGAAATACGGAAAATGGAATTTGACGGTACGTTTTCGTTCCATTTTAGTATCCGGATACGTTCTCGTTTTCAGATAATTTATGGCTTTTCTGATCCACGGTTATTTCTAACTTTCGATGAATTTGGAAGAACAACTACTCGATCAACAATTTCCATGAACAACGGAAATTCAGTAGATCCGCCAATATATCATCCAAAACTGTCTCATTTTTAGAAATTTTTATCTTCGTGGACGATATCGACATCAAAACAAAAAAATAAATTGAAGTAAACAGGGTCCACAAAATCAAGTGTCCTGAGATCTTTGAAACTGCGTTTTATAAATGAAAACAGTTTTTAAATATGCTCCGAAAATTGTAAATACTAGCAATTGAAATGTTACGGTTCAAGTAAGCCAACTCTGCCGTGATAACAGGTCCCAGTTGTATTTTACATAACGGCTCAGATTAATATTAATATTATTATCACCATTGCCATGTTAAAGAAAAGCATGTGGAAAAGAAGTACAAATTGTATGAAACTAAAAATAAAAAAAAAATTACTTCTTAGTAGTAGAAACATAAATTTCCCACATTTTTGCTAATTACGTATAAAATCCGTATCTTCATCAAATCCGTATAAAAATCCGTAGTTATTTAAAAAAAAAATGAAAAATCCGTAGAAATACGGAGAAATCCATATATCTGGCAGCAGTGATGAGCAGGCTCCACCATCTATTAGTCCATGATTCAAAACGTGACGATATTTGAAGTTACTATTCAAATCAGGTTACCCGATCAGGCTTCGTTATTTTGCACTTATCCTAACCTTATTTCATTCGTTGTATATTTAAACTCTTTTAAAACTCCTTTCTCCGATGTTTTCGTACCTTTTCACAGAAAAATTGTTTTTTTTTCTCAGTAATAATTTAGACTTTTGCAATGACATAAAGTGTTATATACCCAACATCTATGAGGTACAGGGTATATTAAGTTTGTGCAGATATTGTAACGCCCCTTAGGAGGCGTGGCAGGTATGGAAAAGTATATATGATCTTGATCAGCATCACTACCCGAGTCCATTTAGCTATGTCCGTCTGTCTGTCTGTCTGTCTGTCTGTCTGTCCGTCTTGCTGTCTTGCTGTCCGAATACAGAATAACTTGAGAAATACTGATCAGAATGCGATGAAATTTCGACTCAATATATTTTAGCCAAAAGTAGGAACTGAGTTTAAAAATAATGAGCCAAATCGGTCAACGGACACGCCCACCTCCCATATAAGTCACTTTTATATAACTCTTTCGGAACTAATAACTCGAAAACTATTCAAGATATACTTATCAAATTTAAAATGTATTGTAAGAATTTACCTAAAAATATGTGGTCCAAAAATGGGCGTGATCCGTCCACATTTTTTTACATTATTTCCCGGGTTGTCATAGTGAAAATTTTATTAAAATCAAATCTATGACATATTTTACTAACAAAATTTTAAATATAGGCGTGGTTCGCCATCTTTTATTTTATACATTTTTATTAGTTATTTTAATATATATTTATACTTTTATACTATTTTTTTTAAATTATGGGGATATACGACGTAAATTTCTGAAATGTGAATAATATTCTGAGCGTGATGGGTTTCAGCATAATTAAGAACTTTAAAATTAAGGTATACAATTAAATATCCCACATTAATTTCCCCACAAAAGGTGTAGGGTATTCCATAGTCGGGCTCGACCGACTATAAAAGTCCGTCCCATGTTACTGAACTTACCTATGTGACCTTCTTTTTTTTTTTTTGGAATATCTACAAAGGTCCACAGCACTCAGACAGACTATATCCATTGTACTGTGAAATCTATTCCCTACAATTTTGTGGTTAATATCACCACGAGCGCCCATGCCCAAGCCGGGATTCGAACCCGATACCTTCAGAATGCAAGTCCAGCGCGCTACCTCTGCACTGCTGAGGCCGGCTATGTGACCTAACTTCCCCAACTCGTTTTATTATCAAATGATATAATTTAGTTGTTTAGTTGTATATAATATTATCCCGATGTGATTACAATAATACAATTTCTAATCTGATTTTTGCATTTTTGGCAGATCAGGTATCGTTATGTAGGCTTTAGATCAGGATCAGGTTGCCTTAGGTAGATTTAAAATATGGATTACTCTAGTCGAGCTTGATCAGGATAATTGTCAGATAACTTCTAGTAGAGATTCCATATCGACTCTAAATACCATTTGGATTATATTTGTCATATCCATTATACAAAAATAAACCTATTAGAGTAAACTACAATATGACCTATACATATTGGTATTGAATTTGGTCGGGTTGTGATGCGAAAAAATTTTCGAACATGAGCATAGATTATTTTTTATAGGGAAGTTATATACTCAAATTGCAAACATTTTTTGGATTTTAAATTGTGTTATGTATTGAACATTATTTTACTTTATATACGTAACATAACTGATTACTCTTCATGGTTAAGAGAATTTTGTGGAACTTGAAATGTGGAACTTTCCAACATTGTGTTGATTAAAATGTGGTTACCAAATACATTAAATAATACATGGCAATAACATATCTCACAAAATAGTAGTTTTTAATTTCAATTATAGTTTTACATAAATTTAAGAACTTCTATTTTTAGTATAATACTTGAGACCTAAATTCAGAATTGGTAAAAACAAATTTATTTTATTTGAAGTAAAAAAAGTTTTTGTTGATTGAAAAAAAAAGTGAAAGAAAAGATTTAATGAAATATATTCAATGGAGCTTAATTAATCCCATATTTTCTTAAAATTTGTTAATTGTTTCATTGATGTACATATATGTTGAATACATTACAAGTAATAGATTTCTCAAGAGTTATATGTAAATAACTGCTATTTACCTTAATTTAAAATTAAAAACTACATTTAGGCAAAAAATGTCTAAACAAAAATAGTCGCATTCAGACCACTACTTTTCAAGTTATCATGTATACGGACAGACAGACGGACAGTGGATACGTATCCTTCTATGGGATGTTTGCAATATCAAATCAGTAAGGAAGATTAGGTCACATAGGTAATTTTGAAGTGGGCATATTGATATAGTTGCGGTTTGTTGAAGTTTGTAAGAATTATAAAAGTTATAGTCCTTCCCTGGTAGAAATTTGCCCGATGCGCCATCAGGAAATGAACGGGTTTTCGTTGGGTAATATCTATTAGAGAAAATATGATCATTGCCTTTGCATGCCCTTATCATGCTTACCATAGCAGGGTTTACATTATCTAAACAGTCAATGTTCCCGATCATAGCTACATTATTTGTTCCTGATAATGAAATTAGCATCAGGCAATGATCGAGATTAATGAGAGAAACCCTATTATGCTCGGGCTCAGACAAGGCAATTGTTGGGTAAATATTAAAATGGGGAATTTCCCGATCAGTACATGATCATGGCCTGAGGTCAATACATGATCAGGACACTGCGTTACAAGGACATTATGGGCCTCGTCATATACCGATCATCTCAAATAATGACTTGATCACTTCATGACCATGGCCCTACCAAAATTTCTACTAGGGATTCTAAGCCGAATATAAATACCCCACACATATGCGATATTGTGTGCGGTTACCATTTAAAATGGTCCAGACGTCATCATGGTTTATGAATCTTGAAAATAACTACATTCTCGAAATCTTGTAGATTTTTCTTTCATTTGAGTACCCATATGTACAAATGGGTAGGTGTACCGAATATCGATTTTTTTTTCGGGAACCATAAGTCGGTTAGCGCGAAAATATTACTATTATATATTTGAACAAAAAAGTTCTCTTAAGCCGGCATAAAATAAAATTCACCTGTATATGTAAGTTTTATATGAGATATTTGAACATAAACGGTCGGTCCACAAGTTACAATGAACAGATCATGCTCATCTTCACTGACTTATAGCGTAGACATATAAGTAATCTAAATTACAAGTTTCATTTATATAGCTTCTCTAGTTTTTCTGTAATCGTGATTTCAGCAGACAGACAGACGGACATCGCTAAATCGACTCAAGAATAAAGAATATACAGGGTGTTTTGTGCATCGATGTCAATAATTCATAAAAACTCAAAAATGTCTCATTAAATAAAAATATGTCTAATTTTGCATCCAGTTTAAGATACAGGGTGTTTAAGAAATGCATATTACTGACATAACCTTGCCAAGAAAACTGGATATACAGAATAATCTGATAATAAATATTTTCTAATTTCTTACACATATTTTAGACAATTAAATTACCTTCCAAAGGTATATCACATTTTTGATTGGCATGATTTAAGGTACTTAATGTTGAAATTTACAAAAAGAAATTTACAAAATGGTAGCAAATACTGGGAGTGAACGGTCTATCATTATAAGTTAGAAAAAATGGGGTGATCGATAACGAAATTTTGAGAAAATCAATGAAAAAGTATTTCTTTTTCTTTTTGTAAATTTCAACTTTAAGTACGTTTTAAACAAGGAAGAAATCATACGAATCAAAGATGTGATACACCATTGAAAAGGTAATTTAATTATCAATACACGCGTGAAAAATTGACATTCATTTATTAAGTACCAGATTATACTTTAAAATAAATTTTCTTGACTAGGTTATGTCAGTAATATTCTTTTCCTAAACAACCTGTATCTTAAACTGGGTACAAAATTAGACACATTTTATTTCATATTTTCTTTGGGTCAGAAAATGACCCCCTGTACTATTGACATCAATGAACCAAACAACCTATAATAACCCGAAATTATCGATGATGGATTTTGAAGCAAAACAAGTTCCATATTAATATCAGATTTTTAACAGCAACTTCTTTGGAACCGAAATTAATGCAGAGAATTTTTGTAAAATGTCAATGCTCTGATTCTAATACACTTCATTACTTTCCAATCAATGTTCCAATTGTTTTTCGGGCCTACACACATATTTAATACAATTCTTAGATGGCAATGATTACGCGCGTATTCTTGAACTCCACACCTATTGATTACCACTCCATATTTTGATGCACAACCCACTCGGTGAAAATTTGAGTTTGCTTTGCACTCGTAATCTCAACTGCTTTGCTGGTTGGAGCTTAACAAATTATCTTGAAATGAAAATCAAATAAATATTCAATGCATCTCAAAAGTATCACATATCAGTGCAGTGTATTTGTAAACCTTTGACACATGCACTCGGTAACTTTATGACTGTGTCGACACATGAACCTGAAGTGTCACTCAGTCAGACACTTATTTTGTGGCACTCACCTCGTCGGCCCTCGGCTCCCGCCAACAACAAAATCAACAGCCATATATAACGCTTCATCCCCCCCCACACCCATCTTGTGTATTTTTCAATCCACACTGAATGGCTGTACAGAAGAAAGTGTTGAACGACACTCCAATTGTGTCGGCGCATTCTGTGTGTCTGTCTCTCCGAAATGTCCATTCATCAAAATCTGAAGTGTGACAATTATTTGGTTGTAATACTGGTGGATGTTGCGGTTGTGGGACCACCTCGTAGTGATTATGTTTGACTGTTGTTGTTGTTGTTGTTGGCTCAGCTGTCACCGCCAATGTCTTGGCCACAGTTGCTTCGTGGCTTCTCATCGCGACTATTTAGCACTTCTTTGGCAACCGATTCAGTTACATTCTGTGTGTGAGCTACACGATAATTAAACAAATTTGATGTTGGTGCGGAGCCAAATTTACTTAATTTCAAATAGTATGTGTTTCAGTGGAAATAGTATCAAAATTAATGGTATTTTATTATTTCTAAGGTATCGCCTGAAAGCTATAAGCTAAAATAAATTTCATCTTAAAAACATTTAAAGGTTTTAAGTTATGAACGTTCAAAGTCAAAAATTTCGACTAAATTCAGCTAAAACGCCTTAAACGGCCAGTATCGGAACGTCCCGACAGTAAGAGTGGGTATGGAGTGAAAGGGTATTCATTAACCTATAACTTAAAGCAAAATTTGGCAGAAGTTATGAACGTTCAAAATCGGAATTTTGAAAAAATAGATTTTCTCATATCTTTCATAGCACCTAAAATAAAAAGAGTATGTATAATAGCTAAAATATCCAGTTTTATAAAAAATTTAATATAATTGCAATATCTTTAAAACTCACGGAGATTTTAGAACTCAAAATGAAAAAAAGAACGATTCACAAATTTTAACTATTTAAAAATGTTTAGAGGTTCAAAATTGTAAACCAAAAAAAAAGTATTTTTGAGAATCTAATATTATTAATCGTGCAAAATAGTAATAAAAAAAAACGTATTTCAACAAAAAAAAAATCTTGTATATGCTAAAAGTGGAAAAGAAAATAAGTTAAATTTTGGCTAATTATAAAAGTCCGTGAAGATAAATACGTATTTAACTAGCAGAGACTCAAACCAAAATTTTGAACAGGGCATTTACAGACCGTTTACAGTGGCGGGTCAATGGGAATAACTCATCAATCGGTGCATCTAAATGGTCACGGTCCAGTTAGCGATGATTGTGTACTAACGAAACCTAGTACGTTGAATATGTAATGGATAGGGATTTCCAAAAATATATACAAAATGTTTAGATCGATCTTCCTAACATTTTTATTTTTTTTTTTTTGAAAATGGGTCATATTTTGTAGAAAAAGTGGTAATGATAAAGTGGCCAAATATGACCCATTTTCAAAAAAAAAAATATTTTTAGATATTGTCTTAACGTGCTCAAGGTCCAGTGGGTACAAATTTGGTGTTTTGTACCAACAAATAAAAAATATAAACAATTGGAAAAATACATTGAGTGTCAGATCGAACAGCTGTTTCTACATTTGAAGTAGCTAAAGTTTTCCTTTTCCAATGAACACAATGAGAATTATGTGCATTGAAGAAAGAACCAAAAGCAAATAATGCAAAAACTGCATTAACTCAAGATTTTGCCAAAGTTGTTGTTGCCAATTGTTTGTTGTTTTATTTGTTGGTACAAAACACCCAATTTGTACCGACTGGACCTTGAGCACGTTAAGACAATATCTTAAAATAAACAAAAGAGGTCGCAAAACAAAAACAAAAATAAAAATGTTAGGAAGAATGACCCAAACTTTTGGTACATATTTTTGGAAATCCCTATCTATTATCTATACAACGTACTTGTTTCGGTCAGTACACAGTCATCCCCACAGTGACCACTTCATGATGACCACTTTTTCTAACAAATATGACCCATTTTCAAAAAAAATTAAAAACATGTTAGGTAGATCGACTCAAACTTTTGGTATATATTTTTGGAAAGCCCTATCCATTACCTATCCAATGTATTAGCTTCGGTTAGAACACAATCATCCCCGACTAGACAGTGGTCATTTAGATGTACCGATTGATGAATTATTCCTATTGACCCGCCACTGTAAACGGTCTGTAAATACGCTGTTAAAAATTTTGGTTTGTGTCTCTGCTAGTTATCTTCACGTACCTAATTATACAGAGGAATCTAAGAGGTCGATTTTTATTTTAAGTATTTTAAAAACTTATTTCATCAATTTTCAATAAAATAAATAAAACCATATTCACTATATCAAAAGATACAAAGTTTTGACTGATGAAAAACGTTTCTGAACCACTGTGCGGCGTACCAAACTGAATATACCCTTTCACTCTTCGTGTAGGGTATAAAAATACCTTAATAATACCAAAGCAATATAATTCTCAAGTTATAGAGTTCGAAAATCTATAACGATACGAAAATCTACAAAGGATTTTAGAAACTATTTTTGTCTATACAATACTGTGTATTGAACCATATTATTCTTTTTCGATAATTATTATATTTAATTATAATTATAATTAATAATTACACAATAATGCCAGAGTTATCGATAAAGGCAAATATATCCAAAATAATGTTTCTGTTGTCATCACTAACCCGAGTAAAAATGTAGCCTATTAGGGAAGGCATATCATATCGTCACTATCGTGCCAAAGGGGCGAATGTGCAATTTTTGACATTTGCGTTTTTTTACATTTTTGAATGAATTTACTTTTTTGAATGTCCTCAAGTATGCTGTGCCAAAATCGCGTGTGATTTTGTTGGATATTTCTAGCCACAAAAGACGAAACCAAAAGGGCGAATTTGAAAAATTGAAAATCTTGTCATGCCAAAAGGGCGAATCTTTTCGATTTTTCGCCTTAACTTTTTAATGGAATAAGATAAAATAGTGGTGTAAAGGCATTTATTGTTTGTATTCAAAGCATCTATCGTTCTGCATCATTAATTAAAATTATTTTGCCAAACATTAATTTGCCATTTGTTATTTGCAGGAAAAAATGTTTGGCAAAATAGTTTTAATTAATGATGCAGATCGATAGGTGCTTTCAAAACAAACAATAAATAACTCTACTTCACTACTTTATCTTGTACCATTAAAGAGTTATAGCAAAAATGAAAAGATTCGCCCTTTTGGCATGACAAGATTTTCAATTTTTCCAATTTCTTATTTTTTTGCTTTAATTTTTTATTGGTGCAAGATAAAATAGTGGTGTAATGGTATTAATTGTTTGTTTTTAAAGCACCAAACATGTTGCCAAACATTTTTTCCTGCAAATAACAAATGGCAAATTAATGTTTGACAAAATATTTTTAATTATTTATTCCAATAGATAGGTGCTTTAAAATCCAACAATTAATGCCTCTGCATTACTATTTTATCTTGCGCTAATAAAAAATTATAGCATAAAAATCAAAAATATTTGCGTTTTGATCTGGATATGCCTCACAAAATCCGTATTTATAATTTAATAGGTTGTCCAAATCTAAAGATATTTTATAAACGTTATATTAATTGACGAATAAACTAAAATAACAGAAAAAAATTAAAAATTTATAATTTTTTCTAATTTTTAAAGCACTTCAAACTTTAAAATTTGATTTCCCAACATTTTTAAAAATGCACATTCGCCCCTTTGGCATGACAGTGACGATATCACGTTAGTCGTGTATTTTACTGGTCGGATTAGTACAAAAATAAAGCTCAATTTCCGATCATGATTCTAGCACAATTTTTACTAGGATATTTTATATTCCGATATTTTTACTTTCCGATGAAAAACTTTTTTTTTGTCATATAATGTTTTAAATTAAAATTCAATATCATAATTATAACATTATTTCAACAAATTTACACATATTTTTGTAGTGAATTCAACCATTAATATCAGAAATTCTTAAAGTAATCTCATAATTGAAATGTTTGCATACATTCAATTTATGCACCGCTGACATTAACAGAAATTCACATTTTTATTTTTCTGCGGTGACCTAAAATGTCAGCAACACTTTTGCAATTTAACAAAATAACCACAAAAATCAAATGCAACAAATTCAAAAGTAAATCTGATTATGAACGTAATTTAAATTTTGTTGGTATATGGAATAACATTTTTGGTATGTGACCGTGACAACATGGTGTTTCTGGCCCATTTACGAGCCGAGCCGAGTCGAGCCGCCATGAGTAATCCGGAAAGAGGCTACAAAGTCAGCGGGTGACGACACATTTGAACCACTGGAATTTGCACATAATAGATTCTACCAAAACGAGCACCAATATTTAGAAAGAGCGATGGCGTATATTAAGTCGGTTCAAATGTTGTCCACCACAGGAAAATATTGATAATGTAAAAGCGACAAATATAATCGCAATAGAACCACAAAATCACATTTTATATTATATTCAATAATATCATTAATGTGCTAATATATTATTAATATTATAGATGTGATTGAAATGTCAACGATATTCAGTTGAAATTATTGATATCCCTAACACTATGGTACTCAAAAAAGAAATGTATTATTAAATTTGAAGAATTTGCTTCATCAAGCAAATAATAATTTCATAGATTTAATGAATTAATTTCTTATAATTTAGATATTAATACTTTTAGGGACATAAATATTCTTAAACACATATTATGCGATAAAATAAAAACTATAATTGTCAAAAGAAAATATATCCCACCCCATAACATCACATTAAACTGTAACACGGGTGTGAGTGCAATCGGTCTTGCATTTAGTAAAATTTATTGAAAAAACTGTAAAAGCGGAATTTTATAATATTTATCATCGATTTAGAAAAGTTTAATAAAAATCGTGCCATATAAATATTAATGACAACTTATAACGACAATTTTGATGTGCCTCTATTAAAGATAATGCATCTCTTTTAGATCAAGGATGAATTTTAAACAATTAAACTAACGTCATAAATTTGCACCCAAAGCAATGACCAGCCAACCATAAAAGTAACCTCACCCCACCCAACACGAAACTCCATTCAAGTCCACCATGAATTATATGGCATCACACTGACCCAGTGCGCAATTTACTGCTGACCAAAATACATTCTGGCAACACTGGTGGTCAACGCAAATGTGGGTCAGCGTTGGCAGCTTACGTAGTGAAACCGCGTGCGCCCACAGCTTAGTTACAAACCGGAAGTCGACGGGATCTGTATTTTGTGTATTTGCACGTTTGTGGCAAAGTTCACGACCTACACACGCTCCCATATATAAATTTATATAATATGGAATAATAAAAAAAAATAATCCATTCACACGCACACACACAAACAGTCAAAAAAAACACATGCATTCACACAAAAATGAAACAATTCACAGAAATTTATTTTTTTATTATTTCCAGGCATTTGCTTCGCTGGTGGATTTAGCATGAAGGCTTGCCAAACTAACATAGGGCAGATGGACGTACATTGGAACATATCTAAACAAAATGGTTTTAATTTTCGCTATATTTCGAATTCAGTAGTAACATGGAAAATATTAATTTAGAGTAATAATTAAAATTTCTCTCAAAATTATTTCTCTGAAATTTTTATGAAACGTTATTAATTGAAATACATAAATAGCCCTTACAACCGTGGGTCGGTTTTGGCCGCTGAGATGAATCCGCGCCAATCGGATCTGCTTTGCGTGCGCTGACGCCAGTTAGAAATACCAAGCGTTTCCAGGTTGTCCTCAACTTGGTCTTTCCAACGCAGATTTGGACGCCCTCTTCTACGCTGTCCACCTTCGAGTTTCGATTCAAGCACCTTCTTGGCTGGAGTGTTTTCATCCATTCGTTCGACATGACCTAGCCAGCGAAGCCGCTGGATCTTGATGCGCTTGACTATGTCAATGTCGTCGAATAGCTCATACAGCTTGTGGTTCATCCTGATTCGATACTCGTTAGCAAAGCAGATAGGGCCAAAGATTTTACGGAGAATCTTTCTCTCGAACGCTCCCAGTACTCTCTCATCGGTGGTGGCCAGCGTCCATGTTTCTGCACCATAAAGTAGGACGGGCATGATGAGTGACTTGTAGAGCGTTATTTTGGTCCGGCGAGAGAGGGCTCTGCTTCTCAATTGCCTACTGAGCCCAAAGTAGCACCTGTTGGCAAGAGTTATTCTCCGTTTGATCTCCAGGCTGACGTCGTTGTTGCTGTTTACGCTGGATCCCAGATAGACGAAGTCCTTCACAATGTCGAACTTGTGGGTGTCAAAATCAGCTTTTTGTCCAAGACGCACGGACTCTTTTTTGCTTGTTGACACAAGGAACTTCGTCTTGTCCTCGTTCACCGCTAGACCCATTCGACGCGACTCTTTCTCCAATCTGGAGAATGCTGCGCTGACTGCTCGTGTGCTCCTGCCAATGATATCAATATCGTCGGCATATGCGAGCAGCATGACACTTTTGTTGAGGATAGTGCCGCTTTGACGGAGTTCGGCAGCTCGAACTATTTTCTCCATCAATAAGTTAAAAAAGTCGCACGATAGGGAGTCACCCTGTCTGAAACCTCGTTCGGTATGAAATGGCTCGGAGAGGTCTTTTCCTATTCTCACTGAGCAACGTGTGTTGCTCAGGGTCATCCTGCAAAGCCTTATAAGTTTCGCAGGTATACCGAACTCAGACATTGCGGCGTATAATCGTTCCCCTATCGGAGTGTCGAAGGCGGCTTTATAGTCGACTAATAGGTGGTAGGTGTCGATCTGTTTTTCTAGGGTCTTTTCCTGGATTAGGCGCAATGTGAAAATCTGGTCTATGGTGGACTTTTCAGGTCTGAAGCCGCACTGATAAGGTCCAATCAGTCTGTTGACGATGGGTTTCAGTCTTTCACATAATACGCTCGATAGAACCTTGTATGCGATATTGAGTAGGCTGATCCCACGGTAGTTGGCGCAGATAGCGGGATCCCCTTTCTTAAGGATTAGGCAGAGTACATTGAGGTTCCAGTCTCTTGGCATGCTTTCATCCGACCATATTCTGCTTACGAGCTCGTGCATGCTCTCTATTAGCTCTTCGCCTTCGGTCTTAAACAATTCAGCAGGCAGGCCATCAGCACCTGCGGCTTTGTGGTTTTTCAGCCGAGCAATGGCTGTTCTGACCTCGTCATGGTCGGGTGGCGGAATCTCAACGTCGTCATCAAGTACTGGGGTTGCCGGGTTTACTTCTCTATCGGTGGAATTTCGGTCATCATCACCATATCTTCAGTGTGCTCTGGATATCTGTCACTAGTTTCCCGTTCTCATTTTTACAAGAAGAGGCTCCGGATTTTGAACCTCCGGCTAGGCGTCTTATTTTCTCGAAGAATTTTTGAGCATCATTCCTGAAGGTTATAACTGGGAACAAATTCTCATTCATGAAAATACTTTCGTGATTGTCACATGAACATTTTTTCTTCTTCAATTCGTTGAGAATAGTATGACAGTTAAAAAATACCATACACTTAATAGTTATTTACTATTAAAATTAGGCAACAGAATTAATTGCTCTACACTATACAATTAATAGATCAACTATAAAAATTAGGGTATATTTATAGGATAAATTACACTACTCCAAAAAGCATATGGACATCCTATAAAAATTCTATATAACAGATAGGTGCCATATTTACAATACGGAAAAAACAGACCCTTACACAACTGGTTATCCAATAAACTGTAAATGCACGCAGAGAAATAATATGGTTGCGATATGATGATCGCGACAACCATGCTATGCTCTTTACAATCATAGATGGTTGCCACAATCAAAGTATAGAATTTTCAATTTTACTTCAACAATATTAAGGTCGCTAAAATCATATTATAGTTGACAATTTATTTCAATATGATTTTATTTCTGAAAAACCAAAATATGGTTTATAAGAAACATGTTATGATTACGATAAAGACTGTCACTATTAAAATTTGGTCAATACCAATCATACCATAATATTGACTGACCATAATATAGTAATTTATTATTTACAACCATATAATTTACACTTAATGACATGTTTACTCTCTCTGGTTATGTAGGACTATAGGTATGGTAGTATGAAATCGCAATACGGTCACTGAAGACCATATTATGGTTGTAGAAAATCGTACTATTGTCATTGAGGATCATATTATGGTACGCAATATTGTCGCTGATGATTATATTAGACAAATAATATGATTGCCTACAACCATAATCCCCAATCATAGTATGATGCCCATCACCGCAACCATGATTTTTATACCCTACACTAAGAGTGAAAGGGTATATTCAGTTTGGTACGCCGTTTGTAACACCCAGAAGGAAGCATCTCCGGTATGGTAAAGTATATATATTCTTGATCAGCATGACCTCCTGAGTCCGTCTGTCTGTCTGTCTGTCTGTCTGTCTGTCTGTCTGTCTGTCTGTCTGTCCGTCTGTCCGTCTGTCCGTCTGTCCGTCTGTCCGTCTGTCTGTCCGTCTGTCTGTTGAAATCCCTACTACTTTTAAAATTGAAGAGCTAGATAAATGAAACTTATAACTTAGATTACTAATATACCGCTGTATGTGTGAAAAAATTGGCGTGATCGGTCCATTGTGACCTATGATCCGACCACTTATGTTCAAATACCTCATATAAAATGTACATATAAAGATCTATTTTTATGTATACGTGCTTAGGTAAACTTTTTTGGTCAAATATATATTGACACCATGCTCAAATACATGATAATAATGTTTTCCGGCGAAAAGACTTGTGGTTCACAAAAAAAAAAATCGAAATTCGTTACACCTACCCATTTGTAAATATGGGTATCAAATGAATGGAAATTCTTCAGCGATTGAATGTTTGTAGTTATTTTCAGGATTCGTATACCCTGGTGACCTATATATCACTTTGAATGGTAACCACACATATGTGTATAGTATGTATAGTCGGCTTAGACCGACTATAATTTTGATAATCTTAATTTCAAATTCGGCTAAATACAAATTTTGTTGTCTCGAAGTTTTTGAAAAAAAACATTCAAGTAACTAAAAAAAACATTAAAATTACCGCAATAGGTGCAATTTAATAATTTCAAACTTTTATTTAAATTCACACATATCTCCTTTACATATCATCCTACCCTACAACATATTCGTAGCTTTTATTTAGTTGTAAAGAGCATAAAATACGTAGTTGGTGAACAAATAAAAAAATAGTTTTTCCGTTTTATGGTTTTCTTATTCAAAAATGTATGGCGCCTTTTTGGTTTTACTACGGTTTTTTTACTTTTGCTGTATTGTTGCATTTTTTTTTTTTTTTTTTTGATGAGCATAAACGCTGTGCAACGTTGCAATGTTTGTGGCAATTGGGGTGTGAAACACATCCGTTTCCGCTAGGGTCCCTGTCTCTCTGAGCAATAGGTTGAATTTTAAGCTGCGCTATATAGTACCATGAGTGATGGAAAATAACCTATTTTTGAGTACGCATATATGTAGTATACAAAATACATTTTTGCACAATAGGTTTTTGTATTTCAAAATATTGATTTGAAAAATATTTTTGTTATATTCTACAAAGTCACAAGTTTACACTTAACCATACATAGAAATCGTTGCCAAACTTGTGACACAATTGTGTCACACATGCGGTGACATTCATGAGAGTGTATGTGACAAAGTTGAAAGAGTTATTTATGGATTAATTCAATTGGGGCGAAAAACGAGAAACAATAAAGTCACTGAAAATGTCAAAAATGTGTTCGGCCAGCTGACTGCAAAGGCATGCGACTGGTTTTGTCATGATAAATCATCACACTTTAGGTCGAGTTGAGTGGAGAATGCTTGGTTGGTTGGTTGGTTAGTTGGTTGGTGAACAAGCAGCACGTCCTGGCTCATAGAAGTCCCTATAAGAGTCAACCACATTGTTGTTCATAGAAAATAATACACTTTTGTTTTCAAAGTTTTCCGAATTATAAAAAAGAATTCTATAAATGATACAAACTTAGGTAACTCTATCACTCTAAGTGCTCTCATGTCTAATTCACTTATGACACGATTGTTTTATTTGCACATTTTGCATTAGGACTAAAATAAAATAATATAAAAATGTTTCTCTATTAATGTCTCTGCCTGTTTCAGTTCAATTTCAGTTGCTGTGCATGATGTGCCACTTAAACGCAGTCTCAAAGGATTCTCATGTCGGCAGCACGTTTCTGCAGCATGTGGAGCGAAATAAAATGGTGTTGAGAAACATCAACTTTGTCTGCAGTCATGCAAAACTAAATATGTTTGATTACTTCCAGGGTATTTTGGTACATATTACAGCAGTTTTGTAGATAATTGTTAGCGATATATTTTATGATATTAGCGAAATGCTGGTTATTTTTTAAATTCTTGTATTGTATTATTTCGGTTATGGTTGCAAGAATGTTAAAATAGCGGTTCCGATTCTACTTCCAACCGAAAAACTTATATGGGTACCGATTTTGGTTCCGGTTTTGCACATTTTTTTATAACGGTTCAGCTTCCGGATATAAAAATCAGGTTCCGATTCTTTGCGATCCCTGAATGAGACTAAAACTCTTAGGAATCTCGATTACAGTTCTAGTTCCAAGATTTCTTTACCGATTCAATTTCCACACATTTTTAATAACGGTTCCAATTTCGTTGCCGGGTCCAAAAATCGAAACAGTTCCGATTCCGATTCTTTGAGGTCCCTGATTATAATTTTGAATTTAATTAGAACTTCTTAAAGCATTGCATACTTTCTAAAATTCTTTATGAACAACGTAATTTTGAATTTCAAAATGCTAGAAACACGACATTTCGTTATAGAACTAAAATACACCAAATAGCATTTTTTAAAATTTGTTTTGCTATGTCCAATCGGTGCTACACAGACAAAAATGATAGACTTAAATATAGCAACAGACATTAATTCCATGTCATTAATTAGTCCAGCAATGAAATTCAGTGATTTAATGAAAACATTTGCTGTTCGTAGTTAAATCGGCAATTGCGGTTGGTGTATATGCTATGGGTTGGTGTATATGCTATGGGTTGGTGTATATGTATATATTAGCATACACACCAACCAAATTCACAAATAATACAGTTTTACAGATTCCTCACAGTTTTACAGCAACTACAACTTTACAGTTCTACTGGAACTATTGTACCGATATTATTTTACATTCGTTCGATGGAAGCTTGCTTGCCTATTTGGTTCTTTGGGTCATTTTCCCGCACATCGTGTCAATGACTTTGACCCTCTATATTATAATTTCCTTTCACTATACATAGTTCGATTGGTGGCTTGTGAATGTGGTTCTTACTTTGAACAAAGTAATAAGTAAAGTAATTGAAATACAAAAATATGCATAAAATAAAAAATACAAATATAATTAAAAACAAATAAATAATATACCTATATCTATATAATAAAATAAATAAGCAAATAAAAAACATTTTTTTTCATAATTGGGTGTGTCCTTTAATTTTTCTTCAATTTTTTTATTAATTAAAATTAATTCGTATCGACTGTAAGCGAATACTCACACCAATGTAAGCGAATATACACACTAAATTAAGCGAATATACACACCAAATTAAGCAAATACACACACCACCAGCGCGTCGCGAAAACATTTGTTGCCAGCAAATGTGATTGCTAATATGAAGATGTCTACGCTAATACAATTAATAGTTTGTACGTGTAAGTGTATTGATGTACATTTTTGGTTATATTAACGATTTTGTTTTTGCTGTGTATACAGTTCTGATTGTTAAAAATAAGAATTAAAAATGTTATTAACGAAAAAAACAAGTTTTGGTATGAAAAAAAAATAACTTTATACCAGGAATTTTTAATTCCGTCTCCAACAACATTTCGCACAACGTTTTGGATTGCAAAAATTCAAATATTTTAGTCCTTTAACTGGACAATTAAATATAAAATTTTAAATTCAAAATATATAAGTATAGTAATATTAAATGATAGCCATGTCAACAAAAAAGAGGGAAAACAAATTGTGAACATTTTGCTTAGCTAACCATTCTTCCATCGTATGCATTTGTTCAAAGGATAGCTTATGTATCCTGGGAAACTGCTAGAAATATATCAATTCGGTTTCGAGAGACCATCTTAAAGATCCAAATAAACCTGCGAGAAATTGTTGAATCCCGTATAGAATCGTTTGATAAAGTTAATCAAAAGAACTATAACCCTCCAAACTGCCCTGAGCTAGGACTACACCCAGAAAAAATACTATATAAATAATAGTTTTTTACTATTAAAAATAGTCAATAGGAAAATTATTATTTTAATCGGAGAATACCTTTAAATACTAGATAATACCATGACATTGCCATTGAGTTTATATGAACATATTTATTTTTTGTATACTATTAAATCAATAATTGTCCTATTGACTAATTTCAATGGGATTTGAGGGAATTTTTTTCTGGGTGTATATTTTAAATTGTTGGCTTAAATAAAATCAATACTTCGAAAAATATAAGTTAGAAAAAGTGGTGTCCAACGGCTGATGGTGGGTTTGAAGTAGAGATGAGCGCGTGCCTGTTTTTGATGGCACCGGCACGCACGGGCACGCCAATAGGTGACACGCACAAGCACGATCCCGACGACTAAATACGCACGAGAAGCACGATAAAACACGGGAAATAGAAAGTCACGAAGAATCACGAGGCAAAAGAAAAACTAGGCAAAACGAGAAAAATAATATTATAAACAGGGACTAAAACCCTTTAGTATATAAGTTCCGGTTCTGGGTTCAATATTTTTCAAATAGCGGTTCCGATTTCGGTTTCAACCAAAAATTGTATGAGTTCCGATTCCGGTTCCACACATTTTTTAATTACAGTTTCTATTCCGGTTCCGGTTTCAAAAATCAAAACGGTTCCGGTTACAATTCCGGTATTTTGCGATACCAGAGTGGGACTAAAACCCTTGAAATATCGGTGCCAGTTCTCGTTAAAGGATTTTAAAAATAGCAGTTCTGATTCCGGTGCCAACCAAAAATTATACATGGGTTGTGATTCCGGTTTCACACATTTTTTAACTCAGTTATGTTCCCTAATCATAAATAATTGAAAATTTAACTTTAGTACTTTTTTATTCTCCGAATCGGAACCTGTTCGGGACCGCAAAGAACGGGAAGCGGAACCGTTATTCAAAAAATATGTGGAAGTGACACCGATATTCCAAAGATTTGTGTCCCTGGTTAAAATACCATTTTTATACCCTACACTAAGAGTGAAAGGGTATATTCAGTTTGGTACGTCGTTTGTAACTCAGAAGGAAGCATCTCCGGTATGGAAAAGTATATATATTCTTGATCAGCATGACCTATTGAGTCGATTTAGCGATGTGCGTCTATCCGTCTGTCTGTCTGTCCGTCTGTCTGTTGAAATCCCTACTACTTAAAAAATTGAAGAGTTAGATAAATGAAACTGATAATTTAGATTACTTATATACCTACGCTGTATGTGTCTAGCGAAATTGGCTAGATCGGTCCATTGTGCCCTGTGATCTGACCATTTATATTCAAATACCTCATATAAAATTTACATCTACAACTCAATTTTACTGTATACGTGGTAAGGTAAACTATTTTGGTCAAATATATATTGACTTCATCTCAAATATATTAAAATAATGTTTTCCCTCGAAATGACTTGTGGTTTCCAAAAAAAAACAAAATTCGGTACACCTACCCATTTGTAAATATGGGTATCAAACGAATGGAAATTCTTCAGCGATTGAATGTTTGTAGTTATTTTCAGGATTCGTATTCGCTGGTGACCTATACCCACACATATGTGTAGGGTATGTATAGTCGGCTTAGACCGACTATAATTTTGATAATCCTAACTATCATAATAACACCTACTATAAAATGTCCCTACTTTAAAATTTCCTGTCTGATCAAACCTTCCCAACTGGTTTATTTTCCGATGCTGGAAGCAAAAGATTTTTATACCCTACACTAAGAGTGAAAGGGTATATTCAGTTTGGTACGCCGTTTGTAACACTCGGTATGGAAAAGTATATATATTCTTGATCAGCATGACCTCCTGAGTCGATTTAGCGATGTCCGTCTGTCCGTCTGTCTGTCCGTCTGCCCGTCTGTCTGTCTGTCTGTCTGTCTTTTTGTCTGTTGAAATCCCTACTACTTTTAAAATTGAAGAGCTAGATAAATGAAACTAATAACTTAGATTACTAATATACCTACGCTGTATGGCGAGATCGGTACATTGTGACCTATGATCCGACCACTTATGTTCAAATACCACATATAAAATGTACATATAAAGATCAATTTTTATGTATACGTGCTTAGGTAAACTTTTTTGGTCAAATATATATTGACATCATGCTCAAATACATGATAATAATGTTTTACGGCGAAAAGACTTGTGGTTCACAAAAAAAAATCGAAATTCGGTACACCTACCCATTTGTAAATATGGGTATCAAATGAATGGAAATTCTTCAGCGATTGAATATTTGTAGTTATTTTCAGGATTCGTATACCCTGGTGACCTATATATCACTTTGAATGGTAACCACACATATGTGTAGGGTATTTATAGTCGGCTTAGACCGACAATAATTTTGATAATCCTAACTATCATAATTACACCTACTTTAAAATTTCCCATGTGATCTAACCTTCCCAACTGGTTTTAAATTGGAGTAGAAACTAAAAAAAAAATCTTAAATGGGCGCGTGCCTAATTTTAAAAGCACGGACACGACAACATCTAGCACGCGCGGAGATTTGCATGCACGAATTCAGATTATCGGGCGTGTAAAGAAAAAAGCACAGCACGCGCGCATCTCTAGTTTGAAGACTAAAAAACGGAATATCGTCCTATCTCATTCAGAAAAAAAAATGTATTTTGAGGATAAAATATAATATAATGTATTAAATATATTTTATTCCGATCAAAATAAAGTTATATCTTAAAATTTATTTTAAGAAAATGGTGATTTTTTGAACAATTCAGCATGAAATTCACTTATAAAGTACTACAGTATGAATTTTTAAATTCGATAATATGTCAGAAAACATGGTTGATCCATTATATGAAGCAGTTTTGTATTTTTATATTGTGTTTTATATATATAAATCATGTCATAAATTTTCGACCTGATATGTTCAGCAGAATTAAAATAGAATTGTAGATGTACCATAAAAAAAAGGTTTTCTTGGATACATTTTTTTCTGACTATATTTCTAGTTCGACAGTGTCCTTTTTAGTCTCTAAATCTTGAGTTTTACCTCCTTTATTAAATAAGATATGAATTGAGCATTCATAACAAGCCGAATCACACACGTTTAAAATAAGGCGTTTTTCTCCCAATAGTGATACCATAGGTCCATCTGACCAAATTTCATTTCGGTTATGACACACGTATGTGATACAAAATGTTGAAACTAAACACCGAGACTTACATATTCGGAACATACCACATCTGAACTCAACACACCAAAACTCACTACAAAAAACTTACAACTGTAAAGAAAATGTGAAAAACATTCAATGTGCTGTTCGAAAATAAGGCAAATATTGTAAGTAGGATTAATTATATGGGCAAGAATTGTATAGGAAAGAATTTTCCGGGCAAGAATTGTCTCTGAAAATTCTATCTGTGAAGAATATTTTAATTTACAACTCTAATAATAATAAATAAATAAACGTCCACAGCGAAGCACGGTCTCTGCTAAGTTTTAATAATATCAAATGTAAATTATTAAAACATTTTTATTCATTGTTTTTTAAAGGTATTTCCATTAAAGTTTAAAAGTTTTCGGTTTCATTTCCGGTGTCGAAAATGTACACACAGCAAAAAGTAATTGACTTGAACACCACCAAAAAAATGTCGCCGAAAACTAGGCAATAATATTTTTATAAAATTACACATAAAAATTGCATTAAACACACGAAATTTTACAGAAAGCAGTTGAAACGTAGGCTATCAGTTCTAAGGTTAAATTAAAATCCGACAAATTTTATAAAGTTATAAAACTATTTTATTTTATGAAAGTGATGCAAACTGAATTTGTTTTTTGTTTTGATAAATAAATAATACAAAAATATCAATTAACAAAAACTATCTCATGGATAAATTAATAACAGTTTGAGTAATAATGTCTTTAAACACATTTCTAACTCTTAATTAAGAAAAACATTATTAAATAAAAAACGATGCCATTAAACTTATATCGTACTAACTAACAGCTTCGCAAGATGCACCAACTGGCACAGAATGGCACAGACTCAATTTGTAGCAGCATTGTGTAGGTACTTTGTTGCACCGAACAACCGACCGACCGACCGACCACCCAACTAACCAACCAGGCTAATTCCTAATGAAAATTAATGTTAATTTGTTTAAAACAAATTAAATGTCGGGCAAAATAAGCACCACACTGTGTGAGAATTTGTTGTTCGGACAACAACGAAAAAATAAAATAAAAATGCAATGGCCAGTGCTGTTCTGCAATGTTGCCAAGCTGTCCCAACAGCGAGTTTACCAGACATACATGTTATATGTGTTTGTCCTTTCATCCTTTTGCGAATTTTTCATTTTTGCTTTTATCATTTGTTGAATTCCTGCTGTGGTGGGCAACAATAAATGACCCTGGGCGAGTTGTATTTCATGCCTCTGTGTCACACAAAATGCAACCCAAAACAAATGAGATGCGCCTGAGAAGATTTGTAGAAGAAACTTAGTATAATTTCTATTTTTTCGAAAACCTTCAAAGGTTTTAAGCCTTTGTTCTTTGCTACCAGTTCTATATCTTTGTTGCCGAAAATCTTGCCGGATTAGTTACGAAAATAGGGTAATTCGAAAGTTTAAAGGCTTTCAGCAGTGTTGCCACACTTCCTGCCATTTGCCAAATTCAACCCGAATTCCATCGCCGCACAGCATTGTTGTGACCAACTTAATTCCTTTTGTTTTGCTCGTAAAATTATGAAATAAGAGCTACAAAAAATTGCTGGCAAGCGAAAGAAAAAGTTGTGTGTTGTGAAAATGTTATAGAATTCGCGTTTACAGAAGGCGCACTCAGTATCACAATACTTTGGTATTCATATGTTTCTGTGTAAGTTTTGTTTTAAAAAAATATATACCAAACTAAAGAATGTGAATCCTTAAAATAATTATGTGAAATGTTTATTGCATTAAGCATAGTTGATGCAACAACTGCAAAATACTTACAGTTGGCAACGCTGCTGCTTCGTGTGCGATTAAATGGAATCCGAGTCGGGTGGATAAGGCAGCATTTTTACTTTCCTAATTTAAATGTCCAAAACTTTTACATTTTTAATTTAACCCATTAAACTTTAGTAAATATTGCAATTTTAATTAATTTGATAAGCTAAAAAACACATTAGTGGGGTATTGCTAATTAGAATTCAACTAGAAGCAGATATAGTAATTAGTTTAAGGGCCGTTTTCACAATATCCAGTTATGTTTTTAAATTCTATATATTCTATGGGTAACTCAAAGTTAAAGTGGCAGTAAGTGCTTACCGAAGATTATAAAATAGGCCCTTAATAAACGATGTTTCGATGTGTTAGTAGAATTTTCATCGATACGATTTTGAAATCATGTTCTCAATACAAACGAGTAAATCACATGAGTGTGACTTAAAGTCGGTCAGTTAAAGATCCTTCTTTTAGTGTGTAAAACATAAACAAAAAGTATTTTTGAAATGTCTAAGGGCCGGTTTTACAGAGGTATTTTAACTAGATTTGTGGGTCAAACGTAGTGTAATCTCAGAATTCAGTTTTACAGTGACTTCAAGTCGCACTTTTTTGCACTGTCCGTCACCGCTCTCTGTTTCTTGTTCCCGCATTGTATATCGGCATGTTTGTATTCTGTTTGTTTTCTTGTATTTCTGCATTGTATAAATCAAACTTCTATCCTCACATGTACTGAAGTTGCTCGATTTTTTGTATATTTCATTTATTTTATTAATCTAAAATCTATTTTTAATGTCTTGATTTACAAAATGTTTACCTAAAGTTGTCAGGTGTCTCAAATGAGAAAAATAATCGCTAATTTGTTGACATTTGCCAGTGATGCCATATATATCCGTTTGGACACAATTCATTTGAAACTTTCACTGTAAAACAGCTATCAAAGTTAAACGTCGTTTAAATTTATGAGACGTTTAAATAAACAAAGGTTAAACTAGGTTTAAACTAGCACTGTAAAACCGGCCATATGTACACAGAAAAAACAAAATACTGTATTTAAGTACGAAAAAGACTTAGAGCACCATCCCAAAATCGACTAACATTAAGACCGCACAGACTTATATTAAGTACGTACGGACTTAATATCAGTCTGTGCGGACTTAACTTAAGCCTGTGCGGACTTAACTTAAGTCTGTACGGACTTAATATTAGTCGAATTTAGGATGGTGCTATTCTAAGTCTTTTTCATACTTAAATACAGTATTTTTTCTCTCTGTGTAGAATAATGTTCTGAGAAGATCAATTTAATAATTTTTAAAAGTTAAAAATTTGAACCATTTTTTTTTTGGTTTTGATTTGAAATTATACATTTTTTTAATAACAAATATATCAGACATTTTTGCTAAAAATCAATTTCCACAATCGAAATTAGTTTATCATTAAATAAATGAACTTAATTTTTTCTATAAAGTAACACTATAGAAAAACATGTTGTCAATTAAAAAATAAAAACATAGGTCTCTGTTTTACATCATCAGAATTACAAAACTAATTTATGTAAAAAACCAATGAGTTATCTAAATTTTTATTTATTAAAAATCAAATTCCAATGTTTAAAAAATGCTTGAATATAAACAAAAGTACTAAGAAAATATCAGAAATGTACATATTCAAAAAAAAAGTAGCTATTTGAACTAACAAAATAATTTGTATGAAACTACGTTTTTTACTACACGGCAACCCGTTCTCACACCACGAAACATTAAACACAACAAACAGGAAGAAAACGAATTCAACGGTTGACATCAACAAGGCGAAGACGATTCAAATCGAACTGCTGAACTCGAAATATTTTGTACTCACCACGGATTTTGCTTTATGTCGTTGACTTTTTTTAATGCAATTTAATATCTCTTATTGTTTCATTTTACTTTTAAACACAAGAGCACTTCTAATTATCACTTAATTTTCTAACACAGCGAGCCATACTGTGCAGCTTATTAAATTTAATTATTAAACACAACAATTGCACTTGCTTTTATGCACTACGGGCATCCATTTTGGATTTTGCTAATGAAAATGATTAAAACACTTTTTTCGACAGTGAATATAAAGAAAACCGCACTTATTACCGCTTTGCAATTGCACACGAACCTTGTTAATTATATTTCGAAACTATTATAATAATTAACAAACCCTCACATGATTTATTTTATTGCTAACTTGTTGATTTAATTTTATCACTTTTAAGAAGCAGCCGAACTATGCGCAGTATAGAGATGAACTAACTGAAGTCGGCTCTTTTTGCGACGTTGTTTTTGTTGTTGTTAGCTTGACTCTGGGATATTCACCACAATCTCAATTTGAAACCATATCCCAATAGAAAATTAAGTGAAGTACTCTGAGAGTAATCCACATTATTCCACATTACATTTATGACGACATTTGTAGTACTCATAATGCAATGTCACGGTAAAACACATAGGGATTAGGTCCGATTTTCGATTACAATGTAATCTATTTTCTTCGCATTACTACACTGAGGGAGAATGGTAATAAATATTAATAAAAAATAATAAATTGAAATACTTTTCGACATATTTTTCAGCCGTAGTTTTTTTAAATTAAATACCTTTTGTTAAAATTGAAGTAAATACTTTTGTTTAATTTATTACATAGGTAATAAAATTTCATGTACTTATTTTTTATTATTTTAATTTAATGTTGATTGGAATTTTAAAACTATTTAATTTGATTAAGGACGGCTATAGCAACTATCGGTATTTACAGTTACAAAATTTGTTATTGAACACGTGTTCATTTACGCAAATTTGCAAGTCATGCTGAGTTAAATTTTCGTTCAAGCGAACAAGAAACAATATATCCATGTAAGAATTGATTACATTTTTTATTATTTTTTATATTTTTATTATTTTCCATATGAACATGATTTTATCTTGCACGAATGCTGAAAAATTTTTACCTAGTTGCACTCGTGAACAAAAGCATGCCATTGTTAGATTACAGTTTTAATCTGAGTTGATTTTTTGACAGATATATTGTACTGTGGGCAATTGTTAACTAAATTACACATTCGATTGCAGGGTGACGCAGCAATATATTTAGTTCTACTGTATGATTGATAAAACCGAGTATCACGATTTCTACTACTTCTACGATTGTGTTTAAATGTAAAATAATTAAGAAGTTCAGGGGCATCCAGTCCACCTTTAATAAGTTGGTGTATGTAAGTTATTTCGGCATTCATTCTACGTTCGCTAAGAGTCTTTAAATTTAGTTGTTTCAGACGACCTTCGTATAAATTAAAAAAAGTAATAATCTGTTCTAACATTTTTCAAATTACCTAGATTACATTAAGTTTACTATAGTAATGTAGATTAGAATCACCTCCCATTACAGTTTACATTGTAATATGGAATCGTATCACCCCACAATACATCATACTTACAATGTAATCTTTATATTCATTGAAGAATCCTTAAATTACATCCTTATTGAGAAATGGAATGTATGTCAGGAAGAAGATATAACTTGGTTTACAGTTTACATTGTCATAGATTTCCCGACTAGGACATTTCTATGCAAAAAAAATGAGAGCTTGGTATGGAAGTTCGGATGCCTCAGGGATCAGTTGTAATAAAGAGGTCATCGATTACGTGGAAATTTACTACTGAGATGTTGTGTATTAAACGAACACATACAAAACTAGAGACGACTTACTTCGCGATTTGCAAATGCCTGTCAATTACCGAATATAGTAAATAATAATAGTTTTGCGCTACAGTCCTGTATAGAACTTCGGCCGAGCTCTCACCATTTGAAAAAGATGTTGATAGTCGTTGGGGATCGAACCGTGGACCTTTCGGCTCGTAGTCCAGCGACTTTTCACTCGTATTCCAACGCACTAACCAGACGAGCTACCGACGCTACCTACCGAATACAGACTTATACTTAATTTATCCTTATAAATGAATCAAATACGAAATTTATTCTGGTGCTGATAAATTTCAAGTACATAAAGTGCACTAAGGTTTATTGACTGATTATTTAATTTATTTATAAATTATTTTATTCTTGGATTTTCTTTATTTTTAATTATAATACTTCAAAAGAAAAAAATAATAAATATACATATCGATACCTTATGGGCAAAGGAACGTAACCATCAAAAAGCAATTTCACAGGAGGCGACAAAAACGTCTCAAACTCGAGTTGTTCAGTATTGTACTGATTTTTTTTCGTAATGTATTCTTTAAATGAGCTGACAATAATAATAGTGTGTCCCAATTTCCAAAATATCCATTACATGCAGTACATTAATTTTAAACCAGAAATAGTGTGACAGCTAACAAATTAATAATAATAATTTTTTGGCGCTACAGTCCTATAATAACATAGGCCGAGCTATCTCACCATTTTGAGTTGTGCGTCTTATATATGTACTCAAAGTGGTGGGAACAGTTTCATGCCGAATCCGAAGGACGAATGAGAGCTTTTCAAAGGCAATGTTTACTCTCGTAGGTATAGTGAGAGGTAGCGCGGTATAGAAAAATGTTTCTATAAAAAGATGTTGTTAGCCTCAGTCCAGGATTGAACCTGGGAACTTTCGGCTCGCAGTCCAACGCACTAACCTTGAGCTACCGACGCTAGCAAACCAATTACGTATGCAAATTGATATTTAAAAGTTGATAGTTCAGAAACAATGAGAGAATCTATCGAAATTATTTTTTTAATCGACGAGGAAAATTAATATTTCAAAACGTATATTTTTAGCTTTTTAAAATTTGTGATATGTGATATTTTTGTTTGAAAGCATGATCAAAAAGCTTATATAAACCATTAAATTCATAAAAATATAATAAGTGTTTACAGAGATATAAATTATTATGTAAAATAGTACATAGGGTGTGTGCGAATTGGACTAAATTGAACGGCCTTTCATTCGATCGCCATTCGGTAACCGGTAATTTCATTATATGACTGTTTGCTGTCATCCAATTTAGTTCAATTTAGTCTACTCGAAAATTTACTAAATTGAAAATTCGAACACTGCATTACCGACAACATTCAGTTCAGTCAGCAATTTAGTCAAATTCGCACACACCCTTAGATTTTTCAAAGCGCATAATACTGTTGTTCTTTGGAAATTCAAAATACTAAAAATACATTTTTTACATTTCTCTATGACAATCACTCCACAAAATTTCATCGGAAGACATCGTGTTCAGATTGTTATATCCGTCGTGTAATGACCCACTTCTGATTCGAGATCATCGACCCCTTTAACCTTAAAATCGGAATATGGGAGAAAAAGTTGCACATTTGTTGCACTACAATTGGGCACACTGCTTCAAATAACATTTGAGTGTTTCATACAATGACATATGGTTTAAACTTGAGAGGTGGTGAATATGACTGAGTTGAGAAAACGACAACAACAACGTCGCAAAAAGAGCCAGCTTCATTTAATTCATCTCCTTATTGCGCATAGTTCGGCTGCTTCTTAAAAGTGATTAAGTTAAAAAATGATGAAGTTTGCAATTAAATAAATCATGTGCGCGTTTGTTAAACCATAGAATTGTTTCGAAATATATTTAGCAAGATACGTGTGCAATTGCAAAGCGGTAATAAGTGCGGTTTTCTTTATATTCACTGCCGAAAAAAGTGTTTTAATCATTTTCATTTGCAAAATCCAAAATGGATGCCCGTAGTGCATGAAAGCAAGTGTAATTATTGTGTTTAATAATTAAATTTAATAAGATGCACCGAATGGCTCGCTGTATAAGAAAATCAAATGATAATTGGAAGTGCTCATGTGTTTTAAAAGTAGAATGAAACAATAAGAAATATTAAATTCCATTAAAAATAAGTCAACTACATAAAGCAAAATCCGCGGTGAGTGCAAAATATTTCATGTTCATTGGCAGCGGCAGCTCGACTTGAATCGTCTTCGTTCTGTTGTTGTCAACCGTTGAATTCGTTTCCTTCCTGTTCGTTAAGTTTAATGTTTCGTGGTGTGAGAACGGGTTGCCGTGTAGAAAAAACGCTGTTTTATACTAATTAATTTGTTGGTCTATTTGGACTACCTTTTATATGAATATGTACATTCACAGAAAAAAATATTGTACGTATATATAACAATTGATATTAATAGCAAACAAAATCGTATTCCAATTAAAAATATGAATGTATTTACTAATTAATTAATTGTATTTACACATTTTTTAATTAAAATATTAATAGGAATAAATTTAATAAAATTTCAATACAACTAAATCTTTAATAGTATTAACTACTTTTATTTGTTACTTTTGATTTATTTATTTTCTAAATTGCAACACTGTTTTTTTCTTCTGGATTTCATTTTGTTTTTTGTTTGTGCGTCTCGTGCGTCGTGCTATTTTAAAACAGGATATTGCATTATTTAGTGTATGTTATGTTATTAAGACATGAAATGGCTCAATTTATTTTTGCTGTCAAGAATTTGAACAAACAGCTTATGATGCTCATTGTGTTGCATATTAAATCATTAAAAAGCGAATATCAAATTTTATGTTTGACTCAATTAATTGGCCCCACCTGTAGAAGTTGTGAAAACTGACTTCGGTAAAACATTCGTTAGGTTGAAAGAATTTTACAAAGCATATCAAAAAGTATAAATTCTTATTTAATATTTATGTTATATATTGAATTAAATTATTTTTATTTTCATATGTTTCTATTCGACAAATATTTTATTTAATTTAACAAAATATTTAATTGATCCAATTTCTATCGAAAGAAATTTTTAATTGATATTACTAATTAATTAATAAATGATTTAAAAATTCCCAATAAAAAAATTAATATATATAACAACTTTAATATCAATATGACAAAAAAATTAATTAAAGTTTCTCCAATTAACATATTCTCATTATTACGAATATGGAATTCAATGCTACTAAAAGTTACATCGGCTGAGTTTCAATTAAAAATTAATTGGATTGATTAACATTTTAATTATATTTACACACTCTTTTTTCTGTGTGTTGCTGATATAAATACTTGGTTTTCCTAGTATTTTAAGTAGTTTGAGTTTCAGTAAATAACAATTGTGGGCAAACATATATTTTTTTAAATATCTAAATTTCTTAAATTCAGTTAAAGAAAATTTTATGACAGCCACAGACAAAATTTATGGCCAGTTTAGAAACGTAGTTTGTACCACAAGATACCTATTTTCTGCCTGTGCCAAAATATGCCGTTAAAAATTCACAATATTTACAACCTGGAGGGTACGCTGTAATGCGATTCGAAAGTGATATTACTCGCATTGTAATAAATGGTACTTTGGTAGTGTGACTTTCGCATTTAAATTTGGAACTTTTGTATTCAAATTCACAAAGTGACAACACGGCTACCTTTTCAATTCCGTTAGATTGTATGAATTTGCCTTCGTAACGCTTTGTTCTCCGAATTAAATTGATTTTCGTATCGCATTGACTTTCGAATCGCGATACATAGTAACCCCTCTGCTATATACTTCCCAAAATGTTCGCTTTATTTGTGTGTCTGCCAGAAATATGACCGAAATATTCCTTGAAAAATCAATAAATTTTGTCTCGGCAGAAACCTTATTGCTTTTTACTAAAAATATGGTTTGCCGCTCTTTTGACATTTCTCTTCAGTAAGGTTTGCCATTTCATGATGATGGCAAACCATACTCAGTATGGCAAACCATACTGAAGAGAAATGTCAAAAGAGCGGCAAAAAATATGGCGTCGTTTGCTGTCCCTGTCGCTCTACTTTTGTAGCGTCCCTGTTAAAAAACCCTTTAATTATAAATAGTACATATTATATTGAGAGCTATGTTTACTAGAGAGAGTGGAAAACAGAATTTAATAGTTAATGAACAACTTTTTTTAAAGAAACTTTTAATTAAAAGAAACTATTTAAAGATATGCACTACAAGTATATTATCGAACGGTGAAAACTAAACCCACACTAACATTGACTCCACTCCAAGCGCCATCCATAATACATACTTATATAACTAATCCGTGTTGCCTCTGGTCTCAACACTCCATCAGTGTCACATAAATTTGCGGATTTTCTTCGCTGCAATACATCGACGCTTTTAAAAATTCCATTCGTATGTTAATCTCGAGATTCAAAAAAATGTTCGTACTTAAAATTCGCCAACATTTTTGCAGACGAAGAGTTCGTTATGCTGCATGAATACAGGGTGTCAAGTGCAATGCACTTAAGCAACTGTTCCTCCAGAGTTTGTTTGTATGATTTTGGCCATAATGGAGGACGTTAAACAAGCTGGCAGCCTCATCATTGCTGCCTCTCGCATAAAAAACGGAATTTTAAATTATTCTTTTGAAAGGAATTTTCATACAGAATATTGATTATTGATGACACTGCTCTGCTTTGCTCTGGCACTGGTGTTGATGCAGATGATGCCTTCGATATTGGCGTACTGTTCGTTGCATGTTTGGATTGTATTGCCAAAGTTGTATGTCACACAAGTACTCGATTAACTTACACATATTGATGCCAGAAACAGTAGTTTTTCGGTTTAATTGCAAATAAGTAAGGTGTTGACTGTTGACACATTTCGATGCAGAGTAAAATGCATTCGACGAAAGTTTGAAAGTGCGATTAAGCAAAATATTCAAAACAATAAGGTAGAAAGCTTTCTTCTGATAGAAGCAAAACAGCATCTATAGTATATAGATAGAAGAGTAAACAATAACATAATTCATAGAGATTTTTTCGAATTTGAGGACCTTAAAGAAAGAAGTATGCCTGATTTGGTCTCACGGAGATATAATAACTCAAAGTGAAAAAAAAAATAATTCTTCAATTAAATTTTTCAAAATTTCAAACCAAAATTAGTATCTAATATTACACTGTTCCGTAAAATGAGCACTTTTGTTCCTCCCTGTCTTTCTTCATATCATTTCTACATAATGGTACTTGTTTCATTAAAATATCAATTAATTTCAATCGCTATTTCAAAAATTCTTTTTAAATAACATAATTTAAAACCTTGCAATAATGCATCGACCATATCTTTCATTTATATCATTATTATATTCTGTGGCTATATCTTCAGACTAAAAATTCAACAGAAATATAATCAATAACATATATTAAATATCTTAATTTATAAAGAAAAATTTTCATTCACAGTTAAGATTTTCAAATGCATATAACTTAAAAAATAAAAAGAACACAGAAAGGGCAATACCATTGTCGAAATAGGTATTCTTTAAAGTATTAACAATGATTTAGGATATAAAATTTATTTATTAATAAATCTGCTTTTCCGATGATTTCATAAATTGTTCTTATATTCAAAAAATCATAAACAGTATTCAGGTTCACTTAATACCATAACAATCATTGATTTATACCTGGGCAATAACCGTATTAGTTTTAAATCAATATCTGTCTAGTCTATTGATATAAAATGTTGTTTTTAAAATACAGTGAAAAATGCAAAAACATAAAATGCATTTTTCTCAAAAACATCACGTATAGTAAAAAAATTAAAAACGCAGTTCAACTCAGCTCATTAAAAAAAAACTTTTTACAACAACAAAAATATTGTTGTAAGAACTAAAATTTGAAAAGAAAAAAGTTCAAATTGGCTTATTATAACGGGTTTTTCAATAAAAGCGCTACAAAATTTTTTTCAATGATTTTTCAACAGGGACGCTACAAAAGTAGAGCGACAAGGACAGCAAACGACGCCATATTTCATTCTAAATATCTGTGCGTCATGGAGTGGTCAGCATTTTACAGTGATTTAGATGTAGATTATTTAATGTAAAACTCATTAAATTCGGTCTATTAGTCCTAGAGAAATCGGCAGATGAATCAAGATTTTCTTAAAACCTTCATATCTTCTAAACGGGGGAGGGGTCAAAGTAGGCGCATTTTATAGTGATTTTAAAGTAGATTTATTTACTGCAAAACTCATTAAATTCGGTCTATTAGTCCTAGAGAAATCGGCAGATGAATCAAGATTTTCTTAAAACCTTCATATCTTCTAAACGGAGCGTCATAGAGGGGTCAAAGTAGGCGCATTTTATAGTGATTTTAAAGTAGATTTATTTACTGCAAAATTCATTAAATTCGGTCTATTAGTCCTAGAGAAATCGGACGATGAATCAAGATTTTCTTAAAACCTTCATATCTTCTAAACGGAGCGTCCTAGAGGGGTCAAAGTAGGCGCATTGTATAGTGATTTTAAAGTAGATTTATTTACTGCAAAATTCATTAAATTCGGTCTATTAGTCCTAGAGAAATCGGCAGATGAATCAAGATTTTCTTAAAACCTTCATATCTTCTAAACGGAGCGTCCTAGAGGGGTCAAAGTAGGCGCAATTTTTGGGAATTTTTAAAATCGATTTTTGAAAATAAAATTTCTTAAATCTTTCATATCTTCTAAACGGAGCGTTCTAGAGGGGTCAAAGTAGGCGCTTTTTATAGTGATTTTAAAGTAGATTTATTTACTGCAAAATTCATTAAATTCGGTCTATTAGTCCTAGAGAAATCGGCAGATGAATCAAGATTTTCTTAAAACCTTCATATCTTCTAAACGGAGCGTCCTAGAGGGGTCAAAGTAGGCGCAATTTTTGGGAATTTTTAAAATCGATTTTTGAAAATAAAATTTCTTAAATCTTTCATATCTTCTAAACGGAGCGTTCTAGAGGGATCAAAGTAGGCGCTTTTTATAGTGATTTTAAAGTAGATTTATTTACTGCAAAATTCATTAAATTCGGTCTATTAGTCCTAGAGAAATCGGCAGATGAATCAAGATTTTCTTAAAACCTTCATATCTTCTAAACGGAGCGTCCTAGAGGGCCCAAAGTCGGCGCAATTTTCGGGAATTTTTAAAATCGATTTTTGAAAATAAAATTTCTTAAATCTTTCATATCTTCTAAACGGAGCGTCATAGAGGGGTCAAAGTAGTCGCATTTTATAGTGATTTTAAAGTAGATTATTAACTGCAAAATACTTTAAATTGGGTCTATTAGTCCTAGAGAAATCGGCAGATGAATCAAGATTTTCTTAAAACCTTCATATCTTCTAAACGGAGCGTCCTAGAGGGGTCAAAGTAGGCGCATTTTATAATGATTTTAAAGTAGATTTATTTACTGCAAAATTCATTAAATTCGGTCTATTAGTCCTAAAGAAATTGGACGATGAATCAAGATTTTCTTAAAACCTTCATATCTTCTAAACGGAGCGTCCTAGAGGGGTCAAAGTAGGCGCATTGTATAGTGATTTTAAAGTAGATTTATTTACTGCAAAATTCATTAAATTCGGTCTATTAGTCCTAAAGAAATTGGACGATGAATCAAGATTTTCTTAAAACCTTCATATCTTCTAAACGGAGCGTCCTAGAGGGGTCAAAGTAGGCGCATTTTATAGTGATTTTAAAGTAGATTTATTTACTGCAAAATTCATTAAATTCGGTCTATTAGTCCTAAAGAAATTGGACGATGAATCAAGATTTTCTTAAAACCTTCATATCTTCTAAACGGAGCGTCCTAGAGGGGTCAAAGTAGGCGCATTGTATAGTGATTTTAAAGTAGATTTATTTACTGCAAAATTCATTAAATTCGGTCTATTAGTCCTAGAGAAATCGGCAGATGAATCAAGATTTTCTTAAAACCTTCATATCTTCTAAACGGAGCGTCCTAGAGGGCCCAAAGTCGGCGCAATTTTCGGGAATTTTTAAAATCGATTTTTGAAAATAAAATTTCTTAAATCTTTCATATCTTCTAAACGGGGCGTCATAGAGGGGTCAAAGTAGGCGCATTTTATAGTGATTTTAAAGTAGATTATTAACTGCAAAATACTTTAAATTGGGTCTATTAGTCCTAGAGAAATCGGCAGATGAATCAAGATTTTCTTAAAACCTTCATATCTTCTAAACGGAGCGTCCTAGAGGGGTCAAAGTAGGCGCAATTTTTGGGAATTTTTAAAATCGATTTTTGAAAATAAAATTTCTTAAATCTTTCATATCTTCTAAACGGAGCGTTCTAGAGGGGTCAAAGTAGGCGCTTTTTATAGTGATTTTAAAGTAGATTTATTTACTGCAAAATTCATTAAATTCGGTCTATTAGTCCTAGAGAAATCGGCAGATGAATCAAGATTTTCTTAAAACCTTCATATCTTCTAAACGGAGCGTCCTAGAGGGGTCAAAGTAGGCGCAATTTTTGGGAATTTTTAAAATCGATTTTTGAAAATAAAATTTCTTAAATCTTTCATATCTTCTAAACGGAGCGTTCTAGAGGGATCAAAGTAGGCGCTTTTTATAGTGATTTTAAAGTAGATTTATTTACTGCAAAATTCATTAAATTCGGTCTATTGGTCCTAGAGAAATCGGCAGATGAATCAAGATTTTCTTAAAACCTTCATATCTTCTAAACGGAGCGTCCTAGAGGGCCCAAAGTCGGTGCACTTTTTGGGAATTTTTAAAATCGATTTTTGAAAATAAAATTTCTTAAATCTTTCATATCTTCTAAACGGAGCGTCATAGAGGGGTCAAAGTAGTCGCATTTTATAGTGATTTTAAAGTAGATTATTAACTGCAAAATACTTTAAATTGGGTCTATTAGTCCTAGAGAAATCGGCAGATGAATCAAGATTTTCTTAAAACCTTCATATCTTCTAAACGGAGCGTCCTAGAGGGGTCAAAGTAGGCGCATTTTATAGTGATTTTAAAGTAGATTTATTTACTGCAAAATTCATTAAATTCGGTCTATTAGTCCTAAAGAAATTGGCAGATGAATCAAGATTTTCTTAAAACCTTCATATCTTCTAAACGGAGCGTCCTAGAGGGGTCAAAGCAGACGCATTTTATAGTGATTTTAAAGTAGATTTATTTACTGCAAAATTCATTAAATTCGGTCTATTGGTCCTAGAGAAATCGGCAGATGTATCAAGATTTTCTTAAAATCTTCATATCTTCTAAACGGAGCGTCCTAGAGGGGTCAAAGTAGGCGCAATTTTTGGGAATTTTTAAAATCGATTTTTGAAAATAAAATTTCTTAAATCTTTCATATCTTCTAAACGGAGCGTCATAGAGGGGTCAAAGTAAGCGCAATTTATAGTGATTTTAAAGTAGATTTATTTACTGCAAAATTCATTAAATTCGGTCTATTAGTCCTAGAGAAATCGGACGATGAATCAAGATTTTCTTAAAACCTTCATATCTTCTAAACGGAGCGTCCTAGAGGGGTCAAAGTAGGCGCATTTTATAGTGCTTTTAAAGTAGATTTATTTACTGCAAAATTCATTAAATTCGGTCTATTAGTCCTAAAGAAATTGGCAGATGAATCAAGATTTTCTTAAAACCTTCATATCTTCTAAACGGAGCGTTCTAGAGGGGTCAAAGTAGGCGCATTTTATAGTGATTTTAAAGTAGATTTATTTACTGCAAAATTCATTAAATTCGGTCTATTGGTCCTAGAGAAATCGGCAGATGAATCAAGATTTTCTTAAAACCTTCATATCTTCTAAACGGAGCGTCCTAGAGGGCCCAAAGTCGGCACAATTTTTGGGAACGGAGCGTCCTAGAGGGGTCAAACTAGGCGCATTTTATAGTGATTTTAAAGTAGATTATTTACTGAAATTTTCATTATATTCGGTCTAATAGTCTTAGAGAAATCGGATGAATCAAGATTTTCTTAAAACCTTCATATCTTCTAAACGGAGCGTCCTAGAGGGCCCAAAGAATTTGGGAATTTTTAAAATCGATTTTTGAAAATAAAATTTCTTAAATCTTGCATATCTTCTAAACGGAGCGTCCTAGAGGGGTCAAAGTAGGCGCATTTAATAGTGATTTTAAAGTAGATTACTTAATGCAAAATTCTTTAAATTCCGTCTATTAGTCCTAGCTAAATCGGCAGATGAATCAAGATTTTCTTAAAACCTTCATATCTTCTAAACGGAGCGTCCTAGAGGGGTCAAAGTAGGCGCATTTTATAGTGATTTTAAAGTAGATTATTTACTGCAATTTTCATTATATTCGGTCTATTAGTCCTAGAGAAATCGGCAGATGAATCAAGATTTTCTTAAAACCCTCATATCTTCTAAACGGAGCGTCCTAGAGGGCCCAAAGTCGGCACAATTTTTGGGAATTTTTAAAATCGATTTTTGAAAATAAAATTTCTTAAATCTTTCATATCTTCTAAACGGAGCGTCCTAGAGGGGTCAAAGTAGGCGCATTTTATAGTGATTTTAAAGTAGATTATTTACTGCAATTTTCATTATATTCGGTCTATTAGTCTTAGAGAAATCGGCAGATGAATCAAGATTTTCTTAAAACCTTCATATCTTCTAAACGGAGCGTCCTAGAGGGCCCAAAGTCGGCACAATTTTTGGGAATTTTTAAAATCGATTTTTAAAAATAAAATTTCTTAAATCTTTCATATCTTCTAAACGGAGCGTCCTAGAGGGGTCAAAGTAGGCGCATTTTATAGTGATTTTAAAGTAGATTATTTACTGCAATTTTCATTATATTCGGTCTATTAGTCCTAGAGAAATCGGCAGATGAATCAAGATTTTCTTAAAAACTTCATATCTTCTAAACGGAGCGTCCTAGAGGGCCCAAAGTCGGCACAATTTTTGGGAATTTTAAAAATCGATTTTTAAAAATAAAATTTCTTAAATCTTTCATATCTTCTAAACGGAGCGTCATAGAGGGGTCAAAGTAGGCGCATTTTATAGTGATTTTAAAGCAGATTATTTACTGCAATGTTCATTATATTCGGTCTATTAGTCCTAGAGAGATCGGCAGATGAATCAAGATTTTCTTAAAACCTTCATATCTTCTAAACGGAGCGTCCTAGAGGGCCCAAAGTCGGCACAATTTTTGGGAATTTTTAAAATCGATTTTTGAAAATAAAATTTCTTAAATCTTTCATATCTTCTAAACGGAGCGTCCTAGAGGGGTCAAAGTAGGCGCATTTAATAGTGATTTTAAAGTAGATTACTTAATGCAAAATTCTTTAAATTCCGTCTATTAGTCCTAGCTAAATCGGCAGATGAATCAAGATTTTCTTAAAACCTTCATATCTTCTAAACGGAGCGTCCTAGAGGGGTCAAAGTAGGCGCATTTTATAGTGATTTTAAAGTAGATTATTTACTGCAATTTTCATTATATTCGGTCTATTAGTCCTAGAGAAATCGGCAGATGAATCAAGATTTTCTTAAAACCCTCATATCTTCTAAACGGAGCGTCCTAGAGGGCCCAAAGTCGGCACAATTTTTGGGAATTTTTAAAATCGATTTTTGAAAATAAAATTTCTTAAATCTTTCATATCTTCTAAACGGAGCGTCCTAGAGGGGTCAAAGTAGGCGCATTTTATAGTGATTTTAAAGTAGCTGCAATTAAAGTAGATGCAATTTTCATTATATTCGGTCTATTAGTCCTAGAGAAATCGGCAGATGAATCAAGATTTTCTTAAAACCTTCATATCTTCTAAACGGAGCGTCCTAGAGGGCCCAAAGTCGGCGCAATTTTTGGGAATTTTTAAAATCGATTTTTGAAAATAAAATTTCTTAAATCTTTCATATCTTCTAAACGGAGCGTCCTAGAGGGGTCAAAGTAGGCGCATTTTATAGTGATTTTAAAGCAGATTATTTACTGCAATGTTCATTATATTCGGTCTATTAGTCCTAGAGAGATCGGCAGATGAATCAAGATTTTCTTAAAACCTTCATATCTTCTAAACGGAGCGTCCTAGAGGGCCCAAAGTCGGCACAATTTTTGGGAATTTTTAAAATCGATTTTTGAAAATAAAATTTCTTAAATCTTTCATATCTTCTAAACGGAGCGTCCTAGAGCGTCCTAGAGTAGGCGCATTTTATAGTGATTTTAAAGCAGATTATTTACTGCAATGTTCATTATATTCGGTCTATTAGTCCTAGAGAGATCGGCAGATGAATCAAGATTTTCTTAAAAACTTCATATCTTCTAAACGGAGCGTCCTAGAGGGCCCAAAGTCGGCGCAATTTTTGGGAATTTTTAAAATCGATTTTTGAAAATAAAATTTCTGAAATCTTTCATATCTTCTAAACGGAGCGTCATAGAGGGGTCAAAGTAGGCGCATTTTATAGTGATTTTAAAGCAGATTATTTACTGCAATGTTCATTATATTCGGTCTATTAGTCCTAGAGAGATCGGGAGATGAATCAAGATTTTCTTAAAACCTTCATATCTTCTAAACGGAGCGTCCTAGAGGGCCCAAAGTCGGCACAATTTTTGGGAATTTTTAAAATCGATTTTTGAAAATAAAATTTCTTAAATCTTTCATATCTTCTAAACGGAGCGTCCTAGAGGGGTCAAAGTAGGCGCATTTTATAGTGATTTTAAAGTAGCTGCAATTAAAGTAGATGCAATTTTCATTATATTCGGTCTATTAGTCCTAGAGAAATCGGCAGATGAATCAAGATTTTCTTAAAACCTTCATATCTTCTAAACGGAGCGTCCTAGAGGGCCCAAAGTCGGCGCAATTTTTGGGAATTTTTAAAATCGATTTTTGAAAATAAAATTTCTTAAATCTTTCATATCTTCTAAACGGAGCGTCATAGAGGGGTCAAAGTAGGCGCATTTTATAGTGATTTTAAAGTAGATTATTTACTGCAATTTTAATTATATTCGGTCTATTAGTCCTAGAGAAATCGGCAGATGAATCAAGATTTTCGTAAAACCTTCATATCTTCTAAACGGAGCGTCCTAGAGGGCCCAAAGTCGGCACAATTTTTGGGAATTTTTAAAATCGATTTTTGAAAATAAAATTTCTTAAATCTTTCATAGCAAAATTCATTAAATTCGGTCTATTAGTCCTGGAGAAATCGGCAGATGAATCAAGATTTTCTTAAAATCTTCATATCTTCTAAACGGAGCGTCCTAGAGGGGTCAAAGTAGGTGCATTTTATAGTGATTTCAAAGTAGATTATTGGCTGCTTCAATGACAACGTTTATGCCGAAGAATTTTATTTCGTATTAAACAAAAATGTTAAGCCTTACATATAATTTTACTAAAATAGCCTATTCAATTATTCGATGATAGATTTATTGAAGACGACTCTGCGGTGCAGAAAATATTGAATATTTAGATATTATAGCATTTTGTAATACGGTGTAACGCAGCGCAAAATGCGGTGCGTTGTACCAACACTGACTCGAAATGCCACCAACATAGAAAGCAATCATTATACCTTATTTAAATAACTTTGCATTGATGTAGGGAAAGGCTAAACTGCCCGGCTATTGACTGCAGGGAGGCCTTATGCTTAGGTAAACAAAAATAAAAGTCAAATAAATTAAAAATCTATTGAATAGCGGAGTAGTACAGGAGTTCTAGCCAAGTTGGAACTCAATTAATGCGCGTATAGTGCGAGTCCTCGCGACGCACAACGGCTTCGTCGCCGTCGTCATCCTCGAAGTAATTGTTGCCGGCAACGCGATTCGGAAGCCGCGAAGACCACGTGGAGCCGCCATAGTTGTTTGAATCGTGATTGCGATGTGAAGATGTTGCTGATGCGACGGATGAGCCCTGTCCATAGGGCCAGGAACCGTCTGATTGTTCGTGATGCTGCTGTGGCTGGTATTGCAGACGTTTATCGCTCGACACGACCGAGTCGAGTGTGCGATTCGGATATGAGCTGGCATCGTAAAACTCCGGGTCGGGTTCATAATTATAACTATTGTGATTATTGTTGTTGTGCTGCTTATTGGCATCATTGTTGTTGTAGTAATTGTTGTAATTATTATTATTATTATTATTATTATTATTTGTTGTTGTTGGTCTCGCATGACCGCCATCCGTGCTGCTGCTGTACGGCGACTGCAACTGCACCGTCGACGCTGACGCGACCAATGACTGCGTGCCGCCAGATGCTACCAGATCTGCCGGCTGCACCACCAGCGAAGCACCCGAAGAGAAGGCATTGTGCGAAGCCGCCGCCGAGCTCTGTTCGCGCGAATTCATCTCGGCCAATTTGTTGAATCGATTGCGCACCACACCGGCAGTCATCACCATCACCGTCGGATTCATGGCGTTCATGTGATCCTTGAGGCAGTTCTGCAGCAGATTCACAAAGAAGAAGAACGAGAGCAAAGTGAGCGCGCTCAGCGCCGAGGAGCCGCCCTTCTTCTTCGTTAAGCCGGCGAATGTTTTTGTTGCTGACGGCGGCGGCTGTGGGGCGCCGTAGTCGGTGCCAGGGGCGGCGGCGGCTGTGGCATGGTAGGAGTAACTACCGCCGGTGGGCAAGTGCGAGACGGGTGCATGGACGGGGTGATAATCGTAGCTGCCGCCAGCGCCGTCGGTGTCACTAGCCGACAGGCTACGCATTATTAGTTGTTGTGTGGTTCATCGATGCATGGTTCAGATGTAATAGAGAAAAGCACAAAATTAAAAAAAAAAACCTATAGAATATGCGCTAATTACCCGTAGGGTGCCGACGGTGAACTGCCGTAGTAGATGCCACTCGCGCTGGAGCCGGCACTCACAAGTGGTCGCAGGCTGTTCACATGTCCTGGCAAATGTGCGCGTGGCTGATTAAGGCTGTTGGATTAAAAAGCAAATTATAAAAAAAAGTGTCTGCATTTTGCAAGGCCTTTCCCTTTTCTTTTTTTTAAAAGACGTCTCCTATTATGTTGGCCATAACTATTTTTTATTGTTGTTGCAATTAAACTTACGCATAATTATTTCCGGCTGCTGCCAACAACGGATGTTGTTGCTGAAAGTGCTGATGCTGCTGGTGCGACATGCTGCTCCCCAAGGACATGGCCGTTTTGTTATGTTTCACGTCCGTTTGATTTGTTATTTTATTATAATTGATTTCCGCTCTGCAATGAGAGAGAAAGTTTTGCATTAATAAATCAGCCAACAAAAGGAAGTGCAGCATGTTTTTCTGGGGTCATTCGCTTTATTAATGTTTCCGGTATTTTTAAGTTTTGGTTTTTTTTGTTGTTTGATTTCTTTTGAAGGAAATACTTAATGTGTAAAAGTAATAGCAAAGATAAAATCAAACTATTTGCCAAGATTCGCAAAATAAGTTTTCAAATATACTTAGCAATAAGATAAATTGTGCTATTTCTTGATATTGTTCCAAGAGAATGAATTATTTTCATCTATATATATAAAACTCTTGGTCCGTCGGTCTGTCTGTCTGTCTGTCTGTCTGTCTGTCTGTCTGTCTGTCTGTCTGTCTGTCTGTCTGTCTGTCTGTCTGTCTGTTTGTTCCAGCATCACGTCTAAACCGCTGAACCAATTTAACTGAAATTTTGCCACAGGATACTAAGAAGTCCGGAGGGTGTCATAGGCTATATATGGGGCGTGGTACCTCCCATACAACCTAAGCTTTCAAAACGACATAACTCAGCACATACACAATCTAAAAAGATGAAACAAAAAACTAAAATTCACCACACTAAAACTCACCACAATAAAACTCACCACGCTAAAACTCACCACACTAAAAATTCACCATACTAAAACTCACCACACCAAAACTCACCACACTAAAACTCACCACACCAAAATTCACCACACTTAAACTCACCACACTAAAACTCAACACAATAAAGCTCACCACACTAAAACTCACCACACTAAAAATTCACCTCACTAAAACTCACCACACTAAAACTCACCATACTAAAAACTCACCACACCGTAACTCACCACACTAAAACTCACCACACTAAAACTCACCGCACTAAAACTTACCACACTAAAACTCACTACACTAAAAATTCACCGCACTAAAAATTCAACACACTAAAACTCACCACATTAAAACTAACTACACTAAAACTTCTACTGGGAAAAACTCTACGGGGAAGAATTCTACCGGGAAGAGTTATATCGGGAAGAATTCTACGATAAAGCGTTCTATGGGGAAGAATTTTGCGGAGAAGATTTATACTGGGAAGATTTCTACTGGGAAGAATTCTACGGCGAAATATTATACTGTCTGAATTGTCTTTGAGAAAAGTCGTTTTGGCGGAGAATTATTATTTGGCTACTACATTTATAAAACCAATAAAAAAACTTTCACAGCCAAACACGGGCGCCTGATATAAATAATAAAAATGTTTTTTATATTAATAAAATCGCTCCATATCTTTTAATTTACAAAATCTTGCCACGAGTCGTGCACAGGTCCAGCTAGTTTGAAATAAAATTCGCCATTTTTAAGGCAATATCAATTTACAATGAAATTTAAAAAATAACAGTCAAAACATATATTGTATGAGAAATATTTTTTCTTTTAGAACCACCAATCAGGTTTATATATAAAAAAAAACTTGGGAATGTGCGGTTTAAAATTTCCTCTAACACGATTCCAGCTTAATGAAAAACTTGTTTACACAACTACACTCAAAATAAAAAGTCTGCTATTAATAGCAAACTCTGAATGCTAAATTTTAGCAAACTTTAAATTGCATTTACAGCATACTTTTATCAGCAATAGCGAACTGTTTGCTGGGAATCTTAGTTCTGCTAGTGATCAAGATCGTGCTAGTGTCACTGGTGTGCATATTGCTAGTTTAGCTAACCTGCACTAGATGGCGCCATAGTCACGAGACGCTGCAGCTAAATGTGTCTATAATTCGTAGACTCTTTTTCGATAACATGTTTATCTAAAAGATATATTTCTTCTACGTAGTAATAATGAACGCATACAAGAGTGAAATAGTGAAATAAAGGTAAAATAAAAATATGAGATAAATAAAAATAAATATAATCAAAATAATAATATAAAAATAAAAAAAGTATATCAGAAATAAAAATATATTAAAATACAAAAAAATATATATTTTTTTTATTTTCTTTATTTAAGAATTGGAGTTAACAACAACAACAAAATTGATAAAACAGCTAAAATTGTCTGCTCTTTGGCATAAAAAAGTTCACTAAAACAACAAACTGACATTTGCTGTTTCAGCAGAATCCGGCGCTCTTTTTAGCAAACATTTTTGCTATGTTGGCAACCTTTTTTGCTACTGTTACAGACTTTTTATTTTGAGAGTAGTGTTCCGCCAAAATAGTTTTTTTTTTTACTTTTATGTCATGCCATTTTAATTCTGTGCATTTTAAATGTAATTATTTATAAACATATTATTTGAAAATGACATTCGGTGTTCAGCTTAATTAATAATTTGAAAATGCAAAAAAATGTAAATCATTCACTTGTTTATCGAATACTTACTATCTTGTACTAAGAACTTCAGAATCAAATATATGTTTTGATCATTCGTTGCAGAAATGAATTGAAAGGAGAAGAGCATCAAAACATTGCTGCAGTGTACTCACAAAACATTTCTATAATAAAACAAAATGCTTACACTGCACTACAGAGAGTGCACCAAGCACTACTAGTAAAAAAAGTGTAGTTCCAAAATTGTAAATATTTTTGTTTTTACTACCATAAATTATAAAATAAAAACATTAATTTAACATATAATTTAACTAATAACTCATCGCAATACAGGAATTGAACTATTGTACACTGCACTCGGTTCATTTAATACACACAACACTCGTATTCTATAACATAAAGTAGTGCACATGTTTTGTATTCATTTCCTCTCTTGAGTTTATTATTACACTCTTTCAATTATATGAGTCGATCAAGCAGTGTGCACTGAAGTAGTGTGCACTAGACATCTGCACAAATGCATTTGACACCCATTTTATGACATTTATTTTATTTCAAGACATGTACGGTAGCCGACTGTATGCTTGATAAGCAAATAAATGAGTTGCTCACAACAACAAGGCACAAGTAGTGTCAAAACTAAACACAAACAAGACGTAGTTGAAGTAAAGAGGCTATGATGATGTGCAATAAAAATTCAAATACTGAAATGAACTGTTTATGACACTGAATACTCAATGCATTTTGCATTTTTTTAACATTCTACTCTAAGGAATTTCCATTTATATAGAAATATAGAAAAAATAAATAAAAACTTGATTTTCTTATACCTTTTGAATTTCTTTTAATTATTTCAATATTAATAAAAATTCCTTAGAGTAAGATTGGTAACAAAAATTAAAAATTCACTAAGTACACGGTGTCATAAGAAGTCCATTTTAGTATTTGTATTTTTATTTTCATCTTTATAGATCTCTTCACTGCAGTTTTGTTTTTTTTTTTGACAGTACTTGTTGCTTTGTTTTTGTGAGCAAAACATTCATTTGAGTTTTAAGCAAAGAGTTGACGACAGTGAATGTTTTGAAACGAAGTGAATGTCTTGAAGTGGGTTTCAAATGAACTTGTGTACAACCAGAAAAAAATTCCCTTAAATCCCATTAAAATTGGTCAATAGGACAATTATTATAAAAATTAAAATTTTCATATAAACTCAATGGCAATGTCATGGTATTTTCTAGTATTTAATGGTATTTTCCGATTAAAATTATAATTTATCCTATTGAATATTTTTAATAGTAAAAAACTATTATTTATATAGTATTTTTTTCTGGGTGTAGATGTCGGTTAGATATATTGATTTTCGACCATTACGTATTACAATATATATATTTATTTAGTTGTAGTTTTTTTTTTAATCACTGAATACCGAAAACAAAATGTTGTTGCTTTCAATGTTCGAATTCTCACTATTACTCGTTGTGCTTTCTCGCTGCACTCACTGTACTTCTTGCATTTTCAGCGACAGTAGTGTCATTTGGTTTTTCAAAACAAGTTGACACTAATTGACCCTAATGAAACAGATACTGCAGTGAAGTCGCTGGAGAGCCTTCACTGTAATACCATTGCAAAATGCAATCAATACTGTAGAGTGCATATTTTGCAGAGGAAAATACAAATACATTGTGTGCATTAATAGTGGTGAAACGAAGATTTTTAGTTAATGAGTATAGTACGAATGAATTTTATTAAATTTATTTTTGTTTCCAAAAATTATTTTAAAATAATGTTTTTCGTTTCTTGAATATTTTTCAAACCTATTCGAATATTTAACAAATATTTATTTATTTTTTTTAATATACAATATATCACATTATACGACTTATACAATCAAATTTAAATTATAATCAAATTTGTACAATACATGTATCAAACATGAATACAAAACATACAAACTTAGATTTATGCACATTTATAATTTTTTAAATTATTTTATAAATATTAGTTTCAATAATATTGAACGGTATGACTTTCAAAATAATCAGAATATATCATTGTCGTTCAATGAAAAGTCGTTAGGTTCATATTTCGATAAAATCTAGATACGAACTCATCATTACGTTCAAAAGTCGTCGGAGTTCTACATCTTACCAAACCAAAGATATTAAAAATAAAAAATCACTAATTACAAATATTTAAAATTTCAAAATTTTTTGGATTTTATGACTTTTTACTAAACGACGACGATTCTTTAAGTAAATAAATAAATATGCAATAATCCACTTTATATCAAATACAGTTATTATATTAAATAGAATTACATAGATGATTCTCGACACTGTCAACCGTATGCAACAATAGGTATTAAAGAACTGCGGAAATTTTAGCTTCAAATTAAATGTGGTTGCAGAAAGTTTACCAAGCATTAAATGCTACAAAACTGAATTGGAGCGAATCATCTAATTGTGAGATATGTATAAGAATTACTATAATTTATTGTAGTAGTGTAAACACAGTGTCATTTAATGAAAGAAAATAATATAATTTTATTAACTCTGAGAGGCAATACATTTTCCTAGTAGAAATTTTGGTAGGGCCATGCTCAGGAAATGATTATGTCATTATAGGTCCAAACGAGTTCCAAACGCGGTCCAAATGAGGTCCAAATGAGGGCCAAATGAGGTCCAAACGAGGTCCAAACTGGGTTCAACCGAGGTGCCAAGCCGCCTGCACGAAATCCTTGTGACGCAATTTGTTGAACGTCATTTCTTTTTTAATTATGTATACAATAAACTTAAAACTAATTAGTTAAATTAAAATTTATTGCATTTTTTTTTTAATTATATAAAATAGCATGCAATGAAAATTCAAATAATATTACAATTAAATAATGAGACAATACATTTACCTTAGTGAGTATAGAATGTCTTTGTATAGTCTCTTCTGGGTTTCTCTTGCAACTGTATTTGTAGTCAAACGTAATTATATTTATAGTAAGAAATAGTTGTCTCATAGTACTGCACTGCATGATTTAAGAAATTCTACTAAGTCCCCTTTTGCAAAACAGAGTACTCAACAACATTAGACAAATATTAAAAATATCCAACTAAAATTTATAACTAAGTATCTTCTTGTCTTTTATATTACAAATAAATATAGAATAGAATTAAATAATTCTTAAATTACAAAATCAAAAACGAACCAAAAAAAATCCTCCTCTATTGTAAATTTCGTTTTAATTAGTGCCTTATTTCGATTCAATTCCTCAAACCGCGACCACGTCTATGTTTCCCATTATGTTCTTCAGTAACTTTAATTTTAAATTAACGAGTACACAAAAGTTTAACCTCCAAGATATTGCAAAGAGTTGTATCTAAGTAAATCTTGCGCTACGGTACAGCTTTTGTTTCAATGTTGCACCCTAGAAAAACTAAAATTTCTTAGTTGGTTCTCACGTTTGTACTCACTCCCAGTACGCAGTACCATTCAGCAGTTTGATATTCAGCTCCTAAGCCATACCCTTTTCGAATACTGTTACATAAATAATGAATGCTCTGTCCATAAGACAAATGAAAGGCTACTCGCCGAAAAGTTCAAATGCTGCGCATGGACGACGCATGCAGAACGTGCTACTAATTAAAGATAAAAATTAACTGCTGATTAGGAGCTTCACTACACGCTTGACACGCGGACGAGGCGTTCCCCAAGTAGTTGGGTAGATACTGAACCAACTAAAGGAACCAACCATGGATCCATCCACTGCACTGCACTGCTCTGCTCTGCTGTGGCACGTTCAGCAGGCATTGTCCTTGCACTGGTGCAAAGGATTTCATCTACTGACTACTTTGTCTTCAACTTGTTTGCTTTGAATGATTTATTGCAAGATTTTCATACTTGAATGCCTTAATATTCCAATTTGCCTTGCTGCACAGAAAAAAAATAATCGACACAAATATAGCAACCGATATTAATTGCATACATTAATCAGTCCAGCAATGAAATTCAGTAATTCAACGAAAACATTTGCTATTCGTAGTTTAATCAATTGTGTTTGCTAATATGAATATTTGTACGTCAATGCAGCAAATTGTTTAGTCGGCGCAGTTTTAGCAAATATAGCAGCTGAAACTGCGCCGACTAAATAGTTTGTTGCATTGACGTACAAATATTCATATTAACAAAAGTAATTGCTGATTTAACAACGAATAGCAAATGTTTTCATTGAATTACTGAATTTCATTGCTGGACTGATTAATGCATGCAATTAATAACGGTTGCTATATTTACGTCGATTACTTTTTTCTGTGTGTGCTTTATAATTGGAGAAGACCAAGAAAATAAAATTAACTTTGTGCGCTTTTGTAATCGAAACGAAGGCTTTCATTATGACAAACACATTATTCATATTTATTTACATATTATTAACTGCGTATTTAGTTAATAAAAAAATGTTACTTTCAATATTGTTTAGTAGCCACCCTCATATGAGGTTTTGAAATGTAAATATTTGCGATTAAAATCAAAACTCCCTTCGTAAGAGAATACAAGACGCACTTGTACTTTGTTCGTCAACATACAAAAAAATACTCAAAAGAAAAATATTATCGCATTGACAGACAGTGTCGCAGTTATTTAGAGACTGAAATATGTGCGTAGTGGCGCCAACGTGCTGCACACAATCGCCACCCATAGCCACTATTGCAACGATGGCATCTAATCATGGGGAATCCTGACTTTTATTGTCCTCTTGTTTGTTTCATTTTTTTTTTTCGATACAATGTACTTTGCTCTGTTCATTCATTTAGAGTTGGCAGTAAAACTGCAAGTTATACAGTTTTTTTTTGTAATTTTTTTTTTGCCATATTTTGCTCAATAATAAAATATGTGGGGTATATGTGATTTTATTTATATTTTAATGACCCTTTTAAGAAAATGAAAATTGAGTTCAACGAATTATGTATAATGCATGGCATATAGAGAAATGGTAAAAAATGTATATGTCTGAATATAAACAAAAAAAAAGCAAAATTAAATAATGCCTATATGAAAAACTATGTCCTTATTCTTATTGCATACTCTTTTTTCCTATTAAATAGCCTTTTTTTTTAGAGAAATTCGAGTAAACACTACTATTTATATAGTAATTTATTTTTAAAATATACAGGCATTTTAAAGTTTTATAATTTTTGACAGCAAAATAATTTCTTAAAAATAAAAACCGAAAATAGAATATCATTTATATCTCATTTAAATTATTTGTGAGCGATTTTTCAAAACAGCTCAATTTCGGACTTGTTGTAAAATGTTAGGGTAAAGTGGGAAACTTCAAAATGTTTACCAAAATGCTATTTTAATCTTTTTTTATCATGTTTTGTATTTTTCACAACAAAGAAAATATATTATGGATAACTAAATATATAATAAGGTAATATAAAAAGAACAAGAATTTCGGAATTGTTGAAAATATTTAGGGTAATGTGGGAAACTTCAAAATATTTACGAAAATGCTTTTTTAGTCTTTCTATATGATGTTTTGTTTTTTTTTTTTTGCAACAAAGCGAAAGATAAGGAAAAAAGTTTAAATTTATAAACATCACAGTATTTTTAAATTATTTTGAAATATACTAGTTCATGATCTAACTTTTTGCATTAGAAAAGAATATCATTAAAATAGATCAATATCAATAAAAAAAGAATATCATTTATATTTCATTTAATTCATTTGTGAGCGTATTTTCAAAACATCTCAATTTCGGACTTGTTGTAATATGTTAGGGTAAAGTGGGAAACTTCAAAATGTATGCCAAAATGCTATTTTAGTCATTTTTTATTATGTTTTGTATTTTTCACAACAAAGCAAATGTATTAAGGGCAACAAAATATATATTATATAAATAATAAATTAATAAAAAAGATTGGTAATGCCAAAAAAAAAACAAGAAAATAAAATTTATTTTTAAAAAAATACTAAAAAAAAAACTGTTCATTTACTAATAGTCAGAATAGAATATATATATTAATAGAATATCATTTATATTTCATTTAATTCATTTGTGAGCGATTTTTCAAACATCTCAATTTCGGACTTGTTGTAAAATGTTAGGGTAAAGTGGGAAACTTCAAAATGTATGCCAAAATGCTATTTTAGTCATTTTTTATTATGTTTTGTATTTTTCACAACAAAGCAAATGTATTAAGGGCAACAAATATATAATAAATTAATAAAAAAGATTGGTAATGCCAAAAAAAAAAACAAGAAAATAAAATTTATTTTTAGAAAAATACTAAAAAAAAAACTGTCCATTTACTAATAGTCAGAATATTCTGAGTGATAATAGGAATAGTTCTGGTCGTCAAGTTTGCTTATTTCAAGTATACAGGCTGTTTTCAGATATTGCAGTTCACTGAATTATTGAAATTTAATTTCTTCACCATTTTACTCATGCAATTTGCAAAAAAAATCTTCTTTTTCTGATGAAGTTAAAGAATATTTACCGATATATTCTTTTTGCTCTTGTGAAACGATCGTTTCTTGGTTTTCTTTTGAAATTTATATTTTATCTCAGGTGAAGTCAAAATGTAGCTTTTCCTTAGGTTGTGGACACGATTGAAGTTTTTTTCTTGAGTAAACTAATTAAATAATCCATATAACACAATATTTTCACAAAAATTATTACAAACATTGTTTAAATTACGTTTCCCACTTTACCCAAGAAAGTGTTTCCCACTTTACCCCAATATTGCAATTTGATTACAACTAAGCATTAGGGCAATCTTAAATTATTTGCAAAACCTGTTTGTATTTCAAAAAATATTTAATATGCGATAATTTTAAACATATCATCTCTATTAAAAACGGTAAAATTCTCACCAGCACTGTAAAAAAAAAACTTTCAAAAACATTTTTTCTACTTGTTCTCGAAATGCAATAAAAATTTGTTAATGGTTATAATCCATGGATGGAAATTTGATGACATATAAAGCGGCACTTGACAATTGTTTTTATTTTACTAAGTGCAGAAACATGTCCAAAAATTGCATTTTCCCACATTACCCTATATCCCACTTTAGCCCAGGTTCCGCTGTAACATTGTCTAAAAAAAATCAAAAAATTTCGAATTTCAATTCAATTATCTTCAAAAATTATAGGAATATTAGTATTAGAATATTGTAACTAGTCTTGACAATTGAAAGAAAAATTTCGTTAACAGAAAAAATTAATTTCAGTATTTAATATATTTTTAACATATTTGTGAATTATTAAAATTACTTTCAAACAGTTTGTGGATGGTTGAAAAATCAAGTGTATAATAAAACCAAAAAAAAAAAAAAAAACAAAATAATCATGTGGCCCATGTCACTGCACTCACAGTGCATTTTGATACCCAAGGTGTTTTCACAAAGCGCAAAGCATTAATGCTGTTTTCCCCCATGAAGCACTTCATATTTTTGCACAATCTTTTTTTTTTATTGTATTTTAAAATAAAACTAAAAAAAAACTGTTTAAAAGACGGTTATATGCTTGTAAATGAGTGAGTACGTTTATGGGCGCCAGCCAGCAACCCATCAAAATTAAATTCTTTGCATGCATCAACAAGATTCCAGAAGAATCCGTTGTCAAACGTGGTGGCCGTTCGTCAGTCAGTCAACCAGCCAATGTGGGTAGAGTCTCTTGGGAGGCGCAATGAGAAGCCAACATTAGTATGAGTAGTACACAGATAAAAATATGAGTTGTGGTTATGGCAAACCACATTTGTTGTTTTTCAAATCTCAAAATTGTTAATCTATACAACTAGAACTAGCAATTTCATCAGATTTATTTTTACTCCTCTTGTATATATTTTTTTGTATATATCATGTTTACGAAAAAGAAACAACGAATAATATCGTTCTGTATTCATTGACATTTTTATAGTTTGTACTCAAACCACTTTAGCACAAGCTTAAACCCTTTAAAAAAAAGTGGTTGTGTATATTACTCATAAATAAAATATACACGTGGGTTAAGTACATTTCTTCGAAATATTTATATATCTAAATATGCATCCTACATAGAAAAGAATAATGAAGGTAGCTCTGTGGTTAGTGCGTTGGCCTGCGAGCCGAAAGGTCCCCGGTTCAAGCCTGGACTGGGGCTAACAACATCTTTTCATAGAATCATTTTTCTATACCGCGCTACCTCTCGTCAGTAAATGGCAAACCTACGAGAGTAAAACCATTGCCTATGAAAAGCTCTCACCCGCCGTTCGGATTCGGCAATAAACTGTAGGTCCCACCACTTGTGAGTACAAATATAACACGCACAGCTCAAAATGGTGAGAGAGCTCGGCCGAAGTTCTATACAGGACTGTAGCGCCAAACTATTATTATTATTATTAATTCTAATAATGTTAATTAATTGGATATATGAATTAATTAATAGTATAAATCAAATCCTATCTGGCTTAGTATATATGCTATATGGTAATGGCTGCGTTCCCGTGGTTTTTGATCCTGATCCGTAGATCATTTTCATATACAAAACAAAAACAAACAATTAGAATCGGGTTCGTTTTTGGATCAATTACTGATCTACTGACATATTTATTAAAATATAACCGATGGCGCATCCGTGAAACAGATCTGGTTCAAGTACCACTGGTACGCAGCTAATATATACCATATACATCAACCGACAGTTTTACAAGCACTACACAGTTTTAAATTCACTACGCAGTATTAGAGGCAATGTTGTACCGATCTTTTTTTACATTGGTTCATTGGGCAACGCGTGCTTGACTATTCGGTTCGTCGGGTCGTTTTTCCGTAAGTACATTCTGCGTATATCAGGACTTTGATATTCTTCTTCTCATTTGTGTTTAACATTTCCCTTATATTACTTTATTGGTGACGTGAACGTGGTTCAAATTTCAAACAACAAGTATTAAGTAAAAGTAGTAAAATAAATATAAAATATAATAATAATAATAATAATAATAATAATAATAAATAAAATAGAAAAAACATTTGTTTTCATCGGATGCTAAATTTCCTGTAATTATTGTTTAATTAATTTAATTATTAATATAATTAAATATTTAATCAATACAATTAAATGTTATATCGGCTATGAAACAATTAAAAATTAATTGAATTGATATTTTTTTTTTTTGCTATATTTACGCATATATTTTGTCTGTGTATATATAATTCAGTGCATTTTCATTCTCAGGTGCGGTATGCCATCGGATGCATGTGAGGAGCAGCTGCAAAAGCAAAATCGGTGCTGTTTACGCGCCAACGAAGCCCCTTCGCTTGTGCGATACAATTTTTGTTTTAGTAAATTTTCACTTTTTGCACTTTTTAAATTTTGTTCTTATTTTCATTTTGTATTTTTGTTGCTGTTGTTTTAACAAATCTAAATTCAAGTGCAACTCTTAAGGTGCATTCACATTTCCAATGAGCGTTTTTCACCTGTCGAAGTAAAAATTGTGCAGCTTGGGACTTGTGTTATTTTTTTTTTATAATTTTATTTTTCTGTTTGGATTTTTTTGTTTTATTTTATTTGTATTTTTTTTTAATTTGTTTGTTTTTTTTTTTTTATTAATTTTCGCTTCGTTGACTAATTTTGCAGCGTAGACGCAATTTTCGTAGACGCAAACGACGTTGACGACAACGTCAATTATTGTTGTTGCTGGTTGCATGGCTGCGGTTGCAACGTTGCACTTTTGTGCTGTCGCGCCTAAAAGTATGCAGCACATTTAAAGTGCCTTTTCATCGTTTTGTGCTTTAAATTTAATTTGTTAGTTAGATGCGCCCTTTGAGGTTGCAACCGAACGAAAGCCAAAGTCAGGGGATTGGTTGCTGCCGATTACAGCCTCAAGATGCGTTATAAAGGCGGCGTACAAACTAATTAAATTAAATTTAATATAAATAAGTGGCTCACTCACACCTTCGGCCCACTGTCTCTAACTCAATAAATACATTTAACCCTTTGCGAAAAACAAAAACAACGAAATGCACTTTGCGTAGACGAAAAACACAACTACAACGTACAGCGAATAAAATTGCAACAATATGCGAACGCATTAATATTAATAACCCTTTGGGAACAACCCCGCGCGACGCAGCTCTAAATGTATGAGTAAATCTCATTATCATTAAATAAACAAAATCAAAAATGTCGTAGAAACTACGAAAAACTGGCACCACTGACGTTGCTGCTGCTGTCGCCAACAACTTGAAAAATCCATACAGCACTACTCTCGCCCCTCTCTAACTCTCTCTGCGCGCTGATGAGGGTAATTAAAAACTTTGCTCCTTGCAGGAATCCGTGCCGTGCTCCGCCCAATGCCATCCCGCTCCTTGCACGTTGTGCTCCAGGACGATGGCGTTACACGAGACCCGACGACAGCGCAGTACATACGACTGGCATAAATAATATTATAAACTCAAGTGTTTTAGGGGGCGGTATTATTTGAAATTTTGAATGTTGCGCATTTGGCGCCAAAGTTTGTCAACAAATTTTGCTTATGATGCTACTTGCGTGGTGCATCGCAGCAAACTCACAAATATTGCACGATATGAGAGTCTTAGCTAAAATTAAAAACGAACCAAAACCATAACAGACATACATTTGCCACACAAAATGTTAACGTGCGCAAATTTAACTAATTTAAATTCAAATTTAATTCATTAATTTATATAATTCGTAGTAATCTCTTCATGTTTTGATTTCGATTTATTTAATTACATTATTTAGTCTAGACTACATTAATTTGCTAGGTCTAACTGAAACCTTGGAAAATGAAGTCAAGAAAATGTGCACACAGGGAAAAATTATGTTTTGCAGCAAACATATTATGTTACACGTTACTTACATGAATTTCCCGGATTTTTAAATAAATATTTTAATAATATATTATAACCATGAACTAACAAAATAATTTAAAAAATTTGAAATAAAATTAAAATTAAAATAATGTTAAAGACATTAAATTTACGATTGCAAATATAATATGTTTGCTGCAAACAAATTTTTTCCTTGCGTATGGGTATAACAATCAAATTGCTTCTGTTAAAAAGAGATCTCTTACGCATCTTACGAAAGCCTAAATGTTTCAATTTGCTTTTGCATTAGGTTGGAAGAATGAAAAAGTTAGTTGTACCAACCAACTTCATTCAGATAAATCGAATGGTTTACAAATTTGCTGGTGGAACTGCCATATTAGGCTATACACATGAAATATTAGTCGATGCACACTGCTAATGGTTCTAAATCTGTACTAAATTGTTCTAAAACAGTTCAAAATTGGTTGCAGTACAAACTACAACTGTTAGTCGATACACACTCCTAATGGTTCTAAATCAGTACTAAATTGTTCTAAAAAAGTTCGAAATTGGTTGCAGTACAAACTGCAACTCTTTTCATTTTGACAATAACAACCGACTAAGCGGTTAAGAGATCCGAATATGTTGGTTGAGCAAAGAGTTGGTTGGCGCAACAAATCTATATTCTGTATGAGTACATACTAACAATCTTTTATTGTTGGCTCTAAGAATCGCTTTAACAGTTAAGAGAATCAAATATGTACTTTGGATAATGAGTTGGTTGCTGCAACAAATTTCTATTCTGCACCCCCGAAAAGTAATTCGTCAAAAAAAGTCTTTATTTTTATTAAAGGAAATAAAAACGATGACGAAATGAACAAGTAAACTAAATCTATCACTGGAAATTTTGACAATTCCCCTTTTCGTGTTGCAAAATAAGGGGGTTAATGTATTAGACGAAAATTTTCGTGACCATGAACATACGTACATAGTACGAATCGCCAAGTTACGAAATACATTTATGTTTAATATTCATTCATTTTAAGAAAATCATTTGCGAATATAAACTACACGGTAATTCGTACATCTCCCTAATAACAAATAATAAATTGTACTAAATGATACACACAGAATAGAGATTTGTTGCATCAACCAACTCTTCGCTTCTCTCAACCACATAGTCGGTTGTTATTGTCAAAACTAAAAAAGTTGTAGTTTGTACTGCAACCAATTTCGAACTGTTCTAGAACAATTTAGTACAGGTTGGTTAGGTAAGGAGTTGGTTAGGCAAGGAGTTGGTTGGCGCAACAAATTCTGTGTGTATGAAATATTTTCGTTTGGCTATACTTTTTACGAAATCGGATAGTTATTCATCATTATACAATTTCTACTCACCAGTAAATAACAATTTTCAACGTGGACTCATCTTCTATTCAAAACTATTACATAAAAATACAACTAATTTCCATAGTTATCAGACTAACACATTAGTGAAAAGTTAGTGATAGAAGAACACTTAAACATTTGCCGTGACAAAACAAAAACCCTTCACATTTAAAAGTTGTTCATTCGCCTGCAGGTTATTGCAAGAATGAAAATTGATTTCCTTGAGTCCGCTTGCTTAAGTTGTTCTCGTTCTTCGTTCGTCGTCTTTGGCTTCGTATCAGTTCGATCTAAGCATGTCAGTGGGCAAAAAGGATTTAATAACCATGTTGAAAGTGCATATAAAACATTGCAGCGTTGCCAGATGATTTTATCTAAATGAGTGTTTTGCAAAGTTTCTTTCTAAACTTTGTTTACGAATTTAAGTGCGCCGTAGATTCAACAGTTTTCTTCAGTCAGAATTCCAGGCGCTTCTTGTAGTCAGAGTTGTGGGGACCAAAAAATATGTGGGACACGTTAAATGACGTGATCTTATCGTTAATTGCTTTCCTTGGCCAAATGCAAAGACGAAGAAAACTGAAGAAAGTGCAATGATTAGCTTTTCTCACGTACAGATTAAGTAGTTCCTCGATGCATTTCATTAACCTAAATATAAAAAAAAATTAAAAGAGTTCCTCACATTATTTATTAATAAATTATAAGTTGAATTCTTGAATTTTAGTTTTAGTTGGCATTTTGTTCGCATAAGCAATTGCTTAGATTTCACAGGCTGTCAGTTTAGCATCACGAAAATATCCTTAGGAAATCGAAAATAAAATATTCTGCTTGTATATCACACCAAGAAAACAAAAAACAGCAGCACATCTCACATTTATCTGCAAACAAATCGCGCTGCTCAGAATCCGTCTACTTCACATATCCGAGTAGCTGCTGCTGCACTTGGTGCCAAAGGGTAAGAAATCAGTTTTCCTCGGATTGTGACTTGAATTTTTGATTGCAGCAGGAAGCGCCAAAAGCAGCATTAAGATAAAATATCGAATATTTCTTGTTTTTCATTTTGTTTTTTTTTATTTTACGAACAATGTGGCATTCGAACTGCAGTTAATTTAATATTTATAAAGACATTCAAGTATCTAACTAATAAATGTTGGCACTAATTTTATCTAAAACAAATATATCGCAAAATAAAACCAATAACATGGGAAATTTTGAAGTAGGAATATTTTGATAATTCAAAAAAATCCTCTTTGGACATGACTTCATTTTGTTAAAACTCATTTTCTACACACATAATGGAGATTTGTTGCGCCAACCAACTCTTTGCCCAACCAACTTATTCGGTTCTCTCAACGTCTTAGTCGGTTGTTATTGTCAAAATGAAAAGAGTTGTAGTTTGTACTGCAACCAATTTCGAACATTTTTATATTTAGTACAGATTTAGAACCATTAGGAGTGTGTATAGACTAATATGGCAGTTTCGCCAGCAAATGTGTAAACCATTCGATTTGTTGTACCAACTAATCGAATGGTTTAGTTGGTACAACAAATCGACATTTTTTCATTCTTCCAACATCATGCAAAAAGAGGATTTTTCTGTGTGTACAAATTGGTTGGTTGGCGGAACTGCCACAATCGATTGGTGCTTAAATATTAGCACATACACAATTAAAAACTTTTCGAAATTGTGTGGACTACAAACACATTTAATTTTGACTGAAATAACCGACTAAACGGTTGAGAGAACCGAATAAGTTGATTGTGAAAAGAGTTGATTGACGCAACAAATCTGTATTCTGTGTTTAGGTTATGATATATTCATGAATTGTTAAAGTCATAATCGTTGTATGCCGACTAAAAATACCCTACACATATTTCATAATAAGAAAAAAATTACACGTTCAAAGTGATCCAGATGTCACCAGGGTTTACGACTTCTGAAAATGTCAACAAACTTGTGATCATGCCTAAGTTTTCTTCCATTTCAGTACACACAGAAAAATGCTATTTTGGCATGAGGTTGGAAGAACGAAGATCTGTTAGTTGTAACCACCAACATCATTTGGTTACTATGAATTTTTAACAAAATTGTTTTCGAAAGAGTTGCATTCGGTTATCGTTTAATATATTAGCATAAACACACTTCATATTGTTCTCAAACTGTTTTTAATTTGTTCTAAAACTGTACCAAATTGGTTGTAGTCCAAACTACAACTCTTTTGGTGTTGACACTAACAATCGAAGCGGTTGAGAGAACCAAATAAATTGGTTGAACAATGAGTTAAGTTAATGCAATCGTCTTTGCATATTTCTACACATCAAATATATCCAACGAAGGTTTCATTGAACGGACATCCAAATTGAACTCTTAAACTTTTAGTGTAGGGTACAAAAAATTGCATTCAATTGCTGTATTTAAATGAGTTTCTGATTTATGACTACGCACAATTTATACGTAATTAATTTTCAATGCATTTTAATTCTTTTGTACGCACTTATTCAAAGTATTCTATGCATAAAATTGTTTTGAAGTATGTTGAACTCTTTATATATGAACTTTTGAAAACAACATATGGAATAAAATAAATACAAAAAGGCTCATAGCAAACATAAATGCATTCATAGTTATGTTTTTCGATTTATTTGACGAATGTGATATTGTTGAATATTTAAGGTGCAAAATAAGTTCACTTTTGTGATATAATATTAATATTGGAACATTTTATATTAAAACTTTATTAATTTATTAAAATTTTTAGACCAGTAATTGATTGTAATACCTGAGTACGCTAAGTGAAGTTAGTACGAATTATTAATGACGAATTATCGGTCTAAGCTAAATTTAAAACCTCTACACACAGAGTAGAGATTTGTTGCGCCAACCAACTCTCTGCCCAACCAACTTATTCGGTTCTCTCAACCATTTAGTCCGTTGTTATTGTCAAATTAAAAAGAGTGGTAGTTTGTTCTGCAACCAATTTCGAACTGTTTTAGAACAATTTAGTACATAGTTAAAACCATTAGGAGTGTGTACAGACTACTAATTCATATGTATAGGCTAATATGGTAGTTCTGCCAGCAAATTTGTAAACCATTCGATTTAAAGGAATGAAGTTAGTTGGTACAACTAACATTTTCATTCTTCCAACCTCATGCCAAAAGAAGATTTTTATGAAAAACGTCAGCCACGACCGAAAAATTCAAAATGATCAAATCTTGAATTTTCAATCTGATTTGGAATCTTAAATATCTGAATCTAAAAGAAATTTCTATTCCGTTAACGGTAACGTATTAAAAAAATATTAAAAATATATCAATTTTTCATGTATTTTGAGTAACCAAATTAATTAACTTTAAAGACATACAGATACAAAATATTATTTTCTGTTTTTTCAGTTAAGATTATTAATAATTATTTCTAACGCTTAAAAATAATTATCTAAATCAAAATAACGATTTTGATTTTTGTTTAAGGGTTTTCGATGTCCCGTCCAGAACCAAAAATATACATTTATTACCATTCACTGTTTTTAAGCAGAATTTCCTCGGCATATCCAAAAATGTAAACATTATTTTCCTAATAATTCTAGAAAATTTTTGACAGCTAATTGGAATCTGCCCTGTCCGGAACTTTGAGTACCAAAAGTGTAAAAATACAGTATATAAAAAAATTTAAAAGTAAAAAAAAAATTAAAAAACTTTAAAACATCTGGAAATTTGAATAGTACAACACTTTTCATTTCGTAATAAAGATTATTATACAAAATTATTATTATTATTATTAGCAAAAAAATCGTAGTGCAAATTTCCATATGGAACGTCCGGAATTATTCTGCGTTTTAATACGAAATAAATGTAAATTTTAGAAACAAAGTGTACATAGACAAAAATAAAGTACATTGTCCCAGCTTTGTTTTGAGATAATTCAAAAAAATATATTTTACGAAAAAAGTATTTTTAGAATAAAAATCGTACTGATAATTTCCATACGGAATTTTTTGTCCCGTCCGGAATTTTTCTGTGATTTATTATGAAAAATCTATAAATTTTATGAACAAAATGTATATATAAAAAGAAAGCACATGATATCAGCTATTTTTTAAAATAATTTAAAAAAATCATTTGTACGCAAAATTCGCTGACTTTTTGGAATATCCATATAAACCTCGATTCCGTTTTTGTCCCCTCCGGAACGCCAACTATTTTATTTATATCTTTTGATCTACCGTATAAAATTCTATAATTGCAGATGTTTAGTCCTATTTATATACTATATGCACAAAAAAAAAATCACGTAAATTCATAAATTTTACTTCGAGATATAGCAGTTTTAAGCGTACTACGAATGTCCCGTCCGAAACCCCAGGAAATGCCCATATGTAAAATTATGTAAAGAAATTACAATGCGACAATGTTCCGTTTAAATTTTGTTTTACACTATTTTTCTTTAGAATCTAATAATAAACAAGATAATAGAGAACGGTTATTCCATATAAAAATGCTTATTATAAAGGGTTTTTCAATAAGAGCGCTACAAAAGTTTTTTTAAGGGTTTTTCAACAGGGACGCTACAAAAGTAGAGCGACAGGGACAGCAAACGACGCCATATTTATTGCCGCTCTTTTGACATTTCTCTTCAGTAAGGTTTGCCATTTCATTATGGACAGATATACGAGCCAACAACCAACAATGAGTCGAAATTATTAAAATTTACTACCGCAATTCGAATTCGTATTATTATTATCCACAAAAAAAAAAACTTTTCACTTCTTGGTTTGTACATTGACTATAGAAAATAGGAAAATTCGAATAGGATTTGTCTTTCGAAAATTCGAAGTTCACTTTTGCACTCAGTGTAGACTAAAACCATAATTAATAAGACATGGCGCCATCTAGCTGTGAGACTTGTTCATGGTATTTGTAAACAATGCTCTTAGTGCAGAGCAAAACCCATATATTTTCAACATTTCTCTTCGAAATTCGAATATAAGCTTCGGCATTCGTATATTGCCTTCGAAAAACAATTAAAATTATTTTAAAAATTAAACTTAAATTAAATTAAATTTAAAATTAAATTTTGAATAGTTTCAAAATATTTGTGCTGATTTTTAGCATCATTTCGGGCCTATCGTTTTTTCCTACATGGGATGTGGAAAAAAATATGTATTTTTTTTACTTTCTTTTTCTTTTCATTCCATTCTATTTAATTTATTTCTCATTTATTTTATACAATTTCTAATTTTTCCAATTTTAAGTAATTTAACAATTGTAGAAAAAATTCAGTTGTCACAAACTGGAATCGAACTCTTGACTCGGAAGTTAACGTCCACTGCTCTCCCCCTTTGGCTACGAATTTTTGATTCAAAATCAAAATTTATGTTTTCTTTTTCTAATTTGACAATTTTTTCTCATGTGACAGACATTTTCAAATTAAAAAGTTCAAGATTTTAAAAAAATACTCTGAAACAAGTGAGCTTGATAGCGCAACGGGTAGAGCTCCGGACTTCCACACAGGAAATTCGGGGTTCGAGTACCATCCGAATTTTTATTATTTTTTTTTTTTTTTAATAATTGAAGTATGATTTAGCCGCTCGGTTCTGGCTAAATCTCAATTCACGAAGACATATACGATAAGACTTGGGTGACTTTTGGAAAAATATCAGTTACCCAGTAATGGTAATCCAATCATGGCTGAGACTATTAAAGTCTAATCAGCCATGCCTTGGACGGCAAAGGTTGGATATTCCTTACGCCCGTTTTCAAGCCTGGCGTTTCATACAAGCATATGTCTGTTAGTTCTGGCTGAGTCTTGGGCGAGAACTACCCTACCAGACCTTCATTTTCACTTCTGGCTGAGTCTTGTGCAAATGTGTTTTAACCAATCATTGGTTTGTCAATTCTGGCAGAGTCTTGGGCAAGAACTACCTTACCAGGGCTTGGTCTCTCAGTTCTGGCTAAGTCTTGGGCGAAGGTTTATTAACCAAGTATTGGTGTGCCAGTGCTGGTTGAGTCTTCAGCCCGTCGTCAGGCCTGGCATTTCCTATATGGTTATGGAGAACTGAAAAAAAATTTAAAAAAAAATACCGATAACTCAGATCCTGAATATACCCTCCTGTAATAAAAATTTCAATAATTCGGGACTTATCTTTTATCTTATAATTCTGAAAGTCCCGGTAATGTCGAATTGTGTCACTCAAAAGATGTCTACGAATTACAGGATGTTTTTATTTTTACAGATCTTTGTGAGATTTAAATAGAATTATTTTGAAACATTAATAAATATATAGTCAACATTTTTATTGTTTTTTTTTTAAATCAGGCACAAACTTTAAACGATTCCTTTTTTATTGAATTAATTTATAATTCAAATTCACTTATTTAAATAACTATAAATTAAATAACAACTAAATTTCATAAATATTTAAAAAGATATTAAAAAAATAATAAATTCAAATAATATTTAATAAGAGTTATTATTGTGTAGAAAATGGTAATATTAAATGTATTTTCATTTGCACCTATATAAAATTTATTAAACGAGGAAAAACCGCAATAAACAGGCACATTTATTTTTATTTGCAGAAACATACAAAAGTAAAAGCAAGGTTAACAAAAGTTTTACTTTAAAACAGTGGTTGTACTTAGTTAAAGTTTCTAAAATACAAGTTTTAGCCAAAAGCAAAATATTATGAGAAACAATTTTTATATTTGCGTCAATTTCTAGTTTCTCAGTATCTGAAATCTTTGCAAAGTTTTTGTTCCTGTCTGCCACTCACTTTTGTTGGTGTTTGCGTCGTTGCTAATGGCTTGAAAAGTAACCACGATTGTCATTTGCAGAACTCGGTAATTTAATTTATAAAGCAACGCTACTTCGGCGTCGCATTGAAACAATATTTTTTATTTAAAATGTAAAACAATTATTTTTTTATTTCGCTCGCTTTGATGATTCTATTTGAATAAATATAAAAATATTTTTCTTTTTGTATAATATTTTTGATAGAACTATTTATAAAAGGCTAACATAATTTAAATTTATACATTAGCATACAGTTATTTTAAAACAAGTAATAGCAATTAATAATTATAATAAACGACTCGTTACATTCTCCCCCCATGCTACAAAATCGTCCCGATAACGTAGCATAAACCATGATTTGCAGTACTCCTCCCCCTCTGCTACACAAATCGTCCCGATGGTGAAGCAGTACTGTCAGTATTCAAAATTCTTGCTCGTTCTCGTTTTTTCAATCGATATCTCGGTTGCTGGATATGACCTCTAAATAATGTTAAGGATGACGCATAATCTAATGGACGTTCTTTCTCCCCCTGAAGTATAACAGCTCCAATAGCATAGTTGCTCGCATCCATTTTTAACAAAAATTCATCAACTTGACGTTGTATTCTATTTTGGTCCATTTCCGAAAAATGTTTCGGTTCAAAAGTCTTCATTATAGTTTCCAAAGACTTGCTTGGTGCTTCCAAAGACTTGCTTGGTTATTCCAAAGACTTGCTTGGTGATTTCAAAGACTTTCTTGGTTATTCCAAAGACTTGCTTGGTGATTCTGAAGGCTTGCTTGGTATTTCCAAGAATAGCTTGGTGATTCCAAAGAATTACCTGGTATTCAAAAGACGCTTGGTGATTCCAAAGACTTGCTTGGTGCTTCCAAAGCTTGCTTGGTGATTCCAAAGACTTGATTGGTGCTTCCAAAGACTTGCTTGGTTATTCCATATACTTGCTTGGTGATTCCGAAGGCTTGCTTGGTATATCCATATACTTGCTTGGTGATTCCGAAGACTTACTTGGTGTTTCCAAGAATAGCTTGGTGATTCTAAAGAATTACTTCGTAATCAAAAGACGCTTGGTGATTCCAAAGACTTGCTTGGTGATTCTGAAGGCTTGTTTGGTATTTCCAAGAATAGCTTGGTGATTCCAAAGACTTGATTGGTGCTTCCAAAGACTTGCTTGGTTATTCCATATACTTGCTTGGTGATTCCGAAGGCTTGCTTGGTATATCCATATACTTGCTTGGTGATTCCGAAGACTTACTTGGTGTTTCCAAGAATAGCTTGGTGATTCTAAAGAATTATTTCGTATTCAAAAGACGCTTGGTGATTCCAAAGACTTGCTTGGTGATTCCAAAGACTTGCTTGGTGTTTCCAAAGACTTGCTTGGTGATTCCAAAGACTTCCTTGGTTACTGCTTATTCGTTTGTGAGCCACAAGAGCCAAAATTGTCTTCACGGGCAATGCAAACTCCGTAATGCTGCTGTTCAATCGTTATTTTGTTTCCACAAGAGCCGTTATCGTCTACAAGGGAGTCTTTAAGTCCTCTTAAAATTCGCGAGAGCCAATAATGTCTACAAGGGCTATTAACGTCTGCATCAATGTCTAGCAAATACTGTCGTGTAGTGTAGCAGTTTATTACTGCGCAGTTTGCTATTGTAATTAAAAGAGTCACACAGAATAGAGATTTGTTGCGCCAACCAACTCTTTGCACTATCCAATTATTCGATTTAGATACATTAGGAGTGTGTATAGACTAATATTTCAAGTGTATAGGCTAATATGGAAGTACCGCCAGCATAATTGTAAACCATTCGTTTTAACCGAATGAAGTTAGTTGGTACAACTAACTTTTTATTCTTCCAAACTCATGCTAAAATTCTGTGTGTACATTATAAAATATATAACACATTGTATATTAACAGTTTGAATATTATTAAACTAATGGTATGCATCATATTGACCAATTTTAATACCATAAAAATCTGGTCACCATGTTTTGTTCTGGGTGTAGTATGAGTATTTAATTCATTCAAATTAAATTGTGTTTCTGGAATTATAAAAAATGTAATAAATGGACAACGACAACTTGCCCTTTATAATCTGGCGCAGTACTTTGAAATGTATAATCCTTGAAAATGAAATCAAAATACAACCAGAAAATTTTTTTCTCAAAACCCATAGAAATTGGTCAATGAGACAATTATTGATTTAATAGTATACAAAAAATAAAACTTTTCATATAAACTCAATGGCAATGTCATGGTATTTTATAGTTTTTAATGGTATTTTCCGATTAAAATCAATTTATCCAATTGACTATTTTTAATAGTAAAAAACTATTATTTATATATTTTACGCTCATTTTTGTTGTGTCTTTTATCGAAAATAAATGGCCACTTCTATTATATTTTTTATTAGTCAGTAGAAAATGTAAATTTAAAATTCATTCAGTATTGCTAAAGATGGTGTGGTTTTGCTAAAGCTGCACTTATTTCTTGATAAAAATCATTTAATTTTAATAAAAAAATTGTAGAATTCATAATAATGATAAAATGAATATTCTGTTCTTTGGGTTTAGAGATTTTCGCGAGAATTCAGCACAACATAGAAATATACATGGGCAGAGAAGTCTGAACGAAATTATATATGTTTTTTTTTTAACACAATTTTGTGGTTTTTTCACGAACATGATTTTTCACAGAGAAACCGATTACACGACAAGATTCAGCAACCTTTAAGGGTTAAGATGTGAAAATATGGAAAAGTTGGCAACTCTGGAAGTTCCTTTTTTGACTCTAAACTTTCCTTAGAATGACAGAATTAACAGTTTGCAAATGACGATTTCGATTTTTGTATAAATTTGACTTTTTTTCATAATTTTAAGTAACAAATCCTCTACAAAACATTTTTTTAAACTCTGTTTTTTTTTGCATCCATTTTACCGGATTAGCATTTTACCGGATACACATTTCAAATTGCTTTCGAATAATGGCACAATAAAAAAATGGTTTCACTCCAACGAGCATAGGTTTATTTTATCTACGAACAGAAGCAAATATTTATTTTATTCACGAAAAGACACATTTATTTAATTTAACCACGAAAAGAATCTACTCCTTTATATTTTCTTCTAGAACAGAATCATAACTTTTTCCAAAAAACAGAAATACATTTATATTTTATCTATGAACAAAAGCACTTTATTAATTTCGCCACGAATAAGAAACATATATCGTCATTATCATGCCAAAGGGACGAATGTGTAATTTTTGACACTTGCGTTTTTTTTACATTTTTCAAATGTAGTTTTCCTCAAGAATACTGTGTATGTATCGTGTATGGTTTTGTGTGTGGTATTTCTAGCCAAAAAATACAAATCCCAAAGGGCGAATTCGAAATATTGAAAATGTTTGTCATGTCAAAAGAGCGAATCTTTTCGTTTTTTTGCCATAACTTTTTACGGGTACAAGATAAAATAGTGGTGTAAAGCGATAATTTGTTTGTTTTTAAAGCACCTATCGACTGGCATCATTATTTTAAAATATATATATATTTTTGAATTTTTGTTATTTGTAATTTTTTAAATAATGATGCCAATCGATAGGTGCTTTAAAAGTTAACAAATATTTCATTTACATCACTATTTTATCTTGTACCCATGAAAAGATATGTGAAAAATTACAAAAATATTTGCATTTTGATCAGGATATAGCCACACAAAGTCTTATTTATAATTCAGTAAGTTGTCCAACTCAAAAGATATTTTACATACGTTATATTAATTGATAAATAAACCAAAATAATAAAAAAAATTGAACAAAATACAATTTTTACTAAATTTGAAAGCAATTCTAACTTTATAATTCGATTTAAAAACATTTTGAAAAGTGCACATTCGCCCCCTTGTCAGTGGACGATATGTATTTTTGAAGATACCCTAATACTTAGATTTACATAATATTGATGATGGATGTGAGAGTGTTTTTGGATGAAACTATCCAATAGTCAATGGAACATTTGTGAATGAAACTATTCCATTGGGCATACATTCACATTTAGGTATGTCATTGCAGCATGTTTGGCCTAAACTATTGCAACTATCCTATTTGGCTCTAGCCAAATCCCAATGAAACAAATTTAAAAAAAAAAGTCCAATGACACAGTTGGATTCTATGCAAATACCAAAGAATCTGATTTGTCCAACAAAGTTTGCTCTAGTTGCCAAAATAAACTACAGGAAAAAATATATATGCTTTTATTCTGAGCGTAACCATAAATGTGTTTATTACTGTAGCTAAATATAAATATGTTTCTTTTTTTGGCTAAAATAAAATTATGCCTCTTTTCTTGGATATAATAAAAATGTAAATGATTTCGCAGGGAAACTAAACAAATATATTCGAATGAATTTTGAATTATAAATATTTTTAACATAAAACTATATAACATATTTAACAAGAATTTATAATACTTTTAAAGATTTCGCATTATTTAAGATTTTTTTATTTATGAAATGAATTTGGTACTTGGTTGAGTTGGAATAAACAATGTTATTCATATTCTGAACATTTCCATTCTACGGTATATATGATGTTTTACTTTACATTCAGATGTTGTGCTCATATTTTAATGTTTTAATAGTGCTTTCAAAATGTAGTTGCATTAAAAAGTTTCTGTACTTACATTAAAAGTTTTTCATTATAGCCATTTTACATTTCGGTTGTTGTTAATTAAATAGTATTTCTACGTCTTTTTCAGACATGTTTTAGCGTTACAGTTTGAGCAGGTATTTTAATTAAATTAATAGTTTTCTAATTAAAATTTTATTTTTAATATTTAATTAAGAAATTGTTTTATATTACAAAAAATCAGTATATACAGTTTAAAATATAGGTAGTTGTTTTAGGAACCACCGTAGTAAACAGTAATCTCTATGACATTTTTTAATATGATAAAGATCAATAATCTGTTGTGACTCTAAACAAGTTTTTATACAATGCTATAAAAATAAGATTAAGGTTCTTAGAAAAAAATAGCAAAACAACTTCGAACAGTATAGTTTGCAAAGGACAAAATACCTTTTAAAGTACGTTGTAAATAACATCAAAAAACAGATAATCTTACGTAATACAATACTGGATGCTACATCGTTCGTAGGAAGTTTTTTTATACTACACGCTGCAAAAAAAAGTGCGCTCCCAAACATAATTTTGCAGGCATTACATATATTTTTGGAGCCTTATACAAACAAAAGTATTATTTCATTGCCAAACATTATTATAATAACAGCCAAACATACTTTTGTTTTCATTCAAACATATTTATGTTCAGAATGAATAATTTGCGGCGTTATTGCAAACATACACTAAGAAAACAAGATGTTTATGAAAGTCTGTTTAAATTTACGCCTTGTAGCAAATATTCAAACATCCCATAAGTTTCAATAAAGTTGCAGCAAAACTATTAATATTTTTTAAATATAACATATATGCAGATAGTTACGAGATGTTTGCCACAACAGCAATGATAATTGAGATATTTACAGTTGACTGATAGCAAACATCCTGATTTCTTGGATATTTGCAACAAAAATCTCGAGTTATTTTGACATTTGACTTCTATAAAAAAAAGGAAAATGACGTACTTTTTCCTTACGCTCGATTTGTCCACAACAATTAAGTTAATCCAATAGTGTAAAAAAGTGTCAACATATATATTACATTTTAAAGGTAAAAGTGAAAATAAAATTTCCAGGGATTGAAATTATCAAGACGTAATGGAAAATATTTCTTTTCAGAGTTTACTTTGTTGATAGCAGCACAGGCAAACTTGGCTATTCCGCGAAGAAGTCTCAAGTCATTGTACAATTTTAACTTCGAAGGATTTATAAACGCGATGATGATGTATAACCAAGATACTGTTAACATTTTAGAATAAATAAAAATACATTTGATTCATATTATTTTAATTCATTAAAAATTACTCCGCGAATTCTAATGGAGCAAATATCCAAATATTCATCAACTATTTTCCTATTTGTAAGATGTTTAATTGATGGTTGCCATAAATAATCGTATATTTGAAAGATGGTTGCCAGCAATATTTATCCTATTTTTCAGATGTTTGTCTCAAAGCCGATCTAAATAATTTGTAAATAACTTGATATTTAGGGCTGTTTGAATGTGAAAAACATTTTATTTACATGTAAACATATTTATGTTTACATTTAATTTTAATGTAAAAAAAGTAAATTTAGTGCTAATATCTTCTTTACACAATATTCATTTTAAACTTTTATTTTTTTTATTACACATCTTTTATTTATACTTAATAATTTTATTTCCATCTATTGTTTCTATTTTGAGTTCAGTGAATTACGGATGAATTGGATATTTCACAAACAGCCACTATCTGGTATTAACCTTAATTGGCACTACTTATACAAAATCTTCCACCAAAAAGAACTTTTGAACTATATGAAAAGTATTAATGTGAGTGTTACTGAAAGCTAAAAGTAGACAGCGTTATTATTTAATTGTGATTTCGTAATGCCAAACATACTTATAATCAAAATAATGCTATTACTTTTAAATTCGTTGTCACCCAGTAACAATCACGAATAACCAAATACATATAATTCAAAGAACCTTTTATTGACGTTGGGTGTGTTAAATAGCGGAAATATCAAACATAAATATATTAATATCTGATGAAAAATATATATGTTTCTACAGAAACATTAATATAGTAAATTCATGTAAATCAGCGATTAAAGCAATTTATGTTTAAATATCGTATAATAATATTTCAATCTGAACATAATAATCATACAATTCAATTATAATGTAATCATATTTTACTCCTAATATTTATATGGTGATTTCGAATTACTTTATAATTACATTCAAACATATCCAAACAAATCTTTTCTATCCGTGTATGTATTCGAACATAAACATTACTTTATTTTAAATATCAGAGAGTTGAAAATAAAACAATATTGTTCTGCAAAGATAGCACTTTTAACTGAAAATTATATTTCTATAGAAATTTTATTCTGAACAAAAACAAAGACAGAAATTCCAGAAATTGAATTTTTTTTGTATTAAATGAAATAATAACGACGACGATATTCACAAGTAAAAATGTGGAACGTAAAACATTTCGTTGATATTGTCATAACCTTATGAAATGATATTTCAACGAATTTTGGTATGGCTTTAATTAAAATTATATTATTTAAAACTAATATATTAAATAACAATAAATAACGAATGTAGTAAATCTAGTTAAATAACCTACATTTATGTATTTGTTTTAAATATTTTAATATTACTACATTTATTAATTCTTAAATGCATTTGCATTAATACATTTTCTTTTTTTTTATATACAAAATAACTACAGAATTTAATAAAAATAAATGCAGATGTAGTATTTTATCGTATAAATAAATATTAAATGTAGTAATTTTTAATACAAATGTTTTCCATATGAAAAACCAAAATCAAATACAATTAATTTTGTACGTAAATTAAATGACCATTAAAGAAATGGTAGTATGTATTTGATTTTTGTATTTTTCTTTAATTATTTAAAATTCGTGACACGTTGGACGTACTGCGAAGTAGGCACGGCACGTACAAACGACAGACAAGCAAAGCGACAACGAAACTCGTTGAAGGCAGAATAGAAAAAACATCATTTTTCACAAGCGCATATTATTCATATTTGGTATAAGTGTAAAGCAACGTTTTTAAATTTTTGTGATTTCTGTAATTGATGATGATCAGTACAATATATTTGTTATATATTCCACACCAAATCGACCAGCGCACAGTGTGCCTAAACGCTCTTAAATCGTGTGAAATTCAATATTTTCGGAACCACTCAACCCGATTTTAAAAATTTAAAAAGTGTTGTACAGAGAGAACTTAAGTTTTAAAATTGGATCTTTGTATCTGTAATGGTTATGAAGATAAAAATCAATAAAATTGAGATTTATTCATGAACAAATTTTCCAAAATTGTAAAAAATCCAAAAGTTATCCGATTTTTAAAATACTTTTGTTTATGGAAAGCTTACATTGAGATCTAAAGAAAATGTGCTTACAGGGGAAATATGTTCATTAGTTTTAAATTCATTAGTTTTAAAGAAAAAGACTGGAACATGATTTTTTTTTTAATTTTTGAATACTTTACTTTATATATTTATACATAGATTATTACTTTTATTATGAAATCAAAACTTGTATGGGACTTGTATAAACAATTAACACATAAATCATAAACAGAAAACTGTTTTTAAATATCTCAAGTGGTTTAGTAAATATAAAATTCTAAAGTCGAAAATGTTTTTAATTTTAAATTTTTCATTTTTTTTTTTTTGGAAAATTGGACTTTAAAAAGAGCTATCAACAGAGTTTCCATCATTTCTACTTTAAGAGATATTAAAAAATAAACAACAATAGAAATGTGATTTTTGGCCCATTCTATGTAAATTTGAACCACTGTATCTCTGAAAGTAGTGGTCGAAAAAATATAAAAAATTGGTCAATGCATGTCTCAATAACCTTTATCAGTTGCCCAAATTTCATTGAAATCGAAATGGCAAAATCTCAAATTTTAGTTTTGTTGGTCGATTTGGTGTGGAATGACCCATATATAGTTTATCGAGTCCATCGAACATTATTTATTGAGATGAATAAATTTGTGAACTTTTAAATAAATACGGAATGTAGTAACAATTAATACAGCTGTAGTAATAATTTAAAAATTATTTTTTTATATAAAATAACTACAGAATGTATTAAAAATAAATGATGATTTAGTATTTTATGATATATATATATATATTATGATATATATATATATATATATATATATATATATATATATATATATATATATATATCATAAAATACTAAATCATCATTTATTTTTAATACATTCTGTAGTTATTTTATATAAAAAAATAATTTTTAAATTATTACTACAGCTGTATTAATTTTTAATACATTCCGATTTATTTAAAAGTTCACAAATTTATTGATCTCAATAAATAATGTTCGATGGACTCGTAAATTTTGTATATAAGTGTATTCAATTTATGTAGTTGTTTTCCATACGAAAAACAATCCTTAATTTTTCTACATCAAAACTACTAATTGTAGAAATCGCATTTTAGAAATCACAGTCTGTTAAATTTTTTTAATTAATTAAGACTACTTCTGCAAATGGCTGGTGTTCTGCAATTTAGCCAATTAATTTTACTAATAAACTTTTGAAGTGGCTGAAGCTCATTAAAGATTTTCATGCTATGCTTCGAAGGCATTGACATTGATTAACGCATTCATTTGATATTGGTCCAAAAATATATTTATTTATTATACCTATAAAAACATTGTTTTCGGCAGGCGGTCAGGCATATATTTGATGTAGGCATTAAAAACAGTCACAAAAGGATGAGCACAAAAGCAGACATGTCATTGAGCATTATTAACGGCACGGGAGCTAAGTCCAATAACCGACATTAAACTGACAAAGTGTTATGCTTGATAAACTCTTATGTAACATTTTATTACAGCCCTATGTAATCTGAAGAGGGTGTGAAATTATTATATACTGCCAAATGTATTTTTAAAGGTATTGTTGACACCATTCGTTCATTTAGGAAATATTCTGACATTTCTGTATGTTTATAATATTAGCGGAAAAACATTTCATTGACCTATATGAAAACTTAAACTTTTGAAAATTGTTTGTAGAAATTTTATATAAACATTTAAAATGTAAAAGACATTGATACATGCCACCAATTTAATATATCGTCTAACTAATATTTTTACAATTTTACAATTATTATTCTAATTACATAATTATTATCATAATTAATACAAAGAATTGAGAATTATGTTTCATAAATGACTAAATTATCATTCGAATTGAAAAAATTATGAAATTAAGTAGATGAGTCACTATGTTTATAAAATGCGTGTTTGCAATTATAATATGTTTGTTGCAATCTTATTTAACCATAGATGTCAACAAGTCGCAGTCAACGGCAACACTAGTTGTGTGTTTGAAATGCTTAATAGGGACAAAAAGTTGAGTTTTTTTATAGTAGTTCATAGTGATAATATTATATTTGTCACAAATTAATAAATGATTGCAACCATTTTACAGGAAATTCATAATTTTATTTTATTATAATTGTAAATGAAGCATTTATGTTTCCTATGTATTGAAAAAGTTTACAAAAATTCAAACATTTCAGGTATTTGTTGTTCATAGTAATAAAATATATTTTCCACAAACATAATAATACTTTGCAATTTATATTATTTTCGTAATATTCTGAAAGCATTTTTTGATTATTTTTTTTAGTTTAAAATATTTTTGTTTTTATATAATTGAAAAATTATATATTATTTAAATAACATTTTCGTTTATAACGTTTGTTGCAAATAAACTAAACATATTTGTCCATTTGTTGGAAATAAATTAACCCCCAAACGTTTTACATAGCTGTACAAGAGTTATCGAACAATCTTTGTTGAAAAAATTTATAATACGCGCAAATAATTGATATATTATATGTTTGCAATGATAAAATATGTTTACCGCAAACATACATCGATTGTAACACTTCTATATTAGTTTATGAATTTTATAAAGGGTTTATTGCTTTTATTGTCTTCATTAAAAAATGTATAAAAAAACGCCAGAACAGAGGTGTTTGATGTTTAATGGTATAAAATATGTACACCGTAAACATTGTATGAATGCAAGCATTGTATTGATATTAATATATGATGCCTTTATTTGTTGTTCACTGGGATATAATATGTTTGTCGCAAACATAATATAAATGCAATACATTTTTCATGAATTTCAAACATAATAATAAAAATGTAATACGCGCAAATAATTTCTTATTATTTGTTCACAATAATAAAATATGTTTACCCCAAAGATAATTGATTGCAACTCTTCTACATTAGTTTATAAATTTTATTTTAATATATATTGCCTTTATTGCTTTTATTGTCTTCATAGAAAAAATGTATAAAAAGCGCAATAATAAATGCAAAACATTTTTCATGAATTTCGTAATTTTTTCTATAATATATCAATAAACGATGCATTTATTTTGTTCACAGGGAAAAAGTATGTTTGATGCAAACATAATATAAATTTGCAAGCTTTTTACATAAATTCCACAACAAACTTTATGTGATATCGGGTGATCCTATGCAAATATATTTTATAATTGCAAAATAGTGAGGTATTTGTTGTTAACAGTGTTAAAATATGTTTGCTTCAAACACAACATGATTGCAAGCATTTTACATGAATTTAGTAATTTTTTATTATTGATTAAACTTCGATAAACTTGTTATTTATGGTAACGATCTAATATATAATTGATTGCCATCATATCAAGTTTGCCACTGATTATTTTTTTAACTGCAGATATATACTATGTTCAATCAGCAAGAAGAAGAAATTGTCTCTTTTTCTGCCAACATAAACAATATTTCAATTATCAAAACAAATATAAATATACTTCTTCCTTAGTAGACATAAATTCAATTACAACAGAAATGAAAGGAAATTATTTGCAGCTGCGCTACCTTTAATTAAAAGTGAATTCCAATATAATTTAGTCACATAATCAATTAGTTGATCGATTATTATATCAGGACGAAAATAATTAAATTCTCAGCCGTCTGCCTGAAGCAGATAAGTACATATTGCGTAACACCTACTAGTACTTCAGATAGATGCGTGAATAAGTAACCGATAGCAATGAACTGTCTGTCGTATGGTGCACTAAACAGAACACAAAAGACCGTAACAAAATCATGACATAAAACTGTGTAGACAGCACTTTGTGAAGTGTCCTTTATCACTATGGCTACGTCATTATGTAAACAGCCAGTTGAAACAATCTAACGCGAGGTCGCAATTAAATACTGCTGTGGTTTTCAGGCATATTACAAACCAGCCTTCAATTGTGCGTATTGCAATAAGCTGCACATGAAAGTTTTTAATTAAATTCGGTTCAATTAAATGTCATGCAAAATTACAAAGAAAAGCGCAACTCATTAATTATAATTTGTGCACAGCATATTCAACAATTGTTTTTCAAATGCACAATATTCGATGTGTCACTGTTGCTACTGACACTGTCTGAACCCAACAAACCAAATGATACCTTTGAAAGGCATAAATTTTCATTTTTGATAATTTATAATTTTACTAGAACAACTTACCTAAAACTATATTTATAATAATAATAATAGTTTGGCGCTACAGTTCTGTATAGAACTTCGGCCGAGCTCTCTCACCATTTTGAGCTGTGCGTGTTATATTTGTACTCAAAGTGGTGGGACCTACAGTTTATTGCCGAATCCGAACGGCGGGTGCGGGAGCTTTTTCATAGGCAATGGTTTTACTCTCGTAGGTTTGCCATTTACTGACGAGAGGTAGCGCGGTATAGAAAAATGTTTCTATGAAAAGATGTTGTTAGCCCCAGTCCAGGCTTGAACCGGGGACCTTTCGGCTCGCAGTCCAACGCACTAACCACTGAGCTACCGCGGCTACTATATATTAGTTCATATATACTATATTTTAGTTCATGTATTAATCGGTTTTTCACATTCATTCAAATGTTTTTTTAATGAAATCGATAGTATTTTTAAAATTCAGATTAATAATTACAATATTATTTAATATAAAGGTATAAATACTATTGTTTTAATGTTTTTTTGAATTTTTACTTTTATAATAAAGGGTTTTTCAAATGGGACGCTACAAAGGTAGTCAATTTTAATAATTTCGACTCGTTGTTGACTCGTATATCTTTCCATCGTGAAATGGCAAACCTTACTGAAGAGAAATGTGTAAAGTACGGTAAGAAATATGGCGTCGTTTGCTGTAGTTGTCACTCTACTTTTGTAGCGTCCCTGTTGAAAAACCCTTAAAAAAAACCTTGTAGTGCTTTTATTGAAAAACCCTTTATTTTATTTTTTTAATCGAATTTAAAACTTATCCGCAAACGGTTTGTACCAAAAGTAGTGCATATTATAAATGTTTTGCTGTAAGGAAAATATTTGTTTAAACCTTTAAATAGCAGCAGAGTATGTATTTTCCCAACACCAACCTCATATTATAAAATATTCTTTCATTTTACGTTCTCTCTTGTGCACTTCATAGTGCGTATATTTTTAATTAATCGTCTATTAATTAAATTTTATTATTGTGCTTTCACATTTTTTTCCCCCACTTTATATTTGAAGTAATGGTTTTAATGTTGCGTATACGTCAAGGGTAACCACAGCGCATATACTATATGTATTCTCTCGTGGTAACACCTGCCGTATACGCAACATGTATTTCATATTGTTCGGAATTTTTTTTTTTTTTGGTTGCAAATTTTTTGTGTTGACTGCAACAGTTTATATGAACATTTTTTTTTAATTAATCGCTTTATGTACCACGCATTAACATCTTGAAATACTTGGCTAATGAAGTAATTCAAGATATTCTACTGAGAAAAATATTTACTGATGATTTATGAATAAGATATTCATAAAACATACATATATATTACATTTTTTTATTTATGAATTATATATTATAATACTCAGCAAATGCAAAATTCATCGATTCTAAATCACTATGTATTTATTAGGAATAGGATTCATCAATTATACAAATTTTAATCGAAATTATAAATCGAAATTATAAACATTTATTCATAACTTGTGTGATTATTACATATGTTTGTTTTAAATGCGTAAACCACAGCGTAGCTCCAGCCAGAAAACCAATAAAGTAAGTGAATCAAGTGAATAAATGACATTTGAAAAGAAATGCACAATTTAACAGACATATATGTTTAAGTGAAGCATTCTTTCATATTTTTTAATGCTTGTCTTCTTTGTCTACGGGCTTATTGTATTCTCAAATGTGATATTTTGCCCTGCACTATTTGAATTTGGTTTTCCATCTGGAGGCCACGGATATTCGGCACAATGTATGAAATTTTAATCATGAATAATAAATCATAAAATGTATTCCAGAACTTATTTCAATTACTCAAGGCTTATGAATATATTGTACATAAAACATGAATATGCTTAAGTATGATATTATTCGATTAATCATAACAATCGATTTTTACTAAAATCATATATTATGAACTAGCTGGACCCGTGCACGACTTGTGCAAAGATTTTGTGAATGCAAGGATATGGAGCAATTTTATTAATATAAAAAACATTATTATTACTTATATCAGGAACCCGTGCTTCGCTGTGGACGTTTTTTTATTGGATTTGTTAATGTGGTAACCGAAACAAAAATAATTCTCCGCCAAAACAACTTTTCCCAAAGACCATTCTTTCTCAGACTGCGCTTCCAAGTAGAATTCTTACCGTAGAATATTTCGCCGTAGAATTCCTCCCATTAAAAATCTTCCCCGTAAAATTCATCCCCATAGAACGCTTTCCCGTAGAATTCTACACGGTAGAATTCTTCCGTAGAGTTTTTCCCAGTAGAAGTTTTAGTGTGGTGAATTTGAGTGTGGTGAGTTTCGTTGTGGTGAGTTTAGGTGTGGTGAATTTTGATGTGCACAAAACAACGCAATGGTCGAAATGATCATTTTACAAAAAAAAAAAAATGTTCGACAAAACAACAATGTTCGAAAAAGTTAAAAAAAAAATGTTGGTCAACAAAAAGAACGCAATGGTGGAAATCACCATTTTCCAAAAAAAAAATATTCGCCAAAATGTCGAAAAGAAAAAATTTTCCATTTTACAAAAAAAAAAGTATTCGACAAAAACAACAATGTTCGAAAAATTAAAAAAAAATATGGAACAAAAAAAATTGGAGGACAAAAATAACGCAAATTTTACAAAAAAAAAAAAAAAATGATTCGACAAAAACAACAATGTTCGAAAATAAAATGTTTTGTTAAAAATATTATTGAACGACAAAAAGAACGAAATGGTCGAAATCACCATTTAAAAATGTTCGAAAAATTTTGTTAAACATTTATTTGGACGACAAAAACAATGCAATGATTATAATTAAAAAAAAGGACAAAAATAACGCAAATTTTACAAAAAAAAAAAAAAAAAATTATTCGACAAAACAACAATGTTCGAAAAAGTTTGAAAAAAATGTTGGTCAACAAAAATTACGCAATGGTGGAAATCACCATTTCCAAAAAAAAAATATTCGCCAAAAACAATGTCGAAAAGAAAATTTAGTTTTTGTTTTTGATTTGTTTTTGTTTTTAATTTGTTATTCTTTTTCTTTTTTTTTTTTGTTTTTCCTTTATAGTTTTATGTTATTGCTTTTGTTTTTATATTTTTGTTTTTGCTTTTGTATTTTTGCTTTTAAATATTTTTTTTTGTATTTAAGTTTTTTGTTTCATGTTTGTAGCTGGTGAATGTGCCGAGTTATATGGTTTTGAGTGTTTAGGTTGTATGGGATGTGCCACGCACCTTTGTTCAATCCCGTCCATATATAGCCTATCATTCCTTCTAGACCTCATCGAATCTGTGGTATTTCGAAAAAATCGGATCAGCCGTTTAGACGGAGACTTAGACGGAGCTCTAGCATCTTGTATAAATATATTTCGTAACTTTACTAAAGCACATTCGAACTGGATATCGTAAGGTTAAAAAAGGTATCGCAAAAATTACATATCGGCAGAATACACCGTTTAACAGTTGCTCCACAATTGGTTAATTTAAAATAATTGTAAATTATACAAAAGTAACACACAAAACCATTAGTGTTACAATAAACAAAATATTTTTTCGTAAATTTAACTTTCTTAATTTTAACTTAATTTTTAAATTATATCTTTACAATAAATTGGTGTACTATTATTCGAATAAATGATATGAAGCACTAAATGAGAAAGAAGAATACAGTTTTTTAAAGTTGATAAATTATTTTCGTAAAATACATGAATATTAGGCATAAATACATTTCGTAACTTTACGAATTTTCAGTTCTACTATATTCAATTTTTTTATTGATTATTTTTACGAATTATTTTTTCATACATATACTACATACACTATAAAGCATTGATTTTTTTTATTTTTGTTTAAAGTTATTATAATTTTTTTTTTTTTGTCATAACCATAGCCTTTATCATTTTTCACTTGTGTTGGTTGAATTCATATCTGATTATGCAAATTAATTGTCAACATGTGCTCGATTATAAAACACAAATAATATTTTAATTAAAAACAACTGACAAATACTTGTTTGTTCATGTATTTTTTATATTTATGTACATATGCTTTTCCTATGAACTATTACCTTTTTTTTATTGCTAACCTTGTTTTCAAATGTATTTACTGCAATTTAAAGTATCATTTTAATATTCAATTCCATGGAACACACTTCAGCGCACGATATAGTTCTTTTTACAAACCACAAACGTGTCTTTGGGAATTGCAATAGTTTCGCAAATTAGTAACAAACAGGAATAAATTGTTCTCAAATGAACACAAAGCTCTTAAATTGTATAATGCACTGGTCAGAAAATATTTCATTATACAACCAAATTATACAAAATATGTATATTAAAGTACCTACTAAGTGCCAACATTTAAAATGTGGTTGTACGACTGAGCTGTGTGTGAAACATTAAAACGTTGCATTTGAAACAATATCCCAAATATATTTTCATATATTATAGTCAGAGCACTTACTGGTTGATTTACAGTGCTTCGTATTAATAAATATTTAAGGGCACTCTTGCAAAGTGGCCATGTATTTCGCATGTATTTCGCAGTCTTAATGAGTCAATATTGTTCTGCACAAAGACCTCTCTACATTTTACGGGAATTAAGCATATACATAAGAATCTTTTACCTTTCTGACAAATGTATATTTCATTGCTATTAAAAAAAAAATATTGAAGTGTAATTTATCATTTTATTAAGTCGCATATATTATTTTTCCATGCGTATGGGTGAAATAGAATTACAGAAAAGTCCTCTTTGGTGCACAGTGAGTGAAAAGAAATGATTATAGCATGATTGTAGCAAACAAATTGAAACTGAAGAAGTCACTTATAATGGATATCATAAAAACTTAAAATCGAAAAGGTCAATCATTCAATTATTTCCCAACGTCAGGTTATTTATATATATATGTATATATATATATATATATATATATATATATATATATATATATATATATATATATATATATATATATATATATATATATATATATCCGTTATAGCCTTGTTTGCAAAAGAAGCACCGTTATTAAAAGAATGTGTGGTACCAAAACTGGAATCGTAACCCATATATATACTTTTTTTTGTTGGTTGGAATCGGAACCTTTAATTTCAAAATCTTGTAATCGAAACCGATATGTTAGTCCCTGTCAGAGTCCGAAAAGAATCGGAACCGTTTCGATTTTGGGAACCGGAACCGTTATTATTAAAATATACGTGGAGCCGCAATCGGTGCCCATTCATTTTTTTTTTTATTGGAACTGAAATCGGAGCCGAACATCTATTACAAAAATCTTGAACCAGAACTAGAACCGACATTCCAAAGAGTTTTCGTCCCCCTGCTTTAAACATCCTAATTTTTCTTATATTTGACTACACATTCGAGTGACCCAAAGGTAATAGAGCAAAATGGACTTCAACAACCTCGTATTATTTTTGTTGCACTGTATTAAATTATTGCAACCAATTAACCATATAACTAAATAAAAAATATACTTTTATATGGTATATATATTAAGGACTGCGTCGAATAAAATTGTCCGTTACATATCTTCCTATAATGTGCTATTGCAAGATTCAAATTAAAAAATTTGATCATAGTAGCTCTGAATTAAATGGCAGAAAATAATTTGTGTCAGTTATAGTCAATACAAAATTTCTTTAACGCGAAAATAGCAAATGAACTGGAAGTGCGAGAAAATATGATTAAAATTTTTCAAAAACACCTAGTTGGTCTTTTAAAAAAATTGCCAAGGAGGTAGGGGCTAACCGTAAGACCATTTCTCGCGTTATCAAACCGCTTTAAGGAAAAAAAAAGGCCCACATGATCGTGTAAAGTCGAAGAAGGTTGTGAATATTTTAAAGAAAGATTCAAGCATATCCGGAAGGAAATTGGCGAGAAAGACGGATTGCTCAGAATCGTTCGTGCGCAGGACTAAGAAAGAAGCTGGGCTGAAGACGTAAAAGGTCCAAAAAGTTCCGGATAGAAATGCCGTCAAGAATGAAACCGCAAAACAACGAGCTAAAAAGCTGAACCAAGATTTTTTTAAAAAATTCGATTGCTGCATAATGGACGACGGAACTTATGTTTTAGCAGACTTTTCTCAGCTACCTGGGCAGGAATTTTATACAGCCGATTCTCGAGAAAATGTCGCTGAAAAATTCAAATAAAAAAAAATGACAAAATTCCCAAAGAAATTCCTTGTTTGGCAGGCAATTTGCAGTTGTGGAAAATGGAGCAGCTCATTCGTGACATCGGGTACAATTAATAGCGAAATATATGTGAAGGAATGCTTGCAAAAGAGATTGCTTCCATTTTTACGCCAACATGAAGTGTCCACAGCAAAACGGCCTTAGAGTGGATCCAACAAAATGCAGTTATTTTGGTGCCCAGAGAAGCCAATCCACCAAACTGTCCAGAACTCAGGCCGATTGAGAGATACTGGGCTTTAGTAAGAAGGGAGATGAAGACAACAAAAAAGTCGCCAAAGACCTTCAAGACTTTAAAAGAAAGTGGTCTTCAGCAGCTGTGAGGGTGTTGGACGCTACCATTACAACATTAATGGAAGGGGTTCCGGAAAAATTAAAACTTTTTATTAAAAAATATTAATTTCTGGGTTTTTATATATTTTTTTTTAAATCTAAAAATAATTTGCAAAATAAAATATTTTATTCTATAAAAATTCGATTACTAGATTTCTAGATTTTTTCATTTTTGTAGCGGTCAATTTTATTCGACGCAGTCCTTATATATTATTATATCGTCACTGTCATATCAAAGTGGCGAATGTGCATTCTTAAAAATGTTGGGAAATGAAATTTTAAAGTTTGAAGTTTTTTTTTCTATTATTTTGGTATATCCATCAATTTTTATAACGCATATAAAATATCTTTGGATTTGGACAACTAACCGAATTAAAAATATGGATTTTGTGAGGCTACACCCTGACCAAAACGCAAAATATTTTTCTTTTTTAAGCTGTATCTTTTTATTAGTTATTAGTGCAAGCTAAAATAGTAATGTGATGGCATTTATTATTTGTTTTCAAAACTCCTATCATTATTTAAAAAAAATACTAAACATTTTTCTTGCAAATGATAAAAATTCAAAAAAATATTTTAAAATAATGATGATGCTATAAAAACAAACAATTAATGCCTTTACAGCATTATATTTTCTTGTACCAGTAAAAAGTTATGACAAAAAAACGTAATGATTCGCCCTTTTGGTTTTGTCTTTTGTGGCTTGAAATATCCAACCAAACCACACACGATTTTGGCACAGTATACAAAAATGTCGCCACTTTGGCATGATAGTGACGATATGTATTCATAATTTTCAAAATAGTTCTTAGGTAAAAACCATAACCAACCATAAAAAACCATAAATAACTATTTAACTATATTTCCATTTGGTTTTCAACTGAGAGATATTATTATTCAAAAAAAATATAAAGCTCTTTAATTGAGAGATATTTTTATTTAAAAAAATAAAGGTTTTGGTTGACAGATAATTTTTATTTTATATAATTAAAGGTCTTTGGTTGAGAGTTATGTGAAAACTTTTTTTAAAGGTTTCGGGTAATGGTTGTTAAAATTGAATTGGTCTCATTTATAGGGAATTTTTTGTTGTTGCAGAAATTCATTGGAGAAACGTCAAAATTTGTTGTTAAATAAGTTGATTTCTGACATTGCATTGTTATTATCGTTCAAAAACGATTTTTACTGCCTCTTTCTTTATTTCGAAACGAAAGACAATTAGACGAAAGTGACGAAAGTTTTTAAAGTCAAATAACATAAAAATCTAAATTTGTGTGATGAGATTTTGATGTCAAATTTTCGTTTCGTCGTCCGTTTCGAAATACAGAAAATGGGTATTAATCATGATACAATTATTCAAGGTGAAGTATTAGAGTTCTTATACTTCTTAGGCGTCCCGTGCTTCTGTCAAACGCCTGCAGTGTGCCTCTCACAAAATTTTCCAGTGCGCCTCTCACAAAACATTTTGTGAGAGGCGCACTGGGATACTACTACCTTGTTATTGTATCATGGGTATTAATAACATTTTTATTCGAAAATTTTCGAACATTGTTGTTTTTGTCAAATCATTTTTTTTTCTTTGGAAAATGGTGATTTTGACCATTGCTTTATTTTTTTCATTCATCTAACATAAGGACTGCGTCGAATAAAATTGTCCGCTACCAAAATGAAAAAATCTAGTATCGAATTTTTATAGAATAAAATATTTTATTTTGCAAATTATTTTTAGATTTAAAAAAAAAAATATAAAAAACCAGAAATTAATATTATTTTATAAAAAGTTTTAATTTTTCCGGAACCCCTTCCATTAATGTTGTAATGGTAGTGTCCGACACCCTCTCAGCTGCTGAAGACCACTTTCTTTTAAAGTCTTGAAGGTCTTTGGCCACTTTTTTTGTTGTCTTCATCTCCCTTTTTACTAAAGCCCAGTATCTCTCAATCGGCCTGAGTTCTGCACAGTTTGGTGGATTGGCTTCTCTAGGCACCAAAATAACTGCATTTTGTTGGATCCACTCTAAGGCCGTTTTGCTGTGGACACTTCATGTTGGCGTAAAAATGGAAGCAATCTCTTTTGCAAGCATTCCTTCAGATATATTTCGCTATTAATTGTACCCGATGTCACGAATGAGCTGCTCCATTTTCCACAACTGCAAATTGCCTGCCAAACAAGGAATTTCTTTGGGAATATTGTAATTTTTTTTTTTGATTTGAATTTTTCAGCGACATTTCCTCGAGAATCGGCTGTATAAAATTCCTGCCCAGGTAGCTGAGAAAAGTCCGCTAAAACATAAGTTTCTTCGTCCATTATGCAGCAATCGAATTTAAAAAAAAAAATCTTGGTTCAGTTTTTTATAGCTCGTTGTTTTGCGGTTTCATTCTTGACGGCATTTCTATCCGGAACTTTTTGGACCTTGTACGTCTTCAGCCCAGCTTCTTTCTTAGTCCTGCGCACGAAAGATTCTGAGCAATCCGCCTTTCTCGCCAATTTCATTCCGGATATGCTTGGATCTTTCTTTAAAATATTCACAACCTTCTTCGACTTTTCACGAACGTGTGGGCCTTTTTTTTACCAGAACATTTCTTCCGATCAATACTCAGGTCTTCCTTAAAGCGGTTGATAACGAGAGAAATGGTCTTAGGGTTAGCCCCTACCTCCTTGGCAATATTTTTAAAAGACCTACTAGGTTGTTTTTGAAAAATTTTAATTATATTTTCTCGCACTTCCACTTCGTTTGTCATTTTCGCGTTGAATAAATTTTGCATTGACTATAACTGACTCAAATTATTTTCTGCCATTTAATTCAGAGCTACTATGATCAAATTTTTTTAATTTGAATCTTGCAATAGCACATTATGGGAAGATATGTAACGGACAATTTTATTCGACGCAGTCCTCAGTTGTTTTGTAATTTTTTTTTTTTTTTTTTGAAATGTTGATTTTGAGCATTACGTTGTTTTTGTCGTCCAACATTTTTTTAAAACAATTTTTTTTCGAATACATTTCTTTGGAAAATGGTGATACGTCCATTGCGTTTTTTATACGTCCAAAAATTATTTTGTTAATAAAAATAATTTGATTTTTTAATTTTTAAAATTTTTTGTTTTTGTCGATAAAAAATATCTAATTTTTGATTATAGGGTTTTATTTACGTATATACCAAAATTTTTAATCAAAAGTTACCATCAATCTGTGGTCCAGAAATATTGGGAGTCATCTCAAAAGAGAATTGTGCATCAACGCTTCTCAGCTTTTCAAAAATTACTAATGAGAGTTATATTTTGTTAACCCTTATATCTCTCATTGTTCAACCGCAACCGAAATTTTTAAAAAAATAAAGGTATATCTCAGTCCAAAACCTTTTTTTTTTGCTGTTTTTCTTTAATTTTCGTTTTATCACCGATTGTTTAATAAATGAGTTATTCAGGATCCTCCGAAAAGGTTAATCTTTATCACTGACCTCTAGTGAAAACAAAGAAAAGTCCAAAACAAATAGGCAACTACAAAAATAATAATCCATTTAGAGATAAACAAAATAATTCATATTTAATATATTATTATAGAATATATTTTATTTGTTTTAATTTTCATTACATATATAAATATTTCATTGTAATAAATACCAAGTCTCTTAAATTAGTCTCCACAGTTCACGATAATATAACAATAATATATTGTAAATAATTACTTTTCTCTAACAAATATACATAATACAACTAATACTAGAATAGAGAAATATTACTTACGATAAATTAGAATAAAAATGTTTTAACAAAGTTTTAGATTTTCATATGAGACATATATAATTTTTGCATTCCTATGTCACACATAGTATTTTCACATTTAAATGGTGCATTTTAAAATATATTTTTTTTAAAATATAGATTATACACCAACTATAGATATACAAATATTTTAATAAGCTAACCTTTTCCACTGAGTCTACCCGACATCATATTGCAGCATTCATTAATATTTCGTTCAGCACAAACTTAATAAGGATTATTCTGTATAAACAAACAACCAAATGATAATCTGTGTCATGACCAACCATAGAAGACATCAAATAAACTTCATTTATTACTGTGCTGTGAATTGGCATATTTAGTAGGCACCTACATCATGCGTTTATTACGCTGTATTTGCGAAACATAATCCCTCAATGATATTAGCTCATTCGACAGGCTGAAAGGAAAACTTTAATAAATAGATACATAAAACACAGGACATACATCGCTCGTCAAATATAGGCAACTAAATTTGAGAGGGTATATTTAGTTTTTCGATGTATTGGGACATAATGTAAATATTACAAATTTTACTATAAAATATCATTAGATATATATATTATTTAAAATTATTTAGTATTATTAATTAAAATAAATGTTTATTTCAAATAAATTTGCTATGATATGTGCTCAATTTGTAAAATGAGATGTTTTTTCCTAAATATCACTCACTACATAACATGATTTTCAACATGGACATCACATACATTTATTCTAAATAATTCGCTGGTGCTAATTTTGGCTGCATACTCGGTTTTTTCCTATTACGTAATGTTTTTGAGAAAATTGCAATTGTATTTTTCTATTCGTTCTCACCACTACTTAATAAAAAAACTATAGCACTGTTGAACTAATTTAACACTTGAATGCAATTTCGCTTTTAAATGCCAGAACTAATTTTAATATACAAGTGAATTTTAATATTCCAAAACGTTTTTAAGATAATTTTTAAGACATTTGTTTTTATATACGGACAGAAAAGATATGCTTGAATATGCTTGAATGTAATTATAATGATATTCGAAATAATAATATAAATATAAGGAACAACATCTTGTTTAATAATTTTGTTAAGATTGTACTATTGTTATTCGTTATTTAAACATAAATTGCTTTAATTACGGATTTATATGAATTAAATATATTAATGTTTCTGTAGAAACAGATATATTTTATCATAGTTTACTATATGTGTGTTTGTTATTTCTTTGGACGCTTTGAATTATATATATTTGGTTAGTCGAGGTTGATACTAGGTGACAACGATTTAAAAATAAAATCATTAATTTAATTATATATATGTTTGGCATTACTACCAACGCAGCCTATTTTTGCATTCAGTAACACTCACATTAATGCTCTTATCACATAATTCGTAACTTCTTTTTGGTGTTAAGTACCGCCAATCACTGCTAATACCAGATCATGGCTGTTTGTGAAATATCCAATTAATCCGTAATTGCCTAAGCTCAAAATAGGAATAACAGATGGAAATAAAATTAAGAAGTATAAATAAAAAATATGTTAGAAAATAAATAATAATTAGTATAAGTTTATAATTATATAATTAAGGACTGCATCGAATAAAATTGTCCGCTACAAAAATGAAAAAATCTAGAAATCTAGTAATCGAATTTTTATAGAATAAAATATTTTATTTTTCAAATTATTTTTAGATTTAAAAAAAAATATAAAAAACCATAAATTAATATTTTTTAATAAAAAGTTTTAATTTTTCCAGAACCCCTTCCATTAATGTTGTAATGGTAGTGTCCGACACCCTCACAGCTGCTGAAGACCACTTTCTTTTAAAGTCTTGAAGGTCTTTGGTCACTTTTTTTGTTGTCTTCATCTCCCTTTTTACTAAAGCCCAGTATCTCTCAATCGGTCTGAGTTCTGGACAGTATGGTGGATTGGCTTCTCTAGGCACCAAAATCACTGCATTTTGTTGGATCCACTCTAAGGCCGTGTTGCTGTAGTGACCTGAAGCGAGGTCAGGCCAAAAAAATGTGGACACTTCATGTTGGCGTAAAAATTGAAGCAATCTCTTTTGCAAGCATTCCTTCACATATATTTCGCTATTAATTGTACCCGATGTCACGCATGAGCTGCTCCTTTTTCCACAACTGCAAATTGCCTGCCAAACAAGAAATTTCTTTGGGAATTTTGTCATTTTTTTTATTTGAATTTTTCAGCGGCATTTCCTCGAGAATCGGCTGTATAAAATTCCTGCCCAGGTAGCTGAGAAAAGTCCGCTAAAACATAAGTTTCGTCATCCATTATGTAGCAATCGAATTTTTTAAAAAAATCTTGGTTCAGCTTTTTAGCTCGTTGTTTTGCGGTTTCATTGTTGACGGCATTTCTATCGGGAACTTTTTGGACCTTGTACGTCTTAGTCCTGCGCACGAAAGATGCTGAGCAATCCGACTTTCTCGCCAATTTCCTACCGGATATGCTTGGATCTTTCTTTAAAATATTCACAACCTTCTTCGACTTTTCACGATCATGTGGGTCTTTTTTTTTACCAGAACCTTTCTTCCGATCAATACTCAGGTCTTCCTTAAAGCGGTTGATAACGCGAGAAATGGTCTTAGGGTTAGCCCCTACCTCCTTGGCAATTTTTTTAAAAGACCAACTAGGTTGTTTTTGAAAATTTTTAATTATATTTTCTCGCACTTCCACTTCGTTTGCCATTTTCGCGTTAAATAAATTTTGTATTGACTATAACTGACAGAAATTATTTTCTGCCATTTAATTCAGAGCTACTATGATCAATTTTTTTTAATTTGAATCTTGCAATAGCACATTATGGGAAGATATGTAACGGACAATTTTATTCGACGCAGTCCTTATTAGTAAATTTTATCGTTAGCATAACCATAAATCAATCTTATATTTAAAGTTAGATCCAAAATGCTAAATAAATCGTTCCAAAATAGTCTAAAAAAATCAATATTTTTCCAATTTAGATTTAAATATTTTAAAAACCAATCGAAGTAATAGTATTTGTTCCTATATTATAATTAGTTTTGACAATTTAATGAAAAATTGGGTTTTCAATGTTTTGAAAAACTAGTTGTGTAAGGAAATGTATTTTTTAATTATAAAAAGTGACTGAAAAGGTTCTAAAAGTTCGATAGAAATTTTTTCTGAAACCTTACGTAATAGAAAAAAACAAAGTAAGTAGACAAAATAGGCAATTGCGAATTATATAGAATTTATACATGGGATGTTCATGGCAAGATTTTTTTTGTTCGTTTTGTTGAGTACTGTATTTTTTTTTAGAATTTCAAAAAGATATTAAAACCGTAACTGATATACGTTAAAACTCTTTTATATTCATAATTCAAAAACAGAAGTCGAAACTGCAACGGAAATTCTTATTTATTTCAGTTTCAAAACTTGATTTCAACAAATAAAACTATATAGTTTCAATCAATGGACATTTGAATGAATTTCCAAATTAGAGTGTGCATTGTAAGTGTAGGTAATGAAACTATGCAATACTAGACTGGTTTCCTATAGACTTACTATAGTTTACATGATAATGATCCTAATGATAACCTAAGTAATAACAAAAGAAGTATCTTAGTTGTAGCCTTACTTCATCATTGTTGTGACAATTAGGATTGAATTGATTCAATGAGAATTAATTTAATTTATATTTTTTTTTCTTTTTTTTTCCTAATTAAATAAACTAATAGAACAAATAAATAAAAATACTATAAAAATGGCCCGGACGAGATACGTGTTGTTGCTCACTCGGTGGTTCGTTGACTTACAACACGTCACGGCAATCACTGTAGTTTAGTCTGTCCGTCTGTCTATTCGACCATGACTGCCTGAAGAGTTGTGGCTAATTGAATCAACAACCACAGTAGCAGTCCTACCAATGGACCATTTTTCATGTGACGGAAGTTGGGTCGTCCTGCGGCTGATGCCGATGACGATGTTGAGGCGGTGCACAAAATTTGTTCGTACTTGCGACAGTTGCTGAAGTGTTTCTCCTCCGACAGCATTTGTGCGGTATCCCTTGCGAAATTCGCTGAATTTTTGTAGCATTTATAGCGTGCGCTGTTGTAAATACAATTCTCATATGCATGACGTGTGCTAAAATGTTAATAAAAAAATTAATTAAATAATCCAAATAAAAACCTGATTAAGTTGATATTTTTTAAATGTCACTTAATATAGACCATGTTGTTTAATTAAAATTTTATATTATTCCAGAAACATCCAAATTTCTGACATTTTTACAATGCTTTTTTCTTCTTGTTTTAAATTGTATAAATATTTTATTAAACAGGGTTTAAAAAAAATGGATTAAAAAACATGTTCAAGAATCGAAGTAACTTAAATTGATAAAAAGCTTGTTTTAGAGCTTGTTTCCAAAATAAATTCTATTAAAATTGGTCAATTATACAGTTCTTGATTCAAAAGTATACAACAAATAATTATTTTCATATAAAAACAAAAAAATTTAATAGTATATTGAAGTATTTAATGGGATTTACCTATTAAAAAAATAATTTATCATATTGACTAATTTTAATGGCAAAAAAACTATTGATTTTACAGTTTTTTTTAGTATATATATAAATTTATGATCAGCATGACCTCCTGAATCGATTTACCGATGTCCGTCTGTCTGTTGAAATCACGATTACAGAAAAATTAGAAGAGCTAAATCAATGAAACTACTAATTTAGATTACTTATATATCTGAGCTGTCTCAACACGAAAATTGACATGATAGCTTCACAGGTGAATTTTATATAGGCCGACTATAACTTTAATAATTGTTACTAACTTCATCACACCAACAATCACAATTTCTTTACTTCGAAATTTCCCATGTGACCTTACTTTGTTTGGTTTTAGTTTAAAAGATCAAAAACATTCTTTGATAAGTTAAACTTTTTTCACAAAGTTCTATGTGTATTAAATTCTTTTATTTTCAAAAGAATTTATTAATCTTCTGCATATCAAGAATAATAATTCTTAGTTAGTTTAGTGATAACCAAGAAGCTTTGTTTCTTAAAATCAAGAATGTTTGTATTTAACTTTATAGATATCCTGTATACACTCCCTGTTCCTTCTGGAAGATGATTTTCTCCTCCTTGTATTAATTGTCTATCCGTTTATAAAATTAAAGGGTTCTAATTCTCGAGTAATTGAAAAACTCTTGTTCATTGCTTTTTGAATGCTGCTTCGATTGCAAAACTCTCACTTTTTACTTTTTGAATGATTCTTCGTTTAAAAATATTTTGCTCTTTGCTTTTTAAATAATGCCCGATTACAAAACTCTTGCTCTGTGCTTTTTAAATGATGTTTTCATTACAAACTCACGCTCTTTGCTTTTTAAATGCTACCTGATTCAAAAACTCTCGCTCTTTGATTTTTAAATGTAGTACCCATGTAACCACGGCTCGATAATTGCCACAAACTATTGTGGCAAATGTGTAGCTTTTAACACCAGTGTTGCAAACTAGTAATTTTTAGTTGCAAAGCAGTGGCTAGAACATGTATGGAACATTCGTAATAATATGTCACAAAGCTGTGATATATATGTCATACATTCCGATAATGGAACATATACGATAATGGGCGGAGCTAACTTTGTTGTTATGACGTGGCAAAATTGTGGCAAATTATAAAATGTATTATGTTCCATATATGTTGCATGTATATAATAAAGAACCTAATAGGAACATGTTTATGAATAATATAGCTAATTAACTTTAAAATGGTATTAATTTATTATATTATACACAAAATATTTATTATATCCACTACATATGTCCATGGTACGTTGGGTTGTAAAAAAGGACAGTCGGAATAGTAAAGGGTTTTTCAATAAGAGCGCTACAAAAGTTTTTTTCAAGGGTTTTTCAACAGGTACGCTACAATAGTAGAGTGACAGGGACAGCAAACAACGCCATATTTCTTGCCGCTCTTTTGAGATTTCTCTTCAGTAAGGTTTGCCATTTCATGATGGAAAATGGATCTCGCCCCGGGGCTTTTTGACTGGCAATTGGGTGTCAAAAACGTATATTTCGCATGATTTAGAACAAACACTTTAATGTAAATTGTGTGGCTACCACTTAAGTTGCCACAAAGTGGTTACTTGGGTATTGATACAAATACTTTTACTCTCTACTTTACGAATGTTTAAACTTTTACTGAAAAACTGAACTTTTAACGATTTAAAATTGTAACAGTTTTTGTAATCTAATTCAAAATCATTTGATTTGAAAGTTTCATAATTTTAGAAATATTTCTATAATATATTTTTTAAAATTATTAATTTAAATTCATACGTAATAAAATTAAATACTTTTTCATTCAATTTGAAATTAAAAACGAGCGTAATATATTTCGTATGCAGTATTACGTTTTTTAATACCAAAGTATTTAAATCAACTTTAAATAAATTAGTTTTATTTTATTTTTTCTTAGTGTACAAAATCAATCGAAATTCGATAATGAGCAATAGCGATCGAATAACTATAATATTTAAGAAACACGTGTTCTCTTCATCGTGTTCTTAATCAATGCGTTTTTAATCAGTATATTTATAAATAGAAACTGCAATCAACTCACCAACAAAATTGCATAAACTTCATGGTAATGTTCCTGGAACTTGTGGTTTCTTTGCCAATGCTATGCAGCTCCTCACTGAGAATATGTTGGAAATTTTTTGTACATTTCATCCAATCTTCCTGAATGTGTGTGAAGCATTCTTTGTGCTTTAAGTAGTCTGCAAGTGAAACAGGAAACATGTTTGTGGTATGAGCACTCTGATTGGTATACAATGTGTTGGAAAGACATTAGTGCTATAACGCACTCAAAATCTCAAATTTCTCTATGAAACTAGTAATAGATAAGTCTGGTGTTGTTGCGGGAAACAGAACACGTTAAAAGCATATTTCGGTATGTGGTTTTCAATATTTGTTTCACTTTTTACTCAACTATTTGTTTGTAATTTATTAAAATTCAATTTAAATATGTATGATTTATATTTTCTACGGATATAGATATTTTAGAAATATTGCTAATTTAAAGAATTATATTTTTATAAATTGATTGGCCTATGAACGACACTATTAAATAGGCCCCAATGAAATATTTTACAATGCCCTAAGTACCAAAAAAAATAAAATTAATTGATATCAGAAATAAATAAATTAAATTAATGTACCAAATAGTAACAAAAAAAATGAAATAGCACTTTAAAAAAAATAAGACCAAAATGTAATGTTCCAAAATTAGCCTTCACCCTTTTAAAGAAAATTACGTAAAATTAAAAATATCCATGGATACATTTTTTGAGAACAGAAAAAATCATGTGAAAGCATTAAAATTGAGTGTAAATTAAAAAAAAATACCATTTTTTGTTGCCGGTATAAAAATATATATATATTAATTTTTTAGGTTCCTATATCTCGCACAGTATTCAAGAGAAAATTATAAAATTTAAAATAATTTATAAACAATCATCAATTAATACTTGTTTAAAAAATGGACGTGATCTGCCTTTTTTTTTTTAATTTTTTTTTTATTGCACTCAATTTCAATGCTTTCACATGTTACCTATATATTTGTGTCATTGAAAACTCAATATCTTTGAAAGAGTGTGGACTAATACATAATTAAAAACTATGTAAAGTCTCGATTTTTAAAAAAAATTTAAATACATTTTTGTTGAAAAAAATACTTTTTTCAAGTTCTCCTGTCGATTTCTCTTAAACAAGTGAAGCAATTTAAAAATGTTTAGAGAAATGTTTATTTGATATTTAATTACATCTCATTCGATATAGCACTTGATCCATATGAGTGACATATTTATAAATATATGTAACCATCTTTTTGAAAGCTCGGTTCAAAAGTTATTGGACGATATTTTGTAGACGTATTCAAAGAAACATTTTTAAAAGGTATCTTCGGAATCATGGAGTAGTTTTATATGATACAAAAATTGTCTTGACTGCTGCGCACACAGAAATAAATATATGTGTAAATATAGCAAAAAATTTGATCAATACAAATAATTATTAATTGATTCATCGCCGATACGACCTTTTATTGAATTGATTAAATATTTAATCATATTATTTAATAAATGAACAGAAAAAAAAAAGTTATCAATATCAATACAATTCAATTATTTGCTGAAACGACTATGGAATTAATTGTATTGATTAAATACAAAAACAAAATGTTACATCAATACAATTAAATAATTTGTTGAGCGCACGATGCGGCGCAGCGTCACTATTCGAGCTTGCAACCAATGAACGTAGGCAAAAAGCAAACGATGGCATTTTTGTTTTGCGCGTTTGGTTGCGCACATATTATTCACATTTGGTATATGCCAATTTATACATCTATAGAGCTTGATCATTCACTAAGTGTGTCAAGCCGGCCTCAGCAGTCCAGAGGTAGCGCGCTAGACTTGCATTCTGAAGGTCTCGGGATAGAATTCACAGTACAATGTATTTAGTCTGTCTGAGTGCTGTGGATCTTAGTAGATATTCCAAAAAAAAAAAAAGTGTGTCGTCAAAAAAAGGTGATAATGGTTGCATATTTAATTATGCTTCCAACTTATGTTATGTACTTTCACAAGAATTTATAACATTCTTTTTTAATTAACTGAATGAGAATTATAAAGTCTGTGAAGATAATAAAAACACTTTTAAAACGTCGATCATACCAATTAAATAGTTTGCTATTTATACAAAGTCTTTAATTGGTATGTTTTTGGTAGCAAATCACATTTTTAGCAAAAGTGTTTGCTAAATACATTAGAACTCGTTGCTAGAACAATTATCTAGAACAAATATTAGAACTCATTGGTACACAATTATTTATGGTTGCTGTATTTACGTCGATTATTTTTTTATCTGTGCAGACATTATGTTAAAAATACAGCAAAATACATATATTTTGTTTTTTAAAATATGAAAATGAATTTTATAAAAAACTAGCTGGACCCGTACACAACTCGTGCAAATATTATGTGAATTCAAGGTTATTGAGCAAATTTATTAATATAAATAACATTTTTATTATTTATATCAAGGACCCGTGCTTCGCTGTGGACGTTTTTTTATTGGTTTTATAAATGTAGTAACAAAAACCATACTAATTATTCGACAAAACAACTTTTCTCATAGACAATTCTTACTCAGACTGTGCTTCCCCGTAGAATTCTTCCCGGTAGAATTCTTTCCCGTAAAATTCTTCCCCGTAGAGTTTTACCCAGTAGAAGTTTTAGTGTGTGGTTAGTTTTAGTGTGGTGAGTTTTAGTGTGGTGAGTTTAAGTGTGGTGAATTTTAGTGTGGTGAATTTTAGTGTGGTGAGTTTTAGTGTGGTGAATTTTAGTATGGTCAGTTTAAGAGGGTCAATTTGAATGTGGTGAATTTTAGTGTGGTGAATTTTAGTGTGGTGAATTTTAGTGCGGTGAGTTTTAGTATGGTGAAATTTAGTGTGGTGAGTTTTTGTGTGGTGAATTTTAGTGTGGTGAATATTAGTCTGGTAAATTTTAAGGTGGTGAATTTTAGTGTGGTGAGTTTTAGTGTTGTGAATTTTAGTGTGGTGAATTTGAGTGTGGTTGATTTTGTTTTTGTTTTCCATCCTTTTTATACCCTACACTAAAAGTGAAAGGGTATATTCAGTTTGGTACGCCGTTTGTAACACCCAGAAGGAAGCATCTCCGGTATGGAAAAGTATATATATTCTTGATCAGCATTACCTCCTGAGTCGATTTAGCGATGTCCGTCCGTCCGTCTGTCTATCCGTCTGTCTGTCTGTCCGTCTGTCTGTCTGTCTGTTGAAATCCCTACTACTTTTAAAATTGAAGAGCTAGACAAATGAAACTTATAACTTAGATTACTAATATACCTACGCTGTATGTGCGAAAAAATTGGCGAGATCAGTCCATTGTGACCTATGATCCGACCACTTATGTTCAAATACCTCATATAAAATGTACATATAAAGATCAATTTTTATGTATACGTGCTTAGGTAAACTTTTTTGGTCAAATATATATTGATAATATGCTCAAATACATTATAATAATGTTTTCCAGCAAAAAGACTTGTGGTTCACAAAAAAAAAAATCGAAATTCGGTACACCTACCCATTTGTAAATATGGGTATCAAATGAATGGAAATTCTTCAGCGATTGAATGTTTGTAGTTATTTTCAGGATTCGTATACCCTGGTGACCTATATATCACTTTGAATGGTAACCACGCATATGTGTAGGGTATTTATAGTCGGCTTAGACAGACTATAATTTTGATAATCCTAACTATCATAATTACACCTACTTTAAAATTTCCCATGTGATCTAACCTTCCCAACTGGTTGTATTTGATTTTTGCTTTTGTTTTTGTGTTTTTGCTTTTGTATTTTTTTTGTATTTGAGTTTTTTGTTTCATCTTCTTAGCTTGTGTATGTGCCGAGTTATGTCGTTTTGAAAGTTTAGGTTGTATGGGAGGTGACACGCTCCTTTGTCCAATCCCGCCCTGGTCCTGGTGCAAAATTTAAATCTGTTCAGCGGTTTAGATGTGATGCTGGAACAAACAGACAGCCGACAGACAGACCGACAGACTGACAGACGGACCAAGAGTTTTATATATATAGATAATTGATGAATTTAAAATGTTGAAATGTCAATTGAAAGGCTCTTCTTAATCACTTTTACTATAACAAAAATGCAGTCTCTTACACAAAAATTGTCTAGAATAATTAAAATATATCGTTAAATATTAATATTCCTTTAAATTTTAAAAATATTTGAATATAAATTCGAAAAAATTAGTTTGGCTGATATTTTTAACATTACAAATCCAATCATAAGTACGAAAATTATTTTTTGTTATGTAGAGCATAGTTCAAGCTAACGATCAAAAGTACTAACTTTGTTCTAACAGTTTTAATTTTTAAAATATGCCCAGTTTTCATCAAAAACTTTTCAAATTTATAATAGTTTAAAATACCAAGTTTTACCCAAGTTTTTTTCAAAAAGGCTTCGCATACTTTAAATATGAAGTAATGATATTTTCAGATTAAAGACATAAGTATTTTTTTTTATTGAAAATTGAGTATATTAAATTGAGTATATTAAAGAAAAAAACATATTAAAATAAGTGCGATATTTTATTATTATTTTTTATAAATATTAATCATATTCATATTTATCATAAGATCCTAAATACTCAAAAAAAAAATGTAAAATTAAAAAAAAAATCGAGTTTAGAACCAGGGTTTAATGGTACGATTGCAGTTTTCTCAAAAATGTTATATAATTCGAAAAAAACGTTAATAACAGAACTAACAATTTATATTGAAATGATGTATGGAATGTCTATTTTAAAAATTCGTATAGATTGTTGTTGTTATCATTAAAAACTAACTGATATTTCTTTACCTGCTTGGAATTGTGGATCATCGCAAAATTTACCCAAGAATCTTCTTGCTCCGGCAACGTTGTTGTTGAATAGGTATTTTTTTTCGTTGTTCAGACATCGTTCTGCATAGCTATCAAAACAATTCATTCCCCGCTTAAATACACTAAAAGAATAAAATATAAATAACACTTTTGGTTAAATGGATGGATTGTACTAAATCATAGAACCATCTTGTAAATATTTAAAAAAATTCATATATTTTAAAATAATTATTTCTTAATTCTCATACACCAAAAATAAAATAATATATTTTGCAATTTTGATTTAATTTTAAATTTCTTTTTGAATTTATTTTGAGTTAAAAAAACGTTTACAATAAGATTCGGGTTAAAACACGTAATAAACAATTTAAGAATTCATTAAAAAAAAAAACAATTCATTTCAATAAACTCTCAATAAACTTTTTCAATAGGTACATTTGCAAACCAAATAGAAAACATGAAAAATAAACAACAGTTTTTATTTTTATAATGTTTGTCAACTGCAGAACTTTGCTTCAAAGTATTGCAAAAAAAACACTGTGGAGGATGTGCCACGTGTGCATAAAATATTTCCTGATATAGAATCAAATAAAAAAGTAAAATTCTACATCAAGAAGATAAGACTTTAAATTCACTGGTAGACAAAACACAGCAATATAAATAAAAGTGTACTTGTACGATAGTCAACGATAGTATTTGAATGGTCTTAAATTACATATTTTTTATTTTTATTTTAAATTAACTTCAAATTTGTAAATGACAAAGTTTCATATTAAAGTAGGGGATGCAAATACCCTAGTAGAAATTTTAGTAGGGCCATGGTCATGAAGTGGTCATGTCATTATTTGAGATGATCGGGATATGACGAGGCCCATAATGTCCTTGTAACGCAGTGTCCTGATCATGCACTGACCTCAGGCCATGATCATGTACTGATCGGGCCTCATTCCCCATTTTATTATTTACCCGACAATTGCCTTGTCAGAGCCCGAGCATAATAGGGTTTCTCTCATTAAATCTCGATCATTGTCTGATGTCATTTTGTTATGAGGAACAAATAATGTAGCTATGATCGGGAACATTGACTATTTAGATAATGCAAACCCTGGTATGGTAAGCATGATAAGGGCACGCAAAGGCAATGATCATATTTTCTCTAATAGGACTTACCCAACGAAAACCCGATCATTTCCCGATGGCGCATCGGGCGAATTTCTACTAGGGTAGCCGACAAAATTAACCGATTACCACTTAATAGTACATAAAACACCAACAAAAATTTCGTTTAAATAGGTTTATCAAAATTTTATATTTTAAAATTACAAAGTAAATATTTACGATATAAAATATATTTTTTATTCAAGAATTTTTAAATTTAGAGTGTGTGCGAGTTTCTCGAAATTTGAAGACTAATCTTAATTATTGGATCGATCGCTATTATCGGTTATCAATAGATAATGATTATATTCATCTGTTTGTTAGCTTTCATCCAATTTAGTTTAATTTAGATTGCTCGAAAATGTTATTTACTTTTAAATTTAGAAAAACTCGCACACACTTTTAATAACAAAAAAAATTAAACATTCTTCAGTCTATAATTTAAACTTATATGAAACATAAAACATTTATTAATTTGCCACTATTTTGCCACCTATTAGCAACAAAGTAAATTACGCCCATTATTGTATCCACGTTCCATTATCAAAATGTATGACTTATACACCACATCATTGTGACTTTATATATGTTCCATACATGTTCTTAGTCACCGCTTTGGAACTAAATAAATACATCACAACATCAGTTTGCAAGTGATATTAACCACAAAATGTAGAGAATAAATTTTACAGTACTATGTATATAGTCTGTCTGAGTGCTGTGTATCTGAGCAGATATTAGTAGATATTCCGTTAAGCTTCCTCGAGCGCTCATGCCCATCCCAGTATTCAAACCGGCAACCTCAGATAAATAAGTCCAGTGCGCTGTCCTCTGCAGCGTCGAAGCCCCGAGGTCAGAATAATAATGTAAATGAATAACTTTATTATTTCCTTTATACCGTTCATAGATTTTCAATGGTAAATTTATATAATCAAAGTGCATTTGCCAAATGCTTGTCGAATGTTGTAGGTATTATGTTTTTTTTTTATTATTGAGATGTCCACTTGGAAACATCTTGACGACCCAAGTTTAATAATAACATGACAATGAGATAGATATTGTTTATTTAAAACGCACGTGTACGGTAAATTAATATACAATTTATTAAGAGCTTTATTTTATTTATTATTTATGTATTTAATTATTTGGCTTAAGTTTAATAAATATATAAAAATAATATACAGGCTCATAAATGACAATAATTGGCTGTATTCCAAAGAATAATCGACAAATTTAATTTACGTTTGATTGAAACATTAAATGATATACGTACATACAAAAAATCATGTAGTAAAATTCATAATATAGAAGAACTTGTTTCAAACTAAATTTTTCTTTCAAATTGCTGTTTATTGCGTTCTATTTGATAAATGTTTGTTTATGTCCTGATGAAGATTTGATATATTATGTTGGACATTTAACACAATCGACATGAAATCAGATTTTCGAAAAAGAAAAATTAAAAACATATTTTGTATTCAAAATAAAAGCAATTTATGGAAATACGTTCAATAGCATTGTAATTCTTATTTATTTATTCGAAATTATACAAAACACCCAATTTGTACCGACTGGACCTTGAGCACGTTAAGACAATATCTTATAATAATCAAAAGAGGTCGTAAAACAAAAACAATTACTCAATAGGACAATTATTGATTTAATAGTATACAAAAATAAATATTTTCATATAAACTCAAACATATTTTTATAGTATTTTATGGGATTTACCGATTGCATAAATAGTTGATCGTATTGACCAATTTCAATAGTAAAATCAATTAATTTGATGGTGTTTTTTCAGAGTGTATGCTCTGCGTAATCATAAATAATTTTCTTATTTATGATTAGATTTGAAATAATACAAAAATCATGCAAAAATAGTTTAAAATCAATTTTTTGAGTTTAGATACAAATATTTTAAAAACATTTCGGAATATTACTATTTTTTGGTATATTGTAATTAACCATGAGAATAGAATGAAAAATTGATATTATTTCAATATTCTTTTATAACCCCAAATCAAATTTGAACAGAAAAAAAAATTCTTCAATATGATGAATTTATTCATAAATATTATGAATTTTTTCACCAACTACCAGATTCATCATATTGATACCATCGTCCATTAAATTACATATTAATGAATGCATTCATTATATATATGAACCAAATATAAAATACAATGAATTTGAATTGTCATATTGATGAATTTGTTCAATATATTTTTCAAAAAAAAAATATTCTTTAAAAAAGTGTTTTAAAAATTTTATTTAAGAATATCAGTTAAAAAATTAAAAAAAAAATTATACGAAAAAAAAAAATCGAACAAAAAAATTGTTCTGAAAAAAAAAATTGCAAAAAAAATTTGTTCGAAAAATTTTTTTTCGAAAAAAAAAATGTATTCCATAAAAAAAAATTCGTCCTAAAAAATGTTTTTTTTGAAAAAAGAAAATGTTCGAAAATAAAATTTCTAAAAAAAAAAATATTTTTTTCGAACAAAAAACCTTTTTTTTTTCAAAAATATATGTTTCATAGATATAACTTTTTATTAATAAAAAGTTTTAATTATAATAAATATATTATAAAACATTTTACTAATTTATGCATGTCGAGCAAGCATTATATAAGAAATAACACACAAGAACTACTTGAGAACTGAGAAATACGGCAAAAAACGAACGAAAAAAATATATTTCAATAGAAATTTGGTTAAATGAACAGCGTTCATCAATATATGTTGTATTTTATAATTTGGTTCATTAATATGATGAAACGTATTCTTCACATACAGTTCATTATATTGAAGAACACTTCTTCGACAGTTACCAAGCGTTCTTCATATTTATGATAGCATTCATTACAATAATGGCGTTAGTCATTAATATTGTGAATGGAAATTCGGAGTCAGAGCGCTACGTCCAATTTATGGTCGTCATATTCGTAGCAGATCAACAATTGAGCGTCTAGTGGAAAAATTTGAATCCACAGGCACAGTACAAAATGTTCCCGTGCCAGTGAGACAAAGAAGTGCCCGTAGTGTCGAGAGAATATTGCTGCCGCTGAGGCTTCAGTTTAAGAAAGCCCAAATGTGTCTCTCACACGTCGTTCTCAAGCGTTGGGCATCTCTGTGACGTCCTTGTGGCGAATTTTGCGAAAAGATCTTGGCCTACATCCTTACAAAATCAAATTGACGCAAGAACTGAAGCCGCTTAACCACCAGAAGCGTCGTATGTTCGTGAATTGGAACTTGAAAATGATTCGGATTTTCATCGAAAAATCATCTTCAGCGATGAGGCTTATTTGGCTTCGTCAATAAATAGAATATGCGTTATTGGTCAGACAGCAATCCACACGTACTCCATGAGTCATCATTGCATCCCGAAAAAATTACGGTTTGGTGCGGTTTATGGGCCGTACTTCTTCCGTGATGATCGAGACCGGCACGTTACTGTGAATGGCAATCGCTACCTTTCAATGATAACCGAATATTTTTGTCCCCAATTGGATGATATGGACTTGGAGGACATGTGGTTCCAACAGGACGGCGCCACAAGCCACACAGCGAATGTCACAATCAATTTATTGGAAACCAAGATTGGAGAACGTGTTATCTCACGAAATGGTCCAGTTGATTGGCCGCCTCGGTCGTGCGCCGTTAGACTATTTCCTGTGGGGCTACGTCAAGTCTATGGTCTATGCCAACAAGCCAGCGACGATTGATGAACTTCGTACGAATATCGAACGTGAAATTGCAGCAGTATCGGCCGATTTATGCATGAAAACCGTCGAAAATTGGGTTCAGCGTCTGGACTTCTGCAAGCGTGCTCAATACAATGAACCATGGTTTGAAGAACGAAATTCATCAATATGATGTACCACTTTTACACGCCAAAAGAAAATATTGAAACTACTAGAACCTAGGAATTATATGTCGAAGATGCCTTTTCGGGCACATTGGTATAAGTTGGCTGTGCAAATATTTCGTTTAAAATTGAAAACTGGTTTACTCACCTACATGGTTTGGAACCACAACAAATATGTCATTCGTTTCGATATCGTTACGAGATTAATGCGAGAATTCATACGATATCGGACACTTTCTCGTAGCGATATCGATCGTCAAATTTGACCTAACGGAGTTTTCTCGGGACGAGAATTTTTGGAAATCGGAACAATATCGAACAAAAAAATAATAAAAGTCGAAGATTTCTTCGAAAAATATAGCGATTTCGATGCGATAAATATTTGAATATTGTATCTTGTCAAATAAATTAAATATACGAGAAATTTAAAAAAATAGAATCGATAAAGTAACGAGATCGAACTTTTTCTATCGATGTTATTCGAAAAAGCTTCGAGGCATCGGAGATCTTCGCGACGGAGATCTTCGCATACCGAGTTGAAATACAAAATGAAAGCAATGATGAGGCTTTTATCCCAAAAATAATGTGATTTTCTGGAACAATGGTAAAACATTTTTACTTTTGTACATAAGCTAAAAAATTGTGTGAGAACACAAAAAATCACAAAAGTCCCTCGAGATTTTTCGCGACAATAACAACAATATAAAACACAATTTCCAGATTAAAAAACTAATTTTGATTTTCATACACTTTCTACAATATCCGAATATCCGAACAATTTTAGTTTTTTAAAGCTCATATTTGGCTTATATACATAGGCGATTCTTACTTTTAGTATCTTAAAATTATATCTCATTAATTTTCGATTATACTATAAAAAATACGCATTCAAAAATATTCACATATTCAAATATTCACTACATCAAAAGGTACAGAATTTTGACCGTTGATAAACGTTTCTAAAACTGTGCGACGCCCATAATCTATTCATGATCATGTCTACCCTAATACGGTAAATTTCTATTCACACACACAAAAAATTCTACAAACAACCAGTATTCATCATATTGATGAATTTATTCATTGAATTAAAATCGTATTTTTTAAATACTTTTTCATTTTCACTATTTTTTTTAACATCAAATTTCAAACAAAAATTTATGTGTTTATAATTCTTATAAGTTTTTTTAATATTTAATTTCTAATTATGCCTAGACTCCATTTCATCATATTAATGAACAAGTGTATATCATATTGTTGAATTTTATTCATCAGACTATATTTATTTTAATATCATAAATCTTATCAGAATTATAAATACATAATTGTTAAATGCAGACAAATTTTAGTTTGAAATTTGATGTTATAAAAAATATTGAAAATGAAAAACATTGAAAAAATATGAATGAAATCATCAATATGATGAATACTGGTTGTTGGTAGAATTTTTATTTGGGTGTTTGGTATGACGAACATGAAATTGTTCAGAAACCCTGAAAAATTTGAGTATGCAGTCAAAATCAGAACCTCTAAATTATATACACAAAGAATAGATATTCGCCAACTAATTCTTTGTCCAAAAAACTTATTCGGTTCTGTCAACTGCTTAGTCGGTTCTTATAGTCAAAACTAAAAGAGTTGTAGTTTGGACGACATCCCATTTCGAACAGTTTGAATTGTGTATAGACTAATACTTCAAGCGCTAACCGAATATGACAGTTTCGACAACAAATTTTGTAGAAAACTCATTTTAACCGAATGAAGTTGGTGGTTACTATTTAAATTTTTCGTTCGTCCAACCACATGGCCAAATAGGATTTTTCTGTGTGTGATACCCAGCGAATAGCCGAATAGGATTATTATACAATTATTCTACACAATTTGCTATTATATAATTTCCATAATATGATCATTACGCTATTTGTAAAATAAATATATTCGCTTGTCCATTTAATTGTCTGTACAAATCAGCAGAGAGGACTACTTCATTTCAATTTGCGGATTAATTATTTAATTAGCTTAATGAATTTAAATGTATCCACTACAGAGTGCTTAAAGTATTTCCAAAAGTAATTAAAAATCGATATTAAATCACAATGCTTACGTGCATTTTGCATCAATCTCTTCTTTATTGACGACGATTTTTGTCGTCTGCAAAAATTCCATTAAATGTGGCGGCAAATCCTTGAAACATTCATCCACCATTTTTTGTGTTTCGCCGCATTCAACTAGTGTCGATGATGGTGCTACTGCTCCTGATGCTGTTGTAGCTTTAATGTCCTTTTGTGAATTCACACAACATAGAAGACATAGGCCGACTGTCATTAGAGCCCAATTAAAAAGCGAAGCAAAATGCAAACACATCATGACAGCATAGACAAAATTACAAACGCGACAAGTAGAACGGAGCCAATTTTATTTTAACTAGCGGAAATTTCAATTTATATCACTTCCTGGCTTTAGCGAATGTGCGCGCCTAAAAAAAAAAACTTGGTACGGGGTCGACGGAAATATGTTGAATCGCAACAAGTGAATCACAACGAACGAGCGCGAATTTAATGCGATTTTGCGACCATTTGCCTCAAATTGTCACCGTTAACTGTTGGCAAACGTTCTAGAATCGTTGGTTATATTAATAAAGTGCCAATGAAAAGCTCAAGAAAAGCTTGGGCTCTTCGTGATAAGGATGCCGTGCTGAGAGGCAGGACATGCGCCATAGTGTTGTTTACACATGATTGGTGTTTATGAATGAACTAGTCCATCCATCCATCCATCCTTGACAGATAAGGTAATTTATATATTGGACTTTTGTATTTACATTTTTTTTTAATGTTTTTCTTTTTTTTAATTTTTTCAATTTTTATTTGTAGGTATGCTGTTTTTGCTTTAGTTATTTACGTGTATTTGCTTTTATTAGTTGTTGTTTGTTTTATTTTTTATTTTAATTTTTAATCAATTTTTACCATTTTTTTATAAATTTTTTTTTTTAGTGAGTTTTTATATTTATTTAATTTTTATTTATATATTTAATTATTTATTTATTTTATTTTATTATTTACATTCAATTTAATTTTTATTTTTAAGTTTTATTGTTTTTGTATTTGCTTTTCTTTTTTGTTATCTGATAAAACTTGCTGTCTATCTGATATAGATTGCTGTCTGTCCTGTTTTTATTTTATATTCATTTATTTTTATTTTCTTGTGTATTTGTTTTGGAGTTTTCGCTTTGTGATGTCTTCAATTTCTTTAGATTTTTTTGTTCTATTTTTTTTCAGCTGAGTTTGCGTTATAGATTTAAAAGGGTTTTTCAATAAGAGCGCTACAAAAGTTTTTTTAAAATAAAACAAAAACGGTTTTGGATATCAATGAAATTCTTTATTCCTAAAGTACATTCGAAGCCATAATGTATGGAACTCGATTTCTTTTGCATGGCCACCACGGGCACGCTTGCAGAAGTCCAGACGCTGAACCCAATTTTCGACGGTTTTCAAGCATAAATCGGCCGATACTGCTGCAATTTCACGTTCGATATTCGTACGAAGTTCATCAATCGTCGCTGGCTTGTTGGCATAGACCATAGACTTGACGTAGCCCCACAGGAAATAGTCTAACGGCGCACGACCGAGGCGGCCAATCAACTGGACCATTTCGTGAGATAACACGTTCTCCAAACTTGGTTTCCAATAAATTGATTGTGGCATTCGCTCTGTGGCTTGTGGCGCCGTCCTGTTGGAACCACATGTCCTCCAAGTCCATATCATCCAATTGGGGCCAAAAATATTCGGTTATCATTGAACGGTAGCGATTCCCATTCACAGTAACGTGCCGGTCTTGATCATCACGGAAGAAGTACGGCCCAATGACGCCGCCGGCCCATAAACCGCACCAAACCGTAATTTTTTCGGGATGCAATGATGACTCATGGAGTACGTGTGGATTGCTGTCTGACCAATAACGCATATTTTGTTTATTGACGAAGACATTCAGCCAGAAATGAACCTCATCGCTGAAGATGATTTTTCGATGAAAATCCGAATCATTTTCAAGTTGTTGCTCAGCCCAATTCACGAACATACGACGCTTCTGGTGGTCAAGCGGCTTCAGTTCTTGCGTCAATTTCATTTTGTAAGGATGTAGGCCAAGATCTTTTCGCAAAATTCGCCACAAGGACGTCACAGAGATGTCCAACGTGTGAGAGACACATTTGGGCTTTTTTTCAACTGAAGCCTCAGCGGCAGCAATATTCTCTCGACACTACGAGCACTTCTTTGTCTCACTGGCACGGGAACATTTTGTACTGTGCCTGTGGATTCAAATTTGTCCACTAGACGCTCAATTGTTGATCGGCTAGGACGATTATGACGACCATAAATTGGACGTAGCGCTCTTAACGTTGAGGCCACTGACTCCGAACTTCGGTAGTAAATTTTAATAATTTCAACTCATTGTTGGCTCGTATATCTTTCCATCATGAAATGGCAAACCTTACTGAAGGCAAATGTCAAAAGAGCGGCAAGAAATATGGCGTCGTTTGCTGTCCCTGTAGCTCTACTTTTGTAGCGTCCCTATTGGAAAACCCTTTAAATATGTTTGATTATGTATTTTTTTAATGTTTGTTGCCGTATATTTTTGTATTTTATTTAAAATAATTTTAATATTACTAAACCTGTATTTGATTTAGTTTTTATATATAGTATGATTCATAATAGTTGTCAGTAAACTAAAATGCAATAAAAACTAAAATAATACATGAAGTTTGACAATTTTTAAAATTTGTTTCATTGTATATATTTATATATTTGTAAAACTAATCATTAAGTTCCATTCTTTCGACTTTTACTTTAATTTCTTACAGCAATTGTGCAAAAAAAAGTTTGGCACGCACCATAATCTGGTGTATTTCATTCCAAAGTTCAAAGGATTGAAACCTGGTGATGCAGATGACCTCAAGCTAAAAGCTTGATATAAAATCGACAGTCTTTAGTTAAAATTATTGAACCCAAATCATTGTTTTCCGAGACATTTTGAAATCAATCCACTGCCAATTTGTTATTGATATTTCTGCTGATTTTAATTATCCTGTATACAGAAACAAAATCTTAATATTTATGAAATTGTACATCAATAAATTGTTGTTTGTTTTTCGACCTAAAATAGAGCAATATTGCAAAAATATTGTTTTTGCGGGCTCAAGGTCTTGCCAGATACAAAGTGCTATGTACTGGGGAGTGAAACAAACAGCAATTGACAAAAACAAAAAGTTGTTGGCTGACCGTACAGCTGTTTCGGAAGCTGCCAAGCTTCCTCATCATTGGTCTTCTGCACAACTTTTGCATAGCAAGGCCTATAAGATCATTTTGAGCAATGAACTAAATGCGAACAATCAGGCAAAACATGCAAAAATTGCACCAACTTTATGCTTGTCAATTGTTGTTGTCGCATTGCAGCAATTTGTCATTACGACTCAGCCAATCAACAAATTCATTCCATTTATAAATTTTTTTAAAACCGTATTGATGAAGGCAAAAAGAAAACTGATTTGTTTCGGCTACCATTTAAATTGCCCACCGAATCATTTGGTAGTCTGTGAGCATGAGGTTGTCGCATGAGGTTGTCGCAACCCCCAATCGATGAGTATGAGGTTGTTGCAACTTCTTAGTCGGTGACCAAGAGATTTTCTAAACCAACAATTGAGTTTTATTTTAACAAAGTTATTTATGTATTTAAAACTTATATATGCAAAGTATTCTTTTTGTTTTATATATGCGTAAATATATGCGTAAAAATATTTCCATTTGCACATATGGTCACATATTTTTTTTATATATATTATATTTCACTAGCTAAAGCTAAAGAAACTGGCAACCGAACTGCTGATAGACATGAGGTTGCCGATTGTCATTTATTTTGTTGATACAATTACGTACTCAGCTGCCGTAACAAATGCACGAACCTCAATTTTGACAGAATGAAAAATGCACTCATGAGGTTACGGCAACCGAACGTGCAGTTGCGCGGACTAACATTTCGGTTATAGGTTAATAAGGTTCGTTCATTTTAAATACATGAGGTTACAACAAATGTATTTCGGTTGCAACACTGAAACGTTGGTTCAATTAACCTCATGCCAGAATACGATTTTTCTGTGTGTATATTCGTTTCTTTGGAATGTTTTTATTTTTTACGGGGCCTATTATGATTAGCGAAGCGAATGTACTTGGCAAAGCGAACGCTTTGGCGAAGCGAACGCAATTTGGCGAATGAACTGGCGAATTTACTAATTTTTATGGTTTTAAAAGTGAGCTACACTTACAACATTGACGGATAGAATTACCATTTCAGAGTTGAAAAAAATAGTATCATGTTGCGTACTTTTAGTACTGCCTTTTTTTTAGAACAGATACTATTTTATCTTAAAATCTATTTTTTATTATTAAAAAACCATTTAATATTATTTATGGTTTAAAAAACGTTAACTCGATTCAGAACAATAATACTTTTTCGGTTTTTTGTTATTTTTTATCTATAAAAGATTAAAAAGTATCTAAATAAACTTCGGAACAATTCAAATTAGTTAAAATGTACAGTAAAATATGTTTTTAAATGTTCATATTGGAATTATTTTTACATAAAAATAAATACTTTTTATTAAAAAAAGTAGTTTTTTTATTTGGAGCAATACTTCTTTTATTTTAATTTAAAGAAACCCTAGAGTTTCAAATCAGCTGATGTGAATATACTTGTTTAGAAAAATAATAAAAATGTTCCAAAAAAACGATGGGCCCAACGCAATCAAAGATGAGCGTGTTAAACAGAAGCCAATGCGGTGTGCAGAAAGCTGGAGCGACGACGAGGAGGAAGACTACAATAAGTTACAGTGATGGTGGTCTGTCCTCCGAAGCATTCATCTGTGGCACAAATAACTTCGCGCGATGAACCAAGCTGCATCCCCAATAGCAGTCGGAGCAGTTCCAGACATTTCTTTTATTAGTGTTAAGTTTAAAATCAAAATAAAAAGTGTGAAAAAAATTGTTTTTTTTACGTTTATTAGTTAGGTCACAAAAAACTCAAAATTATAGACATCCTTCTATAAAAACTAAAGGATAAGATAAATTGAAAATCAGAAAAAGCCTAATAAACAAAAGCACAAAAGAAAAAAAAAATTAAAAATCATAAGAAAAACTGATAAACAATAGATAAAGATACGTTCGCCGATTCGTCACATGAACTGTTGATTCGCTTGATTTTGACACTTGAAGCGAATGAAAATCGGTTGAGTGTTGCATGTTTTTTTACGTTCGCTTAACTTTTCCCGTTTTTTGGCGAATGAAATCTGGCGAATGTAACCGTAATAGCATTTTGGACGTTCGCTTCGCCAAAACCATTCGCTTCGCTAATCATAATAGGGCCCTACGTCTCTTTTGTACCAGTGACGGAACCGCACATGACGTAGAGACGGAGATGCTTTGCCTCAAATCATAATAATTAATACCACAAATATCGCAATTCATAGCATTTATTTATGATCGCGTTTAAAATGTCAGTTTGGCAAAAAATGTCCGATTCATATATACGAAGAATAGTTCATAAATATATAGAACTAGCTGGACCCGTACACGGTTCGTGCAAATATTATGTGAATGCAAGGTTATTAAGCAATTTTATTAATATAAATAACATTTTTATTATTTATATCAGGGACCCGTGCTTCGCTGTGGACGTTTTTTTATTGGTTTTATCAATGTAGTAACCAAAACCATATTAATTATCCGATAAAACAACTATTCTCATAGAAAATTCTTTCTCAGACTGTGCTTCCCCGCAGAATTCTTCCCAGTAGAATTCTTCCCGGTAGAATTCTTCCCCGTAGAGTTTTTCCCAATAGAAGTTTTAGCGTAGTTAGTTTTAATGTGGTGAGTTTTAGTGTGTTGAATTTTTAGTTTAGTGAATTTAATGAAGTAGCCGCGGTAGCTCAGTGGTTAGTGCGTTGGACTACGAGCCGAAAGGTCCCCGGTTCAAGCCTGGACTGGGGCTAACAACATCTTTTCATAGAAACATTTTTCTATACCTCGCTACCTCTCGTCAGTAAATGGCAAACCTACGAGAGTAAAACCATTGCCTATGAAAAAGCTCTCACTCGCCGTTCGGATTCGGCAATAAACTGTAGGTCCCACCACTTTGAGTACAAATATAACACGCACAGCTCAAAATGGTGAGAGAGCTCGGCCGAAGTTCTATACAGGACTGTAGCGCCAAACTATTATTATTATTATTAATTTTTAGTGTGGTGAGTTTTAGTGTGGTGTGTTTTAGTGTGGTGAGTTTTGGTGTGGTGAGTTTTAGTGTGGTGAGTTTAAGTGTGGTGTGTTTTAGTGTGGTGAGTTTTGGTGTGGTGAGTTTTAGTGTGGTGAGTTTTAGTGTGATGAATTTTTAGTGTAGTGAGTTTTAGTGTGGTGAGTTTTATTGTGGTGAGTTTAAGTGCGGTGAGTTTTAGTGTGGTCAGTTTTAGTGTGGTGAGTTTTAGTGTGGTGAGTTTCGGTGTGGTGAGTTTTTAGTATGGTGCGTTTTAGTGTGGTATGTTTTTGTGTGGTGAATTTTTAGTGTGGTGAGTTTTAGTGTGGTGAGCTTTATTGAGTTGAGTTTTAGTGTGGTGAATTTTGGTGTGGTGAGTTTTAGTGTGGTGAGTTTTGGTGTGATGAGTTTTAGTATGGTGAATTTTTAGTGTGGTGAATTTTAGTTTTTTGTTTCATCTTTTTAGATTGTGTATGTGACGAGTTATGTCGTTTTGAAAGTTTAGGTTGTATGGGAGGTGCCACGCCCCTTTGTCCAATCCCGCCCATATATAGCCTATGACACCCTCCGGACTCCATAGTATCCTGGTGCAAAATTTCAGTTAAATCGGTTCAGCGGTTTAGACGTGATGCTGGAACAAACAGACAGACAGACAGACAGACAGACAGACAGACATACAGACAGACCGACAGACTGACAGACGGACCAAGAGTTTTATATATATAGATAATATTTTTCATATTATGAACAGTGTCTCAATTAACGGCGTTCATGCCATTTATGAATAACATTTTTTTCTGTGTAGGATGAATATATTTTCACAAAAAAAAAATAAAATATTATCTTCAGCGTGAGAAGTTTTTTGCAATTTTCAATTTCAAACTAATTATCCACGCTTGACCTCGTTGTTCAGTATCCTTCGCATGGATACACTGGATATTTCATGTCCTTTACCATAGAAGGACCCTAAATACGCTGAGTTTCGTCGAATTCTTCCACAGACGCATACACACTGAATAGAGATTGGTTGCGCCAACCAACTCTTTGCCCAACCAACTTATTCGGTTCTCTCAATCGCTTAGTCTGTTGTTAATCTCAAAATAAAAATAGTTGTAGTTTGTACTGCAACCAATTTAGAACTGTTTTAGAACAATTTAGTACTGATTTAGAACTATTAGGAGTGTGTATCGGCTAATATTTCACATGTATAGCCTAATATGGCAGTTAATGGCAATTAAATACACTTTTAATAACCCGAAGACAATTCTATTTTATAGATTTTCCCAATATGAAATATTTATAGACATTAATCGGCTGGGGACTATCTTAATTTTGTTTAAGCCTTAAAAAATGAATGCACTATTATCACAACATTGTCTTAAATGAAAATCTACATTTAAGAGTCATTTTAATGTTTTTAATTATATTTCAGAGGAATTGCTTTTCTGGGCAAATGCCCATTCAAAAAAATTGTACGTGGAAACAAAAAGTTCCGAGGGAATAGAATATTCCTTCTGATTGTTTCGAATGTCTAACCAAAAATATATTTCGAAATTTTGTATATGAAATGACGTTGAATATTTTTTGAACTAAACTATTGAACTAAATATATTTAAAATCAGCTGGGTAAATCAGACATATTTCCTAGTAGAAATTGTACCGGGGTCATAATAGGGAACTAACTGAACTTTTGGAAATGTGGTTTGGAAATGTGCAATAATTAACCGGAGAATTGTTTGAGAAGAAATTGTCACTGGGAAGAATTATCTCGTGAATAAATTGTATCTGGAAAAAATACTGTCAGGAATGTATTGTCCGGGAAAGAATACCCCAGGAAAGAATTGCCCGAGATGAATTGTTTGGGAAAAATTCTTATGGGAAAAAATATTTTTTTTTTTGTTACTACATTTAAAACTGAAATAAAGGCTACTTAGTAAGCTAGTAATAAATAAATCAAAATACATTTTTTTTATTAAATTTTTATTGAAGAAATTTTGTTGTTAAATGACATTTAATATAAAATAAAATATATAAATATTATTTTTTTTTTCTTTTTATATTGAAGACCATATATTTATTACGTACGTCATATAGATCAATAAAAAAAGCAACAATTTCACTTTGTGCAGAGTTGATCATCAACTAAAATACATAAATTCTTAAATAAATAAAAACACAATTGTTATAAAATTTTCAAAATATAAATTTAATTTAAGAAAATGTGTGTGTTTTTTTTATATTTTGAATAATGTTTTGAAAAATTTTATATTTATAACAATTTTTATGGTTGTTAATTGTGAGTGAAAATTACTTAAATAGGCATGCAACATTTATGTTTCAATAGACATATGTATATAAATATTAAATAAATTTATTGTAAATGTGCGGGTAAATTTAAAAATTTTCGTAAATTTACATTAAGATTTACTTTGTTTTCATTGCACATAAAATGAGTATAATTTTCATTTTTTTTTTTGTTATATTTTAAATTGAAATTAAATTAATTATACATTTAAGTAGTTTTTATAATTATGTTTAATAAAAAATATATTTAATACATTTAAAACAATTGCATTCATTATTAATCCGAACCATTTGCAATAATTAAATTTGATTTTGTTCTTTTCAATTTTAAATCAATTTGTATTATTTTTTTTGTTGTTTTTGTTTTTTTGTAACTCTTATATAAATATATAAACTAAGGCACAATTTGTTTATTTTGTTTTTCTGTTTAACACTTAAACTTAATATACATTTTAGCATAACGATGAACATGATAAGATGAAGATTTATTTGCATTTGATGAAATGACGGTTTCCGTAACAGTTATGAATAACAGTTTTTTTAAATATAGCTGGTAAGACGACTGACGATTAGATGTAATTTTTTATTTTTTTTAATGAAAAATTTTTGTTTTATAATTTTTAAAAAAATTTAAATGCAATTTTTGTTTCTCGAAATATATATTTTTTTTCAGTTTTAATCTGTTGTATACAATTGATTTTTTTGTTTATTTTATTTTTGAAGCTATAATTTAAAATTTACAATCAAAATAAAGTCACTGAAAATACATTTTTCTTATATGTCCCCCAGCAGAAATTGTTATAATTGATGACAATGACAGAGTCAATGATAAATAGTTGACAATGTTGAATTTAGTCACTGATGACATGACTTGTCTACAACGATTTCATAAATGAGATTTTATTAATGGTTCGTGGACAATCATCAATGATATTGAATATCATAAGCATTAAAGGTAACCTTTATGAAATGTCTTTGCCATGCATGACTTTATCAGAGACATACGACGACGCCAGAGTCTATGAATGACGTGCATGACATCGTTAATGGTATGTCATGCATGAAATGGTGGAAATTTTCAATAAAATGTCATCAATGCTTTGCAAGGCGAAAATACATTCCGTCATCGATGATTCTGACCTGTCATTGGCGATGCATTAAAGAATCGTTGATGACATTTTCCATTGATGACATTGTCCACTGATGACATTTTCAACTGTGGAATCATTGATGGATCTATACCCCATTATTGCATTCTTTTATAACGATTATTTTTCAATTCTTTCCAAAGTGATATAAACTAGTTTTTTTTTAGGTTTTCATTTTTAACAAAATATAGAGCCATGTTCCAGCTTTCCATCGAATTCCGCACAAATTTCATGAACAATTTGAAAACAAACGATTTTGAATTCGATATCACAATATAAATAATTGTTTTCCCAACGAACTCCAAACGTTTAAATTAAACCAAACGAATCCCGGAATGTGACATCATTGACGATAAAGCCATCAATGATGAATCGAGAACATTGAAAAAATTCTCATTGATGAATATGTTTCATAAAGAACATTGCATTAAAGATGTCATACACTAAATGTTATCATAGATAGATCAAGAACATTGTGAACATCTTGTCAATTAAGATATCATTAATGTAGTTTTCTAAGACACGTCATAAATAATACATCAAATAGTCAAAGTTTTTTCTTATAGTTACATTACAATCGCTTGATGAAAAGTCTTCGATGCTGTATCTATGAATGATGCATAAAGTGGTGGACATTTACATGAAAAAGGTCATCAATACTTTGCACAGAGTTAAAATGCTATCGGTCATCGTTGGTACTGATCTGACATAGGTGATGACATTTCCCACTGGGTTTGCAGAACGAAAATGCTATCGGCCATCGTTGGAACTGACCTTACATATGTAGGTCAAACATAGAGGAATCACTGATGACATTTTTCACTGGGATAGAATTCATTTGAAAAATAAATTTTTGTACTACAACATCGAATTGAAAGTCGTTGGTTTACAAATGTTTATTTAATATACGAACGTATATCGATGGAAAGCTAAAACATGGCGCATAATTCAAATTTTATATATCGTCGTTGTAGAACTAAAAATCACCAACTACATTTCTAAAATGTCAATTATTCATTTACAAAAATCTTTATATATCTTACAAATTCTGAACGAAGAGCTCAATATTTATAGCTAATGATCAGAAAATGTTAATCTATCAATTGGTATTTCAACTTTAAAAATCTATCAATTACTTTTTGTAATAATTACCAACAAAATTGAAATTTAAGATTTTCATAAAAATGTATTCAGTGACTTTTAGTTTTACAACGACTATATTGTAATTAATTAAATTAAAGAAAGATAAATTAATTTTCATTTTAAATAAATGACTCATTCCATATCAAATTAACCGAACAATTCAAATTTTGGACGCACCATTTCAGAATTTGATGAAATTTGGTAGCATGGTGAGAAATAACACAAAAAAAAAAATATTGAAAAAATTTCAGCTTCCCAGATGGTGTGGTTTTAGAGATTTGGTGCTTTGAAGTTTGTATAAAATTGTATAAAATTCACAAAACTGGTGCTACAAAATTGATAAGAACTTCAACAATAGTCAAGCGTATTAAAATACTAAGTTTTCATATTAAAGCTAATAAAAATTTAAATAAGATGTTATACAATTGCTATACCATGTTCCTTTAGTAGTGGTTCGTGTTGAGTAAATTTCAAAAGCACATATCTGAAGAAGATACCTTTTTAAAAATTTTAAAATTATATATGTTGAAGCTCGATATTTTATCTATTATTTAAGATCTTAATTAGAATGGCAAATCAACGTGTTCTGAAGTTATGAATAAAAATTCATAACTTCTGAACACGTTGATTAGGCATTCTAATAAGGGTCTTAGATAATAGATAAAATATCCAGTGTTGCACCAAGTACAAATCTGGGAAGCTGATATTTTTCAAATATAATTTTTGTCTGTGTTATTTCACCATGCTACCAAATTTCTTAAAATTTTAAATTGGTGCTGCCAATCAATCGATTGATTTGATTTGGAATTACTCAAATGTTGTAAGAAAAACAATATTTAAATTCAATTTTACGTTTTTGTATGTTTTAATATAATTTATATTAAACATTTCTTTTAATTAGGCATATTGTTTTTTATTTTATTTACTTTTTAAATTTGGTAGAGCCCACAGAAAAATCACTTACCAGAAAAAAAAAATACCCACTCCGAAACAGGACTCAATTTTCATTGTAAATTCATAATTTCAATTTGTTTTTTTTTTTTTGTTTTTGTACAAATATAAGAATATATAATTTATTGTATATTTTATGTTTTGATTATTGTGTTATTATAGATATTTATATTTTATATTATAAAAAAAAAATACAATATTTTATCAAAAAACATCATGATATTAAATAGTTTTTTAACAGCTAAATATGGCGGTTGTTAAACAAAATTATTGTTCTACCAATTTCTCAAATGAAAATTGTTTTGCAATATTAAACAAGTTAATTAAATAAAATTTCAATATTATTATCAAATTTACAATTAACAAATAATTTTGAATATCTATGTATATATTTATGAATAATAATGATAACTTATAGCTAGGATTTCAAGATTTCTATAAAATTATTGATGATTCAAAGATTTCAATTTTTGTTTTTTCAATAATTTCGCACATTTTGTGAAAACTTATTAAGTTGTTATGTTAAATCAATTTTGTTTGAGATTCACAAATAAATGAGATAATAATATTTTGTTCAAAATAACTTTTAACTTAAATTTAAATTTAAACAAGTCATCTTCGCTGGCATCTGGCATCTAATAAATGACACGGCGGCACAACAGCACTTACCAAAAGTTGACGTTTAGCAGATGTTGAATGGTACGTCCAAGTATATTTTTGAAAAATTATACTTGCGGCAACAGTATTTGTGTTGCTGTGGCAACATTGCACATAATAAAACTGTTTTTTGTTTACGTTGTAGTAGTAGAATAGTAGTAGTAGTAGTAAGTATAGTGTTTGTTTTTTATCCACAGGTTGCACATTTATACAAATGTTTGGGGTTAGTGAAGATATTTTGTTTGGTTTGGTTTGGTTTTGTTTGAGGGTTTTGCTTTTGTAATTTGAATTGTACATTATACTTTTAACGTACAGTGCAGCCTCAAATCATATCATTGCAAAGGCATCTAAATTTTTGTTATTATCGTCTACCATGGCACCGGATGTGTTAGCATGTCAAAAATAGAGAGAAGAAAAGAACAAACAAATGTTTATTGGTTAATTTTAGTTAGTAGATTGAATACGGCATACATAGAAATACTTAAGTGCTAAATGGTGATATTGAATAGTGATGTTAAAATTTAAAAAATTAAATTCCTTTTTTTTACTTTTCAAAAATTTCTTTATACGTCTAAATTTTGAATTTTTAAACCAAATTCAAAAATATGCAGGCATGTTCTGAATGTCGAGTAAACTTGAATTTGTCTGTGAAAATTTGTTTATCTTTATAATTTGGAAAACAAACAAAAAAGTTAAATTTCAAAATATGTTTCTTCAAAAAAAAAAGTAGGAAACATTTATGATTATTTATTCGAGATAAACTTTTTAATTCACGCTCTCAAGTGTATACTATTTTGAATCACAAAATGATGATTATCAAAAAAAAAACTAGTGAAAACTGATTTGACACACATAAATTCCACTCGTTTTCTAGAACATTCCTGTTACGACTTGGTAATGATTTCTTAGTTATTCATTCAATAAAAATGCTATATTTAAAAATAACAGACTCATGTCTGTTAAATATTTAAAACTCCAAGTTATCTCTTGTGTACACGAATAAAACTATAAAATAAAATTCATTTTTCCATAACAACTATCGAAAGTCTTATTGGTTTTTGTTTCTCTAAATCTATATCAATCGAATTGTCAAATTTCGCTGTTAGAATAAGAATTCTATCGAATTACCAAACGGATATGCTTCATTTTTCGTTTCAATTTTCAATGAAAATTACCATTTAAAAGATTTGAAGTGCTAAATTTCAATACGAACGAACATTTTTTTAGATTTCAATCAAATTTCAAAAAATGTATAAGAAAATATACCCAGATACGAGATCAATGCGAGTAGATGGAGAAATCACACGATATCAAACCCGTTCTCGTAACGATATCGAGCGTCAAATTGGACCTAGATGGTAGAAAGATATCGAAACGTTCTGTCGGAGTTTTCTCGATACGAGAAATTTTTCGAAATCGAAATTTTTTTTATTATATATTAAACTATTAATGGTGTGAAAGGAAATTTTGATCAAAATTCATACCATAAAAATGTGTCTTTTGCAATTGTTGAAGACAATTCAAGCATGAATGTATTTGAAAAATAATATTTTGTAATCAGAAAATTAATTCTTTTGAATGGTCATTTTTAGCGATAACAATTCGATCGAAAACATGAACATGCTCCAATTTCAAACGGTTTGAATTCGCATGATAAAAATATTTTTGTTTTAGTGTTCGATTGAATGAACAATTTCGCACTAAATTGTTTTGAAAACAGACACATCTCTATTAAATTATTATAAGGACAATAAAATCATTCAAGATATGACATTAATCTGGATTTAATTAGACAAATTTGCATACGATTTTTCAAAATAAAAATTTGTTTTCCAAATCAACTCAAATTATTAAAGTCAATTTAAACGTTTTGAATTCATTTGAAACACAATTATTGTATTCAGAAAAACTAATTCCAAATCATGTGAATGAAAATTTCCATCAAAATACTTCGAATTTCGTTTCCCCAAAACAGGTATATTAAAAAATACTGCGAATTAAAATCGATGAAATCAAAGCAAGGTACGAATTCCATATTTGTTCAATGGACATTTTCATTGACCGTTCATCGGTATGAATTCATATGAAATATCACATTTTATTTAGTGTGAAAACGAATTTAAAATCGTTAGAATAGAACATTTCATAACATTTCTTGAAATTTGTCACACAAAAATTAGGGTTTCATCGAATGAAAATTCATTAAAATAAAAACCAGATTGGATGCAAAGAAAATTCTGTATGTTGTACTCTGAAACGAATATTTATATTTTGATTTGAATTCATATGCAATTTTTTTTTTTTAGTGTGAAAACCAATTTAAAATTCTTTGCATGGATACACGATCAAATTATATTGAAGTGAGGTACATGTCTACTACGCTACCCAACACGATTTCTGCAATGGACAACCCATACATCAATTCTATATAATTCGTTGATGCTGGTTTTAAGTACATACTCAGTTTTTGCCTATTACGTAAAGTTTTTGAGAAAATTTCAATCGTATGTTTTAACCATAATGGGAGACTACTTAGAATAAAAAATATAGTACTGATGAAAAATATTTTTTGAAAAAACCTTAAATGTAATTTTTCTTCAAATTGTCAAGACTAATTTTAGATTACTAATGAATGCTGATATTCTCAAAAGTTTTTGCGATAATTGGATGTAAACTCGGAAAATATTGATTTTTAAAACTTTTTTTTATAAATTTTTAATTATCATTAAGGATTAAATGAGTAACAGGAAAATTAATTGTGGTTATCCGGAACATAGATTGCACTAACTATTAAAAATACTAACGTTTTTCTAATTGATCTACTTTTTAAAATATGCCCTATGAACATAATTTTGATAATCTTATATAAAATTAATTTTCAAAAAAAAATACGTATGCCCTGTAATCTAAAAATATAATTACTTCATAACTAAAGTATGCTTATTATTATTGATTACTCAGATTTTTTCTATTACTTAGTGTTTTTGAGAAAAATTCGGATATTTATACGTAAAATATACAAGCAATTTAAATTTTTATAAATTTAACCAACTTTTGATAGAGAATATTAAAGAAATGAGAACCGACAATAAAAAGTTAGCAATTTTGATCGTTAGTTTGAACTATGCTCTGCATAACCATAAAGCATTTTCTTGTTTAGCATTAGATTCGAAATTCTAAAAAATCATTCCAAATTGGTCTAAAAAAAATCAATATTTTCGAGGTTAGATTCAAATATCTTAAAAACAAATGGAAATATTATTAGTTGTTTGTATATAATAATTAGTTTTGACAATTGTAAGAAAAATTACGTTTACAGTTTTTTTGTAAACTCATTGTATAAGAGACTGTAATTTTTCAATTCTAATAAGTGGCTAAAAAACGGTCTTAAATTTTGAAAGCAATGTTCTTAAAAACGTTTCCTAAAAGAAAATAACAAAGTATTGTATCAAAATTATATAGAATTGATATATGACATGTTTATGGCAAACATGTATCTCGTTTTGTTGAGAAGTGTTCTTTTATTAACCTGTCAACCCTAGTACAAATTTGCCCGATGCGCCATCGGGAAATGATCGGGTTTTCGTTGGGTAAGCCCTGTTAGAAAAAAAAGGTCATTGCCTTTGCATGCCCTTATCATGCTTACCATAGCAGGGTTTACTTTATCTAAACAGTCAATGTTCCCGATCATAGTTACATCATTTGTTCCTCATAACGAAATTAGCATCAGGCAATGATCGGTATTAATGAGAGAAACCCTATTATGCTCGGGCTCAGACAAGGCAATTGTCGGGTAAATATTAAAATGGGGAATTGCCCGAACAGTACATGATCATGGCCTGAGGTCAATACATGATCAGGACACTGCGTTACAAGGACATTATGGTCCTCGTCATATCCCGATCATCTCAAATAATGACATGATCACTTCATGACCATGGCCCTACCAAAATTTCATTCGGTCAATATAGTCAGAGAAACCATCCAGCCTAGTAGAAATTTACCACATTTGAGAGGGCGTGATCATTAGTAATGTTTCTCATGTAGCTGGACGGGTTATGACACGGTAGAAATATAATGTTCAATTCCAGATCAATAGGTGGTTTCTGTAATTTCGTCGATCAAAGTTTGTCGATTGATATTTTTTGGATTCGACGTCAAAATGACGCAATTTTCAATTTCTTGTCGAAAATTTTTTTACGTTTCATTTCTTTTCATCTACACTGAAAAAAATAATCGACGTAAATATAGCAACCGACATTAATTACATTAATTAATCAATCCAGCAATGAAATTCACAAATTTAATGAAAACATTTGCTATTATTCGTTAATTCAGCAATTCCGTTTGTTAATATGAATATTTGTACGTCAATGCAGCAAATATTAGTCGGCACAGTTTCAGCAATTATATTTGCTAAAACTGCGCCTACTAAATTATTTTATTGCTGGATTGATTAATGAATGCATTAATGTCAGTTGCTACATTTACGTCGATTATTTTTTTTCTGTGTACTGGGATATATCCCTTACATATTACATTTAATTAATTACAAAAATTACAAAAAGCTGTCTTCTTGTTGACATTTGAACAATTTCGACTTCGAAATTGACAATTTGAATGCTTGATTAACAGAAACGACTCCAGTACAGGACTCCAATTACTATTAGGGTTATCACACTACTGTCGTCTTTTTTGACCTGTAATTTCCAATAGACTTTCGATATATTGTTGAGTTTTGTTTTTTTTTTTGTACAAAAAGAGCAGTTGGAACATATTTTGTTCGTATTTACACAAGTCACACGAATTCATGCAAGTATTTTTTTTTCCATAATTATTAACTTTTGTTTTTAGTAACATTTTTATGCAATGAATAACATCATAAATTTTGTATTATTTAAGTTTAATTGTCATCGAAAACGTTGAGTTATGCTAAAAAAATATTAAAATTTAGTTATATATTAAAACATATATATAGTTAAACAATTAAACATAAAATTAAAGACAATTAAACAAAAATATTTTGTTAAATGAAACAGTTTCATATTTCTTCGATTGTGATGAGTATAAAGAGAAAAGTGTGAAAATTGTATTAATTTATTTGGAGGTTTAAATTTTAAAAAAATGCTAAATTTAGTTCGTTATTGAATATATATTTTTTTTGTTTTTTAAGAATTATACAAAACGCTGAAATTGATTTCAAAAAATTATAATTGTTTTAGTTAACTTGGCCTTTGGTTAGTTTGTTTTTAGCATGTTTCTATTTATATTTAAATACGTTGTTTTAAGAAAATAGTAAATAGTTATGAGAAACACATATTATGCTTGTTTCTATGTGGTTGCATATATTATTTACTATTTATTACTTTGTACATACATGAGTAAATATATATATATTATATATAGTTTGTTTAATGTTTATTTATAATATGGTTAATTAATAGACATTTAAATATTATTATTATTAATAATTAAAAATAGCTTAAACGTGTTTAATTTGAAATATGTAAATGTTTGATTTCTGATGTCGAATTGAAATTGTTAAATTTGTTTTTAATTAAGTTAAAAGAAGTTGCATTATGTGGGGAGAGTGTGGAGGACGGATTTGTTCATTGATGACATTATTTGCAAATGTGATTGAAAATTTTATCAAGTGTATGTTTAAGTGTATATGTAGTATATATATAAATATTAATGGTACTTATTATGCTATTTACTGGTTTTAGAACATAGAAAAAAAGCAATGCAAATATTATTATTATTATTTGAAATGTGTGTGTGTTAACATAGGATAACTTAAATTAGGCATTACAAATATTAAATATAGTGATTCGAGACCCAAAACCAGTTAGAATCATATGCAAATTATGTTTTAAGACTTATTTCATAAGAAAAACATATAGGTATTTAATTGAAATGTTAATTGTTTGTTAATTTAATTGAGCAAGTTTTGAAAAAAGGTTGCCGTGTCGAATATTGATCTAGAGAAACAGCTACACAGCACATCCAGCATGGAGCTTCCGACGTCCCCTTAGTAGTTATGTACATCACTTGCACAGCCTTTTTTTTGTGTGCGCTCAATTAAATGTTTTGTTAATTTGTTAAAATTCAATTATTTATTTATTGACAAAATTTCAATTAATACTAGCTATAAATTGTGTATGTTTGTTTGTTAACTATTAGCGATCAATGAGTTAGTTTTAGTTAAATCATCGTTAATTCTTAATTTAGTGTTTTAGTAGTTATCGTGGGTGGGCACAAAAACATTGAGTGTGAAAGTAGTCAAATCATAAAAAAGAAGACTGCGATATTTTGGTTGTAACAAAATCATTGATCTTTATTTCAAGTGGTGTATATAAAATTCTAACGTCTACAACTGGTATTTCTTTTTTTTTTTGTTTTGTTCGGTATAAATTAAAATTACTAAATATACATTGTATTCGACGACATATTGTTCATTTGTTTGCAATTATAGAGTTTAAAATATATATATAGTTATATAAAATATATATAGTTATATAAAATACATTTACAATATTTAAAATAAGACATTTACATCATCAAGTTTCACTTAAAAATACAGAAAAAATTAAAACTTTACACTACGCAGTAGGTAACATACAAAATAATACAAGAAATTACTACATTTTAATAAAATACAACTGATTTAAGTAAATTTTACATTGGAGCTGAATGTCTAAACATTCTTATGTTTGTTGAAACCTCCGCCGCAAATTAAAAACTAGTTGTTTACACGTAAAAAAAAATTCATATCTTCATGAAAATCTTATATGCTATACACACTTAATTGCTATACGAGAATTGCTAGAAAAAGTTGAGAAAATAATTAAACAAACTCTTCAAGGCACAAGTCAACATTTAAACAATCATTACTTAATCATTTTTCAATTAAATCAAATACATCATAACTACTTAAAACGTGTAATCAATCAATCAATCCAATCATCATGTACAAACATAAACATGTTTGGCAGAAATATGTTTTTGTTTTCAAATAAATCAAATACAAAAATAAATCTTAGAATTAGAACTTAGTTAATGTGTATGAAATATATAATAAACATATAATTGTTTATAAAAAAACAAAACTAACCTGGATGAGCTGAAATTTTCAAAAGTCATTTGATTAGGGTTTTCTTTTCAGTATTTTTTTTTGTTTTGTTTTGTTATCAGAGCAGTGTGGGGCAGGGCACCAGCGTCGATCAAAGGCAACGGATTTCAAAAAAATATTTTTTTGTTCGTTATAGGTGAAATTTCAAAAATTATAAATTTCAAAAAATATTATATTTAGTTTAAATAAAAACTATGTTTAACTTTTTGAATTTACTTTAAATTAAGCAAGAAAAAAAAATATATATATGATGCTAATATTTAATACATGATACTTTTTTTTTGTTTGTTTGAAGTTGAAAACTTTGCAATAAAACTAAAAAAAAAAAAACTATTGTTAATTATGCTTAAATCATAAACGTTTTTATATTCAAATTTCAAATTTTGCTGGCACCCCGACCGTAGCTCTCTGATACGGATGATCTCTGTTAGTCAAACGTCTCTGTTGCTTTAGGGCTCCTACTAGAATGAACGATACACTCACATTATAATTATATTCAAATATTTTCAATTTTCAATACTAAAGCTAAATACTTTTAAATTATAAATAGAATAGAAAAAAAATTAAAACAAAATCTACGTTGAATCAAAACTTGTGTGTTGATTCGGGTAAAAACATTTTACACATTTTTAATTATTTTTGTTTTTTTTTTACTTATGCCAATCGCGTTTGATACTATGGTAAATTGAATAATGTAAATAAACTGCATAAAATAAACTGTTCTTTGGAATGAATCGTATATGTAAATAGTGTTGAGTTTGTGCATTCATAATTAGAAATTGTTTTTCTACGCGCAATAAGTGATTTTTAACTATTTCGCTAAAGTTATATTTGAAAAAAAAAAACAAAAATGTAAGGCCCTCAAATATTGCTGCAACTTAAAGACATAAATGCAAAAAAGCAACTAAGATGCTACTATTTTATTTAAATTTAATACCAAATTCAAGACTGTTGTGTAAACTTATGACTTGCTTTCAATTTGAATTATTTATTACACACACATGGACGGAATTCGTTGAGCTTTCAAATGTACGTATCCTTCTTCAAATTCCTTTTTTTTTTCGATTTTATATAAATATAGATACTAACAAAACTTAGAAAAATACTACTTAATATAATAATAATAACGATAAGTTAAGGAGCACCCTTACGATTCAACGCATTTGTTTTTGTTTAAATTTAAGAGATATACTTTATATATAATAAATATAATAATAATAGCAGCTGCTTGGGGTTCACTTTTTTTTTTCTTCAAGTGTTTAGACTATATTTAAACATTTTGCTAAGCATTCTAGATTTAATCACTAGATGGCACTGTTGTGATTCCATTTAAATTGCATTTAAAGTAATAACAAACAAAATAGAATTTAATAAAAAAAAAACAAATAAAAAAAATGAAAAAACAAAATCTAAAAACTTAAATTATATAAATTTTTATATAAAGTATAACTTAACGACAATAATAGAAGGCTAGGGAAAAAAAGAAAAGAAAAGTATATAAGTTTCAAGACTATTGCAAAGAAATAATAAGAGTAATAAATTATTAAAAATAAAAAATAAAAAAAATAAAAATAAAATAAAAAAATAAAAAAAAAATATTTATTGAAAAGTTTCAATGAAACTAATTTTTAGCAAATAATCTTTTAGTTTTAATATACTAATAAATTATAAAAAAAAAAAACAAAAAAATATATTTATCAATGAAATTAAATTTTAGCAAATTAGGTTTTAATATGAATATATTTAATAATTACTATGAATATATTTAAAAGTTAAATTTCAATTTTTAATACGAATATATTTAAAAGTTAATACGAATATATTAAAAAAGTAATACGAATATATTAAAAAATTGATAACGATTATATCAATGGATTAATAAAAATATATTCATGACATAATATGAATATATCATAGAATTAATACAAATATATCATAGAATTAATACAAATATATCATAGAATTAATACAAATATATCAAAGAAGTAATACAAATATATTAAAGAAGTAATACGAATATATTAAAAAAATGACTACAAATTAAAGCTTTTAAAATAGTTACTTCTAAAGAAATAATGGCTACATTAAACAAATTACTAAATTTGAAAATCAGTTTTAACACATATTGTTTTCTCTAAAAAAAACAAAAAAAAAAAAAAAAAACTCACGAACTATATAATTTCAATAATAGATTTTGAAAATCTTTGTATTTCTAAACTCAGCAAAAATCTCATAAAATTCCATTAAAATTGCTCAATAGCAAAGTTATTGATTTATAATACTAAAAAATAAATAATTAGTATTTTGTATTATTTAATGGTATTAACCGATTAAAATAATAATGTATCATTTTAAAAAATTTTAATTTATTCTATGTTATTTTTTCTGTGCTCAGTAGAAAGATCTCTATGGAAAAATTCAATGATCAGTTCCTAAATGTCTACCATTCAGAAAACAGTTTTCGAATAATAAAGAAATGTTACTTGAAATAGCGTTTAAAAGTCATTCTGACTAATTTTAATAGTACATAAAAACTATTAATTCTATGGTATTTTTTCTGATTTAGGTATTCTTTATATTATCTAAGGTAGAATTCAATAATAACGAAAATGTTACTTGAAATAGTGTTTAAAACTCTTTCTGGCTAATTTTAATAGTACAAAATAAAACTATTAATTCTATGGTATTTTTTCTGTCTGTAGTAGAAAGTTCCTATTTTTGATATTCTTTATATAATGCCGGGGTAAAATTCAATGATCAGTTCCGAAATAAATGTTTCACAATATTAAAGAAATTATACTTGAAATAGCGTTAAAGATCATATTGACTAATTTTAATAGTACAAAAAAAAACTATTAATTGTATGGTATTTTTTCTGTATGTAGTAGTAATTTCTCCATTTGGATATTGTTTAGATTTTGTCAGCGAAAAATCAATGATCAGTTCCCGAACGTCTACATTCAGAAAACAGTTTCCCAATAATAAAGAAATTTAACTTGAAATAGTGTTAAAGAATTAATTAATTTAATCAACAAGTATTTTTAAATATTCATTTGATTTTTAGATACAATATGTGTTCTAACATATAAGTTGTGTTCTGTAATATAATATATTACTCAAAGCTTTATATTGTTTCTACTGAACAAAGTACAGTTTGTTGGCATAATTCACTGGGCTGTATTATTCTAAATTAAGCCAACTTTAACTCTCAAACACAAAGTTCTAATAAACACTATATGATTTATTTAATATTTACAACTACAAAATTTCATTTATTAAGTAAATGAAATATATTAAATGTATTTTCTATACTCAGTTTACATTTAACTCAACCAACCAACACCTAAATAACATAAAAACTAATATAAATTCTTGCAAATACTTTTAATTTGTTAAAACACTAGATTTTACTCATTTGAAATGAAATGTATGATGTATAAACATCATTTTCTGTATTTTCTATAGAAAATTACCTAATATTAAATATAGTTAAAAATCACTTATCGTTGTTTGAAATGAAAGCTGTGTGTGTTTTGGTTTGCAGAAAATATTGAAAAACTTCACATATACGATTTTCAGCTATATAGTACAAATTGTGTAATTCTTTTAAAACTTAATCGAGCATTATTTTTTGTTTGTTTTAATATTTTTGGAATGCTGATATTGAGTATTTTTTGTTGTTGTTGTTGTAATGGTTTTAGTTGTTCTTTAGTTTTGTAGTTGTTGTTGTTGATTTGTTCAATGTTGTATGTTGTTTCATTTAAAACTAGCTATTTTATAAACTTATTATTTGTCATTTAATATAATATAGGTATTTTAATCATTATTGTTGTATCATGGTTTCAATTGTATTAACTTCTAACTATATAACTTAAAGTTCAAAAGACGGAGCCGGCATGCAAAAATCGACCAACTGCAAAAATTTGTATGTAACACAAATAATATTTTTAAATAATTATTTAAAAAAAAAAGTAATATATATGAAAACAAAATTTAAATAAAACAAATATAAATTCAAATAAATTATTTGTATATAAAAAATATAGTTAACTTTTTGTTAGCTGCTTTTTGGCAAATTATATTTGTTAAACTACGATTATTAATTTTTTTTTTGGTTAAAAAAGCATTAATTAATAGTTAATGTGGATGCGTTTTAAACGAAATACAACTAATAAACCAAGCTATACTCCTAATTAAATCGTCGATGATACTGCAAAACCGCCAAACTGCCTAATTTTGTGTTATAATCCGGATAAATTAGATAAATGTCATTATAAGTTATGACATACTTAATTTTGTATGAAGTAAGTGCAAAATTGATACTCAAAATAGTTTTGTTTCTTCTGTAAAATTCATTTTGTAAGAGGTATTCTAAAATGCTTCTATTTTAATTGTAATAATCTGTCATTGTAGAAGAAAAACCCATTTAAAATTTTTCATTCATTTATCTTCAAAAATCTTTATAAATAAAACTGTTTTGAATCAAATTCAAACTAAAAGGGCGTTCAACTTTGAGATGTAAATATTTTACGGACTGAATCCTTGATTCATTTAATGAAATATAATTGTTCTAGAGTTGGGATGTTGGATAGAACACCCCATGATATACAGGGTGTTTTCTAAATTTACTTCACAAAAGTTGATGCAAACTAATATTTAATTATAGCTTCTACAATTTTAAGTCAAAAGCAAAAAGTTTACATTCATTTTACAGATAATCGATCATAGTTATTATGAGATTTTTTATAATTACATTTTCTTTGCAAATCTAAGAAATTTTTCTCATCAAAGTAAAAAAATATATTTTTTTACAATATTTTTTTTTTATAAAACTCAGTTTGTATCCTATTTACCAATTTTAATAGTAAAAAACTATTCATTACATTTTTCTGAGTGTATGATATTTAATTTGTTTGTTTTTTTGTAATATTGTTTTGAAATTCCGATGTTACTCTAGTCACAACACAATTGCTCAGTTCCATAGTTGCCAGTACTATATATTTTTAATATTTTTCGCCACGAAACGAATCAAGCAATCAGAAAAAATCCCATTAAAATAAGTCAATAGAACTTATTTTAATGCGAACTTGATTTAATAGTATTCAAAAAATAAATATTTTCGATGTAAACTCAAATATAATTTAATAGTATTTTTTAGTATTTAATACAGATTACTTAATTATTCGTTTTACTTAATTATTCATTCTATTGATTAATTTTAATACACCCAGAAAAAAATATCTCAAATTCCATTAAAATTGACCAATAGGACACAATAATTGATTTAATAGTATACAAAAAATAAATTTTTTCATATAAACTCAATGGCAATGTCATAGTATTTTCTAGTATTTAATAGTATTTTCCCTTTAAATTAATAATTTATCCCACTGGCTATTTTTAATAGTAAAAAAACTATTATTTATATAGTATTTTTTCTGGGTGTAGTAAAAAAAAAACTATTAATTGTATGGTATTTTTCTGTATTTTTTTTTTTCTCCATATAAATTTGTATAGTATGAATTTGTTTGTGACAAAACTATGTGCGTCAAGAAAATATAAATGGTATTCTGTTCATTTCTGCAATAAAAATGTTCCTTCTTATCAAATACAGTTGTAATTCAATTTGTTGCTACTACAAAAGTAATGACAGACTTCGTAGTAAAATTTGTATTTCTTAGTTCTAGAAGGTTTCTCAGTAGAAGACGATTTTATTGCATGAAATTTTAAACATTTTGTAGCGCAGGTACCTTTCTCAAAATAGAATGTTTGCACAAATAGTCAATGAAAGTAAGAAAATACTAGTCAACTTTAAGCGCAACTTTAAAACAGGACGATTTTATTATTTGTCACTTTCCATATATTTCAATGAAGTTCAGTGCATGACACGATACAACATAAATGTAACGCTAAAACTATAAATTGACAATAGTCCAGTTTATTTGCGAATTTTGTTAGATATTTTTAAAATTTTAAATTTTCTTTATTTTCAAATTTCGTTTGATTTGTAAATTCGATATTGAATTACTTTTGGGTGCAATGAATAGGTTTCTAAGTAGTTAACGATTTAAATTGCATGAAACTTTAGATATTTTTGAGTTTCCTTTCGTATAGAGAGTCATGAAAGTCATATAAACTCGAAAGTTTTTAAGCAGATGACGACTTGAATTGTGTGGATTTTTTTTTTTACATATGCAGTGGGCTTAACCTCTACAACGACAACCCTGCTTAAGAAAAATACATTTATGCGAACCCTCTTCAAATAATGTTTTACATCTGTTGCTTTTTTAAAGTCGACCTAAAAGTTCTTGAACGTAAGCGCTACCCTTAGAATTTTGATGTTGTCCCAAATGCTGTAATATAGGCTTAAGACAGAAAGTCTTTTCGGCATTTTTTTTTTTAATAATTTCACAATATAATTGATAGAACTAATTGAAATATTAAAACAAAAAAAATTATACTAACTGGTACTTTGAGTGACTGTAATCTGTAATCATTAAAACTGTAAATATTAAAACTCATTCCAAAAACTAAATTAAGACGATTCACGAATTGTGTTATATACGTTATATCAAATTAAAATACACCCAGAATAAAATACTATATAAATAATAGTTTTTTACTATTAAAAATAGTCAATAGGATAAATTATTATTTTAATCGGAAAATACCATTAAATACTAGAAAATACCATGACATTGCCATTGAGTTTACATGAGAAGATTTATTTTTTTTGTATACTATTAAATCAATAATTGTTCTATTGACCAATTTTAATGGGATTTGAGGGAATTTTTTTCTGGGTGTAGTTGGGTGTACAAAACTTAAGACATTAAGGGCTGGTTTTACTGTTCCAAATGAGAGAAATAATCGATTATTTGTTGACATTTGCCAGTGATGCCATATTTATCCGACCTGACACAGTTCATTTTAAACTTTGACTGTAAAACAGCTACCAAAGTTAAACGTCGTTTAAATTTATGCGACATTTAATTAAACATAGATTAAACTAGATTGAAACTAGCACTGTAAAACCGGCCCTGAGAGAGAAATAATCGATTATTTGTTGACATTTGCCAGTGATGTCATATTTATCCGACTTGACACAGTTCATTTTAAACTTTGACTGTAAAACAGCTACCAAAGTTAAACGTCGTTTAAATTTATGCGACGTTTAATTAAACATAGATTTAAACTAGGTTTAAACTAGGTTGAAACAAGCACTGTAAAACCGGCGCTAAATAAAGTATCCAGTGAAGCAAACGATAACTTAACGATAGCGAAAGGATATCATTTATAGGCGTAAATTATTGTTTTCGATAATCTATGATATTATTTTGATTAAAATGTAACTGATTTGAAAAAAATGTTACTGTTTTGAATAAAATGAAATTGTTTTGAATAAATTGATATTGTTTTAAATATTTTGATATTGTTTTGAATAAAAACTAACCTATCAACAATGATATCGCTGTTTTTATTAATATAGATATCGAGTTGATATCGATAAAGTTTTCAAATCGATAAACATACTTCATTTGTACAGAAAATGTTTGTTTTTAAACAAAAATTGGAAATTGTTCAAAAAGTATTGAATTTTATATCGTAAATGTCGTAAATTTATCATTATTTTATCGAATTCAAAAATTATCGTCAAAAGGTTTGCAGCGTAACATTGAATATATCGCATATTATAAATAAAACGAATTTTAAATCGTTTTTTCGTGAATACGCCTATTAAAAATAAATATAAATAAAATTATAAGTAATACAAAATTCTTGAATAATACTTTAGTCTTAGCTTCATCTACGGCTGGCTACTACAACTGACACTTTGCTGTTTTTATATAATTTAAATAAATTTAAAATGATATTAATTAAAATAACTTTGATTAGATTGGCATATGTATGTGTGGGAGATGTGTTTACATTGTTTAGCTGTGTGATGTGTGAACTATTAGCATTTTATAGTAAATAAAAATTGTAAATTTATTCCTTTTATTTTTTTGTATATAAAAAAAATAACTACTGACACCTATTGGTTAATACTTAATTTAAAAATTTTGTAAATATTGCAAAATGTTACGCAATTGCCAACATTTTTTGTTATATTGCACTCATTTAGAGGATTATTTTAGCAATTTGTGATTCGCAAAAAAATATATAATAATTTCTTCAACCTTTATGTTAAATATTAGAATTATTATTTTGTTTTTTTTTTTAATAAAAAAAAGAATAGAAAAAAATATGAAAAGTTAGTTTAACGAGCAAATAACCCACCGCTATGATCTGCGTATTCCGTCAAGAGCGGATTTCCGGTGAGCGCCGCATAGTTCGCATAGTCGCCGTACGGCGCAAAAATCATGCCGTGCGCGGGATTCTCGAAGGCTTGAGCGGGTTGGCCGGACAGTATGCTAGCGGCTGTCGTCGGCACCGTCATGCGTTGCGACAGAATCAGTGGTGCGCCCAGGGGCGCCGATGTGGGCGCACGTATCTGCTGTGGCAGAGCCTGCAGCGTGGGAGTCAGCAGACGATTGTCAGCCGAAGCGGCAAATACACGACGCCATTCCTCCTCGCATGCTGTAGGTGGTTAAAAAAAAAAGTAAGGATATTAAATATTTTTAGGTTTTAGATTTTAAAATATTAAATTTTTATAAATAAAAACAGGCGCTGTGTGTATTAACACGAACATTGTTAGCAATTTAATTAATACATTATTTTTTGTTTTATTAAAATATTGATTACTTTTGTTGTGGTTGGTATATATAGTATATATATAATATTGTTGTAGTAAAACTTAGCAAATATTTTTTTTTCTTTAAACCTACTCTACAAAACAAGAAGACATTTTTCACACGGACTTCTCATACCAGATTTCTATATAATGCGTGGGGTGTAATTTTGACTGCATACTCAGATTTTTCTTATTACGTATCGTTTTTGTAAAATCAGCTAATGAAATTTTTGGTTATTTTCAAACTTTTTTTAGAATACAAAAATATACATTACGAACTAATTTTATTTTATCATTACAAAAAAAAGTAATCAAAAAAAACTTTAAAAAAGTGAAATTTTTAAAAACTAATCGGAATATTAGCATTCCCTGATATATTCAAATTACTCTTGACAATTAGAAATAAAATAGCTTTTAAAGTTTTTTGAAAAATAAGCTGTGTTAAGTACTATATTTTTTATTCCAAAAAGTGACTGAAAAAGTCCCAAAATTTCAATAGCAATTTGTTTTTTCAACACGGTACGTAATACAAAAAAACTGAATATGCAGTCTAAATCAGCACTCACGAGTTATTTAGAAATGATATATGGGAAGTCCATATAAAAAATTGCGTTTAGTGGTATTGGTTCCATTTATAAAAAGTATTTACAGCAATAATATTTTTTTTTTTCGAATTCCGAAAGTTCACTGTATACTCTACAATAGCTAACAATTTTATTTCACTTCGCTTTTAAATTATCGAAAATATAGCGCTTTTACTACAGCCAGTTTTGATATTTTCAAAATGGTATTTTGTTCAGTTTCAACACGGTATTGCTCAGTTTTACTACTACAACAACAATATATATTAATTTTATTAATAAATACATAGCAAGGACAAAAGGTAGACATACCTGCAGCGACAGATTTCGCTGTTGTGTCCCTATAAGTGCCGTTAATTATGGCTAATTCCATAAGTTGACGTTTTTTAAGTTCATCTTCGCCTTCAGCTTGCTGTTAGTACAATGTATTGTTTTGTTTGTTTTTGGTTTTAGAGAAAATTAATGAAAAAAAAACAATATTATTTATTAAGTTTGTTATTAAATCAGTAAAATTATTTTTGTAAATTGTAGACGTTTAAATGCGCAACGCATAAAAGTACGTTTATGGTTAGAAATATTTTAACTTACATACATAAACATTATGTGTGACAGTTACAAAATGATTAATTACGCAATTGTTTTTATTAATATATTAATCAAATTGCAGCGCATTTCATTTGGTTTCTATTCCAATTTTTTCAATTTTATTTATTTTTTATTTATGCAAATTTGTGTTTAAAAAGAAAACAATTTCTAAAGCAGCATTAATAATGATTAATGTAGGAAGAAAACCAATCGATATGGTTGTAAGATTGACGTGTGCGCATTAGCGCTACTTACCGGCACTAATAGCTTCTGAACTTCAGCGACAGCCTGGTCCAACTTGACTTTGGCACGATTCTCGGTATCTTCGACGGTGATCAGAACGTGTAGTTCATCGGAAAGATGCTCCCAGTTGGGTTTGCCTCTATTTGCGTCTTCCTGGAAATTCGTGAACAACAAAAAAAATGTGCTTTAAAATTTGTTTTATAGCGCTTTTAAAGTGCTTTTTAAAAACGCTGAAAATACTAATTTTGAAATATAAATAATGCAAAAATATATTTTTGAAAATGTGTCATATTTAAAATTATTCTCCAAATATACAATATTGCTCATTTCGATTTTAACACTATTTATTCAATTTACAAATGGTATTTCACCAGAAAAACCCATAGAAATTTGCATTCAATTTAAGTTACGACTTTAGTCAAACTAATCGTCTAAAAAAAAATCGTTGCCAACGCACGAAACACATTTGGCATGTTTTCGAAAGAAATATATATAAAATAAGCAAAAAATATTTAATCATCATCAGTAACTTTTGTAATTTGAAAATACGACACGAGTGCCGGTTTTCAGGTTTTTTATAATTTCTTGTAAAACATATCATCAAATTCTGAGTTCAAACAACCAAAATTTGTATATTTTTTGTCAATCTGTTGTGAAAACAACGAAATATTGACATTCTAAAATTTTTTAAAGTCAGAAGTTAATTTTTTCCGTTGCACCTTTAAAAATAGTTTAGACTTTGGTACACTTTTTAATGTTTCGGTCTTTTTTTGAATATTTCTAAAACAAGACATTCGATTAAACATTAATTTAAATACATTTCAAATGGTTTAAAGTCATATTAGACTCCTAAAATCATCAAATTGTACCTGAATGCTCAAATAATGAACTGGATAAATATCCCTTTCCCAACTAGAAATTGTACTGGGGATCTGATCGGGAACGACCAGTTACATGACAAACATGATCTGGCCCTGATCATGTCTTCTCTAATAGAATCCCTAGTAGAAATTTTGGTAGGGACATGGTCATGAAGTGATCATGTATTGACCGCAGGCCATGATCATGTACTGATCGGGTAATTCCCCATTATATTATTTACCCGACAATTGCCTTGTATGAGCCCGAGCATAATAGGGTTTCTCTCATTAATCTCGATCATTGCCTGATGCTAATTTCGTTATGAGGAACAAATAATGTAGCTATGATCGGTAGCATTGACTGTTTAGATAATGTAAACCCTGCTATGGTAAGCATGATAAGGGCATGCAAAGGCAATGGACATATTTTCTCTAATAGGGCTTACCCTCTTCTACCAGGGTTAAAAAGTATTTTCGAAGCACCCTGAACAAAACGAAATCGTTCGTATATTTTACGAAAAAAAGTCGTGAAATTTATCAACGAAATATTTTGTAAAATACACGAAAGAACTTTCTTAAATTTAAGCATAAATTTACGAAAGTACTTTGATCTATTAAATATTACGTGAAATACACGAACGAGCTTTCGTAAATTTATGATAAAATTACGCATATTATTTGTGTATTTTACGAAACTATTCGTAGATTTCATCTACAAAAGCCATTCGTACATAATACGAAAGATTATTATTATTCGTAATTTATTTAATACGTTTGTACGTTTTGTGGGAATTTTACGATCCTTTCGTAAACTACACGAATTTTGTGTTTGTGTTTAAAACTGACGATGAAAATTACGATGAATTACTAAAATATGAAATATTATGCACTGATTTAATACTTTTATACCTTTTACACAAACTGAAGTTACACTGAACACATTTTAAAACTGCTCGTAATTTGTTTCTATCTGCTTACGACCGCGATACCAATTAATAGAAAATGCCGCTCCAAGTTGCTATTTGACGCAAACGTATTTCTGTTTTAACTAAATATTCGTAAAAAATACGAATGTTTCGTAAATTATACATGTAGCCTCATAATTTACGAAAGTTTACTACATTTATACATAAAATGTAAAGCTTATTCGTAAAATATCATAATCTTTCGTAAAAAAAATCTTAATACAAAATAATATATAACGAAAGTTTCGTAATTTAAACGAAATATTTGTAATTTTGTTGTTGTCATTTTAATTTTACGAATATTAATTCGTAATAAATACGAATTGTTCGAAATAAAAATGGATAAAAGTATAAATTGCAAATGTTTCGTGTATTCTACGAATTATTCGTGAATTTTACGAAATAAAAAAATTACGAAAAATTATTCGTAAAATTTCCTAGAAATTATTTTGAGTGTCGAAGAGAATAGTGATCGATTCAAAATTGTCAATTTAGTTTAAGCCAGAGTTATAATAGACGTACGTCCTCAAACAAATTTGCATAAAAATATAAATTATAAATGTTTCGTGTATTCTAGGAATTATTCGTGTATTTTACGAAATAAAAAATTACGACAAATATTTCGTAAAGTTTTCTAGTAATTATTTTGTGTAGAATATCGATTCAAAACTGCCAATTTAGTTAAAGCCAAAGTTATAAGAGACGTACATTCTCAAAAATTACAATAACGGAAAGTAACATAGAAATCCAAATTCTACGGATCTTTACGTCGCGGCCACGTACGTATGAACGTTATGTTCATTATAGGCAATTATAAGATGTACGCATTTATCGAAACGTTACGTCCCGTTCTAATGTCATTTGGGCACGTTACGTCAATTAAACTAAATTTTCGATTGATTCTACGACACTATTAGCGTATTCACAGTTTTATGGTATTTGTATCGTATTATACTACGTGGTACGAATACCATACTAAAATACGATTAACTGTGAATACGCTATATGTATTTTAGAAGTGCGAAACTCTCAGAAAATGTAATTGTGAAGTATACAAGTTTCAAAAATGTGAATATTTAAAGTGTTTTTACATGATCATATATATGAGGATTTTGGGTTCTAAAAAGCGTACCTTTATACAGATTTTAGAAAGCATTTTGGACACTTTTAGGTTCTTATATATAATATCAAAAGTCTCATAAACAAGACTCACGTGATCTCTACACTCGTACACTATTCGGAACGCTTCTTGGTATCATTTAAGTGCATCTAAATGCGGAAAACATTTAAAAATAGGAATCATTTAAGAGTCATACAAGAATTGAAATGTTTGATGTGTATATTAGTTGTTGTTGAAATTAAAACGATAGCAAAAACTGAAACTCTAATATGGCGTTTTAGAGTATCATTTCAAGATCCTGAGTGTCTCCGTTTCATTCAAAAATGAGTCTCAACTTTTAAACGTTTTGAGCAAAATGCGTCATTCAAGTAAAGTGATTAAAAATATGCATAATTTGAAACTTGAATGAGCCTAAATTGTGCCTTTTGATGTAAAATATATCATAATTAAATTATTTGGAATACAAATCGATGTCGTTTTAATTATTTTTATTTTTCACCTTCAATTTACAATCTAATTTCGTGTCCCGAAGCCTAACATGAATCTGTGTGTTTATTGGGTGTCATATTATTTGCTTAGAAAATTCATTTTTTGTATCTTATTTATAGGTGTAGTTCAATACCTAATAATTAACATTATTTAATTGAATTTTAAAATTATCAACAAATATTATGAACAGAATGATCGACCATATTTTGCACTAAAGGAAATAGAAAATATCTGAATTTCAGAATTTGCATAATTAAATTTCATAGCAGTTCATAGCAGTTCTGCCGTTTTTAGTTTCTTCCCGCAATTTCACAACCTGTTCCTCATCAATTAAAGGCAACAGTTTTCTTCTGACAGCCTCAAATGAATGAAACGACGTCGACAACAAAATAAAAGCGACAAAAGTCGAATGCAATTTTCTACTTATAATTGCATCTCTTCTAGTTAAACAACAGACGTCTGTCTGTCTGTCTGTACCTATAACGGCAACAGTATGATGTCCAGTCCAGGCTGATGTCTGTCAAGCCGACTTGTCAAAAACAGAGATGTCGTACCGCAGAAACGATCAAAAGTGACGGCGGCCGCCACAGTAGAATTGCAAAAGAAAAAAGAAAACTAGAAGAATACATAACAAATAAAAAAAATTAAAAATAAAAAACGTTGTCAACAAGACATTCAGGCCACTTGAATGCATTCACCCGCAACACGAAAAAGAATTATAAGTCATACCATCGCGCAAACTAGTTGAACTGTGCGCACAAAACAAAAAAAAAAAAGAATTTAGTTTAGTTAGTCGCATGAAAATTCAAATAACTCAAATTATATTAAACGGCTAATTGTGTTTTGGCCACTTCTGTTTGGGTCGAAACCAAACAGTCACTGTTGTTTATTCGCGTCGAATGCGATGAGGTGACTAATATGTCGTAGTCGCCGCCGCCGTCTTCAGTTGTGCAGATTTGCGAAAATTGTTTGTGAAAAGTGGCATTTTTTTGTGAGAATCTATATGCCAAACAAAAACAACATTAATATTCACTAGATGATGACTTTTGTTAGTCAGTCACTGAGTCAGTCACTCACTCAGTCAGTCACTCAGTCAGTTGTTGAGGCTGCCGCTACTTGATTCACTTGATTCTATCTATTAGAATCGCGTGGGATGCTTTTTCTTGCAGTATATGTGAAATCATAAAAATATAACACAGAAATAAATTAAAATTTTGAAAAATGAAATTAAAAAAAAAGAAATATTTAATAATTTTAAATGTTGTTAAGTTGACTATTTTATTGCTTTTGAAATGAAATCATTTTTGACAAATCTAAAAAGTCACGTTAAGATGATGTTGTTGATGATGAGGCTGGCTGGCTAGCTAGCTGGTGCTGTTGGCAACATTTTGTGGAACAGCCTGTCGCTCGCCCGATCGGTTGTAGTGGTTTTTATTTGGCACGGAAATGTGCTGTCAACAGACAATTTTAATTAAATCGAATCAACAAAAATAAATGCTCTTAATTGTTAAAATATGAAGCGAAATAAGTGATTTGCTAATGTGATTTGAAGTTTTTGAAAACACCTACGAGACACCGTAGATTTCTGTCGTATATCGTAGATTTTATTCAAAAACTTTTACTTCAGTTTAGTATATAATATTATAAAGACTAGTAGTAGCATTTAAAAAGTTTAAATAGCATTCGAATGCTAAATATGTCCTTAACAATTGTTAGGAATTATGGGCTTCTCCATTAAAATTTGTCAGATTTATATATATTTTTTTAAAGCTACTATTGAAATTTTAAAAATTTTCTCAATTTCTGTTACTTCTACCGAGTAGAAATGAACTAAAAGAGTCAGTTTTATTTTTGTGTTTTATTTTAAAATTATTTTACTTGGCGGCAGCAAATTGGCAACTAAATCAATTTGAATTTCACGCGTATTTTTCAAAGCGAGTCTACTTTGCGCACAATAATTCGACACAATAAGCAGGCAGGTATGGGCAACCATTTTTGTATTAATTTGGAATATTAATTAAAACAATACATGAAAATTATGAAGTTCAGAATTTATAATAGCTGGTGTAAGGAAGTATGAAAGTTATAGTCGGACTAATACAAAATAAATATCCTACACACATGTGCACACAGAGCAGAGATTTGTTGCGCCAACCAACTTATTCGGTTATCTTAACCGCTTAGTCGGTTGTTATTGTCAAAATAAAAAGAGTTGTAGTTTGTTTTGCAACCATTTTCGAACTGTTTTAGATCAATTTAGGTCAGATTTAAAACCATTAGATGTGCATTAGTAGTTCCGCCAGCAAATTTGTAAACCATTCGATTTAACCGAACGAAGTTAGTTGGTGCAACTAACATTTTCATTCTTCCAACCTCATGACAAAAGAGGATTTGTTACCTTTAAAGTGTTTCCGAGGTCCCCAGGATTAACGAATTCTGAAAATAACTGCAAATTTGCATATGTACGAATGGGTAAGTGTACCGAATTTTGATTTTTTTCGGGCACCACAAGTCGTTTTGTTTGCAAAATAATTTTTTAAATATTTGAGCATAATTTGGGCATAAATTTACTATATATATTTGAGCAATTTTTTTTTTACCTGAGTCGACATAAATGAAGATTCAACTGTAGATGTCAGTGTTTTAAGAGGTATTTGCACATAAATGGTCGGTTCACAGGACACAATCATGCCTATTTTACATATGAGACAACGATGCTGTATAGGTAATCTAAATTCGAAATTTCATTGATCTAGCTCTTTTAGTTATCCTGTAATCGTGATTTCAACGGACAAAAAGAGTTACAGACAGACGCAAATACAGATTTACAGAACTTCGTCAAATCAATTCAAGAGATGATATTTACGATGAATACATATTTTTCCATACTTGACCACACCTCTTCTGTGTGTTACAAACAGATGACCAAATTTACCATTTCACTTTTAATGTATGATATAAAGTTATGTTCTCCTACTCACGTTCGTTTCAATTAAATTGGTCAAGAAATTTTTAATTCGTTCAAAATTTATTTAAAACCATTTTAATTTGAAAACCAACTAATTAAATAATTCGTTTTGATAATCCAAATTCCGGAATACCAAAAAATGTTTCCTTCCTATAATGTGAAAGCAGAGTGTTAGAGAAATTGCAGTCAAATGTAGGGTATGATCGACAATATATGTGGAAGCAAAATGGTAGACAGAGCAGGTCATAATAATCCAAATTCCGGAATACAAAAAAAACTAATTCGACCTAATTGAAATTGCAATTCGAATTCAAGCTAAACCACAAACAAAATTTTTAGCAGTAAAATGGAAGGAAATACGCAGTTCTTACGCATTGAAATAATATATGCAACTTTTAGGTAGGCAAAGGTGGTAATGTGGACAAAATCTGAAGTGGACAAAATCTAAGTTTCCTGCTATAGTGTGAAAGCAGTGTGTTAGGGAAATTGCAGGCAAAAATAGGGTATGATAGACAATGTAGTTGGAAGCGAAATGGTAGACAAAGAAAGTTCATGGCAATAGGGTGAAAAAATGGCAGGTAAAGGAAGATTGTGGTAGACAATAGACAAAAAGTATAAATACATATAATGTATTTACAGTACCGATACCAACTAAAAATTCTTGTTGTACAGAAACAACGACGAATTTTGTTTGCTGTAAACGAGCTTCAAGGTTGTGTTGCTGAATGCACATATGTTTGTTGTTACACTAACAAAAGGTATAAAGTGAACACTCAACTGTAGACTTTTGTTTGTTATTGCGTACTGCAAACGCAAGTGATTCAAAAAAACACATGCATAGTTCGGCTAAAAGAAACGCGAGTCAGCTGTTCTGCGAATTATAGTTCTGCAATGAATATGATTATACAATATGTTTGTTGTTACACAACAACGATGAATTTCGACGAAATTCTTCAGCGATTGAAATTTTGTATTTATTTTCAGGATTCGTATATCCTGGTGACCTATATACCACTTTGAATGGTAACCACACATATGTGTAGGGTATTTATAGTCGGCTTAGACCGACTATAGCTATGATAATCCTAACTCTCATAATAACGCATACTATAAAATGTCCCTACTTTAAAATTTCCCATGTGATCTAACCTTCAAAACTGGTTTTTGTTGTAAACGATGTTGCGTCGCTGAATACACATATGTTTGTTGTAACACTTACAAAAGGTATAAAGTGAACACTCAGCTGTAGACATTTGTTTGGTATTGTGTACTACAAACACAACTGATCCAAAAAAAAAAAACACATGTTCGGCTAAAAGAAACGCGAGTCAGCTGTTCTGCGAATTATAGTTTTACAATATACATTTTGAGATAGTTTTTTTACAAATTATAAATTTAATTGATCAAATTGGAAAAATTAAAATGCCGTTTTAAATGAATTTACACACAAAATTAGGAACATCAAATCAAAAAATGATGAGCGAAAAAAAGTATAAATTAAAAAAATTATCAAATCAATATTATTGAAAATATTTATTTATTCAATAATCGAAATACCCTATATATTCAATATATTGTCCAATTTTAATTACTTTCACGTGAAGTTTAGAGTTCTGTTTTACGGTACAATGTTAGTTTGAAGTTAGTTTAAACTAGATCGCGTTTGTATTCTCATTTGATTTAATGTACTATATAAACTAACCAATGATTAGCTTGCCCCTTATAAAACTAAACGTGATTCAGAGATTTCGACTTGCAAATAATATTGTTTTATATAATAGTGTTCAAACTAAGTTTTAACTTACACAAAAAAAATGTTTAGTCCAGTTTTACAGTGAAAGTTAAATTTAGTTTAAACTTTTGCACATTATAAAACGTCGATAGTTCAGTTTTAAAACTAAACTTCCGAATACCGTTAAATTTTACAGACAGATTGACAATTAGTAATCAGTGAAGTGATATGATGACTACAGATCAAATGGCTTCTAGTTTAAACTAAGTTTAATTCGAAAATGTGACTGAAAAACTAAACCCTCAGTTAACTAATACTAAAACATATTTTTACAATACTTTTAATAATTGTTTTCCTGTTATATGCTCGAAATTGTGTGTAAACAATAAAAATGTTTCACATTTTTGTAACCATTTTCGAAAACTCTGCTGCGTCTATTAAGGCACGGACCACCAGCACGATTTGCCCATGGTTGTCATGGCACAGGCAACAAGTATAACGAGTCTATATTTGTTGCCAACAACTTTCACCTGAGACCAAAATAATGTAAATATACGACGCAAAGGCGGAAAATAAAATTTACGCAGCACAATTGAAGCCAACTTGTCACATACTATAGGATGCGATAAGAAATTGTTTGGAAAACAAAGTAATGACATAAAAAAATTAATACAAAGCACAGCTATTAATGATGCGCGATAACTCAAAAACCAATTGTGACAACTAAAAAAATAAAATGTGAAAAAAGATCAAATAAAATCTCAACAAAATCAGCTGACTTCGCACACATCTAAGATATCTAAAAACATAAATCAAAGCATTATAATTATTTTTTTTCTAATTCATGTTTTTCAAATTAATAATGAAATAATTTAATTTTCAAATTTGAAATTAATTCGTGACTGATTCAGTGATTTCGACAAGTGCTGCCAAGTTTAAATACAAGCAATTGAAAAGTGAAAATTTAGCAGATTCAAATGCAGACGGAGACAGGCGATGATTTTCAAGAAATGTTTTTGAAAAAAGCCAACACAAATATTTGCGCATGTAAACAGCATGCAGCAACAATGTTTCAAAAATTAAATATTTGTTGAATACCAAAAAAAAAAAAAAAAACACAAAATTATATTGCATTTAATTGCTGTAATTTTTGTATTATTTAATATGGTTGAAAACATTTTCAGAAATTTCGCACTGCCAAATGCAAAATGCGGGTGCTGTGTGCATCTTTTATTACACGCATCATTAAATTCACTTTATTTAAACAATTTTTTAAATATTTTTAATTAATTTCTACGCCGCTTAATGAATACACAAGGGATTGTAAGTTTTCTAAGCATATCAACTTACAAAAGGGTGCGCTCACCCATTTTCTATAATGAAAAAACTTACCTTCTTTTTGTCTCGCATGGAGCCTTTACCCCTAACCATGATTTTGCAGCCAGTCTCCTGCTCCAATTGCTTGGCAGTCATACCGCGTGGTCCCAAGATACGGCCAACAAAGTTGAACTAAAAGCAAAAGAAAATAAAAAGAAAAATTAGAAAATCATAAAAATAGCAAATTACAGAGAAAAATTATTAAATACTTAACTACTTATAAAATATACAAAGGTTAAATTATAATATCAAAGAGTAGAACTTGAAGCAGCTCTATTCAAGGCTAAACAATACATTTTAAAAATCAAACAGCTACATTTTTTATAAAGTCAACATATTCTAATAAATTAAAATAAGACACTCGACGAACACAGTTTAAAAGTAATTTTCCGCACATAATGTTTAAAAATAATTTAAAATACTCCTGCGGCAACACGAACAAATGAACGGAACGACGCCTTATTTTGACACGATAATTCAATCAAGTATTAATCATAGTAACCAAATCATAGAAGAATCAAAAAAAAAAACAAAAAATCATCGCAAAAAATTCTGTTGATGACTATATGATGTGTATATTCGACGCCGATGAGGATAATGATTGGTGTTTTGCTGCCAACGATTAACCTATGACTGTGCAACTCAGTATAATTGGTGTTGTGTGATTTAAATGTGCTTTTGACAGCGTTCATTCTATGCAACACAGTCGTTGCCTCATTTTGCAAGAATTTCGTTTGACTCTAATTGAAAACGTTCAATTGAGTTCAAATATAGTCTTAAATGGTGGCAATCAATCATAAACTGTGCTGTTCAAAGCGGCAACAATGATTTAAATGAGACTAATAAATAATAGAACGAACACAACCAAATGACAGCCGATTATTAAAGTTTGTTTTAGAAGTTATGGATGCAATACAATCGATCGACACACCCACCACTTGTGATAAATATAAAATCAAGGACATCTAAATTGTCTTTTCCAGTTGAGATATAGAAACAGTGGACATTTTTGATTGCAGCAAGCATACATTTTATGCAGAAAAGTGGTTGACAATCATTTTTAAGTTTTTAATCAACTACAGAGACAAAAAATATGTTTCATCGCCGATACGACATTTAATTGTATAAATTAAATATTTAATTATATTAATTAAATATTTAATTATATTAATATAATATTTAATTATATTAATAAAATATTTAATTATATTAATAAAATATTTAATTATATTAATTAATAAATTAATTGAACACAAATTGAAGGAAATTATCACACCCGATGAAAAAAAATATTTTTTTATTTGTTATTTTTATTTATAATATATTACAACGTACGACAAAATTCAACATGAGAAAATCCTATATATTCTTAAAGTACGCTAAAAATAAAATACACGTGTATCAAAGTTTTTTTTTGGATCAATTCGTTAAAGGGTTTTATTTGCATTTGAAAAGTACATATCAAATGATGTACTTCAAAGCTAAGACATCAATGAGTATGCATATGAAAACGGTTGACCAATTTGCATTTAATAAATTTGAATTGAGTACCATTTCAAATGGGAATAAAACCTTTAAATGAATTGATATTGGAAAACCGTTTTTATATCCATACTCAGAGAGATCTCAGCTATAAAATATATGCACAATGTACGGAAAAACGACCCAACGAACCGAATATGCAAGCACGCGTTGCGATGAACCAATGTAAAGTAAAATAAGATCGGTACAACAGTACCTGTAATAAAGAATTTAAAACTGTTTAGTGGTTGTAAAACTGTGTATTGCCTGTAAAACTGTCGGTTGGTGTATATGGTATATATGTATATTTTAGCATATACACCAACCCAGATAGGATTTGATTTAAACTATTAAATATTTCGTGTATGCAATTAATTATATTAATAGAATTAATTATTTTATATCAATTATCCTATAAAATTTTTGACAAAATTTTGCTTTCTTACTAGAAGTCTGAGATAAAATAAAATTATGTAGTTGCTTAGACAAAAATATGGTTTCTTTATGTGCGAAAGACCTTTTAAGTTCCATTTCAATGATTTTAAAATTTTTTTTTTTAATAAACGATATTAATTCGTTTATAAAATAATTTTATTTGGATTGAATTTCATATCGTTTGATTCAAAATCTTCATGAAATATCAGTCGAATTAGATTAAATACGTGAACAGGTTCGCACATTTCAGAGATTTAAATTCTAAATTCTATTAGGGTTTCCTCAATAGTAGAGTATTGCTCAAATAATGTATTACGCGAAGAGCAGTCACTTAAATTTAATTGTTGTTTCCACTGACGTTGCAGTTATTTCTTAAATATTTTGCAAATATATTTTTTTATTTTTTCGACTCAAGCGTAAAAATAGGCGTCTCCAATGGGTTGCTCTGTGCGCAGGCGCGCTTTACCACCAACTATAATTTAACAGATACTTAAATTTGAAGTATTTTCAATGTTGGACACCATAAAAATACGGTATTTAGCATAATTAGTATTTTGTTTCGTTTTACAGCCAATTACAATTGTCTTTTAAGTTGTATCTTAAAAGTTTTTATGCTAAACGTCTGCTTAATTTGACAATTTGTATAATTAACGGAGCGTAGTAAATTTTTTGCAAACAGACGTTTACTTTTTTTTATAGGTATTTTTGTGTTTATTTGTAAATTTATGTGTTTTTTATATTTTTAATTATATTGACATTTTGATAAAGTTGACGAATTTTATACTGTTTTTTTTTTTTTCATTTTTATCAATTAAAATATCCGCAGGCTGCAATTGATTATTTATAAAGTTCAATTGATGCCGTGAAAAATATTAAATAAAACTCGTGTATTTCAAATCAATTATTTTCCAGTTCAACTGAACGAACGCCGTAGGTGCTTTAATATTGAAACAGTGATGTGTGGCAGAAAAAGTCCTTGTTTTTAGTTGCGTAGAAAAATACAAAAATTGAATTATAAAAACGCAAAGACTACAAAAAAAAACAGTTTTTTAATTAGATTTTGTTTAAACATTTTTTTTTTACTATTATTTGTAGATATTTATTTAAGTTGGAGTTTTTGAGAGACTTTTGCAAATTAAACTTAGTTTAAACTGTAGATACCATGTCATCTACAGTCAAATATTTTACAAAATACAAAAATTTATTTATAAAAACACAAAAACTTCAAAAAAAATATAATTAGATTTTGTTTTCAACATTTTTTTAAACTATTATTTCTAGATTTTTTTAAAGTTCAAGTTTTTGAGACACCTTTGCAAGTTAAACTTAGTTTAAACTGTAGATACTATGTCGTCTACAGTCAAATATTTTAAAAGTCATATTAACTGTTTACTAATTGTTTTTCTGACTCTTAAATTTAACAACATTCGGTAGTTTTCATTTAGAATTATAGACGTTTTAAAAATGCGCAAAAGTGTAAACTAAGTTTAAACTTGACACTGAAAAACCGGAGATTAGAATTTTCTTTTTTTTAATAATATATTATTTTATATAAATACGATATCATTATACAACCATAAAAAAGGATTTAAGAAAAAAAAAATCAAAGAAAATAACTTTCAATTCTAAAGAATTTCGATAAATTTTTAATTTTGTATTAAAATCTTTAGTTTCGTTTGTAGTTTTTTGTCTATTTAAAATAAGTTAAGATATCAAAAATACGTTCAAAACTAACATTCATTCAAAAATAGATAACGAACCGTGTAAACCAAAACTATTTCATTATAAAAACATAAATAGAAACCGAAAGGAGTGAGAAACCCAAAATCAATCTCTTTTTTTTCGTTTAATTTCCAATCATTGGTTTAAACGTGTAAAAAAAAAACAGAAATGATTTTTTTTTTATTGTAATGGTTTTCTGTTTTTTCACTTTTTCGTGAGCGGGCAGTAGCTACGACAATTATTACAGTTGCCGCAGGCTTCAAACATATTTGTGGTTGTCATGGACTCGCTGGACTTACAAATTTGCAATGGCTTCGACATGTGCCGGCTCAATCTCATCGTGGGTGGCATAACGTCATATTCAACAGAAAAATGTGTGCTATTTTTAGTTTTTTTATAAAATCTTTTAATTTATGTTAATAACTATAAACAACAAGGTTTATAAAAATTCAAATAAATTAATGCGCATACCAAAAATACAAACACAAATTTAACATAATTGTTTAATAACAATATATACAAATTAAACATTTATAAATTGTTGTTAACAGTAGCGACAAATTCTTGACCCCTTCCCAAAGTTCTACAAAAAAAAACATTTATCGTTTTACATAAAAAAAAAAACAATGAATTACCTACTATTTCAAAGTGTCACAGAGGGTCAGAATGGCAATACAACTATTCGAGTAGTTGAAACAATGTTCATAAATAGTAATATAAATTATGATTTAAAGAGCCTGTGAATTTAGTGATGGTATTTAAAATTGCAACACTAACACAATGTTTAAAATATAAAATACAACATAATTTATAAAACATTTTTAGTGTAAAATAATACTTTAATTGATTAAACTACTTAACAAAATGAGAAACATGTTTGCGATGGACAGCACATAAATCAATTCAATTTAATTCGCGATAGTATTTTTATTTCTACTACTCTTTTTTTCTACTACATAATATTTAAAAAAAAAAATTCAATCGAAATTTTAAACTCTTTTCAGCAACTTATTGGAATTAAAAAAATTACAGTCGCTTACATAACAATTTTTTCAAAAAACTATAAACGCAATTTTTCTTTCAATTGTCAAGACTAATTATAATATAACAAAAAATAGTAATATTTCAATATGATTTAAAGATATTTGTATCTAAACTCAAAAATTTGATTTTTTAGACTATTTTTGGATGAATTTTTAGGATTTCGCATTTAATGATAAATAAGAAATGATTTATAACTATGCAGAGCATAGTTCAAACAAGTGATCAAAATTACTAAATGTTTATTATCGATTCTCATTTTAAAAATATGCTCTATCAATATAGTTTCTGTTTGGAAATGAATTAAAATCATAAATAAGCGAACGTATACTATTTATAAATGTAGTGAGTACATGTGTTTTGCAACAAACGTAATATGATTACAACCAATTTTCCAATATTTCCTAATTTAAACAATACTTTGTTTAAAAATCACAATTGTTAACAAGAAGAGTATAGTAAATAATTCAATTATTAAAAAAAAATATATTGGACGTTTCGGCAACGTACACTTCAATCAAAAAATGTTTAACTTCAAACAAAATATGTTTGCTGCAAGCAAAATTTGATGTTTGTTTATAAAATACTATATATCATGGGATAATATAATAATGTTAACATTCAACAAACAGAATAAACATTTTTTTTGTAAAAATAATAATAATAAAAATGTATAGCAATTTAAAACAATAAGCAGAATATTTTTGTATCATGTTTCTAGAAATTACATAATATTTGCAGTGAAGAAAATATGAACATTTACAAAGTAAGTTCGTTTTTATAGATTCTATAAAGTTTCCCAAATAAATTTGTTGTTAATTTTTTTTTTTTTAATTTGTATAGTTTTCATCAGAATTTGTTCAGAAATTCAACAGCTTTAGGCAAGTCGTGCCTTTTAAATTATAAAGCGGTCAACTTGCTGCTCGTCCAACACTTGAGCACGATTTGCGAAATAAAGTTGTGATTTCTGGCGCCTAATAAAAGTGGCCAGACGGTCACAAACTGACGACATTGTGAGTGTGTGTTGTGTGATTAAAATGTTTAATTAATTACATTATCAATTATGCGGCAACAACTTAACGAGTGCTACTAAAAATTAAACTGCACGCAAACATAAAATTTTATTTGTCACGAACTTTGGGGCAACGTTTGGCATATACAAAATATAACTATAAACTCAAAATAAAATCAACTGAAATATACAAAAAAAAATAATAAAGCAGAAAAATACATTTTATGGACATCACTATATTTTTTTTTTTCGGGACCACCACAGACATTGCAGCAGCATTAAATGAAATATTTTTTTTTATGTTTTATTATTTCATTCTGTTCCGACTCTGAGTGCACCGAAAATAAAGTAATGTAGCCATAAATTATGCCAAACCACTTGAAATATTCTAACAATTATTAGTTTTTCCATGCGTTGGGCTACCGAATGAAAGAAACACTTGAATTGAACACTTAACCAAACTATTTCAATACTTAACAAGTAAATAGAAAAAATATGCAGTTCTTTTATAGTTATTATTATATGGTACACTTTGAAGAATATGTCCCATTAAGTATTTAATGGTAAAACTACTGATTTTATGGTATATGTATTAATAGTTTTTTCCACATTAAAATGAAAGTTTTTTGTATAATTTTATTGTATTTGAAAGATATTATTCATTGAACGCTTGGAATATTATTGAATGTTTTATAAAACATCCGCTAGACAGTATTTTAAACGAGTTCAGGGCAATTAAATACCCAAGACAACATATTTGGCAGAAAAAAGGCAGGTTAGAAAAATAGAAATTTTATGCACACAGAAGCTTGCTGTTTTCTGCCCGTTTTCAAAATATGACGGGAAAATAAGAGACATTTTATCACGAGGAAATTTAGAAACATTTTATTGAACGATTTTAAGCAGAATAAGGCAGAATTTTGGCTATACAAATTAGAAAATCTGCAATACGACTCCCACAAACTTCAAATTATCTAAGTGTTTGAAGAAAATATGGCGTAAATATTGATGGTTTCCAAAACAAAATTTTTGGCAGGATCATGGCAGTTCAGAAACATTTTATCGAAAGATTTATAGCACTCAGAGGCAAAGTGTGTATCAAAAGCAGTCTGTTTTCGGAAACTTCCCAAAATATGCCGTGAATCTACCATTAAATTTCCATAAATTTTGATAATCTGCCAAATTTCGGAAATTTTGTCTCGGGTTCTTTCAAAAGATTTCAAGCAGCCAATGACGGCGGAGTTTGTATCATAAGCGGATATAATAATAATAATAGTTTGGCGCTACAGTCCTGTATAGAACTTCGGCCGAGCTCTCTCACCATTTTGAGCTGTGCGTGTTATAAAGGGTTTTTCAACAGGGACGCTACAAAAGTAGAGCGGCGACAGGGACAGCAAACGACGCCATATTTCTTGCCGATCTTTTGACATTTCTCTTCAGTAAGGTTTGCCATTTCATGATGGAAAAATATACGAATTAGAAAGAGCGGCAAGAAATATGGCGTCGTTTGCTGTTCCTGTCGCTCTACTTTTGTAGCGTCCCTGTTGAAAAATCCTTGAAAAAACGTTTGTAGCGCTCTTATTGAAAAACCCTCTATTTGTACTCAAAGTGGTGGGACCTACAGTTTATTGCCGAATCCGAACGGCGGATGAGAGCTTTTCATAGGCAATGGTTTTACTCTCGTAGGTTTGCCATTTACTGACGAGAGGTAGCGCGGTATAGAAAAATGTTTCTATGAAAAGATGTTGTTAGCCCCTGTCCAGGCTAGAACCGGGGACCTTTCGGCTCGCAGTCCAACGCACTAACCACTGAGCTACCGCGGCTACTGACGGATATATGTGCTAAATATTCCTGAAAAATAAGAGACATTTTTCTCGAGTCCCTAGATAAAATTATGAAATTTAGAAACATTTTATTCGACAATTTTAAAAAGAAAACGAAGAGTTTCGGCTATACAAATTTTTTTGGCACAGTCGTCGTGGTTTGGAAATCATTATTTTTGAATGGTTTCAAACAGAAAAATACGGATTTTGTATCAGAAGCTATTTATTTTTGACTATACCCAAAATATGCCGGAAAGCCGTCATTTAAATTCCACAATATTCCATTTATCTATGTGTTCGCCGACAATTATAGAGAAAAAAGCCATACATTTTGTCTCGAGAACATAGACAATATTTTTAGCGGATAAAGTAATTAAGAAACATTTTTTCGAAATATTTCACGCAGGCAAAGAAGGAGAAAGAGTTTGTATCAAAAGCTGCAAAAGTGTTCTGCTGTAAACCCTAAATATGCTGTAAATATGGCTTTAAAATTCCATAAAATTTGATAATCTAACCGAGGCTAATTTTCTGGCATTTTTCAGGAATATTTCAGGCATATTTCCGACAAACAGATGGATAAATGGAATATTTTGGGATGTGTATAGCAGGTTGTAAAATGTTGTGACATTTTAATAGCAGATTTATGGCTTATTTTGGGAACGGTCAGATACAAGCTCCGCCTTATTCTTATTGAAATCTTTCGAAAAAAAGGTTCTGAACTGCCCTGACCCTGCAAATAATTTTGTCAGGGCTACCATATGATTCCCACAAACTGCCATTTAGCAGTGTATATTCCGGAAATATTGCTGAAAATGTCTGGCCGGAATTCTTTCAAAAGATTTTATGTAGACAAAGGTTGATCAAGAGCTGCCTATTTTCTGTACATATTTCGAAATATGAGGAGAATATGCGTTTGTTGAAAATCTGTTAGAAAATTTGTCTCAGGACCTCGTTTTAAAATGTGTTTTTTCTATAAATTGTCTCTTAATTTTCAGCATCATTTTTTGAGCGTATAGATGTCACTTTGCTTAAAAATAAATTCCTCGAATGCAACTAAACTAATAAAGTGCATTACTCATTTCAGATACTGTGCGTCGTAGTTTTAGATAGAATATGACTGCATTTTGTTGTTTATCTGCAATGCGATGCATTAATTTGGCGAATTAACATTTTATACGAGACCTGCGGGCGTTGCTGTCATTATTTGCATCTGTTGTCAGCTGTCAAAGCTTGATTTATATTTCCACGTAAAGTGACCCAGTGTGATCAATGCACATGGATGACATCAATGCAGCACCCGATCGATCGAACAATTTGTTTTGATTTAAGCCGCCGCCGCCACTACAAACAATTAACGATTGGCTTATTAAATGCGCTGCTGCCTTTTTCTTTTATTTATTTTTTTTGTGCATACGTTGTCTAGAAAATATCCGGCCGAGTCGGCTGAGTTAATTGCTGGCCATTGAAAATTAATTAAACCCATGTTGCGTTGCAAATATTGACTTAAAAGGTTTATTTTTCAATTATCCCCCAACACTACAGTACAAATAAATCACGCCCAACAATAGGTTGTTTCTTTTTTTTATTTTTTAATTATAACATAAATATTTATGGCTCATAATTGTTATCTTCGCGGCGATAAGAGAGCTCTGTTTTGTGCTGCATTGCAACCATTTGTCAATAGGTTCTTCTCATTTTTTTCTTTTTTTGGTGTCTGTCTATGCCATATTATTGTTATTTTGTACAATAGTATGACATAAAAACACAACTTTATGCATAGTCAATACAAGAATTTTCGACTACCTCAGAACGGCATCAAATAAAAACTGTTAGTAGTCGAGTTTTGACTATTGACTCAGCACAGCACAGCACAGCGTTTATCAGTTCTACCCACCATTATCAGTTTTATTGATCTTGTTTGCACTGGTTGTTTCGCTTGTTTGTTTATTTGCTTCTTTAGTGAAGACTACACACCCCAAGTACATGTTGTTAAATGTCAAGTGCTTTTTAAACATATTATCATTGTTTATAATTGCTGCTTAATTCATTTTAGGTTGTTGACGATGTAATGTAATTGTATCAGTGCAGGTTTATTGCAGCAAATAAATTTTATTTTTCTTTATACCTTTTATGTGATACTTGTTAAAGCGCATTAAAATCAAATAGAATTATCAGATTTTTATTATATATTGATTCATATATGATTGAATAAACAAAGATTTTCAGTAAATGCAAAAGTACACAAATCACTTTAAATCGAATTCGTTTTAATCAAATGGAACAAAAGCATGTCTATATTTAGAAAAAAAAAACAAATGATAAATAAATACATGCTAAATTATATATCTAACGTATTTTCTTATCAAAAATATTTTTTTTTATTAAAATAAAATAATTTAGCATTAAAAATACAACTTGTAAATAAATGTAGTAAAATATTACTACATTTTAGTATTTGTTTCAAAAATATTTTAGTTCTACTACATTTACTTGCTTTTCAAGTGCATTTGCAGTAATTTATCATTATTTTATTAAACAATGTATTAGAAACATGTTTACTACATATTGCAGAAACTGTAGGATGTTTTAATTTTCTGCATTTTTAATTTTTGGGATTATGTAGGGATTACAGCTAACGTACTAGAAATGTGAATAGGCACAAACGAAAACACTAACTGTTGAATTTCATAAAAAAAATATCTAATTTAAAAACTACTTTTTTTATTTAAATAAATACAGAATGTTGTAAAAACAAATGCTAATATAGTCGTGTACATTTTTTGAATTGTTTCAATTGTTATGGGGTCATTGACAAATACCAAAAATGTCTGAGCCACGTATTTAGTATTAAATAGATACAACGCAAATAAATTTATTTAAATTATACTAATTTATAATACATGTTTTAAAATACTTTAGTTTTAATTCTTATGGAGTGCATTTGCATTCATTTGTCTTTATTTTATTAAACAATGTATTAGAAACACGTTTACTACATATTGCAGCAACTGTAGGATGTTTTTATTTTCTGTATTTTTAATTTTTGGAAGTCTGTATGGATTACAGCATACGTACTACAAATGTGAGTAGGCACAAACGAAACCCAAACTCTTGAATGTTCATAAACAAATTTAATAATATCTACTTTATAAACTAGTTTTGTATTTAAATAAATACAGAATGTAGTAAAAACAAATGCTAATATAGTCGTGTACATTTTTCGAATTGTTTCAATTGTTATGGGGTCATTGGCAAATACCATATATGTCTGACCCACGTATTTAGTACTAAATAGATACAACGAAAAAATAAATTTAGTAAAATTTTACTACATTTTAATATATGTTTTAAAATACTTTAATTTTGTTTTAAAATATTATTTTTACTTGCTTATAAAGTGCATTTGCATTTATTTGTCTTTATTATATTACACAATGCATTAGAAATACGTTGACTACATATTGCAGAAACTGTAGTATATTTTTATTTTCTATATTTTTAATTTTTGGAAGTCCGTATTTTTTAAATTTTTAAATTTTGGAGCCGGTGGTACTACAAACGTGGGTGAGCACAAAGGAAACCTAAACTGTTGCATGTTAATAAAATTCTTTAAAAATATCTACTTTATAAACTAGTTTTTTTTTATTTAAATAAATACAGAGTTTAGTAAAAATAAATGCTAATTTAGTCGTGTACATTTTTCGAATTGTTTCAATTATTATGGAGCCATTGTCAAATACCACAAATGTCTGACACACGTATTTAGTTTTAAAAAGATGCACTGAAAAAATTAATGTAGTAAAATTTTAATACATTTTTACATTTGTTTTACAAAACTTTTGTTCTACTATTTTACTTGCATTTAAAGTGCATTTTTATTCATTTCACATTATTTTAATAAACAATGTATTGGAAAATAGTTTAGTTTTCTATATTTTATGTATTTTTAATATTTTTATGTCCGTAAAGGCTGCAGCAGACATACTGCATATATGAGTAGAAACAAACGAAACTCAAAAATTACTACATTAGCATTGATTTTTACTACATTCTGTATTTAAATAAAAATCTATTTTAAAAACAGAAGTTATTAAATTATTAATTAACATTCAAAAAATATATTAATAATTTCTTCTTTATAAACTATTTTTGTTTGTATTTATTTAAGTACAAAATGTAGTAAAAATAAATGCGCATGGAGCAATGTTGATTTTTCGAATTGTTTGAATTGTTCTTAGGCAAATTATGTAAATGTTTGACCCTCAATATTGCATTGAGCCACACCCGAGACTAAATTTCTGGCATATTTTAGGAATATTTCGGGCATATTTCCGGCAAACGCACAGCTAAATGGAATATCTTGGTGTATAGCACCCCAGACAAATGTATTTACAGGGTCGAGGCAGTTCAGAAACATTTCCTCGACATATTTCAAACAGACAAAAGCGGAGTTTGTATCAAAAGCTGTCTGATTTCTGCCTATTCCCCAAATATGGCGTGAATCTGCCATAAAAATTCCACAAAAATTTACAACCTGCTATACACTTCCCAAGATATTTAGCTGTGCGTTTGCCGGAAATATTCCAGAAATATGCCAAAAATTTTGTCTCGGGCAGGTTGTAAAATTTGATGGCATTTTAATGGCAGATTCACGCCATATTATGGGAATGTGCAGAAATCAGACAGCTTTTGATACAAACTCCGCCTTTGTCTATATGAAATATGTCGAGAAAATATTTCTGAACTGTCTCGACCCTGCCAAAAAATTTGTCTAGGGCAGTTAGTATTTAATATAGATCAAATCATTTCAGTTGGTTATGTCACACAGTGAATCAATATAAATATGTATTTTAAGTTATTCATTTGAAATGCAATAACGACGCCATTGCTTGAACCAACTAACGAATCAAAAAAAAAACAAAAATTGATGTGCAAAAAATTCCAAAAATTTTATCAACACAATCAACATAATTTTAATATCACAACAACAACAAAAACAACATACACAAAATGGTGGCTTCATTCTAATGCCACAGCTGGCAAGAATCAACAGCAAAAGTGCCATAGTAGCAGCAGCAGCAACAGCAATAGCAATAGCCGCCGCCGCAGCAACATCAGTTCAATATTTAAACGCATTTAATTCATGCGTTGCGTGTTGGAATTTCAATTTTGAACAAAACCAACAAAATAATGTACCAGCGACGTACTGAACCACTCAACATATACAAAACAAGACTACCCAAAGAATTGCAAACATATGGCAAGGCTGTCTGTCTATTTATTGGGCTCTTATTGCAGGCGAATTCTCGTATTTGAAATCGATTTTGGGATTTTGTAGTTGTTGTGTAGTTGTTCTGTGTTCTGCTCAATGTACAAATGTTTGCTTTTAAGTTGTTTGTTCACACATTCCTAATTAAATAGATTCGAAATTGTTTATGGCAATAATTAAATGAAATCACAAATTCCACGGCAATATTTGCGCAGCAGTAGCACAGAGATATTGCTAAAATTTTATTGTGTAAAAATTTGAGAAACATAATTAATAATGATATCATAATTAATTGATTGAAATGATTTGCAAAAACATATGGCGGAGTTGAACAAACAAATATTTCAAATTTTACCTATAAGTGGGGTATTTAAATGTATTTTATGTTAGAACATTTACTTGAATAAATTTATACAAAAGTTTTTTTTGTGCATTTGTAATATTGTTCATTCAGTAGCTACAAGCTAAAATATATTACAATATACACACAGAAAAAATACCACAAAAATTTAAAGAATGAATTGATATTTGATACTTAATTTGATTTTTAGCATACATAATTTATTTATTCAGTTAACACTATTAAATACTACAAATACCATTGAAAAATACTCAATTTTGAGTATTTCAGAATTGAGTTTGGAAAATTTTAGTACATTCTGAAAAAATACCATACTTATTATTAGTTTTTTACTATTAAAGTTGGTCAATAGGATAAATTATTATTTTTATCGGTAAATACCATTAAATTTACATTGAGTTTTTATGAAAAATATAAATTTTTGCATATTATAGAATTAATAATTTTCCTATTGGCCAATTGTGCTTTTATAGAATTAATATTCCGATGGACATCAAGATTCTAATCAGGACCTCTTGCCAGTTTTTGAATATTAGACTTTAGTATTTAAACTTTATATTTTGATTTTTTATTATCATTGAAAATGCTTTACTAATATTTTGGAATAAACTCAATAAAATCTGTGTGGATCTGACCAAAGGTATGAGCAGTCAAACTAAAAAATATATACATTTTAAGATGTATCTATTATTTATATTATAAAATACATGATTTTCATAATTAAATAATAGTATATATTATAGTATATTTTGTTATTTACTTCCTCTTGTTTTTGCAAATCGCTCTGCTTTTTCAGAAATATCTAAAATAACCTAAATAGAAATGTGTCTCAAAATATACCATTTTTCCCAGACCCCACTCATTATATTCTTCGAATCTATTTTTTACATTGTATAGTATTCAAATCTGTTATGGTAAGACATGATTATGATCTGATCAGATAATAATAATAATAGTTTGGCGCTACAGTCCTGTATAGAACTTCGGCCGAGCTCTGTCACCATTTTGAGTTGTGCATGTTATATTTGTACTCAAAGTGGTGGGACCTACACGGTTTATTGCCGAATCCGAACGGCGGGTGAGAGCTTTTTCATAGGCAATGGTTTTACTCTCGTAGGTTTGCCATTTACTGACGAGATGTAGCGCGGTATAGAAAAATGTTTCTATGAAAAGATGTTGTTAGCCCCAGCCAGGCTTGAACCGGGGACCTTTCGGCTCGCAGTCCAACGCACTAACCACTGAGCTACCGCGGCTACAGATCAGATGTGTCATGTAATTAGTCAGATTATGTCTGATCCTAAATTTAATAATCAATTCCCAAATGTCGCAGTAAAATAATGTCTACTATGGATTAACTCGATGTGCGCTATCAGAAAAACATTTATTTTCTTTATTTGTTGCATTAAAATTATGCACGCAGAGAAATGTTCTCATAAATCATGAATTATACGCATACATTTTGCAAAAATTAATCATGATATTCAGCCAAGAGTAAGTAATCATAATGATTTGGTTCTTATTCATAATATATGAATATAGTAAAAGTCAACTATTATAATTAATTGAATGAAATTGTTAACTCATGTTTTATGTATAATTTACTCATAATTCATGAGTAATTAAAATAGATTCTGGAATACATGTTATTATTTATTATTCATAATTCATGATTAAATTGTCATGCATTCTGCTAAATAGTCGTAGTCTGCAGATGGAAAAATAAATCCAAATTATGCGTAACAAAATAAAAAATAAAGCATTTGCAAATATAATAAGTATTGACTTATTATATTTCCCATTGAAAGGAACATTAGGAAGTAAAGTTTCATTAAAAAAACAATGGAAAAATTCATGAATTCATAGAAAAACAAATCAAAATTATGCGGAACAAAATGAAAAATACCGCATTTAAAAATACATAAAGTCAATGGGAAAGGAACATTAGAAAAATAATGGAAAATACATCAATTCAAGTTATTTGTCTGTTAAATTTGACATTTTTTTAAAATGATATATTTTTTTTACTTTATTTATGAAACCTATTCATAATAAAAAACAGAGTAATTTTCAGTTTTGTATGCAGGAAATTTGAATATTTTTTAGTATTATGCATAATTTATGAATATAACTCATAAATAATAAAATTAGAAAAAATATGTTTTATAAATATTTTATTCATAAATCATCAGTAAACAATTTTCTACGTGTGCCAACATTTAAAGAAATATGCCTGAAATTTAGTCTTGGAAAAGAATTTAATGCACATAACTTTATTCTTTACTAAAACACAACTTAAAGTTAACTTTAAACTATATCTATAGAAAAATCTACATTATTTACGTATTTTATATTTAATATTCTTTTTTTTTTTTCATTTTACAACATAAAAAAATTGGCAACGTTTTATACAAAATTAAATTTTAGTCGAACTACTATGTCTTTGAAGTATTTTTACTTAGACGACCTCAAACAGTACCAAAGTAAAAATTGTAAATCATGGCCTTCAGTGTATTTTTCACCTGTAAAAACTCAAACATATCATGAAAAACATAAACTGATGTTAACGATATTTACGCTTAAATGGGTATGATACATTTAAACTGTGTTTTTGTCAAAAAGATTCATTTAATCACTAATCAAATAGTCTAAAATAAAATATATAAAATAAAACAAAATAATAAAATATGTGCAATAAATTTAAACCATCACAAATACCATCATAGTAAGAATAGAAAATATTGTGTTTTATTATTGAAAATATATACAAAACGAAAAAAAAAAAAAAACGAATGTCCTCAATAAGTCCAATGACATCAAAGCATAAAAAATAACATTTCGCCAGATTGCAAATTCTTAGATGATAAATTAACGAATACAACAACCACAAGAAACACAATGACAGTATTTAATATAAAAATAATAATACAAGACTATATTTAATTTAATGTGAATCATAAATAAACTAAGCGAAAATTTAGCAAACAAAAGCTAAACGACGAGCTCTACAAAAATCGGTGCGGTGCCTAAAATAAATGTTCTAAAATTCAGAACGATACAATAAGAATTCGTATAACAATGAAATATGACTCAATGATATTTTTTTTTTTTTGTATTGTTTGCAGGTGGTATTAGTGGAAAATGTGTGCGATTTGTTTGTTCAAACAGGTAAATCGATGTGTCGTGGGTGGTTACAACCTTTTCTGGCAACTACACTGTATTATATATTTAGGTATTTGTATGCTTGCCGTATTTTCTATATGTATTTGAAGTTATTAAAATAGAACTAAATTTATTTTGTCGTATAAAACGAGCATAACTCATAATAAGAATATCTTATATAAACAAAATAATGTTTATGAATCTTTGAAATTAGTTTTTGGCAGTATTATATATGATATGGATTGCGTTTAATCACACACAAGCATTTGTCGACTGTTCTGAACACCATATGGTCAGCAGCATCATTATATGATCTTGTCGATGACATGTGTAAAAGGCGGGTGTCTGTCTGTCTGTCGGTCTCTAATGCATGCAATTAATTTAGATATATTAGTACAACTTTTTCTCGATTTACTAAACTGATAAGTTGTGTGAGTCACAACAACACTTAAGAGCTGTATATAGTGTGCGCTTAATCATTAGATCAACTTTGGTATTATAATTATTATGCGAACCATTAGAAATTATAGCTTGATCATAAAATATCATGACAACAAAAACAAGGTTGTCATCATTCAATCATTTCGATTAGAGTCTTACATTTGTTGTTCTATTAACTCGTTGTAGAACAAAAAGTCACAAAATACATTTTCACGAAATACTTAAATTTCGAGTTTGTTGATTAATATTATAAAAAGTAATTGATGCATTTTTATAGTTGAAATATCAATTGATAGATTTACATTTTCTTATCATGTGGTAAAAAAATTGAGATCATCGAATACAAATTAAGAGATATATAAAGATTTTTGTAAATGAATATTTGACATTTTGAAAATGTATTTGGTGACTTTTCGTTCTATAACGACGATATATATTTTTAAAACTCAAGAAAAAAAAAAAAAAAGAATAATATTTGTGTTAACAATTGTTAAAGTAGTTTTGTTTTTTTTTTTTTCTTCAACTGTTTCCGCTAATTAAAACTGACATAAATAACTAGACGCTGTTCATTGGCGCTCGATGGGTTTTGTAGTATACGCCGGAAATCGCCACTAAGGTGTGTCGTCGTCACCGTCGCCGTTTAGTCGTTAGTTACGGCATAACTATTATGTAATTCAAGTCATCTATCTATTCATCTATCCAGAACGACCTACTGTGTCGATGCAGTCAGTCTGCATTTCAGATATTTCATTTTCAAGTATTGTTTAAATTCTGATTTGGTGCTATACATAAAGGGTACGTCTTGAAATAGGTAATCTAAAAATAGTTGACTTCTCGAAATGAAATGTCTCACAGTGTGTAGTAGAAAATTAGTTTATAATATATCGTATAAAATAACTAAGTTATTGTATTGTATAAGTTTCAATTTTTCAATTTTAGTTTAAACTTAGTTGAAACTTAGTTTAAACTTAGTTAAAACTTAGTTTAAACTTAGTTTAAACTTAGTTTAAACTTAGTTTAAACCTAATTTAAACTTAGTTTAAACTTAGTTTAAACTTAGTTTCCACAATTTTGAAACGTTCATAGTTCCTAAGTAAGACGGTTGAATCCCTTTAAATTTTGTAGAGCGATAACCAATTAGTAAGCAATTAATTTGACATTTTAAATATTTGTGTTGTGTTGATTATATACCAATTTATATCTAATTTAAACTACGTTTAATTTGGAAATGTGACTGAAAACCTTAACCTAAGTAGCTAAATTTGTTAGTGACGCATATGTTTTATTATTTTTTAAAATTTTAATTGCACTGATCGACAAATCATCAAATCATATCGACAGACTTGCTGACGATAATCACGTTGTTCAGTCATCGATAATGCCGTGTGTTAATTGGCTGTTAATATTAACTGCTTCTTTCAACAAATATTGCTAATCAGCTGTAGAGCCGATTTTCGATTTATTGATTTATTAGCTACATGTGACATAAAAACACTACGTTCGTTAAGTAATTTGCAAATAAAAATCATTTTAACTAGTTAAACATTAAAGTAACACATAAAAGAATTTTATATTTTGACGACTGTTATTTTGTATCAATAGTCGTAAATGCAAACTTTAGATCATACAGAATTTTAATTGTCTATCAAAAGTATTATCAATAAAAAATAATATAATATCATTAAAGCTCTGTATATCTACTACAAAGTAGCAAAAATGAAATAAAATTCAATATTATAAATAAGACCCAATGAAATATAGCGAAAATTAAAATAAAATGATCCAAACACATTTTGGAATTTGTTTCGTAAATAATCTTCAACGTAAATAATTAAATAACTCATAATAGTAGAAAAACAGCCATAAAATGAATGTACTCCCTCCCGAGACCAATTTTTTGGCTTTTTTCAGAAATAATTCAGTCATATTTCCGAAAACACAGAGACATGTGGAAATGTATGGTAAATTATCAAATTTTATGAAAATACCATATAATTAATAGTTTTTACTACTGAAATAAACTATTATTTCAATCAGTAAATCCCATTAATAACTCCAAAATACTATAAAATTATTTTTGAGTTGGTATGAAAATATTTATTTTTTGTATACTATTAAATCAATAATAGTCCTATTGACAATTTTTAATGGGATTTTATGAGATATTTTTCTGAATGTGGTATTTTAAAGGCAGATTTCAGGCATATTTGTGAACGGACAGAAAACCAACAGTTTTAAATACAAACTCCGTCTTTGTCTGTTAAAAATCTTTTATAATTTTTTTTTATTTTGTTTATATTTTAGAAACTGCCTTCAGCCTGCCAAAAACTTTGGTCTTGGACTATTTCGAAATAGTTTGAGTTTATTATCCAAGAAATGTAATGTAGTAAATTAGATATATATTTTTTTGTAATATTTAACTAGATCTACTATATTTATTTACTTTATAAGTGCATTTGTATTTATTTGACTTGATTTGACTACATATTGCAGAAACGGTGAAAGTTTGTGGGAAGTGTATGGCAGATTATCAAATTTTATGCAATTCTAAAGGCAGATTTCTATCCTATTTTATAACGAGCACTTAGTTTTTGATACAAACTCCGCCCTTGTCTGTTTAAAATCTTTCGAAATTATATTTTGAAACTTCCTTTAGCTAGCCATAAATGTTGTCTTGTGCTATTTCGAAATAGTTTGAGTTCATTAACCAAGAAAATTAATGTAATAAATTTAATATTTAATTTGTTTTGAACAAAATATATAGATCTATAATATTTATTTACTTTATAAGTGCATTTGTAATTATTTGACTTGATTTTACTGCACAATGTTTTGGGTAGTTTATAGCAGGTTGTACATTTTTGTGGAATTCTTATGGCAGATTCACGCCATATTTGGGGAACGTACAGAAAATAGACAGCTTTTGATACAAACTCCGTCTTTGTCTGTTTGAAATATGTCGAGTAAATATTTCTGAACTGCCTCGACTCTGCCAAAAATGTTGTCTGGGAATATAGATAAAAGTTTTTACTTTTTTATATATTTTAAATTTTAGTTATTTTATTTTACTTTATATTTAAATTATCTTTTATTAATGATTTCACCCTTGTTTTACAAATTCAATACATATAATTGATTGTAGTAAAGGATTATAGGTTAGAGGAGGGAGGAAATATGGAGTAGTGTCGGTGAATGTTTGTTTTGAATTTGCCAGTATCAAAAGAGTCGGAAAAAACATTCGTCGGGAGATTGTTCCACAAACGTATAGTGCGACTGAAGAACGAATTCTTCCGGTAATGCGTGATTCTGTTGAAAGCCGAGTGAACTACGAAGGGATGGGCTTGGTCCGATGCCCGAGTAGAACGAGAGAAAACACGTTCTGGTGGAATAATCATACCATGTATTTCCCTAGAACTTTTACCATTGTAATACCTATAAAACAGCCTTATAGACCCAATTGACGATGAAATATTTGTTGTCGAATTCGGCTTTATAATTACTTGAAAGACATACTGTATTTAAATCAATTGTATTTCGAAAAACAGTCTACGTATTATAGACGCATTAAATAAGTGAAAATAGGTCTCGTCACTATAACGCCACCTAGTGCCTTTTCGTTTCACTAGAGACATGTTTAGCAGGGACACAATCCGTCTCCTCATGCAAACCTTTAGATCTATCACATAACTTGTCTTCAAGATCCTGTCCTTAGTCGGTATCAATGGTACCGGTCGTAAAACATATATAATAATTACGAATTGTCTTCTTCCTGCATGCCTTTGAATTAGAACGGTGACAAATGTTCTTTTCATCAACCATGTGATAGATAATTTTTGAACAATTGACACTTTTTTCCCACAGGGATGTTTATTATAATTTAATAACTACAGAATGTACTAAAACCAAAACAAATAAATACACATGCATTTATATAGTAGAAAAATGCATTTATGTAGTAGAATTATACAGTAAAAAACTAATTTCTACGTTATAAAGAAATAATGCCTAACAATGAAGTGAAATAACCCTCATTTAAATAAAGCCCATCCTAATTAGATAACACTGAAACTAAAACTTTAATATCCCACAAATAAAACCCAAAAAAAAATCTTATTTTAAACCGTGTTTATGCCGGAAACTGCCCTAAATATTTCAGCAAAATGTCTGAAATTTTCTCTCACACATGCCTGTACTTCTTAATACCTTTCAGATGTTATCTATTACAGCAAATTTAGAATATTTTCCATGTTTCTATAAATTTCTTTATTACACAGGTTTTATTATGTACAGAATCAAAACTATTTCGAATCTTCACTTTCTGTTCTATAAATACTCAACAAGTATTCAAAGTATTTTTCCCACTTTACAAAAACTTAACATCCCTTGGGGGTGCCTGCCATACCCTCGAGAGATTCCGTGCTAAATATAGGTAGTAGGTACTTGAAAAATAATTATGACTTACATCTGGATGTTCTCGCACTGGCACATAGACTTTCTCATTTAATGTTATGGCGGTGCCCTCGGCTTCGGGCAGCATAAGTGGCTCCTTCTTGACGCCATTTATTTGGAAAAGTGATGCACGCACGCGGGCAATTTCTGCAATAGAATGAACAAAATAATGAAATTAGTATAAAAATCAATAAAAGCAATAAACAATAAATAATTTAATTAACATATGCTGCCACCAGCTGCAGTTTAATTGAGTTATCAAAATGCCTGTCAGGTCGTACATATGAATTAATCATTATAGTAGTTTCAAACGCAATTTGTTTGCGATGAGCATTTTCTGTATAAGTAATACGTATAGCTTGTGCACGTTTTGACAATAATATTTGTTAAATTTTATTTATTTATTTAATTTTTTTTTCCTGTTTATCTGTTAATAACACGTTGCGCATGCGGTTTTGCTCATCGTGATCATAATCACTGCTGTTCAGCCAGCGGTGCTTGACTTGAGCGTCACTCTTTCAAGTCATCACAGCCACTAATCACACAAGTTAAGTGATAACAAAACAAAACTTAAACAAACACTATGACTGAGTGTCAGTCAGACAGTTTGACAAATATTATTCGCACTTAAACTGTGTTAATTAGCGACGCGTTAATCGTGTTTTAAAATAAGCCCAAGTTGTAGTAGTTAACAAATTACTACATTCTACATTATTTTCAATATGCTGACATCACATCATGTGTTATTTGTCAGTGACATTTGCAAATGATGAATCCAATGTTACAAAACTAATCAATTTGTTTATGCAGATTTATTTTATCAAGTTTTCGCCATCTACTATCGCATTCTACCCAAAACTCTATTAACTTTAATGAGCAGCGATTTATTTCTGTATTAAATGTGACAATGCGCCTGCATTCAGTCACTTCGTCACCCGTGCTCGCCTCATTCTCGACACCTCATTCTCGACTAAGGTTGACAGACGACACACACAAGTGATGGATTTAATCTACGATTGTAGCATGAAACATATTGCATGCTATTTTTGATATTTATTAAAATTGTAAATATAAAAAGAATAATAATAGTTTATAGCAATGAATAATTTGCGTTATATGACAGTTTTCAATTTGTCACCTATTGTTTGCATTTCATATATAAATATTTCGGTGCAGTCTCGAGTTAAGCAGATTTGCGCCAAAGTCAGTAGCTAGCAGCAAAGTGACAAAAGTATTTAACTGATGTGTTAAAATTTACATCATATCTGAAAATATTTAACTGCAAATTATTCGGCATTACATCATGAATTGTTTTAAGAATGCGCAGTCGATTGTAATTCCCAAGATTTGCGTTTATCACAGTGATATAAATTGTGTGATTACTAAACAATTTGTGATTACTCAAACACGAAATATACAAAGTAGAATTCAATTATATTATTTTCTAATTTGAAAACAATGTGTTGTTTGCAATAAAAGAATTATTTGCAGTTAAATTGTTTTCGGCACTAAAATTAAATTGTTGCTATTAAAATGGTTGTGATATTGTGTTGATAATTGTGATAGAAAATTATATGTGATATTTGATATTACAAAACGAAACGCAAACAAACGCGTTTCATTAGACATTTTCAAACGAAATTCGATTGAATGATTATTAGACATGCCACAATATTCTGATCAGGTTCGTAGCCACAATAAACCCAATATGCCATTCGTTTCGATATCGTTTCGAGATCAATGCGAGTAGATGGAGAAATCACACGATATCGAACCCATAACGAATTTGACGCTCGATAAAATTTGACCTACCGATGCATTCTGTCATGGCAAGAGAAATATTTCGAAATCGGAACGATATCGAAGAAAAAATTATTTAAAATTCGAAAATGTTTTGAAAAATATTGCGATGCCGATGTAATATATGTTAAAATATCGTATCTTGTCCTTAAATATGAACAAAAAAACTAAAAATTCAAAAATCAAAATAAAAATTAAAAATAAAAAATAACAAAAAAACTAAAAAATCTAAAATAAAAAATTAAAAAAAAAAAACTAAAAAATCAAAAATATAAAATTGAAAAAGAAATCAAAAATAAAATATCAATCAAAAATAAAAACAAAAAAACAAAAACTAAAAAATCAAAAATAAAATAAAAACTAAAAAATTAAAAATAAAAATATAAAAACTAAAAAATAATCGGTAATCTGGATTTAAAAAAAAAAAAAATCCGGTAAGAATAAAAAAGAAAACTAAAAAAAGAATAAAAAAAAGAAAAATCAAAAGAAAAAATAAAAAAAAAACATAAAATAAAAAAACAAAATACAAAAAAAGGAAATAAAAAAATGAATGTACGATAAATTTAAAAATTCTCAGTTCTCGAAAAGTAATGACTTTAAAAACCAATAAATCAATTTTTTTTTTATCATAAAACAAATCCCAAAATAATCTTAAAAAGAAACAAAAAAAATCAAAAAAAAAAAATAAAAAATCAAAAAAAAAACTAAAAAAAAAATGAAAAACAAAAAATTAAAAAAAAAAACTAAAAAAATCAAAAATAAAATATAAAAAATTAAAAAAAAAAACTAAAAAAATCAAAAATAAAATATAAAAAATTACAAAAAAAAACTAAAAAATCGAAAATAAAAAATTTAAAAAAAAATCAAAAATAAAATATAAATCAAAAGTAAAAATAACAAAACAAAACAAAAAAAATAAAAAGTCAGAAATAAAATATAAATTAAAAATAAAAAAAAAATAAAAAATAAAATAAAAACTAAAAAATCAAAAAAAAAACCTAAAAACTAAAAAAAAATCCGGTAACCTGTAACCTGAATTTAAAAAAAAAAGTCCTGTAGTTTTTCATAAAAAAAAAGAAAACTAACAAAGAATAAAAAAAGAAAACTATAAATCAAAAGAAAGAATTAAAAAAAAAAATAAAACCACAAAAAAAAAATAAAACCAAAAATTAAACAAAATGCAAAAAAAAAAAAAAGGCAATAAAAAATTATGAATGTTAAAATATCGTATCTTGTTCTTAAATATGAATGTACGATCAATTTTAAAAATTCTCGGTTCTCTAAAAGTAATGACTTTAAAAACCAATAAATCAAATATTTTTTTTTAATCTATAAAAAAAATCAACAAAAGAAACCAAAAAAATTAAAAAAAAATAAAAAACAAAATAAAAACTAAAAATTAAAAATATAAAAAAAATTAAAAATAAAAAAAAAATCAAAAATAATATATAAAAAATAATATATAAAAAAAAAACTAAAAAATCAAAAATAAAAACTAAAAAATCGAAAATAAAAAAATAAAAACTAAAAAATCGAAAATAAAAAAATAAAAACTAAATCAAAATTAAAAACTAAAAAAACCAATAACCTGGATTTAAAAAATAAATAAAATTCGGTAACCTGGATTTAAAAAATAGAAAAAAATCGGTAGTTTTCCATAAAAAAAAGAATAAAAAAAGAAAACTAAAAAGAATAAAAAAAGAAAACTACAAAATCAAAAGAAAAAATAAATACAATCAAAATAAAAAAAAAAAATAAAAACAAATTACAAAAAAACAAAAAAGCCAATAAAAAATCAAAAATAGAAATAAAATAAAAACTACAAAAAACAAAAATTAAAAATTAAAAAAAAACACAAAAAGCCAATAAAGAAAACAAATTAAAATACGGTAACCTGAATATAAAAAAAAATGAATAAAAATAATAAAAAACAAAAAAAATTAGAAAAGTCATATATATTTCTATAAAAAAAAATAAAAAAGAAAAACTAAATAGTCAAAAATCAAAAGAAAACAAAAAAAAATAAAAATAAAATAAAAAATCATAAAAATAAATAAAAAAATCATAAAAAAATAATAAAAAAAACATATAAAAAACAAAAAAAAAGTATTTTAGGGTGTGTGCAAATTCGACTAAATTGCTGACTAAACTAAATTGAACGACTTTTCATTGGATCTCTATTCGTTAACCGGTAATTATTAAAGTTCATATTCAATCGATTATTATATATCTGTTTGTTGTCAATTTAGTCTGCTCGAAAATTTGCTAAATTGAAAAATCGAACACTATATTACCGACAAAATTTAGTTTAGTCAGCAATTTAGTCGAATTCGCACACACCCGTAGTCTCCTAAACTTGCTCATTAAAAAGAAATGAATAAAAATTTGTTCTCAGTAACACAAGCACATAGTAAATTCTGGCTTTCCATATAACCTCTTTCCAATATATCTTGTTTGATCATTAATTTCGATATTTTAATAATTACCGCGTCAGCAAAGTAGCTAAAACTAGTACAACAGAAACTTCCACTTTGTGTTTAACACTTTGTGCCGGTCTCTAATCACCGACTTGTTCACCATGGCCATATTTGGTCAACTTTGCCACTAACGCAACGTCACAATGACAAATGGTCGCGCACGCCAGAGGGCGGACGGTAAGTGTCTGTCGATGGCGTTGAAATAGGGTATGGTGGGCGGCATGCGTGTGGGCGATAACTTTGTTTTATACGTTACGTTGTATCGCGTCGCATTACGTTAATTTAAAGGAAATTAATAAGACAATATTAAAGTGAAGATTGCCAAAGCAACGGCAATGGCAACGACAACAGCTACAAGTACCTGCTATATACAATAATAACATTAATAACTACAACAAAGTAACTCATTCATTAAAACTTGTATTTCATAAAGCTGCTACTTTTATGGCAGCAAACGTAGAAACAGTGTGCGGATTGTTTTTCTTGCTGCTGCCATTGAAATGATGACATGATTTATTTTTTTTAGTTTTCAATTTTCATCATTTTTTAATTTTTTTTTTTAATATTTATTTAATGTGATTATTTGTTTGCGTAGGTATCTTTTTAATGCATTCAAGTTTAGTGTGTGTTTGGCGGTTGGTTTCGCTTAGGTTTTTGCCAAGGCTTGTTGCCCTATTTGGTTGCAACTCCTAGTTTGGCATCAGGCAGGCAACCCAACCAGTCAAGTCAAGCCAACATTGTGTAGGCAAATGAATGACTTTTTTAAATTGTTATTTTTTTGTATTAAATGTTTTTTTTTTATTGTTAGCTTATTTGTCACTGTTGTTTTATGGTTTATATAAAATGCTTTACCGGTCTGATAATTATATTTGGCGAATGCTTTAGCAGGTAGGTGGTGTTCAATACATGTGCAAAAAACTGATGAATATGAATACAAAAAAGAAAAATATAAATTCATATTCATGGCCTTAAAAATAGAAACTAACAGTGTTAATACATAACGCAACAAACAAAACTTTTTCACATTTTTTGATATTTCGATGCACTCGAAGTGTCCAATCAAGGGCTTTTTTTTACTCAGTTTTTTGTATATTGTATATTACTCAGTTTTATATTGAGCTATTGAGTAAAAGAAACAAATAGAATGATTTAACAAATTTCTTCCAGTAAGAATACTTAGTATTTTAAAATAAATTAAATTCGTTTGGATATGTCGCATGTTATAACCTGTCAAATTCAAAAAATAGTGGAATTAAATGTGTACCTATTCACTGCATCCCTACACAGAAAAAAAATAATCAACGTAAATATAGCAACCAATATTAATTGCATGCATTAATCAATCCAGCAACGAAATTCAATAATTTAATGAAATTGTGTTTGCTAATATGAATATTTGTACGTCAAACAAATAAATTAGCCAGCGCAGTTTCAGCAATTTTATTTGCAAAAACTGCACCGACTAATTGTTTTCATTAAATTGCCGAATTTCATTGCTGGACTGATCAATGCATGCAATTAATATCGGTTGCTATATTTACGTTGAAATGTTTTCATTAAATTGCCGGACTTCATTGCTGGACTGATCAATGCATGCAATTAATATCGGTTGCTATATTTACGTCGACTACTTTTTTCTGTGTAGTACAAATTTCGCCAAAATAGGAAAAAAATGATCATAAGCAGTGGTCCATTTCTTTATCAGTACTCGAAGGATTTTTGCGAATGGATTTCTCGAAATGACGTCATCATGACCTCATTCTTGAATGTACTCTTTTTGCAACCGTGGTAAAGTGAGAATACTGCGTACACAGTGTTGCCATATTGACATTGCTGACATTCGAATTCGATTCTAACTTGCTTTAGAGGCAGTGTGAAAGAAAAGTGCGCCAAAAAGTAAAATTAATTTCTTACTTTTAACATTTTTTTATCTCAAAATGAGCCAGTTCATATTTAAATGATATAAATGTACAATAAAAATATTAAATAAAGAAAAAATGTACAAACATCTCATGTGTCGAGCTACAGAAACTAAAAAGTTCTCGAATTCTAGAAGGAGACTCTTTAAGAATACCTGACGTCACTTTCTTGATTTTTCTATAAATAAATCACAACCTTTATAATATTTAAAAATAGTTCAAACTCTCTGTCTCTCAGCATAAATGTTCGTTTGTGTAATTTGAAAATACAATAATCCATTAATACAATTTGAATTTGATGAAACATCACACGCGTCGATTCGACAATATTTTAAAATAGAATTTCACATTTCTATACGCGAAGGGTTGGCTATTTATAAGCTACACGTCGACGAATTGCAGCATGAACAATTCACAAAATTGCATTAAGTTAAATATAGTTTGACTGTAAACCTTGCTGTCAATACAATTTTCAGGTGGGTGTTTCGCAACGCTAAAAATGGCCACTGCACATTTTTCGGTTTGAAATAATTAAATTAAAATAAAGTTTTAAAATTTAATTATTAATAATAATATTAGTTTTATGTAGTGTTATTTTTTTTAGCAATTAATAGAATATTCTTGTTGACGTCAATATCAATGACGTTATATTCAAATAAAAACAACAAAAAAATATTTAAAAATAATATCCAATTTCATTGAAAGTTTGCTGAAGTGTAGCCATATGTGTTGGTGTATTTTGGATTTTTTGTTTTTGATATTATTTTCCGCGGGACAGTATATTCAATTGTAGTTTTTTTGAACGGATAGCAGTTACTTCACAGATTTTTCACTGGTTTGGTAGCTGAAATAATGCAATTCTGTTGATGCAGTTGTGAAAAATATTGTTTGCAATTTTTATTTATTTGATGAATTTAAAAACGTTATACAATTTTTAGTTTTAAAAATGCTGTTAAAAGTAAAAACAATTTTCGCGGACTGCATATCTATTTATTTGCTTCTTGTTATTTTTATTAATTTATTATTTTATTATATATTTATTTATTTTCGTCGGATGTGTAATTTCCTTAAATTTTTGTTCAATTAATTTATTAATTAATATAATTAAATATTTAATCAATACTATTAAATGTCGTATCAGCGATGTATTGATATACCTTGTATCATTTCATAACAAAAATGGTTCTAGAGTTGGGATGTATCTAACTGATATACAGGGTGTTTTAAAAATTTACTAGAGAGTATATCATATATCAATAGAAAATGTTTAAAAAAGTTTTAAAATTGTAGTGCTTTTTGTAATAATAAAAAAGAGCGCAATAAATTAACTAAATAATAGAAAAACGTATCAAAAATTAATAAATATTACTTAATCTTAACATTTTCAATAAGATTTTCAAACAATATTAATGTTGTGGGTTTTTAGTAATAAAATCTATTCAATCATTTTATAAAAATATTTTCCCCCTACAATATTTGACGTATTCTCCGAACATAATCTTAAAAGATTTACCAGTAATTTATATACGAACTCTTAACTGCTGACTTTTGGTGCTCTATAGGTCCTATTTCGAAAATACTACATAAATTATAAATTTCCACTAGATGTGATTTTAATTTAATAAAAACCATAGACAGATTTAACATTTCTAATTTATTGTGTTTCAAGTTTGTTTGTTTGTATCTTCAAAGAATTTTATAAATCATGCGAAAGTGGGGAAGTTGGGTTGACAGGCAGGCAGGCAGGCCAGCAGTCAGATAGACAGACATAGAGTGTATGTGAATCTTGTGCCACACGTCATGTTGTGTGTGTGTGTCTATCACACGCAATATGTTACAAATAGAGTTAGTTACCTATTTTTTATTTTTATATTTTATATTTTCTTATGATAAATTATGTGAAAAACCATTTATTTCTTCACTGTGTGCGTTTGAATCACTGAAGATATTTTCCAAAGCGCATTTAATATGGTTTTTTAATTTTTTTTTTTATTTTGTTGTTCGCTGTCGTTGATGATGTTCTTATGATCACCGTCATATTTCTTTGGTGTCCCCAATGGAAAGTTGAAAAATGTTTATTATGTTAATAATTTATATAATTTTATTTTTATGCTTTTTGGTCAAAAGATTCTGTAGAATTCATGCAACAAAAACAACTCTGCAGACAAAGCACAAACGCATTTTGCGTGCAATAAATAAAAAAGAAATTCGCATTTAACGAAAAAGTAAAAGCATCAGAATTTCGACTGTATTCATTTGGGAATTCGTTGTCGTTCGTTGACGACGAACAAAGAATCTCAATTAGAGCGTTGAAATGTCGAAATTATATGCATGAGTTAAAGACAAAAATGCGTAATTTTCAAGAAAACCAGCAGGACATTAATGGTGCAAATATTAAGTAATTTGCTTTATAGATAATACTGCTTAAAAGATATCTTTGAAATCTAGAATTTGTGCATTAAATAAAATTATAGCTGTGTGCACAAATTAAACGATTATTAATATATATATAACACCCACATAATAGACATCATCCAGCACTGAGACGTGTAACAAAAATAAGCTACATAAACGTCAAATTAAATTCATTTGAAATTCAATGAAATTCGAACGATTGAATTACAATTAGTTCGGTGACACTCTGAGACAAAAACACGAACATATTTCAAGCAGACATGTATCAATAAATAATCATTTAAAACACACGTTAAAAATAAATGTCTTCAATGTTTAAACTCTTTTTATTCCTGTCTTTTATTAGTTCTAATACGTTTTTAAAAATATTTTTTTTTTAAGTTGAGCATATGTTTTTAAATAAATCAGTTTTATTCTACAATAAATTTTACAATTATTTTTCTATTCAAATTAAGTTTTAATAAACACGAGGGAATTTCAATAGTAACCGAATCCGATATTTCTTAAAACCGCATTATTCCTAAAACAAAAACTATAACTGAAGGATGATCTAGATATCTGCAAAAATGTATCTGAAGTTCCCTCAGCAAAATATGCACTACTGCACTCTACAGTATTCAGTGTATATTGCAATGACAGTCGACAGTATTATAGTGAAATCTCTCCAGCGACTTCCCTTCACTGCAGTAATTGTTTCATTGGTGACAAGTACTGTCAACACATTTGACAATACTTAACATGAGCTTCTCACTCGCTGCACACCAACTTTGAGAAGGCGAACATTGAAAAAAAAAAAAAACACGCAAAAATGTTGTCGGTATTTATGTGTTTATAAAAAATACAACAAACATTATTTTTTCAAAAAAAAAAATTGAAAGAATACTTTGTGCGACAAAAACAACGCATTCATTGGTCGAAACCCTAGTAGAAATTTGCCCGATGCGCCATCGGGATATGATCGGGTTTTCGTTGGGTAAGCCCTATTAGAGAAAATATGATCATTGCCTTTGCATTCCCTTATCATGCTTACCATAGCAGGGTTTACATTATCTAAACAGTCAATATTCCCGATCATAGCTACATTATTTGTTCCTCATAACGAAATTAGTATCAGGCAATGATCGAGATTAATGAGAGAAACCCTATTATGCTCGGGCTCAGACAAGGCAATTGTCGGGTAAATATTAAAATGTGGAATTGCCCGATCAGTACATGATCATGGCCTGAGGTCAATACATGATCAGGACACTGCGTTACAAGGACATTATGGGCCCGATCACCTCAAATAATGACAAATTACTACTTGGGAAGCAATACATCTACCTTAAATTTTTTTTTGTTTATTTTAATTTTTTTATTTTTTTCATTTAAATAATGTAGTTCGATATTTTTTCTTTCTTTTGAATTAATTCTATATTTCAATATGATAAAAATTCCTTAGAGTAAGAATGATAAAAAGTATAAAATGCACCGAGTACTCAGTATCATAATTCTTATCAGAATTTGAATTTTAATTGCACATCTCTATAGACCTCTTCACTACAACTACGTCTTGACTGTGTTCTGTTTTTTGACAGTACTTGTGCTTTGTTGTTGTGTCATTAGATTTTCAAGCATAGAGCGGGGTTAGTATATGTTTTGTAATAAAATGAATGCTTTGAAGTGGGTTTTGAAATGTGTGTGCATTACTCCTCAGTGCCCGATGGTTTTCTATTGTATTTTTTATGGGATAAAACAATTTTGACAATTTTTCAAATATTAAAAATGTACATTTAATACGAAATGACGTAACAATAATAAATAATACATCAAACCAATTTAAATTTATAATTTTTAAGATTTAAATTTCTTTCATCAAACAGTTCTCATTTGAATTTTTATTGCACATCTTTATGGACCTCTTCACTACAACTACGTCTTGACTGTGTTTTGTTTTTTGACAGTAGTTGTGCCTTGTTGTTGTGTCATTTGATTTTCAAGCATAGATCGGGGATAGTAAATGTTTTGAAATAAAATGAATGCCTTGATGTGGGTTTTGAAATGCATGTGCAATACTCCTGAGTGCCCGATGGTTTTTCTATTGTGTTTTTTATGGGATAAAACAATTTTGACAATTTTTTAAATATTAAAAATGTAGGTTTAATACGAAATGACGTTACAATAATAAATAATACATTAAAACAATTTTTTTTTTTGAGATTTAAATTTCTTTCATCCTCATTCATGTTGCCTTTAAATTATTATTCCTGGTGTACATTTCATATAGATTTATGCAACGAGGACACTTCAAATTGTTCACAAATATTAAACAGAAAACCAGTGCGTAGGTGGTTTAACTGGCTTCGAGTTCAATTGATGTTTGATTAAACGGCGGACAATTTACCAGCCTCTGACACTGACACAAATCCATACAGTTTCTATGTTGAATGCTTTTCAGTAATTCAACCAATTTTCAATAATGCATTTACTACCTTCAACTCGAGTTGTGATTAAACAAAATTTCCCAAATCAATTACTTTATAATCCTATTTCATTTGGCAAATTTTCAAGCTAATACTTGTCTAACCTTCAAATTGAGAATTGATTTCTTAGAATGGCATTTGTTTGGATATAGATGTGAAAAGTTTGTTTAATATTGTAGTACCTACTTGAAGAGCTGACACAAGAGCAAAATATTTGCAATAAATGATGAGGTCGAATACAAAACTAAATCATATTTTGAAGTTCTTGTAAAATCTGATTATATGAAAGGTATTCATTCGGATTGTTGGAACAATGTAAAGCTCAAAAGAAGGTGATTCTTTTTTCATTTCTAGTTCGGGACATTTAACAATAAAACAAGGAACATTTTTTTCGAAGTTCACCGATTCGAATGGTCTAGGAACTCTTCGAGACAGCAAGTTAGAGTTTGAGCTAAATCTATTTCTCAATAAATTCTATGTTGAATATTATAAAACCATTTAGATTTTAATATAAATCAAATTCATCACATTTAAATAAACATAACATGTATTTCTTGAATAGATTTCATAGACTGGTAATAATTCAAAGATAAAATATATGATAAACAAACATTTTGAAAAGGAAACACGTTTTAGTCGCACATTATGATTTCTTTCATTATATTTTTGTGGTTTTTTTTGTGCTTTATTTGTATCTTTCTTTTTTCTATCTTTTTTTCTTCTTCTTTTTTTTAAGATCTATCAATGCTAAACTTTAGTCTTGGCTAACAGTTAAATCAACACCTGATTTGTATTTTGTTTTTTTTTTCTGTAAACAATTGGTGAATGCCAAGTTTATTTATTTATTTTATTAATTTGTACAATCAGGAAAATCTCGTTTGTGAATGTAAAATGAAATAAATTTCGCTAAACATCAATAATACGCGATATGTTGCATATTGAAAAAACAGTGAATTGAAAAAAAAAAGTATTCAAATTTGGTTTTTATTTAAACAAATCGTTCTTTAAATAAACAATGCGTTTGAACGATATTTTCTATTGCTATATATTTAGCAAAACATTTTATTAAACTTTGCATTTACCACATTTTTACAAAAGTGACAAACATGACATTAGACTAGAACTCTGTGGCGCGCCATATTTTACAAAAGCACTTTGAAAACATTTGAAAAACTTTTTCGACGTGCAAATACAGTATTTACTTTGTTGAGTATTTAGTGAACTTTAGTTAAGTAAGTGACTGCAAAATCTTTTTCAATTTTAAAAACTTCAGTTCGTCGTTTCCGACAGTCTGCTCTTTAAATAAACAATTAGCAGTGCTGTCGTAGAAATAACATGCGTAGATAATAGAAAGGAAAATAAACGTGTGAAGCGCGTTTATTTTTAGAAAAAAATTTAAAGCTATTTTACGGCAAAACAATTCAACGTTAATTAACTGAATTTTAATATGCAAATTCAACACTGGGTGACAGGCAAAATTTGCGTTAAAGTAAAGCATTTGAAAGCCACTTCAAGAATTTTATTTCTAGACTTTTACTGTCGAAGAATCTATGCTTGAAAATCAAATGAATGTGTTGCACACAACAAGAAAGCATAAATAGTGTCAAAACAAAACACAAACAAGACGTAGTTGTAGTGAAAAGGTCTATAGGGATGTGCAATAAAAATTCAAATACTGAACTGCTTATGACACTGAGTAGTCAGTGCATTAAAATTTTTTTTTATCATTCTTACTCTTTACAAATTTTAATTAATATTGAAAGCACTCAATGTACTTCTTAAATTTTTAGCGACAGTAAATCTCTTTTGGTTTTGTTTTTCAAAACATTGAATGTCTTGAAAAATGTCTTGACACTACTTGACACCAATGAAACAAAAACTGCAGTGAAGTGAATTCCCTCGAGAGACTTCACTTAATACTGCCATTGCAAAATACACTCAATTCTGTAGAGTGCAGTAGTGCATATTTTGTAGAGTGAACTTCAAATACTTTTGTGCAGATGTCTATTACTGACAGTTGAGTCAAGAGTAACGACATATCATACATATTTGTAATCAGCCACAAAATTTGGTTTATTGGAAAAAAAAAATAGTTTTTTATAAACAAATTTTGATTAATTTTATTCAATAACTTAAATTATAAAACATTTGGGAATTTTGGAGTGAAACATAGGGAAAAACTTCTAAAATCCAGAAGAAATCAAGAAGTATACAGTTAAACTGAAAAATTCTTAATTTTTAGAAACAGATCTACTTAGTTGTCAATGAAATAATTAAGTGGAATTATTCTTAATATACAGAAATTAAATTTTTCAAATCTAATTTTGTATTAATTCAAATTAATTCCTTCAATCAACGGCTTATATTATAATTCACGTTCTGAACCATTTGGGCATTAAACACGAATGGCAAATTTTCTAAAATCCAGAAGTACGTGGGGTGAACGGAGTAAACGGAAAATTCTTAATTTTAAGAAACAGATCTACTTAGTTGTCAAAATAAGGTAACTAAGTGGAATTATTCTCATTATACAGAAATAAGTTTTTCAAATCAAATTTTGATTAATTCATATATGAGAAACCGCTTCTATCAATCAACGACTTAGATTATAAATCACGTTCAGAAACATTTGGGAATTGTACACGGTGAGAAAAAATTCTTAAATTCAGAATAAGTACGCAGGGTGAACGGAATAAACGCAAAATTCTTCATTTTAGTTGTCGAAAAAAGTGTAACTATATGAAATTACTCTTATTATACAGACATTTATTTCTTAGGTATCCAAAAAAAAAAGGAACTAAGTGGAATTATTCTTGATATGCAGATATTATTTTCTTAAGTATCAAAGTAGCCGCGGTAGCTCAGTGGTTAGTGCGTTGGACGAGCCGAAAGGTCCCCGGTTCAAGCGTGGACTGGGGCTAACAACATCTTTTCATAGAAACATTTTTCTATACCGCGCTACCTCTCGGCAGTAAATGGCAAACCTACGAGAGTAAGACATTGCCTATGAAAAGCTCTCACCCGCCGTTCGGATTCGGCAATAAACTGTAGGTCCCACCACTATGAGTACAAATATAATACGCACAGCTCAAAATGGTGAGAGAGCTCGGCCGAAGTTCTATACAGGACTGTAGCGCCAAACTATTCTATTCTATCAAAAAATAACTAAGTGGAATTATTCTTGATATGCAGAGATTAATTTCTTGGGTATTAAAAATATTGTTGCTGTTTTCTTTCCAAAATTTAATATAGCTGTTGTTTTTCGATCTTGCTTTGTCTGTAATATTCGCTATTAAGCATTGTTTTGCTATTATTTTTTATTCGAGCCGTATTCTTCTTGAGTTTTAGAAGTTTATTTTCCTCCTTTTTAACTTTCATACCAATTATATGAATACTTTATATATTACAAGACGATATTGGAATAGATCAAGTAACTATTCGGCTTATGACAGGGTAAACATACACTCATCATGATCCTTATATAATTTCTACTAGGGATAGTGCATTTTTTTATAATTTTCTACTAAATAAGATTAGATACCTGTAAAATATTTAGCACGAATGAAATATCTCTGGATTATCATAGTTTATATTATAGTTATAGCAGTAGGGATAACATTTTCATCTTGTTGATTATATTTGTAAGAGGGACTAATATTATTTTTAGCTTTATAAGAACATTTTCTAAACATATTTTGTAACCTCGTGTAATCGTACATGATTTGGTTAATTACTTTTTCCAAATAATAAAATATAAATAATAAAAAATACAATAATTACGAAAGAATTTCGTTAATTTTAGATATTACAGCAGCTTGATTGATGTACTCTCTACAACAAACTGGTTTTATACAGCTGTATTTATTGAATTTGCACTTAAAGAAAGCATTTGTAAATACCATATTATTAATTCTAAAAGACAGACAAAAAAAATGTGAATTTATTTAATTTTTCTTTGGTATATTTGAAGCGCCTGCATCTCTATCTCTGTATTATAAAAATGATTATAATGAACAAACAATAGATAGTTTGTATAGTTACTTCATGGCAAATCCGCAAACCCATTGTTTGGCCTACATACTGAAATTTCATTTTCACTATAAACTCTTTTACCACTTGCACTTCCTCTGCTATTCATATTGTAGTGTAGTCATCATGCTATATAATCGTAATTTTACTCCCACCAACTCCTCTACTCAACTACCAAAGTCTCGGTCACGCTAGCGTGGCTTCCTTCACATCGACGGCAAAATGAAAAGAAAGAAAGACAGAATAAAAGCAGCAGATTTATGCTGTGAGCTACTTAATTTTGCATTGTTTGACAAAGAGCTCCAAAATTCACGACTATATCGTGCTGTGGGATTTGAGTTGTTCAAAAAAGAAAAAGACAAATTGTTCAAAAAAGAAAAAACAAACATAAAGTCGTTAAATTTGGTATAGAAGTTGTGTCGGCATAGAGTTGTATAAAAAAAGACAAATTTGAAAAAAAAAACTAAAGTCGTTATATTTTGGAATTTCCGTAGCTTAATGTGTTTGCAAACCTTTTTAAAAATTTAAAACCCCAACAACCATTGCATTTTTGCATTATTTACAGGCAACAAAACTAATTTATTTAAACTTAAATTTGTCATTGAAAAAAAAAAAGGGTTGTATTAATTTTTCATTCTCCCTTGTTTCGCTGCAATTTTGACTCATTTCAATTTAATTCATTTCCTACAAATATTAATTATGTGCGCTATAATGACGGTGGGTTGTTGCCAAAATTCGCCAATTTTCTTGTCGAATAAAAATGCACGCGCTGTCATGCACAGTGGAGCAAATATTTAAGTGCTGCCGCTACCTTGAAACGACACGCTGCATAGTGGGTGCAAATTGCGATTGTCTAATAATGATTGGCTGCAAAAAGATTAAGATTAAGTGCACCCCCATAATAATGACTTCTTTGTGGAGTCATTAAAAATTGTATTCTGTGCATAAATCGCATAAAACTAAAAACTTATTAGGAAATATAAAAATATGAATTAAATATGATTAGATTAAGTTTGCGTTTGTCGAATAATGATTGGCATAAAAAGCGATTAAGATTAAAAGCCATAATAATACCCTCTTTGTGCAGTGATCAACTAAAGTTATTTGTTTAGCTGTTATTATAACTTATTACGAATTGTAAATACAAATCTAATATGATTAGTATTTGTTAAACAAATATTTTGTTGGCTGTTAAGCTATTCTAGAAAATAGACAAATTGCGTAGAGAAATAACTTTCTTAATCTCAAGAAGTATTAAGCACAAATGCAAAATAATTGAATTTCATTAATATTAAAAGTTAATTCTTTTAATGAGTCAATAAAATAATATGATAAACAAATTATAACGTGGTATTATTAATAAGTCAAATATTCACTATTACATTTCTTGATAGTATCGTAATAACTTCTATGACTCAAGAAGAATAGTTGCAATTATAATTTTTGATAACCACGATATTACATCTTGGACTCAAGAAAAATGTTCGTTATTTTTACCAGCAATGAATGAAATTTCTAAGGGCGAGTTTACAAGATAGAGAAAATAGCTAGAGATAGTTCAAAATATAACACTACATAGAGCTCCACGTAGGGAGCTCTATGGTAGATTTTTTTCTCTATCTCTAGCTATTCTCTATCTCGTGTATTCGAGCCTTAATTAAGTAAATTTGAGGTACAATAAATTTCTAAATAATTTCTTTATCTAAAAAAGAATGTTTGTACTTATTTGATTTTCTTGCGACAAAGTAACGACTATCTATTCTATTTCGATTCAAGAAGAATAGTCACGAAATATATTCTTCTATTAAAGGAAGTTTTTTGAACTTTCTTTTTTATAGCAACGAGATAAAAAACTTCTTCGAGTCAAGAAGAATTTGTTTATATATTTCCTCGAGAAGAATATTCGGAAGAGATTTTTTGGTAGCAACTCTAAAAGAATTTATGCAATAATATTGTTACGAAAAGAGGTAATTTGCTCCACAAAAGCAAAAGTAAATGAAACGGAAGACAATTGTCTTCAATTGTCTAAACAATGTTAGAAAGAGACGGAAGATCATTCAGCGCACTGAGGCAATGTGCGAGAAAGAGTTAGAAGATCAGCACATTAGAAACACATAAGTGCGAATGAGATGCCAATAGCATGCGTAATTCACGAAACGAGTAGAAGGTTCTCGAAACATGTCGAAGCTTTTCGAAAAGTGTCGAACTGATATATATATAAGGACGTTGAATCTGAGGCACAGCACTTCAGTAGTGATTGGAAAGTAGTCGAGTGCGAGTGAATGTGATCAATATCAAGTTTAATAGTGGACATTCAGCAGTTTTTAGAATTTGTTATTAGTAAAATTGTTTATTAAAGTCAATTAATAAAATTATTTGTAATAAATGAAACCAAGCATAAGAGTGTTTTTATTTTGTACACAATCCAGAGATACGAACTTGTAGAACAGTTTTCCGTAGGCTGAATTTTCGTAACAATATTTTTTATTAGCCTCGAAATAACTTTTTGGATTCAAAACGAATATTCGCATTTTACGATAGCTATGAAATAATATCTATCATTTTATATTCATCAAATATCTTCTTTAACTCAATAACATGTTTCGCAATTATTATTAATAATCGATATTATTAGATTTTCCTAAGAATGGAAAACAATATTTGTATTTTTTTATCTGATAGCGAAAAAACTTCGTCGACTCAAGAAGAATATATGAGTATTTTTTATAGTTACGAAAATGTTCCATTTTATAGCAACTAAGTAACTGCTTCAACTCAAGAATATTATTTGTAAAAATTTGTATTGATAGCCAAACGAATTACCGACGAATCTAAAGAGATATTCGTTACTTTTCTGTCTGATACCAACGAAGAAATTTCTGATTTTGAAGAAATAAATTCACCGACACAAGAAGTAGGTATATATTTTTTATAGTCTCGACACACTGACTTTATATTGATATCAAAGAAATACTTCTTCGAGTTAAGAAGAATTTGTCTATTAATTTGCTCGAGAAGAATATTCAAATTAAATTTTTTGGTAGCCACGAGAAAAGACTTTTGTTTCAAGAATATTTGCGAATATTTTTTTTTTTTTGATAGCCAAGAAGCAAACTTCTTCAAATTTAGAAACTAAAATGTAATTCTTTAATTTGATGGGGAAAAAAATCTTCTTCAATTCGAGAAAATTATTTGTAAACATTAGAAATTATCTAAAAAAAAAACTGTTGATTTTGTTTATTAATTTCCACGAGGAGAATATTCAGATTAAAATTGTTGGTAGCTACGAAGTAATTTCTTTTGTTTCAAGAATATTTGCGAATATTTTTTTTTTGATAGCCAAGAAAGAAACTTCTTCGAATCTAGAAATTACAATTCTTTATTTTAATGGGAACCAAAAAAAAAACACTTTCAATTGAAGAAGAATATTTGCAATCATAAAAAATCATCAGTAAAAACTTCGATTATAGAAAAATTATTACGAATATTTATTCTTCAAACTAAGAAGAATATTTATGATTTTTTTTTCTTTTTTTAATATATTTCAGTTGTTGGTCTTTTTTGAATATCAAATAGTATTTAGATTAGCTATTTATTACTTCGTATATCCGGTGATTTCTTGTAGATTTAAAAACATATACCCTCCGTGCATTAAAATGCTACCCTTTTATATGTTCGTCTAATATGTTGTAACACATTTTCCACTTCGTCAGGCACAAAGAAAATTCCCACCAGTAAATGACAGACAGACAGTCAACTGTAAATTATGATGTTTATCGTATTTGAACAGTTTCCAAAGTGAATTTCCACAGAAACATATTGAAAGTGAAGCACTTGAGATTTCTGTCGAACTGAGACACACACTCTCTATTGTTTTAAATTCAATTTCACTCTTTTGCTGACAATTTTTTTTTATTTTGTATTTTTAAAATATGACATAAATGCGAGTGGGAAAACTCGGTTGGAATACCATGTACGGCAGGCAGGCAGTCAGTCGGCCTGGCATGGTCTGTCTGACAGCCCCAACTCTGGCAGGCAGTCAGGCTGCTACTCGTTCTTTGGCTGTCTGAAGGCAATCATCACAAATTGCTGCTGCCTTTTGCGAATGCTGCGACTGCTGCTGATTGCAGCAGTAATACAACTTGGTGTTGCTGCTGTTGCTACTGCCAAATTGTAATTTAAATTACAGCTTAGATACATTATTTACTTAATGTTATTTTGCCACATTAAGCATAGATATTTTGTTTGAATTCACAGCGACGACTTTAGCGTAAATCAATCAGTAGTTCCCATCGTCCAAACAACTCGGGGTCTATTTGACGATTTTTTTTTTTAGTTTTGTCTAATGCTCGCTGTGGGTCTCAGAGTATTTAAGACGTTGAAAAAAATGCACTTTTTTTGTAATTTTGGCAAAACACAAGTGCTGTAATCTACCGGTTCTGCGTTTTGTTGCGGCAACTGCATTTGGAAAATGCTCTGAAACTGATCGCTGTGGTACAAGGTACTGAAAACAGCTCGCACACATTCTGGTCTCGATGCGGTTGGTGCACAGAAATGGGAAGATCGCATTATGTCGACTGGTTTGAGAGCACAGTAGTCAGACGCCAAGTTAGTCAGCTGGCCATTTTTAACAGATTTCTTAAAATAACAAGTATCAGGAATTTACTATATAACAATAAATCGTACTGTTTCAAAACTAGTTATTTGCATTTAGGAAAGGTTTTGGTTTTTTTTTTTGAAATTGGGTAACTAAACAGAAATTTATTGAAATTTCCGCACTTTACTAGTATAAAAAATTACAATACTCCCAATTTGACAGTTTTCCAAAATGCTTTAAACTACATTATTCTCTAAATAGTCGGGACAAATTTTAATATAAAATGGAATGTCAATTTTCCAATTAGGTTTCAGATTTTTTTGATCTAAACGAAAAACTTTAATTTTTGCACTACTGTTTAGAATTTTTTTGAAATTAAAGATCTAATGATAAAAATAAAATTACATCCTATAGAGCGGAACATAGTCAAAACAAATTTGAACATAAAAAGTAATATCAATATTACAATTAGTTGTCGAGATTTATTTCAACTCAACGAAAAACTTTGTTTTAAACTAATTTTTGAATTTTTAATATTTTAATATTCTAACATAGTCAAAACTCATGATTAGCATTACTTTTTATTAGATATAGCTTTTAATTAACAATTTTTATAATTTTTTTTAATTTCAATAAAAAGTTTTTATAAATCGACACAAATTTTTCCTATTTTGTAGCATAAAGTAATTAATAAAAATAACAATAAAATATTTCCAAAAAAAAAATGTTTATTACGAATTGCTCAACAAAAAGAAAAACATCTGGCCACCCCGCCACCGTCTGGCTGTGTTCAATAGACACAGCCGAGTGTGTTGCGCCAAAGTTTTTCACTGCTTCAGAAATTAATTTTGCATCTAATACAAACTCGCAACGGAAGCCACACCCTTAAACAAATCGAATTTATTCATTAGCATTCCAAGTGGGCTTTTCGACGATGCGACGCAAAGCGATGCCATGTGATGCAATGCGATGCGATGCTCCTATAATTATTACAAACTAATACTACAAAAGCACTGTAGGCAAACATGTTCACCTAATATAAAAGACCCACACTTTAGAAATATTTATGCATTTTATATTAGAATAATAAATAGCTACAACAACAACTACAAAAAAAAAGAAAAATACGCCAATAAAATAAGGTAGAACCTCAGATACCAATGCATCACCCAGTCAAGAGGTGGGGCGCAACCACAAATACGAAAACAATTAGTTATTAATTAAACCAATCACAGAGTTGCTGCTGCTACTGATAACAAAACACTTGATTGAGTTTTTATCAACCGATATACAATATATATATAGGGTTTTATCAGTGAAATGAAGTTAAAATTGATAAGGAGAAAATACAAAACAAAACAATTGCTAATTGTATTCGTGCTAATAACGTGTTGAACGTGTTGAATTTAATTGAAAACTTGAATTTTGTATTGAAAATGGAACTGTAAAAAAAATGACTGGTCGAATTAGTAACTGCACTAATAGTATTTAATAGTATTTAATAGTATTTAATAGTATTTAATAGTATTTAATAGTATTTAATAGTATTTAATAGTATTTAATAGTATTTAATAGTATTTAATAGTATTTAATAGTATTTAATAGTATTTAATAGTATTTAATAGTATTTAATAGTATTTAATAGTATTTAATAGTATTTAATAGTATTTAATAGTATTTAATAGTATTTAATAGTATTTAATAGTATTTAATAGTATTTAATAGTATTTAATAGTATTTAATAGTATTTAATAGTATTTAATAGTATTTAATAGTATTTAATAGTATTTAATAGTATTTAATAGTATTTAATAGTATTTAATAGTATTTAATAGTATTTAATAGTATTTAATAGTATTTAATAGTATTTAATAGTATTTAATAGTATTTAATAGTATTTAATAGTATTTAATAGTATTTAATAGTATTTAATAGTATTTAATAGTATTTAATAGTATTTAATAGTATTTAATAGTATTTAATAGTATTTAATAGTATTTAATAGTATTTAATAGTATTTAATAGTATTTAATAGTATTTAATAGTATTTAATAGTATTTAATAGTATTTAATAGTATTTAATAGTATTTAATATTATTTAATAGTATTTAATAGTATTTAATAGTATTTAATAGTATTTAATAGTATTTAATAGTATTTAATAGTATTTAATAGTATTTAATAGTATTTAATAGTATTTAATAGTATTTAATAGTATTTAATAGTATTTAATAGTATTTAATAGTATTTAATAGTATTTAATAGTATTTAATAGTATTTAATAGTATTTAATAGTATTTAATAGTATTTAATAGTATTTAACTATTGATTTTATAGTATTTCTTTTAGTGAATATTCCGAAATGCACTTTTGAATAAAATACAAATATTTGAAGGCAAAACTCAAATAGAATTTGTTGCACAAAACTTTAATTGAGTACGATTGAAATACATTAATTTTATATCAAAGCAAAAAAAAATCGATTGACGTCAAATTTTAAATTATACCTATTTCTTTGGAAGTTATAATTTTGTTTATTATTCTACTGTTTAAAAAGTTTTGTATTGAATTGAAAAAAAGATAAATATCTTAAAGCACTTTTACCAAACATATTTTTGTTTGTTTTACCATAATATCCAATAGTTCTTCTTTTCTTTTCCCTTTTAAATAAATATCAATTTCGATTTCTACAAATAACTCTAGTCTACACATTTTTCGTGGGTTTTCCTGTTTCAGCACGTACTATGTAACCAGTTCTCAGCAAGAATACTTTTAGACCCACACTATTTGTTGATCTACTGGACTCTGGAGAACCGAGCCAAGAAACTAATACTATGTGGGCGCAATGCCACAAAACCAAAAGAGGTGTCAGAAAAAAACAAAGCTCAAAGCTAGTTGACTGTCGTCAATTCCAGTGAAAAAATTGTTCAACTTGTCTGTTGTTATTTAAAAAATATGTATTACATGTCAATTCCAAGATAAACTTAAGGTTCGAATACACAAGTTGTGAAACTGGGAAGGGAGTTTGAATGAAGTGGATTTGTGTGGAGTAGACTTAAGTAGTCTGAGCATTTCATTGTTTTAGTAAATGGTAGACGAGTGCCAAAGCGTAATGCATATTATTAGGTAGGTGGACATGCAGTGGAATTATTATTTATAATTATTATAAATATTAAGCATAAAGACTTTCTATTTTTTTTGTTTTTTTGCTTTGGGTATGTTTTAAGTAGCTTTCGTAAACAAATTGTTGCCAACAATTGTGTAATGTCACAAAAGTAACAATAGAAAATTTATTGTAATTGAATAAAAATTGCGTGCTTCCGTTCGTCAAACTCCAACTTTAGTAGTATGACACCAACGTAGGTTTCTTTGAAGTACTGTTGGCCTAACGGTGTTTCGGTGAGTCGACTATTAGGTGACAACTTTGAAAGTAGCTCTACACGCAAAGAAAAAACAAGATTTTCAGTGCAGCATACTGTTTTTGTGATTGCAACAAACGTATAACATGTTTAAATAAATAATAATATCAAGAGCGGTACATGATCTATTGAGTATCTCTCTCTACATCTCCTATTCCGGTTCTTGAACATGATTGCAACTATTAATAAACAAAAACATAGTAACTGCATGATGCTGAAATTATGATTTTATTAGTAGCAAGCATACTATGCTTCCAGCAACTAACTTTTCAATATGTATCTATTGAGTCTCTCTCTCCATCTACCATTCAGTTTCTTGAACATAATAATTAAATACATAGTAATTGCAGGATGTTGAAATTATGATTTTATTAGTAGCAAGCATAGTATGCTTCCATCAACTAACTTGTCATTATTTATCTATTGAGTCTCTATCTCTCATTTAATTTCTTGAATATGATTGCAACTATTAACAAACAAATACATAGTAACTGCGTGATGTTTAAATTATGATATTATTAGTAGCAAGTACAGTATGCTTTCAGCAACTAACTTTTCATTATTTATCTATTGAGTCTCTCTCTCCATCTACCATTTAGTTTCTTGAACATAAAAATCAAATACATAGTAATTGCAGAATGTTGAAATTATGATATTATTATAGCAATCATATTATGCTTCCAGCAACTAACTTTTCATTATTTATTTCAATTGAGTCACTCTCTCCATCTACCATTCAGTTTCTTGAACATAATAATCATATACAAAGTAATTGCATGATGCTGAAATTATGATATTGTTAGTAGCAAACATATTATGCTTCCAGCAACTTGTCTACAATCATTAACAATTCTAATCTCTCATAATGTGATTTAAATGATAAGATGATTTTGAAGAATATATAATAATTATGACAATTTAAAACTATAACCTTATTATGTGCAATCAAAGTTTGTTTGCTACAATCATCACTCATATCATTTAATTCTCTCCGTGTGTGTGAACAAAGTACATTCAAATCTTTAAACGGTGTGTTGCAAGCATTGTTTGAGTTGCCAAAGACGCTGTCATATGCAGGCGACCGTTATTTATACAAAACGTTTGACAGTTTAGCAGAGGCACGTAGTAAATACGTCAAATTTATGCGTATACAATTGTGGGACGAGGAAATAGATTGAGAAATGTGGTTGAGAAAGAGGTGGCGGTAGAGTTTGAGAAAGAGATTGAGGCAAATACTGCGTAAGGCGTTTAAGAATAATTTAGACATTTGACAAATATTTTTAATATAGACGTTGGAGAAATAATTTTAAGGTAGACGTTGTCGAAATATTTTTCAGTTAAAGAAATTATTTGCAATATGCTAAAACAGTCAAGAATAAATCTAAATGTCTCAAACACTTCGCTTTGATGTAGTTTTATTTTATATTTTGTTGTTGGTTTTTCAAACGATTCATTAATTAAATTTGCTGCTAATGCAAAAAGTCTGCGTGCTGCGCACTGTTTTAGACTACATTTTTAAAATGAGCTACACTTAAATAGTAAAATTGTATTAAATTAAATTGGTCTAATGGCGTACGCGACTGACAGGCAACCATGACGCCATCATGACAACTACGCATTTGGCGCCAACGACGACTTGAAATGCCCTTGTTTATGCAGAGTGACTTAAGTGAAGTTATGTCAAATTGCATTCCATGCCGATTTATGAGCATTCATTCATGTTATATATAAATTTTTGTATTTATTAATTAAATAGCAAGAGTAGCTCATATCATTTAAGAGGCGGCAATCGGCAATCATTAGTGCTGGCACCACTAAAAATGGACGCAACAACTTTCACAAAATGTTATTTTAAGTTTGGAATTTAATCGATTTTCTACAAAACTGCTAATTTTCATTTTTATGTATTTTCTGTGGAAACATTTGGCAAATTAATTTGCAAGAAATTATTTGATGTGTTGCAGTTGTCGTTGCCCTGCCCTGCCAACCAACCAGCCACCCACCCACCACTCCGTGAATATTTATTTATTTAACATAATTTCCATGTTGTTGCCAGCAGCAAGCATTATTAATGTTTACACCAAACAGAACACGATCATGTGCGTCCGTACACTAATTTCAACAACTGTATATTAGAATTTTTTAATTTCCGGCTGCTCTAAATTTAGAATATTATTTTTCAATATTGATGTTACACAGAACGACGCTCGAGCATGAATTCGGTGATCGTATTTGTTTGTTTTACATATGGAAAACATTATGCAGTTCGTTTAAACATGTTTATAACTTACATAAACAACTAATTAAATAAAAATCTCTAAAATCATTTCAATTTCTGTTATCTTTTATTTATTTTTAGACAGTAACCGTGTAAAGCAAGACAAAAGGAAGTTAAATGCACACGCAGCAAATACTGCAACAGGTAAATTCTAAACGTGTACAGACAGACAGGCTATGCGCATTTAAAATGCCACAATCAACCCCTATATTTTTTTCTATTTTTATTATTCTTTAGTTTTTTTTTCTCTGAAGATAATTCTTATGCAACGAGTCAACAAAAAGTCATTTACGTTTCATCAACACGCCGTTTAACTGAGGTCATGACCTTTGCTAAGCACACTCACAAAAAGGTTTTTTGTTTGGAATAAAATGAACAAACTATAAAATTCTCAAAGCATTATGTGGCACAAAAACAAAGAATAAGGATAAAATACACAACGCAAGAATAATAATTCTAGAAAAATTGAACAAAAAAAATGAACCTCTGGATGTGTTTAATGGTTATGAAAATAAACTGACGGAAAGTAAAAACGCATTCACAAATCTCGTACAAAGAATAATATTTGTATGGCGTTGCTTTGATATTGTATAAAAATGTTAAAAAAGTGAAAATATATTTTTTTCATTGTGTTATAAAAATATTCAGATACGATAAATTTACTTTTTTAAAAGTCTCTTTGAATTTGCCTTTAATAAATATTGTATTTAAAACCGTATAAAATTTATTACAAAGACTACACTCAAAGAACGAATCAGTTGGGGCAACCGTCTTTTTTTGCCAACCGATTTAATTAGTTCTGTCAACATTCGACTGATTCAGTTGTTGCAACACCGCGTATCAGTTCACACAACTAATGAATACAATTGACACAACCAATTTGTTTAGTTGTGGTGTCAATTTAATTATAAGAAATCGGCTATTTTACCTAAACCTAGCGCTTCAACGTGTTGCAAACACAAAGTCAGCATCACAACAGCGTTCCCGAGATCGGAAATGGCCGATGACTTGTTGTGGTGCTGACTTCGTGTTTGCAATACGTTGGAGCGCTAGGGCTGCATATATAAATACAACATATAGAAACACAATAGCAAGTACTCTGTAGAATAGTATGTCTCTTGTAGAAGAAAGTCTATTTGGGCATGAAAAAACTGAACAGTAAACGCGAACAAGTCTTAAAACAATTCCAAATTTTGTTTTACACGTGGCACGCGCTCTCCGTAGCACACAAAAAAAAAGAGAGACAAATCTGCATCGTGTGCGACTGATGTTGTCCTGCTTTGGCATTGCTTTTATACAAGACAACTGATTTCGCAGATGAATCAAATAAATATTGGTTGCTACAACCTATTATAACTAAAGGGTTTTTCAATAAGAGCGCTACAAAAGTTTTTTTTTTCAAGGGTTTTTCAACAGGGACGCTATAAAAGTTTTTTTTTCAAGGGTTTTTCAACAGGGACGCTACAAAAGTAGAACGACAGGGACAGCAAACGACGCCAGTGATGTAAAGGCATTTATTGTTTGTTTTCAAAGCACCTACCGATTGGCATTATTATTTAAAAATAATGTGCGAAATATTTTTCTTGCAGATGATAAAAATTCAAAATAATATTTTAAAATAATGATGATAATCGATACGTGCATTAAAAACAAACAATTAATGCCTTTACATCACAATTTTATCTTATACCAATCAAAAGTTATGACAAAAAAACGAAAAGATTCGCCCTTTTGGCATGACATTTTCAATTTTTCGAATTCGCCTTTTTGTTTTTTTTTTGAAAAACAATAACATAGTTTAAAATCTTCTATACGCATAAAATAGCTTTAATATTGTTTTGTATGACACCATCAAGTAGTATTTTTAGAAACAGTAAAATACATATTTTATGTACTTAATTTTCAATAATCTGTCTTTATGCAAAACTTTTATAATGCATAAATAATAACGCGGCTTTATGTATACAACACATTTGCACAGTATTTAAGTTGTACAGCACTTGTGGCAACAATTTGAATGACAAAAGCCTGATTTTATTATATTTTTTTTTTTTTGGAATGTCTGCTCAAACAATTGTTCGAGGCTTAACATGTACATTGTGCCGTTCCACACTCAAATTTAATAACACAAGATGGTTTAGCACTGCTTTGGGGCGCCAATGCTGCAAGCAAAAATAAATCCAAAATACACAGAAGCAACAATACAACCCAGCTGATATTGAATTTAACCCAAAAAGCTAACCATATATAGTTGAAGAAGAAGAAGAAAAAAATAAAGAAACCCACTAATAAATAAACATAAGCGTGCTTTAAAAGCCACTTTTATTTCAATGTATCTGTTAAAATACATTGAACACAAAAAAATATCAAACCCACCAATTGCAGTAGTAATGACATCTGATCATCTGGCTGTCCATAACACGTTGATCCTGTCATTTTTTCAAAATACTTTCTTTGGAATACGTTGACTTACCAACAAAATAGTTGAACGACATCAAAGAAATTCCAACAACCATAGACATTTCTACAAAAATAGCACAAAACTAAAACGGGTGGCATATTCTGTGTCGACGACGATGATTGCCCCCCTCGACGATTATGCACCCACCAAACTGAAATTGTCTGTGTTCGGCGGCCGCAATTCAGAGACAGACACAAACAAAGGTGCAAGAGAGACAAAGCGATGGAGAATGACAAACATTCGTGTGCCAACCTGACGACGTCTGTCGATCGCATCGACAGAATGGCACGTCGAAAAGTTAACCTGCCGACGACGCACACTGGCTATTATTTTAAAGAAACAAACAAACAAACACATTTTTGAATGAATGACCTATTTTAGTTGAATTTTTCAAAGTCGATAAATATTTTAAAATTAATTAAGAGATTTTGATCAACAAAATCGAGTAAAAATATATTTATCGAGTTAAACACTGGGAATTTTTCCACGATCATGACCAGATCATACGGTGTCAAGTAATGAGTCGAGTAATAAGTAGGTTTAAATACAATGAACAGTTTCCGATCAAGACCCAGAACAATTACTAATAGGGAAGTTACAATAATCGGATTGGTCGGGGTATGATAAGGTCAAAATACAATTTTCAATACCCGTTCATGAACCTTGTACTAGTTTTACTAGGAAATGTATATTAGACCCTTGTAGAAATCTACAATTTAAGCTATTATGTTTGTCATAATCATGGTCAGATCATTTTGGTTTTGTAACTGATCGGTATATAAAAAGGTAAAAATACAATGAACAGTTTCCGATGAGTCAGAACAATTTCTACTTGGGAAGTTCATTTCATGTGACTGGTCGGATTATAAAAAGATTATATTACCCAGTCTGCCATGTCTCGGAGACCTTCGATACCTCGAAGCTTTCTCGAATAACTTCGATAAAAAAGTTCGATCTCGTTGCTTCTCGATTCTAATTTTTAAAAATTTTCGTACATTGAAATTCTTTAAAAAAAAACGATATTTAAACATTTATCAAATCGATATCGCAATATTTTTCGCAGCAATCTTTGATCATTTTTTTCTTCGATATCGTTCCGATTTCGAAAAATTTCTCATATCAAAAAAACTCCGACAGAACGTTCCGATATCTACCTACCATATAGGTCCAATTTGATGCTTGATATCGTTACGAGAACGGGTCCGATATCGTGTGATTTCTCCATCTACTCGCAATGATCTCGTAACGATATCGATACGAATGGCATACTGGGTTACAATTATCAATTCCCGATAATGACCCTAGCACTAGATCTACTTGGGCATGTTACTTGCCCTAGTTTAAATCGACAATTTAAGCACAAAAACATTCAAAGACGCATTTTTTACAAGAAGTTTTCAGTGAAATACTAAAAATAGAGACTCTATATTTTGCAAATCAATAAAATTGAACAATGTGCTCGATAGATTTTCAATTTCAAAGATAGTTGTTGACGTGCTATGAACTGCGTATCCACAGTTCGTAGCACGTCAGTGTCTTCCAAAATTTCTTGTGAGTGGCAGCATCTACAACTTGATGCAGCAGAAAACACACATTTTTACAATAAATTAAAAACAAATAATATAAATTCAATCATTTAACTAAAAGTGACTACCTTTTTTTGAGAAGATGTGGGGGCTGACTTTGTGAAAAGTCTGTGGGGGCTGTTGTTCGAATCTATATTGTATTCTAACAATTAGCTTAATTTATCGAACTGCTATTTTTTTGCCAGCTCGTTCTTTGTAAGCCACAAAAGCCCAGACAATTGAAAAATCAAATAAAACAACGACGGACTGATTCATTTTATATTAAAAATATATATATATATATATATATATTTTTTACTGAGTTTTGTTGAAATTCTATTTGATTGATGACGAATACATTGTGTGAGTATTTTTATACCAATAACATATTCAGCATGGTGCTGATGAGAAATACAGACAGGCCGCCGTGTTTTTGTTCATCTTTTTTTTTAGTTGTATAAATTGATCAGGGCTGTGTTATTATCTCCACTCCAAAAAATTCACTTTAAAAATCCATGATTTTTGGACTTTATTTTATTGATTTTTTTGATTTTTGTACATTTTTCGAATATAACGTAGAACATATATTTGTGGTTTTCAGAGTACGATTTATTTTTGAAAATTTTAGAATTGAATTTTAGAACCACCAAATCGAAAGTAATTTTTTTGACCACTGCTGGATGAAATCTCTGGAGTAGTTAATAATGAAATGATTCATATATTATTTTAGCCAACATACTTATTAGCCAAAATAGGCCTTTATGTAGATTCAAATAATTTAATGTTATAAATAGCTGAATGTACTCTCCGAAACTATGGATTTAACTCAAGCCAATTCAGAGCGTGGTATTCTAAAGTGGTAGACATTGATTGAATCTATTAGGTGCTCAAGAGTTGTCCTGTTATAAAGAAGACATTCAAAATAGATTTGAGCAGGACTTAGACTCTTTCATTTTCTCGACCATATGGCTAATTCAGTATATGGAAGAAAACGGCTTTCAGATCCAGGACAGTGAATTTTTTTCCACATAGTATGTTTTAACAAAAGGTCATACAGCAGTTCACGGCAGTGATAGGGTAGGTACGAAAACTTTAAAAACCGATAAATCCTATTAAAATTATGTTATTTATAAAAAATCCAATAAAAACCAAAAAATCCGGTAAAGTGGATTTTTTTTTAATCCGGATTTTTCCAGTCCTGACATTGATAGTTTTATAAATATTAATAATTTGATGATTTTTGGTTTTATAAAATGGTTACAACACAAAAAATTGCAAAATTGAAAAAACAATTGAAAAATTCAATATGGAATACAAATAATTTTATATTTCCCGAGCCGCATTGATTTCCCGTATTTGCTTTTTAATTTATCATTTAATACTAAAACCTTAATTATCTAAAAGTCTAGATTAAACGATACAAGTTCGATTTTTAAGGACGTCAATCTCTATAAATTCGATAAAACCCTCAGTAGTAACATCCTGCATGCGTTAATCAAACGCCGATTAGCTACCCTGCCATAAAATTTATATCTTGCCATTCATCAATACTGCCTGAATTGACCCGCATTTCACACGCCGAAACTTACTGATGACGGCACAAAAACAAATCGCCTTTTGAACACTTTCGATTTCGCAGGAAATAAAAAACACCACCTAACATTTGGTAGCTACATATGGGTTTTCATAGGGTACCTCCTCAAGTATTTTATAGTTGAGTTTTTTTTTTAATGGTCACAAAAGAACAGCGCACGTCGTACGCGTGTTGTTCATTTTAAACGTCAGCAGAACGTCGACAGCAACACAAATTTAAAACAATATAAACTACTATATTAAGTTAAGGAAGCTTGAGAAGCGGCCACAACAACAGCAGCAAAACAAAAGAAGCAACAACAAACTGCGCCATTTTCAAAACCATATGGTACTTGATGATAACCGCAGAGTTCTACGCATCGCGTGCCACTCTACGGCTGTCTTTTTAATAATAATAATCATATAGCAGAATCTGCAACAACATCAAGTTTTTCAAGGTAAAAGGTTTAAAGTATATAAATGACATTTTAGTAAAATTTCGAATTTAGTTTAACATCCAGATTAGAAATTTATCCTATTAAAATAGATATGATAATGAACTGTTAATGTTGGTCTTGTAAGCAGTCCCTGGAATAATAGTTTTACCATTCTAGAAATCAAAGAAATCAAATTTATACAATTTATGTTTAGAGGGTAATATAATACTTTTGGAAGCCCTGAATTGATACCAATATTTACCTTAACCTAGTAGAAATTTACACTATTAGGGTAGACACCAACATACTGTGATCATGTTAGTTTTGTAATTGTTTGGATTGAGACAAGAAAAATATGCAATTATTAGTACCCGAGCAGGGTCTTATTAACCTTTCATAGACTTGGCCACTTATTAAAGGCTTTGATATTGAGGCTGTCAATTTTAATTTTACAACAGTCAATATAATAATAAATCGTTCTTTAAAAGAATAAGAACCAAACATATTTTAATTCACAACTTCGATTAGATTAATCTTATATGATACAAATATTAAGCTCATAGATCAGAAATTGTAAGATACCGTAGTAGAAATTTAACCTAGTAGGGAGCTCATAGATCAGAAATTGTAAGATACCGTAGTAGAAATTTTACCTAGTAGAGAGGATACCCTAATCATGTTGGTGACAAGGTAATAATACATTGATCAGTATCCGATCAATACTCTTATAAGATTTCTACTAACACGAGATGATATTTACCCCATTTAGATCATGTTGGTCTTGTAGTTAGTCGCAAAGGTTCCATGATCACTTCCCGATATCATTGTCCTAGTATAATTTCTACTAGGGAAGGTATAAAGTTTCTTGTAAACTAATAATTTAAAATTTTAAAATGCACTTGGTGAGATTTACTTCTAGAAGAATGTAATGTACAAAATAGTATTGTATTATGTAACCATAATTAATGTTTCTGGAAATATTTCGAATATATGTAGGTATATTACTTTTTTAACCTATCAATACTATACAATTGAGACATTTAGTTTAAGTGGGCAATTGAAGATTCTAATATATCATTTATCGTAAATTCTTAAAGTATTTAATGTAGATTTATAATTACTTTAAGTATTAATAGAAAAAGTCAGTTATCAAAAAGGGCAATTTTTGGGCAATTTTTGAGCAATACTTTAACTAGTTTATTAGGTACTAGCTGGACTTGTGCAAAAATTTTGTGAATGCAAGGATATGGAGTAATTTAACTAATATAAGGAGTTTGTAAACTTTCCCTGGGTTTCTACGATATATATATGTATATATTCCGATTTTTGAAGGAATTTGAAATTTAGATATGGTTTGGTAAATTTTGATATGGTGAGTTTGTTGTAGTTTGTAGAGCGTAAAAGTGGGTGTGATCGGCGAAACCTATTCAGTGATCTTCTTCTGAGTCTGTAGGATATATATTCCAAATCTTAACAAAACCCGTGCAGAGGATTCATATTCAGTTTTGATGTGGTGAATTTTGATTTGATGAGTTTTGGTGTGGTGAGTTTAATGTGGTGAGTTTGATGTCGAGAGATTAAGTAATATGAGTAACATCCAAATTTAAAGTTTAGGTAAAATCGATAACATTAGGGTTTAGTACTGAATATTGGGTTCTATGGATGGTGCCACTCCCCTTTGTCCAATCTGATTTATTTCTGACTTAGGATACTCTATGGACCTTATATAATAATAATAGTTTGGCGCTACAGTCCTGTACAGAACTTCGGCCGAGCTCTCTCACCATTTTGAGCTGTGCGTGTTATATTTGTACTCAAAGTGGTGGGACCTACAGTTTATTTCCGAATCCGAACGGCGGGTGAGAGCTTTTTCATAGGCAATGGTTTTACTCTCGTAGGTTTGCCATTTACTGACGAGAGGTAGCGCGGTACAGAAAAATGTTTCTATGAAAAGATGTTGTTAGCCCCAGTCCAGGCTTGAACCGGGGACCTTTTGACTCGCAGTCCAACGCACTAACCACTGAACTACCGCGGCTACAACCTTATATCATAGTAAAACAAATTTTCAGAAAAATTCGTTTAGCGGTTTTGCTATGGATTTGAAACATACACCAAAAATAAAAATGAACGTAAAAGTGGGCGTGGTCAACGAAAACCATATATTCTCCTGCTCCTGGGTTTGTAGGGTATATATTCAAAATTATAGTAAAATCCGTGCACAGGTGTACATTTGCATTGCGCCCAACAGACAAACAAACGGAAAATGGGTTTCATACATAGATTAAAACTTGTGTCACTTTGTTCAGAACAAAATAGAAATTTTTCAATCGCTGCTGGAAACATCAGTTGTGTACTTTCTGCATGTCAATGAACACAAAACAATTTGTATGTTGCAATAAATTAATAAAATAAATGAATAAAAACCTAAGAGATAAAAGTGAAAATGTGTATCAAATAAATGCAACTGTACTGTAATTATTTATGAAAAGGGGTTCAGCGCAGCAGCAGCAGTAAGCTGCACACAACCAACCCCCCTACCCCGTAGGTCTCGTGACCCCTATGTTTTGAACGATAGTAGTTTCTCGTACGCCCAGCTTTTGTTTTATTTCGTTTCAAATGCTGTGGGCCGGTCGACCGGCCGCGCACTACTGGGTTCCATTTGACAGATCTACTGCGAAAACATATGTTTTAAATGCAGTTCTCCTTTTTTGTTGTCTTTTATTTTATTTTATTTTATTTTATTTGATACATTGTTTAAAAAAACAACACAATGAGAATTGTTGCAAAGTTTAAATTACTCGCGCGTAATACTAGAGGGTATCAAGTTTACCAGTAACTCAACAACAACAAAAAAAAACACATGACGTAATACAAAAGTTTGCTGCGCGAATGTGGAGATTGTTGTTGATACTTTTGGTGGACGTTCGCGAATTTTTGTTTCTTGAATATGCAAAAAGACATTTGTTGGAATTTAAAATTCAGCAATACAGCAGCGAGACGACCGACCCAGTTTTGTTTGCAAAACTATTTACTTTGTTGCTCTCTGACGAGTAATAATAAATTTATCAACCAAAAATAAACTTACGAAATTACGTATCACACAGAGAATACAAATATTTACCTGAAAATAAAAAGAAGAAAATGGTTTAAAATAAGTTTAGTCAAAAGTTTTTTATGTAGAAAATAATTCTATACTATATAAAAATCATATTTTGATGGGTTCTATTAAATATATACAAATTTTAATTATTTTTTATATTTTACTTTAGCTATTTATTATGTTTTCTTTAAATATATTAAGTTTAGAGGTTATAAAAATGATGTGATCCGCTAATCATTTGATCTAATTCTATTATTTTCTAAAGTTAAAACATCACGTTCAAATGCCATGAAAAAAAACTAAATTTCGTATTACATTACATTGTGAACTTGACTCGAATTCTCAAATTCATAATATAATGCTTTATCTAATTGAATTATCAACACGTAGAAAAATATATATGTTTTTGTAGCAAACATACTATGATTGTAATCAACATTCACGAAACTTTTAATTTTTAAAATTATTCTGACAATTATAATATAAAAAATTATGTCATAAAACTATTATCGAAATCATTCGAAAAATAAGTAATTATTCATTCATATTTAATTTTGATTACATTTATTATTTATTATACTATCTAGTAGATATATACTAGACAATATTAGAGAAGAAATGATCATAGCCATATCATAGGTAAAATTGATCATGTAATTGATCGGATTATACTCGTAATCCCTAGTAGAATTTTTGCCTTTTGGAGTAGACATGATCATGGCCAAATTATGTTATTCACGTAACTTGTAGGAATATGCCAAGGAAAATATTTATTGATCAGTACCCAATCATGACGCTAAAACAATTTCTACTGGGAAATAAGAAATAAGACCTATCACTGAACTGATCTTCAATTGGATAATTTTAAACTGAAGCAAATTCTCCAATTGAAGACCAATTCAGTGATAGGTCTAAAGGTCTGCATGAGGGATTAATTCACCCCTTCCTATGACAAGGCCACGTTAAAGTTACCGGTTGGTTTTTTATAAAAGAGACTGAATTAGAACCGATTCATAATATTTTCCTGTAGGGAAAGGACCTTAACAAAGCTAAGTGCTTTCAAAATAAAGACACATTTGTAAACATTATCTCGCTACTACCTACTTGAGGCAAATATTTTATAGTTATGACAATAATAAAATTATTTATATATAAAATCAGCTTGTGACGATATTGTTTAACAAAAAATCATAAAGATTTTCAGTCTACTAAATAGCAATTAGAAACTTTGTTTAGAATACTTTATATTGAAAAGTTTATATATGGAATATACGATCCGGTTGGCATCATAAATTATGCGCAATGAACCGCATCGCTGCAATGCGATCAATGTATGTTGATGGATGATCGCATAACTAACTACAAAATGCGGCAAGTCAAAAAATCAAGCTCGATCAACAATTGGCAAAGCATGACTGATTTTCAATTTAATTAAAAATTCAAAGAGGCATTGAAAAGGCAAATTATAATACCTCACTACGTACGGCAAATCCACGCCCACTGGAGCGATTAAAAATGTCCGCACTTATAGACAAAACATAAAATAAAAATAACATAAAATAAAATTAAAAAAAAAATATATAAAAAAAAACATTGAATAAAAAAATTAAAAAAATAAACAAAGCAAAAACTGAACGTTTTGTTTAAACAAAGCGTTCGATTATATTGCATACAACAGACAAAAGTAGCCCATATTAGAAGCGCCTGCGGCACACCAAATGGTAACGAAACATGACGTGATCGTCGAACGTCAAAACCTTGCAATGACTGCATTTCAAATTCAATTTAAATCTTCCGCGCCCAAACGCGGTGTGCTTGGACTATGTGTGGACTATGAGTGGGCTGTGGATTGACATGATCGTGATGCGTAAAGGGATTAAGCAGTGGCAACTTTCGCTGAGACTTAAACTAGTAATAACAATATTTGTTGGCATAATTGACAGCAGTGGGAGGTGGAGTACATATAATGGGAAAAAAATTAAATTTTCAATAGAAAAAAAATGTATTATATATGAAATCTTGACAGGCATATGCGCCCGATGAAGCGTGCGATGTTTTTAACGAACGATTCAACAACCCAGCCCTGTCATAAAAATGTGCAGACCATTAAAATCAAATAAAAAAAAGAATAAAAATAACAGCAGTTTTTCCCAATGAATTTGGGTAAATGTCTATAAACATTAAACGAAAAAGGGCATTGATCGATACTGTGCGATTTTCGAGGCGTGCGATCGATCGATCGAACGCACACACAAACAAACAATCGTGCGTTTCAGTGCGCAAATTAGTCATGCCTAAAGTTTGTGATAAACACATACACAGAAAATTTATGTTTGTGACAATAAAATAATAACTATAAATAGCAAGATTGCTTAGATCATCATAATTAGTAATACTTTTAAAATGATTTCGCCAATTATTTCTAAAACATTATAATGCTTGAAATCTATTATTATAATAGTTATTTTATATGATAAATAATATAAACATCTTGACATTGTTGCTTTGAACATGTCGTACCTTTGCCACAATCACAAAAACAAAATACTCTTTATAATGTTACCAAAAGCAGTAGAAAATAAACTAAAAACAGCAGAAACGCTTAGATCATCATAATAATTTGTAATTCGTTTAAAATGATTGCGCCAATTATTTCTAAAACATTATAATACTTGAAATCTATTATTATAATAGTTATTTTATAGGATAAATAATGAAAACATCTTGACATTGTTGCTTTAAACATGTCGTACGTTTGCCACAATCACAAAAACAAAATACTCTTTATAATGTTACAAAAAGCAGTAGAAAATAAACTAAAAATAGCAGAAATATTTAGATCATCATAATAATTTGTAATTCGTTTGAAATGATTGCGCCAATTATTTCTAAAACATTATAATGCTTGAAATCTATTATTATAATAATTATATTATATGATAAATAATAAAAACATCTTGACATTGTTGCTTTAAACATGTCGTACGTTTGCCACAATTCTCAAAAACAAAATACCTTTTATAATGTTACAAAAAGCAGTAGAAAATAAACTAAAAATAGCAGAAACGCTTAGATCATCATAATAATTTGTAATTCGTTTAAAATAATTGCGACAATTATTTCTAAAACATTATAATGCTTGAAATCTATTATTATAATAGTTATTTTATATGATAAATAATATAAACATCTTGACATTGTTGCTTTAAACATGTCCTACGTTTGCCACAATCATTAAAACAAAATACACTTTATAATGTTACTAAAATCATGCTTTTTTTTCACTGCATACACTTAAAAGAATTGATTTAAATGTGTTTAGCAGTTAAATTTATGAAACCTAGTTAAGATAACAACCACAACATCAACATAGTTATTCTAAAAATAATGCTAGTGGGTGTGATAGCGATGACCCAATTAATGCCGGAATTGAATAGCAAAAATTCGTTTTTCACAAATAAATTCTCAAATGCAGCAGACGTTTTTTATGAACGCACAGCGCGTTATTTGTAATAAACTTTTTTTTTTGTAATATATACCTCGCCGTTGACTCTTCAACAAGTAATAACATGAAACGACCGGCATCTCCCCCACAAGCCATAATATATACAAATTATCTTTGGCGTAGATAAAAGCAGAAACATTTTTAAATAATCTAAAAATACCAAATTTTCCGAAATATCAACAATATGTTTACCGAAATTTATTTCGAGTTTTTCGTAAATTTAACGATCTTAATGTACGATCGTGCCTGGCTGCGGCGGCTGTATTTTTTCACAACGGCTGGCTGCCGTTTGGCTTATTGCTCATTCTCACATGTTCGACGACGGACTAACATAGAAATATTTTTATACTGTTGATGGATAGATAGAATTTTTGTTGTTTTTATTTTTGTTATTATGAATTTTGTGATCTCAGCGCATTCGTGATGATGATGATATTCTGTTGTTGTTGATCCTCCTCCAAATTATTCATACAAATACTAGGTAATAAAATAATAAAATTATTAAAAAAAGAACAACACATTTGATCACAGTGTTCGGCGCACGACAAGCCTCCGCGATCGTTCGGACGCTAGAGATCGTTCTAAATTTTTAATCTTTTGAGAATTTTTTGTGCATTTGCGTAGGTGGTGTGGAATTACTTCGGGTTTGTGTGACGAGACACATTAAAATTTAGACATTTTTTAGGTGGAAAGTTCAAAAAGAAATCAGAGGCTTTCTGATTCTCTTATGTTTTTTCTTGTATATATATTTTATAACTTCGATGGAGATCGTCTTTTATTTGTGGTCACATTTTTGGAGACATTTTTAAAATATTTCAGAAGTGCAGTTAATTATGAATTAAAATATTTGAAATTTTCTATATGCAAGTGTAAAAATATACAGATTTTTGAATAATTTAAAAAATTTTTCCCTACACAGAAAGAAATAATTGACGTAAATATAGATACCGATAAAATTGAAATTCACTAATATAATGAAAACATTTGCTATTCTTCGCTATATAAGCAATTTCATTTGCTAATATAAATAAATGTACGTCAATGCAGCAAATACTTTAGTCGGCGCAGTTTTAGCAAATATGATTGCTGAAACTGCGCCGAATAATTAAATTAATTTACTGCATTGACGTACAAATATTCATATTAGAAAACGGAATTGCTGATTTAACGAAGAATATCTAATGGTTTCATTAAATTAGTGAATTTCATTGCTGGATTGATTAATGAATCGAATTAATATCGGTTTTTAATAATAATAATAGTTTGGCGCTACAGTCCTGTATAGAACTTCGGCCGAGCTCTCTCACCATTTTGAGCTGTGCCTGTTATATTTGTACTCAAAGTGGTGGGACCTACAGTTTATTGCCGAATCCGAACGGCGGGTGAGAGCTTTTCATAGGCAATGGTTTTACTCTTTGCCATTTACTGACGAGAGGTAGCGCGGTATAGAAAAATGTTTCTATGAAAAGATGTTGTTAGCCCCAGTCCAGGCTTGAACCGGGGACCTTTCGGCTCGCAGTCCAACGCACTAACCACTGGGCTACCGCGGCTACTTGCCCTGTTAGGTTGACATAAAAATTACCAGAAAATGTTATTCATGGAAATGATCAGCTTACGACAAGGAAAATATTTACTGATCAGGGTCCCTATTCTCTTTTGATGAGAAATATAAAATGAGAATGAAAAAGAGATAAAAACTATTTTCATATTCTGTTAATAATATAAAAAAATCTTTTTTGTTTCATTTTCATTCTCATTAAACGAGAATAGGAACCCAGTACCTGATGATGGCCCTAAAAGAATTTCTTATAGGGTCTATTATCATTTTGAACTGTGCTGAATGTTTCGAAATATAAGAAATTTGCAATCGAAAAATTTTTGATACTTTCATCCACTTCTTAGAATAAAAAATAAACTACTTGAAAAAACTAAATTTTTCAAATAACTTTTAACGCAAATTTGTTTTTAATTATTAAGACTAATTTTAATATTAAATTATAATAATAAATAAATAATAATCATGTCTTCCTAAATAGGGTAAATCTTTACTAGGATTAAACGCAGCAATATCGCCGTTTTAGTAGAAAAACTCAACAAATACATTTTCTTTAAAAAATTAAGTTTTATGTCAAGTTTATGTCTCAATATTGTTAAAAGTATCTATTACACTTGAAAACCTTAAATGTTATTCGAAAGATTATGAAATTAACTTTCATTAGGCACTGAAATTATCAACATCGTTAAGAAATTAACAAGTTATATAATGTGTGTTTTAGTAACACTTATTAGAATTTATAACATATACTAGGTTATTTTTACCTCTATGACGACAATATAACTCAATATTATAAACTGATGCTTTCTATTAGAAGATTATGGCACATAATCATCAAACAGAAAAATCCATCGTTTGGCATGAGTTTGGAAGAACGTAAAAGTTAGTTGTAACAAACAACGAAACGAATTTTCTACAAATTCGTTGACGAAACTGGTTGGCGCTTAAAACATTACCCTATACACATTGCAAATTGTTCTCAAATTGTTCGAAATTTGTTGTAATCCAATATACAACTCTTGTAGTTTTGACAATAACAACCTACTAAGCTGTTGAGAGAACCGAATAAGTTGGTTGTGCAAAGAGTTGGTTGGCACAACAAATCTCTATTCTGTGTGTATTCTATAGAAAATTTGCAAAAAAAGTCGATTCTAATTTTAAAGTTCACTCTAAATTGAAAGGTTCATAATCATAGACAATTTAAGGATGACATTAAAAATGAATAAGACTTTAATGACAAATTTTGTATAGAATAAATTGTCAAAAAACTGATTTTAAATTTAAAGTTGACTTTAAATTATCTATGATAATGCACCAATATGATTATACATAAGCATATGATATTATTATTCATTTATATCATCGAACAGAAATAATAATACCATTTATAAAATATTTAGCGTATTCTCAGTTCATCGTATTTTAGTATGGTATTCGTATCATGTTGTATATATACGATACAATAACACAGAAACGTCAATATGTTGATGCATCCCTTATAAAAATGAAATACCACAAGTGTTGTATTGGAGAGTAGCCCTGAGGCATGTTTTTTGGTGTCGTATTTTGTGAAATGAAGAAAAATGGTGAAATTGATAGTGCACATAAAAGGTTAATGAATGTGTTTTAATTTGCAAATCGTGGAATATTTATGATAATTTCAAAAAATTCTAATTTTGACGAAATATTTTAACAAGCAGATAAATGGACCTCACAGTTCAATTGCCGCACAGTCGCATTCGTACAATGACGTACTTATACCATGAAACTGTGAATACGCTAATTGTTTTACTTAAACAACCACGATATATTCTGACATCCTCTATTTAATGACGTATAAAATAGATCGCTGGTAGTCGCTATTTCTGCCGCTACTTTATATCTATATAGTATATAATAAAATTTAATAATAGCTCCTCTTCAAGCTCTTAATGCAGTAACTATGTGTAAACAATATAAATAAACACACATAGATACTACTACTGATTGTACTATCTACTTTAAACATCATTCGCTAAAATTTTTCACACATAGTTAACTTTTTAAACTCTACTCCAAAAAAAAACAAAAAAAAAACCAACTAGATATATTTAGTATATATTTCAAACTATACGCGGAAGGAATGCTTAACTGACTTTAACTAAACGCTTCGTTATCACCAGCACGTTTCCTATACAAAAGATCGAAATACAATATTATCTCGCAGATACATAACTACGTTGATTTATATACGTAGTTATCTGGTTTGCCGTTTTTTTTCTATGTTTGTATTCACAGAATATAAAGCAGAAATATCAAGTTTTATTTCACTCTTTTTTTTTTTTTTGGTTATTCGAGATAGATTTTTTTTTTTTCGAGTACACTTTTTTTTGTTGCATACTTCAGTTTCATTTAATATATTTTTGTTTTAAATGCAAATTCATGGTTGGCCAAGTGGCGAGTTATAAAGCGTATATTTAGCACACTTTTTATGCATGAGTCACGTTCTCAGACACTAGATTTATGTCAGCAGTGCCTTCTAACACATCGTGATACTACTCAAGTCATATACAGCAATAATATAAAATACAATAAAAGTAACTTAAAAGTTTTGCATCTGAATTCCTGCTGGTTTGAGAGCTCGTAAAATAACAATTTGTGGGTCATAACTAAGTATATTTTTATAAAAGCATACCAAATTTACATTTTTGCACCACATCTTATTTTTATTTTATATATAATCAGAAATCTATTTAATTTTTAGCTCACTTTGTTTATTAAAGTTATTGTACTATTTCGGAGTTGTTAACTCCGATATTATTTTTGTTTTTTTCGCTGTCAACAGCACCACTTTCGAGTTAAATACGAATTTTATGTTGAAAAGAGATTTTGTAAAATAAAGTGGCAAAAACAATGCGATAGTGAAAGTTACCTGTGGAATAAGACCGGCTCACAATTTGGTCACCAACTTGAAACATGCTATTTTTGGCAAGAAATCCAAAACGGTCTTTAAATTGTTGAAGCAATAGAAAGACGGAAATACTACCGAACAAATGTTTTATTTATAGCAAATATGTTTCATTGAAAGTTTAAAAAAACATTATAATAATAGTTTATTCAAAAGTATTTTATAATATAAATATTTAAGAAAAAATATTTTTTTCATTTTGTACAGAGTCAGTATTTAATAGAGTCAATTTAGTTTTACATTTTGATCGTAATTTATATCTATATCTATTCCTATCAATAAGTATATTTATACTATGCTCAATAATCTCTTTTTCTTTCATTTATCTAATTTTACAACTCTAAAACTCAATACGCCTAAATTTTATTTCACATTTTATGCAATAAGGGCGTATAAATCATTTATTTAATTATTTTATATTTTAATAGTAGCTCCAACAAATTTAAAAAATGCATAACAAAGCTAAAAGTTCAAATTTTAATAGAAAATTTAAATCAATAATATCGGTTTATTACTTTATGTGATACGGACATTCAAAACTATAAACGGAAATATTCAAAAACAAATTTTTTTCGCAGAATTCCCTTATTCCACCCAACGTTTCAATTTGTTCCGTACTATTTTTTAATATTGCTCAATAAACTGTTAAGAAAAATATTTTAAAAACACTCGATTTACAGAAATCTTTAAATATCAAATAATTTACACTCATTGAGACCAATAATTGTATAAAATGATGTAAACAAATTAAACTATCGAATGTTATGAGATCGTAAGCATACAATGAGTACTTTCCGATCATTACCTTATCTCAATTTCTACTAGGATAGGTCTAGGTTTAGTAATATAGTTTAAAATTTATAAAATTAGATTCTACTGTTTAAGGTTCGAAAGAAACATTTATAAATTAAACAAAAACGAGTTTTTAATATTATAAAATACTTTGTGAGGTACCGCCCAGTCTGCCATGTCTTGAAAACATCCGATCCATGAAATTTTCTCGAATAACTTCGATATAAAAGTTCGATCTCGTTACTTCATCGATTCTATTTCAAATTTCTCGTACATTTAAATTCTTTGACAAAATATTTAAATATTTATCGTATCGATTCCGAAATTTCGAACACTGATTATTTTTGTATCTAATTTCAAAAAATTTATTTTGCCGAGAAAACTGCGACAGAACATAGATATCCACCATCCCAGTATGCCATTCGTTTCGAAATCGTTACGAGAGCACTGTGAGAAAAAGGAGAAATCACATGATATCGGACACTTTCTCGTAATGGTAGGTAGATATCGTAGATATCGATGAGTTTTGTCGGAGTTTTCTCGGTAAGAGACTTTTTTTGAAATCGGAACCATATCGATAAAAAAAATGATCAAAGTTCGAAAAATACTACGATTTCGATGCGATTAATGCTTAAATATCGTATCTGTCAATGAATTTGAATGTACGAGAAATTATAAAAATTAGAATCGATAAAGCAACGAGATCGAATTTTGTTTCTCAAAGTTATTCGACAAAAATTGAAAGAATCGGAGATCTCCGAGACATGACAGACTGGGATGTAGATCTAATTTGACGCTCGATATCGCTACGAGAAAGTGTCCGATATCATGCGAATTCTGCTCACATGATCTCCTAACGATATCGAAACGAATGGCTGTATAAAAAATTGCAAAATTTACGCAATTTACGCAAATTTTTAACTCTAGGCATAAAAGTTAATTTTATCAGCTGTGCATAGGGGGGTCGTACGCCAAATGCATGTGTGTCGATAAAACCTGTGGTAAACCCAGTTTAGTGAGTTTATTTTTAATTTTTGTTTAATTCTTTTTTTTTAAACAGTTCGATCAAGTTAGCTAGATATTTAATATGTGGCGGTACATAACAACAAAAAAAACTAAGTCGATTTAAAAAAAAATGTTTAGATCGCATGCAGGAGAAAAACTAGTTTGGTATTGCTTCATTAATTTGAGGGAATTGTTTGTGGCTTGTTTTTGTATAAAGAAAAAAAAAACAACACAAAAAGACACATTTTTTATTTATTTTTATAAATTCAACATCATATGGTAGCCAGATGTAAGAATATTTGACACAAATTGAATTGTGATTTACTGATCTTTGGCAGGTAGATATTTTCAAGTGTTTTATTTATACAAACCTCTTTTCCCCGGCAGCTCATTTGCAAAACCCACAGTCGCAAAAGGCACCAACAAAAAAAAAGGCTGTTTTGTTACATGACAAAGTAAACACCAAATTAGGTAATAATAAAGGCGCTTGAATTTTTATTTTTGGAAAGCGAAAACTTAAAGAGTACCAGAAGAAATGCATTCGACCTAGAAAGAGTGCATTCAACCAATTTTGAAGCGCCCAAAGTTTTACTAATTGCCTATAGAATGAACCTTTTCAATTGGGATAAACAGGATGCGTCTTATGATTTTCAAAATCACTGACTTTTCGTCTAGCCAAAAGTAAGTAGTTTCATATTAAATATAAGAAATCCATTGTTGCGCGTTTTTACCCTCAAGTACTCACAAAAGCAAACCTACTGCAGTACTACCTACCACTACTACTCGGTAAAGAGAAGGCTCAACATGTATCTGCATCTGTGCAATACAAGAGAGTTCGTTGAAACACGCACGCACTGCAGCTACAATGACTTTGTAAACAATAACAAAAAGTAACGAAAAAATATATATATATATATAGAAGAACAAATGTGGACAAGATGCGGGAAAATGCATGGTAAGCGCATTTGAAAAATACAAACACTCGCAGATACAGATACAAAGATACACAACAAACGACAGAGGCCCACCGAAACAAGATCTCGTTGGTATGGCGCGCGAGTTCAACTCGATCGTCGTCAGCGAATGGTTTTCATTCAACACAGAGTTTTGAAGTACCTACTCTTTTAGTACCCCATGCAATGTTACCATATTGCTGGTTTTAATTGTTTCTTTTTAGAGTTTTTTCTGATGTCAAATAGGGTTTCTGAAACTTGTACTTGCCCTAGACAAAATATTTGGCAGGGTCGAGGAAGTTCAAAAACATTTTCTCGACATATTTTAAACAGACAAAGGTGGAGTTTGTATCAAAAGCTGTATTTTTTCAGCCCATTCCCAAAATATGGCGTATATCTGAATCAAAATTTACAACCTGCTATACACTTCCCAAGATATTCCATTTAGCTGTGCGTTTGCCAGATATATGCAGAAATTTTGTCTCGGGTGCTTATTATCTATAAGAATTTTTGTATATTAATTACTCTGAAATGTAAATTAATTTCTTTCTTAACAAAAATGTACAAGTTTGCCACAACCCAGCAAACCAAACGATAATTTTACAATATCGAAACAATATCATTAATAGGCTTAAATTGTCGTTTTCGATAATCTATATTGATACGAAAACGATAGAATTTTCGATAAAAATGAACCTTGACCAAAATGAATATCGTTGTTTTTGTCGTTAAAGATATCGAGATATCATAAATGGATTTGTTTTCGATTAAAAAATTTTATTTGTTTAGAATTTTTTATTTTTTGACAAAAATTTTAAATTAAATTTTCAAATACTTTAAGTTTTATATATAAAATGTATAATTATCGAATTTAAATATGATCGTCAAATGGTTTGTAGGGCAAATACAAAATGTTGATCCCAAGTGATTTTCTAAAAATAAATATGGCAACACTGACCCCCCATGCTTTCAATTGAAAACAACCTCAATACAACCAGACGCATTTTAGAACCCCCGGCACAGCATCGGTAACTGCACCAAAGTCAGCTATTAAAGCCTCTTAAAGTAAGCAGTAAAATGCATTTGGAATGCAGATAACAATAGTTCCATGTTGGTATAGCTGTGGAAATTCAACAAAGAAAGAAGGAAAAACTCAAATAACTTTGCTGTGTGGCAAACAAGTTCATTGAAATGTTAGGTGCAGTAAAGAAAAGTAGGGAACACACGCGAACACTAAATTAAGTAGCTGATGTAACTAATAGTAAAAGTGAACGAAATGCACATGATATACATTTTAGGAATACAGCTTGTTGAGTAGATGAAAACTAGATTTGGAAAAATGTTTTATTATTTGTGTAATGATATAGGTACTGTGTTAATGGTACAGCAATTAAAACTCAAATAGAATTTAATAGTACAAAATAGATTTAATAGTATTTAATAATTATTTTTTTTTTAAATAAGTAGCTACATTTTCCGATTTATAAATGAATATTATACAAAAATATATCGTCGTTGTAGAACTAAAAGTAACCAACTACATTTTCAAAATGCCAATTATTCATTTACAAAAATGTTTATATATCTGTTCTTATGGATGATCTCAATATTTATACCAAATGATAAGAAAATGCGAATCTATCAATTGGCATTTCAACTTTAAAAATATATCAATAACTTTTTGTAATAATTACTAACAAAGTTGAAATTTAAGATTTTCATAAAAATGTATTTGGTGACTTTTCGTTCTACAACGACGATATAATGCATTTAAAAAAACCGAATTTCTTTCATCAAATACATTTTCAAATATTTTAATATGATAATGTCTTATAGTATAGTCTATCTGAATGGCATTTACATTCTTAAATCCATCAACTTCTTTTGAGTCGTTACGAGATTAATGCGAGATGCAGTACACGACATATTTCTCATAGCAATATCGAGTGTCCAATTGGACCTACATAGTAGGATGGTATAGCTGCGGAATTCGGAATTTTGATGGTACGTGACATTTTACGAATTCGAATCGATATCGACAACCAAAATTCGAGTTCGCGATACCGATGTGATAAATGTTTAAATATGGTTTTTATGTCATAAAATTTGAAAGAACGAGAATGTTTAAAAATGCGAAGTAATTAAGCTACGAAATCGAACTTTTTTGGTTGCGAAGTTTGTTTAAGAAAGCGCCGAGATACAGACAGGAATCAGCTGATTTGTTTTAAAAAAACTCTATATTTTGAAACTTATTTCTAATGATTAACATTTGTCATCAGTTGATGCTAATACTAATTAATAATTTTACACATTTCATAAACCAATTGATTAACATTTTTAAATAAGTAATTTGGGTTTTACTTCTATGTATAGTAGAAGGTTTTAAGTTTTAGAGTGAAACAGTTTCGATTTAGGTTGTTTTTTATTAATGAAAATTTCTGTATTTTCAGATCAATAAACCCGAATTGTTATAAATACAAAAGATAATAAAAAAAATCATTTTATAGACAATTTAAAGTCGACTTTAAAATTGAAATCAGTTTTTTGACATTTTATGGTATGTGAAAATTGTCCAAAAAGCTGAATTTAATTTTAAAGTTGACTTTAAATTGTTTACAAATATGCACCATACTTTTTAAAAATATATATCGTCGTTGTAGAACGAAAAGTCACCAAATACATTTACAAAATGCCAAATATTCATTTGGAAAAATTTTTATATATCTGCCAATTTTTAATCGATGATCTCAATTTCTTTACCACATAATAAGAAAATGTAAATCTATCAATTGATATTTCAATTTTAAAAATGCATTAATTACTTTTTATAATATTAATGCAGAATCTCGAAATTTAAGTTTTTCATAAAAATGTATTTGGTGACTTATCGTTCTATAACGACGATATTTTCGTTTTAATAACAAATTCAAAAAAATTAAAAATAGAAATACATAAATATAATATTGACACCTTATAATTTATATTTTTTGCGTTTGACTGGTCATAACTTTGGTTAGATCCATCCGAATTTCATTAGGTTTACTTCAACATATTAGCTAATGAAACTCAAATCTGTAAAAAATTTAAGTCTAAAATAAAAAACACAAAAATTGTCATGTTTTTGTTTTACAAAATAAATCAAATACTGTAGGCTACATGAAAAACTTAGTATGAGGTCGTAATTAGAATCTTGAAGTCTATCGAAAAATCTCACTAAGATCGCAGATACTTTTTTTTTGTGCTCAAAAGTCAAACAAAAAAATTACATTCAACTCGTTACTTATAACAGTAAATTATAAATATCCCTTATAAAAGACATTTGAACTATAGTGTGTAAATTATAGAAATTGTAGTATGAATACCATAAAAAATCGATTATGCCGAACAAAAGATGAAACTCACATCTGTAAAAAGTTGAAGTGTTTTACGAAATAAGTCAAATACAGTAGTATACATAAAAAACTTAGTATGCGGTCGTGATTCAAATTTTAAAGTCCATCGAAAAATCATACTAAGACCGCGGATACTTTTTTTGTGCTCAAAAACAAAAAAAAATACATTCTACTCGTTACTTATAACAGTAAATTATAAATATATCTTTTAAAAGACATTTGAACTATAGTTGTGTAAATTATAGAAATTATAGTATGAATACCATTAAAAGCCGATTATGCCTAATATAGTTCGTTAGTTTGTAAGAAACCCACGTTAAATGATTTCGAATAGGTGGGAGACACAATGAACACTATAGAATAACGTAGGTTGTACTACTTCGTTAGGTTATTAAACAAAAGGTTATAAAAAAAAACATGTTTTAAACACCACCGAGTGGGTTAAGTGTTTTACGGCCTTAGAAAGTGTGGACTTGTCGCATTTGATTGGGTCACACAGTGCGTAGGTGTTTTCTAAACATGTTTCCTACCAAATACGTTGCACATACCTTCATCGAGCAAACGTTCGACGTGATTGAAAACATTTGGAAATGCGGCCAATTGTTTGCGATCCTTTAGCAACTGAGCCAAATAATCGGCGATGCTTTGTGTGCTTTGTTGTTGCTGTTGCTGCTGCTGTTGTTGCACTTGCTGTTGCACTTGCTGTTGTACTTGCTGCTGCTGTTGTTGCACTTGCTGTTGCAGCAAGGCGGTGGTACTCTCGCAGGCATTCATATTGAAATAAATAATGATGATTTTTTTTTACTGTTTGTGTAGAAAGTTAAACTTTTTTTTATGTATATTTTTTTTAAATTGTTTTAGAAACAAAATATGTTTGGATTTTATATTGCACAATAATTCAATTCAATTTCAAGAACAGCTACAATTTCAATGCGTTTCAAAATATTACTCAGTTCAATTTTAATTGAAAATTTCTCGTATAATCCAATGAATGTTTTTTTTGTAAATTTTTTTATTTGCACTTTGCACGTTGTTTATTAAGACACTAACTAGAAGGAGGAGAAGAAAGAAGAAGGTAATTGAAATTCAATTAAATGACGTTTGTTGTGAACGTTAATGTTGTTGTTCTAAATATGTAAAACGATCTGCAAAAAGTATTTATGCGTGTGTGTGTGCGTCAGAGTGAGTGTAGGGAAAACAACTCCACCCAAAAACAACAAATTTTCGAACAACTCGCTGTTTTTTTTTTATTTTCTTCAACTTTGCCTTTGCTGAGAGCACAAAGTAAAAGCCACACAAGAAATAAATACGTTTTCAATGAAGAAATATAGTCGGTATAATGTAGAGAAAGCGAAAATACGCAAGAAAACAACGTCGAACAACGACGAAGTAGAGACGACGACAGAATTTTGAATAAAATTCTTCGAAAGAACTTGGTGCTGCTTGTTGAATACTTTTGTGTTTGTGGGGAATGGCAGGCACTGAATCAAGTTGATCGTATTTCTTCGCTTTTTCTACTTTTTCACTTCGTCTTTTTGCCGTTGTCGCTGTGTTGCTTTTGCATTCTTCTCTTTTTTGCGAAAAGTGCAAAACGAAATGTCAAATAAATTACTTTTTATAGTAATTTTAGCTGCAAAAAAAAATAGTTATGGCCAATAGCAGCGCAATAGCAGAAAAAAAAACTTTGTAAACGAGTCCAGAAATTATTCCGCAAAATATTTCGAAATGAAAAATCTGCCGCAATAACAAAAATATCCAATAACTGTTGCATGAAAAATCAAATCAAATATATGATCACGCACGATCTATGCTTTGGATGCTTTGATTAGCAATTGTTATCCTTTGAATGGAGATCTCAAAAATTTCCACTTGCTTTGAAAATGTTACAAAGTAAATAATAATCTATTTTTAATTTGTCTCTGTCTAAATTCCAATAAAATAATTATTTCAAATTTTTTTTTATTATTATTCTGTTGTTTCTTTTCAAGACGCACGTTTTGTTTTACCGAACCGAACGAAAAGACTGCAGGAATTAAACTGAAAAGATACGAAATGAAAATTCTGCTTACAAGCAATTGATCGCTTATTTTTTGTGTTAATCTTTACTTCTTGTTTTTGTTGTAGTTTGTGTGGGCTTCGTTTTCAACCCAGCGAGTGCAAGTGAGATGCACCGTTTGGTGGTTGACGAGTACAGGCTGCTATTTCACTCGCACTTAATATTAACTGTTCCCAGTTGGGATCAGTTCATCGATTTTGCTTTGGAAAAATGGCTGATTTCGTAACTTGAAGATCGCCCAACAACAACAAAAAAAAAAAAACACCAACGCAATGTTTCCCATTTGAGGCATCATTTTTATCCCTCTGCACAAGTAGTATTGCCAGCTGGAAATATTTATATTTATTTTAATCATATAACAATATAAATATATATTTGTATTATGTGTGTTCATTCTTTAAATTTCGTTTGAATATTTATTTGTGCACATGCGTAGGTTTGAAACCAACCATGTTGGTACTATGTGATTTTATCGAATTAAATTTTAATTTTTCTATAAACCAAACGGGTTATATAGTTATTTATGTTAGTCCAAATTGGTTTCGTATAATTGGTTACTTTTAGTTTTAATTATAATTTATAAATTTATTATTTAATAAATTTTAATGTAAAACCCACAATAGTTTTATCAATTAATTACTTCAATTGGTTATTTTTAGTGTTTTTATTTTTTATATTCACTTATATAATTAAAATTAAAAATAATAAATCCCGTGCTTCGCTGTGAAAGTTTTTATTGGTTTTATAAATGTAGTAACCAAATAATAATTCTCCGCCAAAACAGCTTTTCTCAAAGACAATACAGACAGTAGAATATTTCGCCGTATAATTCTTCCCAGTAGAAATCTTCGCCGTAAAATTCTTCCCCATAGAACGCTTTACCGAAGAATTCTTCCCGGTAGAACTCTTCCCGGTAGAATTCTTCCCCGTAGAGTTTTTCCCAGTAGAAGTTTTAGTGTAGTTAGTTTTAATGTGGTGAGTTTTAGTGTGTTGAATTTTTAGTGTGGTGAGTTTTAGTGTGGTGAGTTTTAGTGTGGTGAATTTTTAGTGTAGTGAGTTTTAGTGTGGTGAGTTTTTTTGTGGTGAATTTTAGTGCGGTGAGTTTTAGTGTGGTGAGTTTCGGTGTGGTGAGTTTTTAGTATGGTGAGTTTTAGTGTGGTGAGTTTTAGTGTGGTGAATTTTTAGTGTGGTGAGTTTTAGTGTGGTGAGCTTTATTGTGTTGAGTTTTAGTGTGGTGAGTTTTAGTGTGGTGAATTTTGGTGTGGTGAGTTTTAGTATGGTGAATTTTTAGTGTGGTGAGTTTTAGCGTGGTGAGTTTTATTGTGGTGAGTTTTAGTGTGGTGAGTTTTAGTGTGTTGAGTTTTAGTGTGGTGAATTTTAGTTTTTTGTTTCATATTTTTAGATTGTGTATGTGCTGAGTTATGTCGTTTTGAAAGTTTAGGTTGCATGGGAGGTACCACGCCCCTTTGCCCAATCCAGCCCATATATAGCCTATGACACCCTCCGGACTCCATAGTATCCTGGTGCAAAATTTCAGTTAAATCGGTTCACCGGTTTAGACGTGATGCTGGAACAAACAGACAGACAGACAGACAGACTGACAGACGGACCAAGAGTTTTATATATATATAGATAGATAGGTGCATGTCGTGGTATTTTTGTATCACGCCCGGAAATCTAAGTTCGGAAGTGCCTCCAAAATTAAGCACTCATATTTCAAAAAAATTGTATCTTTGAAGCACCAAATAAAAGTGTTTTTTAGAAAAAAAAAAACTCAGCATTTAAATTTAGTCAAATCGCACTTACATTTGAACCGAACAAAATATTGATATTAAAAATGAAAAATAATTTAAATCTTTAAACCAATGTATATTAATTTAAAAAAATGTTTAATTTTTAATTAAAATTATATTGTTTAAAATGCATTTTTTTTATTTTTCCAAAATATATATATTTTTTTTTTTTGAAACAAACAAAATGCAAATTGTTCATATAAGTAAAGCGTTGGGAATCAAAATGGGCTAAGTCCATATTGTCAAATTTTGAGAAATACACGAATATAGTGAAGCAAACGGTACACAGATAAAAAAATTCTTCAATATGATGAATTTATTCATAAATATTATGATTTTTTCACCAACTACCAGATTCATCATATTGATTTCACCGTTCATTAAATGACATATTAATGAATGCATTCATTATATATATGAAGAAAATATTCAATACAATGAATTTGAATTGTCATATTGATGGATTTGTTCATATTTTTTGAAAAAAAAAAATTATAAAATAATTAGAAAAAAAGTGTTATAAAAATTTTATTTAAAAATAAACAGCAAAAAAAATTTTAAAAAATGTTTCAAAATTTTTTTTTCGAAAAAATATAATTTTTATAAATATAACTTTTTATTAATAAAAAGTTGTAATTATAATTAATATATTATAAAACATTTTACAAATTTATGCATGTCGAGCAAGCATTATATAAGAAATAACACACAAGAACTACTTGAGAACTGAGAAGTACAGCAAAAAATGAACGAAAAAAATTGTTTTGTTGGAAATTTGGTTTAATCAACAGCGTAATCTTCACATACAGTTCATCATATTTAAGAAAACTTTTTCGACAGTTACCAAGCGTTCTTCATATTTATGATAGCATTCATAACAATAATGGCATTAGTCATTAAAATTATGAATGGTTCTTCAATACAATGAATCATGGTTTGAAGGACTGAATTCATCAATATGATGTACATTTTTTTCTGTGTAATTTAACATGACAAATAGAATTCCAAAAGAATCAAATTTAACAATTATATTTAGGACTAAAATTATGTTTAGGACTGTAATACTTTTCAAATATCTCTGTTTTCTTAGTGTAGGTCAGAGCTAGAGCCTGAATAAAGACATTTTCTTTATATAAATATAAGGTCGAACAAATGGAATATACACCGAAGAAAACATTTTTGCTAACACTATACACTCAGAAGAAAACGTACCATTAAGTACTTTATGGTACGACCATTGATCATTTGGTTCATGTATTAATAGTTTTTTCTTTTTCAATCAAAAGTTTTCTAATTCTTTCAATAGTATTTGAAACATTCACTACCATAAATTTAAATATTTCAATATTATTATTTTAAATAGAATAAATATTGTTGTTTTAATGGTTTTCTCCTGTAAAAAAACATTAAAACGAATACAAACATGTTCGTTTTGTACGTCATTCTGCGTGTTTACTCTAAATGGTCGCATGTATTTTTTTGTAATAATCCACATTATTAAACGCGACATTGGTAAGGACTCAATGTATTTAATGTAAATAAATGATATTTATATATTTTTTTATATTTATATTTTTATTTATTACAGCAAATAAATAAAACATCGAACTTCTATTATATCACATTATAAAATGTATGGTACAACCACACATTGTATTAAGAGCTTCAATATTACTGAACTAATGGGACGCATCCTATTGACCAATTTGAATGGTATAAATTATTGTTTTTCTATAGAAATACTTTCAATTTACCATGCTTTTTTTCTGGGTGTAGGTTGCCTGCTAAATTGATTTTACCTGTGTCTATATTAGACTGACATTGGCTTTGTATGAACAAAATTTTATAGAATTTGATAGAAAAGATCAACCTCAAAAGAAAATCGATGTGGAGAATTTTCATTGAAATCCGAATTTGGTTAATGGACTCGCCAGGACCTCAAAGTTCGCGTTTTGGTACCAAAATCGACAATTTCAATTTCTCCCACAAGCAATAAACTGAAAACGTGGATATGTCATCTGTTAAAAAATGTAATTACTGTTTCAAAAAACTTTCAACGAAAAAAAATATAGATTTAAAAATTCAACAATAGAACCATAATAGGTATGAATAGAACCATAATAGGTATATTTTTATCAGGGTCACACTCTCACTTTATTTAGCGATTCAATTTCGTAACACAAATTTTCAAATAATTCATTTTCAACAAAATTCGAAATTAACTCGGTAATTAGAGTCAGAGTGTGACCCTGATGAAAAATATTCCATACCTAACATGTCTTTATCGTCGATTTTTTAAATACTGAACTAAATAAAAACTACAAAGAGTGTCTGTAATAATAATCACTCCTTCTGTATTTTTTTAGTCGATTTTCCCCGTTGATAGTTTGTTGAAAACGTATTTAAATTACCAAACTGATGTCGTAAACACTTTTTTTATTTTATTGCTCTTGGGAGACGTCATTTAAATTCAATATTGAAAATGTCGAGTTGAGGGCAAAAACGCAATCTTTGAGGTACCGGCGGATCCATTTCCCATATTCGGATTTCTCTGAAAATTCTTCACATCGATTTTCATATCTAATAGATCATTTTTAAGAGGTTGATCTTTTCTCGATTTGAAATCATGAAAATCCATTGTCAGTCTAGTATGCATATTGTAAAAAATGTTTTTATAAAGTCTTAAATGAATTAGGGAATATAACCAAATAATTAAAATAATAAATCAACAAATAGTACAACAATTACTAAATATATTATGAGCCTTGTAAAACTCCTACTTGTTTTCCATCTACTGCCTACATTTATTCATGCTGCCATCATCTAAAGTAGATCATAAAAGTGTTACTTAGTATACAAAAGATATTTTGACTCGAAAGGGCTTTAAAGCTGTGTGGGCTGGCGTGTGGAGCTTTCACATACTAATCAACTGTCTTATATCTGTCTATCTTAAGTTTATAGTGAAAAGATTTATCACCAAACGCGTGTGATTTTAAATGTGGGTGACTACTGCATAGAATTCCCAATCGCTAATATGGGTATTTCAAATATGCACATAGAGAAAAATTTGATAAGTGGCATTTCTGATTGTTGAGAAAATAGTTTATTGAGAAAATAGTTGATAGTTGATCAAAATAATTAAAAATTAAGTATAAAAACTAATAATAAAAACCGTCCCAATAGTTTAGAGAACCGAATATTTTACAATGTATATGATGGTCAATTAGTATTAATCAGTTATTAATAATTAGGATATGCTAAAAGAGGAAAATACTACAGTGGAATATAATTGCTGTAATCATGATACACTATACATCATTATACACAATAAACAAAAACACACTTCTTAATAACCTTACTCTGACAATAATGTTTTTCTCTGTATGTGGTCATGGGAAAAACAAATCTTTGACTAAAACATTCATGCCGTTGCATTCGTCAGTCGGACCACGACGCAACCACGTTGACAAGCGTTACCAATGCAATTGCAATTTTTACGATTTAAGTCAACAAGGCAAAAATTTATACGCTTTGCTGAAGGCATCGATACAACAACATATGGTCAAATGCAGTTGACTGGCGCAGGCGCCGCTTAATTTGCGGATTACCTACTTTTTACGCCTGCACTTTTGGCTAGGCACAAATTTGGCATTCAATGAACGACATCCTACTGTGCTCGTCTATCTGTCTGTCCGTCCGTCTGTCTTCTAATACAGCGACACTTTGACTGCGAACAACTTGGCTTATAACACTTGCAGGCGCTTAGTGTTAGCCATTATTTCTCACCTGACGTGCAAAATATTTGATTTGACCAGAAAAGAAAAATTAACTGAACCATGTTGGCCATGTGTACAGGCACTATGGGTCAGAAGCTTAGTCTAGCTCGCCGAAAATCGGAAATTAAAGTTTGTTGCAGAAAGTTTAAAAATATGTCATTTTATTATAAATTTATGAGAATCTAGAGAACAAACAAAAAATGTTACACCCTAGTGAAAAAATCCTTCTGTAGACTTGCTTAAAGTCAAAAAATTAAAGTAAGTGCTTTTTAAGAAATAAAAATGGGTTACATTAAAAATGTCATAAGTCTTTCAATATATACTATACATGCAGTGTTATTTTTATATTATTGGGAATTGAGAGAACTATCATCTTGTGTATCAAAAATTTCAAATTTCTATTCGTGTTTTTCCTGATTATTTGTCAAAAACATAACTCAAAAATTACATATTTTTTATACAAAAGTAGACATGGAAAAAAAAGCTTTCAAATGCTCTGATAAATCTTTTTACAGGCATAATGTCAGAAATGTCTTCTTTCTAAAGGTGTTAAACACGCCTGCATTAGTTTGCCACACGTCATTTAAAATGAGTTTAAATGATGAGAAAAGTACGAAAATCGTAAAATAATTTAAATAAATTTTGTTACTTTAATATGTCAGTTTTGCCTTTTCTGTCATTATAGTTGACAAAACTGGCTCATATTTGGTATGGTAGTTAAGAATTGTGATATGTACCATAGTAACTAATATTATCAGAATATCTCTTACGATGGTCAAGTTATATAGTTTAAAAAGAATGGTAGGCGTGTCAGTTGGCCAATCACGCCCATATTAAGAATGGTCATGTGCAATTACAGTATGTATCTAAATACCAATTATAAACAGAATATCTCATTCCAAACAAAAGTTATTGTCGTTTTACCATTTCAATTATATGACAGGTGGACGTGGCAATGGACCAATCTGGATAATTTTCCAATTGAAATCAATTCATAGAACATGTAAGTTTAGTGTAAAGTTTCGTTAAGATTGGAGAAAACTGTATTTACGGCGAGCTAGAATTGACTTCTGTCCTACAGTGCAGTGTGTAGATTTAAACTATTTTTTGTTTAAATTCACAACAAACTGATACTCACTGCGAGAAGTATAATGTTTTTAGTTTGGGAGAAAGGAAGAGTTAGTTCTAACAACCAAATTCATTTGATTGAATTTAAAATGTCCTTAAATTTCTTAATGGAACTGTCATACACTGTCATACACACACCAAATTGATCCAAAACTCCTCTAACTGGTTGTAGTACACACTCTACCCCTTTAAGTGTTGGCTATAAGAACCGACTTAGCTGTTAGGATAACCGAATAATTTAAATCTCAATTCTTTGCACTCGTATGATTATTGTGCTCGAATTGTGTGCCGAACTAATTCAAAAATATCCACTGTACTAAGTGATCTTTGGTCGGCAAACAAAAATACTGTTAATCTATTATGCGGATCATTGCGCCGTTGACAGTAACCCACCGACTGACTATTCGTATCGTAAATTGCTATCGTATATGGCTTGCTCAATGTTTTCCTTAACAACAAATAAAATATTTAAATGCAATGCAATTGTGCCACTTCCATGATGGCTACTGCTTCTTACAAAACTTAGAAACTCAATTTGTGGGTCTCCGTAAATGGTAGCATCAAATGAATGACGCGCTTCACAAACGCCAGCGCGAATAATCTTTATTCACACCTTTAACACACTTGAAAAATATATTTATTCGATATGTTATACCTACATTAATGAACAATTCCATAAATATTGTATAATTGAAGGGTTTGGTGCAAAAAATGTTTTTCGAAATTGAGTTTTTTTGATGACATATGATAACTTCTTATATTTCGCGTCGTTTGGTACCAAAATCATTCATATCCGAAGTATTTACACTAAGATGTCACGATTTAAAAGGTAAATAACGCAATATATCCGAATTAGAAAATAATTGCATCACTATACCTTTTACAAAATCATACTATCAATGTTGAGATTCATAAATTTATCATTGCCAATCAATAAAAATAAAGTTGAAAGTTTTGTACCTTTAAAAAAAAATATTTACCTATGATGAATATGTGATTTTTACCACTTCCCAAAACACGTAAATATCATTAGTATAAGAATGATATCGAGAGGTGGTAATGCATCTAAAGGTTAAAACCACGAAGTTCAATATACTTTTAATTTTAATACAATAAAATGCTATTTTTGTATGAAACAAAATGTTGTTACAATTTTTTGAGACAAAAAAGGTTCAAGTCCAGCATAGACATTTTAAGTTTTTCTTTGCAAATCCAACAATACATACGTATTTTATACGATAGATTTTTTAAAACAAAAAATCGCAAAATTTGACCTTTTAAACAGTTTTTATTGATTTTCCAGCAGTGTAAAAATTGACTTAACTCTTTTTTGCACCAAACCCTTCAATTCATTATTATTAACAATATTTCATGAATAAGCTTACATTATATTGACTTTTTTTCAGTGAAAGTTTGTACTATTTTTTTTAAGTGAATGTATCACTGAATGCTGCACATTTATTTGGACTTAAAATATTTAGTTGAATTTATTTTTATGTCTGTATAAAACGTTACTTAATATTATGGCAAATGCCAGAGAATGTGAATTTGGATTTTTAAACCAACTTAGTAGTATAAAGAATCGAGAAGTCGCCCGAGTGAAAATTTAATTCAGAATGCGATCATTGTCTGATCAGACAGCCAGATTTCAAATCAGGAATTTTTATCAATGCCTGATTCAAGACGTGACGCTATTCCAAGTTGCTATCATGATCAGCCTTCCTGATCTTACCCTTATCCTAACTTATATATAACTCAATGTATATTTAAATTCTTCTTAAACAAATTTTACCAAATTTTAGACCTTTCAAACATAAAATAGTTTTGTGAACTAAGTTATCTCAATAACTTTTGCAATGACAATAACGACTCAACGTTTTGAGTCTAAATGAGATATTTAAAATTTTTAAAAATGTTCAGAATATGTATTTTTTTTGCATTTGAGTTTAACATTTATTTATTAGAATATTTTATTTTATTAGAAAAATTTTGCTACTCAATTGTATTATAAAAGGTTTTTAATAACATCTCCGATCATATTATATTAATACGATATCCAATGAGGATTTTTCATAAGTGTCATTATCAGTATTTTTATGACGATTGGATCAGGTTGCCTTACGTGGCGGATTTAAAATTAGAATTACCCTAGTCGACCCTGATCAGCATCATTTCAGGTAGCCTTGGGTAGGGATGGCATATCGTATTCTGATGAGGAACGGATGCGCAATAAGACTAACCTTAACTAATTTCCGCTCGGGTGTTTACATTATGTGTGTATGTGATGAATTTTATTTAAATCTACATCATCTATATATATATATTGGGTCCGAGCAGAGTATAGGCTATATCTCGGTGAGATTGGTGGACTGGGAGCGTCACCTCCCATATAACCTAAAAATTAAAAGCACGTTATATCAGCAATTGGGATAGCAAATTTAATGAAATTTTGGTCAGCATTAATGTGGGCGGTATAGGACAAGCGGGCGTGGCACCCCACATAGAAGGTGAATTTTCAAGATGGTGTATGTCGATAGTTATTACAGTGATATCAAGATATTTCACATTAGGGTACACCGAACACCCCAAATTCACCACACCGAAACTCACCATACTAAATTTCAACATACTAAAATTCAGCACACTCTAAAAACTCACCACACTTAAACTTATACTGGGAAAAACACTACGGGGAACAAGTATACCGGTAAGAATTCTAAGGTAAATCATTTTTTGTGGAAGAATTTCACGGGGATAAATTCTACGGGGAAGAACAGTCCGAGGAAAAGTTGCTATTGCGGAGAATTTTTTATTTGTTTTGGTTACTACATTTACAACACCAATAAAAACTAGTTGGGAAGGTTAGATCACATGGGAAATTTAAAGTAGGTGTTATTATGATAGTTAGGATTATCAAAATTATAGTCGGTCTAAGGAACCACAACTCATTTCGCATGAAAACATTATTTTCATGTATTTCAGCATTATGTCAATATATATATTTGACCAAAAAAAGTTTATCTAAGCACGTATACAGTAAAATTGATCTGTAGATGTAAATTTTGTATGAGGTATTTGAACATAAGTGGTCGGTTCTCAGGTCACAATAAATCGATCATGCCAATTTTCTTGTTCAGACAGCTTAGGTATATAAGTAATCTAAATCTAATGTTTTATTGCTCTAGCTCTTCTACTTTTACCGTAATCATGATTTCAACAGACAGACAGAAGGACAGACAGACAGGTGAACAGACGGACATCGCTAAATCGACTCAGGAGGTCATGCTGATCAAGAATATATATACTTTTCCATACCGGAGATGCTTCCTTCTGGGTGTTACAAACGGCGTACCAAACTGAATATACCCTTTCACTCTTAGTGTAGGGTATAAAAAACGTCCACAGCGAAGCACGGGTCCATGCTAGTATATTGATAAAATTGAAATATTGATAAAATTATTGAATTTTGTTAATCGTACTTAAACATATATTCTAAAGACAACACACAGAAAATACTTCTTTTTAAAAAAGTTAGTTGTAACAACATACTTCATTCGGTAATTCATATTATTCGTTGGCTATAAGAACTGATTTCACACTTAAGAGAATTGAAGAGGTTGGTGTGATAATCGGTGTGAAGAATAAACCAAATAATAAGGCGTAGGTGTCCTACAGGCGATACTAACTTTGATAATGGTTTTTTCATTTACACATTTTACAAAACAAGTGGCTTTAGATCGTCACATTGGACAACGCCTACTCAACACAAGCGGATGACTGACTGGACTGGGCCATTGCTGTTGGTCAAAACAAACAAGTTGTTATGTAAAACAATGGCAACAGAATGTGGGCAGTTTACATAAAAAAAAAAACAAAATACAGCACGAGCCAAATTTTGAATGAACTTTATATCATTGATCAGATGCAGCAACGGAAACTTGAAGCTAATGCAGTCGAATGTTTTGGCTAAATCGTGCCGAAATACTAACAAAATCAAGCAAGAATGGCAAAAGTTAAATGAAGTTTGGCCACTTCATTAATGAATGAATCAGTTCGTTTACTACCTTTAATCAACAATTAGTTGCGTGCGTGTTCGTCGCCGCTGTCCACTATCCATTCATGGATTTCTGTCGAGTCTATTGCGGAGGCGACCGACCGGTCGATCAAATGCGACGGAGAACACGTCGGCAATTCATTCATCTCTATCGCTCGATTATCGATCGTGTGCAACACCGTGCAACATATGCTAAGTACCTAAGAGTTGTTACTCAAGTCGACACAAATCAAGTTTACGTTGTATATTTTTTTTATACCGCCCTGCAGGAATTTTCTTTTTTTGATGAGAATATGACCAATGATGCATTTATAATTTTTTTTTATTGTTGACAATGTTTACAAAATTTTCATAAAGAACATGTCACACGAAGATGGCATTCATTCATCTTCATCAATGCCATCCAAAGTATTGATGTAATTTTCAATGGCCACCTTGTCTTGCAAGACATATCATTGATGACGACTTACCCTAGTAGAAATATGCCCGAAGCGCCATGGGGAAATGATCGGGTTTCCGTTGGGTAAGCCCTATTAGAGAAAATATGATCATTGCCTTTGCATGCCCTTATCATGCTTACCATACCAGGGTTTACATTATCTAAATAGTCAATGTTTCCGATCATTGCTACATTATTTGTTCCTCATATCGAAATTAGCATCAGGCAATGTTCGAGATTAATGAGAGAAACCCTATTATGCTCGGGCTCAGACAAGGCAATTGTCGGGTAAATATTAAAATGGTGAATTGCCCGATCAATACATGATCATGGCCTGAGGTCAATACATGATCAGGACACTGCGTTACAAGGACATTATGGGCCTCGTCATATCCCGATCATCTCAAATAATGACATGATCACTTCATAACCATAGCCCTACCAAAATTTCTACTAGGGTACGTAGATTGTCCGATTTACCTAGAAGATCATCAGCGAAAATGTAGTGCAGTGTTGTTCTTGCTCTTGCATCAAAATGTCGATCTTGTTTTTGCAAAAAATGTAAGAACCGGGGAACCATAAAGTACCGGATTCGGAACCGGTAACGTTTAGATTTTTGAAACCCGAATCGAACCGTTATAAAAAATGTGTGGAACCGAAATCGGAACCCATATTATTTTTTTTTTGGTTGGAACCGGAATAGGAACCAAAACCGCTATTTTAAAAATCTTGGAACCAGAAACGAAACCGATAATATAAGGGGTTTAAGTCGCTGTAGACACTGCAAAGAACCGAAATCGGAATTGTTGCAATTTTTGAAACCGGAATCGGAACCGTTATAAACCGTGGAAGCAGAAACGGAACAGATCAATCGTTTTGGTTGGAGCATGATGCGGATCCGGAACCGCTATTTTAAAAATCATGGTACCAGAACCGGAACCGATATTCCAATGAATTTTAATCCCTGATCAGAACAAAAACATGAGTTTTGTATTATATTTATTTTTTTTTTTTTTGTAAAACTGATTAGTGATCGATATTTTTGATCTGACATTGAGAAATCATTGCGGAATAATAATTGTCAATTCCCACTGGGCGCTCTTACCATGTTTTGTTCTCTGTTTTTTTATTTATTTAATTTCTGTTTTCTGTCGCAGCTATGTTGTCCGCTGTATCAAATTGTAAGCGTGATTAAATGTATAATGCATCGTCGTTTAATTCAGTGAGTTGCCATATTAAGCGCCCTCGATTCCAAATCAATAAATATTGCCAACATATGGTGTGTGGCGTACGTTGTTTCATTGAATTCCTCTCGATTGCAGAGCCAAGCCAGAATTAGTTTTTAATTTTAAAGTATAAATTGAAACAACACGCAGTCATGCATTCATTCAGTCAATTCGATTCGATTTGTATTGAATTGAGTAAAATTTGTTGATCGCACCCACGCCACGATGCCCGTTTGTCATTGATCGTTTGTTTGTATCTGTAATTAATACGGTGTGCGATCGGCGTGGTTGTGGGAGTTAATGGGCATTTCATTAAAAATTGAAACCGTACCTATGTAGAGAACTTCTTTGGTTGAGTTGCACATTTAGAAAAGTAATAAAACATCTAGCATGTACATATGGGAAAATTAAAATTTATATAATTCCAATGATATTTTTATGATTTCTTCGATTTAATACTAAAATAAAAATCATTAAAGATCTATAAAAAATAAGTCTCCTAAGTGAAACGATGTATATGAGCAAATTCAGAAAACTTTTAACCTTTATGATACCGACATAATGCAATGTATAAAAATGATTTGTAGTTTTATTTTTAATTTTAATTGATTATAGTTACCCAAATAACACATTTCAAAACTTAGTCTGGATCTGAAGATTAACATGTAACTCATATGTATCGGTACGTACAATTGAAACGGTTCTTGGCTAAGAATGGAAATCTATGTAGAAATCTGTATTGAAACTCGAAAGTTCTATTCGAACTTAAAAAAAAAAAATTGAAAATCGTTGTATAGAAAAACTGTATGATGGGACAAGGAATTCTCTACATTTTTCCATTTAAATTTCGCTACGTATCTACTGCCAAACTAACGAAAATATCTAGAATTCGTGACGAAATCTGTAATTTGTTCTTGGGTAAGAATCCTTGAATTAATAAATATCAACCATTTTTTAGTTTATAAGTTGCACTATCGATTTGTTATATGCGGTGAAAGTAAGAAAAACATCAAAAATACCGATGATACGCGCACGTTTTGCGTCGTTCTAACCATCATTATTTCTACGGCTTGAAAGATATCGCTACAATTTTAATACAATCACTAGCTAATATCCGAACACACAAAAAATATATGTCGCATAAGTATGCCATCCCGAGTAAAAATTTAGTTCAGAATGCGATCATTGTCTGATCAGGCCGCCAGATTTCAAATCAGGAAATGAACAAACGTGACGCTATTCGAAATTGTTAACCTGATCAGGTTGCCTGATCAGGCTTCCTGATCTTACCCTTATATAATTCATGATCTTACCCTTTTATATAACCTTATATAATTCAACGTATAAATTTAAATTCTTCTCAAACTGCTTTTTCCAAATTTGAGACCTTTCGAATAAAAAATAGTTTGGTGAACTAAGTTATCTCAATAACTTTTGCAATGACAAAAAGTCAACGTTTTGAGTCTAAATGAGACATTTCAAAATTTTAAAAATGTTGAGAATATGTATTTCTTTTGCGTTTGAGTTTAACATTTATTTATTACAATATTTTAGTATATTAGAATAATTTTGCTACCCAATTTTATTATAAAAGTTTTTTTAATAACATCTCGATCATATTATATTAATACCTACGATATCCAATCAGGGTTTTTCATAAGTGTCTCATCAGGTTTTATTAAATAGACTTTAGAACAGTATTTTTTATGAAGGTTGGATCAGGTTGCCTTACTTGTATTTTAAATTAGGATTACCTTAGTCGACCCAATCAGTATTATTTCAGGTGGCCTTTATAGGGATGCCTTATTTCATTCTGATCAGGAACGGATGCGAAATAAGGCTAACCTTAACCAATTTGCACTCGGGATATCCCATACAACATTTGGACAGAGATGAAGACGAAAATTTCGTCTTCTTTTTAAAGTGTGAATTTTAAGTGTCATGAGGGCTCATTTTATATTTTATTTTTAATAGTCGAGGTAAAAATATAGATTTTAAGATATGACTTTTGAATGTGCCCCTAACACCAACAAAAAAGGACATGGTAGAACTTTCGAATTTTGGCTGGAAATATGTGTGAACGTAAATGTATGCCATTAGTTAATTTAAAAACATAAATCCGCTTCAATATGTCAAAATAATATTTAAGATATGCCATAGCACAACGATCTTAATATGATTTTCCGATGAACTTAAAAATGCTAATCACGACCTCATACTCAGTTTTTTCAGATTGTCTCAAGTTTTTGAGTTATTACGTAATACAAATATATGAAAATTTTCGTGTTTTTCTACATATTTTGGACTTTAACATTTTACAGATTTTAATTATCGATCCAAATTCTTTTGAATTCTGTTAAGTATACTTCAGCCAATAATTTGAAAAAATTACATGAAATTCGGATTAATCTTACCGAAGTTATGACCAGTCAAACACAACAAATATTGATATTAAGGTGTACCTATTATTTAATGCATCACATATTAAGTTTTCCTAATATAATAAAATTATATATTTTATGTGAAACTAGTTCCATAATTCTATGATTGCTCTTATTTTGTTTTTGCAAATAATCCTTTAAGTTTTCAGATTTAATAAAAATTCAAGCTTATGATTTTTGATTTAAAAAATGTCTCTATATTACAAGTCATATACAAAAAGTCTGTATTTGTTGTCTAGTCTAATTTTATTTTATTCGGATTAAACTGTGTTTGACAAATTATGTTATATTTTATCATTCAAAAATAATTCCTCGCCATAATTTAAAGTTACAACAAAATCTATTCCATGATACCATGAAAATTCGGGGAAGAATTGTCTCCGGGATGAATTATATCGGGGAGAAATTGTCTCCAACAAGAATTAACTCAGAGAAAATTTGTCGCAGGGAAGAATTGTCTCCGGGATGAATTATATCGGGGTAGAATTGTCCCTGAAAGATTTATTCCGGTATGAATTGTCAGCGAAAAGAATTTTCCATATCACATTAATCAAAAGATTGGCGAATCAATTTAATCAAGATTCTGATTAATCAAAATTAATCAGTATTTTGAATTTGATATTTGCCAATTACAAATTTGTTTATAAAATATTCAATAAATGATAATGAATAAAACTAAATATCGTCGTGTTTATCATATCGACGTACTGCATGTGATGACAAAATGTATTATATATATTTAACCGATTATGTGTTTGTGACACAAACCCCCGAAAATCACATAAAATAAGCAATAAACAAAACCAAAAAAGGAATATTACCAAATTACGTCGAAAACAAAAAAAAAATACCGTTTTGATAATAAATAAAACTGTGCAGTAAATAAACTTTTGTTTTTACGAGTTTAATTTGAGCTTAATGTTGCCGAAAATACTGCTCAAATATTACAAATATGGTTTGATGTTATTTAATGTCACTTTTAAAAGTTGTGAAATTAAAATCGAAGTTATTTAATATTTCACCAAAGCAAAACAAAATATTCTACTGATTTATTTTTTCCTTTTCGTAACATGTTTTATTAAAAATTCCAAGTATTTTTTTAAAATAGAACAAAATCTTTATTGGGATTTTATAATTTGCATCTTATAAACTTAAAAAAAATCTATTTAAAAAAAAAATAGCGCATAAGAATTTAAACTAACCTAAAACAAAACTCTCTGTTTATTTGATGCAATCCAATCATCGCATGAAATTTTTATTTTTCTGCATATGATCACGATTGACTTGTTTGAATACGCGCTGTTTACCATTGTCCTTGTTCATCTCCTTGTAGTAGCCGAAACCACCACCGCCAACGCGCTTCTCCGGACGTTGACGCCGTACACCGACCTTCAGATCGACTACTGGCGGCACCAGGAAGCCGAAGCTCTTTGCCACCGCCTGCAGATCCAGCGTGTTCACATCGAATATCGTCTTCAGCTGATGCGAGTCATAGGCGCGCACATATGCCTTGAAACCCTCCTTCGCCGACTGACTGAGGAAGTAGTTCTTCGAAATTAATTTCTCCAGCTGCAGTGCAAATAAACCAAAATAAAGGTAACGAATTATTAATAATTATCAATCAGTTTTATTTGCATATCCAATTGCAAAGTGTGAAGTCATAAATATGATATTCTCTGAATTAATAACAACTACAACAAATGAGCAGCAAATGCATAGGCAAAAGTGACTGACTGACGGACTGCCAAGTAAAATGTTGTTTGTTTGCAAAATAAACTAAATATCTTCGGTGCTACATGGGCCCTTTGTGTAATGTTGCTTGTTTGGTCAGGAGGTTGTTTTTTTTTTTTGTTTTTGCATATTTTAACCAGTTATAATGCAGTGATGCAATCCTTATATGTGTCTAACGATCTTTGAAATGCAAACTATTTAGAATTCACACTCTAAATAGCAACATGACTAAGTTGGATGCCTAAGAAAAAATGTCATCTTCTGATATACTTGATGATATATGCGCTTTTATCGCAAATAAATGCAAATTATTAAATATTTAATAATATTATTTGTAAATCATCATAACGCCGTTGTAGAACTAAAAGTCACCAACTACATTTTTATGAAAATCTGAAATTTCAACTTTGTTTGTAATTATTACAGAAAGTAATTTATACATTTTTTAAGTGAAAATATCAATTAATAGATTCACATTTTCTTAATTTTTGGTATTAATATAGAGCTCATCTATCAGAAATTGAAAGATATATGAAGAATTTTGTAAATGTATAATTGGCATTTTGAAAATGTAGTTGGTGTCTTTTAGTTCTACAACGACGATATATATATTTAACGATTAGTTTTTATTTTTACTGTATTAAAAATGTTTTTTTAATCGTGAGAGAAAATGCTAATTAATAGTCTGTGTTAATATTAGTAAAGTTGATGTCAAATAATACAATTTTTACTTAAAGATTCCAGGATTTCAGTATCCTTGATTAAATTATATTTTTATTGGAGTACTCCTTAAATGTATGGCGTGGTCAGGATTTAAATTGCTCGAGCAATTGCAAAACTCTCGGTCTTTGCTTTGTCAATACTACTTGAATTTTAAAACTCTGACTCCTTAATTTTCGATTCCAAAGCTCTCGCCCTTTGCTCTATAATGCTGCCCGATTACAAAACTCTAGCTCTTTGCTTTATAAATGCAGCCCTATTAGAAAATTCTCGCTCTTTGCTTTATAAATGCTGCCCGATTACAAAACTCACGCTCTTTGCTTTATAAATGCCGCCCTATTAGAAAACTCTCGCTCTTTGCTTTATAAATGTTGCCCGCTTACAAAACTCTCGCTCTTTGCTTTAAAACTGATACAAATACTTTTCGAATGCTGTCGCAATTCAAATATTTTCCTTCGAAGTAACTTTAAAAACAATAGGCAAACTGATGACTGACTCCAAAAGAGCATAGGAATCATTTTTACAAATCACCAAGAGCGAATAATATAAATATTGAGAAGCATTTCAAAATCAAGCAGGCAAAGTATTTGAAGTATGTATGCATTTCAAATGCAAGGAGTGAAAGTATTTAAAATCCTAAAGCATCTCTCAAATAAAATACATAATTTTGATTTCTTTCAAAGTATTCCTTCGAAGTAAATTACAAATGTTGCTGCCTTTGAAAGCATCGCTCTCATAATATTTTCAAGCTCTTGCTTCCGCTCGACATCAAAGTATGTGCTTTGATTTCATTGCTTTCGCACCCTGTGATTCTTGGCAATTCCAAAACTCTCGCTCATTGCTTTTCAAAAACTTGCACTTTTTGCTTTTTGAATGCTGTGTACATTGAAATATTTTTGCTTTAAAGTAACTGTGAAAGTAATAGGCAAGAAAGAGGCACTTGTGGCCGACGAGAGCAAAATGATAAGTAACTCCGAAAGCATTTTAGAAAATTTGAAAGATTCGATTTTTGCGGTTTGCTAAATTGCTATATTGTGTAACATTTTAAAAGAAGGACAGGCAAGATATTGGCAGCATGCAAAGAGTTTAAGTATTTAAAATCTTAAAGCATTGCTCAAAGTATTCCTCGGATGTTTCCTTTCAAAGCATCGCTCAGTAATATTTTCAAACTCTTGCTTCCGCTCGACAGCAAAGCAATAAAGTGAGAGTTTGTGCTTCTTCTGCTTTCAAATCCTGCTAAAGACCAAAGCAATTTTGTAACAAAAAGTTATGCATAAAAAAGTATTATACAGGGTGTTTTGTTCATTCACTTCAGTAATGACTCAAAAAATAAGAAAAATATCTAATTTAGCATCCAGTTTAAAAAACAGGGTGTTTACGAAATGCATATTACTGACATAATCTAGTCAAGAAAAATTGATATAAAATATAATTTATTGATAAATCATGTATCATTCCAATTTTGGAAAATGCAACTCTATGTGATACGGTGTATCTCACAGAAGATAACGTGTAACACGGACATTATAATGTTTGTCAAAAAACTAAATTTAGCTAGGTTACTAAATTCTACTCATTATTATAATTGAAAGAGTTAAAACGACATGTTTTTCATTATTGGTATTTTATCTGTTTCATAAACTGGAATTTGAATCTAGCTGTACTTTTTTTTAGTATTTTCAAATTATTAAGAGATAAAAACACAAACCTGTAGCTGAATATCAGCAATCTTGTTCCACGAAAACTCGAATTCGTTCAGCGGCACCTTTGCCGCCTTCAAATAACGCAAAAATCCAAGTTCCTCTGGACGCAAAATCAGCAGAGCATGACCAGAGCTGCCGGTGCCGCGTGCAGTACGACCCACACGATGAATATATTCCTAGAATAAATTACATAAAGAAATAAATATTACAAAGAACTTTACAAAATGTGATTGCAAACAAACCTTGGGATCATCTGGAGGATCAAATTGCACAATCCAATCAACCTGCGGAATGTCCAAGCCACGCGCTGCCACATCTGTGCACAGCAAAATACCCTGCTCGGCATTGCAGAATTGAAAGAAGGTTGTGGTGCGCTTTGTTTGTTTTTGCTTGCCCTACACAGAATTCGAAATTGCATAAAATTCCAAGAAAAGTAACTTAAAACAACTTACATGAATGCAAGTCACAGGCAAATCAATATAATTGAGCAGCTCATGATGATATTTCACCGACATGCAGGATGAGAAGAACACCATCACCTTCTTCTTGCGATTCTTCTTCAGGAAAGTGAACAACACCAAGAGACGCTTCTCCGACGGGCACACAACATAGCCCTGCTCCAGTCCGCTGACGGTGGCAGTGTCATTGTTGTCATCGACTCCCACATAAATAGGTTCTTTTTTCAGCGCAAGCTTCGAGAGTGCATCGATTTTGTCCGTTTGCGTGGCTGAGAACAACATTGTCTGACGACGTTCTAAAAAAAAGTATTCGCAATTTAGCAAAATATATAAAAACAATCGAAACACAATAAACTACGCACTTGGCAGCAAATTTACAATCTGCTTGAGTTCCTCCTCGAAACCAATTTCCAAAATACGATCGACCTCATCCAGTATCAGACACTGCAAATTCTTGTACAGAAAATCTGGCGAGTTTTGCAAGTGATCGAGCAGCCGACCTGGCGTCGCCACCAAAATGTTGACACCCTTGCCCAGCTTATCGCTCTCGACCTGCCGATTCGAGCCGCCCATGACCAGACCATAGGTATGATGATGATGCGCCATCAGCTCCTTCAGAACGCCGAACGTCTGCATGGACAATTCGCGTGTGGGTGAAATAATAATGACGCCAGTGCCGTTGCGTGGCATAAAACGCAACTTGTAGATCAGCTCGATGGCGGGTATCAGAAAGGCTAACGTTTTGCCGGATCCAGTTTGTGCGGCGCCGACCAAATCGCGCCCCTGCAGTAGTGGCGGCAATGATTTGGCTTGAATTTCGGTCATATCGGTGAATCCCATTTCGGCGATGGCCTTCAGCGTAAAGTCCGACACAATGCCCTCGAGTGCAGCAAATGAACGATTGTTGGGATCGAGTTTCGCGAGTGCAGCTTCAATGTTGGCCGGATCTACATGGCCATTTGTTGTGTTGTCAGCGTTCTCCGCAGACTGTGATTGATTTTTATTCTTCTTTTTATCCTCGAAAGGATTCTTTTTGATGGCGACCACTGGTTTGGCAGGTGGCGCATCCTCTTCATCGCTCAGTTCGTCGCTGTCGCCTTCTTCTGCCGAATCATCTGCAAAGTATTTAAATTATTTTAAAGGCATTTTGAAATGCAGACTTAACTAAGCTTCGAGTTATTGCTTTCAGTGATTTTTTAATTTCATTATGTTGGACACCGCAACATTAACGCGTTGCTGTCCCCAACTCAAATTCGCCTTTGACTCATCATTAAAAAACTATTAAATAAATCGAAAAAATGCTCACCTTCTTCGCTGGCTTGCTCTTCTTCTTCATCATCTGATTCAGAATCTGAGTTAACAACCTGCAATTGTGGTGGCGGTTTTTTGTTTTTCTGTTTCTGGATTTTATTTTGCGCCACAGGTGCCTCTTGGAAATCGTCCGATAGATCATCTGCAAAGATATTAGAGTTAATATGAACATAAAAACCTTATATTCCTTTTAATTACCATCATCCTCTTCCATGGCCACAGCACGTTGCTTTTGTTTTTGTGGTGGCTGTTGCTGCTTCTTCTGCGGCTGCTGCAGTGGGCCCTTTTTCGCGGCGAGTTCCTTCTTCATCTTCTCGCGCTTTTTAATCTTCTTCATCAGTAATTTCTCACGTATCGACATTTTTACAAACTTTTAGAACAGAAAACTATGTGGTTTTATTATAAATGAAAATTATTTCAAATGCGACGCGTTGCTCATTGCCCACACGTGTTTCACATACCAACTGTCAAAAGTAAACTTCGACTATTTCGAATCTTCGAAAAACCAGTGATGGCTTTTTTGAGTACCCAATACTTTAAATTCGAAATTTATTCGTTTATCGATAACTAATACTTGTTTTCAAATTAATTTGAAACTAATAATTGGAATTTTTTATATTTAAGCCTGAAAATTAAATTCAAAATATATTTAAGTTTTTTTTATAAAAAAATGTATAGAACTGCATTACCACCACCTCGAAAAAATTCGAAAAATTGACATTAGATAAAGATAGATAAAGCAAGGAACAAAGCATCGAACAACAAAATTAAAATTGATACCTTAAACAGGAATAAAAGCCTCATTAAACCAGAACCAAAACCCCACACTCTTAAAAATAAAATACTTTTTATAAAACCCTATTTTCCACAATTAAAAAAAGACATGCATGAATAGACGGATGCGGCCAATTAAAATATCCGTTACATGAAGCTCTCAATCTCGTCTAAGGTAGTCATTTTTAAAATGTATTGATCTTTGACCTTTGAAATACACTTGAAAATCAAGTTTTTCATTTTATTTTTGGGAGGTTCCAGTTCCAGGGAAGAGAGCCACAGAATTTGATTAAACCTAAATTTTATATTTAAAGGGGCGTGGTATTTTTTCCTGTTTCGTGAGGTGGTCGGTAATGCAGTTCAGGCAAGAAAGTGTTTAATTCAAAATGAATAGTTATTTTTATATTGTATTGACCTTTGAAATACACTTGAAAATCCAGTTTTCGTTTTTAATTTTTGGGTGGTTCCAGTTCCAGGGAAGAGAGCCACCGAATTTGATTAAACTTAAATTTTATATTTAAAGGGGCGTGGCAATTTTTTTTCGGTTTAGTGAGGTGGCCGGTAAATGCAGTTCAGGCAAAAAAATGGATAATTCAAAATGAATATAGTGATTTTTAATACATTTTTTTAAACTAGCTAAAGTCTGAATCACACTATTGAATAAACAATCAAGTTTTGAGTCAATTTTCAAATAATATTAATATCAATAGTGTGATTGTCCAATTTGGGTATGGAAAATTATGCAATCGATTTACGATTGATATTTAAATTGTTTTGAAAATTTATTAAACATTTTATTGTTTATACAATCGTGTGATTCAGGCATAACTTTGAAAAACAACGACTTCTTCAATAGAAAGGTAAGGTACATTGGTTGATTTTGAAAAAAAATCTACGACAATATTTAAAAACATTATTAGTTATAATAATGGTTTTAAATATAGTTAAAACTATATCGTCGGAGATGCAGAATTATCGCTTATCTACAATTTAAAATACCGTTTACTAAAGGAATTTTACCAAAGATTAAAAAAATGTTTTTCAATTCTGCGCATAGCATTTATCTAAATTACCTCATTAACAAAGACAAAATTATGCGTAATGTTCCCATGTAGTTGAGCGGTTTTGCAGTATCGTCGACGATATGCAATTGTGTTTTGCACCCTGTATTTGAAGTGAAAAACGGAACGGTTGCCGTCGTTACTATTGTCCTGATTATTTAGATAACGCTTATACGGCAATTGACGTCTGCGTGGATTTGATTTTACGCCTCGAGACATACTTTTTTTATAATTTATTTATTTAGTTAACAAACATCAAACAAGAAATCGTTAATAGTATTTAAATTTTTGAGGTAAGCCGTATTTTATAAATGTTATAAGCGTTGCCACCTCGATTAATCAGAATCCTGATTAATTGATTAATCGGAATTTCGATTAATTAAAAATGAAACAATTTGTTAAATTTCTGATTATTTGATTAATCTATGCTTTGAGTAATATTTCCTGAATAAATAATGAATCAGTAAATGATTAATCAAACAGTTTCTTTAACTGCACAGCCCTATTTTATGAAAAACAAATGTTGTTATAAAATAAAAGTGCAGTGAATTTTTTTTCCTGGCACAGAAATTAAAATTTAGCCCCACCAAAGCCTGTCTAAAAAGTAGATAGTTTCGTAACCAATTTTGGCTCTTACAGTCACAGTATAACCCTATAGCTCCCATTCTCTGGTTATAACTAGAGATGGGCGCGTGCTTGTTTTTGATGGCACGGGCACGCCGATAGGTGACACGCACGAGCACGAGCCCGGCGAGTAAATTTACAGGCACGCACGAGAAGCACGATAAAACACGGGATTTTAAAAGACACGAAGAAACACGGAAAAACACGACAATACATGAAAAAAGCACGCGAAAAACATGAAAAAGCAAGTGAAACTTGAAAAATAATACCGGAACCGTTTAGATTTTTGAAACCAGAATCGTTATTAAAAATGTGTTGAACCGGAACTGGAATCGGAACATATATATTTTTTCTGGTTGGAATCGGTACCGCTATATATAGGAACCGGAACAGATATATAGCAGGCATCTGAACCGTTAAAAAATGTATGGAACCGGACTCGAAACACATTTAATTTGAAACTGGAACCACAATTTTAAAAATCTTGGAACCCGAACCGGAACCGATATTCCAATAGGTTTTAGTCCCTGTAATAAATAATTCTAAAATTAAGTTTTATTAAATCCATAAGTAAAACTAAAACAACAGATTTTTAAGAGAAGGTTAAAATACCAAGTGTTTTTTAAATTGGGGTAGAAACTATGAAAAAAAAATGTTAATGGGCGCGTGCCTGATTTTGGAGGCACGGACACGCACGGGCACGACAGCAACTTGCACGCACTGAGATTTGCACGCACCAACTCAGATTTTCGGGCGTGACACGAAAAAAGCACGGCACGCGCCCATCTCTAGTTAAAACTATACAGAAAATGGTCAGAAATTAGTATATTGTTACTTGGTTAATGACGCAGATGTTTATTAAATATAAATAATGATTATTCAATTTATCATAATTTGATTAATCAAACTGTCAGGGTCCAATATGAGTTTCCTTAACAAATTATATTGCACCGCCTCTGCAAGACCAGAACTGAGTATGTTTGTTTTTTTATTTCTTCTTTGTGTGGCTCATTTTATCCTAATCTTTACTGGTCTAAGCGTTCGGATATAATATCCTAAGGGTAATAGTAAAATATTAAAAAGTATTTTTTTTATTTTGTTTTATATTTTGATTTATTTATTAATTTTCATCAGTTGATCGATCATTCATTTATGGACAACAAAATGAAAATATAAGAACAACAATTACTAAATTAAAATTACTATAATATTATTAATTATAAAGTACATACATGATAGCATAAAGTTGTGGATTTACAAATAAATGTGTAAATTGTTAATGTATTATAGAACATTTGATTTACTTACTAAATTCAATATGCATTAAACTAACTATACAAATACATAAGAAAAGACAAAAATTAAAAAAAAATAAAATAAAAACAATACAAAATAATATAAAGGCAAACTAATTTCGTTAACTATGTAGAGCTTAAAAATGAAAAAACAATGAGTAAAAAGTTAGCGTTTTATATTAGAATGGACAAACATTTCAACTGTTTACCACAAATATTACAAACTTACAACTAAATTTAGTTATATTAAGGCTACTTTAGTTTTGTTATTAGCATTAAATTTAAACAATTAATAAATATTGCATTTTATTTCCACATACTTTGTAAAGGTTTCAGTTTATGTTTTTTTTTATAATAATTATTGTATAATAATTTGTTCTTAAAAAGGCATTATTTTTTATATATTTATATTTCTATATAAATATTTTGATGACAACAAAAATACTTTTCTCAGTTGGGCACAATGTATGGTGTTGGTAGTGGGTGCCGCGCAAATGATGGCTGCAGACAAGGCGGGCGTATGTATTTGTCTGTCTGCCTGTCACCAGAAAGGCTTATAAGACCAGCTTATATGGCTAGCATAATTATTTTGTATTTGTTTTATTTCAATTGAATTGATTTGAAGTTACATTAAATGTAGCTTTATTTTATTTAGAAAGGCAAACCTTTATATAGTATAGAGTCGAGTTTAGTATATTCATCATATGCTTGATAGTTCGTACATTTGAGCTTTTATTACTGCTCATTAATTTTTGTTATATGTTGTTATTTATTACAATTTCTATCCAGCCTGCTGAAATAGATTAGTTTTTTTCTTTGTTTTTTTTCGACAAATTTCAATTTAATTGTACGCAAATGTCCACAAATATATTTATTTGATAAATTGTAAATTCGTTATACATTCTTTTTATTTGATTTTTGTTTAATTGAGCATGCGAATTATAGTTGTAAGTAGAAGTACTAGTAGTAGTAGTAGATGAAGCAATGATAAAGCACCAATAATTGTAGTTTTAATGATTGTTTTTTGTAAATCATAAGCAATATAAGTTTAAAATAAATGTGTGTGTGTTTTTAGCAGAATTGTTAAAGCGAGTATTTCGAAAAATATCAAATTGACTTCTTGACTTCCGCGCATATATACTGAATTCATTAACATCATTTCATTTATTTTGTAACGTTTTGAATATTTCTAATGATGAATTATAAAAAAAATGTAACAATTCTAAAAATTGAAACTTATATTTAATTCATAATTCATCAATATTTTTAATTTCATCATTAATACGATGAGTTTATTTTAACACTGATTTTATTTATCAATACTATGCATTAGTTCATTAATATGATGAAATTTTTAACACTGATAAAATTTGGACTGTGTGTTACATTTTTGGAAAACCTGCATATGGAACCGTATGAATTCCAAAATTGTAATATTGAAAAACAGTTACTGGTTTAAACAAACTATTTTTCAATATTATGAATTAATTCATTAATATGATGATTTTTTCTTAACACTGATGAAATGTGTTACATTTTTGTAAATCCTACATATGAAACCATTTTAATGAAAAATCATAATATAAAAAACATTTTCTTGTTTATTCAAACTATTCATCAATATTATGAATTCAGTAATTAATATGATGTGTTACATTTTTGTATAACAATCATATAGAACCGCATTAATGTAAAAATCTAGTAAGATATACAGTTTCATGTTTATACAAACTATTCATCAATATTATAAATTCATTCACTAATATGATGAATTTTTCTTAACACTGATGAAATTTTGTCTGTTGTACATTTTTTAAAACATGCAATGGATTCATATTAATGAAAATATCATAATATAGAACAACATTTTTTATTTTATTCAAACTATTCATCAATACTATGAATTAGTTCATTAATATGACAACACTGATGAAATTGTATGTGTTATATTTTTGTAAATCCTGCATATTAAACCATATTAATGAAAAATTATAACTATTCATCAATATTATGAATTCGGTAATTAACATGATGAACTTTTTGTAACACTAATGAAATTTTGTCTTTGTTACATTTTTGTAAAACCAGCATATGGAACCGTATTAATGAAAAAAATCTATTATTGATAAACAGATTCTTGTTTATACAAACTATTCATCAATATTATGAATTCGTTCATTAATATGATGAATTTTTCTTAACATTGTTGAAATTTTATGTGTGTTACATTTTTTTAAAACATGCAATGGAATCATATTAATGAAAATATCATAATATAGAACAACATTTTCTTGTTTATTCAAACTATTCATGAATACTATGAAATAGTTCATTAATATGACGAATTATAACTAACACTGATAAAATTTGATGATAAAATTTTTTAATTTTTGAAAACCTGAATATGGAAACGTATTAATCAAATATCATAATATTGAAAAACAGTTTTTTTTGTTGAAACAAACTATTTTTCAATATTATGAATGAAATCATACTTAAATTCAGCTTCCAACTTTTAGCAAGAGTTTTACAAGTCAATATTCAATTTTAAAATTTCTTTAAAAACTATAATCTTTAACAATTCTACTGCTTTCCGACCTGTTTAAGTCATCGTCATTATAATATTTGTTGCATTTTGTAACCAATTTTTATATGAGTCTTTATAATATTTAGTTCAGTTCATTTCATACAAATAATATTTATTATGTGTATTATGTATTTAGCAATGTAAGCCCCAAAATAGTGTTACAATTCAACGTGGGTGTTTCTATTTTTTTTTTTTTTTGGCAAACAAATTAAACTACATTTCTTAAGTTTACCTAGTTATCAAATATGCATTAAACCTAAAGTAATAATTTCTATGCAAACATGTGCTACTTCATTTTTGCAACATTTCTTGTGTCCTACTTCGACTATGTTTGCACAACATTACAACGGCGGTGGGTGTAGTTTAATATAGTTATTCCATTAATTTGCCATATCATTTGCCAAATCAACGGATATTTTAATTTCAAACATTTCATCGGTAGATTTATGTTGAAGAGTTTTCAGTTTTTGTTAGCTTAACTTTTGTGACACATTTTATAGATGTATTTTCGCATATGATATGACTTCGCGTAGTTCGCTTAGGACTTTCGTAAAAAAAAAAATAATAAAACATTTGACTATTTTGTTTCCCTTGATGCTACTTGGCTGACGCGCTCGTCTACACATAAACCGGCGCTTGATCATCCATCATATCCGGATTAAGTTTGTCATCGAAAAATCGACGAAATGTAAACTCAAAGAAACCGTGACAGAATGGCTTGTCCGCATCATTCAAATCATCGCCACTCAAATTGGATTCATTCGAACGCAACTTATCCGGATCGATGGGATCGAAATTTGAAGTATCCGTTGGATGTTCAATCTTTGGAATAAATGGCGCAATCTGTTTACGCATATCGGCAAAGTCAACGCCATTGAAGAAGTCATGCGCTTTCACCTCGTCTGCTTTCTTGCCCAGTCGTTTGTCCGATGATGAGCATAGGCGACAAATTAAATCTGTGGCTTCCCGCGTCAATTTCGCTTGCGGTGGGATGTGTAATGTTTTCTCCCAGTTAATAACCTGCGGCAAAAAAAGAAATTGCAACAACCCACATAAGATACCAAAATAGTACCTTCTGTTGTGTTTCCACGGGTGTATTTGCTAGGAATGGCGGTTGTCCAACCAACATCTCATAGAGTATAACACCGACGCTCCACCAATCGCACAATTGCGTATAACCGCTACGTTCTAGCACTTCAGGAGCGATATAGTTCGGAGTGCCGACCAGAGAATGTGCCAAAACTCTTTGATGATCGCGCATTCTTCGTCTGCATTTGAAAATAACACAGACAGTGTGGGCAAAATGAAAGACACAAACTATTATAAACATTTACCTTTCCAACACGGTTGGTTTTGTGCCATTCTCGTTAAACTCTTCCCACGGTTCCATTGAATCCTGCCTGGAATGGTTACCTGCATAGTTTGTGATTGTAATGCATTTGCATGTGCAACGTTTGAACAGAAAAACTCACCATTTTCTTGATAGTATTTTGAATTGTGTGTCCACCGGAAACCGGTGCAGAGTCCAAAGTCAGTAAGCTTTATGTGGCCGTCTCTATCGATGAGTATATTGTCGGGTTTGATGTCCCTAATGTTGAACAAAATAATGAAATTAACCAACATTTGGTGAGGGCAGACAATTGACGTAAACTTACCTATGAATAAAGCCCATTTTGTGAACACTTTCAACAGCACAGGTTAGTTCTGCAATATAAAATCTGGCCAGAGGTTCTTCGAATATTCCTTTTTTGATCAAGAGCGACATGAGGTCGCCGCCTGAATAGAATAATTGCAAAAAATATAAGTTCATGTTTGATTTAGAATGCAAAAGAAACAGAAATTGTCAATTTCAATTCATAATTTCTGAATTCCAAATGGAAAGTTAATTTAAAAGATCTATTATGAAAATAAAATGGAGATTCCGTATTACTATTTATGTATTTTGAATTTCAAATGCAATTTTTGAATTATAATTGATATCTTTAGAATTTTAAATGGAATTTGCGAAATACAATTGATTTCTTTTGCATTTCAAATGGAATTTCAGAATTACAATGTATGTGTTTTGAATATCAAATTGATTTTCTGAATTGTAATTGATGTTTTTTGAATTTCAAATTGAATTTCTGAATTACAATGGATGTCTTTTGAATTTGAAATGGAATTTCTGATTTTAATTGATGTCTTTTGAATTTAAAAGAGAATTTCTGAATTGCAATGAATGTCTTTTGAATTTGAAATGGAATTTCTGATTTTAATTGATGCTTATTGAATTTAAAATAGAATTTCTGATTTACAATTGATTTGTTTTGAATTTCAACTTTCAACTCTTAATTATAAATGATGTGTTTTCTATTTCAAATTGAATTTCTGAATTACAATTGATGTTTTTTGAATATAAATTATACATATATGTCTGAATTACACTTCGAAATAGTGTAATCTTTTAATAGCCACGATTAAGCAGTCCATTTAATTCAAGAAAATATTACATCTTTTCTAGACTAGCGCGAATAATAAATTTAAACCTATTGTCTGACAGTGTCGGTTCTTGCTCGTCCATAGTAAAAAAAAATAGTAAAAATTTTCAAACTGTACCTGGTATATAATCCATCACAAAGTATAAATTGTCCTTATCCTGAAAACTATAGTACAGTTTAACAACCCAATTATTATCGGCTTCCGCCAGAATATCACGTTCCGCTTTCACATGCGCCACCTGATTGCGCTTCAGCACGTCGGCCTTGCGCAGCGTTTTCATTGCATACAGATGATTGGTGGTGTCAATCTTGCGCACCAGTGTCACCTCGCCGAAGGCACCCACGCCGATGTGTTTGATCTGCATAAACATACTTTTGTCCATTTTCGCACGCTTCAACCGTATGTAGTTGCTCTCCTTTTGGTTCAGCATCTTGCGCATCTCCACCTGCGTCTGCGACGTCAGACCGATCTTTAGCATTTCCTTCTCAAGTTGATTCTTGCGGAACGTACGCTGCTTGTGTGACTTGAGCACGTTCTCGATGTGCTGCTCCATGTAGAATTTAAACGCCTGCGGCGAGTACTGACGAATGCGACACTCTTTGCGCTCCTCCTCTTTCTCCTTGGACACTTTGCGACGCTCGGGAATGGGCGACTGGTGTTGTATCTTTTTGTGATTGTCACCTTTGCCGGACGCACTGCCAGCAGCAGATGGCGTGCTGGACGCTGAGGCAGCAGCAGCTGAGTTGGTGTTATTTGTGCTGCTATGCTTCGAGGGCGGAATCGGCGGTGTGCTGGCCAAATTGCTGTTGGAAATTTGACTGTTGTTGTTGAGCGAATTTAAATTCAGCTGTGTGTTGTTTGTGGCGCCATTTGGTTTGGCATCGTAATTGTTATTGCTTTCATTTTGTTGCGTCGGCGTAATGGCGGCCGTTCGCGCGCTTTGATATGGTGGCGGCGGCGGCAATTGGCGACTGTTGACTAGCGCCTGCATCTGTTGTTGCTGCTGCTGTTGTTGTTGCTGTTGTTTTTGTTGTGCAGCCACGGCGGCGGCCGCTGCCTGCAATTGTGCCTGTAGCTGTTGTTGCAACTGTTGCTGCTGTGCCGCAAGCGCCGCTGCAAATGCGTCCTGTTGCTGCTGCTGATGTTGTTGCTGGTGATGCGCCGCTTTGGCCTGCATGCTCTTCGCATAAGATGGCGGCTCCACACAGAGTGGTTTACTAACCACGCTGCCATTCAAGGCATTTGCTATTAGCGGCGGCGTTGTAGGAGTTTGTGGCAACGCCGGCGGTGGCGGCTTCACATTTGCTGTAGTCAGAACCACGCCCACGTGCATTGGTGACTGTTGCTGCTGCTGTTGTTGTTGCTGCTGCTGCACAACCGCTGATTTTTGTGGATACGAGGGCGGTGCAGGCAATATATGCACCGGCGAGTTGCAAGCAGAGGCGGTGACAGGTGATTGCGGCGCCACGGCTGTTTGCAGCACCGGCTTTTGCACCTGCGTCGACTTGACGCTCTGCATGATGATCGGCTGCTGCGTGCGCGTCTGATATGTGCCACGCGGCTGCGGACGTGCCAGTGGTGGCGGCGGTGCCTGCATAGGCAGTATTGCACTGTTCGTTATGGTGATGGGACTGGGCGAGCCGGCCGAGGTGGCCGAATAGATGCCGCTACTAGGCGACTTGCGGTAGTCTGATTGCGACTGCGTCGGTGATTGGCGCGACTGCAGCGAAGCGTTGTAACTGGGCGGCGGCGCAGACGACTGCACTACCACCGTGTTGATAGGATACGGTGGCGGTGGTTCGCCGGCGGTGCTGCCCGATTGATAGAGACTCAGGGCCTGCATGTGTTGCGACAATTGTTGCTGAGCCTTGATGCCATTCTGCGCGATGACTGGCGAAGTGCCACGCGTCGGATTGCTGCCAATTGGCACCTGACGTGTGGTGGCCGGCGAACGTCGCTTGTAGATCTGATTGGTCGATGGTGGCGGCGGTGGTGTGGCGGATGTGACTGAGATAGGGTTGCGCGGCGGTGGTGCCGGCGGTCCGACGTCGCTGAAATTCGATGGCGACGGCGAGTACGGACCGGTGCTCGCGCGACTGGTGCACGTGACTTGTTGATGCGAATGCGGACTGTCGGAGCGTGAACTGCCCGCGCCGGAGTCCAGTGCCGGACTGCAGCGCAAATAATTGTGCGGTAATTCGCGTTCTATGCTGGGCTTGCGATTGAGTTTTTGTGGGATGAGGGCGGACATGACCTTCGGCACGTGTCCGTTCATTTGGGCGGATGTGGGTGGCACGGATGGTGATGGCGATGCCGATGGTGGTGGATCCATCGGCGGAATTTGATGATGATAGTCGGGTGCATCAGAGCGTCCGTTGATAGCGTTGTACCGCAAAGGTGCGTAATTCTGAAAAAATTATAATAATATTTTTATTATAATATTTTTTATTATAATTTGTGTTTAAAAAATAAATAAATACATTTAATATATATTTAATAAATTAATAAATAGAGAAATAAATATAAAAATGGGCACTTTCAGATATCAATAGAAAATCGATCTTTGTTATTCGATTTTTTTAAAATAGTAGTCGGCTTTTGACATAAATTTATATGAAATATTTGTCAAAAAGCCAACTATTTGTTTAAGCTGTACATTATATTTTGATTATTGGTAACGCTGATTGTTTTCCAAAACAAATGATTAACATTATTTTGAAATTCAATTTTTTATATTGAGAAAACTATAAAATTTAAAGATTTCAATAAATTACTCTATTACTCTACTCAACAAAACGAGAAAAATATTCCCATGGACATAACATACATCAATTCTATATAATTCGCGGTTGCTGTATTTTTAGCTCAAAATTGCGATTTCAAATTTCTCAAAAACGATGCAATCAAGGTCAGCATCAGCGAATTATATAGAATAGATGTGTGAAATGTCCAAAGGAAAAATCGATTAATCGCAAAACTCTAGCATACAAAATTTAAATAGAAACATCAATATAAAATCAATAATAATATATTTTATTTGAAAAAGTTCAAAAACATTTATTTTACATACAATATATTTAACCTAATATACCGACCTCTCAGACGCAGGGTTTAAAATAGATATTTTCGCAAAGAACACTTAAAAATATTAAGATGAAAAAAGGCGATTAAATTCTTCACGTCGCGTCGTCATTCCAATACAAGAGTTAACAAAAAAAAAAAAAACAAAAAAAAAATTAACTGAAAACAAAAGTATTCCGATCGCAGATGTTCTGTAACTCTACGAATTTCGTTTTGAGTGTTCATTCGTTCGCTCGCGGTGCCACTGAATTACGCAGAGCTCAAGCGAGACGGCGACGACGAATGACGAACACAATGAATGATCCTTGAAAATTATAAAAAAAAAATAAAAAATAAACAAATTCGAAACCAACAGGATGGATACATTCTTGTAGTGACAGGCGCATCTTGGCTTGCAAGGGACCTTATGAATGATAAAATAAAGAATACAAAAAAAAAAAAAAACTGCACACAAACAAGTTTTTGAAGCTAAGGTAGGCAGGCACTAGTGTAAGTTTTAAATCGATTTGGTTTGGTGGCTGCTATGCTATTTTTATTATTACAAAAAAACATCTTTTTAATCACCGAATTAAATTCTAGAATATTTTTAAATTTTATATTTAATTATACATTATACTTAATTAAAAATAAATTCATCAAATATTTATAATATATGAATAGAATTCAAATTTTTTAAATATTTTAAAATTTAGTTTCGTGTTTTTCAGACTTGAAAGGAGATTAGAAGGGTTTCGACTTTCTACTTGGTAGAGTTCAAAATTAATCTATATTGCATCTTATTTGAAACAGATTTGGAGCTAAAAATGAAATAATGAAAAACTATGTTTCGTCTAAATTAGAAATACAACAAGAACTGTTTTAACAAAGTACAAAGTGCATTTATGTCAAATGAAGTGTAAATAAAATTAAACGCAATAGTGCTCTTAGATATATTGGACACTTTCTTAGAATAGACAAATTCAAACTAATCTAATTGCTGATTAAAGTCAAGGACGGGTCAATTAATAGCGCGAAGAAATTATTCACTTAAATTTACATGTTATTCATTCGGCAAACGCTTTATGTAATAGACATTCACGAACTAATTGGATTAGAACAAAACAAACAAGAAAGCGTAGCAACATCAAGACATAAAAAATAATTGACTAGATTTAATTAACTGACAATTGATGAGTAGGTTGGTAGTATTAGCATGAAAGATATTACCGCAGTAGGCGTAATAGGTTCGGTGGCTTTTCGGAATAACCAAATAAGTCACAAACAATTTCATGATCATTTTGCAGTTCGATAAAATTAATGATCAACACTTAATATACATTTTACCTTACATTATTTTTATATGACTCGAGGGTACCTATTTTGAATGCATACTAAATTTTATGTCTATTATGAAAAAGTAGTTTTGTCAATATTAATTTTAATATGCAGTATTTAAATTAGTTCCAGAGCATAATCTACACCAATTATCAAAAATATTTACTTTCTGCCCTTGAAATATGCCTTTTAAACATTTTCTCGTTTGGTATAGTGTAATTTGTAGGAAGCGTATGGCAAGTTATACGTTTTTATGATATTTAAATGGAAAATTCCCGGCATATTTTGGGAATGGGCACAAACAAATAAGACTTTGATAGCAACTCTCTCTACATCATCTTAAAATCTAAAGAAAAAGTATAAACTGTTTTTAGCCTGCAAAAAATGCTGTTAGAAATTGTTCTAGATAGATTGGATAAATGAAAATGTACGTTAAGATGATCGAAAACGAATCTCAGAACTCAGTTTTACAGTGACTTTAAATCATCGTTTAAAATCAGTTTAATCGTCTTAAGTTGGCCGTTTAAACTACGTTTAAAATCTTAATGTTTTTGACAGATACCACAAGAATGAGAATTGAACTGTCCGTCCACGCTGTCTGTATCTTGTTCCCGCTTTGTCTGTCGGCATGTTTGTGTTCTTTTTGGTTTTTTGGATTTGAGCATTGTATAAATCAAACTTCTATCCTCACATGTACTGAAGTTGCTCGATCTTTTGTATATTTCATTTAGTTTATTAATCTAAAATCTATTTTCAATGTCTTGATTTACAAAATGTTTGCATAAAATTATCAGCTGTTCTAAATGGGAGAAATAATCGATAATTTGTTGGCATTTGCCAGTGATGCCATATTTATCCGACTTTCACTGTAAAACAGCTATCAAAGTTAAACGTCGTTTAAATTTATGACACTTTTAATTAAACAAAGGTTAAACTAGGTTTAAACTAGAACTGTAAAACAGTGGTAGTATAACTTGATTTGTGGGTTAAACCTAGTTTAATCTCAGAATTCAGTTTTACAGTGACTTAAAATAGTCGTATAAAATTAGTTTAAACGTCTTACATTGGCCGTTTAAACTACCTTTAAAATCTTAATGTTTTTGACAGATACCACAAGACTGAGAATTGAACTGTCCGTCCACGCTGTCTGTATCTTGTTCCCGCTTTGTCTGTCGGCATGTTTGTGTTCTGTTTGTTTTTTTGTATTTCAGCATTGTATAAATCAAACTTTTGTATATTTAATTTTTGTATATTTCATTTATTTTATTAATCTAAAATCTATTTTCAATGTCTTGATTTACAAAATGTTGGCATAAAATTATCAGCTGTTCCAAATGAGAGAAATAATTGATAATTTGTTGACATTTGCCAGTGAAGCCATATTTATATGACTTGACTCAGATCATTTTAAACTATAACTGTAAAACAGCTATCAAAGTTAAACGTCGTTTAAATTTATGAGACGTTTAATTAAACAAAGGTTAAACTAGGTTTAAACTAGCACTGTAAAACCGGCGTTAAGATCTAGTTTTTCAGTGCCAGTTTAAACCCTTTCACCCTTTTAAAACGTCCATTGTTCTTAATGAAAACAACTGATTATTTCAAAAATACTTAAGTAATTGAGAAATTCAGAGTACAGTTGTACTCTAAATATCGTGATTTTCAATTAATGTTTTCTTAAAGTCGACGAAACCTAGTTTAGAATGTTCCATCGATGCGTTTGTAACATTGTAATGAATCTGAGAAATTCTTGTATGCCCTTCAGACAGCATGAATTCAGACAGACGCAAAGCATAAAAAACACACACAAAAATAAAAATAAAAACAAGAGAAAAAAATAAAAAAAAGAAAAAAAAATATATAAAAGACAATTTCACGCTGCAACCGAAGGACGGAATAAATAATGTACAAAAACAAAAATGTGTTACTAAATCGACGCCTCGGCACTACTCGCCGCCTCTGGCCTCTTTGCTGGAGATGTAGCTACAATGAAATATGCGAAAATAATTTGTACGAAGTACGTAAATAACTGTTGGTTACACACAATAGTCAGGATCGCTACAAAAGTCGATTTAAAATGTTATAAACATTCTAAACATCTTAAAAAAGACACTAAACGTACTAATGTGATCTGACTTTTAGAGCACTACTTAATGGTTTTACATCATTTTTGATTTCTAGATTTGGTGGTTTTCATTGCATTATTACAAGAGTTATCATATATGTGGTGTTAAGAATCAAAGAGAAACTAAATTTTAGATACTTGTAACACTATGGAAAGAATGGAAAACATAGAATAACAGTTTCGATTTTGGTTTTCTCTGTCGATTCGCTTTCGGATTTTATCTCTCCTATCGATTTCGCTTTTATAACAAAACGGTTTAGGTTTAACAGTCAAGTTACGGTTTCGGGTTTTGTATTAATCGCAAACAAATCAAACAATATCGTTAATAGGACCCAATTATCGGTTTATACAATCTATAATAATAATAGTTTGGCGCTACAGTCCTGTATAGAACTTCGGCCGAGCTCTCTCACCATTTTGAGCGGTGCGTGTTATATTTGTACTCAAAGTGGTGGGACCTTCAGTTTATTGCCGAATCTGAACGGCGGATGAGAGCTTTTCATAGGCAATGGTTTTACTCTCGTAGGTTTGCCATTTACTGACGAGAGGTAGCGCGGTATAGACAAATGTTTCTATGAAAAGATGTTGTTTGCCTCAGTCCAGGCTTGAACCGGGGACCTTTCGGCTCGCAGTACAACGCACTAACCACTGAGCTACCGCGGCTACATCTACAATCTATAGTAATACGAAAATGGTACGACTTTTGCTAAACCCATTTCTTTACACCTAACATATTCTTTAGAATTTTTTTCCTGATTTTCAAAATTATTGATGCATTTTAATTTTAAGTTAATTTAATTAAAATATCTCCATAACAGAATTTTATAAACAAACAAAAATAGTTTTATTCACAACTAACGAAAAGATCGAACTAAATATATTTACGTGTTTTCCACATAAAAAGTATATATATTTCTACTATTCTACTATTTCCATTTAAAATGTGATTATTTATGAATTTTACGTGATAGGAATACCGTAAAAATTGCACAACCTAAAAATAACAAAAAGAAATATTTTTTTGGATATGCCTTACCTCAATTCTATATAACTTGCGAGTACTGATTAAGAAACAATTTTTAGAATAGTGTAATCAAAATTTTCTTTACTTTTTAGTGACTTCTTAGAATAAATTTTGTAATACTTATAAATGCCAATATTTCTATACGTTTTTAAGATATTCTTTTTAAACTTTTTGGAATCATTTGTTTGTAATTAGGATTTAATTATAAGCCAGCAAATGATTTATGGATATTCAGAATAAATTTGGAATTAAAAACAACAGCTTTATATACTTAAAATTTCACTATATAATCCTACAAAAAACAAATAGTTACATATTATTGATTAATTTTAAAATAATTCAAGAATTGTTTATTCTAAATTAGGTACTACAATAGTTGTATTGACATTAAAAAGTTCAATGTCTATAAAGTCTCTTAAATATTATTATGTCCTTGATCTTACTCAATTTACCTAGGACCTTTTTGTTTGTTTTTTTTTATGTTTCTACACAAATGTGACTTGCAGCGTATCTAAACATCGCACATTACGAGTTTATTATTGTTCATTCCACATTCCAGAGTTCTAAATTAACAAATATGTCCAAACTACATCGCAGAATTGCATTTAAAAGTTGGTTACAGCCATAACAACACCCATTCTTAATGCAGCACCCAAAAGGCTTTCAACACAAAACACGCCTATTCGAAGTGAAATTACGATTTGTAACGTGAGTCTTGCTCGAAGCGCGTTTATGTGTGTTTGAATGTGTATCACAAAACTAAGGTCCACCAAGAGTACTCTTACGTTTTGCGGACGGATCGGATCGGACCGAACAGAACAGAATCAAACCGTACCGAACCGAACAGAGAAGAACCATCGAACCATCAGTCGATCAGGCGCGATAACAAACGGAGTACAGAAGAAACCCATTGAACATCGCTACATAATTTACAATCGCACCAAACAGTAGCTGGCAGTGAAATCGTAAAATTTTAAATTAATGACCCGTCAGATCATACTTAAGAATTTTTATGACGTAGAATGAAGAATAAGATTGCTTGGCTCAAGCGACAGACTTTTGGGTTCATTTGCAGTGAGTAAATATAATAAACATTGCAACTGCAGGGATATAAAATGCAATTAAAATTCCACAAAATTTGTTGTATAGAGGAAAAAATGTTTCACAAATACAACAAAGAAAAATAATCTTAAGTTTAAAAAAAATTAGAGATTGAAAAATATAGTTTAACTTACTATACAAAAAGTAATGGCTACAGATTGTAGAAAATTTGTTCACACTCATGAATAATTGAACGATAGCAGTTATTGCCAGACACCTAATCAGACTTTATTAACATGTAAATATTTGGATTACCTTAAACTTTGGTATGCAGTTGGTTTTTTGTTGTTGTTTTGCATATTTACAAATAAAATTCACAATTCTTTAACATTTACAAATGATTCGACGTGTGGCTTATACTACATACAACTGAACATCTGTATAGTTCGGAATGGAGGTTTGTTTTTTTTTTTTTTTATACATCTTTGCAAACTCGTAGGCGATTAGCACCCACTCATGGCACGAGCTGCAAAGATTATTCACCTGATTTTCAAGCATGTCTCAAGAGGTCTACAAAAAAAAATAACAATAACGTAATTTAGATTTGTATAAAAAATAAATTTTACCTACTTTGAAAAATATTTTTTAAATATTATCCGAGTATAAAATAAGACAAATATATTAAATCAGGACACATTTGTTAGTAACGAACATAAGGACTGCGTCGAATAAAATTGTCCGTTACATATCTTCCCATAATGTGCTATTGCAAGATTCAAATTAAAAAAAATTGATCATAGTAGCTCTGAATTAAATGGCAGAAAATAATTTGTGTCAGTTATAGTCAATACAAAATTTATTTAACGCGAAAATGGCAAACGAAGTGGAAGTGCGGAAAATATAATTAAAAATTTTCAAAAACAACCTAGTCGGTCTTTTAAAAAAATTGCCAAGGAGGTAGGGGCTAACCCTAAGACCATTTCTCGCGTTATCAACCGCTTTAAGGAAGACCTGAGTATTGATCGGAAGAAAGGTTCTGGTAAAAAAAAGGCCCACATGATCGTGAAAAGTTGAAGAAGGTTGTGAATATTTTAAAGAAAGATCCAAGCATATCCGGAAGGAAATTGGCGAGAAAGACGGATTGCTCAGAATCTTTAGTGCGCAGGACTAAGAAAGAAGCTGGGCTGAAGACCTAAAAGGCCCAAAAAATTCCGGATAGAAATGCCGTCAAGAATGAAACCGCAAAACAACGAGCTGAAAAGCTGAACCAAGATTTTTTAAAAAATTCGATTGCTGCATAATGGACGACGAAACTTATGTTTTAGCGGACTTTTCTCAGCTACCTGGGCAGGAATTTTATACAGCCGATTCTCGAGGAAATTTCGCTGAAAAATTCAAATCGAAAAAAAATGACAAAATTCCCAAAGAAAATCCTTGTTTGGCAGGCATTTTGCAGTTGTGGAAAAAGGAGCAGCTCATTCGTAACATCGGGTACAATTAATAGCGAAATATATGTGAAGTAATGCTTGCAAAAGAGATTGCTTCCATTTTTACGCCAACATGAAGTGTCCACATTTTTTTGGCCTGACCTCGCTTCATGTCACTACAGCAAAACGGCCTTAGAGTGGATCCAACAAAATGCAGTGATTTTGGTGCCTAGAGAAGCCAATCCACCAAACTGTCCAGAACTCAGGCCGATTGAGAGATACTGGGCTTTAGTAAAAAGGAAGATGAAGACAACAAAAAAAGTGGTCAAAGACCTTCAAGACTTTAAAAGAAAGTGGTCTTCAGCAGTTGTGAGGGTGTCGGACACTACCATTACAATATTAATGGAAGGGGTTCCGGAAAAATTAAAACTTTTTATTAAAAAATATTAATTTCTGGTTTTTTATATTTTTTTTAAATCTAAAAATAATTTGGAAAATAAAATATTTTATTCTATAAAAATTCGATTACTAGATTTCTAGATTTTTTCATTTTTGTAGCGGACAATTTTATTCGACGCAGTCCTTAGATTGAAACAGTCACGAAAAACAGTTTTAAATCCGGGTGAGAGCTTTTCATAGGCAATGTTTTACTCTCGTAGGTTTGCCATTTACTGCCAAGAGGTAGCGCGGTGTAAAAAAATGTTTCTATGAAAAGATGTTGTTAGTCCCAGTCCAGGCTTGAACCTGGGACTTTTCGGCTCGCAGTTCAACGCACTTACCTTGAGCTACCGACGCTACGGTCGGTCCGACATATTACCAAATCCATTTATATCGGGTTATTACTAATTTAAGGTTAATGGGGATCTTGATTTTAAATGGATAGCGATTCCGGTTTCATTCTCTGGTTAGGAATAACAGGATTCTAAGAATATATTAAATATTTTGCGTGAAACAAGATATCGACCACCGAAATATAATGTACAAAATTATCCAGTTCTACATTTACCTAGATTTTTTTAGCTCTGGTAAAGTTTTAATACCCTCTTTTGCTCAGAATCAATTAAAGTTTCTCAATCCCTACAAAGCAAATTTTTTTATTGGAATAGAATGATAATTTTGCATTATAAAACTCAATCAGCATAACCAATAAACGAAACAAACTCGACATTAATGATAGTATTAGATTTCTGACAAATAAATATATGATACAATTTTCAAGAAAATTTATACTACTTTATGAACAAATTCAATCTGTTTATCTAAAATAAAAATAAAAAACATTTTTTATATTGATTTCCACTAAAACATATATCTTTCTAGATAGATTCGAAAACACTATCATTATTGTATTATATTTAAAACGATAATTTTCGAAATTGCAAAAATTTGTTGTGATATAATAAAAATATGACAAAGAAAAAATATTCATTAAATGTTTATTTTATTTTAATTTATAAATAATTCTTTATATTTTTGGATTGACTCAAAAATTGTAGACCTTTAAAATTAAAAAATCAAAAGAGACACCCAATTTTCATAAATACTATAAATTTTGAATTAAAATACAAATAAATAGAATAAGTATGATTTAAAATATATATTCATTATATATTCACCTGCTCTCCATGATCTCCTCTTTGTACTTGAAACCGTGTCAAATCCTGTTTAATTGATTCGAGCGCCTCAGCAGTGTATTTATTTTTGGGGCGACCCCTTTTTTCGCCCGCTGGATGCATTCTTGTGATATTTAGCAGTCATATCACAATACAGACAATTTAAAATAACAAAATTACGAACAACAAAGTTGTGACCCAATATGCATACAATAACAAAGTGATATCTACTCAACGTCAAGTAGATTATTCAATCAAGCAGAGACACAGAATTTTATGCAATCACTTGCGAGTTTTTATAAAGAATGAACATTTGATTGGCATTGTGGCAAATATGTATGAAAGAGTATATCGCATTATGGTATGGGATGTATAGCGGCGGCACTCGTGGATACTGAGACTACTAGCCGATCGGTCGCCTCAAATGCCCAGACGTTTATTTTATTTTTATTGATACGATCTGAAAAAAAAACAACAAATATGAGGCAACATTTACATTATATTCTAATAAATATTTAATATATCGGATCATATGATTAACTTACTATACTAAAAATATTTAGTTTTAATTATATTTTGAAAAAGTCATTGGGAATGACCACTTTTTGTTCTATTAAGAAAAGAAAAGCTTTTTTAAAGGCTTATTTTTAATTGTATATATCTATTTTTAATTGATTTGCTGTGGCAACCAACTAAATTGCCCTATCAACTGATAAATTAGCAACAACGTCTTAATTCGGTTGTGGCAACCTCCTAGTCTGTGTGCATGATATTGTAACAACCTCCAAGTCGAAAAGCATGTGGTTGTTGCAATCTCCAAGCCGGTGAGCATGAGGTTGTCGCAATTTTATTTCAAAAAAATTATTTAAATTAATCGTCGTTGTAGAACGAAAAGTCACCAAATACATTTTTATGAAAATCTTAAATTTCAACTTTGTTGATAATTATTACAAAAAGTAACTGACATTTTTAAAATTGAAATACCAATTGATATATTTACATTTTCTTATCATTTAGTACAAATTTTGAGCTCATTGATCTAAAATTTAAAGATATATAATGTTTTTTGTAAATGAACAATTGGTATTTTGAAAATGTTAAATGCAATCATGATGTAACGACAAACGAACTTGCAGTTGTGTGGACTAACATTTAGGTTATAGTAAAATAAGGTACCTCATTTTAATGATATAAGGTAACAACAAATGTATTTCGGTTGCATCAATGAAATTTTGGTTTGATTAACCATATTCCAAAAGTGGATTTTTTTCAGTGTGTATCAATCACATTTTTATATGTAATTGGTTTATAGTCCCTTGCTTAAATAAAATAATGAGAATATGAAAGAAAAAACTAATATATAGACAAATCTAAATCGAAACCATAATTTAGAATCGAAACACCGGAATCATTTCTTTATAAAACATAAAACCCAAACAAAGAACAAAAAATATGTGTGGGTTTCAATATGTTCCTTGAAACCATGTTGTTTGTTACATATAACACCAATCATATATTACAATTTTAGTTTTTTGTTTCAAATTTTCAATTTTTAAATTATCAACAGATAATTGAAAAAATATCTTTATTTTTAGTTTTATAAATTCCAATGTAAATAATAATTTAAACATTATAAGTCATTTAAAAATAAAATGTATGAATGCAAAACTAATGCTAAATATTAATATGGCTCATTTAAATACTCCGTTGTGAGTCACTGCACCCAAAGAGTGTGAACGATATTTTAGCAAATGTCTGTCCAGTGGGTCTTCCACTGCTGTCTTGTGTTTATTTTAATTTCAGATACCTTGCACACCATGTGCACAAAAGCAACAATACAAAAATATATATATATATATATAAATTTAACAATATGTTGAGGTGGTACTTCCATTTTTAGTTTTTACAAATGGAATGTTAATAATATGCTGTCGATATACATACATAAAACATATAAATTGTATGTACAGGGTGTTAAACTTTAATAATTGTAAAACTTTCATAAATGTGAGTTAAGGTTATTATAAATTAGCGTATTCACAGTTCATCGTATTTTAGTATGGTATTCTTAGCATGTAGTATATATAAGATAGAATAACACATAAACGTCAATTTGTTGTTGCATCCCTTATAAAAGTGAAATACCACAAGTGTTGTAGTTGAGAGTAGCCCTGATGCATGTTTTTGATGTCGTATTTTGTGAAATGAAGACAATTTGTGAAATTGAAGACAAATAGTGCACATAAAATGTTAATTTATTTATTTTTCTTTTGAAATCGAGGAATATTTATGATAATTTCAAAAAATCATAATTTTTTTTTGACGAAATATTTTAACAAGAAGAAAAGTGCTGCTCACAGTTCAATTGGCGTACTGTCGTATTCGTACAATGTCGTACCAATACCATGAAACTGTGAATACGCTAAATGTATTTAAAATAATGAGAAACGAATTTATTTAGTTAAAGTAGCAATAATTGTATTTTCTGTGTGCAAACTATTACACTAAGAAAAAGAACATTTAAACATTGGAAAATAGAATCAGGACTGGTATATTTTCTCCAGTCCAAATCAAAAAAAAAAAAAATCATCCGGATTTTTTTTTTAATTTTATTCACTTCAAAAATCCGTAATTTTGGACTTTTTTTTATTTTATTGATACTATATTTTATCATACTATTTTCAGCAATATTAATTTTTTTTAATACGAATTTTACCCAATACAGGCCTTTTATCTTGGGAAAAATATTAATTTTTATATTTTAACATAGACTCAATATACCAAACTGAATATATCCCTTCACTCGTAATCTAGGGTACAAACAAGTATTTAATTCGAAATTGTGTACATGCGTAATAATTTTTGTTATATTACATTTTTCATTCATTTAAAACCACAAAATAAATAAATTTTATTTAATTCCATAATGACAGTTTTTTCTTAGGATAGTTTATGAAATTTATTAAATCACAAATTGTTTATAAATCTGTCTAACTGTTGCGGCGAAATGACATGACTGACATACAAATAGACAGTCGTTTAGCCAGAAACCGGTCTAAAGACGACAAAAGTAAGGAATTCGCCGGTCTTATCATCGCACACGCTTGGTGATAAATAGGTTTTCTTGTTTTTGTTTGTTTGCAATTTACTTTTTTTATGCTTTGCAAGATGGGTCGCCACAGATAATTTAATTTAATTGCTTAATTACTTCACGTAATGGAATTTGTGCAAATTCAAATGAACTGAGATCAATAGAATAATGACACGGGTGGGGGAGACGGTTTATATTAAAAAAAAAATATCGTTTAATAGTTATAAAAACTATATATTTCGAAAGGCATTGAAATTTTTAAAATTATCAACTACTTTTCTAATAACGTCCAGTAAACTTTTTCCCAAAATAAAGAAATGCTGATTTCTTTTCATAATCAAAATATTGTGAGAACATTGAATACGTTAGAGATAAAAGTCTTCCTACTGATTATGGAATATATTCCTTGCACTGATGAATGGATGTCTAAAATATATCGATGTTTTAAAAACACTCGATATATTGCTTCGATACATCGATGTTTTCCGTTGTAATATAAGCCTCAGAATCTATTCGATATATCGATGTATTTATTCGATATATCGAATCACTGTTAAATTCATATTTGCTAATCGCTATTTTGCCAACTATCTAACTTTGATTTTTTATGGAATTCCATTTGAAATTAACCACTTTTAATTACCATTTGTTTCATACATGGTTTTCGTGTTTTTCATAAAAGGAAAAATTTTGTATAATAAGAAAAAGTTTCAAATCAAACCTAATCTTATTTTGGTTATTTGACATATAATGAATTATAAAGTCTTCATCAGAATTTAAATTATATACCTAATAATTTTTTTATTCGATGCATGAAAAACATCGATGTTTTTGTTTGATACATCGGAAAATATCGATGTAACGAGTCGATGTATTATATCGACTAAAAAATCGATGTTTTTTTCAGGTGGACATCCCTACACTGATGATTTTTACTTTTGTACTTTTTTTAGTACACTTTCAATTTCAAAAATTCGCATTCTTTTTATTTTTTTTTGTTTATATGAAAATATTTATTTTTGGTATTTTTATAAATCAATAACTTTAAACAATTTTTATATGATTTTTCTAAGTGTATTAAAATATTTAGATAATTATTTCACAATTATTTTTCTGTAATAATATTCAAATATAATCTTTAGGTGAAGTAGTGTGGAAACATAAAATAGTTTAAATAGTAGTAAATAAGGTAACCACTAGTGAAAAACATTAAATTAAATGAATTTATGCACCGCCTTAACATGCGTACATTAAACATACGATTTCAATAATAATTTCACACGTAAAACGACGCAGCAAGTGGAAAAAATGCAGCAACTTTAAAATGTATTCACGCAACTACAACAAACCAACCAACCAACCAAACCGACTACGACGAAAGCAACAGATGAGATAAAAATAGTATTGCCTGCTGATTATTATTGCAAAGTTTAGCATTTTCTGTTTTCCTTTTTTGATTTTCATTTTCCCTTTTTTCTCACAAAACAAGCGAAACTGGCTGCAAGAATTACATTTTCAATTACAACTACAAATGCGCAATGTTATCTCTCCGAACAATTTATCGCTTCACCTAGGGTTTCCAGAGCTTTAGGAATGGATTCCAGAAAATTTACCTTAGAATTGGTTTGCTCCATACGTCATTTTTTGGTGAATAGGTTTAGGTATTGTTTTTTTTAAAGATAATTGTTTGATACAATATTTATAAAAAAAAAACTATAAATCTAGTTCAATTCTCCGTCGTATGTTTTAAATTATCAAAGTTTTTGAAAAGAAATTTATCATAACACTTTTTAATATTTTCTGTTGCTGCTTTGATTCACCATTTTTCCTAACTCTCAATTAAAAACTGCTTACAATTTTAAACATCGTTTAATTAAAACTAAGGGAGATGAAGGCGAATTGAAACGTCGACCCAGTTAATTTATTTCTATTATTATCCATATATATGAATTAATTTGATTACATTGAACAATATACTTTGCAATACTCAGTACATGTTTTTAATTCTTGCACGTCTAATCGTATAAGAATATCTATCAATAACCAATCGAATTGTAAAATTTAATTTATCCATTATTCCTTGTTCAATTCTTTATAAAGTCGTATATAATACAAAATGAAAAGCAACAGATTTAGAGAGAAAAAAGAACAAACTAAAACCACTTGTATCCAAATTTGAACCTAATACAAATTTTTAAAATTTATCCAATACTTTAAATAAAACACAATTATATTCGAGTGGATCATTCAACAATGAAATGATCAGTTAAAAATATAAAAAGGACTGTGAGAATAATCAATTATTCAATATCTTTATTAATCAGAATCCTGATTAATTTATTAATCGATTAATCAAGTTTTCTGATTAATCAGTGTCTGATTGTTGATTAATTTAAAATGAAACGACATTATTCAACTACATTTGAAAATTGTGTCAATTAGAACTGTGTGAAAATTTATTTATAAAATAATAAAATATAAAATTAAGTGTTTAACAATTTAGTTTAATCAGAATCCCGATTAATTGATTAATCAATAGTTATTTGAACGTATTTATCAGACATTTTTTATTCAAGCAGTTTGATTAATCGTACAGCTCTTGTATAATACAATATATCCTAGGTGTTTATTAATTACATACTAGAACATAAAATAGATAATACAATAACTTTGTTTTTTTAAATAAATCAAATAAATCATGGATTTTAAAAAAATGCCTCATTCCGAAAAAAGTGAAAGAATCACACGATTGACAAAATTGTATCTCATTCAGTTTGCATCTCTACAATAATTAATGTAAATTGCTGATGCTCGAATGATGTATAAATATTGACGCAATTTGGTTGATGCTTTTTCAATTTTTGTTCTGAAACTGTCATAAAAATAAAATTTTCTGTCGACACAAATTGATGAACGGAAACATTTATATAAAGAATATTAATAAACGTTGTTTGGTACATCTGGCAACCCCAACTGGTATTGCGACGAACTGAGCGACTAGCCGACAAACAGACAACACGCTAGTTGGCTTGCTCAGATAGCTTCGGTTTAGTTTGTTGCTCATAGCGCGCACGATCATGATGATAGGGAGGGGATGGTGGTGGGATAAGAGGTGGCCGACTCGGAGTCGAATCACAGCGGAATGGCGCGGTTCAACTGCAATACAACGCAATGCTCACACCAGTTGGCCAACGCAGTTTGTCCACAGTCAGAACCAGAGTCCAAGTCCACTCTGGGTCCACTTTTATCGTTCATTCGTACGTTCGTTTCTTCGTTCGCTTAACATGCCGCTGCGACTACGTCTGTTGTTGTTGCTGCGTTGCTGCCACTACGGCGACGGCGGTGGCGGCTAATCCGCAAATTCCACCGCACACTGCGCCTCCCGCTTTCAGTCATTGAAACGACTCGAATTGCATGCTGGAATGTGAATGGAATTTCAAATATTTCATCGTTTACCAACTCATATACTGGCGATGCCATGCCATGCAATACGATGCAAAGCAAAGCAATGCAATGCAGCAATAGCGACAGCGGCGGCAACAACAACTCACTCACTCAGGGGTGGTTGGCTTCGTACGAAGGTGTCTGAGGCGGCGCATTTGGAGGAAGGCAGCTCTGTGCCACGATGTATGCTATGCACACACACAGTGTTCAATGTGTTTGTTTGCGCGCGTGTGTGTGTGTGTGATTGTATTGCATGTCCACGCATTTTACAAATTGCAGCACTGGCGCATTTCGACTACTGCGCGCGCACTTGGAACTGCATCTTCGTGTGGTTTTGTTATGACGAGTGACATTCGGAAAACTTTCAATATGATCAATTAATTATATTACAACAATAAATACAAAAAAGAATATAAATGAGATGATATTTAATTTGTTAGGACATAGTTCATCCGATATAACATTAATAATAACTATTATTATAGTAGTCAATTTTAAAAAGATTATTTGCAAATATGAATTGAAAGTTTTAGGTAGATCGACCACCTCACATTAAACTGTCACGCCCCTTTAAATAAAAAAATATAAGTTTTTCATATTTTTGTTTGTTGGGCCCGTGCACGACTCGTGCCAAAATTTTGTGAATTTAAAGATATGGAGCGATTTTATTAATATAAAGCTCGAATCACACGATTGAATAAACAGTCAACTTTTGAATCAATTTTCAAATAATTTTTGTATGGAAAATAAGGCAATCACACGATTGATATTTAAATTATTTTGAAAATTGATTCAAAAGTTGACTGTTTATTCAATCGTGTGATTCGAGCTTTAAAAACATTTTTATTATTTATATGAGGGGCCCGTGCTTAGCTGTTGAAGTTTTTTTTATTGGTTTCATAAATGTAGTAACCAAATAATAATTCTCCGCCTTAACAACTTTTCTCAAAGACAATTCTATCTCATATTGCGCTTCTCCTTACAATTCTTCCCCGTAGAACATTTCGTCGTAGAATTCTTCCCATTAGAAATAATAACCGTAAAATTATTCCCCATAGAACGCTTTCTCGTAGAATTCTTCCCGGTAGAATTCTTCTCTGTATATTATTTCCCGTAGAATTATTTCCCGTAGAATTTTCCCCGTAGAGTTTTTCACAGTAGATGTTTTAGTGTGGTGAGTTTTAGTGTGGTGAGTTTTAGTGTAGTGAGTTTTAGTGTGGTGATTTTTAGTGTGGTGATTTTTAGTGTGATGAGTTTCGGTGTGGTGAGTTTCGGTGTGGTGAGTTTCGGTGTGGTGAGTTTCGGTGTGGTGAGCGTGGGTTTGGTGAATTTTAGTGTGCTGAATTTTAGTGTGGTGAATTTTTGTGTGGTGAATTTTATTGTGGTGAGTTTTAGTGTGGTGAGTTTTAGTGTGATGAATTTTAGTGTGGTGAATTCTAATGTGTTGAGTTTTAGTGTGGTGAGTTTTTTGTATGGTGAGTTTTAGAGTGGTGAGTTTAAAGAATTTTGGGTGGTTGTTAACCTGGTGTGAAATATTTTGATATCACTATAAAAACTGTTGACATACAAGTAATGTAAATTGTATCTTCTATGAGGGTGCCACGACCAATGGTCCAATCACTCCCACATTCGGCGAAACCGTTTAAAATATTTAAAAATAACGCTGAACAAAATGTAATTAAATTTGCTATCCCAATTGCTTATATAATGTGTTTTTAATTTTTGGGTTTCATGGGAGGTGGCACGCCCAGTCCACCAATCTTACTTGCATAAATTGTGCCAAAATTTTATGCAATTCTATTCAGCCGTTTTGACGTCTATTCGGAATTTAAAAATATATATATTCGACAAAAACAACAATGTTCGAAAATTTTCGAAAAAAAAAAATGTTGTTAAAAAAAAATTTTCGACGACAATAACAACGCAATGGTCGAAATCACCATTTTACAAAAAAAAATATTCGACAAAAACAACAATGTTCGAAAATTTTTTAACAAATTTTTTTTGAGGACAAAAAGAACGTAATGGTCGAAATCATTTTCTAAAAAAAAAAAACGCCAAAAACAATGACGAAAATAAATATTGTTTTTGCATTTGTTTTTCTCTTTTTGATTTTTTTTTGTTTTTCTCTCATTTTTTGTTTTTCCTTTAGTTTGGATTTTTGTTTTATGTTATTGCTTTTGTTTTAGTAATTTAGCTTTGTGCTTTTGCGTTTGAGTTTTTGATTTTAAATTTTTTTTTTGTATTTGAGTTTATTGTTTCATGTTCGTAGCTGGTGAAAGTGCCGAGTTATATCGTTTTTAAAGTTAAGGTTGTATAGGAGGTGCCACGCCTCTTTGAGCAATCCCGCCCATATATAGCCTATCATTCCCTCCAGACCATATCGCATCTGTGGTAAAAATTTCAAGAAAAATCGGATCAGCCGTTAAGACGGAGAAGCGGAACAAACGTACAAACAATAATCGATAATCGAGCCTTCAAAGGCTATATATGATTACATGGTTATATATTTCAAAAAAATAGTTATGTCCTTCCTTCATGAATGAGCGAATCCAAAAATATATGACCCGCGGTCTCCAATGACTCCACAAAAATACACGGACACTGACAACCCCACTGACACTAAAAAGCCCAGTTTTAAACCTCCCGGATTTTTATTATTATGGAGTTCAAGGTGATAATTGAACTTATATTTTTATTTGAAGAGTCCTGACATTTATTTTTTTTTATTTCGCAAGTTGGCCGATTCTTCAATGTTTTATTGTCAACAATTTGAGTGATTAATAAATTGTTCCTTTGTAATTTTGTACTTAAGATTGAAACATTAATTGCAGACAATAACAAATCTCCGAAAGTAAATACTGCCCATTAATAGCTCTCTCCCCCAACGTTCGGATTCAGCATTAAGCTGTATGTCACACCACACGGACAAATCATATGGTGAGAGGGCTTAAGTAAGTTTTTCAGGATTGTAACGCCAAACTATTATTTATTAAAATAAGGATTTCAACACTTTTATTTTCTTATTCTGTTTGTTTGTAACTATGACTTATTGGCTAAAATTAAAATTAAAGCTTGTGATTTGCAGCAAATTTGATTTTGGGTATAAAGCAAGATCACAGTGATCTGTTTGTACAATTCTGATCTTACAAAAGGGGTTTAATGGATTATCGGCATTCATTTACTTTTGGTAATTTACGCAAACACATAATTGTTCAATGTACATGCTAAAAATGTGTTTTAATTAACCTTATCATAAATTCTAATTTATCTCCCTATACTTTTCCTTTTAAATAAAAAGTGTGTTTCGTGTGAAAATATATATTTCATTACAAATATTTTTTTCGACGGAAACATTTCATGATAATTCTGAATAATTAAAATAAAACAAATTCTATATTAATTTTAATATTAATTTAATTTTTTGAATCATATTTTTCTATTTTAATAGTCTATAATTAAAATTTATTTTCCTTATTTTTAATCCAATTAATTGTTAGCCCTGGTAATAACATATGATTTTATATTTGTAAGAAGGTAAACTGATTTTTAATTTTTCAAGGTCACCAAGGTAAACTTTTTTGTTCTCCTTTTTAGCTAAATTAAATGAGGTGGCAATTTATTTTACTTCAGCCAAAAAAAAAGTGTTAAGTAAATAAAATATAACTTCAAAATCCTACAAAAAAAAATTTCATGAATATTTGAAAGTGCAACGGTAAAAATTCAATGTCCACCCACGCAGGGATGAAAAGACGCAAAAATAACCTTCGGCAAAAATATGAAAAATCACCATTAACTTTTCTATTATTGACTGGCTTGTAAATAGCTTTTTTACTTTAAAGAGCCGAAGTTTAAACCAAAAAAACAGGTTTTTTATTTTTAAGTGGTACCACGTGACCTAGAGGTCACTTTTTTTATTTTTAAGGACTGGTGTTTGCAACGTGTGACAATATATTTTTTGTTTGCCCCGACCACTTTGTAATAATTCAAGAACCACTTATGACCTCGGTCGGTTTTCGAGTTATGGGCGGTTCCAAGGGTCCGAGCGCCCTTTTCGTGCAAAATCAAAATAATAAAATATTGAAGATCTTTTACAATCACACAAATAATACCACGGAAATTTCTATGACAACACAATTTCTGGAACCGAAATACATTTTTTTTTTTCAAAAAAATCGCGCGAAAATAAATTTTATTTTCAAAAAAATCTTGCAATACCGCTTTATAAATTAAAGTTCTCCCTTAAAAAGAGTTAAAATTAGTGTATATAGTATTTACCTTATTTTTATTAATCCTTAATTATTATCCAATATTATCCAAATAATTGGAATCCATTACTTTTTTTCTAGTTTGCTAATTTCAATTATAAACAATAACTGTTTTTTCAACTGCACTCTCTTCACTGCAGCCTTCGTTGATATGTATATATCTATATAAATATATAAACAATTTTTCGTACATTTGTTTGATTATGTATATGAATGATGTTGATAAATCCACAAACTATAAAAAAGGCACTAAATTGAGAAATTCGAAATTCTTAATTCTCCTGCGACAATCACGGCTGTCACTTCACTTTGCAGAAATTCGCAAAACAGCGAGTAAATAATCACCACAACGAGTCAACACGATCGGCACAATATCATCGAGCAATATTTTAATGCTATTCCAACGAGTGCCAAATGTCGTCGAACGAGCGAGCCAGTGAACTAACGAACAAACAACTCTGCAAGAGACGTAGCAGAGGCAAAGAATTGCACCGAATTCCACACAGACTTGCAGAATACGAACGATTTACAAAGTAATTCTCACTTTTCAATGCGTATTTTTCAGCAATTAACAATCACAGTTGCCTCAAAATTTTATTAAAAACACTTATTTGCACATTAAATTTGAGTTTTTCAATAGTTTTACAAAGTAATTTGCACGTTTAATTGCAAAATAATAACAAAGGAAAAACGTAACGCAAAACACACAAGAGCACTACGAGCGACCATCAGCCATGTTGAAATTAAATTGAGGCGACGATTAACGAGTACGATACATCGTAGTCGAGGCAAATGACTTAACAGTGCGTTAACAGTGAGTTAACGGCAACCATCTGCAAATCTGTTACACTGACAATCTGATGAACTGTCATTATTCGCAGAAACCTAAAGCGAACGTTTTGCGCGCGCGACTGTGCTGAAATTGTTAAAAATAATAATTTTAATTTAAAATACATTAAGTATGTCAGATTTTTTTTCAAATTGGATTAATGACAAAAGGAAGAAAGTATTAATTATTCTGCATGATGAACGTACCACTATACAAACTGATTCAAGTCAATGGAACGACGAGAAGTTTGTAAAGTTTTGCATAACTCCATACATGATCAGTGAAAGACCCAGCTTGCAACAGGGTGTGGCATGTGCCAAAAAGTTTTTAAATTGGTACATTTTTTATGACCACGATTTGGAATTATCTACTGTACAGGGTCTACTTCTATCTATGAGAAAACCACGCAATCAATTCCAAGAATGGCTCATCCCGCCAGGATATATTAATGCTGATTCAGGCAAGTCACTGGATGCGTTTGTTGAGATTGAAAAAGCTGCCGGATCCGCCATTAAAGCGAAAACGGCAAAAGTTTCCGTTAAAAAACCGAGCAAACAATGGTACAATTATGTATGGTATCTTCTGTCTCAGAAGCAATACTCCCAACAGATGATAAATTACATTGGATACATAGCCATTACTTTATTGAGGGATATGGTCCAAGAACCCAATGACGTAAGCCGCCATATTAAAACAGGTACCACAAGTCAGTTTTTGAAATTCTGGGGTGACAAAATTGATCTGCCACGCACTGCGCCACCATCAAAAGAATCTTGCTATCGATTCAAGATTGACAAAATAGTTCTTGCAATGGTCGTATACGCCCATTGGCAATCGAAGGACACTTTAATTCAGAAAGCTCTGAATGTGGCTTGCTTAATAATACTAAATAAAGATTGTATGGGTTGTTTTAATTTACTCAATCAAGCTGCTGATCATCTGAAAGTGAAACCAGAACTCATTATGTCCTTTTTAGATAATAAATATTTCGATAACGTCAATACTAGAATTAATTTTCTATTGCGAGAATATGTTGATCCTGCTAAAGAGGAGTATTGTTGGCCTTGGGCTAAACTACTTGATGTTTGGGAAACTATATCTATTCCAATCGTTATATGCCATCTATACTCAATGGTTCTAATCGCAATTATTTCTAAAGGAAATTCTAATCATTATTTGTGGAATTCAAGAAAACTTAAAGGCTATGAACAATTTAGGCCACTCGCTAAAGCACTTGGCAAGGACATTACCGAAAAAATAAAAACCACTGAATAATTTTATTAATTGAATTACGTCCAATGCAATTTAAATACTGATTACACTCTTCGAATCTATAAATATTAACTAATTTTAATTTTATTTTTAATAATTTGTTATTTTTCATTGCACTAATTTACAAAATGTGTTGATAAATAAAGTAAAACTTTTGAATATATACAAATCTTCAATCGGCAAACACAAGTCCATCGGTTTTGCAGGCATTTATATTAAATCTTGAAAAAATTATTGTATCTTCACATTTATAAAAACTGTTTCTACATTTTTGGTACAAACACAAAACCCCATATTCTGTATATTCAATAAATGGATTTAAAAAGTATGTTATAATTTTATTATAAAAGATATATGAATTATAAATAAATAGTTAATAAAAACATAACAGAAGTTTGTTTTAATACTAAAACAATTTGGGTTGGTTACAGGTGTATTCCATTGTGGGAACAATTTAAGAAAAAATAACTCTTAATATTCAGTATATATTTTTGTCAAACACTATTTTGATTTTCGGTTCATGGGACACACAGAAATTAATTTCATAAAAATATATCCCAATGACATAACACCAAAAATAAATAAAAGAATGCCCAAATTTATCACCCAAATTTTTGTTAATGAAATTTCCCCCAGGATAATCGAAATAACCAACTAATAAAGATAATTGTCAATTATTTTTAGTTTTTCCCACCATTATTTCCAGATATGGTGGGCATTGAAATATTTCTTCCTGCTACAAACCCCGATAAGGTCTCTTTTTAAAAATAATTAAACAAAATTTTGGAAAATTTAATTCTTAACATGAACATGTGGCAAATTATCATTATCATGAAAATACAATTTTATGTCCTTGAAAAATGTATTTCTTTAAAAATAAATAAACATTTTTGTTGATTTATTCAGCCCAATTCTAAATGAATACTTCTTATCTTATTTTTTTTTTCCAAAATATTTGATTTTAAATGTTCGACCCAATTTCATGTTCGGCCACATCTAGATCTTATTTTTTTTATTTATATTGAAAAATATTACTTTTGTTAGCATAATTCATATCGTAGATAATGATTGTTCGAGTAGCCATCGATATAAATAGCCGATTTTAATTTAAAAGTAACTTTTTTTTTGTTACTTGGTTTTTTTTAAATATAATGATTAAGATATTATTTTTATGATTTACACTACTCAAAATTTGCAATGGATATCCTACATATTATTTCTGTATAATTCGTGGATATTCGTGTTTCTATCAGGTAACGATTTTACAAACTTAATTTGAAGTTCGAATCAGCGAGGCGCGATACAGAATTATTAATGAGTGTATTTAAAAAAAACAGGTTTTTAAATTTTATGTGGTACCACGTGACTTTGAGGTCACATTTTTACTTTTTAGAATTGATTTTTCTTCTTTTTTTTCCCCAAAATAACCAAAAAAAACACTCTTTTTACTAGGACTAAGCGAGATTTTTTTTTTTCGATTTTGGCAACTCCCCTCATTTGGAAAGGCTTTGAAATTTTTTATTTAAAGTAAACTTCAGCTGTTATATCGACAATTTTTAACGACAAAATTACAGAAATCATCTACTTTTTTAAAAATCATTTAAAAAACGCTGCTCATCGTAGTTGATATCGATATACGAAGAAAAATCGAATACCAAAAAATAAATATCATTTTTTCTTTTCGAAGTGGACTTGAAGTTTCGAAATTCGAATTGTACTTTTTGCAGTAGCTGTCATAACAGGCAACAGCTCAGCTGTTCGTTGCATTTTGATTATTTTACTCCAACGGTAGAAACGAGAAATATATAATTTTTTTTTTAAGAATACCACATTTAAAAATGGGAAAGGTCATGTCAGTAGTATCACGCAAAGTTAATCGCTTTAATGTGGAGAATCGAGCTCATCGCGTGCTAGAGCGTGACAAGCCAGTACCGGCACCCAAATATGAATCCAATATTCGCGACTTGGAACGTGCACTCGAATGTAATTTAAATATTTAAAATGTTAAATGAATTGAAATAAATAAGTAGAATAATTTTACATTTCCAGTGGATCCGCAGCTTGTCGAGAAATTAAATAGAAAGGACACAGCATTGGACGGTCGTCTAAGAGATGTTTATGTAACCTCAAAAGACACTTTTGTGAGTTGGAAAATCATTTATTAAAAAAAAAGTTTAATTATTGTATCAAGTATTAACTGTAGATAGTTCCTAATCATATCTAAGATTATTGAAATATGTTACAATATATACTTTATATTCTTAAATTCGAATTAAAACTTACCCAAGAAACATTTATACGGAGTGTACGACACACAAGGAAACACATTACCGTCATTGACGGCATATTTACAGAGCATTGAGCAATGTATCCGTCAAATCGGACGACACCGAATGATATTCCTTTTGTTCCGTATTTCTAAATAACTCCGTATAATTTTAATTTTGTTCGATTTGGTCGTTTACGCACCATTGAAATGGAGTACTCTCATCTGATTTGAAATACATACGTTTCGATGTAGCTCTTTATCTGTTTACTGGACAGTTTTCGTATACAGACAACGGAATTTACGAAAACGTATCCCGTCTTACTGTTCCGTATACGGACTTGTTTTGTTTCTTGCGTACTATTGTAGGAATTATTCTTTTTCAGTAAAGGTTCCAATAGTGTGCATGTTTATGTTTTTTACATTTTATATTCAAAAATATTTTTTATTTCATATTTTTTTTTCCTTTGGGTCTTATTTTATATTGAAATAATCCTTAACGAAAATGTTGTTGGTAGTTCTTCCATTTCAATTGTATTTTGGGTGTTATTAAATTCGTTCGGATACTCTCGAAACAATACTTTAGCATTATATTTCTGTTATGATTAAAAATATGAAATTTAGTGGTCTTGCAATGTGTTATTAACCCATAAAATTATAGATTCAATATGAAGTTAAACCAAAACTAGACGATGCAGATCTTCGTTCGTTGCCCTTGAATCGCGCGCCACCACAAGACTTTGAGTATGGCCACCGGGAGCCAGAGAAGGTGCGAGCTGGTCGTTGCACTTTGAGGCATGCCCTTACCTTCATCACAGATCATCAGACGAATCCTGAAGAGTGGACAGCGCAAAAAATTGCCGAACAATATAGGCTGGATGAACCAACAGTGGGTGCGTAACGGGGGGAATCACTTTGACGTACTTTAATTTAACCAATCTGCTCAATTTTACAGTGAATGTGCTGAAATACTTTAAGAACTTTAATGTCTACATACCAGATAAGACTCACAAGGAACGAATTCTATCGCAATCGAATGCCAAGCTGCTCAAGGACAAATCAGACGAAGCAGATAATAAATAAAAGAATATTTAACAAATTTTTAGTTTAAATGTAAAGTACTCTTTAAGTAGGAATTAAACTGAAAGACTTGTGTAAAATTTTCAATACAAATTAAATACTAGTTAACGATGCTACTTGTTGGTTTTTTTCTGTATATATTTTTTTCTTTTAAAAACGCTGCATACAAAAACAACTAAATATTGTTAAACCACAACGTTGGGCGGACAATTGTATAGATTGAGTGACTTATCCTCAGAGACGGAGATCGCTTTATCATTGGACAGACTGTATTTGACGCCCCACGCCTGATCGCTGTGCTCGTTGAATGTGTGCAGACATTTTCGTTCGGCAAAGTCCCATATTTTCACGGTGGTATCGCTAGAGGAGGAGGCGAAATGTTTGCCATCTTCCGAAAATGAGACGCACAAAACCCACGAGGAATGCCCCGACAGTGTGCCGGCTACATCAGAATGCGCGCTGTCAGACAAATGTTTAAATTAAACCTTAGATTAAACCTTGTTTCAAACTTACACGTCGTAGAGTTTCATGTGTCCATCATCGGAGGCTGTGAGTAGCATTTGTGAGTTTGGCGAAAAGCACAGGCTGCGCACCGACATTGCGTGGCCCTCCAAGGTCTGCGCCACTTTTCCAGCTGCCACATCGAATATGGTTATAATGCCATCAATAGCACCACTCGCAATATATTTGCCATCGGGACTCTACAAAAATTGCATTGTTCAGTAGCTGTTTAAATAGAACACGTATTACATACATAAGCAATGCTCAGCGTAAATTTTCCATTCTGTGGATCCAGTACTTGTTCCGCTTTTCCCGTCTCTACGCTGTACATCGATATTTTACCCTCGTTCGAGCCAGAGATCACGTATTTGTCACAAGGCGAAAATGCAACAGTCCACAGATCGACAGGTCCCAAGGCCAACATATTCTGCCGTTCGCCGGTTTCCGTGTTCCAAAAGCATAAACTTGAGTCCAACGAACTACTGGCAATGGCTGCATAATAAGAATTTCGATGTTTTATTTCTAAATTAACTCTTTTGCATTAGCCTCATACTTTTTCCATCTGAACTCACTGCCACCGATACCACGCCCAGCGAGTGACCCTTCAGTTTATGGCGCAATTTAAGCGTATTATCCTCGCGTATGTCCCAGACCTTCACCAAATCATCCAAACCACCTGTAACAATAAAGTCGACTGGCTCTTCGGTGACATCTGTCCGTTTGGGGGACATGAACGAATCACGACTCGCTTCCGGATCCTTTTCCTCTTCTGTGTTTGCTATTTTGGGCGCCGGTTGTGTACGTCCCCAGGAACAGGACCAAATACCATCCTCGTGCGCAGCCTCTTCTTTGTGTAGCAGTGAGAACTTTGTGGCAGAAAATAATCTACTATAGTTTATTAAATATATCTGTGTTTAATCTATTTTACCATTTTAATGCTGGATATTAAAAAAGTGCAAATATCACGAAACACGGCTCAGCGAATATAAAAGTCAAAACAACTTAAAGCGTTGCCACATCAGTTGCCACTTCGATATTTTCAAAATCTGATAAATAATCGATATTATTGATATTTTCGATAAAATTAATTTTTATATTTTGTTATGGAGAAGAGATTAATTTAAATTATTAATGAAATATTCATTTTATATAACACACATATTACTGCAAATGTGTCAATACTTTAAACATCTACACTTGCCACAAAAATTTACTTATTTTTCGATTTTATTAAGAAGTATTTTATTATTTCAAAAGCTATACAACTTTTTTCGAAATACTGGTCTTATAACTGTATAGACTTCGTGTAGCTATTATAGGAGTAGGGGTTTATAAGTCCTATTTTATTCACTGCGTAAATTTTAATTCAAGTAATCAAACAACTCTTATTAATTTTTTTTTTAGCATTTTGTGACATATTCTCAGCATATTCAATCATATAGAAGCCATATAAGTACTTTAAGAGCTTTAATATAATAAATATTCCTGAAAAAGAATGATGGAAAAATTGGGTGACCTGCCGGTCATTTACGAACAAATTACTCAACAGTTGCACAATTGTTGAGTGTTTTGAATGCAGCCAAAACAGATATAGATACAGATTTTTTTCTCGATACAGATTTTTTCTAGAGAAAGATGCTACACCCAGGGAAAAAACATTGTAAATCCGTTATGATTCATAGTAAATTCGTTATATATCTTTTCGATATGAAGTCAAATTTAGTTATAGTATCATTATTTTTTCATAGTAAATTTTTCAAATTGTCAAATATCATAAATATACTATGTTTCATTTTAATTTACTATGTACAATAATGATTTTTGTACTATCTTCTACATATGAATTTACTATGTTTAATAACATTTTTACTACAGTAAACCAATGAATAGAAATATTAACATTTCAATTTATTATATTTATTTATAATTTTTAAATCAAAAACAAAGAAGTATATTATTAAATATTTACACTAATCGCAAATGAAATAGTTTCGTCGTAGACTCCAGCCAGCCGCCCAGCTTCAGCTTCGCGAGTCCTTGACACTGATATCCAAATTGTAATCCAAATAATATTGGATGCTTCGACCAGCAGAATGTGTCGCATCATCTAGAACATGTACAAATAAATTTAAAGGTTGAATTTAATTTGTGACATCTTACCCGTAGTCGACCGCCGCTATTGAACAACTTTTATAAATGATGAAAGACGGTTGATTTGACACACAATTTACTATGAACTATTAATGAACATATCAATTCATAGTAATTTTACTACAAACGATAACGAATTATAAAATGTTATTGTGCATAGTAAAAACATATGAAACGTAGTATAATTTCCGATATACTTTTTCCCTGGATGTATACTATCACTTTCGATTTAGGCGACTTAGTTAGTAATTATAATTATCTATAGATATTTTTTAGTAAAATCGTGCAACTTATTTTCATGTTATTTTCAAAAAATAAATGATTTACTATTAATTATTTTATTAAAAAAATGCTGTGAGAGGATGATTCAAAACAAAAATTAATTGTTTAATTTTTTATTTTTGTTTTATTTTTTATCAACTATTCAAACTGTCAATTCGAAATGTTTGTATAATGTATGTTCATAAGTTGATGTTAGAAATCATTCATATATTAATATTCATATACAAATCTGTAAAATTTGCTCATAGAAATACTTGCAGTCCCTATAACATACATGCAATTTTACATAAATAGCTTTTTTCATTTAATATTTCCTTATTAGTTCTTTTCACTTCTCCATCACAACTTAATTTTGAAGTGATATTTTATCGAAAATATATTATGTTAAGAGTGCTAATTTTCTACAAATCGTCAAAGTTTTAACAACTGTTTTTTTTATATAATAATTATATAATAAAATGTTTATTTTTGTGAAATCGAGAATTATTGTTAAAATCTCACATTATCTAAAATGGAGATCTGGCATCACTGATATGCCACACCAGTTTCGAAATGTCACGATAAATGTCAAATTTCCTTTCAATGAAAAAGTGCAACGACGATTTCGAAAAATTTTATTTCATTCAATTTCGAACTATTGACTGAAGTAGACGGGCGTGCTCAAATTAATCGCTGCAACTGAAGAATAATAAAATAGTTTAATAGAATTTCTCAAGTAATTTTCCAACAAATAATATAACAAGAACAAAAAAAACTTTTGATAAACATATCAAACTTTTGTGGCAATAAAATCAACTTTGTGTGAACTATTCTTTGTTGTGATTTGTAGAAATATCAAAAATTTAACCACTTTATAAAATACCATGAAAAAACTCGATTGCGTTCAATAATACAAAAATAAATTAATAAACTCACAAATATTTAATTTTAAAAAATGAAAATTTGTTAAAGTGAATAAAATCTGATCGAAAAGAGACTGCTTTACCGTTTTGTGCAAAACTTGTGCCAAGCGCTGGCGCTCCAGACTGTGCTCGACAATAAAAACTACAACGTAAGGCCTGCCAGCAGCCAGCCCCAACTATCGGATTTATTCCTGGCTGCTCTTGTGGGCTGTTTGTACTGTGTGGCGGTCGACGTTGCGTCAGTCAAAGAAAGCAAAAATAAAAAATTATAAAAAAAAAAACAATAAAAACTAAAGAATATAGAATTCCGCCGTGTCTCCGGTTAACGCACGGTGCAATTGCGTGTGTGTGTGTAATTTTTAGTTTATTTTATGGCCTTCTGTGAGCTACAGCGATCAACAAACGGCCACGAACTGCGAAGAATCTAAAGGAAGCGCAGCACATTTAATAGTTTAGAACTGCAGCGTGCTTGGAATTTTTGCATTTGTGTCGCGACTCCTGCGGTTTTTAGTGGCAAAAATCCAAATTGTTGCAGAAATTGTGATTTTTTTCAAACACTCACTGCTTTTTTTTATTGCAATTTTACAAACATTGAAACAATTTTACAAACATTGAAACAATTTTACAAACACTTCACATAAAGCTAAATGTTTGTAAAATTGCACGTTTGAAAAATTCTAAATTATTTATATAACCCTCTTTTTTTTGTAGTTGTTTTAAAAATTTCAAATTTCTGCAACTTTCTGTCACAATTGTTAGCTACGTGCATAGCTGCGTTATAACGTCATTGTTTGGCTACGGCAGCTTCCCTCAACCTCAAGCCCCACCATCACCACTACCACCCACAACCGGTTTCTTTATTTACAATATTGAAACAGCTACAGAAAAACTACAGACGTTGCTGTTTATTTGAACAACACTCACAGTATATCGACGAACTTGCAGTTGACGCGCCGCACGGTAAGCAATATTCTGACCATATGTGCTGTCCTAATTATCATTATTTTTGTAATGTTTTTGATTTGTTCATGAAATTATCAAAAATATGTGTAATAATCTCTTATTTTATAATAGTTTATAATCGATTTCTTTCATATTTTATGTATCTCATACGGTTTTTTACCTGTTCCTTTCTGTTGCACTCACCTCTTTTGTGGCATTTGCCCGAAATGTGCCAAGTAAGTAGTTACCAGGTGCAAATAAATACTTGCTTTCTATTTTTGGCATAGTTATTAGTTAGTTGCTGTTTGTTTTCACTAGGTACCTAAATTAAAAATTCGATGGATATGGTATTTGATGAACCAGTCAACAATGGCTTATTTGATAGTTGATTGAAAATTAACTTTAAAAAACAATGACAAAAATATACTCCATTTGACTAAATATAAAATAGAAAATATAAACACACAATATCATTGATTATAACTATTGTCTAAAAAAAAATAACTAACAGTTTTTTTATCTGTTGCGACGAAAGCCTTTACAAAATGTGTTAAAACACTACAGATTTATATAAAATTTAGGATTTTCATGGTATTGAGTATAGCTTCTGTTTTCCTAGCACAGAAACTTCTGCTTTAGCATTGTGAAATATTTTGGATACTATTAAGAAATTTAATTTAAATACTATTGACCAGTTTTAAAACATTCATTCAACACCAATTCATTAGTTTTCGATGAAGTATTCAATTTTAATGCAGCTGGATATTATTAAGAAACGGATTTAAATGCCATAAACAGTCAAAATATTAAATAACCCAAATTCACTTTGTTTTCGTATATTAAAATTTTAAATAGTAATTTACTCAATTCAAATAAAATATTTTCCGAATTGAAATACTTTTTTTTTAAATGGAATTTAAATAAATATGAATGAAATTTCAATTCATGAACAAAATTAATTTGAAATATAGACAGTTTTGACAGTTTTATAACTGAAACGCCACATATTCGGACATGTTCAAGCTATCATTCGATAATGATTTCAAACGTTTTTGAATGCGATTTTTCTATACAACAAATTTGCTTTGCAAATGAATCAGAACGTTTAATTTATGGTATTAAAAAAAATCGAATTACAAAATTGTTGAAAATCATCTCCAATTTTTAATTTTAATGATATCATTTATAGGTTCAAATTATCACAAAAATCTAAAGAGCATACAATTTGATTTAAAGTATTTCTATTTTCGTATTGCAAATTTATCATTATTTTTTCATATTAAAATTATCGTCAATTGGTTCGTAAGGAATGATCATTTTCTTAAAAAATTGCATCGAAATTCAATTGAAAACCAGTTTCCAGTTAATTTCTAAAAATATTAAAAATACTTTGGAATATCATGGAAAACCCTTTGGAATATCGGTTCCGATTCTGGTAACAACATTTTTAAAATATCGGTTTCGGGGCCAATTCCGGTTCCAACCAAAAAAATATGGGTTCCTAAAAAATATTTGTTTGAAAAATCTTATTTGACGATTTCTGAATGTTGAAATGAATATTAAGGACTGCGTCGAATAAAATTGTCCGTTACATATCTTCCCATAATGTGCTATTGCAAGATTCAAATTAAAAAAAATTTATCATAGTAGCTCTGAATTAAATGGCAGAAAATAATTTGTGTCAGTTATAGTCAATACAAAATTTATTTAACGCGAAAATGGCAAACGAAGTGGAAGTGCGAGAAAATATAATTAAAATTTTTCAAAAACAACCTAGTTGGTCTTTTAAAAAAATTGCCAAGGAGGTAGGGGCTAACCCTAAGACCATTTCTCGCGTTATCAACCGCTTTAAGGAAGACCTGAGTATTGATCGGAAGAAAGGTTCTGGTAAAAAAAAGGCCCACCTGATCGTGAAAAGTCGAAGAAAGGTTGTAAATATTTTAAAGAAAGATCCAAGCATATCCGGAAGGAAATTGGCGAGAAAGGCGAATTGCTCAGAATCTTTCGTGCGCAGGACTAAGAAAGAAGCTGGGATGAAGACGTACAAGGTTCAAAAAGTTCCGGATAGAAATGCCGTCAAGAATGAAACCACAAAACCACGAGCTAAAAAGCTGAACCAAGATTTTTTTTTTTAAATATATGGACGATGAAACTTATGTTTTAGGGGACTTTTCTCAGCTACCTGAGCAGGAATTTTATACAGCCGATTCTCGAGGAAATGCCGCTGAAAAATTCAAATAAAAAAAAATGACAAAATTCCCAAAGAAATTCCTTGTTTGGCAGGCAATTTGCAGTTGTGGAAAAAGGAGCAGCTCATTCGTGACATCGGGTACAATTAATAGCGAAATATATGTGAAGGAATGCTTGCAAAAGAGATTGCTTCCATTTTTACGCCAACATGAAGTTTCCACATTTTTTTTGGCCTGACCTCGCTTCATGTCACTACAGCAAAACGGCCTTAGAGTGGATCCAACAAAATGCAGTGATTTTGGTGCCTAGAGAAGCCAATCCACCAAACTGTCCAGAACTCAGGCCGATTGAGAGATACTGGGCTTTAGTAAAAAGGGAGATGAAGACAACAAAAAAAGTCGCCAAAGACCTTCAAGACTTTAAAAGAAAGTGGTCTTCAGCAGCTGTGAGGGTGTCGTACACTACCATTACAACATTAATGGAAGGGGTTCCGGAAAAATTAAAACTTTTTATTAAAAAATATGAATTTCTGGTTTTTTATATTTTTTTTAAATCTAAAAATAATTTGCAAAAAAAAAATATTTTATTCTATAAAAATTCGATTACTAGATTTCTAGATTTTTTCATTTTTGTAGCGGACAATTTTATTCGACACAGTCCTTAGTAACAATTGATGAGAAAATTATATTCCTTCTAAAACATAAATAAAATGTTAACATTTACAAACTAAGTTTAATATTAATCCATAAACTTGAAAGACCAAATTTGATTGGTCTGATTTTATTTGATTAATTTTACAGCTACAATTCATTTTATGTATTAAAAATAATTTCTTTGAAGAAGTCGAATGCAGTATAAATAAAATCTGTCAATTCATTTACTCTGCCCTTCATTCTAATATTAAAGAAGTTTTATTTTAGTTAAATTTCAACGCTTCTTATTGCGTATTTTTATTATCTGTGCAACTTTATCTTATCTCAAAGCTACTTTCGATTTGTTATCAGAAAATGAAAATGCTTAATTCACGAAATTCGTTTTGCTCGCACACTACCAAAAAAAATAGAGTGTTCTACAACAGCAAAGACAGTACAAATGGCTGGCTTTGTGTGGCAATAAAATATTATTGTTTTTTTTTTTCTTGAATTCCTTCTTGCGTAATAAACAGCCTAACCACTGACTATTGCCCAGTTGCAAATTATGTGAACTTTAAACATGTGTCGTGAGCCGCCCGCTACCTACCATCTGCCATCTGCAGCAGCTGTCTACTTATGCGACGTAAGACCTCAAAACCTAAGCAACTCAACAAAGTTGAACTCTTGACTCATTATTTGTAAAGTGTTGCTGACAACCGCAAAACCATCAACACCAACAACAATGACAAATAACTACGTCGTTTAGCTTAATCAGCAGCACAGAGTCAGTTACCGTTATCAGTCACACTGATAGCTGACGACAATGATGGCAAAAATTGATACAAAACATAGTAGCGAAAAAAATGCGTCTTCTTCCGGATCTTTTATTGAAATTTATACTTGAGAAAAGTGTGCAAAATTTTTAAGTATGATATTCAAATACTTTGATGTTATCCAAGAAAATCCGTGCCAAGGATACAAATACCACATAGATGGTGGCTCATAAATTTATGATGATGTTGTTTTTGTACGCAGTTTTCTAGTTCAAAACACACACAACCCGCACAGCATAGCACAGTTTTTCATGAAGCCAAAACTAAGCGTCTACTTGTCGCCAGAGTCGTCCCTGCCATGATGTCATCGCATGTACCATAAAACTCGATGTTGCTAAGGTTATTTCAGCACAAAAATGAGAAAAATCATTAGTAGTTTTTGTTTTGCATTTCCAAATAACAAGTGTTACTTGTGCATCTAAAGAAAACTATTCATGATTTATTTGAGAAAAATGTTAAAACCTCAAAAGTAAAAAAGAAATACTCTACCCACACAATGTAGATTTCTCCTATAGATTTATTTATGTAGGTTCTTCTAAGTAGATCCTGCCTGAATAATAATGGTAGTGTTTTTTATACCCTACACTAAGAGTGAAAGGGTATATTCAGTTTGGTACGCCGTTTGTAACACCCAGAAGAAAGCATCTCCGGTATGGAAAAGTATATATATTCTTGATCAGCATGACCTCCTGAGTCGATTTAGCGATGTCCGTCTGTCCGTCTGTCTGTCCGTCTGTCTGTCTGTCCGTCTGTCTGTCCGTCTGTCTGTCTGTCTGTTGAAATCCCTAAGACTTTTAAAATTGAAGAGCTAGATAAATGAAACTTATAACTTAGATTACTAATATACCTACGCTGTATGTGCGAAAAAATTGGCGAGATCGGTCCATGGTGACCTATGATCCGACCACTTATGTTCAAATACCACATATAAAATGTACATATAAAGATCAATTTTTATGTATACGTGCTTAGGTAAACTTTGTTGGTCAAATATATATTGACATCATGCTCAAATACATGATAATAATGTTTTCCGGCGAAAAGACTTGTGGTTCACAAAAAAAAAAATCGAAATTCGGTACACCTACCCATTTGTAAATATGGGTATCAAATGAATGGAAATTCTTCAGCGATTGAATGTTTGTAGTTATTTTCAGGATTCGTATACCCTGGTGACCTATATATCACTTTGAATGGTAACCACACATATGTGTAGGGTATTTATAGTCGGCTTAGACCGACTATAATTTTGATAATCCTAACTATCATAATTACACCTACTTTAAAATTTCCCATGTGATCTAACCTTCCCAACTGGTTTTTTTTTGGTTGCGTGTTTTAGTTACAAGTTCGTTTTCAATGTTGAAGTGCACGAAATCACTTAAAATACATGTAATCACTTTTAGTAAAAAAAAAATGCATATATTGCAGTCTCCTAACGTTCTCCACTAAATAGTTTTTATTTGCTAATGTGTGTTCTATGTTTGCTATTATATTTTCTTAAACCAACCAGAATTAGTAAAAGATTTTTAAAAAATCGTTATCCTTTCATTTTATTAATCATCAATTTAACAGTTAACCATAAATTTATCAGTATGATAAGGACTGCGTCGAATAAAATTGTCCGCTACAAAAATGAGGTCAGGCCAAAAAAATGTGGACACTTCATGTTGGCGTAAAAATGGAAGCAATCTCTTTTGCAAGCATTCCTTCACACATATATTGCTATTAATTGTACCCGATATCACGAATGAGCTGCTCCTTTTTCCACAACTGCAAATTGCCTGCCAAACAAGGAATTTCTTTGGGAATTTTGTCATTTTTTTTTATTTGAATTTTTCAGCTACATTTCCTCGAGAATCGGCTGTTTAAAATTCCTGCCCAGGTAGCTGAGAAAAGTCCGCTAAAACATAAGTTTCGTCGTCCATTATGCAGCAATCGAATTTTAAAAAAAAAATCTTGGTTCAGCTTTTTAGCTCGTTGTTTTGCGATTTCATTCTTGACGGCATTTCTATCCGGAACTTTTTGGACCTTGTACGTCTTCAGCCCAGCTTCCTTCTTAGTCCTGCGCACGAAAGATTCTGAGCAATCCGCCTTTCTCGCCAATTACCTTCCGGATATGCTTGGATATTTCTTTAAAATATTCACAACCTTCTTCGACTTTTCACGATCATGTGGGCTTTTTTTACCAGAACCTTTCTTCCGATCAATACTCAGGTCTTCCTTAAAGCGGTTGATAACGCGAGAAATGGTCTTAGGGTTAGCCCCTACCTCCTTGGCAATTTTTTCAAAAGACCAACTAGGTTGTTTTTGAAAATTTTTAATTATCTTTTCTCGCACTTCCACTTCGTTTGCCATTTTCGCGTTAAATCAATTTTGTATTGACTACTGCACAAATTATTTTCTGCCATTTAATTCAGAGCTACTATGATCAAATTTTTTTAAATTGAATCTTGCAATAGCACATTATGGGAAGATATGTAACGGACAATTTTATTCGACGCAGTCCTTAGTGCCCGAGACAAACTTTCCTGCAGGAAAATGAAAAGAAACTAGCAGGCTAATTATTAGGTTTTGATTAGAATTACATTTTTAGTAAGTTTTTTTTAGGTGGGCATTAAGACAACCTGCCTATTTCCCGTTCGTAGTGGGAAAGCAAAATTGGCAGAGAAATGGCAGACAAAGGTGGTGTATGGTGCGCAAGGTGGAGAAAAATGGTAGAGACAGGCACGGTAGGAAATAGGTTTTAAGCAAAATGGCATGCAATGTAGGGAATGGTTGGCAATAGAAAGTGAACTAAATACATATAATATAGAAAATGGGTGAAAGCAATACCGCCTCCAACTGATTAAATAAAAATCTATAGAAGTCGTATGTTTGTTGTAGTGTTCGAATTAGCGCCACACACGTGATCGAAGAAAGCAATAACAAAACACATGAAAAGTTCTCACCAAAGAAATGCAAGTTCACAACTCTGCGGAATATTGTTTAAGAAAAAAAAAACACTTCTAATTACACTACTCAACAGAACGAGAAAAAAAATATCTAAAACAAAAAACAAAATTATTATATATAAAGTAAGTATTCGACCGGCTCTTCTTTATGCATTTCGAATTTGGTTTACAATATCCCCATCTATTGCTAATAAATTTGACATTCTTGAACAAAAAGTTTTAAGACTCTGTATCGACAGAAACTATGAATCATATGTTAAACGATTCTCCAACAACTACATTTACAGTACTGCTTTTGTAAATCCTCTATGTAAATATGCTCTTAATTAGCTTGAAAGATTCATTAAAGGAGTTTCTCTCCATGATAATTATTTAATAAAACAAGTGTTTGATTCACAAAAAACGACAAATTGGTCTACTTCGTATTACCTTTCTCCTATTGGTCTTATTAATGAGGCAATTGCTACGGAAATGGATTTTGCTACCCCACTTTTACCTGATTTTTACAAAAATGCTTCTCCCAACACAAATCGAGGTTAATCTTAAAAATAACTTTTTATATAAAAATAAAAATTCTTTAAAAAAAAAGAAACAAAAAAAAAAAGTTTGTTCATTTAATCCAATAATGTTATAAATTTATTTATATATTATTAATAGTTTAAGTTATTTTTATGCGTAGTTCTAAGTTTTTTATTTTTTTATTTTAGTTTTAAGACCAAAAAAATGTGGGAAAATAAATCCCCAAAAAAATATTTAGTGTCGGGAGCAAGCACTTAACAATTTAAACACATAATCAACAATTAATTTAACACGAGGCAGAAATACGAAGCAAGTTGCTTTAAATATAACCAATGTAAAAGAATTAAAACAATACAATATAATTTTAAGTATTCTTCTAACCTAAATTGTACATTGTAAATGTTCGAAAAGACTCAATAAAATACTTTACTTTACTTTTTACAATATATAATTAAATGCCAATATTGTAAGCATTTTTCAAAATATTTGGATCTAAACTCAAAATGTTTGGCTTTTTATAGACTATTTTTGTACAATTTATTTAGTATTTATAAAAGTATGATAAAAATGAAAATAGTTAATGGTTATACAGAACAAAGTTCAATCTAACATTTAAAAATATACCTTATGACTACTTTATGTGAGTCGAAGTAAAAATTGTAATTGAAATTCTTTAAAATTGAGAAAATCATATATGGGGTGTCTACTAATTTGACTTAATTTTAAGACTAAACTAAGTTGTTGTATTTTCATTCGATCGCTATTCGATAGCCGAAATGCGTTAAAATTGGAAGTAAATAGATACTCATCTGTGTGTTTATTGTCATCCAATTTAGTTCAATTTAGATTGTTCGCAAATTGGCTAAATTGAAAAGCAATCACTGCATTACCTACAAAATTGAGTTCTGTTTTAAAAATTAATTTTGTTTTATACGTACTGATTTCCTAAATTGTTATATTATTTATACAAAATATATTCTTTGTCATTAGTTACCAAATTAATTATAATAAACATTTCTTATCACAATTGTTATCATATCTGTCAGTTGTCTTTCTGTCTGTCTGTCTAACCGCTTGAGGAAAAAACAAAGCATGCGCACAATTTAATTTCTAAGTAACCAACTGCAATATAATCCCTTTGACCTTGAATTCAACCAATGCTGGCACTGTCAAGTGACGTTAGCACCAACGCAAAGCCACAACCAGTCAGCAATTCATCAACAACATATGGAGCTGCAACAACTCCAAAGCAATGCAAATAAAAAAAATATATATAAAAAAAAAAACTAAAATTAAACCATATGAAATGCGACCAAGTTTGAGTACTTGGTGCGAGTGTTGGCTGGTTGATGAGTGCAGCCCCCTACTCTTGCTGCTCCCCCTTCCCAAAACAATTTCCATAACCGGGGTAAACGAGCAACAAACAGACTATATGAATGAGTAATTGGTATCATATTTCAAAATGGTATTGACGCCCGAACTTAGCTGTATCTACAAATATTATGCGTCTTTTTATCGCTTCTTTATCGTTTCTTTATCGCGTCTTTATCGCCGTCTCTTTGTTGACAGATAAACTTCATTAAAATGTCACAAATTTCATATTTTAAGTGCTGTAAATGAACCAAAATCAATGTGAAGTTTCATTGCTCTCGCTTCAAGTGTTTCTTTTTGTGTCTTTTTTGACAAACATTTATTGTCTGAACACTTTAGCCAAAAAGTTATCTTTTAGTGGTCATTTTGGTATTATTGACGGTTGGTGAGACACAAAATGTGTAGATACACATTTATTGATTTGCACACGAGAGTCATATTATGGTGTTTACATTCACTTTTTATCGTAGCTAATATTATGCATTTATTACTGAGTGCTTCCTATATATTACTTGAACAAATTGCAGCAAATTATTTTATAACAAAAAATTTATTTAATAATTTTTGTGCTTCAATTGCTTTTTGAATTCGAATTCCTTGTTTGCTGTATATATATTATTGATTAAGTAAGGCTATTGATTGTAGGCAACCGATTTTTTTTAAAGGATTTTCATAAAAATATGAAAAATATAGTTGAAAATTTAAGATTGTAATTAAATTATTTCGTTTAAAACGGGGATTGTAACAGCAAAGATTATTCAAAAATCAGATATATCAAACCCGATATAAACTTTCGGTTTAATACCGATTTTGAAACGAGGTTTAAAAGTATGGCATCGTGTTCAATATAGAATCGAATTATATACAGGGAAGTTTAAAATTTTTCCGTAGATGATTTTCATACACAAAATAAAAACAAACAATTAGAACTAGGTTCGTTTTTGGATCAATTACTGATCTGGTACCTTACGTATCAAAAGTAAATTTGTTTGTGGTGATGTTATGCTATTGTGAATATCACTTAATAAGAAGACGAATTTGTGTTGGAAAAGAAAGGGCAAAAGAAAACAGTGCTGCCAAATTTTTTAAAATAGAACCTATGGTGTTCCCGTGAAACAGATCTGGTTCAAGTATCATGGGAACGCAGTTATAGTTAGTAGTATTAAGTTTTTAAAATCGCTTTAATCTTTTATAAAATAGAAAATAATAAAATTTATTAATTATAAATACCTACAAATTAGTTGAAATTGGTTAATAATTCAATTTTGTGTTTTTTCTAGATTTGGACACAAATTCAAATGAAATCATTGTCACAATTGTATTACAAATGTTCACTAAACTAATAATTGACTAAGGTAAGTTTACTTTTATTTTAATATTTATATGGTTAGTTTTCAAAAGAAATGCAAAAGATTACACTATTCAATGGATCACATACATAATTTCTATATTAGTTGAGGTTTCTGATTTTGACTGCATACTCAGTGCACACAGAAAAAAAAGTGTGTAAATATAACTAAAATGTTAATCAATCCAATTAATTTTTAATTGAAACTCAGCCGATGTAACTTTTAGTAGCATTGAATTCCATATTCGTAATAATGAGAATATGTTAATTGGAGAAAATTTAATTAATTTTTTTGTCATATTGACATTAAAGTTGTTATATATATTTTTAATTGGGAATTTTTAATTAATTAATTAGTAACATCAATTAAAAATTTCATTCCATAGAAATTGAATCAATTAAATATTTTGTTAAATTAAATAAAATATTAGTCTAATAGAAACATATGAAAATAAAAATAATTTAATTCAATATATAACATAAAATAAATATTAAATAAGTATTTATACTGTTTGATATGCTTTGTAAAATTCTTTCAACCCAACGATTGTTTTACCGAAGTCAGCTTTCACAACTTCTACAGGAGGGCCAATTAATTAAGTCAAACATAAAATTTGATATTCGCTTTTTAATGATTCAATTTCTAACAAAATGAGCATCATAAGCTGCTTATTCAAATTCTTGACAGCAAAAATAAATTGAGCCATTTAATACTTTAATAATATAACATACACTAAATAATGCAATATTTAGTGCAACGTAGAAGAAAATAATGTTAGAAGAAACTTAACGACGACGTTGACCCACGAGACGCACAAACAAAAAACAAAATGAAATCCAGAAGAAGTGTTGCAATTTAAGAAAATGAATAAATCAAAAGTAACAAATAAAAGTAATTAATACTATTAAAGATTTAGTTGTATTGAAATTATATTAAATTTATTCCTATTAATAATTTAATTAAAAAATGTGTAAATACAATTAATTAATTAGTAAATACATTCATATTTTTAATTGGAATACGATTTTGTTTGCTATTAATATCAATTGTTATATATACGTACAATATTTTTTTCTGTATCGATATCTGTTTGACTTTTTGTCCTTATTTATTTATTTATTTATTTATTTGGATTTTTTTTTTTTGGAAAAAAGTTTTGAATTTAAAATCTCGAATGAAATTTTCTTAAAACGTTACTAGATACACAGAAAAAAAAGAATTGACATAAATATGATTTAACGAAGAATAGCAAATGTTTTCATTAAATTAGTGAATTTCATTGCTCGATTGATTAACCAATGCAATTAATATCGGTTGCTATATTTACGTCAATTATTTTTTCAGTGTATAAACAAAAAATTAAAGATTATTTCTCAGTTTGTAGAGTTTTCATTAAATTTTCATTTCATTAAATTAGTGAATTTCATTGCTTGATTGATTAACGAATGCAATTAATATCGGTTGCTATATTTACGTCGATTATTTTTTTCAGTGTATAAACAAAAAATCAAAGATTATTTCTCAGTTTGTAGAGTAGTGTTATTATTTTCAAACCATCTAAACTTTTAAACAAGTCTATTTTGTATATGATTAAATTTCTGTTCTTATTTTAAGTTTTATTTTGAATGTATTCAGTTTGGATGGTATCCAAACAAAGCAAAGTTTATTGGGGCAGTTCAATTGATTTTGTTTCGCACATTGCATCTCATTATTCCGCCTCGAAGTAAGGGGATTAAAAATACATTGTTTCAATTGCACTCAAAATATTTAAAACAAATACGAACAAATATATTTTTCTTAAGTTCAAACATATGTTTTATATTAAATATTTTTAAATAATGCTTTATTTAAAATACAGAAAAAGGTAATAAGATTTTAATAATAGTTTACAAATTTTAGGTATGCTTGATTTTTATAGTAGTCAGTGATCATGTTGAATAATTTAATAATTTTTAATTGCTTCAAATGAATCGATTATTATAAATTGTTCTACTGAATTCAAACACTAATTAATTTATTGAGTTTTTTTTTTCAACAATGTGCTCGCTTTTTTCTATGTATTTAATAAACTTCTGCATTTGTATGTAAACGTGCTATTTTAGTCTATAGTGTTTGTGTTAGCAATAATTATTTTTAAGTTATTTTTCTACTTAGAAAATAAAATGAGAAGAAAAAAAAAACCACACACAAAAATAATTCAATCGAATTCACAGAATGTTGCGTGCATTTGTTGGATGCTTGAGTAGCATTTAACATTTTCGATTCTTTAAAATAGATTTTACACAATGCTCATGAACTGAACAAAACAAAAAACAAAAAAAAAAAAAAAAAAAAAAAAAGCTGTATTGTAAATGAATTGAGAGGTTTTGTGCTAGAAATTGTACTTTACGAACACTTTCCCTGCACTATTTTTAATGGTTAAGTTAATTTTTTGGGAAATTTGAACTGACTTTGTAATGTAGAACTCTTGGATATATATTGTATTTACGCCATTTTCAAAATTTACCATTTTGATTCAGCAATTACATGTTAAAGTTTCATTTTTAAAGGTAATTCAAAATAAAAATCTGCAACAATAGCATAAAAGGTTGCTAAAATAGCAAAAATGTTTGCTGAAAAGAGAAGAGCTCCCATTTGTGCTGAATAACGAGAGTTTGTTGTTTTGAATATTTTGTTCTATGCTATTAATAATAGTTTGGCACTACAGTCCTATAAGAACTTAGGCCGAGAGCTCTCTCACCATTTTGAGTTGTGCGTGTTATATTTGTACTCAAAGTGGTGGGACCTACAGTTTATTGCTGAATCCGAACGGCGGGTGAGAGCTTTTCATAGGCAATGTTTTACTCTCGTAGGTTTGTCATTTACTGCCGAGAGGTAGCGCGGTATAGAAAAATGTTTCTATGAAAAGATATTGTTAGTCCCAGTCCAGGCTTGAACCGGGGACCTTTCGACTTGCAGTCCAACGCACTAACCACTGAGCTGCCGCGGCTACAATTTAATAACGTTAAAATCAATATTTTGTTTAAAAAAAGCCTACGAATTATAGCGTGCAAATGACTAGCGAAAATGGCGCCATTTAGTGCATTTTGGCTACACGAGCGCGTTAAGTACACCAGCGACACCCCTAGTAGAAATTTGCCCGATGCGCCATCGGGAGATGATCGGGTTTTCGTTGGGTAAGTCCTATTAGAGAAAATATGATCATTGCCTTTGCGTGCCCTTATCATGCTTACCATACCAGGGTTTGCATTATCTAAATAGTCAATGGTACATTATTTGTTCCTCATAACAAAATGACATCAGACAATGATCGAGATTTAATGAGAGAAACCCTATTATGCTCGGGAATTGCCTGATCAGTATATGATCATGGCCTGAGGTGAGTGCATGATCAGGACACTGCGTTACAAGGACATTATGGGCCTCGTCATATCCCGATCATCTCAAATAATGACCACTTCATGACCATGGCCCTACTAAAATTTCTACTAGGGACTAGCTCGATCTGGTGCAAACTAGCAGAACTAAGTTTCCTAGAAAACTGTCCGGTATTTCAAAGAAAAACCTATGCTGTAATTACTATTTAAAGCCTGCTAAAATTTACCATTTAGAGTTTGCTTTTAATAGCAAATCAATTTATTTTGAGTGTATTGTGAGATTATGTAGCAAACTCATTGAAAGTAATGCATTTATGTCAAACTTAATTCTCCTATTTTGGGAATTTTTTGGGATTTCAGTGAATAATTCATTGCTTAAGATGAGATCTCAGCAAAGAAAATTTAAAACCCAAATTTGTGTTTGTGAAAATCTCTTTAACATCATAAATATATTTCAAATCTCATAATATTCTTCATAATATGTTTGTACATGCCCTAGGTAAATATTTATAAACATTTAATAGACAATAGTTCAAAAATAACATTGCTTTGTAAATATATAAATATTTTATTGCATTTGTTTCCCGTTTAACAACTACAACTACAAAGTATATATTTTGCTGAAAAACCATTTTGATCTAAAAATATACAATGCCCAACTGCTGGATTTCTTACAATCTACACTCATAATATTTTTTTATGCATCTAATGAATGGGGGTGTGAACGGCCTTTTCTCAGTGTTTGTTCGAATGTTTGGATTGTATGAAATGCCAATACGACGTGTTCAAATATGAGGTCATTGCCATGTAGCACATGCGAGTAGTTATTAAACATTTAGCGGTTCGTACTGTGTGTAAAGAGATACACATATTTTATACATTACAGAGATACAAATATACACATGGCACATGCTCTCTGAATGCTAACATAAACCTTAAACTGACGGATAACCTGTGCCACAGTAGTAGCAGAGCACTGCACAGCAGCACTTCTAATGACACCCACGAGATACTAATTGTATCGTATGTGATATTTATGTGTTACCTGTTATGCGCTCTAGTTGCGCTTAAGTTCTTTGTTGTTGTTGTTTGAATGTTATTATGTGTTAAAAAATTATTTTTCTAATATTTAGAACAATTATAAATAAAAATGTATTAAGGGTATTCATGTCAACTGTGTAAATTTACGATATTGTTTAAGATTTTCGATATATTGATATGATAAATTTACACATAATATAATATGAACAAACTTTTTTTTTTTTGGAATATCTACTAAGATCCACAGCACTCAGACAGACTATATCCATTGTACTGTGAAATCTATTCCCTACGATTTTGTGGTTAATATCACCACGAGCGCCCATGCCCAAGCCGAGATTCGAACCCGAGACCTTCAGAATGCAAGTCCAGCGCGCTACCTCTGGACTGCTGAGGCCGGCTATCGAACAAACTTAGTTTTGCATTACACATAATAAATAATATACCTAATAAAAATTTTGATGCACACTTAATTTTGTATTAAACACTTAAATTATTTACATAACACAATTTAATAAACAAACCTTTATCACACATAATTGATAACTAATACAAAGATATAATAAAATATTTATGGAAAAATGTTTACGTTCTTTGCGAATGAAATCTACAAATTGTGTCTAAAATTCTTCTATTTAGAAATTCATTATTCCACTATTTAGTAGATTTACGCGTGAATCCCCTTAATGTAATAAACAATTTTTCCATACCACATTTTTGTTCTCCCTAACAATTTTGTTGAAGTATTTATTTGGAATTGGTCCGATTAAAAAAAATATTAATTTAATTGTTGTATGTTTAAATATTTTCGCATTCATTTTTATATGTTATCGCTTAAATTTTTAAAATAAATTTTGCTGAATTTAAATTTCTGAAATTATTTGAAAACATTTATAATGGTGATAAGCAAGTGACTCGAAGTTATGCGATATATAATCAATCAATAAACCTTGACAAATGAGTACATTTATGTACATAGCAAACATTTCTTGCAAGTATTATTTATTTTTTTGATTATTTTGCAGTGTTGCCAAATATGGATATAAAATGAAAAGCCATGACGTATATTGAGTGTGATAAGAAACGTCAATAGGTGGCCGCCGACAATGACGACAAGAACTTTAAACTTTAAATTTATGATATGAAAAAGAAGTATTATCGATTTTATTTTTTATATTTTTTGTCAAATTAAAATTTGATAACTAAATATCATTCTGTTAGAATTATTTATATAAAAGTAATAAAACTAAAAAAATCAATCAAAATATTAATTTTCTACTATATACAAATAACAATATCTAATCTTAACCCGAATCATCCTAGTGGGATAATTTGGTCACAGTAACGGTGAAAGCAAAGCACAAACAAACTCAAATTATATACATAATATTTCTTCGTAGCCGCGGTAGCTCAGTGGTTAGTGCGTTGGACTGCGAGTTGAAAGGTCCCCGGTTCAAGCCTGGACTGGGGCTAACAACATCTTTTCATTATTATATACCGCGCTACCTCTCGGCAGTAAATGGCAAACCTACGAGAGTAAAACCATTGACTATGAAGAAGCTCTCACCCACCGTTCGGATTCGGCAATAAACTGTAAGTCCCACCACTTTGAGTACAAATATAACACGCACAGCTCAAAATGGTGAGAGAGCTCGGCCGAAGTTCTATACAGGACAGTAGCGCCAAACTATTATTATTATGAAAGAAGGTAGAAATTTATAAAATGAAAAAGTAGAAAATGGAAAATAACATATGAAAGCTTTCGATTATTTTTAATGTCAGTTAGCCTTTGTAACGGATGCCTTATCGTATTCGGTTCAGGGATGCATGTGAAATAAGGCTAAATTTGCACTAGCATTACTGATTTTTCACAATTTTCTGTGTGTTTAGTTCAAATTAATTTTTAATGACTAAAATATCCGAAAATAAGATATGAATTTTGTGAATTGGCGGATATTTTTAAAACACAGAAAAAAATATTCATTATGACATGTTTAAACGTGAATTCATTTGTCAAATTGTAAAAGTAAAACTCACCATTGGCTTATAACAAATCTTTTATGTCATAGTTTTTGATTCGTGATCATGATTTATTTTTTACGTCTCTTCGGTAATTCATTAAAATAATGAATAAATTCATCAAATTGATGAATAAATTCATCAAATTGATGAATAAATTCATCAAATTGATGAATAAATTCATCAAATTAATGAATAAATTCATCAAATTGATGAATAAATTCATTAAATTGATGAATGAATTCAAAACATTTATTATTTGTAGTCTTTAATGTTATGAATTGCTCATAAATTTATTGAATCATAATTTTAAGATCGAAATTTTTTTAATATGATGCAAATTCTGAACATCTGAACACACAAAAAAATATTACCAAAAATTTCACCAACTACCAGTATTCATCATATTGATGATTTCATTCATTGAACTAAAATCATATTTTTTAAATGTTTTTCATTTTCAATATTTTTTTTAACATCAAATTTCAAAAACAAATTTGTCTCCATTTACACATTTATGTATTTACAATTCGTATACAAATTATAATATTTAATTGCTAATTATGCGAAGAGTGTTAATGAATAATGTACATCATATTGATGAATTTTGCTCATCAAACCACATTAATTTAAATATCATAAATCTTATAAGATTTATAAATACATAAATGAAATTTGATGTTATAAAAAATATTAAAAGTGAAAAGCATTGAAAAAAAATACGATTTTAGTACAATGAATAAAATCATCAATATGATGAATCTGGTAGTTGGTGAAATTTTTGGTGATATTTTTTTGTGTGAAGAAAGAAAATAATTATTACGAAGATGTACTGTAACAATATTAAAATTTAGCGCCTTTTATAAACTTTTGCACAATATGTTTACTAAAAGTTTCATGGTATTCTCAATATAAATTATTTTTTGACGACTTTCACAAGTGCGCTCATGCATCAAACAAAACCAAACGTGATTTTTTCCAATAATATTATTTTTTTTGTATATTTCTGTATCGTTTTAGTCACTAGGCGAATGTCATGTGATTCCATTGTGTGTGTTGGCTTTGATTAACCGTTCAAATTCACGGTTCTATGAGCTGATGTACATTATATAAATATATAAATTCAGTAGTTAATTTGTCTGCATTTCCTCTGACACCGGAAAAGGGTTAATTTTGTCTAAATTCTTTTTTTATTTTTATATTTGCTACTCTGCCGGTTTGTTTGACTGCATGTCAGTCAGTCAGTCCGTCCGTCAGCCAGTTAGTCTTTCGGTGTCTTTACTTGCATTCGAATATAATTTATTGAGAATGAATCATGCACAACATTTGCATTTAATCGTAATGTTGGCTGGTAACTATTTTAGTAAGTCGTCGTAGCATACCACGCCTTCTGTTGGCCAAATTGCATATGTGTTTTAATTTTTGTTGGACCACGATAAAGCCGCTGTGTTGACTGTCAATGAACTCCGTTTGTAGAATCATTTTTCAATATATATTTTTTAGTTTTAAAAGCTGTTATAAAAAATATATAAAATAATTTCATGATTAAGCCATATTGACTACAAAACATCAATTTTAAGATTTAATTTCTCAAGAAAAAATATTCAGTAGCGTCGGTCGTTCAATTATTTAGTGCGCCGGACAAGGAGCCGTAAGTTAGTGGGTTCCAATCCCAGCAATATAAAAAAGAAAATATTCCTGTCAATAAACTGTAGGTCAGATAAGAACAAATATAACACGTACAGTCAAAATATCTACTAGAAATATTGAAGAAATTTATTTGTAACAAAAAATAATAAATAAAAATATTGGAAGTAATTGTGCATATTAGATCTATTTAACGACATCTCATATATATAAATCGGAATATTATGCAAAAAGTAGGAAGAGTATTAACAAGGAGACTTTAAACAATAATAGTAAATGTGGTTTAGAACCAACAAAAGTTGTATTTTTTTTATTTTTATAGGAGTCCATATGGTGAAAAATTGAAGAATTTTTGGGTGTGTCGTCTCATATATATATTAGAGAATATCTATTTATTTTCAAACTTATGTTTCCCGTAATTTAAAATATAAATTAAATATCATTGCAAAATTAAAATAATCCTCAAAATAAATTTAAAAAAAAAATACACATATATAAAGTTCAAACTAAATTTAAAAAAAATGGAAATAAAAAAAAAACCCACAAATTATAAAAATTAAATAACATTTAAAATATATTTAAAATTAATAGTCCGAACTGAAAATTTCGTTGGATACATTTTATTTGGGTTTATTTCATATGAATTATCCAAAATCGTATGAATCATAATGGGGCTTATTACATTTTGTAATTTTGGTATTCCTTCATTGTGTGATTATTTCATTGAAAATAGGACTTTAAAATAAAAAGCAGCACAAAATATTTGTTTTATTAATCAAGCAAGCAATAATTATCAAAAATTATTTAAATAATGTTAAACGGGGATTTTTTTTATTTATTAAGGACTGCGTCGAATAAAATTGTACGCTACAAAAATGAAAAAATCTAGAAATCTAGTAATCGAATTTTTATAGAATAAAATATTTTATTTTTTTTATATTATATTTGAGTTCTGGACAGTTTGATGGATTGGCTTCTCTAGGAACCAAAATCACTGCATTTTGTTGGTTCCACTCTAAGGCCGTTTTGCTGTAGTGACATGAAGCGAGGTCAGGCCAAAAAAATGTGGACACTTCATGTTGGCGTAAAAATGAAAGCAATCTCGTTTGCAAGCATTCCTTCACATATATTTCGCTATTAATTGTACCCGATGTCACGAATGAGCTGCTCCTTTTTCCACAACTGCAATTGCCTGTCAAACAAGGAATTTCTTTGGGAATTTTGTCATTTTTTTATTTGAATTTTTCAGCGACATTTCCTCGAGAATCGGCTGTATAAAATTCCTGCCCAGGTAGCTGAGAAAAGTCCGCTAAAACATAAGTTTCGTCGTCCAGCAGCAATCGAATTTAAAAAAAAAAAATCTTGGTTCAGCTTTTTAGATCGTTGTTTTGCGGTTTCATTCTTGACGGCATTTCTATCCGGAACTTTTTGGACCTTGTACGTCTTCAGCCCAGCTTCTTTCTTAGTCCTGCGCACGAAAGATTCTGAGCAATCCGCCTTATTCGCCAATTTCATTCCGGATATGCTTGGATCTTTCTTTAAAATATTCACAACTTTTCACGATCATGGGGGCCTTTTTTTACCAGAACCTTTCTTCCGATCAATACTCAGGTCTTCCTTAAAGCGGTTGATAACGCGAGAAATGGTCTTAGGGTTAGCCCCTACCTGCTTGGCAATTTTTTTAAAAGACCAACTAGGTTGTTTTTGAAAAATGTTAATTATATTTTCTCGCACTTCCACTTCGTTTGCCATTTTCGCGTTAAATAAATTTTGTATTGACTATAACTGACACAAATTATTTTCTGCCATTTAATTCAGAGCTACTATGATCAAATTTTTTTAATTTGAATCTTGCAATAGCACATTATGGGAAGATATGTAACGGACAATTTTATTCGACGCAGTCCTTATTATTTTTTTTTTGAAAATATAACGCCCTATCATACTGAAAATGAATAACATCATATATATGATCGGGATAACCAGAACAATATTTTTTCTCACAAATAAAAACTATTACCAGATACGTGTGAATTTAATACTTCAAATTATGATAATAATAATGTTTAAAAATTCATTCACAACATTGAAGTATTTTGTAGGTTTTGTATAAACATTTTTTAAGTTTCTTTTTATATACAAGTTTTAAAAACAAAACCAGAAATAATCCTACAGTCCTTTCCCATGCATAGCTAATCTCATTATATATATTTTCTTCCATTTGACGACTTCATTCAGCCTATTGTTGTAAACTCAAACAGATTTATGCCAATTTACAACTCGATGAATGATTTTGCAGGCGTTCCACAAGAAATCAAAACGATTATAGCACCTACGCGCATCGCTATTTACTGTGTAAATATTGCATTTGGCGGCCCCCACGCATTTAACCAAAATTGTAAACATGTCTTAAACACCTCTAGATGTTATTTTTTTATTGCTCTAATTTTTTGCACGCATTACACAGACATACTACCATACATTTAAGGCCCACATATACACAAAAAAAATTTAAATTAATATAATAAATAGATGAATAAAATCTACTTCGCATAATATTAAAGAATTGTTTAATGCTAATATAAATCATTGATTAAAATTATGAATATGTACATTAATGTGATGAATTTATAAATTAATGTGATGTATTTTTTATAAAATTTTTTCTCAGTGTACTGTAATGTGTGGCTATTGTTTAAGACAATAAAAAAACTGCAATTATTTGGCTTAAATTAAGTGCAACCAGTTAAAACAGCGCTTGTTGCATTCATGACTGTTGCAATTATGAAATTCATGTAAATTTAAAATAAGTAAAAATTTTTTATTTTTACCTTTAATAAATTTAATTACTACTGCCTTGGTGAGCAATTTAGAGAAAAGCTATTTTTAGTTTTTGGATGGTAAGATTTTGATGTGGGCATGTTATTTTTTTTGGTACTTTTCATATTTTGGTTTAATTAAAAAGTTAGAAAATATTTCAATAATTAATACGTAAAATCTGGTAACTGATGGAAAGTAAACGTACCGAAAAGTTTCAGCTTTCGTACCAATATAGATAAGTTTAAACTTAAGTTTAAATTTGAAAATTTTAATTTATAATACAAAATATTTTCTAAGAACCAAAAATATTTACCACAAGTATTACATCCCTAAGCATAATTTTACTTGAAAATGACTTAAATCGTATATCAGACAAACACCTTTCAAACTTTTTAAAAATATGTGGCAAGCATCATTTAAATATATTACAAATATATAAATAATTGAGGATTAAAGTGATTGTTTTGGAATTAATTACGATCTCTTAAAGTCAATCATATATGTCCACTTTGACCTACCTCAAGCCCAGTTCTTGAGTTAATCAAAGTTTAACTTAAAATGTCGATATAGTTTCTTTCCACTGACAGATTTAAATAATCTTTGCACCAAATGAAGTGTATATCTACAGCAATCTGTTCATGAAATTAGAAAAATTAGGATGTTCCAAAGTCCGTATGCCGACTTATTGAGTAATTTAAAGATTAACTTAAAAATCAGATAGAGTTATTTTTCTTTGACCGATTTAAATAGTTTTTAGACCAAACCGAAAGGTATTTCTACAAAGTATTGTTATGAATAATTTGAGAGTACAGACGAAAAGTGAACGAAGCCTTTTTATATTGGCTAATTGTTCAAATAAGCCATTTGTTTTGCTGCAAAAATACCGCAAGTCAGAATGTTTGCTGTGAGTCTATTGTTAATTTATACAACATCTCTTTGATGTAGATCTTTGAATATTTAGGATCTATGAATATTTGCCATAAGACATATATTTATACTGATTGTTGCAGCAAAACGTTTATAAACATTATGTTTTCTTAGTGTTCCAGTTAAATCAAATATGTGAATTCGGAATGTTTCAACTAAAATAATTCACAGATAAACTTAAAAGAAACATTTCTAGAAATTAATGCTTTCGGTTTTTCGTACGTCTACAATATGCTTTTAATACATTTATAAAATACACTTAATGTAATTCATGACCACCCGCTCTCTCGATCAATATGCTTCCATAATTGGCACAAACATCTAACATAGCAAATATTTCCGCCAAACATGGAGCGAGCCTCAGTTACATCTTGTCACAGACATTTCGTTTGAAAATTACTTTCTCATGAAAATGCTTAAAAAAAAGTTCATTTTTTATAGTTAACTTTTTAGTCTTCAATCACAAATGATGATGAGGAGTTTTCTTTTTTGTGTACATTATTTATAGAAAAAAAGTAAAACTTATACGTTGTTTAATAGCATCTCACTATATAATTGGCAAAAACGTGTTGCAATTAAATCGTATAATTGCAAAATAATAAATATTATCTCGCTGAATGTTGTGGTTTTAATTTTTTGCAAACGATTTATTATTTAAACAAATTCAACAATAAAATATGTAGTTTTTGGTAGTGAATAGCGGAAATTTTTGTTTTACAAATTATGCGCAATTCATAAATTATGAACACTATGGAAGTAGTATACATAAAATATAAATAGCCAAGAATTTGTAATTAAGTCAATTTTCGTTTTTTGCACCATATATAATTTTATTCTAATTAAAATGTATGTAGTGGGCAGGATGACGTAAAATAAACTGAAGTAGGTGAGGGGAATTAATTGCAGCTAATTTCTCCACGCTTTGTGGAGTAATAACACCTGTTGTATTGTTAGTGATTCAATCGAGAATAATTCCAACAAACAAGTAAGAGTGTTATGACCGCATCGATCACTGAAAAAAAAAATGTAGATTATATTGATGAATTCCGTTCTTCAAACAATGATTTATTGTATTGAAGAACTATTCATAATATTAATGACTAACGGGGACAATGTTATGAATGCGATCATAAATATGATGAACGCTTGTATTCATAATTCTTAAACGATTTATAACATTTAATTGCTTCATTTCATCATATTAATGAAAAAGTGAACATCATATTGATGAATTTTGTTTATCAAACCATATTAATTTAAATAAATCTTATAAGAATTAGAAATACGTCAATGTGTAAATGGAGACAAATTTTTGTTTGAAATTTGATGATATAAAAAATATTAAAAATGAAAAACACTGAAAAAATATGATTTTAGTTCAATGAATGAAATCATCAATATGATAAATACTGGTTGTTGGTGAACATTTTTTTTGTGTGTAGTTCTTGTATGTTATTTCTTATATAATGCTTGTTCAACATAAATAAATTAATAATTTTTTTTATTTTTTTATCAATAATTACAACTTTTTAAAAAGAGTTATATTTATAAAAATATATTAAAAAAATGAAAATAATTTTTTTTCGGATAAAATTTTTTTTCTAAAAAAAAATGTTTGATCGCATTACTAATTTTTTAAAAACATTTTTTTAAGGAAATTTTTTTTCGAATTTTCTAAATTTTCTAATTTTTTTTTTTTTTTGAAAAATTCCATCATTTAATTTATTTTGAAAAAAATAAAATATTAGTTCACCAATATTCATCATATTATATTCATCAATATTATGAAGAATTAAAAAAAAAAAAAAATCATAGATATTATGATTATATTCATTAATAGGACGATTAAAATTCATTGTATTGAATATTTCGTTCTTCACTATGATATTCGATAGTATGAATAAGTTCATATATATAATGAATGCATTCATCAATATGTCATTTAATGAACGGTGGTATCAAAATGATGAATCTGTTAGTTGGTATAAAAATGCAAAATATTTATGAATAAATTCATCATATTTTTTCTGTGATGTGGCAAAACCGCGACACTAGAAACAAACAGTGGACCTAGTAATGATTAAATTTATTGCTTTAAACTAAAATAAGTCTGTTAAATGCAGGCACAAAATTGATATTCCATTCTCTGTGTTTTCCATTTGATGAAAATAACAAATTGTAGTTCAGGTTATAAAAAATAAGTAGAATGAACAGAAATGGAGAAAATATATTTATGGTAAAACATTCTGTTAAAGGTTTAACTTTTTGAATCATTAATTAAATTATAATCATGGTCCATGCATAAATTCTGGTTCTATAATTTCGGTTTTAGTTCCAGCTCTGGAAATTCAAATAGTATAGTATGCAGTATCGATTTATGGAATATATGTATGGAAAAACTTAAGCTAATGGTTATATTTAATAGTTTCAATTCCGGTTCTATAATTTTGGATACAGTTTCGGCTCAGAAAATAAAAAATGGTTTTGGTTACAGTTCACATATCGCATCTATTGAATTCATAATAAAAATTTATTAAAATGTGTGGATTGTTCGAAAACTTTATTATTTTACAAAATATATCTTCTTCATTCTTTTATGAGTAATATATTATAATCGATTTCGAATTCATTTCGAGAAGATACTTTAAAAACGGAAGCTACAAATAATCGTGAGAATGTCAACGCCACGAGCTTTTCGTGCTTTTTTCAGTTCGATGCCAAATTTAAAAGTGCGATTCGAGCAACTAATTCAATGTATAAAATCTAATTGAATTAATTGTTTTTTTTTTCTACATTTTATAGTAATTGCTGTCGATCTTACGTAATTTAGCTGTAGAGCTAATTGAAAAAACAATTATATATTTAAATAAATGTTTTTATAAAAACGAAGGAAAAACAGAGAGCAGCAATCTGTGAAAATGATGTGCTTTTCTATAAACAATTTATGATATATTACAAATTAATTGAATTGATAATTGTCGTTATTGATCTTTACATCATTATACTCACTATTTTTTCAATTGCTCTATGTCATACTCATTAAAAACATTGCGCAATGTGCTTGACAAGCAGCTGGCTTGGCTGTTGTCATCGTGCACAGTACCCATGACAAACAGCTATGTTTTCGAATACGAATTTGTTTCTATTCATTTTCATTCGGTGCTGCTAAAGTTCATTTACCCAATTCTCGTTTTAATTCTGACCCAGATAAAAATGGCTATTAAATTATGTATCTTACTGTAGTTTATTTCATTTTTATTTTATTTTTGTATATGAAAAATGTTGTCATCACGCAATGTACATAATAGAGAGATTCTCGCATAAGACTAGAGAGATTATTTAGAGTTAGTTGCTCATATGTTTAAGTTGCGATGACCGATATTATTAGTTATATTGGTACAAATAAATAAAAAAATGAATAATAATTCTTGGTTTTATGTAGAGTTGTTAGGGATAATCATATTTTTATGTTTGTGGCAATCGTACAACATGTTTGAAGCAATAAAGTTAAAAACAGAACAATAATATTTCATGTACAAATCATTCACTCTTTTTGGATTGACATAATTAATATAATTTGTGAAGCATGTTGTGCATAGCATTTAAAGGATTGCAATTAACATGTTGTTCCCCTAATCATAAATCATATACTATATTTATGTCGTTCGATTTCAAAAGCTCTTAAATTCATTTGGCGATACGAATCGTGTTAAACAATTTGAGAACAGTTGAATGTTTAGTATGGAAACGCCCTATTTTCAGTTTATCTTAGTTGCTCTATGAAAACATAATGTTTATTAATGTATTGCAGCAACTATCGCAAATACTCAAACATAGCTTGAGTTTAAAAAACAAAACTCTTAGTATTTTTTTTTAATTATAACATATATGCAAATTATTACGAGATGTTTGACACACGTAAAATGAATATTGTTATATTTACACGATAAGCAAAGATTTGTTTGAATATGTTTGAATGTAATTAAAAAGTAATACGAAATTACCATACATGTATTAGGAATGAAGTGTAATTAAATTATTATCGAAATTAATTTTATTTTTGTTCACGTGTAAACATTATGATATTGTCCAGCAGAATCTGTCAAATTTACCATAAATATGTTACAATACCAACATAAAATTTTAATTGCATTTGAATAAACTATTTCTTGGCAATTTACTTGGTTAAAACTATGTTTCAAAATACAGAAAATGCTAATCAAATCTAAATACAACGTTATATTCAGGTCGTTCAAAATCATGTTTTATTTTGAACATATTTATGTTTCGGTTCAAATATTCATTTTATTTGGATGTAGTAATTATTATGTTTCCATTAGAACATACTCCATTTTAAGGGGCAACATTAAAATGTTTCCGGGATACACTGTTCAAGTCTCAATACAACCCTGTTTACAAATGATTTATCAGTAAATTATATATTATGTTTACATAAAATTCCAAACATACATGTTAATGCCTGCAAAATTATGTTTGGGAGAGCCCCTTTTTTTTTTGCAGCGTGTACAATAGACTCACAAACATTTTGATTTGTAGCAAAACTATTGTTTTTTTTTGACAATTGACTATGGTGTAATGGTGGCTCTATAAAAGCAGTCTCCTCATATATTATAGATCAATTGCCATAAATAAAAATAAAATTCCTGAGATGCGATATTTTTAAAACTCCACATAAAAGTGTTTCTTTCAGTTTATTTTCTAAGTATTCGAAATAATGTTATACTTGTGAGATTGTTACATTGATGTTTGCAACAAGTTATCGTATTTTTAATAATTTGTTTTTCAGCAATATTTATCGTATTTCTCGTAAATGTTTGTCTGAAATACGATCTAAGTAAATTGCAAATATATTGATATTTAGGGCCGTAATAATAATAATACTTGTGATAAATATAATTGTATATCATTTTGTGGGCTAAGTTCATACCGCAAAAAGTAGTCTCGGTTTTCTATTATTGTGTGACTGTTAGTAACTGTTCTATTAACTACACGCAGAGAAAAAAAATGCTTGCAGCAAACATAATATGTTTGCAATCGTAAATTTGATATCTTCAACTGGATTTTACTTTTAATTCCAAATTTTTTTAAATTATTTTGATTTTAATTTATCACTTCTGGGTATAATATGAGTATAAAATGCATGTATGTAACGTGTAACATAATATGTTTGCTGCAAAACATAATTTTTCCCTAAACAACAAAATTAAACTGTGAAATAAGTTTGACAAATAGAATTTTTATGACAATATGCATCTATAACATGTTTACTTCATTAATGCGATTATTATTTTTATATTCTCTTCGTTCTGATGCAAAATTTTCTAAATATGTTTGCAATAAGATATGTTTGGGGATACTGTATATATTCTTTGACTACCAGGTTATTCTAAATAATATATTTTATACAAATACCAATACCCATTTAATAGCTCATATTCATAGATAATTTTAGGTCAAATTGAATTTTTTTTTGTCAAATTTCTTATGGAATAAAATGTCAAAAAGCAGTTTTTATATTTGAAGTCAACTATTGTCTATAATTATATGTCAATAATATTGCTAAATTCGAACAAATTGCAGATTTCTCAAAAACTATTTGCTTCAATTCATACGTATTTATATAAATTTTGAATATAATGTGTTTGATATTTTTGCACATATCAATAAATTTGCCCGCAAACATATAATTGTTTCCACACGCACAGAAAAAAACATTATCACCACAATCATGTTTTGACGGTATCATTTAATGATTGGAATTATTATTGTAGCAATCATGTTGCATGATTGTTACATGATTGTTTCAATCATGTTTTCCAATGATTCTATCATGTTTTTAATCATTGCATGATTGTTTCAATCATGTTTTCACAAGCGTCACTTAATGCACAAATCATTGAATGATTACGTTAACCTGAAACAAATAAATTTAAGAATACTACTTTATTAAAAAAAAAACACCAATATTTAATAGAAAAACACTTTATTAAAGATTATTAAATAACTCTGCTCCGTCGCTTCATTTTCTTAATTTGTCTTTGCAACGCCATTTTGTTGCAAAGACGCTGACCTTCGCTGGTGTAGAAAAATTGGAATATTTGTAACAGCTGAAGTGAGGACGTCTTTGTTTCAGCGTGCATTGTCTCTTTCTCAGATCTCATTCTGTTCAGGATCTAAAACCGAAGTTTTTTCTTAACTTATCACTATTTGTATCACATTTTATTTATAAATGGACATTAAAATTCACGACGCTGACCCGCCACGGCGAAATCTAATTTAATACTGAATCTGCCAAACTGTCAACAGCTGTCATCAGCTGTCAAACAGCAATCATACTATTATTATATCAATTATGCTTCAATGCTAATATGATTGACACAATAATGAACATGATTCTGGCAATCATGCATACTCGAATTACATTTTTGTCACAATCATTACATAATCTAATCATACAATTTGATCATAATATGATTGCATAAATCATTTAATGAAAGACACAATCATTTTAAAAAAGTGGGAATGATTACGACAATCAGGAATGATAATAACAATCATACTATTATTGCTATAACCATAGTTTTTTTGACACAATCATGTCTCAATCATGTTTTTTCTCTGCGTGCAGCAGAGTTCAAATTTTTCAGCATGTAGTACTCGCATCATTTCGAGCTTCTATGGTAGAGTCTACCGTAAACCTGCAAATAAAAAAAGTCTACATTTTTTCTTTTATAGCAAAATATTGTCTAATAAAAAATTAGGTTCTCCTTTGGTATACCTAAAATTAGTTGCCTGTAGAATGTGTAGCCCACTTGTGCCAAGATGTTGCAATCAAGCACTAAACATTAAATGATCAAGTGCAACAAGTGCGGTGTTGCCTCCTATAAGTAGCTATGTTTGGAATTTGTTTGCAACAGAACTTTGATATTATTATTGAAAAACACATAGAAACTTAAAACATTTCTGGCATCTGCATAGTGCATGATTTTAGCGTTGTTCAAAATATTTTCTACTTATGATTTTCACTGAATTTTCTCTTAATTTGTTGTAGTCAGTTGCATGCTGCTGCAGCACACTTGCTAAATGCAAACCATATGAATTCTTAAAAATTATTTTTTTTTTAAAAAGAAAAAAAAAGAAAATAATAAAAAAAACAAGTTGAAAAAATGCACATTCTACGGCACATAAAGCACATGGGGCAGCACAGTAGGCATCGTTACCACACCTCCTACCCTGCCCAGAGTGTGTCTGATATGAATGGCACAATAGCTATGATGATGATGCACTCTGTTCCATGTGCGCGTGCAACAGCATTTTTTCCGTTTTCTTCGTAACTTTGCAATGAGGAAGTGGTTGGCTGTGGCAGCAATAGTAGCGAATCTCGCGAATTGAAACCACTGAGCGCTCGTAGTATAGAGCGGCAACACACACAAATTGCCAGGCGCAAAAATACTAAATTGTATCTAATTAAGTGAGCAGGCAGCATTCAGCTAGCAGCAGGCTAGGCTGGCAGCTCTTTAGCAACCAAACAACAACGTGGCATCGCGGCCAAACCACTTTTGCGCTAAGAATTTTGATTGAAATTCATTAGTAGTTGCGGGTTTAGTTGGTTGATTTTTGTGTGCATTTTGTAATTTTTTTTTTTTTTAATATTTTATTTGTTTTAATTCATGCAAACTTTGAATCGTTTGGTGTGTTGAAGAGGGGTTTTTTAAGAAATTAAGAAAAATTTAAAACTCCGCCCCTAAAAAACTTATCTCAAAAACAAAAAAAGTTTTTTTCACCCTTTAAAAACCGCCAATTAAACCTATGGGTAAAACTTAGGATATAATCAGGTTTTTGGGACCAAATACTGGTTTATTTCAAACCGTGTTTTTCTCGATATACTTGTGATAAACATTTTAGAAATTTTAAAAATAATTGTGCAAAAAATAATTTAAACTTTGTTAGATATTAAATTGCGTATCTAAAAAATGTTGGAAACAAAGTAAATTTTAGTCATTCATTCGCAATTTAATTTTTATGTATCACTAGCTGGACCCGTGCACGACTCGTGCCAAAATTTTGTGAATGCAAGGATATGGAATGATTTCATTATTATAAAGAACAATTTTCTTATTTATATCTTCCCCGTTAAACGCTTTCCTGTAGAAACGCTTTCCGGTTAAATTCTTTCCCGTAGAATTCTTCCCCGTAGAGTTTTTCCCAGTAGGAGTTTTTGTGTGGTAGTTTTAGTGTGGTGAATTTTAGTGTGGTGAATTTAGTGTGGTGAGTTTTAGTGTGTTGAATTTTAGTGTGTTGAGTTTTAGTGTGATGAATTTTAGTGTGGTGAGTTTTAGTGTGATGAATTTTAGTGTGGTGAGTTTTAGTGTCGTGAGTTTTAGTGTGGTGAATTTCATTGTGGTGAATTTTGGTGTGGTGAGTTTCGATGTGGTGAGTTTAAAAAATGTGTGGTGTTTGATACCCCGGTGTGAAATATTTGATATAACTGTAATAACTGCCGACATACAACATCTTCAAAATTCACTATAGGGATGCCACGCCCATTGGTCCAATCCCACCGACACTCTGCCCAGACCCAACATACATATTCCCCAAAATCATGTATCTTTTTATTATTGTGTGACTACGATTCGTTTCCAGACCCCTTCGTCTAAAATTGGTATAACGTATTTCAAACGTTTCATTCGTTTCGCTCTTTGAATCGAACGTTTCTTTAAAATTTTTGTTTTGCCAACTATTTTTGATAAAGATTTTTTTTTTTTTACTTTGTCGTATGATTTATATGCTGGCAACAAAAAAACTCTTAAAAAGAGCGTACTCAACGTTCCGTTTGATACATACATACTTAAATTCACAAATAGTAAATACAGACATATGCAAAAATATATTTGAAGTTCCCTCTGCAAAATATGCACTACTGCACTCTACAGGATTGAGTGTATTTTGCAATGACAGTCGACAGTATTATAGTGAGTATATTATAGTAGTGTCAAGACATTTTTTGAAATGACACTACTGTCGCTGAAAATGCAACGGGTACAGTGAGTGAGCGCAAGAAGAAATGAGTGGGAAGACGAAAATTGAAAACAACAACTAATCTGCCGCTCGACGGCAGTAATATTATTGTCGGTATTTATGTGTTTATTAAAATTACAACAAACACTATTTCAAAAAAAATAATATTTAAAAAAATGGTCCGTCAAAAACGCATTGCTCGAAAAGAAATATATCCAACAACATTTTTTTTTTTTTTAAATTAAATAATGACAAAATGTTGTTCGATAAATAAAATAATTATAATAAAATATTCGGCGATGTTCGTGCTTTCGATTGAATTCCAATCAAATTTCATACATAATTTATAAACAAACGGTTTGGAATTCGATGTCACAATACAAGTTATTGCTTTCCAAACAAATTGAAATCGTTCCAAGCAAAGCAAACGGATTACATTTATTTCGAAAATAACTTTTTGTACTCAGACATCGAATTCAAAAACGTTTCTATGAAATTCGATTCGAATTCGATCGAAAGCCAGAACATGGCGAATAATATGATTTCCTTATACCTTTTGAATTTTTTCTAAATTCAATATTAATGAAAATTCCTTAGAGTAAGAATGATAAAAAATGTAAAAGCATTTTATACTCTTCACTACAACTACGTCTTGTTTGTGTTTCATGTTGACACTACTTGTGCTTTGTTGTTGTGAGCAACACATTCATTTGACATTCAAGCATAGAGTCGGCGACAGTAAATGGTTTAAAATAATATTAATGTCTTGAAGTGGATTTCAAATGCATTTGTGCAGATGTCTAATACCTAGTTGAATAAACAGCTGAACATCATTTAAATAAAATTTAGTTCAGTGTATTATATTCGTGTATCTTTGATATATAACTTTGTTAATCTGTATAGATCGTTAATATTTAAACATTTCCTACTTTTGATTGCTCATAAAAATGTTTTCGAAGGAAATTTGTCTCAGGTAGAATTGTCCGGTGAAGAATTATTGGCGAACATTACCCGTAACTCTTGTAACGACATAAAATTTTCATTTTTTTTGTACTAGGAAAATGAAAAATGTTTTAAAATTGTTAACCTACTATTAAACTGCATTTGAAATGACGGCGCTTATAAATATCTTAACATGCAATAAAGCTGATTTATCACTGTCAGTCGCCGCTGTGAAGAAAGCATAAATTATCCAACTGACTATAGGATTTATGGGTTGTCAAATTTTTTTTTTGCATTAATAATATTTCATAAAACGAAATTTGGTTTATTTTTAGCAGAACATCTAAAAAAAAAAGACCTACTAATTGAAATGGCAAAAAGATATTTTAATTTGCATTTAATAGATAGATCTATGTGTGTCACACACACTGTAATTGATGATGGCGACATTGAAATGCGTTCAATAACTAATTGACGCTTTTTTAAATATTTACATTGAAAAATAATCGTTCGATAACAAGTGCGATAATGGAGAAAATCAATAGATAAAGTGTTGGCAATCAAAACAATAGCAATAGATTGATCCAAGTGCATTGAAAAACAATTAATTGCGAGAATTCCTTGAATTGTAGACGATATGTAGTATGGGTTTTCTATTGAAGTCGAGTAACTTGGTCGCTTCAATTATTTGTAGTTGCTACAGAAGCAACAGCACTGCAATTGAAATCAACACCATTTCATTCGTAGAATTGCGCATTTTCCAACAAATTAAATTCGAATCCAGTGTGATTTTAAGGAAATTTCCGTTTCGTACACAAACAACTAACTCTGCTCACATTTCAAGTGTCCGATCCTCGTTTTAGCCATAAATAGCTTGGCATCGCTGTCGCGCAAGGTGGCTGCCAGCTTTTGCTGTCGTCGCACAGTGGTTAAAATTGTATTTGTTTTTAAACAAATTAAATAACTAATTATTTTTGTTTTTGACATTTGTTAATTATTAAATCAGTGCATATTTTAAAAATAAAAAAATCCATTCCATGCTTGCAATAACAACTTTGGAAAAAAATCTGAGGTTGATGCAATTTATGAATTTTCTGTTTTTTGTTCTTTCTTCAAAGCACATAATTCTTATTATGTTTGTTGAAATATAAAACTTAAGCGACTTGAAATATAGCACTTGCAGATGAAAAATATTTTGACTGTGTTTTTTTATACCCTACACTAAAAGTGATAGGTACGCCGTTTGTAACAACCAGAAAAAAGCATCTCCGGTATGGAAAAATATATATATAATCTTGATCACCATGACCTCCTGAGTCGATTTAGCGATGTCCGTCTGTCCGTCTGTCTATCTGTTGAAATCCATACTACTTAAACAATTGAAGAGTTAGATAAATGAAACTCATAATTTAGATTACTTATACACCTACGCTGTATGTGCGAAAAAATTAGGCATATCGGTCCATTGTGACTCGTGATCTGACCATTTATATTCAAATAACTCATATAAAATTTACATCTACGGTTCAGTTTTACTGTATACGTGCTTAGGTAAACTTTTTTGGTCAAATATATATTGACTTCATGCTCAAATACATGGAAATAATGTTTTCCCGCGAAACGACTTGTGGTTCCCAAAAAAAAATCGAAATTCGATACACCTATCCATTTGTAAATATGGGTATCAAATGAATGGAAATTCTTCAGCGATTGAAAGTTTGTAGTTATTTTCAGGATTTGTATACCCTTAGGCTTAGACCGACTATAATTTTGATAATCCTAACTATCATAATAACCCCAAATTCCCATGTGATCTAACCTTCCCAACTGTTTTTTTTAAATAAATAATAAATAAAAATACAATAAATAATAAAATAAATAAAATAATTATGTTCAAAATATTGTTCATTTTATACACCGTGCGACGTTTGCGTCTGGGCGCCGCACATCTGTATCTTTTAAATACTTAAATACTTTCACCTGATGCATGTTGGTTGCTGTTGTTGTTGCCGGCGCTGTTGCTAATGTTGCAAAATGTCGCGCTGTTAACATTAAATTCATTGCCAACCTATGAGTTTCTATTTCAAAACTGCGAAAAGTTGCACAATTTGCAGCAACGACAAATCTCAGAAATTTCAAGTCTGTTTTTTTTTTTTTTTAATTTTTTTTTTTGTTTTTTGTGCTGCAACGTTTTTTTTTGCACGACACACACTTGAGCGCATCATGTGATGAGTTACACGAAATCAACGTGAAAACGCAATTTTCCGCTTCAAGTGTATGTGCTCCAAATGCATTCGTCGGTGTATGTGTGCGGGTGTTTGTATCTGTGTGTGTCAATGGCTGCGTGTTTGTGTCAAAGTGTCTGATATTGCCAAATAACATGCAATGTGCTAAATGATGTCTTAATTTAGATGATTTTTTTTACTAAATTCAACCTGTTAAAAGTTTATAAGGTTTTTTTTTTATTTTTAAAATTTTAAAAAATTTTTTTAATTTGTTATTTTTGTAATATATTGCAGAAAATAAAATTAGTGTGAAGACTTTTCAAAAAAAAAAAACATTTAGTTGTTTGGCGCCAAAAATAATTTCTTTCAAACAGCGCCAAATGTTTCATGTACCATTAAAATACGCCAAATGATCCAAATTATTTTAAATTTAAAATACATTTAAATAATGTTATTTAATGAAACTGAAAATATTTGAATAGAAGGGGCGGATTTGCCCCCTTCTGTTGATTCGTCGAATATCAGCGGTGGTTTATTAATTAAGATTGCACTCGCATAAATTGTGAATGGTTCATGATCGAGAACTCAAAATTGTCTTTTTTCCTGTCATTACCCGAACAGAGAACATGTCCAACATGATAAGACCGTAATGCTGAGAACTTATAAAAATATGATTTAGAATGTCGAATATAATTAAAATTATTAATGCAAAAACTAATGCAAATTGCACTGGTTCAAAATATTTATACTTTTTTAAATATACTTTATAACGTTCGAACACAAGATTTTCCAACAAAAAAAATGTGTATACGACAAAAACATCAATGTTCGAAAAACAAAAAATATTTGTTATATAATTCGACGACAAAAACAGCGCAATGTTCGAAAACAACATTTTCCAACAAAAAATTATTATTCAAATAAAAAAAAATGATGCAAAATTTCGAAAAAAAAATTATTAACAAACTTTTTTGATCGACAAAAACAACGAAATGTTCAAAAACAACATTTTCCAACAAACCATTTTTATGTTTCTCCTTTCAATTTTTGCAACAATCTAAAATTCCCTCAAAATGCGACCAATTGAATTTTCTGTCTACTAATAACTTTTAAAGACAAACATTTAAAACAAAGGACATTTAAAACATATATGGTATATGGGCCATTCCACACCAAATCGACCAGCGGTTGGAACTCATCTTCTTCGATTTCAATGAAATTCGCATAACTAATAAAGGGTATCGAAATATGCATTGATCAATTTTTGTTTTATTTTTCGCCCACTACTTCCAGAGATACAGTGGTTCAAATTTACTAAAAATGAGCCAAAAATCACTTTTATATGGTTGTTCATATTTCAATATCTCTTAAAGTTGAAATACCAGGAATGACTCGTTGATGGCTCGTTTGAAAGCTGATAGAACAAGCTTTTATACCAATTAAGTTGTAACTTCTTAACTTGAACATGTGGGCCGTGGTAATAACCCATGCACTTCAAAATGGATGTCCTTAAAAAGGACCCTTTTTAAAATTCTGAAAAAAATCACATATTTTGGTTGATTTAATATAAATATTCATGCCAAATTTCATCCATCAAATGGTATTTTGATGGCATCATATTTTAAAAATTAATTTTTAAAATTTTTACATATTTTTTGTATTAAAAAAAAATATATTTTTTCAAAAGTAAAATTTGCAATAATTTTTCAATGATTATGTAACTCTGATTTCGAAAATGGCGTCAGTTTCATCAAATTGTCTCTAGTTATTGAGATATATACCATTTTTCGAAAATCGTAAAAACTATATCCCAAAATTAATATCTCAAAATCTAGATTGAATAAGATAAAACTGACTTACTGTAGAAAAAAAAAATTTTTTTTTTGCTATATAAAAAAATAAATAAAAATTATGAACATTATTTTTTAAAATATGATGCCGTAAATACACCATCTTGAAATTTTGCATGAACATTTACAATAAATTGACGAAAATTTAGGATTTTTTTTCAGAATTTTAAAAAGGGTAATTTTTAAGGACATCAATTTCGAAATGCAAGGATTATGACCACGGACCACATGTTCACGTTTAGAAGTTACAACTTAATTTTTCTAAAAGCCTGTTCTTTTAGCTTAAAACGAGCCATCAGTGGAGTTTCTAGCATTTCTAGTTCAAGAGATGTTTAAATATAAACAACCATACAAAAGTGATTTTTGGCCCATTTTTTGTAACTTTGAGCCGCTGTATCTCTGGAAGTAGTGGGCGAAAAATATAAAAAAAAATTGGTCAGTACATATCTGGATACCCTTTATCAGTTGCCGAAATTTTATTGAAATCCAAAAGTTAAAATCTCAAATTTGACTTTTTTTGGTCGATTTGGTGTGGAATGGCCCATATAACTCTTAACGAAAGACATTTGTTTTTTTAAATAAACATTATCTTTCAACCAAAGACCAATTTGTTTTAGATTTAAACTAATAGGGACCCGTGCTTCGCTGTGGATGTTTTTTTTTATTGGTGTTATAAATGTAGTAACCAAAACAAAAATAATTCTTCCTCGGACTGCTTTTCCCTGTCAAAATTTTCCCCGTAGTTCTTCCAGTAGAAGTTTTAGTGTGGTGATTTTCAGTGTGGTGAGTTTTAGTGTGGTGAGTAACGGTGTGTTCACCACACGGTGTGGTAAGTTTAAAGAATATGGAGTGTCCGGTATACCCTAATGTTAAATATCTTGATATCACTGTAATAACTGTCGACATACACTATCTCGAAAATATACCTTCTATGGGGGGTACCACGCTCATTGGTCCAATACCGGCCACTTTCGGCAAGACTGTTTAGAAATACACGGCTGATTAAAATTTCATTAAATTTGCTTTGCCTATTGCTGATATAATTTTTGAGTTGCATGGGAGGTGCCACGCCCAGTCCACCAATCTCACCTAGATATAGCCTAAATCTACAAGAAAGAAATTTATATTTTTAGAAAAATATCTTTCAGTGAATTATAAATAAATAATTCTCTCACTCTTGAAATAAATTAGTTTGAACTGATTTGCTTCTGCCTTATTCTAATAATAGTACATAGTCTCCCAATAGATTATGGGCATTTGCTCGAAGTTTTGTGTTTTTGGAGTGTTCAGACATTATTTTATTTATTATTAGTTTTAAAATTTATTTCGTATTCTTTTGACTTTGATCACTAGATATTAGAGATGTGGCGGACACGGACGGGCACGCCGATAGGTGACACGCACGAGCACGAGCCTGACGACTAAATTTAAAAGCACACACGACAAGCCTGATAAAACATGGGATATAGAAAGATACGAAGAAGCACGGCAAAACACGAAAAAAGAACGGAATACCATGAAAAACTAGGCAAAACGTGAAAAATAATATTATAAGGGACTAAAACCCTTTAGAATATTGGTTTCTGTTCTGGTTCCGGTTTTAACGAAAAAATTACATGGGTTCCGATTCCGGTTCCACATTTTTTTTTAATGACGTTTTCAATTCCAGTTCTGGTTTAAAAAATCGAAACGGTTACGGTTACAAATCCTGATCTTTGCGATCCCAAAATGGGACTAAAACCCTTGGAATATCGGTGTCGGTTCACGTTCCAAGATTAAAAAAAAGAAACGGTTTCGATTCCGGTTCCAACCAAAAAAAGGTTTATGGGTTCCGATTGCGGTTCCACACATTTTTAAAAAAAGTTCCAGTACCGGTTCTTTATGCTACTGTTTTATTCTCTGAATCGGAACCTCTTCGGAATCGGAACTTGTTGGAAATCGCAAAGAACCGGAATCGGAACAGTTTCGGTTTTTGGACCCGGAATCCGAACCGTTATTAAAAATGTGTGGAATCGACACCGATATTTCAAATTGTGTTTGTCCCTGGTTAAAATACTTCGAAATTGTTTTTTTTCTGATAAAGAGTTTTTTAAATTGGAGGAGAAACTAAAAAAAAAAAATCTTTAATGGGCGCGTGTCTGATTTTAGAGGCACGGACACGCACGTGTACGACAACAACTAGCACACACGGAGATTTACGCACGAACTAAGATTTTCGGGCGTGACACGCAAAACGCACGGCACGCGCCCGTCTCTACTAGATATATTCTATTTTATATTATTTCAACTTAAATTTCAGTATATTGCCAATCTTATGCCAAACATACATTTTTGATTATTACCGATGTGAAAAAAACTAGACTTGAGAGGGTTGAAAAATGAAATATATATTAATACTTTTCTGAAATTTCTATATTAATAATAAACGTAGAATTTCAATTAATAATACTTATGCACTTATTTTGTGCTTGATTGTTAACAAAATTTTCGAAAGTTTTGAAATTCGAAAATCCAGATAGTGAGACTTTCAAATGACAAATATTAATAGGTTTAAAATTTAACATTCTCAACATTGTTGCTGTAATCATGTGCCCCGTTTGCCGCAACAATCAATTTTTAAATACGAAATAGCTTATATCAATTAGATAAAATTTAAAAAGAATTGAAAATCATAGAATTAATGCTGACCTTAAACCAAAATGTTTCGCCAAAATATAAAACAAACAATAATGCATTTGGAAAAGAAATTTAATATTCTTCTAATCACAAACTGACTGACTGGCTACAAAAAAATGTTTTACAAAGGACTGGTTCTGCTCCAGCTGTGCTCACATTTGCTCTCACATGTCTTTGACAAACATGAGACGAGAATTGCTTGCATCCAATCCACTTTGATCAGTGCAGCGATGGATGAAGTGTGCTGTATTCAGATGCAGAAGTGGGCTGGTTGGTTTGTTGTTCGGCTGGCTGGCTGGCTGCCTGTAAGGAGGCTGTATGCATTGCATGTCATCTTGCACACCCAACACGGCTGTCACTGTTTCCTGTGCCTCCTCAAATTCGAATATTTCGTGTTTACACAAAGACAGACGCAATTTAATGTATTTCTTGGGCTATATGTGGGCTCCTATCCATTTTTGTGGTGTGGGTCTGTCTTGTTGTTATTATTAACAAAAACAACCATAAACTCAACGAACGAGCGGGGCTGGCTGAGTTACTTGTTTATTTGGATTGATATCGTAAAATAATATCTATTTTAATTTTCACAGCAGGGGATGTAAACTTGAAATGACGATGAATACACTATATGGGTTGCATTTTTCATATGTTTATCCATTAAATGGGCTGGCATTCATTAAATGTTCGCTTTTTCTTGATTTTACGTGATTATGGCATTCAAATCATAGTTAGATGCCAATTTCGGGAAACTAAAAAATCAAATTTGTTATCGAATTTATCAATATCCAATATATAGGCATATATATAATATCAAAAAAGGATTTATAATTACGGGAAACTAAAGTTTCTGAAGAAATCAACTTTGTTAATCGAATTTATCAATATAGATGATTAAAAACGAATATTTGGGTATATTTAGAATATTGGTAATTTATTTATAATTTCAGGAATTGATTTAAAATTTCGGAAAACTAAATTTTCTGGAGAAATGAAAATTGATAATCGATGACATCAATATAGATTAGGATGGGCGCGTGTCGTGCTTTTTCGTGTCACGCCCGAAAATCTGAGTTCGTGCGTGCAAATCTCCGTGCATGCTTATTGCTGTCGTGCTCGTGCGTGTCCGTGTCTCTAAAATACATTTTTTTTATAGTTTCTAAAGGGTTTTTCAACAGGGACGCTACAAAAGTAGAGCGACAGGGACAGCAAACGACGCCATATTTCTTGCCGCTCTTTTGACATTTCTCTTCAGTAAGATTTGCCATTTCATGATGGAAAGATATACGAATTCGAATTTCGGTAGTAAATTTTAATAATTTCGACTCGTTGTTGGCTCGTATATCTTTCCATCATGAAATGGCAAACCTTACTGAAGAGAAATGTCAAAAGAGCGGCAAGAAATATGGCGTTGAAAAAACTTTTACTAGAGAGGGAGCGTGCCGTGCTTTTTTCGTGTCACGCCCGAAAATCTGAGTTCGTGCGTGAAAATCTCCGTGCGTGCTGAGTTGCTGTCGTGCCCGTGCCTCCAAAATCAGGAAAGCGCCCATTAATTTTTTTTATAGTTTCTTCCCCAATTAAAAAAAAAACCCTTCCAGCTTCAGAAAATACAAATTTCGTGGTATTTTAACCTGTTCTTAAAAATCTGATGGTTTAGTATTACTTATGGATTTCGGAGAATAAAACTTCTTTATTTTTGAATTATTTATTACAGGGACTAAAACCCTTTGAAATATCGGTTCCGGTTCGGGTTCCAAAATTTTTAAAATTCTGGTTCCGGTTCCGATTTCGGTTCGAACCAAAAAATTAAATGGGTTTCGATTCCGGTTCGATACATTTTTTAATAATGGTTCCGATTCCAGTTCCGGATCCACACATTTTTAATAACAATTCCGGTTCCGGTGCTTTTTCGTGTTCTGTTGTGTTTTTCCGTGTTTTGTTGTGTTTTTTGTGTTTTTTCGTGTTTCTTCGTGTCTTTCTAAATCCCGTGCTTTATCGTGTTTCTCGTGCGTGCCTATAAATTTAGTCGTCGAGCTCGTGCTCGTGCGTGGTACATATCGGCGTGCCCGTGCGTGTTCGTGCCATCAAAAACAGGCACGCGCCCATCTCCAGTTTCTACCTCAATTTTAAAAAACCCTTACTTCTAGCTTCAGAAAATATAAATTTCGTGGTATTTTAATCTTTACTTAAAGATCTGTTGTTTTAGTTTTACTTATGGATTTAAGAGAATAAAACAGTATCAAACTTAAGTTTTGAATTATTTATTCAGTGACTAAAACCCGTTGGTATATCGGTTCCGGTTCGGGTACCATGATTTTTAAAATTAAATGGACTTCAATTCCGGTTCCATACATTTTTTCATAACGGTTCTGATTTCAGTTCTTTGCATTCCCTGACAGGGACTATAATATCTGTTTCGGTTCTGGTTCCGAGGTTTTTAAATTAGCGATTACGATTACAACCAGCAAAAAAAAATGGTTCCGATTACAGTTCCGGTTCCACACATTTATAATAACGATTTCGGATCCAAAAATTATTATTTTTCACGTTTCACCTGATTTTTCATGTTTTTGAGTTCTATTATCGTGTTTTGTTGTGTTTTTCCGTGTTTTGTCGTCTTTTTCCGTGTTTCTTCGTGTCTCTTTAAACCCCGTGTTTTATCGTGCTTCTCGTGCGTGCCTGTACATTTAGTCGTCGGGCTCGTGCTCGTGTGTGTCACCTATCGGCGTGCCTGTGCCATCAAGAACAGTCACGCGCCCATCTCTAATATAGATTTTGTTTGTTTTTGTCTTCGGAGTATTGTTTGTAAGGGAGAAGATAACTTTCGATGAATACTTTAAGTTTGAGTTATTACGTTTTAACACAATTTTTAATAGATCTCCCATAACCTTTAAAAAATGTATAACCTTTAAAAATAATATTCTGTAGAATAGAAGAAGAATTTTCAAAAGTTCCATCATATATTGGAAGAAATTATTCGTCTTGCAAAATGTGTTATGATCCCCGAACAACTAAATTCCATTAACACGTATCATTTCTGAGTTGATATGCCTAATTATAATAAATACTGAATTTTTCTCAGGCAATTTCTTCGTAAATTTCTATAATTCACAAACTTTTCACTACTTCAACATGAATCCATCTATTATAGAATATCATGTCATTCCATAGTTGAACTAATTGAACCAATGCACATAAAATTGAATCCCTTACACTGTTCTTTATTACAATTGATAATGATGAGTGAACATTATGTCCAGATAAGTATATCTCTTATAACATGTATCTCTTATATAGTTTAACGACATGAACAAAGTAACTTTTGTGATAAACAGAAATAATACACAATAGCTCATCCATCAATCTATTCATCTCATGATGTTGGAAAAGTTTGTAAATTTTCCTGAGAGAAAAATCCAAACAATGTCGATATTTTCGACACGAGCCGCCGCACGATGACGTTCTCGACAATAAGGCGTCAATGCGAGCGCTGGTGATTCATTCAACTCAACTCAGCACAGCATCCACCCAACATGTGGCACAAAAATGTTTAAAACTCAGACCACAATGCTGCTGCAGCTAGCTTATAGTAAACTAACTGCAATTAAACTTAATGTAAAACCAACCAACCGACGATGACGACGACTGCATTTGCTGTGGATAATGACTGGCAGTAACTGCGGGATGACATGAAGCACGACAATTAAACGCATTGCTACCGCCGGCAGATAGACCGACCGACAGACATACAGACAAACGGACGGACGGACAGACGCTAATTGCATTTAATACTACAACAAAAACCACAACGATAGAGAAGAAAAAAAAAAAACACTCGCAGTTAATAATATTAGAAAATATTGCTGTAGAGTGGAGCATTCGAGGTCAATGCAACAGATAATGAAAGCTTTTGAAGGTACAGAAACGAGGTCTCCCGATAAACGAGGGTTGAACTTACACTTGATGCATAGAGAAGATGTATATTACATGGTACAATATATGACATGCAGAAACCCTAGATAGTGTGGAAAGTCATAGGGCAGTGTAATTTATAGCTACTTAATGACAAGTCATGCTTTAAGTTATGGAGCTAAGTATAAACTGCAGGTTTTGTAATTTTTCTTTACGTATAACTTGTTTTCCTTTTTAATCTATTTATTTATTACATTTTCAATCAATTGATTTAATTGTTCGGCAAACATTATTACGTTTATCATACTGCGTACGGTTCAAGTTCAGGGTCAAGCGAGGATAGTGAATCAATGAATCAATACTGATTGTTAATTCAATGCAGCTTTCATTGAAAACCATAATAGGCGCGAATTATACGGAAATTCGGTTTATTTTGTGTTTGTTCACGTTTAGCCCCTAGATGGCGTCTTAAACCGTTAAGTTTTGCAAAATCTCCTATTATAGCTAATGAGCAGTAGTGCGGAATGTTTGCCTTTTTAAACTTGAACCTGAAGTGGTTTGTCATAATCATTTTATATTTTACAATTTTTAATTGATGAGTTGAGTATTTGTAGCAATCAGGGTTGATATTTGTATATTGTATCAAGTCTGTCAATCTTTCAAAAAGTTTCCGTATATTGAAAAATTCATATTTTCAAGAGTCATATATTTTTATTTAGATGTTCTTATTTCTATATTTTCAAAACTCGAATTTTTATATTATCTTAAAAATAATGTTAGTATTTTGTCGATTTTATCGATTTAATATATTTATAAATTATCTCTTCAAAATGATTTTATTCTATAATGATATAAAAAAGTTGTCTACATATATGTGTCATTTTTTTCATGAACTGTTCGACAGCCTTGATTATATATTTTGATTATAGCAATTATATTATTTATTAGCATATATTCGTCAATATTAATAATAAACAACTCACTCACTCATATTTATTGATATAATTAATTAGATCTCTTTGTGTTTAGAATTAACATATTAATTGAATGATATTAGTTTCTATATTTTATAACATTTTAATTTATTATGACAGTAAAAATATTAGTTATACGCATTTTGCGTCACCATTAAAACAGTTTATTGTTTTATTATTTTCATTTAACTTGTTCTTAATTTATAAAATTCTGTAAACGTTTTTTCAAATGATTATGAAGGATTTTTAATGTTATTTAATCGTAATTTAATATTTACGTATGAATATTCAAAATGTTCACTTTAATGCGACACTTTAAATTTATAGTGCCACTTTTAAATTTATTGTACTTAATTTTATTGATAGTAGATATGATTAGAGATGAAATTTTCAAATTAAAAGTTAAACGTTAAAATTAATGGCGCATAATCATAGACAATTTAAAGTTTACTTTCAAATTGACATTTTATTCTACATGAAATTTACCAAAAATATCGATTTTAATTTAAAATTTGACTTTAAGTTATCTACACACAGAATAGAGATTTGTTATGCAAATTAACTCTTTGCCCAACCAACTTATTCGGTTTTCGCAACAGCTTAGTCGGTAGTTTGTACTGCAACCAATTTCGAACTGTTTTAGAACAATTTAGTACAGATTTAGAACAGTTAGGAGTGTGTATAGACTAATATTTCATGTGTATAGGCTAATATGGCAGTTCCGCCAGCAAATTTGTAAACCCTTCGATTTTTCCGAATGAAGTTAGTTGGTACAACTAACTTTTTCATTCCTCCAACCTCATAATAAAAGAGAATTTTCCTGTGAGTATGATTATGCGCAAATATATTTAATATTTAGATGTTTTTAATTATTTATTTTGTTGCAGTTTTTCCCGATTCGAAATTTAATAATAATGCTACCATGATAATGCTACCATATCAGACTTCATTAAAAATATGACGTTATTTAAAATTGAAATCTTGATCAAGTTGCCCGACTTCCTATTCTTGAGGTTAATCAAACCAACTGTTCGTTGATGCAACCGAAATACAGTTGTTGTAACCTTGAGTGGAATCGCGTAACTCGATATCGAATAAAAACGATAGTTTTTCTATAGTTTTTGCTTAACGTATCTCTAAACGCTATCGAATGTCGACATCACTTGAGGTATCGTTTTCATTGAATTTTTGTTTTGGGTTAGTTGACAAAAATTTTTAATAAATAGCATGTCGATAAAAAAAAAATGTATTACAAAATTATTTTAGAGTTCAAAACATACAATTTAAACAAAAAAAAATGTTTAGCGGAAAGTTTAGTAAAGAAAACTAGAATCAAAACGATAGTATCGCTTAAAAGTTACGTGAAGCAAGAATCTGCAATCGAGCAGACGATATCGTTCACAGCTCTCGTTGAAACGATTGTCGAGTATCGACTTAAGCGATTCCACTCCTTATTTTACTATAACGTACCATATTTTACTATAACCACACGCTGCAAAAAAGGGCTCTCCCAAACATAATTTTGCAGGCATTAATATGTATGGTTGGAATTTTATGTAAACATAATAAATAATTGACTGATAAATCATTTGTAAACAGGGTTGTATTGAGACTTGAACAGTGTTGGAATGAGCTCTGACTTACATTATAATATCCCGGAAACATTTTAATGTTGCCCCTTAAAATGGAGTATGTTCTAATGGAAACATAATAATTACTACATCCAAATAAAATAAAAATTTGAACCGAAACATAAATATGTTCAAAATAAAACATGATTTTGAACGACCTGAATATAAATATGTTTCCAGTGAAACATATCAGTTGTTTCAGTTCAAAAAGTAGTATGTTTGCATAGAAACATATTTAAATATTTTTGGAAAAAATCCAGAAAATAAAATAAAATGTTGTTTTTTTTTATTAAAAATCTTTAAACATACACAGTGGGAATTTATAATAATTGCATTCATATACAAGTTTTTTAATGCATAAATTAATAATTCGGTTGCAACTGCAAGTACAAGTGACAGCATCAATAAATGCACAATTGCACCAGCAGACGCTAAAGCAGACGATCCAGGCTCGCTTTATATTGTTGATCTCAGCACCTCACATAGCGTAGGCAAGGAATTCACGGAGGCTTTTGTAAAAAAACATGCCAAATTGTGTTTGAAAATCGAAACACAGATTATTATTTGTGGTTTTTTCACATTAGTTTCAGAAAATATATACTGCACTACAGAGTATAATACTGTTACTATTTGTACTTTTTGTAACACAATTTATGTATTTATTTAATTTACAAATAACAAAATTATTACCGACGCGAACACGTTTTCTCAACGAACAACAAAAGACACGTAAGCAGAAAATGCCGATCACCGAGTGCGCAACGAGTGCCAACATCGTATACAAGAAGAATGTTGCAAGAATACACTTATTTAAATCCAATTTATTTTTTTTTGTTTGTTTTTAAACATCAATATGTTCAAACGATGGCAAAAGATGGCGCAGGTAGAAAATGCTGCACAACGTTGCCAACTTCGTCAGTCGATAAATTATCGTTGCGAACATACGTTGTATTTAGATTTGATTAGCATTTTCTGTGTTTCGAAACATAGTTTTAACCAAGTAAATTGCCAAGAAATAGTTTATTCAAATGCAATTAAAATTTTATGTTGGTATTGTAATATATTTATGGTAAATTTGACAGATTCAGCTGGACAAAGGCTCGCTTTATATTGTTGATCTCAGCACAGCACATAGCGTAGGCAAGGAATTCACGGAGGCTTTTGTAAAAAAACATGCCAAATTGTGTTTGAAAATCGAAACACAGATTATTATTTGTGGTTTTTTCACATTAGTTTCAGAAATTATATACTGCACTACAGAGTATAATACTGTTACTATTTGTACTTTTTGTAACACAATTTATATATTTATTTAATTTACAAATAACAAAATTATTACCGACGCGAACACGTTTTCTCAACGAACAACAAAAGACACGTACGCAGAAAATGCCGATCACCGAGTGCGCAACGAGTGCCAACTTCGTATGCAAGAAGAATGTTTCAAGAATACACTTATTTAAATCCAATTTCTCTTTTTTTTGTTTGTTTTTAAACATCAATATGTTCAAACGATGGCAAAAGATGGCGTAGGTAGAAAATGCTGCACAACATTGCCAACTTCGTCAGTCGATAAATTATCGAATTAAGACGAGCGTTGCGTTCGCTCTAAATACGTTGTATTTAGATTTGATTAGCATTTTCTGTGTTTCGAAACATAGTTTTAACCAATGAAATTGCCTAGAAATAGTTTATTTAAATGCAATTAAAATTTTATGTTGGTATTGTAATATATTTATGGTAAATTTGACAGATTCAGCAGGACAATATAATAATGTTAACACGTGAATAAAAATAAATTCAATTTAGATTATAATTTAATTACACTTCATTCATAATACATGTATGGTAATTTCGTATTACTTTTTAATTGCATTCAAACATATTCAAACAAAACTTTTCTATCCGTGAAGAATGTTAGTCCGTGTAACAGAACATTCGGTTGCCGTAACCTCTTGATAGCCTTGTTCATTCTGTCAAAATTTACCTTCGTGGATTTGTTACGGCAAGTGAGTACGTTATTGTATCAACAAAATAAATGACAAATGGCAACCTCATGTCTATCAGCAGTTCGGTTGCCATATTCTTGTTATCATTAATAGAAACAAGGTTGCCATAACCGAATTACGAGGTTGTTGCAAATATTTTATCAGTTGCTTCCGCAACCCAATTCGGTACAGCAATTTAGTTGGTTAATTTGAAATTTTACTAAAACTACTATTTTTCAGAACATAAACAGTTTTTGGACACAGAAAAAGTCATTGAAAATTTATACCTTTTGTAATGTCAGAAATCTAAGATTCCGAAGCGAAAATTAAGGTGAGGATGATATCATTGTATGATCAGGTCTGCCTGACTTCAGATATGATACTGCACAGGCCGTTACATCAATACCTGAGTCAAATCGTAACGCTTTTCGCAGTTGTTGCTTTCCTTATCAGGTTGCCAGATCAGGTTTTCAGGGTAAGACTCTTATCCTTAGTAGAAATATACATTATCATGACCTGATCATGTTGGTTGATCAGTTTCCGATTATGGTTCTGAGACAATTTTTACTAGTGATTATTCCAGGAATATTTAAATTCTTCTGAAACCCCTTGTACGGATTTTATGTCCAGCCATATCAAACAAACGAAAAATAGTTTCTAAAAAAAACATGATGTCTTAGTGATAATTCATAATTTTTATAATGTCAGAGATATTTCAAAGGGGTAATTATATTAAAAATGTGTATTATTTGAACCTTTGTTTTTTATTTGTCAGTACATATATCTTATTTTATTTGAACCCCTCTGTTAAATGTTTATATGAGGTTTTTATTAACATCCTGAATAGATTACAATAGCTGCGTTTTTTTCATAATTTAAATTTGAGCCGGAACAAATTTTATACGCAAAACAAAAACAAATTTGAGCTAGATAGATTTATCGAGCTCAAATTGTTTTTGTTTTGCGTACAAAATTTGTTCCGGCTCAAATTTAAATTATGAAAAAAACACAGCTAATAATATGATTTTCAATCAGGTGTCATATTAGATTACCTTAAATAAACTTTAAATCAGGTATCGATATGATCAGGTTTCATTATGTGGATTTGAAATTAGACTTTCCTGATATGAATATTTTCAGATGATATATTGTTGGCTTTATCGTATTCTGATCAGGGACGCTTATAAAAAAAAGGCTAACCCTAAAAAAAATGAACACTCGAATCAAAATGTTTCCAACTTTTTATTTTCTCAGTGCAAAATATGTTGCAGCAGTACTAAAAGTTTTGTCGTTCACATCATTTGACTGCCTCACTCACTCAATGTTCATAAATTTTGAAATGATGCCACAACCAAAGCAAGTGCTTACTTTAGTGGTTCCAGTGCGCAAGTGACCCGAATGACTGCCCTCCAAGGAAATCACTTAACGTGACACACTTTGCTCTTTGCGCGAATTTTCCAGTCGATAATGAAAACTCAAAAGAGCAAAAACAGCAAAAAGGTAGATCATAATAAAACTGCAATATTTTCCAGTACCAGTAAGTGAAGTGAAAGCGTGAAGTTTGCATTTTTAGCGTCGCGCAGCAATTAACTTGGCTTGGGCCCAAGCGACTGGTTCGTCGATTGATGGAGGGGGAGTGCTACGGGGCGAGAAACGTGCTGCATGCGCACACCCTTCAGGCGTTTACTGGAGATTTTTTTTTTGTTTTTTATTTTTAAAGTGCAGTAAAACTAGTTGGCTTGGCAACCGGCAAACCCGCGTGTGTTGCACTTGTCGCTGTAGCGGCTGTGTCTGCAAACAGCATAAAGTGCAGTTAGAGCTGCACACAGAGCAAAAAATAAAAAAAAAATATTTTTTTATATTCTGTTTTTTTCTCCTTTGTTGTGTTTGATGGCATTTATTCATTCATTGAACCGAACCGAAAGACGGGCGGCTCTGCACCATCGAGCACCTGGTCCAGTGTTGCTGCAGTGCACACGTGATTTTTGCATTGTCGCAGTATTTTTTTTCTTTTGGTTTTTCTCTTTGGTTTTATTGTTTTTGTTATTGCTGCCTCGCAATGACCAGAAGTTTTGTGTTTTCATTGTTAGCGCTTTTTGCTTTGAGCAGCATTTGCCGCAGTTTGAAATGAGTTGGGTTTCATGCTGCTGCTTTTCGGTTGTGGTTTTTCTTTTCTACCTAATGCATTTTTTAATTAAATACTTAATAGCAACAAAAAAAAAAAACAGCTAATAATAACAATGGCCAAATAATTTCCGTTCTACTGCGTATGGCAACCTTGTGTCGTGTTATAAAACATGTTTTTTTTTTTTTTTTTTTTTTTTTTGAATTTTAATTTTTATATTATTTTATTTTTATTAGTTTTTTTAATATTTATTGTTCTTTAATTTTCTTTTTTTATTTTCTACATATTGTTTAAATATTAATTATATATTATTTAAATTTTTTGTTTGTTTACAAATTTGTTATACCTGTTTTCTATTTTTAGTAATATATTTTTTTCTATTTTTTAAATTTTATATATCGTCGTTGTAGAACGAAAGTCACGAAATACATTTTATTGAAAAACTTATTTTTCGAGTTTGTTGATTTATATTTTAAAAAGTAATTGATGCATTTTTAAAGTTGAAAAATCAACTAATAGATTTACATTTTCTTATCATGTTGTAAAAAAAATTGAGACCATCGATTAAAAATTGACGGATTTATGAAGATTTTTGTAAATGAATATTTGGCATTTTGAAAATGTATTTGGTGATTTTTCGTTCTACAACGACGATATGTTTATATTTTTTATAATATTTTTCTATTTGTATTGTTCTATTATATTATATTAATTTCTATCCTTTTTGTTTTTTGTAGTTTTATTTTTAATATTTTTTTTATTTTAAATATTTTATAACAAAAAATATAAAACTATAAAAAGAGTTTTATATTTTTTGTTTTTATTATTTTATAGTTTTTTAGTGATTTTTTTTTATTTATTTATTTTGTATTTGTATTTCATATTTTAATTTTTTTTATTTAGTTTTTTTTTGTTTGTTTTGATTTTTTTTTATTTAAATAATTTTTACAATATTTTTCTTATATTTAATTTCTAAAATATCGCGTTTTCTTTATTATCATCACTTTCATTATGTTCACATCTTCATTCTTTTTATTGTCTTTTTGTGCATTCTACTGTTTTTGTTCTTCATTTTTGACTTTTACTTATCATAAACATTTCATATTCTTTCTTTTATTATTCCACATCGTTCACAAATATTTTCCAGATGGTTTTGCTCAGCGATCGATCGATCGTTCGCTCAATAAGCCATAAAGACTTTTCCTCCGCACTTAATCGATTTTTGATTCTAGAGGTTTTCACTTGGCAGCCCAGCCAGCCAGTCATTCCATTGGCTTTTTTTTTTTTATTCCTTGCCATCATGATCAATGCCATCAACAGCGTCAATTTCACCGTTTGTGATTTCAATTTATGCACCACGATCCACATACACGTTGGCGTAAAATTTATTTAGGTCGATCAGCACTCGATGGTTGCTTTTATATTTAAGTTTTTTTTATTCGCATTTTTATCTATATTTTTAGAGTTAATTTTTTTTTATAAATAAATTTGTGTGATTTTCCAAATTACTGTTACTACTATAAAATTTTTCTACGTATGCGTAGTAGGTATCCATGCAGTTTTTATTTTCGCAATACATAGAATAATACAATAATTATACAACAACAATTACAAAAAAAAAAAAAAAAAAAAAAACAATTAAATCGGCTCATGGCTGATTTATGTGTTTGTTTGTTGGTCTTTGGTAAACGTTCTACTTTACGCCTTTTGACTTTGTTTATTGAGTTTTTGCGGAAAACCGAAATGTATTTTTAATTAAAATTTCACTTTTTTAACGATTTTATTTTTATTTTTTGCATAAATTCAATTAAGTAATTATAAGCACAACTTCATTTAATTGAATTTCTATTTTCTGTTTTATCTTTCAGATAATATCGCATATGACATCCTGTCAACTGGAAAACGACTAAACAAAGTAAGTTGATTCAACTAGATAATAACACAAAAAAGAAGTAACTTTAACCAAAGTTTTACAGTTCAACTTTGAAGCCAAAAAAATAAGAAAAATTAAATTTTAATCACAAAAAAACATTTTCATCAATATGAAAGATTTAATTCATTGAGTTAAAATAGTATTTTAAATGATTTTCGTGTTCAATATGATGTTCTTCAACAAAAAAAAATAGGAGTTTTTGATGCACAAAATTCATCAATATGATGTACATATGTATTTTTTGTCTTACGTATTTGTTCATTAATGTGATGAAATGTAGTTTTCTTCTTCGTATTAAATAACACTTTTTTTAGTCATCAAATCGATGATGAATTCATAACATTGTTGTGTTCAAAATATATGATCTTCAATACAATGAGTGCTGGTTTGAAAAACGAAATTCATCAATATGAAGAAGATTTTTTTTGTTCTGTGTATGTCGCATTCAAATATCGCATACAAGACCACTAAAAAAATTGCCTAAATAACGTACATAACAAAGTAAACATTAATATGCACAAAAAGTAAAATAAAATAATAAAAATGCACACAAAATAAAATAAACATTCAAGAAAAATGCATTTTTGCAAATTTTTAGCACATTGCTCCACTTTTAGACAGCTGCATTGTAGCCCACTTGCCGCTCCTTACAGCTTATCTGCATAAAAACAATTACTACAGTAAAAATGCTATATACATCCTCAGCATATATGCATTTGAGATTAACACTTGAGACTGAAATGCTATCTAGAGAATAGACAGGAGGAGTAAACTATTTCATGTTTGTGTAACTAGCTCTGGTTTTAATAGGAACGTGCTGTATGTAATCTCCTCGTACATTGGCATAATTTACCTGCATGTTTGTAATTTATGTTTTCAATATAACAACCATGCAATGGTTGAGATTATTCTATAAAAAAATAAACACACTTTAATTTGTACTTACAACCAAAAAAAAAATATGTCAGAAATTTTATATTTGAATATAGCAAACATTTTATTAAATTGTGTAAATTTATCAAATTGTTTAAGTAAATGTTTATACATTAATTAGAGAATGTAACGTTTTAGTCAAAAAATAAAATGTTATTATAATCTTTTGCTGGAATATTTAAAAATACCATAAGGTTACGTTAAATGGGAAATATTAAAATTGGAAAATTTGGATATTTGGTGTAATGAAGTTAGTAAGAATTATATAAACGTTCTAGTCGTAAATACTAATTTTTGATAATGTGGGCACAGAAAAAAAATCATCAATATGAAGAATTTATTCATAAATATAATGAATTTTTCTACCAACTACCAGATTCATCATATTGATAGCACCGTTCATTAAATGACATATTGATGAATGCATTCATATATATGAACTTATTCATGCTATAGAACATCATAGTGACGAACGAAATATCCAATACAATGAATTTGAATCTCATATTGATGAATTTGTTCATAATATTTATTAATATAATATTCAATATAATGAATATTGTTGAACTAATATTTTTTTTCAAAATAAATTATTCTTATGCACATTTTTTACGAATTTTCTTAATTTTTTAAAAAATAATTCGAAAAAACTGTGTTGTAAAAATTTGATTTAAAAAATAAAAGAAAAAAAAAATTTCTTCAAAAATAAAATCATCCGAGAAAAAATATTCTTCGAGAAAAAAAATGTGGGAAAACAAAAAAATGTTTTCGAAAAAAATAAAAATTTTTTGTTTCCGAAATTTTTGTTTTCGAAAAAAAATTTTGTTTCGAAATAATTTTTTTTTTTCGAAAAAAAAATTGTTTGATTTTTTTTTAAATATATTTTTTATAAATATAAAAGTTGTTAATATAAATAAATTATATAAGAAATAACATACAAGAATTACTTGAGAACTGGCAAGTACACAGAAAAAAAAATGTCTTCAATATGATGAATTTATTCATAAATATTATGAATTTTTCACCAACTACCAGATTCATCATATTGATACCACCGTACATTAAATGACATAGTAATTGTAAGTAATTGATAGTAATTGTAAGTAATTGATGATTTCATTCATAGAACTAATATCGTATTTTTTATTTAATTTTCAATATTTTTTCATTTTCAATATTTTTTTTTAACATCAAATTTCAAACACAAATTTGTCTCCATTTACACATTTATGTATTTATAATTCTTATACGAGTTATAATATTTAATTGTTAATTATGCGAAGACTCCATTTCATCATATTAATGAATAATGTACATCATATTGATGAATTTTGCTCATCAAACCACATTAATTTAAATATCATAAATCTTATAAGAATTATAAATACATAAATGTGTAAATGGAGACAATTTTCTTTTTGAAATTTGATGTTATAAAAAATATTAAAAGTGAAAAACATTGAAAAAATACGATTTTAGTTCAATGAATGAAATCATCAATATGATGAATACTGGTAGTTGGTGAAATTTTTGGTGATATTTTTTTGTGTGTATATAAGAAATAACACACAAGAACTACTTGAGAACTGAGAAGTACGTCAAACAATTAATGAAAAATAAATATTTTTATAGACATTTTGTTTAATGAACAGCGTTCTTAAATATGATAAACATGATATGTTGTATTTTATATTTTGGTTCATTAATATGATGAACGTATTCTTCACATACAGTTCATCATATTGAAGAACACTTTTTCGACCAAGCGATCATCATATTTATGTTCGCATTCATAACATTGATGTAGTTAGTCATTATTATTATGAATGGTTCTTCATACAATGAATCATGGTTTGAACAACGGAATTCATCAATGGGCCATTCCACACCAAATCGACCAAAAAAAGTCAAATTTGAGATTTTTCCTTTTCGATTTTACTGAAATTTTGGCAACTGATAAAGATCCTCGAGACATGCTCTCACTATTTTTTTTATTTTTCCGACCACTACTTCCAGAGATACAGTGGCTTAAAGTTGGAAAAAAGGGCCAAAAATCACTTTTGTATGGTGGTTCATATTTAAATATCTCTTAAACTAGAAATGCTAAAAACTCCAGTGATGGCTCGATTTAAAGCTAACATGTTCACGTTTAGAAATTACAACTTAATTTTTTCTGAAAGTTTGTACTATTAGCTTTAAAACGGGCCATCAATGAACGTTTCTAGTTCAAGAGATATTTAAATATGAACAACCATACAATAGTGATTTTTGCCCCTTTTTTTCCAACTTTGAGCCACAGTAAAGGGTTTTTCAATAAGAGCGCTACAAAGGTTTTTTTGAAGGGTTTTTCCAATACCAAGTCGACAACAAGTCGAAATTATTAAAATTTACTACCGAAATTCGAATTCGTATATCTTTCCATCATGAAATGGCAAACCTTACTGAAGAGAAATGTCAAAAGAGCGGCAAGAAATATGGCGTCGTTTGCTGTCCCTGTCGTTCTACTTTTGTAGCGTCCCTGTTGAAAAACCCTTTATCTCTGGAAGTAGTGGTCGGAAAAAATAAAAAAATTGGTTTAGTGCATGTTTCAATATCTTTTATCAATTCCCAAAATTTCATTGAAATCGGCCCCAATAAGATGTAATTTTTTTTCTGTGTGGTGTTACTGTTTTAAGTAGTCCATATGTTTCTTACGTTTACCCTAAAGGTTTAAACTAAAAGTACTTTTACCCAAAAAGTTTAATACGACCGGTATAAAGTAAAATTCAAAGTGGTCGTCTCACACGGCACACTTGACCGATTATGCCCATTTGCAATACCATATACCGTAGATGTATAATTGTGCTAACTTCGTTGTTTCATTGATCTGGCTCTTTTAGTTTTCCTGTAATAGTGATTTCAACTGACAGACAGACGGAAATCGCTATATCTACTCGGGAGGTAATGCTAATCAAGAATATACATATGTACTTTCCTAATCCGACCACCCTCTGCCTTCGTAAAAAATAAGTTATATCTGAATTTGACAAAACTTATACAAAATTAATAAATGTACATAAGTTGCATTGGGTAATTGAAAATTAACAAATTTGCTGCTGCGAATAATCAACCGACCGACCGACCGACCGTCACATCACATAACATTCATTAAATTCTCTCGACGGCATCCAAATGCTTTTACTTGACTCTTTACCTTCGAGATTAAAACAAAAGCCAACGCACGCTACTACTTCATAACCCTGACAACGTGAGAAGTGCATCTTTAGCATTCTGCTTTCATTATCAGGCATTTGCATTTTTTTTTTACCATAACTTGAAAAGTTCTTTGCTGATTTGGTGCGATATGAACATTTTTCTATATTTTTCATCACTTTGCTGCGTGGTGTTGCAAAATAAATTTGTCTGTCTGCAGTTTGCAGCAGTATTTCTAATTATTTCTTGCTTGCATTTTGACCCAATTTTACAGATCTAAGAATAACTTAACAAAAAAAAAAAGTGTTGCTAGTTTGTCGCTACGACGATGCTTTGGCGTGCCAAATTCTATGCGAAAAACTGACTGACTGCTTTGCCAGCCACTGCAATGCGTTACGTTACGTCACGCAGTTACACATACTGCGATGTTATTTGTACCCTACGTTTGTCCCTAGTAGAAATTTATCCCATTAGGGTACAAGGAGGGAAATAAACTTCTAAAACTAAATAGGAATTCGACATTAAAAACAAAAACAAAAAAAAAAAAAAAATTCTAGTAATATATTCCAGGTTTCTATCAAATCCCGTTCAAATTTCATATGGAAATTTGTGAACAAATGTTTTTTCAATTACAAAATCGGGTTTCTTTTCAAATGAATTTAATGCGTTTGAATTGCCTTGAAAGATTTGAATTCGTATGAAAAAAACATTATTTTTATTAATAGCCCTAATCTAGCTATCTATATCTATTGTAATCCATGACAATCGTTTTAGACTTTTGCGACAGCCGGAACATAACCAATATACAAAAAAATTAAAAAAATTCAATTAAATTCCAAATAAGAAAATAAAAATGAACTGAATTTAAGTTATTTTTTTTGTGTATTACTTTTTTTTTATATAGAAATCAACCTCTGCATATTAAAATGATTTTTTCTTAGATATTTCTTTTTGATGTTTCGGAAATAAACTTCTGCATTTCAAGAATATTTGCTCTTAGTTACTTTCATGATTTTAATATATCGATTGAAAAGCAGATCACGATAAGAGAGTGACATCGCAGAACAAAGCACAAAATCAAATATTACAGACATAGCAAGATAGAAGTTAAGCGAACGCGTGTTCTTTAAATTTAGAGAAGAAAATAATAACAAATTTACTTCTTTGATATAAAAGACTTCTGCATATCAAGAATAATTGCACTTAGTTATTTTTTGATAACCAAGTGGCTCTGTTTCTTAAAATCAAGAATGCTTTCGTTTAGCTGCATTATCACTTCTTCTGAATTTTATAAGTTATTTCCCTCCGTATTACTGATAGGGTTAAGACTTGGTAAAAATATATTGATCAGTTCCTGATCATGATAAAATTTCTACTAGTGTTGTGCAGTAACTTTTTAAATTTATGTGTACTGCAGATAAGTCGAAAACTCGTAGTCACTGCAAAATTAGCAATGAAAATTATTAAACATAGTATGAATAGTAAAAATGAACATTTCGATATTTTTAGGACATTGTAATTTTACGAAATTTGTCCAAAGTAATTCAAAAATAAACCTGATTTAAGTTCAGATGACATAGTGTGTCATCTCTTATTTAAACACGATTGGATATAATTTATTAATTTGACAAAGATGAAAAACTTTATAGTTCTCATCAGTCTTTTGAACATTACACTTGCTCTGTCGTTAGATTATAAAAACACAAATCTCCAAATACTAAAAATATCCATTTATTTGTGAAATTCAAATATACTAAAACATAATTGTCATTTCATGGTTGGTCGACTATAATTTTCCTCCTTCGTTGAATGGTGTGCCAATGCTAGCTATCTATCTCATTTGTATATTTTATACTGGTCCTTTGGCATACATGACGGAGTGTAAGAGAGTAAAAGGACGAGAAGCGCAAAAGGAAGCGACTTATTGACCTATAAACTCAGTCATTTGTAGAAAGTTCTACAGTGAATGAGCGTAGCTCATAAATAAATAAGTTCATATTTCACAAACATATCGGATAGCCTTGTAAGTATTCGTGACATATATGTAAAGACAATCGAGTCCAAAAACAACTTAATAAAATGTATAAATAAACCAATATAGGATCGGAAAGGTCACGATGAGGACTGTAACATAATTTATTGTTTAAAATATACAAAATCCTACTTTAAAGAATTTTCAAACACATTAAGTTAACATTTTTATTTCAAACATAATTTTAATACAATTATATGACAATTATAACAATTATACGAAATTCAAAAGTTTCTTGAATTCCAAATTTAGGACAAACATTCATCGGCACTATTCGATTTTACCAGTCATCTTCCTAACCTTCCCTACTATGAACACGGTGCATTGTATGAACACAGAAAAAAAAATCATCAATATGATGAACTTATTCATAAATATTATGAATTTTTTAGCCAATTACCAGATTCATCATATTGATACCACCGTTCATTAAATGACATATTGATGAATGCATTCATTATTTGTATATATATGAACGAAATATTATATACAATGAATTTGAATCGTCATATTGATGTATTTAATCATAATATCTATGAATAATTTTAAAAAATTTCAAACAATTTTTTTTTTAATTTATTTGTAAAAAAAATGTACTTAAAAAAATAGTAAAAGAAAACCGATACTTTTTTATATCTCGAAAAAAAAAATGTTTTTTTCGAAAAAAAAAAATTGCCTGAAAATAAAATATTTTTGGAAAAAAAAAGAATTTTGTGATGAAACTTATTCTTGAAATAGAGTTCATCATATTGAAGAACACTTTTTCGACAGTTACCAAGCGTTCATCATATTTATGATCGCATTCATAACACTGATGTCGTTAGTCATTAATATTATGAATAGTTCCTCCATACAAAGAATCATGATTTGAGTAGAGGAACAGAATTCATCAATATGATGCACATTTTTTTTTCTGTGAATAGGTGGTATCCTCTCTGTGCGTTGGTTAATTTGTAAAGACAAGTAATTAAAATGTTTTATTTGAAAAGTCCCAATTAAAACTTACTCTACTCACTTTAGTTTTGACTATGACATTTGAAATGTGCACTCAGAAAATATATTTCTCCAATTTACGATCCATTTAGATCACGTGACCTTTTTACCTAAAACATTTTTATAGAATTATGTTTGATGAACAGCATGATGTACATATTTGGTGTATTTTATGTATTTGTTCATTAATATGATGAAACATATTTTGGACATACAGTACATCATATTGAAGAACACTTTTTCGACAGTTCGTCATATTTATGATCGCATTCATAACATTGATGTCGTTAGTCATTGATATTATGAATGGTTACTCAATACAAAGAATCCAAGTTTGAAGAATGGAAGTCATCAATATGAAGTACATTTTTTTCTGTGAATAGGGGGCATCCTCAGTACGTTGGTTAATTTGTACAGAAAAGTAATTAAAATGTTTTTTTTTTTTGTTTGAAAAGTCCCAATCAAAACTTACTCTACTCTTTTTAGTTTTGTTTATGACATTTGAAATGTACATTCAGAAAATATACTTCTCCAATTTGCGGTCCATTTAAATGACGTATTACATGACCTTTCACCTAACCATTTGGCATTTGGTGTGTGTATTATAGAACATAAAACGAGTGCTTGTGCCCGGATATGACACGTTTCCGTCTGCATGTTCTACAGGTTGACTGATTTATTGGATATAAATAAAAGTCTGTATTTTGCTGTAAATTGTGGCTTCCCATTGAGTTAAATTCAATTTGATTTTTCCGACATTTTCTGCTGCCTTGAACTGTTGTTTTCTTAATGGTTAAATCGGTTTTCTATTGAACTCTTAACATAGTCGAAACACACTTGAAAAAACTCTGATTTGTTATTTGCATTTCAATCGATCATTTGTTGTTTCATGTTATGTGCAAATTCAACATTTCCATAATCATTTTGTCGTTGTAAAATGCAAAACATTATAGTTTTGATAATTTCAATAGTTGTTTTATAAAAATCTATATAAAACTGGGAATTTCTAAATGTTGAAACCAATATTTGTATCAAGTAATGAGAATATATTAATCTATAATATAGTATTTAAATTTTTAAATTATATCAACAAGTTTTTAAAATATTAATTATTAAAGTGTGAGAAAACTGTATTTCTCCAGCTATGTAATAACAACACTATTTATTTGAAATAGCATTAATTTTGTTATAAACAAATTTCCACATTTCCTTTTCCGCTAAATATTTTACTCAAGTACGAAAATTAAAAATTGAAACTACACATAAAGTAGTGTCTAAATTTGGAAAATACTGTCACATCCGCCCGCCCCATCTCACATATACACTGAGAAAAGATGACTCAAAATTGCGCACCACAAATAGAAATCTTTGTCATCATCATCATATCACCTGTGTTGAAATCTCATGGAATTTATTGTTTTCGCTGATCTTTGCACATGCAATTCGAAAAAGCATTATTCTATTAAATGGCATATTTAATAGAATAAACTGCAAAATTTCGACTTGACCATAGCGTAAAGTATGAGTGAAACCATCTGAATGTACTACGTCATTTTGTAGTATTTGTATGAATTAGTATTTGCTTTGTAGAAAATAAATAAATATGTTACTTCTTGGCCAACATCCAATAGTGTCAGAATAATGACAATGCGAGTTATTTTGTCAGAAAACACAAAAAGTTGAAAAACATTTTGACGAAACATTTATACATATTTTGTTAATGCGATATATGAACTTTGTCGATATCTCTTTGCTTTTCAGGCATCGTCTAGAGCCGTCGGTCGCCCGTTGTCGTTGACATTTCATCATAGTACGTCTCGATATAAATCAATTTATCGCCATTAGAGTCGTTTAAAATGCATTTAAATTGGCCCAAATGATAAATACATGTCGCCGCCTTTTCGTGTTGCCAAATTTAAGTACATGAAGCGCATCCGGACAGTTGTTGTTCGCGATTTTGAAATATTTATCATGTTTCTGATTTGATAAATTTGTGTTAACCCGTAATTGTGAGATTAAAACGGGATTAAGTTATTTATTCATTTTTTTTAGCATAAAAATATATATGGCAAAGAAATGATTGTCACAAACGAATGTAATTGTAGATTTGAATTGAAATTGATTTTTACAAATGTTGGACTGTTACGTTACTTTCGCATAAACGGTAACAAATTCACAATAGATAACTTTAATTCATAATTTTTCCGATTGAACACTCATTAAGAAAATTGTAAACATTTTATTTAAAAAATACCAAAAAAAAAAAATTGTTTAAAAAAAAAAAATTATTCAAGAAAAAATTGTTCGAAAAAAAATGTGTCAAAAAAAAGGTAACCGAAAAAAATATTATTTTTGAAAAAAAAAAAAATCAAAAAAATGTTAAAAAAATCTCAAAAATGTTTTTTTTTTTGTTTTTTTTTATATATATCTTATATTTACTAGAGAACTGAGAAGTACAGCAAAAAATGAACGAAAAATAAATATTTTGATTGAAATTTGGTTTGATGAACAGCATTCTTTAATATGAAGTAAAATATGTTGTATTTTATGTTTTTGTTCATTAATATGATGAAACGTTTTCTTCAGATACTTCAATATGATGTATTGAAGAACGCTTTTTCGACAGTTACCAAGCGTTCATCATATTTATGATCCCATTCATAACATTGATGTCGTTAGATATTAATATTATGAATACTTCTTAAATACAATGAATCATGGTTTGAAGAACGGAATTCATCAATATGATGTACATTTTTTTCTGTGTATTCATTGAATTTATGCTTTCGTTTTTTGCGTTTTGATCCATGTTTGTTTAAAAAATCCTCTTAATAATTTTTACTTTCTCTCAGATTTTCGAGCATTATGCCCGATTTACATTGTATCTTCTGTGAGTCTCACTGTATCTCCTAGGGATGCATTTTTTTTTAAATTTTCATATAAAAATAGTATATTTTTTGAAAAAATACACCCCTAGGAGATACAGTGAGACTCACAGAAGATACAATGTAAATCGAGCATTATGAACAAGTATTTCGTAAAGAACAACGTATGGGTTAAATATGAATACATTCAAGTTCATTAATTAAACGTTAAAACATTACATAAATTAGGTATTTTATATTAATATATTTATTTTTATTATGAAAGTACATTTATACATTTTTGTAAAATTTGTTTAATCTTTCGTTTCAAAATAATTGTCACATTCCCTAGACATGTTTACCACCTCAAACGAATCTGTTTAGATCTATGAATTTTTATAGTATTTCTCTTGTACATCCTTTAATTAGGTATTTATATATTTTTACAGTACCTATTTTTGTGTTCATATTTTAGCAGTTTATTTTCATATTAAACATGCTACATTACACAAACGTGGATGTACTCATGCTCATCCGATCTATGCAATTTTTAATATAGGTTTTCTAATATAGGTACTAAACCGTTTTGACTTTATGAACTAAAATAGAATGTCATGCAAATGTTGGGACTTATTTTAATATATTGGGTTATTACTATAATTATCCTAGTCAGTTAGCATGATCTGGCAATGATTATGTACAGCTTACTATTTTTGATAAAATACAAAATTGATTTTACTATTTTGTATGATTAATATTGCTAAATCTATTATTATAATTCAATTTTTATGTAATTGCTTTATAGTTCTTATGTGATTAAAAATATTCCTTTTTTTTTTTTGTTTAAGACATTGAAATTATACCTTCCTCAAAATTCGTAAAAATAGCATGTTATAAAAAATAAAATCGTACGATGAATTTTTAATTTGGTAAACGTTTATTCATAGAAAAAAATCTTCAATACGATGATTTTATTCATAAACATTATTAATTTTTTCACCAACTATCAGATTCATCATATGGATGATTTCATTCATTGAATTGCAATTTATTGTTAATTTTTTTATAAATTAAAAAAAGAAAAAAAAAATTTTTTTTTTCGAAAATAAAATCGAAAATAATTGTTGTGCCATAAAAAAAAAATTCTCGGAAAATATTATTTTTTCATAAAAAAAATTGTCTGAAAAACAACATTCTTCAATATGATGTATTTTATGTATTTGTTCATTAATATAATGACGTATTCTTCACATAAAAATATATCACTGGAATTTCTGATGATTTTTTTTCGTTTCGTTTTACAAAATCATCATCATATTAATGAATTTCGTTCTTCAAACCATGATTCATCATATTAAAGAACACTCTTCGGTCATTCATTATATTGATATTGAATTCATAACATTGATGTTTTGTAGTTATAAATATTATGAATCGTTCTTTAATGAAATGAATTATAGTTTGAAGAACGAAATTCATCAATATGATGATGATTTTGTAAAACGAAACGAAAAAAAAATCGTCAGAAATTCCACAAATATATTTTTTGTATTAAATAAAGTAAAAATGAAGACGAAATAAACACTGGAATCACTGGAATTTTAGACGAAGAATCTTTTCGTTCTACAAAATGAGGTGGTTAATTTCAGCCGACTTTTGGTTAAACGATTTTTTTTTAATGAGTGTTGTATTTGAACAAATTTTTCTTTCAGGAAAAATTCAACTAGTCATTTATCTTTTGGATGATTTTAGTATTGATTGCAGTACTCCAAATTCAATAGCAATCTTTAGCAGATAAATTTATTATATTGTTTTAATTAGGTACCTCGAATAATTTTTCCTTGAAAACATCTGCAATTGAAAAAAATGAGCGCAATATATATTTTTAACAATTAAAAATAAAGATTTTTCTTTATTTAAGAACATTAAAAGCATTTATAATTTTTAATTGACAAATATCATAATTTCCTTGTTTTTGTCACTTATCCTCATGTCGTCGTTGTGTCAAACTGCGCTAAAAAAAATAAATAAAATAAAATTCTACTACGTATGCATGTGCGTCCATTAAACTTTGTCAGAGTCATGAATATTAATAATAAAAATTCATCATTTAGGCTCTGTCACAGGTATGTACACTGAGAAAAAAGTATACTATTGATTTGATAGTGTTCAAAATATTATTTTCACATAAACTCAAATATTTTAATAGTATTATATTCCTACAAGGAAATGAACCGGTCCTAGACTAGGCACGCGACTGGTTTCTCGGAGATAGTTAACCGGTACTAGTTCTGGCTCTTTTATATGAAACAAACCGGCAACATTAAAATTACGTTTTCCTAGAGAGGGGTTAATTAAAACCTCCTACAGACCATTGACCTATCACAGAACTGGTCATCAAAACTCTCTTCTGTGACCGGTATCAAAATATATATCTTTTTAAATTTAAGTATTTCTTTTTTATACCCTACACTAAGAGTGAAAGGGTATATTCAATTTGGTACGCCGTTTGTAACACCCAGAAGGAAGCATCTCCGGTATTGAGTATATATATTCTTGATCAGCTTGACCTCCTGAGTCCATTTAGCGATGTCCGTCTGTCTGTCTGTTGAAATCCCTACTACTTAAACAATTAAAGAGTTAGATAAATTAAACTCATAATTTAGATTGCTTATATATTTACGCTGTATGTGTGAAAAAATTAGGTATATCGGTCCATTGTGACCTGTGATCTGACCATTTATATTCAAATAACTCATATAAAATTTACGTCTACAGTTCAGTTTTACTGTATACGTGCTTAGGTAAACTTTTTTGGTCAAATATATATTGACTCATGCTCAAATACATGGAAATAATGTTTTCCCAAAAAAAATCGAAATTCGGTACACCTATCCATTTGTAAATATGGGTATCAAATGAATGGAAATTCTTCAGCGATTGAATGTTTGTAGTTATTTTCAGGATTCGTATACCCTGGTGACCTATATATCACTTTGAATGGTAACCACACATATGTGTAGGGTATTTATAGTCGGCTTAGACTGACTATAATTTTGATAATCCTAACTATCATAATAACACCAAATTTAAAATTACCCATGTGATCTAACCTTCCCAATTGGTTATTGTTACTTTTTATATATTTCAAATTTTAGTTATTTTATTTTACATTTACATTATATTTTATTTAACCTTATCCCTCATTCATTCATATTTCACGAATGATTCCACCCTTGCATTATAATTACTTGGATGACATACTGTATTTAAATCAAAACAGTATCAAAAAAAAAAACAGTCTACGAATTATAGACGCATTAATTCGAGTGTGTATGGCGCCACCTAGTGCCTTTTCTCATCACTAGCGACATGTTTAGCATGGACACGATCCGTCTGCACATGCAGACTTTTAGACCTATTCTTAGTCGGTACCAACACTAATAAAAATATTTACCTAATTGAAATGGCTCCATAGAAAATAATTCTTTCACGTTAACACACATTTATTTTATTTGAAGAAAAAATTCGTTGATTTGAAGAAAAATTTTTTTGAATACATGAAAAATGGATTTGGTTTAAACTTGAAATAGGTAAATTGTTTTTTGGGTGAATGGTACCGGTCACGGTCACGTTTTAGAGCAATTGACACCTATTTCCGCAGGTATTTGGTATTTAACGATTAAAATATGAATGAATATTTAGTGTTGACACATTTAAGTTTGCTCAAAAACTATATAACAAGGTGTATTTTTTCAAAGTGTAATTCCGATGGTACAACGTGCGACAGGAGGTTCATGTAAGGCGCAAAAATGTATTATTACATTTTATTTAATTTCATTTGTTTATGAATGAATGCGCATTTGTGTGCTGTATGTCAGGTTATATCAAATTATAATGTATATAAAAATATATATAACGTAAAATTTTGGGTGTTTGCCAACCTTAAAACGTGTTTGTAAATTCAAAATAAATATAATAATTCTGTGGTATTTTAAAAGATATAAAAATATTGCTGGCCCATTTGTAATGCGGATTTAATGAGATATTTTAATTTATAGAAAATAAAATGTATTTATTTTGAACATTTTTATTTTACAATGTTCCGGTTTCAACGAGTTCCATCTCATCACTCATCACAAAGGAACTAAACTTCAAAATGACAAATTTATTTGAGTAAATTTACGATACACCTATTATTTAAGCCTTTAAAGCATTCCAATAACACGTGCTTCTTTTTTTTGCCATTTTCTAAATTTAGCCTCTTTGATGTCGACAAAATTTAGCCACAGATGACGCTGATGATGATGATGATTCATCGCAAAAATAAACCGTATCCAAAGCAGTGCCAAACATACATAAAAAGAAATGCTTAAATTAATTCTCAAACCATCCAGAACATATTAGAAATTGTCTGGTTTCTTCGCGTACGGAATGCCATCAAAAAAGAGCTCAACATTAAAATTGTTATGTTTACAGACAGTCCAGATCCCAGAACACAATTCTTTTCATTTTGGCGGATTAGTTGAGTTTGAGAAAATCAATAATCCACCCGAATTTTATGTTGAACTTCAAATGTTTGTGGTGTAGTGTGTGTGCGCTCTGTTTTTGAAGTGTAAAACATATAGCCCAGCCCGCTCTGTGAAAATGACATAATGCCGTTGGTCCTGCCAGCACAACACGCGCAGACATGACAGGCGACATTCAAAATGTAAATATCGGCGCCATAGGGTCGTAAAATAAATTTAATAAATACAATGATTACAAATTGCGAACCTAGTTTTTTGTTTTTTTGGTAGGTTTTTTCAATGTACAAGTAATTTCAAACTTTATTAAATTCCATTTATACATTATCTTCCTTTATATGGTATTATCCTAAACTTAGGGCAACTATTTTTATAATCATTATTGATTATACATATATGCTAAGTAAGTCAACATTTTTATAAAGAATAATTCTTTATTTTACGAAAATTATCTAAGTGTTCTATGACTTTTTCGAAAAATTCGTACTTAGTACAAATAAACTTTTGTATATTTACGATATTTTTACGAAATAAATCAGTTCCTAAAAGTGATGTACGAAATATTACGTTATATTACGAAGAAACTTGTGTATACTTACGAAAATTTGTTTACGAATAAAAACAGCAGAAAATGTCAGACTGAATTCAAGCTAAAAGCGCCTGAATACAACTAAATTCTTCCCTTCCAATCTCCATTGAAATATCCTCCGATTCATGCATGAAATTTTATAATATTAAATAAATTGTATTTTTTATTTTATATATAATTTTGTTTATTTATTATTTTAAATTTCTTTTTTTTATTTATTTTATATTTTTTTATTTATTTTAAATATATTTTTTTATATTTCTTTTTTTCGATTTTTGTTTTTTCGTTGTACCTGACCAATTCATAACCCTTTTCAACAAACAGCCATGATTTATCAACATTACTATACTTTTTTATTATTCTTATATACAATTTTTTATGAAAAAGTAGCTGAGGATTATTCGTTTGAATGTTACAGTTTGAATCTAACAGTTTAAAAGTACTGCTCCCAAAATTATGCAACATTCTAAGTGAATTTAATTTAAAAAAGATGTTCGTTTTTTTATATTATTTTTGAACTTGTGGTGCCGAAGAATGTTTTATAAATATTATCATTATTAAATCTTTTAAGTATCGTATTTTCACAGCACATTTCCATTAGTCATATTGCGTGTTACACCCTACCTCAAGGGTGTTTGAACTTCTGGCACTGTCACCCACCCATATCCACATTCATTAGTGTGAGTTGCTGTCATTGCGAAATATTTTTGTTTAATATTTTATTTGAAGGATTTTTCGCAATAACCTTAATAAACCAATACAACAATGAACAAAACAGGGCGAAACTTACCCCATTTATGATGCATGAACGAAAAGTCTTTGTGCTCTCAGGTTTTTGCACTCGTTCTATACACTTTGACTTCACACTTCGCTCCTACAAAAATATGGACTTTTATTTTATTTTTTTTACGCTTTGAGTGCTCGTTAATCCAGTCGTAGTCTGAGACTCAGACTCATTGTCGTTTTCTTTGTCCTCGTCGCCGCCGCCCAGTCGTTGTTTCATATACACACAGACAGAATAAAATATAAAATAAAAGAAAAACTAACAAAAGTTTTCGAAACTGATCTTCGTAACAGAAATGCATTTAAAATTTAATATAAAAATATTATTTTTTTTGGTTTGAGTGTGCGTGCATCAAGTGACAGTGAATAAACTTTTTATTTAATTGAAAGAAAATTAATTTGATGTATGTGTCACACGCGACTGAACTTTGTATGTGTCCTTTGAACAATCTTTGTAGTCATGTTATTTCCTGAAATCCGTTAATAAATGACTTATGAGTCAATCAAGAGAATTACGTTATACGTTTGTAACTGTCGTGCCGTTTTGTGTCTTATTTGAAACAGCGGATTTCTTTTGTTATAAATCTTTAATATTAACTTGAAATTGTTTCAATATGTTGATAACTTCATTATGTCAACTATAATATGTTCTCTACAACCACAGTTGGTTGTCACAATCATATTGTGATGATCTATTTTATTTTAACATAATTATAATTATCATATAATGCCTATTTTATTATAAAATAATTGTCACAATCAAAAATTGTCAAAAATGATTGTTTTGAACAATGTTTGTGGTAAAAAATATACTTGGCATGACCAAAATTTGTTTTATGCAAGCATATTATGATAATAGCAAACATTAAATAAACGTACATTAACATAATATATTATTTTGATATCTGCAAACATATAATTTTCAACTTAAATAGAAATTTGTGTGTTTTTATCAGTTTAATGATGGGCACTGAGTAGATTATATAATGAAAATTTAAAATTATTATATAACTTTTTCTATACTATGTCTATACTCATTAAATATGATCACCACAACCATAAGTCTTGTAGATTACAAAAGACCCAACTGATAAAAGAAATGTTTTCGTAGCTATATAAATAAAAAATCTTAATAAAGTTACAAAAAATAAAGCAAAAATCGAACTGTTTATGAATCCCCGATGTAAATATTTAAATGAAATACAAATAAATATCAAACCATTTCATAAGTTCGATGCCTTCAGTTTCTCGTGTCAATAACTTTGCGCATTTATAATGTCTACGCGATGCTCGGCATCTGCCATGTTTCGCATTTAATTAAAATTCATCTGACACATTCCAAAATAACCAAATGTCACCAAGTGTCATACAAAATTGTTTATGCTTCAAAGTTATATTGTAGTAATTGAATTGAAGTATGTAGCATAATTTTTATTTCAACACGAGGAAGGAAGGACAGAAGGATGCCTCAAAAAAGAAGGTGTACAATTTTGGCATTCCAAATATACAAAATATTTGTAAATATTCGTTGTATTTATTTATCGGATATAAATTACAGTGTCTCTTCATCAGAACAAAACATAAATCTTAAATTTTGTTTGGTTTAATTAATTCTTTGTTGTGTATTGAATTTTAATAGACTTTTGTTCTGCTCAGCACTTTGTAATGTGTAAAATTTATTTCATTAATTAATTATGCAACACATGGCTTTTGTTTTGTGTTGATGCTTTTCATTTTTCTATTATTTTTACATGTTTTAATAAAGTGCGTAAATTAAACTAACCTACAAAAAGTAATAGCTATAAATATGATTTGAAAAGTGACTTGAGAGGGCTACAAGTTCCGTTTGAAATGTTTGTGATGGTAAAAAACTGAATATGCAGTAAAAATCAGCACCCTTAAATTATATAGAAATGATATATCAAAAATTCTGTTAAATAATTTTATTATGAAAAAATTATGAATAAAAAATACATATTTGATTTTATTGAGTCTAGCTTAAATTTGAATTTTTCATTGTTATCTAATTTGCATGTTTAAAGTGTTTTTGTTTTTTTTTTTTGTTACTACATATTTGTCACCTGCTAGTTTTATTCATCTTTTTTTTTTAGAATTTGAATTTATTAATAGTTACCTAAAATGATTACAAAAACATTCTATATTTGGCATGTCATTGTTTTGATGTAATAATTTATTGGTCTAAAGAAAACTATAAAATAAGCATATTATAATCACACAGAAAAAATATATGTGTAAATATAGCAAAAAAAATCAATAGAATTAGTTTTTAATTATTTCATCGCCGATACGTCATTTAATTGTATTGATTTAATATTTAATTTATTGATCAAATATTTAATTGTATTGATTAAATATTTAATTGTATTGATTAAATATTTAATTGTATTGATTTAATTGTATTGATTAAATATTTAATTGTATTGATTAAATATTTAATTGTATTGATTAAATATTTAATTGTATTGATTAAATATTTAATTGTATTGATTAAATAATTAATTGTATTGATTAAATATTTAATTGTATTGATTAAATATTTAATTGTATTGATTAAATATTTAATTGTATTAATTAAATATTTAATGAATAATTTAATTATATAAATAATAAGATAGCGTCGGTAGCTCGTCTGGTTAGTGCGTTGGACTACGAGCGAAAAGTCGCTGGTGCGTTTGACTACGAGCCAAAAGGTACCCGGTTCGATCCCCAACGACTGCCAACATCTTTTTCATAGAAAACATTTTTCTATGCTCAAGCGATGAAATTATATATTTTTTATTTGTTATTTTAATTTGTATATTCTATATATAATCAATTTATATTTTATATTATTATTTTTTAACTTCGTTTACTATGTGTTGTTCGAAGATCGAACCACGTTCACATCACCTATAGTGCTATATTTAATGAAAGGGAAATGTAAAACACAAATAAGGAGAAGAATATCAAAGTCATAATATACGCACGATATACGAAAAAACGAACCGACGAATCGAATAGGCAAGCACGCGTTGCGATGAACCGATGTATAATAAGATCGGTACCTGTAATATTGTGTAGTGCATTTAGAACTGTATTTGGCTGTAAAACTGTGTAGTGCCTCTAAACATGGCGGTTAGTGTATATGCTATATATGTATATATTTTATCATATGAACCAAGCCATAAAGGATTTGCTTTATACTATAATTCGTATATTGAATTAATAAAATTAATAGAATTCATCAGTTTGTATCAATTAATCTCAGTTGCTATATTTACGTTCAATATTGTGCAGGAAATACAAAGATAAGTCGTGGCTGAGATAATGTAATGAAAACCTATAGGTATTCAAATATATAACGAATCAATGACAATATAACGAATCAATGATACTCAGAAAAAGGACTAGAATATGCATAGCTGCCAGACGATATTCTCACATGAAATACGCTTTTCCCAACCTCATGCAATTCTTCTAATATCACTCAAAGAAAATTTCTTACAAATTCCTAGTAATTCCCACTAATTCTGACACAATTCTCACAAATTCCCACCGTACCGCTGTATTTTCTTCGTGTGGGAAATCTTTTACCACAAGGACATAAAATTCTCATTAGCTGTATTTTTCCTGCAAAACTCGCAACTAAGTATGATCGTTGGCTCAGTTAAATAAAATAAAATGCCCTATTGGATGCCCTAATCGATGGGGATAATTTTCAGCAAAATCCATCCAACTATGGGAAATGGACCTGTCGGGACCTCATAGTTTGTGTTTTCGTATCCAAATCGTCAATTTCAAAATTAAATTGAAATGTTGTCTTCGCAACTTCGCAAGAGGTTATTTCACATAATCGGATTTCGCTGAAAATTCACCTTTCCCAGCCAATAGAGCATTTTTTCGAATTGACCGTTTCTCGCTTTGAATTCATGAAAATCCATTGTCAGTCTAGTACTTAAGTGGAATTTATAAAGTTTAAAAAAAAACATTATTGGATGGTTTTCAATGTGTGGGTCCAAAATAGTTACTGCCTCTTTCTGTATTTCGAAACGAATGACTATTAGACGAAAGTGACGTAATTTTAAATAAATTTCAAAGGTTTAAAAGTCAAGTAACATGAAATCAAAATGTGTGTGACGAAATTTTGACGTCAAATTTTCGTTTCGTCGTTCGTATCGCAATTTGGTATACATTTTTTCAGATAATAGAATCCTTCTATTTATTCTAGTTCCAGTTTTTAATAAAAAAAAGTATCCAAATAATACAATAATTAAATTTGTTTTCTTTTATTTACAGCATGAGTCGATCCTCACATCAGCGCCAACAGCAGAAGCTGCAACAGCAGCAACAGCTGTTGGCACAACAACAACAAATGGCCGATAACGATGCTGCCGCCGCCGCAGCCGAAATGTTCGATCTCTTCTGTGTGGCCACAACAATGCGTCAGGTGCTCGGACTGCATCGCAATATGTGTGACTTGGTCGGATTGCGTCCATCGCCGCTCAACGAATTCTATCCAAAGCTCAAGGCGAAAATCCGTTCGTGGAAGGGTCAGGCGCTGTGGAAGAAACTAGATGCACGCGCCGCACATCGCGCCTACGCCAAAGGAAATGCGTGCACTGGCACGCGTGTGCTAGTCATAGGCGCCGGACCGTGTGGTCTGCGCACTGCCATCGAGGCACAACTACTGGGTGCCAAGGTGGTTGTGGTGGAGAAACGCGATCGTATATCGCGCAACAATGTGCTGCATCTGTGGCCGTTCGTTATCACGGATCTGCGTAATCTGGGCGCCAAAAAATTCTATGGCAAGTTTTGCGCCGGTTCCATCGATCACATTTCCATCAGGCAGTTGCAGTACATACTGCTGAAGGTCGCGCTGCTGCTCGGTGTCGAGGTACATGAGGGCGTCTCGTTTGACGGCACTATTGAGCCGAATGGCGATGGTTGCGGTTGGCGTGCGGAGGTTGCGCCCGCCGATCATGCGGTGTCACACTATGAATTCGATGTTTTAATCGGAGCCGATGGCAAACGCAACACATTGGAGGGCTTCAAGCGAAAGGAGTTTCGCGGCAAGCTGGCCATTGCGATCACGGCGAACTTTATCAACAAGAAGACGGAGGCCGAGGCTAAGGCGGAGGAGATCAGCGGTGTGGCGTTCATTTTCAATCAGCCGTTCTTCAAGGAGTTCTATCAGACGACTGGCATTGATTTGGAGAATATTGTGTATTATAAGGATGAGACGCACTACTTTGTGATGACGGCGAAGAAGCACAGTCTGATCGACAAGGGGGTCATAATGCAGGTAAAAAAAAAATATATATCTTTATTAATTAGCAGATAGAATTTATGCTGGAAGGTTTAATTCAAACTTTTTTGGAACTATAATGTTGTAAAATCTGTTAAATGTAAATTTTAACCTATTAAAACTGTAAATGTAGAATTTCGACTTTTTTTTTGCAAAGTAATATAAACCTAATATTTTCTTGAAATTCAAACTTATCAAAAATGTAAATTTGAAACTCCAATTATCGACAATCGATTATTTCGTTAAATGAAACGATAAAACGATTTAATTCGCCTGTTTAACTCAAATATATAAAATATTTATTGAAATTAAATAGAAGCAGTTTTTAACTGAGTAATACTTAGTCACACAAATATAAATTTGAAACTCCAATTATCGACAATCGATTATTTCCTCAAACGAAACGATAAAACGATTTAAATCACCTGTTCAACTCAAATATATAAAATGTTTATTGAAATTAAATAGAAGTAATGAGTAATACTAACTCACACAAATATAAATTTGAAACTGCAATTATCGATAATCGATTATTTCTTTAATTGAAACGATAAAACAATTTAAATCACCTGTTTAACACAAATATATAAAATGTTTATTGAAATTAAATAGAAGCAGTTTTAAACTGAGTAAAACTAACTCACACAAATATAAATTTGAAACTGCAACTATCGATAATCGATTATTTTATTAAATGAAACGATAAAACAATTTAAATCATCTGTTTAACTCAAATATATAAAATGTTTATTGAAATTAAATAGAAGCAGTTTTTAACTGAGTAATACTAACTCAATAAATATAAATTAAAACTCCAACTATCGACAATCGATTATTTCGTTAAATGAAACGATATAACGTTTTTACACAAATCTATCAAACGTGTATTGAAAGTAAATTGTTTTGATTTGCATATTTTTAACATTTTAAATCGATAGATGAAATAAATGAAAGAAAATAAAATTTCGACATATTAGAAAACTCGATTAATCGAATAATTGATTATTTGTGATAACGATTCAATTATTTTCAGGACTTCGCCGATCCTGCCGAACTGCTGGCACCCGTTAATGTCAACACCGAAAAACTGCTCGATTATGCGCGCGAGGCGGCCGAATTCTCGACCAAATACCAAATGCCCAATCTTGAGTTTGCCGTCAATCACTACGGCAAACCGGACGTGGCCATGTTTGATTTCACCTCAATGTTTGCCGCCGAGACATCGTGTCGCGTCATTGTACGCAAAGGTTTTCGTCTGCTGCAGTGCCTGGTGGGTGACAGTCTGCTCGAACCTTTCTGGCCCACTGGCTCCGGCTGTGCGCGTGGTTTTCTCTCCAGCATGGATGCTGCTTATGCCATTAAGTTGTGGTCCAATGCGCACAATAGCACCTTGGCTGTGCTCGCGCAACGTGAAAGTATTTATAGGTTTGTCTCTTAGCGCATTTAATTTGGTTAAAATTTCACTCATAAATGCTTCTTAAATATGCAGACTTTTAAATCAAACAACACCCGAGAATTTGCAGCGTGACATTGGCTCGTATACGGTGGATCCGGCAACGCGTTATCCGAATCTGAATCGTACATCGGTGAATGTGTGGCAGGTGAAGCATCTCATCGATACGGATGACAATGCCATCTTGGAGCAAACATTTGTGGATACAAATGCCTTGCAGGCGACACAGGTGGATACGCCTGTGCGGCGCAAGCGTCGCAGTGGTGGTGCGTTGAAATTTGTCTAATTTATGTTATTTTTGTAATTATTTCAATTTTTAATTTACTCACAGATTCAATGCCACTGAGTGCGGTGCTACTGCGTTGGATATGTGCGCAGCTGCATTCATACGAATTTACGCGATCGCTCAAAGAGGTCTCCGACGTGTTCACCAATGGGAAAGTGCTGTGTGCTCTAATAAATCGGTGAGTATAGTTAGAAAAGGGGTTGGGTATAAATCACTGGTATACAATTTCACGAAATCCTTACTGACATTTTAATTTTTCTTTAAAAGGAAACAAGAAATCATTTTTCTGTAGACATATCATATATCATTTCTATAAAATTCAGACTTTGTTCTCTTTTCACGAAACTTTTTTTTAGAAAATTTTAATCTAAATTTGTGCGTTTTTTATTTCAATTTTAAAATTAATTTAATTTAATTTTTTTGTAATTTATTATATATTTTTTTTAATTTAATTTTTTCTTTGTAATTTAATTTTTTTTTGTAATTTTTTTTTTTGTAATTTATTTTTTTTGTAATTTATTTTTTTTTTATATATTTTTTTTGTAATTCAATTTTTTTTTTGTAATATAATTTTTTTTTAATATATTTTTTTCATTTAATTTTTAAATTATTTTTTTAATATTATTTTTTATCAAAATTTGTATAAATAATTCATGTTTCGAATAACGATGTAAAATCTTTTTTTTTTTTTGTACAGCTATCGTCCTGATCTAGTCGATTTCAATGCCATCCAAGATTCAAGTGCCGTCGAATGCAACGAGCTTGCATTCCAAATACTGGACAAAGAGCTCAACATACCGCGCATTATGTCCGGCAAAGACTCCACCAACCTCAACACAGTCGAGTCCAAAGTGTGGCTAAATTATTTGGAGCAAATATGTGAAGTGTTTCGCGGTGAAATACCGCACGTTAAACATCCGAAAATGGATTTCACTGATTTGCGTGAAAAATATCGTTTCCATTCGACCACAACACAGCCAGATTTCTCCAAATTGTTGCAGTTGTCGACAAAGCAAAAAAGCAAATCGCCCTCAATGCAGGATATGGTCGATGTGCCACAGGTGGTGGCACAAAGGCGTTCAGTGCTCGACGAAGAAAAGTTGAAGCGTCAACGGAAACATGGGGCCGCCGCTGCTGATGTGGGAACGGTGGCAGCTGCAGCAACAAGTAGTGCACAACCAGGTTAAATTAGCAACATTCAGTATTAAGTACAGATTTTATTAATTTTTTTGTTTTTATTGTTTAATTCAGGTCAAACAGATACACCACGTCGCGCCAAGAAACGCAGAAGTGCCGAGAAGGCTGCCAATATTGTGAGTAAAACAAAAGAAGTCATTGTGAATATTGTGTCATATTTATATGGGCTGCATTGAAAAGTGATTCTCGTTTTGTTTTCAAATTTGTTGTTGTTTTTCTTATGTTTTTCAAGAGATCTTTGATACATGTTACAACGTTATTGTAGAGCTAAAATCAGAAACTAAAGTCAGATCATTTGAATGTAAATTGATTCTTGAATTTTAAAGCTTTAAAGGAAGCCAATTATCAGACATTATCAGCACTATTATGTATATTTTTTAATGCGTATTTTTTTTCTTCGGAAACAAATTTCAATTTTATTCAGTACAAATTTCTTTTCGTATTGAAAATTTGCTTTATAGATAATTCGTAATAATGCTAAATATTGAATGTGTATTTTACACTTTGGAACATTTTATGAAATCAAATAGTTTTGTTTTTAATTCGAGTTTTTAATTTTAGCTCTTTAATAACGGCGCAGTCAGTTTAATAAATATTTTTCAATATTTTTTAATTTTGTAAACAGCATTTCTAAGATTAAAAAATGTTGAAAAAACTCCAAAACGCAGCTATTAATTTATTTACTTGAATAATTAAATTTTAAGATCTCATTATATAGCCCGAACTACATGACAACAGTGATTCGAGTTACATAATATGGCTAAAAAAACGTTTACAATTTCTCTAATATAATCACTTTTCATGCCTATCTCACATCCCAATCACATCCACTCACTAGAAAGCGTATCTCTCTCATCCCCGTAAGTTGTACAGCCATTAGGTTTTAGTAATTTTCGTACATTACATAATAATCATGTCGGAACAGAGGTCATACCACCAAAAAAATGTAGTCTTATTTAGTTTTTTTTTATTTACGTTATCTTGTAATTTAATTTTGTCTCTAAACATAAAATGAAATTTTAAAAAAATAACCCTACAAACTACTACAAACTATCAAATCCAAACACCACCAGGAGGAGCGTCAGAAACGTCTGCAAGAGATCGAAGTAAATCGACAGGATCGCCAGAGCAAGCGACGCCAACAGCGTTACCAGCAAACGCAGAACTTTTACAAAAGTCTGCACATGTTGCAGGCCAACACTTTGTTGCGCGAGAGTGACGATGCCTCGCCCTTTGAGGACTATTCGATATTTATGTATCGGCAACAGGCGCCCGAATTCAACGATCGCGTCAAGGATCTGGAGCGCAAGTTGTTGTACCCAGTAAGCGATTGTTGTTGCGCAATTGCCTGCCACGGTTGTTTTTATTGTTGCAAAATAAAAAATAAAATTAACATAATATTAAAAAGCTGCTGTTGCTGTTCAATTAACAAAATAATTAACCAAAAGCTACGAATTATTTTTTGTCTCACTAAACAATGAGCTTTTCTAACCCCCACAACTTCGATATGTTCAATCTTGCGTATACCTTCAACAGGCGTTACGAAAGTGTGTTTTTTTCTATATTTTTTTAATAGTTTTTCTAATATTTAATTTAACATTCGAATGTTTAAAATTTTATTTAACCTTTTTACGTTGTTCTTATTACTTTTTCGTACGTTAATGTCGGAAACTAAAAAAGTTTATATAATTTTTTTTGTTAAACTATACAATTCTTTTTTCTCTTCCTCCCAATTTTCCCCATGCAACTACCATTTTTGTTTCTTCCCACCCTTCCAAACCAAAAAAAACAAAAAATCCCCAACGCACATCAACGCTCTGTAAACAAAATACAAAAATCAACCCCCACCCAATCACACGCCAATAGGATCGTGAGCGTCTAGATGTACCCTCCGCCATGCCACGCAATGTCGCGGACGAACAGTTTAGCGATCGCATTAAGTCCATGGAGCAACGCATCTCTTCGCGCCAGAACTATGGCACCGACAAGAAACCCAAGGATCTGATGCGTGCCATTGGCAAAATCGACAGCAGCGACTGGAATGTGCGCGAGATTGAGAAGAAAATCGAACAATCTAAAAAGACTGAAATACACGGACCCAAGGGTCGAGAAAAGGTGCCAAAATGGAGCAAGGAACAGTTTATGGCGCGTCAGAATAAAATGTCCAAACCAATGCGTCAAGATTCGGGTGAGGAAAAATTCAAGGAGATCGATCAGACATTGAAGAATCTCGACAAGCAGCTAAAGGAGGGTTCGGTCTTGGAGGTCGGCGAACGAGGACGCAACAAAGTCGCCTCGATTGCTGGCCAATTTGTTAAGAAAGACGATACATCCGACGAAAAGAATCCCCCGACAGTAGTGCCTAAATCTGTGAGTAGTTTATGCTATGAGTTCTTTTGGTTTCTGTTTTGTTTTTAGTACCACCTATTTGTGTTTTGCTTTAGTATTTTTTGTTTGGTTTTGTTTTAGTTTTTATGTGCTTTTGTAATTTAAGTTGTTAGATTTTTAGTTATTCTAAATATATATTTGTGTTGTAAAGATATAAAGTATATTCAATACTTGTTTAGTACTCAATTCTGTAAGTAGCCATGTACTTTAACATACTCCATAAATAATCTATGCTGCCAATATTTTTCACATTTGCATAGATTATCGTAACATTTCGCAATTCATTTTAATTATCAGCTAATTCGTAAGTCTTAAGGCAATCACTAATCTTTCCACATCTATCGCAGAGCACGAAGGTGGCACTAGCGTTCAAGAAACAAGCCGCCTCTGAGAAGTGCCATTTCTGCAAACAGACCGTGTACTTGATGGAGAAAATTACCACAGAGGGTTTGATTCTGCATCGTTTGTGTCTGAAGTGTCATCATTGCCACACGAATTTGCGTCCAGGCGGTTATGCATTCGATCGTGATGATCCGAATGGACGGTTTTACTGCACGCAGCACTTTAGGCTGCCGGCAAAGGCCATACGTCCGGTGGTGCGCAAACCCGGACAAAGAGTAAGTACAATATATGTTTTACATAGATTGCATAGTACTAATCAGGTGTCTCAACCAATATTTAATGCATTGCAAATATAGTTTTGCTTCTATAATGCAAAATCAAGTGACGTTTACGATATGCAATTGCTCGAATTCAAAGACATTCTCATTCTCGCAAATAATAATTCTTGATGTTGTAGAAAAATAGTAGGATTAAGTTTGTTCTTTAATAATTGGTTTATTCAAATATTTATTTATTACAATATATCGTCGGTGATACTGCAATATTGCCTATCAATATTTTCGAATACCGCTTACAAATTGAATTTTGCAGAAGAAATAAAATTGTTTTGAGTCTCAATTCTGCACTTACTTCATCCAAAATTAAGTGTAGTTAGGCGGTTTTGAGAGTTTATATCATTCACACTTTTTTGTATTTCACAGAAACCCACACAACAACAGCAACAGGCCATTGCAGCCGTTTCGACCATTGATAATGTGCCTTCGATCGCCGCTGCAGATGGTGTTGAACCCAAGACACCCGAGAAACTACGCGGTCATGCTGACACCGTTGCTCAATTCGATCTACTCGATCGCGGACAAACACCCGAACGCATTGAATTTGAGAACAACGATGCCATTTCCGATGGTGGCGAACCTTCCGAAGAGCACATACTCGATGAGAACGAATGGTCTGGTCGCAATTTCTTGCCCGAATCCAATAATGACTCAGAATCGGATATGTCCAGCTCGGATGATTCCGAATCGGATTCTGATTCCGATATGTTTGAGGAGGCAAATGACTCGCCGTTGGGTGTGCAAACATTGCAACTGGCCACTGATTGGATTGGCAAACAAAACTATTCGGACAGCGATGACTCTGATGACTTTTATGATTCCAGTGATGGCATGGCTGGTAAGTCAATCAATAAAGTAGTACATTTTATGATGTACTTAAAAATTGTTCCTTTCTTTATTGGGCTAGATGACGGTAAAGATGACACGGAGGGTGAAGAATTCAAGAAGGCGCGTGAGTTGCGTCGCGAAGAGGTGCGTCTGCTGCCATTGCCTGCCAATTTGCCCACAGATACAGAGACCGAGGTATGTTTATTCATGCCGTATTTAGTGCAACAGTTTTAAATTAATTTCAAATATTTTTTATATTTTTATTTCTCCCATTTAATACATACACAAAATTACACTTTTACATTCCATCAAATGGTGTTGGTTTCATTATTTTTATATTTAAATGGTATTTCTCATAAATTCATAATAAAAATTAGTTAAAATTAAAAAATGAAAATACGCAAAACTCGGCAGAAACAATAACGATCCAAGAAAACGAGTTGCCGCAGCCAATTCAAATTTCCAATGTCAGTTTGGATAAAACGTCCGACAAATCCTTAAATTCCGAAAATTCATTTGTGTCGGCAGAGTCTATTGTTGTCAAGCCGCAGGAACGAGCATTTACGACCACAAAAGCGGACATGGAAAAACTCGAACAGAATTCGGATCATAAGTTTAGCGCTGAAATTGAAGAGATAAGTGAGAAACTCTACCGCATGAACAACATGATGAAAATGACCAAAGATCTTGAAATTCTGGCCAAAGACAACCTGGTTAAAAGCGATATTTTAAAGAAGCTAACACTCAAGGAGCAGTGGTTGGCCAATAACAGTGTGGGCAATATGAATACAGTGTCGCCGAAGTCAGATTTTGATACAAAACTGGAAAAACTAGCTAAAGTTGGGGAGAATGTTAATACAGCGCCAAAAAGTAATACAAATGATGGAGAGAACAAAATGGATGTTGTGGCAGATGCAGCTCAAGAGCAGTTCAAAGAAGTGCAGCCATCGAAGAAGTTAGAACAAATGGACGTTGCTAAAGAAGCATCCCAAAATGTCGAAGAATTGAAGTCTTCGATTGATTTGGAGAAAATGGAAGTGGTGGTTGCAGCAAATGAGGATGTCACAGCGATGAATGTAGTTGCTGGTGAAACTCCAGAAACAACGAAAAATGCAGACGCATCTCTTGTGGTTGCAATGGAAGCACAAGGAAACACAAATGTTTCCAAAAACACAAATCAATTGGAAACAATGGCAAACATTATACCGGAGCACTCGGAGAAACCTTCAATTGCAAATGCAGTGGAAACAACTAAGAAACTTCCTAAGGGTTCTCAGGAAAAGTTAAACTTAAAAGAAAATATTCCTCAAGATGTAACGCAAAAGCAGGAAGTATCAGAGATGAAAGGTTTTAGTCTTACGCGCACAAGTAGCCTTAAGAAATCCGTCGGTTTAAGTCCTTTAGCGGATCGAAAGAATGCCTCTACTGCTACTAGTCGCTCGAATAGTTTTAAAAGTAATGCGTCTACTAGTCCCAAAATGACACAAAAAAGTAGTAATTTAAGTCGTTCAAATAGTCTGAAGAAACCCGTCGCCATGAGCAGTAACAAAATGCAGATTGAAAATATACTCGATATTGTAAAGAAAATTGATATTTCTGGTGGGGATAAGAAAATGGATACAACGGTCAGTGAAGTTAATACTGATGCCGATAAAGATATAGGACGTATGCTTTATGATGCAGAAAATCGTTTCTCTCCCAAGCCAAATAAGCGTATGTCAGCCAAGCTCAAAGAAATTGAAGCAACCAGTTTTGCCGGCACCATGGACAACATCAAGTCACAAATGGTAATGCCGACAGTTAGTACACAGGCAGCTGCAGGTGTTGATCTCTCCAAGTATTTTCCCAATCAAAAACAAGAAAAAAGTAACTCTGCAGCACTTAATAAAAACCAAAAAACTCTCAAGGATGTTGATCTAACCAAATATTTTCCCTCAAGTCCAGGTCCACAAAAACGTACCGTGGTAACAGTTGCAGAAAAACTAAAGAAATCACAAACAGAAGCTTCGCTAGCTCCAGCAGCGACAACAAGTAAAACTGCAACAACTACCATTGGATCCAAAAAAGTTGCACCGAAGCGCCAAGCATCACTAGGTAGCGCAACTTTTAGTCTACGCGAGCATCAATTAGATGGCGCCGTAGATATTGCCAAAAAGAAGTCACCCGTAGTTACGACGATAGCCACAGCGACTGCTAACAAGAAGGGAACTGTTAAAATTATAAAGAAAATGGTGCCAAAGGGCACTAAAGCGAGAAAACTGGCCGAGATAGCCGCAAACGAAAAAGCGCTTCTGTCACGTGATGAATCCGACCGTATTCTGGATGAAATTTTGGATACGAGTGATAAGGATACACGTTCTCCTAGTCTTGAATATAAGAAACTATTCGATGAGGAAAAGTCGCCCAGCGAAGACATCTCCGATAAAATTGAACGCATACTAGAAGAGACGGGTATCGATTTGGGAATACCGCGTAAAGAAGCCAACGTTGATAATAGAAAAAAATTATTAAAAACTAAATCACTTGGTGAGGGTGAATTCGAGCGTCATGATGGAAAACTATCGCAAAAGTCCAACGAATCTCTTGCCGCGAAAGAAGATGGTGATCGTCCGAGAGGTGTTCAAAATATATTGAAGCGTTTCGAATCGATGAGCTCTGTAAAGTCTGAGGAACATGCAGCCTTCAAATTGCAACGCATGGAATCGTCTACAAGCAATCTGAATAAATCGCGTGATTCACTCGTTTCACGTGATTCATTAAGTTCTCTAAGTGATTTGGAGAAAACCATGGACTATTTGAAGTCGGAGTGGCGAAGCGAAGCAACCAATTTTCTGCAAAAGAAACGTAATGTATTTTTCGAAGAGAAACGTTCGCGTGAAGTAGAAGCAGCTGCCGTTAGGGCAGAGCAACAAAAAAATTCGCGATACGATGATTTACCAGTACAGTATCGTGAATCAAAGTTGGCTAAATTCTTTGGTATAAAACAAAAGTCACCAGAAAGAAAAAAGTCACCAATTAAGAAAAAATCGCCAGTTAAAACTAAACCGGTTAAAACAAACTCTCCAGAAAAAAATAAACCAACAGAAAAAAACATATCTACGGAAATGAAGAAATCAGCGGAAACTGTAAAATCTCTACAAAAACCAAAAATTTCTGATAATAAAATATTTCCTAAGACAAAGTCTCCTGAAAAGAAAATATCCGCTGAGAAGAAAATATCTCCCGTTAAGATAATGTCGCCGGAGAAAAGCATTACTAAAGGTGCGGCTCCTACACAGAAAAAAGAAAGTACCTCTCAAATACCACTCAATTCTGTTAAGACTTCACAAGAAGTTATCAATACAATACCAGTTGAGAGTAATATATCAAAGTCTTCCGACATAATATCGAGATTGGAAGAGAAAATTAAATTAAGAAGAAATTCCGCAGATTATTTGTTGAATGAAGCCGCAATTAATGTGCCACAAAATTCCACATCAGAATCTGTTAAACAAGATGAGAACAAATCAGATGTTATTGCAAGAATAGAAGAGAGGATAAAGTCGCGAAAGAATTCAATAATTAATTCTGCTGATGCGACTAATATACCAACTGTAGAGTCAAATGTTTCCGCTAAAATCGATAATATATCAAATGAAATATTAGAAAATAAACAAGGTATTGAAAATATTTCGACAAAACTAAATTCCACTACAGAGAACTTAAGCAAATCTAGTGAAATATCAACCAAAGAAGTTTCCTCCGAAGTTCAAACGACATGTGTGAATTCTGGCCCTAGTACTCCCCTGGAAAACTCCAGACCACTTGTTGAAGATATTAAAAATCTGCCAAAATTTGGTTGTGATAAATCACAGAGTAATTCGCGACGTGGTTCACAAACTAGTCTTCAGAGTAGACGACATTCCGATGTATCTCTGTCGGAAAAGTTCGAAATAGCAGCCAATGAGTTAGCAAGAAATAGTCAAACTCTACCTGATACTAATGTGGATGATATATTCAATGAAATGTTTAAACAGCTTGACGCGCCTTTAGATGAATCAGAAAATGTCGTTGTCGTCTGCAAAGATGAACGCGATTCCACACGTTCGATGAGTTCTAGTGTGCCACCAATAACAGTGAAATTGCGGGGCTCTTCGGAAGATGAAAGCATCGAGAAGTTATTCGGTGAGTTCGAAGATAATATGCTGGTCGATGTTGAATTCGATTCAAACGATGAATTGATTGCAATAACCCCACACTCTTTGATACAACCCAATATTGAAGGGACGCATAGTGTCGATGATGACAGGGACTTTCTTGATGAATTAGAGTCGCTGGAAAAAGATCCTGATGTTGTAGAAGAAAATGTTGCACTTTTAACGAATCACGAAACAAATACTGATAATCAGAATCAAATCATAAAAGAATCACTTGAATCGCAATTTCCCATTCGTCCACAGAGAAGGCAAAAAAGTTCATCCTCTTCCAGTGAACCAACGGGGCCAATAGCACCACAGCGAATGAAAAATAAGTTGGCTAAATTAAATCCCACTGATATGCCACCATCTGTGCAAGATTTACTACAGGAAGCATTTTCGAAAGATCCAAAATTAGATATTGTGGAAAATATTGCTGAGAAAGGTTTAAAATTTCCGCATGTTTCGAATGAATATAATGAAGTAATCGATGATCACACCACCAAAACGGTGGATCTAAGTAATGCATCAGATAATCACATAATAGAAAAACAATCTCCTATTCGTCGCAGGCTATCGAAAACTTCTATAAAAAGTGGTTCTCAGGATTCTCAGCATTTGGGTACAGTAAATGAACCACAAGATAAAGTCAACGTTATATCAAAAGAAAAACCATCGACTACACGTAGTGTTTCATCTCAGAGTACAACAAGTACTTCTCAAGATGGTAAACCTTCTAATGTAGCTAATGTGATTAAAATTGATAAAAAAACAAACTATCTTGATAATAAGGAAATCAGTAACCCAGTCGACGAAAAGCCATCTCCACTCTTTCAACGTTTGTTATCAGATAATACTGTATCGATTCTTGAGAAGGAGATGCCACATCATTTAGCGGATGAAAATCCTTCTCCATTATTTCAGCGTTTGTTAACGGATACTACTACATTTTTTGTCGAAGAACTTGTACCGGTTTCTTTGAAGGATACGTCCTCTTCGAATGATTTCAATAACAGTCTTGCTGATCTCGCGAATAAGTCACTATCTCGAAGATTATCACAAACATCTATAATGAGTCATTCGCAAGATAAACCCATGGTTCCACAAATTTTAATCACGAATGTTGAAAAAGATTCTCCACATAGCCAACGTCGATCGTCGCAGTCTTCTGTAAAGTATTTACCTAATTCTGTAAATGTTTCAACTCCAAAACATCATGAGAGGCAACCTCTCACAATGGATAGCAAATCAGAAATATCTGAAGCAAAGCCTGAAAAACGCATTAATAGGAAAGATTCCATTTCCGGTCATACCAAGTCAGATAAAAGAGAACCTAGCCCGATAAATATAGAAAATCCATCTCCACTTATTCAACGCTTACTATCGGAGAAGTCAGAATTAGTTTCGCATGATATTACACCAAAACGCAAAAATGGTGAATCCAACTCTTCAAAAATCTCTCATGTTGAAAATTTTTCAGAGAAGCGTAAACAAAATTCAATACCACTTGCTCAATCTGAAAAAACATCAAAATCAAGGGAACCGAGTCCTGTATATATAGAAAATCCATCACGCCTTGTTCAACGTCTTTTATCGGAAAAATCAACACCAGTGTCCGATAGAATTGAAAGTGAAGCACCCGCTTCTCAATCGAAAAATGTGTCAGAGAAAAGAGAAATAAGTCCGTTATATATAGAAAACCCATCGCCACTTGTTCAACGATTGTTGGCAGAAACCTCCAAACCTGTTTCCGAAAAACTTGTTGTCAATGATGAACCCGCATCTGAAAATATATCTCGCTCAGATGTATTAGAAAAAAGAGAACCTAGTCCGATATATATAGAAAACCCTTCGCCACTTGTTCAACGTTTATTATCAGATAAAACTATTCAAAAAGAGCCGAGTTTAACACTAGAAGAGATTAGAAAGAAACCTCTTTTAGAACGCATACTATTAGAACCATCTAATAAAAATGATCGCCCGCCAATAGCCAGCGATCATGGAAAAAGTACTAATAATGACGTCACCTCCAAAATAAAACGACGACCGTCAATGGAGTCAAAGGAAAGTGATTCTTCAGCTGTATTTAAAAACAACGATATCCAAATCGGAGGTATAACTTCAAATAAACTGAATACTCGCAATAACTCTGTGCTGAGCTCAAAGGCTCAAAGTAAGGAAAAATCATTGGAATGGGATATGGAAAGAATGCCAGCTAGTCCAATGCCACGACGTAGATTTGTGCATGCAGAAAGAGCTCCATATCAAGAACCAAGCGATAAGGAAGATTCGCCAACGCCTACTATTAAGATGTTGAATAATCTACCGCCTGGTGATATGAGTGAAGAGCAAAAGGAACGACGTATAATCGAAGAATTCGAAATGCAACGTCGCGCAGCTCTTAAAAAGCGCGATAAACGTTATACAGCAACACATGAGCCCATAGATGTAACAGATCCAGTACTGAAAAATCTCAGCATTTCCAAGACCAATACACCTGTTTTTACTCCGTCCAATCGATCACCAACAGAATCACGCAAATTCGACCAAAGTAGCGTAGTCACCTCTATTAGAAGTGCCACACCTCCCATGTGCAAAGCGCTGGTATTGCCATCGGAAGTCAATCCAGCATCAGAATATTCACGTCGAACTTCACTCCTAAGTGAAATAACTGAACAAATTTTTCCAAAAATACATTGTGCGCCATTGCCAAAGGTACTAAAAGTGCCCACACCAATGGCTGCAGTGCTTTACGCCAATCATCAGGACAATGAACCCATTCCTGAGTGCTTAAAAAATCGACCATGGCCGAATCGAGGTGGGGAGGCTAAGCAAACACGTTCAGAATCTATCGAGAGTTACGTCGATTATGATAACGATGATGACTTTGATGACATGGAAACATTAATTAGAAAGGAACGTGAGAGCCGTGCTAAATCACTATCACCTATTAGCGAAGTCTTTAAGAACCGTGCTTGGCCCAAGGCAAATCCGCGAACGGGTAAGGTAGAGCCAGCCGATATAGCTGTGAAGAATAAAGAAATCGATCGAATAAACGCAAGTCGAACTGTCAGTCGAATTGCATCCAAATTGCCGTCGCCTTCACCACCATTACGACGCAAATATCAGCGATCGACAATCGATTCCAATATGAAGTCGCCGTTTAAATCGACGCAATCGCTACATGTCGTTGCGCCACGCTCATCGCAATCATCTGGCGGCGATACAGATCTTGACTCCTTCATGGGATCACGCTCGGTGGAACATTTGTCCGCGCTACCGCAGCGTGGACTACATAGCTTACATCCGAATGCTGCAGTAGATACTGGTACGCGGCTTTTGCTGGATCGTGGAAAGCGCCTGCGCAATCGCAAGAAGGACTTTGTAAATGAACGTGTAGCCGAGCGAAATCCATACATGCGCAACACATTCGATGCTGAGAAATTTGAACGCGAGGCCATGGAAGAGGCTGCAGAGGAATTAGAGAGTTATCGTCCGAAAAATCATAGCACTCTCATAACGAGCACGCCTAGAAAGTTTCCAACGTCGCATACATTTGGTCGCTCCGGTAGCACAAGATACTCTAACGCTTCGCCAACATACGCAGACTATGATGGCGGAAGCAGCAGGCGTCGGTACACTCCTACATTACCATCATCTGCAACTACGCCCAGCTATCTGCAATATCCCAGCCATACACCGACATATAGTAGTTCAAGTGGACGCACGCATTTGGCAGATATTTTCCGACGAAGTCCGACGCAACACAGGGATCGTGAACACTCCAAAGAGTCGTGCGTTATATCTTGAAATTGACAATGATTTGCAAATATTTTCAATTATTATTATTTTGTTTGTACTTCTATTTTAAAACCAATACTCTTCCGTTCACCAACCCGGTCGCAACTCTTCGAATACTATAAAGCAGTCACTATCTGCACCACTATATATACTAAATATGGTCGAAAATTAGCAACATAAAAACCATAAAAACAATACAAAAACATTATCACAATCAAAGAAAAAATAACTACAAATGAACGCGCACAATCTACATGTATTACATATGAAACCAAATACACTAGACACCAACCAACACCAAACCAACATAATCCTTAACATCCACACGTCTGCCCGAAACTACCAAACATCCCGACCATCAACTGACCACCCGCCCGTCCAACTACTGCTCGCCTGTCTCTGCTATCGGTGTGCTAAATAGTCGTTTGCTCTCCTCCGTCCCCATATTGAATGCAAGTGAGAGCAAAATTAAAAAACAAAATTGTAATGACTGGGTACGATCTCTAAAGGTAAAATATACGAATTGCCAGTGTGTTGCTTCCGAATTGCATATTAAACAAAATTGTTCCAAAATCGTGCTGCTAAAAATGTGTTCTCTGTTTGTTGTACCAACGACCATCGCCTACCTAACACACCCCCTAAATAAAAAATGCAAATTTTAACCAAATGCGTGTTTTTGAACATTATTAAAAACTTCGTTTTGTTTTTGTTTCGCAATTACATTTATTTTCGATCTAACCCTTCGTTTGTGCTCTTTTGGATCGTACCTAAAAAGGATGATGCGCCCGCCTATTTAATCAAAACATAACAAGGTTCTTGCATGTATTCGTTGATCTAGCTAGCCTAGGTTAACAACCTTACAAACCACTAAAATATATTATTTCAAATCATATTGTTTATTTTCATTGAAGTCTGTGTTTGCTTTATGAACTAAATTGCGTTATTTATTGATTTCTTTTTGTTTTAATTACCCCTTGTATAAATATTAGGTTTTAATTGATAATTGTATCTGCACAGGTTCAAAGCGATTCTGAGTCATCATCCTCCGATAAGGTCGAACAGAATTCCGCTACTGAAATATCTACCGATTCAGAGTTCGACAACGATGAAAATGTACGCGAAACACCAAAAATCTTTATCGATGATACCTATTTAAGAAGACCCACAAAAGTTCAAGTGAGTAGCAAAAATGTCCTCTGCACATGAGGGAACAAATAAATGATTAACATATTCATTGCACATGAAAGAAACTCAAATTCGAATTTTAAACTTGAGATTCTTGTTTCAGAGTTTCGGTCGTGTTATATTTGCATTTTTGTTGTCTCATGTGCTTATGACCCTAGTGTACATTTCATATAATACAACCAACTTTGAAATTTCAGGTGAAATCATCAATTATTACACCTTCCAGCAGTCAAAAGTTCAACACCAACACTGCCACCGCAATCACGGCACCACCAAAGGGCGGTAGTTATCTGCAAAAGTATCAACCCCACCAACCATTGCAACCACAATTTAAACCTCTAGTCCAAGTTGATCCTTCTGTGTTGTACACAAACCGCATGCCACTGCAAAATCCCCGTCCAGGCGATTACTTACTCAACAAAACTGCCAGCACTGAGGGTATCGCTTCGAAGAAGAGTCTGGAGCTGAAAAAACGTTATCTACTTGGCGAGCCGGCCAATGGCAATAAAATACAAAAGTCTGGTTCAACCTCGGTGCTCGATTCCAAAATACGTAGTTTCCACTCGAATATATCCGAATGTCAGAAACTATTAAATCCTGGCAACGACATAAGTCCCAGCATGAAAACCTTTCTCGATCGCACCAAATTGGGCGAGCATGGTACAGATTCACAAAACATAATGCGGTCCAAAACAGGTGACATCTTAAATGACTTAAGAGTGGAAATCACCATACAGAAAGCCTCATCAACGGCCTCCACGGATAATGAGAAAGAAAATCTGTTTGTAAATTCCAAAAATGAACTTAACAAAGGCATGGAGTATTCGGAAACAGTTAACGCGACATTGTTGGAGTCACTTAGCAAGAAGTCACCCTCGACTCCAACGAATAATCAGACTATTATCGAGACCATTAATTTGGTGACGCCCGAGAAAAAGATACCAATCATTGATTTGACACAAGTCGAAATACCACCGAAAATGTTGGAATCAAATGTAGAATTTATAAATAATATGGAAATGGCAAATAAGCTTAATTTATCCGAAAAAAGCAGTCAGTTGCTGAATACCGACAGCAATAAGATAATTGATCTGACTTGTGAGTCACCAGTAAAAAGTGAAAGTACTATAATCGAAGATACAAAGCCAGATGTTTCTAGGGATATAAAAGAGTGCATACCGGATATAATCGCAAACATTGAATCGGGAAAAATGAAGTCAGTTAAGTATGTTCATGTCTCCAGTCCGAACGGCGACGAGCAGCAGCGTTTACTCAGCAATTCATTCGATGAGGAGAAAAAAGATTCCCCAGAAAAACACGATATGAGCTACGAACATAATGATCTGCAAATCGAAGTTCCAAATATACCATGGAATAAACGAAAACCGGAAACATGTTCCTCCACATCCTCCAGTTGCACATCAAACACTTCGAGCATCGAAGATATTCAACATTACATATTGGAATCAACTACAAGTCCCGACACGCATACTGCATGTGTGGGTCACCAGGTGCCACGCCTCGAAGTGCATGATACTGCTGGTGAACTCATGCAAATCGATAGTCTCATGGTAGATAGCAAATATATCATTGATTCAGATGATCTGAAACACTTAGATATATCAGAGGAAGGTATGGTAACACCGGAGCTACCTGCTCTGAGGACTTCAGAAGTTGAAGATGAACCGGACATAGAGCCAGTTACTGCGACGCCGGAACCAGCGGAACAGCGCACTGTAATTGAGCTGGAGGACATTATTCCACCACTGCCGGAGAATGGACCACCGTTACCAGAGCGCGGTCCACCAAAAATAATACCGGCTGATTTGAAATTTGACACGAAAAACGAGAATAAAGTAGAGGTTTTAAAACATCTACCACTTATTGTAGATCAAACCATTGAAACGCAAAAAGTTATAAAACCGTTAACACTGAATTTAAAGAATGCCCATAAATCACCAAATACAACGCCAACAGGCATTGCGCGTACACCACTAACACCATTAACTGATAATGATAAAACTCCGACAGCGGATTTGTTTTCGAGAGGTTCGGATTCAGAGACCGAGGCAACCGGAACAGGTCAAGTATTCACAGAGACTGAACTTTCCGATTGGACGGCAGATGATTGTATATCGGAGAATTTTATTGATATGGAATTTGTGATAAACTCTAATAAGGGCACCATCAAACGCAACAAAAAGGGCAAAAAGAAGAGCATCGGCAACACATCCAAGCTGTCCACACCCAAAGAAACGCACACAAATATGGCGCCTGTCGCTGAATTTGAGGGTATACTTGGCACTTTCGACATTGGTGAGATTGATTTCATGGATACCGGATCGGAGGGTTCCTGTGCCGAGGCATATACTGCTACAAATACTGCCATGCTACGAAATCGTGGATATATTGAATTTATTGAGAATTCGCCAAAGACAACGCCGAGTCATACCAAGCCGCAAGATACTGCGACCAGACCTAAGACTGACGTTTGCGAGAAGTATGCGCCGCCGATCAGCACAAAACGAGATGAGGTGCTTGGCGTAGACTATATCGAGCAGGGCGCCTATATTATGCAACAGGATTTCAATAAACATGATCTTCTAAAAACACCGGTAAACGAGAGTCCACAGCTAGCCATGAGCGCTGAAACTAACAAACCACAGCCTATTTCAAATGCATTGACACAATCGCTGACTGACTCCAGCACGTTAAATGATGTCGACGACGACAGCCTGGGCCTTGTCACTCCCAACTCCCAAGCCACAAATACAAAGACAACAACGGAAGAGAGCGAGGCTTTGACCGTTGTCACCAGCCCTTTGGACTCTTCATCACCTAAGGTGCCCGATATGTTGTACGGCATGTTGGCACAGAACCAAGGCGATGGCTCAACACCCAGTAGTTCCGAAAAGATACCGAAAACTTCGCTCTCCACTTGTACTCCCTCAAGTGCATCGGCGACTTCCAGCAGCACGGCCACTTCACCGCGACATGCCTCACAAGAGCCAGCTGTCGTTGTGCCTAGTGGTTGCAATAGCAAAACTGCCCCTGTCGCTCAGTCACGCAAATCGGGCGACGACTTATCTTACGAAGAGTATGTGCGCGCGCTGCAGCAGAAGATCACGCAGATTAGCAATGCGCGCGACTCGCTGGATACGCGCAAGCAGCGCAGAAAAAGCTCAAAGGGCGAATCGCCCTTCACGATTTTTTCAAGTGATACGCAAACTGTGATAGAACAACAAGCACGTGGCTCAGGCTCCGAGACGCAGACTCCGCCACGCGTGGATGTGACGGCGACAGTGTCTGAGATATGTCCATGCGATCCGTCAGCTGCGACTGCAGCCGCACAAATTCATAAAGTACCTGAAATACCAACACTCACACGCCGGCTGGAGGAAATTACCAAAGAACGCACCAAGCAGAAGGACCTCATACACGATCTGGTCATGGACAAGCTGCAGTCGAAGAAGCAGCTTAACGCCGAGAAGCGGCTGCATCGCAGCAGACAGCGTACCATGATGACCAGTGGCACGGGAGGCTATACGAGCGGCTCCAGTTTAAGTCCGACGCCTAAACTGGCGGCAGCTGCAACAACAAGCGATAATAATTGCACAAGTCAAGCGCACTACCATGTTTCGACAGCTGCCAATGAGCGGCCTATTTCGTCCAGTTCTTCTAGTTTTAAGGAAAACACGCCGCTGCAACAATCGCCCACGTATGTCTCCGCCTACAGAACGAAAGCGCTGTCGCCAACACTCACCTACAAGCAGCGTCCATTCAGCGAACACATGGACAGCGATCCATTGGAGGCGCTCGAGCGCTGCAAGTTAACCAAAACACCCTCCTTCAGCTATGCCATGTCCACGTCAAAACGCAACCTTAACAATCAGCCACCAGTGAGAGATGACATGCAGACTGCAACAGGTGCGGCAGCGGCACCAGCGGCAGCAGCAGCTTCCAACGCAGTGTTTGCAGCACCTGTTGCGCCATTGCGTCTAAATCGCGGACGCGCTCCAGCCACGACCGCTGCAAATTCACAAACAACAGCAGTAAATGCCGTCGCCGAAGTAACGCCCGACTCCACTACGGATAAACTACGCTTAGAGGCGCGTGCACGCGCACGGCTCAAGTCCAACAACGAACTGGGTCTCAGTCCGGAGGAGAAAATGCAGCTACTGCGCAAGCGTATTCACAAGGAGGATGCGGCAGCTGCCGAAGTGCCAATTCAGCAACCGCCGCTGTACACAAAGTCAACGGCTGCACAGCACAGTGCCCGCAATCGCAAAATGAGCACTTCAAAGAGCGTCAATGATTTGGCGACTGCAGCTCACTTTGGTGCACAATTGCGCTGTTGTCTGGCCGACGTCAATTCCAACACTAGACCAACGTCCAATATTGCGGACTTCACATCCGATCCTAATCTGCTGTTGTCATCCACATCAGCCGAAGCGGCTGTCAAGCCTTTAAAGGGTGGCAAATCGTCGAGTCGTCGCCAAAAAGATCCCGAGCGGCGCAAGAGCATCATACAATCGTTATCCAATTTTTTCCACATGGGTAACGGCGGTGGCGGCAGCAGTGGTGCTAATGGTGGCAACAAGAAAGATTCCTCAAGTGCTGGTACTACTAATACAGCTAGTGCTGCCAACTCTGCGCAGCCAGAGCGTCCAGGAACTAGTGGCAGCAGTACAACAACAAACTCTGGTAGTGTTGACGGCGTTTTCAGTCGCTTCCGTATTTCGTCCAAAACGAAGGAGAAGTCTAAGGTGAGACTTTTGTGATTATTTTGTAAAATTCATTTTTGTTTCACTGTAAAGTTGTTTTTTTTTAAGTATTATGTTTTATATGGTGTAATTTTGGTGTATTTATTTGTTTTTCTGTTGGAATTAAATATACAAAAATGGGATTTTAATGGGATTTAAGTTTGGTTATTAACAACACATACACGAAAAGGGTTCAAATTTAATTTTAAGTTTAGGTTACAATTAAATATATTGTTCTAAGAAATTAAAACTAATAGAGGCAATAAACAGATATTTAAAAAGGAAATTGAAGAAATATTTTGAATATTTCAATATTTCGGAGCTAAAATTCTCCATTTTACGTGCGACAATTCGTCATCTGAGGATTAGTAGGCTCCATACTAATAAAGGCAATAAACAGATATTTAAAAAGAATATTGAACACATTTTTTTGAATATATCCAAATGTCAGAGATAGAATTCTTAATTTTTCGTTCGACAGTTCGTCATCTGAGAATTAGTTGGCTCCATACGCCATTTTTTTGTGATTGGAGTTAGTTTATATGACTTATATATTCTCTTTCTAATTCCGTGGTCCGTTTTTCGATATCTCAAGATATTTACCATTTTATCGAAAAAAAACTAGCTCAAATTCTCGTGAAAAGTGGTTTAACGCATGTTAAATTTTTTTGAAATAACATAAAATGAGCGCTCATTTTATGTGTAACAAATATAAATAGTACTTCTTTAAAAGGAAAAAATGTCAACAATGTATCTCAAAATAACTGTACTTTTGAAAATATGACATATTTGATGTTCTTGTTGTAAAGGAGGTAGGCGTGGCATTTTATCAATCAGTGTTTGTGTCTAATCACAATCAATTGCCAATATTATACGCTACATACCAAGAATCATCGATATAGCGTTTTGTTCTAAAGAAGGTCTAAAGAAAAAGGTCTAAAGAAGGTCCAAAGACCTTATTTAACATTTTTCTTGAAATTGAGTTAATGGTGTATGGAGCAAAATAATTCTCGATTGTTAATATTATCACATAACTCGAGAATTCGATATTTATATCATGACATAAGAATTCGAAAATTGTCTCTCAGTTGTATGACGTATTCACGATTAGGTATTCATGATTTTCAAAGACCTTCTTTAACATTTTTCTTGAAATCGTGTTAATGGTGTATGGAGCAAAATAATTCTCAGGTCACTAAATGTCACATAACTCGAGAATTCGATGTTTATATCATACGAAAATCTATGAAATAAGAATTCGAAAATTGTCTCTCAGTTTTATGACGTATTCACGATCAGGTATTCATGATTTTCAAAGACATTCTTTAACATTTTCCTTAAAAAGGACTTAGTGTGGTGTATGGAGCAAAATAATTCTCAGGTCACTAAATGTCACATAACTCGAGAATTCGATATTTATATCATACGAAAATCTATGAAATAAAAATTCGAAAATTGTCCCTCAGTTTTATGACGTATTCTCAATCAGATATTCATGATTTTCATAAGCATTCTTTAACATTTTCCTTAAAACCGACTTAGTGTGGTGTATGGAGCAAAATAATTCTCAGGTCACTAAATGTCGATTGTTTTATTTTATCACATAACTCCAGAATTCGATATTTATATCATACGAAAATCTATGAAAGAAGAATTCGAAAATTGTGTCTCAGTTGTATGACGTATTCACGATCAGGTATTCATGATTTTCAAAAACATTCTTTAACATTTTCCTTAAAACCGATTTAGTGTCGTGTATGGAGCATAATAATTCTCAGGTCACTAAATGTTGATTGTTTTGATCGATATTGTTGAATGATTGTGTTGATCGATATATTATCACATAACTCGAGAATAAGATATTCGAAAATTCAGTTGTATTCACGATCACGGGATCTACGTCAGAATTCATTAGATCTTTGTTATTTGTGTTTGAATCAAACATTTTGTTTGCCTTATTTTAAAGTCCTACAAACCTCGAGACTAATTTGAAATTTCAAATTTATATTAATTTCAAAATTATGTTAATCAAATAATATAGCGTACATGTGTTATCAATTCAGGCGTTATACAAAAATTAACGAATAACGTGAATTTTAAAAATTTATTCTCCCTAAAACGAGCAACGATCGTCAACAGTGTATTCCGTGACCTTCTGGATTATATTTACTAAAATTAGAAAAACATTTTTATTCATCATTACTTTTTAATTATTTGTTGTTTGTTTGTTCGTGTGCATAATCGACTATTCATTTACATTCTTACAGTCGTGCTTTGATGTGCGGAATTTCGGGTTTGGTGTAAGAATACATTCAATTTTTGCTACTATTATGCTTTTGTTAATTTATATTTGCTTTTTTTATTATTTTTAAATTTGCTTTTTTTCTAATTTAAAAATTTGCTTTACACAAATTCAATTTGCACGTTTTTTAATAGATACTAATTAAACAAATAGCGCCTAAAATTTAATAATTATTTATCTTTTTATTTCCAGTATTAGTTGGCTTTTGGTAGTTATATTTTTTTATGATTTATTTTCCAAAAAGTTGTCGACATTTTACAAAACGTTATTATTATCGTCTGTGATCATGTTGAAATATTTTTTTTTACTATAATGGCATTATTTATAGAACATATTAGGACATCTGTCTGTTGTTAATTTGCGTAAATGTTACCGCTATTTTACTTTAATGTCATATGAAAATCTATACATATAAAAAAATTGATTTTATCGACGCACTCATACGAAATGTATTACACCGTACGACAAAATTAAATTCTAATTCTAATTAAAATTCAATATATACTAAAAAAATAAAATACACGTGTAACCCAGATTTTCTGTAACAATTCGTAAAAGTGTTTTATATGCCTTTGTAAAGCAAGTGCATATCAAATTTTTGGTCGTAAAGGGTTTTTTAATAAGAGCGCTACAAAAGTTTGGATATCAATGAAATTCTTTATTCCTGTAAAAGTACGTTCGATGCCATTATGTATGGAACTCGATTTCTTTTGCATGGCCACCACAGGAACGCTTGCAGAAGTCCAGGCGCTGAACACAATTTTCGACGGTTTTCAAGCATAAATCGGCCGATACTGCTGCAATTTCACGTTCGATATTCGTACGAAGTTCATCAATCGTCGCTGGCTTGTTGGCATAGACCATAGACTTGACGTAGCCCCACAGGAAATAGTCTAACGGTGTCAAATCGTACGACCGAGGCGGCCAATCGGCTGGACCATTTCGTGAGATAACACGTTCTCCAAACTTGGTTTCCAATAAATTGATTGTGGCATTCGCTGTGTGGCTTGTGGCGCCGTCCTGTTGGAACCACATGTCCTCCAAGTCCATATTATCCAATTATTGCAAAATACTCGGTTATCATTGAACGGTAGCGATTCCCATTCACAGTAACGTGCCGGTCTTGATGATGCCGCCGCCTCATAAACCGCACCAAACCGTAATTTTTTCGGGATGCAATGATGACTCATGGAATACATGTGGATTGCTGTCTGACCAATAACGCATATTTTGTTTATTGACGAAGCCATTCAGCCAGAAATGAGCCTCATCGCTGAAGATGATTTTTCGATGAAAATCCGAATCATTTTCAAGTTGTTGCTCAGCCCAATTCACGAACATACGACGCTTCTGGTGGTCAAGTTCTTGCGTCAATTTGATTTTGTAAGGATGTAGGCCAAGATCTTTTCGCAAAATTCGCCACAAGAGCGTCACAGAGATGCCCAACGCTTGAGAACGACGTGTGAGAGACACATTTGGCCTTTCTTCAACTGAAGCCTCAGCGCCAGCAATATTCTCGACACTACGGGCACTTCTTTGTCTCACTGGCACGGGAATATTTTGTACTGTGTCTGTGGATTCAAATTTTTCCACTAGACGCTCAATTGTTGATTATGACGACCATAAATTGGACGTAGAGCTCTTAACGTTGAGGCCACTGACTCCGAATTTCGGTAGTAAATTTGAATAATATCGACTCGTTGTTGGCTCGTATATCTTTCCATCATGAAATGGCAAACTTTACTGAAGAGAAATGTCAAAATAGCGGCAAGAAATATGGTGTCGTTTGCTGTCCCTGTCGCTCTACTTTTGTAGCGTTCCTTTATATTTGAAAAAAGTTGCATGTAATTCAGAGCTGAGACATCACTAAATATGAATGTTAGTAATTTTTATGATATCAATTCATATACAGCGTTTATTTGCATTTATTAAATTTGAATTGATTTTTAAAATATCTCATTTCAAATGGGAATAAAACCTTTAAATGTATTGATATTGGAAAACGGTTTTTGATCCATACTAAGAGTGATCTCAGCTACGAAATATATGCCATAAAAAAATATTATAAAAATATGATATGCATTTGAAATTCAAATGCAAATAAAAACCATAAACGAATTGGTCTAAAAAAAACTGAGTAAACACAAATTCTTAGAATGATTTCTAGTTTATCGTACTCGTTCGATTTTTTTTAATGTGTGCAAAATAGTGTCTGTCAAAGTTTTTACGAAGGCTCACTCCATCGCTCGCATAATTTTAATGAAAAGTATCACATTTTAATTTCTTCTTTTAACGTTGTTCTGCTGTTCTTCCCATTGTACATTAAAGCTTTAACGCATTTGCATTTTTTATAAATATTTTATGATTTCTTTTTGTTTTTTTCAATTTTATTTTTACTTTTTTTACAGAAAGATTAATTAATTTTTAAACAAACTTTTAATAATTTATAAATAAAAGCACACTGTATTTAAATAAATTGTTATGTTTAAGTTATGTTGCTGCATTGTAAGATAGTGTTTATTATTTAATAATTTGTAACTGATATTGTAACAATTTTTACTTTATTTTTTTGATTATTTTATGTAACAAAATAGTCGGCAACTTTTTATAATTGATTTTTTTCAATTTTTCTTAAGTTTGTTTTAATTTTATTAAGTTTTAATATAAATAAAATATAAAAAAATACATAAAACTGGTTTTTGAAGAGATGGTGGGTGCATTTAGGCATTGGTGTGGTTTATGGTTTTTTTTTTAATTTTTTATTTTGTTTTGGTTTGAGGATGTGCATTAAGTAGACAACAATATTATTAAACATTTAATTATATTATTTAATACAATTTTTCTAATGGGTACAGCGTACATTATATCTATATAGTTTGAAGGTGCTGATTTTTTCTACATATTCAGTCTATTTTTTCACTTAAGAAAATTGCATTCGAAATTTAAGTTTACACTTTTTTAAATTAAAATAAAACAAATTACTGTACATTATAAAAGTAAATTTACAAAAAATTTGGATTGCCTGTTTTTATTTAATTGTTCTGGTAAAATTTAATTTATTTCTTTTATTACAATTCAATCTTAAATACATAAATAACAATCATTAAAACTACCACCAGACAAAATTTTTGGCAGGATCGAGGCAATTTTCGACACATATTTCAAACAAACAAAAGCAGAGTTTCTATCACAAGCTATTTATTTTCTGTCCGTATCCGTAAATATGTCGTGCATCTGCTATTAAAATTCCACAAAATTTTACAACCTGCTATACACTTTCGAAAATATTCAATTTATCTGTGTATTTGTCGGAAATATGCCCGAAATATTACTGAAAAATGCCACAAATTTTGATTTCGGGTAGACTAAAAATCAAAATCTTTCTATGTATAATTTAAATATGTAGAGATATAATCAAAATTTAATTTTTGTTGTGAAAACTATTTTTATAAAGTGCAATAAGTCTAAAAAGTTCTAGATGTTTTTGCAATAATAAGAACAAGATCGACCTTAAAAAAAGGCAAAACTGTAGCAGCAAGAACAAGGCTAGCCCTGCAAAAGCAAGAACAAGAGGACCACATATCTTTAAAACAACATTATTTTAATATTTTCCTAGAAAACTTTTTTTTATAAAATGCAATACTTTTTAATTTGCAAAGTTTATGAAAAATAGAATGCAGTTTTCGTATAAACGTAGTGATGAGCAAAAACACTCTTGTTCTTGCTCTAGTAATTTTTTCAAGAATAAGATCGGTCTTACGATGCAAGCACACGAATAACCTTGATTCTTGTTCTTGCATATTTTTTCAAGAAATTTGAAGCAAGAAAAAAACTAACCTTGTAAGAACAAAAAAATTGACGACTCTTGTTCTTGCTCTGGCAATTTTTTCAAGAACAATATCGATCTTACGATGCAAGAAAAGAATGAAAAGAATAAAAAGTTCTTGATTTGGCAACTTTTTAGAACAAGATCGGTCTTCCGATGCAAGAACAAGAATAACTAACCTTAATTCTTGTTCTTGCATATTTTTCAAGATTTGCAAGAACAAGAGTCAAAGTTATTTGAAGCAAGAAAAAAACTAACCTTGCAAGAACAAAAAAATTGACGACTCTTGTTCTTGCTCTAGCAATTTTTTCAAGAACACTATCGAACTTACGATGCAAGAAAAGAGTGACCTTGACACTTGTTCTTGATTTGGCAACTTTTTAAAACAAGATCGGTCTTCCGATGCAAGAACAAGAATAACATTGATTCTTGTTCTTGCATATTTTTTAAAGAAATTTAATGCAAGAACAAGACTAACCTTGCAAGATATGCGGAATTGCAAATAATGCAATAAAACACTACAGCAACAAGAACAAAAACTAAATGACACTGCAAAAACAAGACTACCACATGTGTTATTAGTAATGTTAAAAATAAAAAATTGAATCAAAAAAGTTCTTGCAATGTCTTATTCTTGCTCTAGCAATTTGTTCAAGTTAAAGATGCAAAAAAAAAATAATCACCTTGACTCTTCTTCTTCTTGATTAGGCAATGTTTCAAGAACAAGCTCATTCTTACGATGCAAGAACAAGAATAACTTGACTTTTGTTTTTGCATTTCAATAACAAGAACATGATCGGCTTTACTATGCAAAAACAAGACTAATCTTGCAATATATGCGGTCTTACGATGCAAGAACAAGAATAACCTTTATTCTTGTTCTTGCATATTTTTTTCAAGAAATTTGATGCAAGAACAAGAGTAACCTTGTAAGATATGCAACAAAAACAGAAACTAAATGACACTGCAAGAACAAGACTACAATACTTTTCTTCAAAACTATGTTGAGAAATTAAAAAAAAAATATTTAATCAAAAAAGTTCTTGCAATGTCTTATTCTTGCTCTAGCAATTTGTTCAAGTTAAAGATGCACGATGCAAAAAAAAATGGCCTTGACTCTTCTTTTTGATTAGGCAATGTTTCAAGAACAAGCCCGATCTTACGATGCAAGAACAAGAATAACTTTGACAAAAACATGATCCACTTAACTATGCAAGAACAAGACACATTTTGCAATATATGCGGAATTGCAAGAAATTCAACACTACAGTAGTAAGAACAAAAACTAAATGACACTGCAAGTACAAGACTACGATGTCTTGTTCTTGCATTTCTTCATCACTAGATACATGAAATAAACAAACAGAATATACAGTCAAAATCAGTACAAATTATATAGAAATGAAGTATGGAAAACGCATTGAAAAGAAGAAACGTGTATTTTTTATTTGATAAATTATCAATATTTAAAACTTTATAATATTGTTATAAATGACTTGCCTTTTATTTTGCGTATTTTAAATAATTGCATGAGTTATAAAATTATTTTATAAAAAAATAAAAAACAAATATAAATAAATTGAAACTAATATGGAATATTTTCTCTTCGATTGTTTTTTTTTTTATTCCCCACTTTTAAATGCGGCACGGCACCTATTGGCATAACTCTATCTATATTCATAATTCTATCTCACACACGCCTTTTTCGCTATCTCTTGAACACTTTCTATTACTATCACTACTCTTAATACATTTAAATTTAAAAACTTTAAATTAACAAAAATAAAAATAAAAAAAAACTTTAATTACATTAAAAAAAAAAAAAAAAAAATCAAATCCACAAAACACATACATTTTAAAACTATAATCAAACACAAACAACAACCAACAAAAATACAGGATAAAGATGGCTATGCAGTCAATACAACCAGTTCCAACACAGCAACCACTGCACAATACGAACGCAGCAGCTCACAAGATTGCATCGTGAACACGAAGAATCAACACTACAACCACAATAACAACAACAGTAGGCACAACACGAAACATCATCATCACACTCACGGCATTTGTGCTGCGCATGCATCAACAACGTATTCATCGTCCAGTCCACAGCTTTTTGTTGCCAAAGCGAATGCGGCAGCAGCAGCAGGAGCCGATGAGCAGACACCGCCGCCCATACCGCCGCTGCCACTGCATTATCAGCGTTCCGATGGTTTGTTTGTTTTTGCTATTGTATTTTTTGTTTGTTTGACATTTGTTTTTGTATATTTTTGAGTTAATTGTTGTTTAGTAAAAATTTAAATATTTTTTAAGCATATGAATTTTATTATTACTATACAACAAATGAAGAGAAATTTTAAAAAATCATCAAAATAATGGTGAAAATGGTGTAAAATACATCATATTAATGAACAAATTCATAATTTTGATGAATGGTTCATATGAGAGCCGGAAAATTGTTCTCTGAAAATTCTCTCAGAAAACAATGTATAGTTCATCAATATTATGAAAGTGTTCATTAACATGATGTTTTTATATCAGTAATCATCGGTCGCTCATTATTTTGGTGATCTTCGTGAACATATTTTCTATACGTGAACATTTTATGAAAATAGCTGTGTATTCAAAATGTATTTAAACTGTACAGCAACTAAAGCCCGAAAAAATAATTTCAATTTTATGCTAAACGATGAAAAACGCATCATATTAATGAAAATATTCATAATATTGACGAATGGTTTCGTAATATCGGAAATATGTTCATAATATGATATGTTTTACACCAATGAATGGTCGTTCATCATATTGATGAATTTTGTGAACATATTTTCAATACAAGCTTATTTGAGGATTGAATAAATTGTATGAATTTCAGACTTTAAATTCTATTTACATAATACAATTAATGAAGTTCGGATGAATTGTTACCTATATTATGAACGATCGTTTAATAGAAAAATGCATTATAATAATGTACAAATTCATAAAATTAATGAATGATTTATATCTATAAATATCAGTTCTTCAATATTTTTCAAAATTTTGCATAATATAATGATCAAAATGATGAATGATTGGTTGTTCCATTCATCATTTTGAAGAACTTCATAAAACATTTTCAATATTTTCTATACTAAACCATATCCGGGTTGACTAAATTCTATACATTTCAGACATAAAACTTTATTTACAATATACATCAATTTAATCCGACAAAACAATCGTTTAATAGTAAAATATGCATCATATTAATGTGCAAATTTATTATATTGATGAATGATTCATACACTCAATGCATAATTTTGGAAATATATAGGAAAATGTGTACACCAATGAACTGTCATTCAACATATTGTTGAAATTTGTGAATGCATTTTCAGTACGTAATCATTTTAAGAAAAGAGTTATGAAGTATATTTTATATTTTTTTAATTCGGTATGCATCGAAAAAATATAAAATTACGTTGCTTTTATATAACTGTGAAAATTGTGGTAAAAAATACCATTAAAATTAAAATTTGTTGCATAGTGCTTTATAAGGGGTTTTTTTAACAGGGACGCTACAAAAGTAGAGCGACAGGGACAGCAAACGACACCATATTTCTTGCCGCTCTTTTGACATTTCTCTTCAGTAAGGTTTGCCATTTCATGATGGAAAGATATACGAATTCGAATTTCGGTAGTAAATTTTAATAATTTCGACTCGTTGTTGGCTCGTATATCTTTCCATCATAAAATGGCAAACCTTACTGAAGAGAAATGTCAAGAGAGCGGCAAGAAATATGGCGTCGTTTGCTGTCCCTGTCGCTCTACTTTTGTAGCGTCCCTGTTGAAAACCCTTGAAAAAATCTTTTGTAGCGCTCTTATTGAAAAACCCTTTATTATCATTTTTTTGTTTTAATGAAAACTTTATTCACCACACACAGACGAGAGCTACGCTACCGAGACGCGCGAACAGAAAAAACAGCGCTCAATATCGAAGGCCGTGCGACAGGCTGAGCTCAAGCGACTCAGAATCGCTCAGGAGATTCAGCGCGAGCAGGAGGAAATCGAAGTGCAATTGAAGGAATTAGAAGCACGCGGTGTGCTGATCGAGAAGGCGTTACGTGGTGAGGGTCAGCATGTGGAAAAGTGAGTAGTTCGAATGGGTTTTCAATGTGATTTAATTAAAAATAATATTCTACCAAAAGCTTTGAAGCCGCCAATGCCATCGGCGCCAGTGATGAGAAACTGTTGAAGGAACTTTTGGAGATATGGCGTAATATAACGCAGCTAAAGTGAGTATTTTGACGGTATAAATGTTTAAATTCAATATTTAAAAAGTGTCTAATTCATAAATATAACTTTTTCAATGCTTAGAAAACGTGATGAAGAATTGGGCATTAGACAAAAAGAGCTGCAACTTGAACATCGTCACGCACAACTTAAGGAGGAGCTGAACATTCGCTTGTCCAGCAGTAGTGAGTTGAATCTATCATATTATTCATTTTATTTATATCTTTGGTGTATTTTTTATACAATTAACGTCCAGTTTTTCAGTTGCATTTTCAAATTAAACTTAGTTTAAACTAGATGTAATTTCGTCTATAGTCAACAAATCCGAAATATTTAAAATGTCATATTAACTGATTACTAATTGTCTAAATGCCTTTAAAGTTTAAAGAAACTTGGACGTTTTGATTAGTAATTACAGACGTTTTAAAATTTGGAAGAGTTTAAAATTAGTTTAAATGTTTTGTAGTCGCCATTAAAACAGATGAGCAAAAAATTGTTGACTAACATTATTTACTTTACTTTTACTTTACCTTCACTGTACCTTTATTTTACCTTTACTTTACCTTTACTTCAATTTTACTTTACCTTTATTTTACCATTACTTTACCGATATATTACCTTCACTTTACCTGTACTTTACCTTTACCTTTATTTTACCTTCACTGTACCTTCACTTTACCTTTACTTTTCCTTTACTTTTCTTTTACTTTACTTTATGTTTACTTTAACTTTACCTTCACTTTACCTTTACTTTACCTTCAGTTTGCCTTTACTTTATCTTTAGTTTACCTTTACTTTACCTTTACTTTACCTTTACTTTACCTTTACTTTACCTTTACTTTACCTTTACTTTACCTTTACTTTACCTTTACTTTACCTTTACTTTACCTTTACTTTACCTTTACTTTACCTTTACTTTACCTTTACTTTACCTTTACTTTACCTTTACTTTACCTTTACTTTACCTTTACTTTACCTTTACTTTACCTTTACTTTACCTTTACTTTACCTTTACTTTACCTTTACTTTACCTTTACTTTACCTTTACTTTACCTCTACTTTACCTTTACTTTACCTTTACTTTACCTTTACTTTACCTTTACTTTACCTTTACTTTACCTTTACTTTACCTTTACTTTACCTTTACTTTACCTTTACTTTACCTTTACTTTACCTTTACTTTACCTTTACTTTACCTTTACTTTACCTTTACTTTACCTTTACTTTACCTTTACTTTACCTTTACTTTACCTTTACTTTACCTTTACTTTACCTTTACTTTACCTTTACTTTACCTTTACTTTACCTTTACTTTACCTTTACTTTACCTTTACTTTACCTTTACTTTACCTTTACTTTACCTTTACTTTACCTTTACTTTACCTTTACTTTACCTTTACTTTACCTTTACTTTACCTTTACTTTACCTTTACTTTACCTTTACTTTACCTTTACTTTACCTTTACTTTACCTTTACTTTACCTTTACTTTACCTTTACTTTACCTTTACTTTACCTTTACTTTACCTTTACTTTACCTTTACTTTACCTTTACTTTACCTTTACCTTTACCTTTACCTTTACTTTACCTTTACTTTGCCTTTACTTTATCTTTACCTTTACTTTACCTTTACTTTACCTTTACTTTACCTTTACTATACCTTTACTTTACCTTTACTTTACCTTTACTCTACCTTTACTTTTCCTTTACTTTACCTTTATTTTACCTTTACTTTACCTTTACTTTACCTTTACTTTACCTTTACTTTACCTTTACTTTACCTTTACTTTACCTTTACTTTACCTTTACTTTACCTTTACTTTACCTTTACTTTACCTTTACTTTACCTTTACTTTACCTTTACTTTACCTTTACTTTACCTTTACTTTACCTTTACTTTACCTTTACTTTACCTTTACTTTACCTTTACTTTACCTTTACTTTACCTTTACTTTACCTTTACTTTACCTTTACTTTACCTTTACTTTACCTTTACTTTACCTTTACTTTACCTTTACTTTACCTTTACTTTACCTTTACTTTACCTTTACTTTACCTTTACTTTACCTTTACTTTACCTTTACTTTACCTTTACTTTACCTTTACTTTACCTTTACTTTACCTTTACTTTACCTTTACTTTACCTTTACTTTACCTTTACTTTACCTTTACTTTACCTTTACTTTACCTTTACTTTACCTTTACTTTACCTTTACTTTACCTTTACTTTACCTTTACTTTACCTTTACTTTACCTTTACTTTACCTTTACTTTACCTTTACTTTACCTTTACTTTACCTTTATTTTACCTTTACTTTACCTTTACGTTACGTTACGTTACCTTTACTTTACTTTACTTTACTTTACTTTACTTTACTTTACCTTTACTCTACGTTTACTTTTTCTTTAATTTACATTTATTTTACCTTTACTTTAATTTTTAATAATTCTTTGAAACTTTAAAATATTTAAATTTAATTATCAGAACTCGACAAAAGCTCCGCTGACGTGGCCGCCGAAGGTGCTATACTAAACGAAATGCTGGAGATCGTTTCCAAACGCGCCGCCCTGCGTCCAACAGCAAATGTCGCCGAGCCGGAGTCGAGCAACAAACAGGCAGCAGCCGCCACTGCTATGGTCGCCTTGGACATTGAATCAGCGCCAAGAATCAGAACTGATAGTGTTAAACTAAATGCACGCGGACAATCTTTGGAGACAAACGAATCGCAAGTAAGTCGCCAAAATCATTTTCAATCTGTATCGATTTTCATAATATTGAAATTCTTAATTTGTTTTTTTGTTTCTTTAGATTTGAAATGGCTCCTTTCCATGGCATACAGTTGCCTATGCAATATTCGACTCGATTTTAAATCTATTCAATAATTAATTTATTAATGAACTTAAAGTTTAAGCTTTTAAAAACGCAAAAAGAACAAAAAGAAAAGAAAAATCAAAGCGAACGAACTATTTTTATGAACAAAATATTAAAAGTAACTGAAATACTTAATAAATGAAATAATCTACTTATTTTTCAACTGCGCCGCTCGCTGCACACATTTTCAAGTCACAATTCAAAAAGTGCTGTTTCTAAGGGCTGCAGTTTTGTTCAATCAACTTAACTATTAAATCAATCATGAAATAACTATAAACTTAAATATATATTTTAGATTTTTGATTTTTATATGTGGGGGTCACTTGGTTTAAACAGTGCCCAAACGACGACGATTCTATTCAAGTGTCTGATGTTTGTATTTGATATGTATTTCTTTTATATAAATATTTTTTCTTTTTAAATATAAAATTGTATATTTTACAAAACGTTAAGATTTGTATGGTTTAGTTTTTAGACACATCCATAATATAGTCACAATGTTTGTTAACCAATTTTATTTGTATTATTAGCTTTGTTGTCTACACACACAGAGTGGAGTGCATGTGTCTGCTGTCCAAATGTATGATTGTTTGTAATTATGTGTATTATTTCCTTAATCAATATTGATCTGTATTATGTATCGTACTGTACAATACAGTACCGTATACCGTATGCTATTCTGTATAATGTGAATTTTTTTGTCTTTTATAAGTTATATATGTAAATCTAAATCAATGTATGCGATTGCTGCGTATCACACACAGACACTGTTAATGTGTAGTTTGCAATGATTATTATAAATGTTATAATAATTATTAAATCTTAAACGAATTTATTTAATTTTTGAATTACATTTAACTAAAGAAACAAAAAAATCAAATTATTTGTCAAATAGTTTTTAGTTTATATATTTTATTTTTATTTTGTTGTTTTATATTGCAGAAGAGTAATAAACATTTTATTGGAAATTAAATGTGTATCTTTTTTTTACTATGGTATAGAGTTGCGTATCTATTTTATGTTGTACTGATTAAGAAGAATTTCAATATACATCGCATGAAATACGGTTAATTAATTACGGTTAATTATCTTAATTAAGATAAGGAAGTTTGATCAGACAATCAAATCGGGATTGCTTCGAATAGCGTCTTGTTTTGAATCAGGCACTCATGTGGAAACCGGATCAGAAAATGATTTCATACTGAACTAAATTTCCACTCGGATGCTGGAGCGTTATGTGTTATGAAACCCAAGGTGTAAATACAGCTTGATAAAACCGAAATAAAAGACAAATTTTGTAAATTATTTTTAATATCTTAATCAAAACTTTGTAATCATATTGTTACGAAAATTCAGTCTACGGAAAACTGTTCTACAAGTTCGTATCTCTGGATTGTGTACAAAATAAAAATGGTGTAAATTACAACAATTAACTTTATTAATTCACTTTAACAAACAACTTTAACTATTATAACAACTGCTGCATGTTCACTATTTAACTCGACATTGTTCTCACACGAGACGTACTCGACCACTTTCCAATTACTACTGAAGTACTGTGCCTCAGTTGCCCTTATATACTGCATGCATCAGTTCGACATGCTTCGAGAACCTTCTACTCGTTTCGTGAATGACGCATACTATTGGCATCTCATTCGCACTTACGTGTTTCTAATGCGTGATCTTCCGTCTCATTTACTCTTGCACAGTGGAGCAAATTAACTCTTATCGTAACAATATTAAATTGTTTTACAAATTGTCAAAACTCGGTTGCTCGCGGATACTGTGATGGTTCGGATTAATAAAAACTAACTTTGCTCAAAAATTGAAGCAAATGCTCTGACTGCTATCATTTTGCTACAATGTTGTTTTTTGAGTTCGTTCGAAAATCCTATAATTTGAAATTCGTGTTAATAAAGAATCTGAATCTGAAAAATCAATTCTTTCATTTATAAAACACAAATCAATTTATTAATTAATTTCTACTACCAATTTCATTTTGAAAAAGTTTTCTTATAATCAAAAATGTAATATTGTCCTGCTCGATCATTGAAATTGACAGAAAACAAAGTGGTGTTCCAAACACGATTGTCTAGTATATGCTATATATCCTATATCCTATTATATATACTAGAAATAAAATTGCAGTAAAGGGAGCTGAACCCGTCATCAAAAACACCCTCACCCAATAAAAATAGAAAATCGAACTTTTAGAAAACCCAATTTCCTAAAATTTCCTTGAACCAATTCTCGAACAATTGGTTCAAGCTGCAATGCAAAATGAGCTTCGGCGTGAGTTGGAAATATTATTTTGATATTTTAATTTATCAAATATATTCGGAAACTCCGTATTAACACCATTCGTTTTGTTTTTTATTTCTTGATGTGGTTTCTTTTTCAAATCGAACGGATTTCGTCCAAAATATTCAGTTGCACTTTAGATTTGCTTTATTTGTTTTGTGGATTGCTTATTGATAGTTAGCCCACCCATATTTTCTTTTTTTACTTCTTGGTTTGTAAATATAGGGTGTTTAAAAAAAAAATAAAATATGACGCATAGACCTTTTTTAAAAATTATATAACTTTGCGTCTGTGCATCGTATAGCAATGTGTGGAATGTTCTTTATTTCCTTATACAAATTTAATAAATTTTTCATTAGCATGCATTCAAATGTTTAAGGACATTTTACTAAATAAGATGTATTTTTATTTTAAGACTACAATTTTTCTCGTTAAATTCTATATAAAGATTGTTCTTTTGTTGAGTGGTCATTTGTGCAGATCTATATGAAAACATGTTTAGTTCAAACATTTTACTTTGATTATAATAGTTACATACTAATGAAAAATATATTAAATTTTTATAAGGTAATTACGAAAAATATATTATCTTCAAAATAAGACCAAACTCGCTATACGATGCACTGATGAAAAGTTATATAATTTTTAAAAAATGTCTATGCGTTATATTTTTCTGTATTTTCAAACCTCTTGACAAAAAGCAAATCCAGAGTGTCAAAATTATTACGCTTTCGATTTGAAAAAGAATGCTTCATACATGGATAGAAAAGTTTTGTTTGAATATGTTTGAATGCAATTAAAAAGTAATACGAAATTACCATACATGTATTATGAATGAAGTCTAATTAAATTATAATCTAAATTGAATTTATTTTTATTCACGTGTAAACATTATTATATTGTCCAGCAGAATCTGTCAAATTTACCATTAATATGTTACAATACCAACATAAAATTTTAATTGCATTTGAATAAACTGTTTCTTGGCAATTTACTTGGTTAAAACTATGTTTCGAAACACAGAAAATGCTAATAAAATCTAAATACAACGTATTTAGAGCGAACGCAACGCTCGTCTTAATTCGATAATTTATCGACTGACGAAGTTGGCAACGTTGTGCAGCATTTTCTACCTACGCCATCTTTTGCCATCGTTTGAACATATTGATGTTTAAAAACAAAAAAAAAAAATTGGATTTAAATAAGTGTATTCTTGAAACATTCTTCTTGTATACTAAGTTGGCACTCGTTGAGCACTCGGTGATCTGCATTTTCTGCGTACGTGTCTTTTGTTGTTCGTTGAGAAAACCTGTTCGCGTCGGTAATAATTTTGTTATTTTTAAATTAAATAAATATATAAATTGTGTTATAAAAAATACTAATAGTAACAGAGTATAATATAGTGCAGTATGTTATTTTTGAAACTAATGTGAAAAAACCACAAATAAAAATCAGTGTTTCGATTTTCCAACAGAATTTGGCATGTTTTTTTACAAAAGCCTCCGTGAATTCCTTGCCTACGCTATGTGAGGTGCTGAGATCAACAATATAAAGCGAGCCTGGATCGTCTGGTTTAGCGTCTGCTGGTGCAATTGTGCATTCATTGATGCTGTCACTTGTACTTGCAGTTTTTAACGAATTATTTATTTATGCATTTAAAAATTTGTATATGAATTCAAATATTATAAATTCCCACTGTGCATGTTTAAAGATTTTTAATAAAAAATAATAAAAAAAAACAACATTTTATTTTTATTTTATTTTCAGGATTTCTTTCCAAAAATATTTAAATATATTTCTATGCAAACATACTACTTTTTGAACTGGAACAACTGATATGTTTCACTGGAAACATATTTATATTCAGGTCGTTCAAAATCATGTTTTAATTTGAACATACTTATGTTTCGGTTCAAATATATATTTCGTTTGGATGTAGTAATTATTATGTTTCCATTAGAACATACTCCATATTAAGGGGCAACATTAAAATGTTTCCGTGATATTATAATGTAATTCACAGCTCATTACAACACTGTTCAAGTCTCAATACGACCCTGTTTAAAAATGATTTATCAGTCAATTATATATTATGTTTACATAAAATTCCAAACATACATGTTAATGCCTGCAAAATTATGTTTGGGAGAGCCCTTTTTTTGCAGCGTGTATATGTTCTACAAATAGTTTGACTAAATAACTATTTTGAAAAACTACGCGAAAGCAGAACAACCTCAATCACACAAGCTTTAGTTTTGTCAATATTTGTTATATGCTGCAGTCAGCTCATGCCATGTGTACAATAAACGGAGAATTCTTTTAAGGGCCCATTTGTTCTTACTGTGCGGTTTTTTCATGCCCAAATATACTTTCTTTAACACGAGGCATACATTCTGCCGAGTTCTTGCTATTTAATTTCCATCTGCTGTATTTTCATATCGTCCATTCGACGTCAAACTGGGCACTTTTCAAATTTACTATTTTTGATTTCGTTGAAACCCAAGTATGAATTGACGATCGGCACAAGTCTGACACAGGCTTGTGCCAATGCTACTCAGGCCTGTGCCAACGCTGTTATCCAAGCTCGTTTTAAGACTGTGTCAAGACTGGAATGATAACTATGTTACAAGCCTGTATCCCAGTCTTGTCCCAGGCTCGTTGACAAATGTTGTGCCAGACCTTAAATCTCAGTCTAGTGCAAACACTGTGTTTTAGACCTGTGCCAAGGCTGTAATTTAGGATTGTACCAAGGCTTGTGTGCCAGGCTTGTACCAAGGCTTGTGTCTCAGTCTTGAAACCAGACCTATGCTTCAGACTTGCGACAATCCTTTAATACGCCTGAAGATTCAGGCTATTGGGCATAATTTGTCATGGGCATTGCATTCATTATTCATGTCATTACAGTTGAGAGTTGTATCTGTAGATAAATAAATATGTAAGAGGTTAACAACCAATTCAACAGTAATACTTACGTTAATTTGCAGACTTATTGTTCAGACAACTCCAAAGAGTTGAGTTTCTTCAATATATTTTTTGACGTTTAAAAAATCGTCAACATTTTTTTTTTCATCAGATAAGTGTTCTTTAACATGGAAACAACACAAAAATGTCACCATAGTAAACTTTAATTTACTCAAGTCAAAGTCGGTACACTCGCATAACTAGGCATGGGATGAAAAGTTGTCGAGACGGAATTTTGAATGTCCGTCAGCATATGGCAGTTTGGATAATTTTCATATGTGGCTCAATATTGTGTCAGCCTTGTGCCAATATTGGTATACCGAGGCCTGTGTGGAGTCCGAGAATGAAAATTGTGCCAGGCTTGTGTCCAGCATAAACTTACGAGGCTTGTTTGAAATCTGGGAATGACAAATGTGCCAGGCTTATGTCTAGCTTGATATATCAAGTCTTGTGTTGGGTCTGTGAGTGACGATTCTGCCAGGCTTGTGTCTAATCTAAACTAACAAGGCATGTGTAAAGCCTGGGAGTGACGATTGTCCCAGACTTATGTCTAATGTAAACTAACGAGGCTTGTTTGAAATCTAGGAATGACGAATGTGCCAGGCATGTGTCTAGCTTGGTATATCAAGGCCTGTGTGGAGTCTGTGAGTGACGATTGTGCCAGGCTTGTGTCTGGCCCGATATACCAAACCTGGCACTTTTGTTGCAGCCTGCACAGAGAAAACAAAATACTGTATTTAAGTACGAAAAAGACTTAGAATAGCACCATCCCAAATTCGACTAACATTAAGTCCGCACAGACTTATATTAAGTACGTACGGACTTAATATAAGTCTGTGCGGACTTAACTTAAGCCTGTGCGGACTTAACTTAAGTCTGTGCGGACTTAATATTAGTCGAATTTTGGATGGTGCTATTCTAAGTCTTTTTCATACTTAAATACAGTATTTTTTCTTTCTGTGTGGATATTCCTACCTGGGAACTTTGCACTATGTTCTATTTCGAAAAATATTTTACATGTGTTTCTTGTTTAAAAACATTTTTTATTGTTGTTCTAAGTAATCCTTAATAAATTGAAAAAATTCGTTGAATTTCATCAATTTTCATTCAGTTGAACTACTGAAGCATTTAATCATTACATAAATAATACACAAACACTGAAAAATTTACTGACTTTCGCTCGTGTAGAAAAATTGGAATATTTGTGCGACTCGTTGCACAGCTGAAGTGACGACGCCTTTTTTATACCCTACACTAAGAGTGAAAGGGTATATTCAGTTTTTTCAGCGTGTATTGTATCTTTCTCAGATCTCATTCCGTTCAGAATTTAAAACCGAAGTTTTTTCTTAACTTAACACTATTTGTATCACATTTTTTTTTATAAATCGACATTAAAATTCATTAGCGTTCGACGCTGACCCGCCACGGCGAAATCTAATTTAATACTGAATCTGCCAAACTGTCAACAGCTGTCATCAGCTGTCAAACACCAATCATACTATTATTATATCAATCATGCTTCAATGCTAATATGATTGACACAATAATGAACATGATTCTGGCAATCATGCATTCTCGAATTACATTTTTGTCACAATCATTACATAATCTAATCATACAATTTGATCATAATATGATTGCAGAAATCATTTAATGATCATTTTAATCATTTTAAAAAAGTGGGAATGATTACGACAATCAGGAATGATAATAACAATCATACTATTATTGCTATAACCATAGTTTTTTTGATACAATCATGTCTCAATCATGTTTTTTCTCTGCGTGTATGCAGGAAATGCAGTGTACTTAAATTGGCTAGCACAACTAAACGGTCCCCGATTATTTGGTTGTGTCAATTGTATTCATTAGTTGTGTGAACTGTTATGTGGTATTGCAATAGTCACATCATGTGTTCGCCATTAAGTTTTATTTGAAAATTTTTCGATTTAAATGGTTTTTTATCGTCGTTTTAAAAAGGTTAATTTATGTTCAAATTGAAAAACCTCAATTTATACGGCTCTTTCAACAGTTAAGCCATTTCTTCTAGCACAAACTAAAAGGTTTAAATTTTGACTACAACCAATCAAGATTAATTTTAGAACAATTTGGTATAAGTATTTCATAATAATTCATGTGCGTATCGAATATGGCAGTTTCAATAACCAATTAATAAAAATGTCTGGTTGTTACCACTATTTTTTTATATTTCCAACCAAAAGAAGATTTTCCTGTATGTATAACTTAATTAAAATTGAAATATATATATGAAGTCTATAAAAATTTTAAGTGAATCGCATCACACATTTGTAAGAATTAAAATAAATTTCATATTTTATTGCGCTTTTACTTTTATTTCTAAATTTATCTTCTATTAAATTCTTTATTGTTGCTGTTTTTGTTTTTGTGAACTACCAAAAATGAAATGTTGGTTAAACAATTTAGGAAGCTTTCACACGTCGAAAACATTTTTACTTTTCATTCTTCGTGTTTCATTATTATTTTAAATGTGTTGATAGATAGATGGATGGATAGAGTAGATGTTTGGTTGAAGTACGAAGATCTTATAAATTGTTGGTACTTAAAAACGAAAACGTGCGCACTGCGCAGTGCTTTTGTGCTTTATGTAGGTATTTGAATGTACTACATAAAAGTATCTATCTGTATCTTTGTATCTTAATTCTCACACAATGCGTGCAGCGCATTTTTCTTCGTGTACTTTGTATCGTATTCTGATGCCTTGCGCGAGAGACGCAGAGTCGCTTTGTTATGACCTGGCCTAATTTAACGCAAAGACCTTTTTGACTTTCATATCTTTTGCATTTTATCTTTTTGTAGTTGACACTTGCTTTTTTATTTTTTTGTGATGTTCTACTTTTTTTTTATTTAATTTAATGATTTCACTTTCAACTTCTTTGTTGAAGTTCTGTTTGACTTCAATGCAGCACGTTTTATGTGCAGATTAATTAGCAAAGATATAAAGTTAGTAATTGGTTGTAAAAAAATAAATATTTTTATGGATAGCAATTTGCATTTTTATAACTTCTTAATCACCAATTGAAGTAGTTAACGATATTAGAATTTTTAATACTTTGGTTTTTTTTGTATCGCGATGATTTCTTTTAAAGTTTCAGAGTACTGTTTCTCTCCGTGTAATTTTAAATTGAACGTATAAAAACGATGTTGTTCTGGGATTGAATCCAGGAATATGTAAACTAAAAAAGGATATCTGTTTCAATTTCGGTTTTTCTTATTTTGAGGTTTGCGTTTTACGAATGCTCCCAGTATGCCATTCGTTTCGATATCGTTACGAGATCAATGCGAGTAGATGGATAAATCACAAATTGGACCTTGATGGTAGGAAGATATCGAAACGTTCTGTCGGAGTTTCTCGATACGAGAAATTTTTCGAAATCGGAACGATATCGAAGAAAAAAAATGAAAAATGAAAATGAATATCGTATCTTGTCAAAGAATTAGAATGTATGAAAAATTTTAAAAATACGAATCGAGAATGCAACGAGATCAAGTTTTTTATCGAAGTTATCCCTAGTTTCAATTATTTCTATTAATTATTTCTTTAAATTATACAATTTGCGATTCCGGATCCAATATGGTTTTTGTATTCAATATAATTTTTTATATCTTTAGCACAGAAAACCAATAACACAACACAATAAAAAATATCCGCGATCTTAGTCTGATTTTCCGTTGTACATCAAGATTTTAATCACGACCTCGTTCGTGCTCTGTTTTTTTCAGATTGCCTATAGTTTTTGAGTTATTATAGAAATATATGAACATTCTCGTGTTTTTCCACTTATTTTAGACTTTAACTTTTTACATATTTGAGTTTTCGATCTGATTTCTTTCAGCTGATATTTCGTAATAAATCCAATAAAATTCTAATGGATTTGACCAATGTTATGACCAGTTCAAAAAAAAAATAATATAAATTTTAGGGTGTTCCTATGATGTATTGCATAACATCTATGATTTTCATTATTAAATAAAAGTATTAATTTAGATTAATTTAGATCTAAAATGATATGCTTCTTCTTTCTTTGATTTTCCAAATCTTTTTTTAAGTCCTGAGATTAAAGTAAAATTCACAAATTCAATATATAAATTCAGTTTTTTTTGTTGCATAAGAATGTAAGCAGGAAAATGTTTTAGTAGGTGATCTTCATTCATCTTTATTGTAAGATAAAGAGGGAAACTTATTCAAAACAATACATTTTTGCAAAGCTGGATTCTACTGGGTTTAAGGTTCGATTAATTGGGGTCCTACTTAATCGAAATTGTGATAACACTGTTCTACAAGAAATTTCCACAGAAATCAAACTTATCATTTCTGGTAGATTTCGGTCTCCTGATTCTTGCTGCGTACTCAGAATTTTCCCTATACGTCGAGATTTTGCAAAAAAACGAGTCAAATTTGCAAAAAGGCCTATTTTGGTTCTTTATATCGCAAGTTATCGCACGATTTCGATATGTAGCAGATGCAAACTTTATCACAAAATAAAATATGAACATTTCCCTACGGATAATTGGCAAAAAAGTTCTGGGTTCAGATATTAGTATTTGCAAAAAATCAAAAAGAAATTTGTGTTACCAAAAAAGTGTGTCGGGAGACACAATTCTCTAAGCTCTCTTGAAAAACATTTAAATATTAGAATCAGGAGACCAAAATCTACCAGAAATGATAAGTTTAATTTCTGTGGACGCCAACAACCCTCAATTTGTAGAACAGTGTAATTTATTAGTCAATATTTTGAAAAATCCGAATTGTTGATTACAATTTCATTAGTTGATTAATCAAGTTTCGATTAATCAACATTTTGATTTACCTATTAGGCACTTATTATTTTAGAAATAAAATTTTACTCATATTTATCTGATTAATTAGATTAATCATAAACTTGAAAACTTGATTATTATCAATTAATAGAAATTATATAATCAATTAATAGAAATGTTGATGAATCGCACAACTGTCATTTTTAATCAATCACTATAGGGAAACTTACGATAATTTTATAATTTAAGTCTTGAATTCCATTAGTTTTGAGGTATTGATTTGTTTTGGCGCGTTCTTTAAATGTTCTACTTGGATAACACGTACCGCAGAACCATAACAGTTGCACGTTACATTGACCCACAAACACGTTGGCAAGTGAAAAGTGTACGGAATTCGTTGAACAGAATTTTATGGCAGCGACCGAGACCTATGCTGATGGATTCTGAATGAGTTGCGAATGATTTTGCAGTAGTGCGGCGCGACTGAACCAGATTGATTCTAACAGGCACCTGTTTGTGGATGGCAGCTGCCAAAGACAACAAACAAGAATCGGTAACCGGTGGAAGTCGCGCCATTATTAGGCACGGCACAGCTTAAAGAACTGAAATAACTAAGTCAGGTAACTGGCTTTGACAACATAGAACATACGAACCAGACGAAGTACACAACAAACTAAGCAGATAAAACTGAAGCAATGAGCTGACTACTAATTGTTGGTAAAGAAATTTGATAAGATATGAAAAAAAAATAAAATTAGAAATTGACGATGGTCAAAAAAAATTCGCAAAAATCTAATAAAATGCTGTTTAATTTAAAAGATTATATAACATAAAAGACAGGAATTTTTTTAACTAACAATTTTTCACACTTTCATAGACAAAACTACAATTAAAAGTAACTTCACTAAGAAAAAGAAATGAAATACATCTTGGACTGCGAGCCGAAAGATCCCCGGTTCAAGCCTGGACTGGGGCTACAACATCTTTTCATAGAAACATTTTTCTATACCGCGCTACCTCTCGACAGTAAATGGCAAACCTTCGAGAGTAAAACCTTGCCTATGAAAAGCTCTCACCCGCCGTTCGGATTCGGCAATAAACTGTAGGTCCCACCACTTTGAGTACAAATATAACACGCACAGCTCTAAATAGTGAGAGAGCTCGGCCAAAGTTCTTGTAGGACTGTAGTTGGCACTACAGTTATTATTATAATAAAAGATGAACAATTCGTAAAAAAATGATACTCTCGTATTTTTTTATTTATAAAATTTATTCTATGTTCAGGCCCTAGGTCAAACTTAGCTTTTAGCCTGAACAATTTTATACAAATTTTATACAAATTTTATACAAAATAAAATACTAAATGTATTTATTACACAGAAAAATAATTCTTCAATAAGATAATTTTATTCATACATATTATGAATTTTTATACGAACTACCAGATTCAATATGGATGACTGAATGTTCAATATGATGTTTTTATTGATCAAGATGATGTTCTTAAACATCAAATTTTCACACAAAATTTTGTCTTAATTATAGATATATATATTTTTTTTAATTCATCAAAAAAATTTGTCCGAGTTTTTACGAAAAAAAAATTTAGTCCAAATTTTTTTTTTCAAAAAAAAAAATATATGTAACACAGAAAAAAATATCTTCAATATGATGCATTTATTCATCAACTACCAGATTCGTCATATTGATACCACCGTTCATTAAATGACATATTTTTGCATGCATTAATTATACATATACATATATGAACAAAATATTCAATATAATGAATTTGAATTGTCATATTAATAAATTTGTTCTTGTTCATTAATATGATGAAACTTATTCATACAATTCATCATATTGAAGAACACTTTTTCGAAAGTTACCAAGCGTTCTTCATATTTATGATAGCATTCATAATATTGGTGGCGTTAGTCATTAATATTATGAGTGGTTCTTCAATACAATGAATCATGGTTTGAAGAACAGAATTCATCAATATGATGTACATTTGTTTTTTCTGTTAATAAAAAAACTACTTGAGAACTCGGCCTAAATCCTATACAGTACTGTAGCGTCAAACTAAACTTGAGAACTGAGAGTATCGCAAAAAATGAAGGATAAATAAATATTTTCATTGAAATTTAGTTTGATGATATATGTCGTATTTTATGTATTTGTTCATTAATATGATGAAATGTATTCCTCACATACACTTCATCATATTGAAGAAGACTTGTTGGGTCCTTCATCAAATTGATAATGAATTCATAACATTGATGTTTGGTAGTTATCAATATTATGAATCGTTCTTTAATACAATGAAATATTGTTTGAGGAACCATAATTTATCAATTATTAATGTGTACGCAAAGTAATTAATAAAAAGTAATTCATGTATAATATTAAATTTAATTACTTTGGTATATAATAAAACTAAATTAAAAATACTTAATTAAATTGTAAATAAAAAGTATTTAAATCAAACTATTTTCGGATAAAATAAGAAACGAAAAGTATTTAATTTGATTACTTTTTATTTATTTTTATAACTTTTTCCCTTGGTGTACACGTTTTCAAATTACAGTACTTTTCATTCATTCATTAAACTGATAATGAATTCATAACATTTATAACATTTTTTAGTCATCAATATTGTGAATTGAACTTTATATGTTACTAGCTGGACCCGTGCACGACTCGTGCCAAGATTTTGTGAAAACATTTTTATTATTTATATCAGGGGCCCGTGCTTGGCTGTGAAAGTTTTTTTATTGGTTTTATAAATGTAGTAGCCAAATAATAATTCTCCGCCAAAACAACTTTTCTCAAAGACAATTCTTTCTCAGACTACCCCGTAAATTCTTCAACATAGAACGCTTTCCCGTAGAATTCTTCCCGGTAGAAATTTTCCCGTAGAACTCATCTCGGTAGAATTGTTCCCGGTAGAAATCCCAGTAGATTTCTTCCCCGTAGAGTTTTTCACAGTAGAAATTTTAGTGTGGTGAGTTTTAATGTTGTGAGTTTCTGTGTGGTAAGTTTAGGTGCGGTGAATTTTGGTGTGGTAGGTTTTAGTGTGGCAATTTTTAGTGTGGTGAGTTTTAGTGTGGTGAGTTTTAGTGTGGTGAATTTTATTGTGGTGAGTTTTAGTGTGGTAAGTTTTAGTGTGGTGAGTTTTAGTGTGGTAAGTTTTAGTGTGGTGAGTTTTAGTGTGGTGAATTTTATTGTGGTGAATTTCATTGTGGTGAGTTTTAATGTGGTGTGGTTGCTTTTGTATATTTTTTGTTTGTATTTGAGTTTTTTGTTTCAGCTTGTGTTTGTGCTGAGTTATGTCGTTTGGAATGTTTAGGTTGTATGGGAGGTACCACGCCCCTTTGTCCAATCGCTCCCTCCGGACTCCATAGTATCCTGTTACAAAATTTCAGTTAAATCGTTTCAGCGGTTTAGACGTGATTCTGGAACAAACAGACAGACAGACTGACAGACGGACCAAGAGTTTTATATATATATTGAAGAAAGAAATTATTTAGTCTGTGCACTTTGGGCTGTCATTTTGTGTATGTTGCTTTTGCTGTTCAGTTAAGAAAATCTGCAATCATAAAAATTTTACTAAATTCTGTCGCACAGTGTTATCAGTATTACTATAATTGTTTTATTCATGTTTACAGCTGCACTTATAGATATTTTTATCGACTAAAATTAATACATAAATGCATTAAAAGTTATTAAAACAAGAAGTTTCAACATTTGTAGTATCACATCAAGGTCGACTAGTTTCATTTTATTGCAGTGGGTCTTTGATATTTCTACTAAATATTATAGTACACATTAAAGTAATCTAAAGAACCTGCTATAATTTCCGTATTACCACTTACTACACAGTTGCGTGTTACTCATACGTCTCACGTGTTCAAAATGATCTGGTGTCTTGAATTAAATGTCCTACAATTTACATATTTTGTATGTATCGTGGTACTTTATAACAAACAATAATTAATATTATAAAATTAAAATTTACATATGACTCATATGCTCGACTGCATTTAATAATCATGATTTCATATTTAAAACAGAAAATGTACGAATTTATATAAGCACTACTCTCTATATTAGCACACCTTCAACTTTTAAATGGTTAATGCATTTTTAAATGGCTGAAGAAAGCATAACGTGTGATTTGGTAAGAGTTTGTCTGTATCGTATTAATTACTATAACCCTTGTAGAAATTATGATCAATGATCAAGAACTGAAAATTTATAATTTTTCCTTATCATAACCCGTTCAGTTATCAGAACAACATGGACATGATCATTTCTACCCGAATGATACACAGAACAAAAAAGTTCATACTATTTATGAATTTGTTCATCAATTTTACGAATTTTTCATTATTACTTAACCAATGACCAAATTCATCGAATTAATGAATCGTTCATAAAACCGTAATGAAAAAATTCATAATATTGATGAACGCTTTCATAATATTTATGAAAAAATGCATGATATTTATGAACTATTAAACTATTTAAAAATAAAATTAAAACTATTTTTTCTTTACTATTTTTTTTTTATTTTATTATATTAATTTTTTTTATTTCATTTCATTACATTTTATGCTATATTTTTAGAGTTCTCAATTGGTTTCTCTTAATTATATCTTAAAAATGCTTGTTCGAAATGCTAAATTAGAAAACTATGTTGTATTATATTAGTTATAAATAATTAAAAAAAAAATTATTATATCAAAAAAATTTATTTCCCATATAAATAAGTTTTTTTTTTCTTTTTATAAAATATTAAAAAAAAAAATGTTTTCTTAAAATAAAGACTTATGCCATCTTTCTGTATTTCGAAAAGAAAAACGAAACGTAAATTTGACGTCAAAATACCGTCACACAAATTTGTATTTCATGTTAATTGACCTTAAATCTTTTAAATTTATTTAAAATTACGTCACTTTAGTCCAATAGTCTTTCGTTTCGAAATACAGAAAGAGGCACTTAAACTTGTTGATTTTTCGAAAGATTTTTGTATGAATCTGTTAAAGGACTTATTTTTTTTTTGAACATTGAAAAAATATTTTTTCCGAATTTTATTTTCAAAACAAACAAAAATCTTACATTTTGAAACCATAAATTTTTAATTTTCTAAAATTTTATTTTATAAATCGATTAAACACCCGACTAGAAATTTGTTAAGGTTGGCATTATTTCGCATCTCTCCCTGATCAGAATAGGATAAAGCATCTCTACCAAAGACCTCATGAAATGATACTGATTAAGGTTGACTCGGGTAATCCTATTTCATATCCACGTATCCACCATATATAAAGAATTTTGATCTAAAGCCTACTTATAGGAACCTGATCTGACAATTATGAATAAATCTTTTTCAATCAGGTTGATCAGCTTTATATAATCGAAATGGTATAATAAAACTTAAAAAAAAAATGTAACAAAGTTTTTCTAATAAAATATTCTAATAAATCAATGTTAAACCAGAGAGTATATATTTTATAGAGAGTTTCCATATAGGTGGTTTCGCTGCCACTTTTGTCAAATAAATTCAAACATTGGTTATGTGGAAATTGAAACGAAAATGTTGTCAACAGACACATTTTCAAATCAATTCTGATGTTTTCTGCCACATTTTTGGCCAGAAAAATATTAGAAATTTATAAAGCGTTGGATTGCAATATATCGTGGTAAGTTTGGTTGCAAATTATCCGCCGACAGATCCAGTTTTGTGCACAGTATTCCTCTGTTAACTTCAATCTGTAAAATTCCACTTCCACATAACCAATGTTTTCGGCAGCGACGCCAGCAAATTCGGAAAGAATCTCTATTAAAAATGTATACTCTCTGGTTAAACACAAATGCAAAAGGAATTAAGTTTTAAAAATTTGAATTTTATCTAAACGTTGACTTTTTGTAATTGCAAAAGCTTGAATTTGACCAATTTAATTTCAGAAGAATTTAAATATACGCCCCTTTGGTCACTATCATGCCAAAGGGGCGAATGTGTAATTTTTGACATTTGCGTTTTTTTACATTTTTGAGTGTAGTTTTCGTCAAGTATACTGTTTCAAAATCGTGTGTAGTTTCTAGTCACAAATGACAAAACCAAAAGGGCGAATTCGTAAAATTCAAAAATGTTGTCATGCCAAAAGGGCGAATCTTATCGCTTTTTTGCTATAACTCTTTATTGGTGCAAGATAAAATAGTGATGTAGAGGCATTAATTATTTGTTATTAAAGCACCTATCGATTGGCATCATTATTTAAAAAATATTTTGTGAACAAATTTTCTGGCAAATGACAAATGGCAAATTAATATTTGGCAAAATATTTTTAAATAATGATGCCAATCGGTAGGTGCTTTAAAAACTAACAATTATTGCCTTTACATTACTATTTTATCTTGCGCTAATAAAAAGTTATACAAATATTTCCGTTTTGGTCAGGATATAGCCTCAGAAAATCCGTATTTATAATTGAGTAAGTTGTCCAAATCCAAAGTTATTTTATATACGTTATAATAATTGATAAATAAATCAAAATAACAGAAAAAATTTGAACAAAATATAAATTTTGCTAATTTTTAATGCACTTCAAACTATAAAATTTGATTTCCCAACATTTTTAAAAATGCACATTCGCCCCTTTGGCATGACAGTGACGATATAAAGTTAGGATACGGATAAAATTAGAAAGCTTGATCTGGAAACCTAATCCTGATTGCAACTTTGAATAGAGTCACGTCTTGCATCAGGCACTGATGTGGAAACCGGATCATTACGTTATCAAATTCTAATGTAAATTTCCACTCGGCCAATTAAATAAAATTAACCTTATAAGAATTATAAATACATAAATGGGTAAGTGAAGATATATTTTTGTTACACAATTTGATGAAGAACTTGTACAAAAATAATTAGAGTATTGAAATTTTCAATATGATGAATATAGTAATTGACGATTCATCATATTGATGTCAATTCATAAAATTTACGATTTTTGTTCTGCTTTCTTTTGAAAATTATTATTTTTTTAGTTAAATATTGATCCAACAGGTTAATTTTTTGAAAACAAGTTGTTATTATTTTTTATTTTATTTTAGTGTATAATGTTTTTATATTTATTATTGGAAAAAGGTAGGTAAATGAAAAAACATGCATGTACGGCATTGTTTAAAAAAAGTATATTTTTATTTTTTAAATTTTGCTGTTAGTCAGGGTGCATGTGGCATGAAATGAGCCACAAAACAGTGCACATCATGCACAGAAATATGTGCACCTCCTACTACGCCTCCTACTGCTCCTTTGCTACTTCTTTTTCTTCTCCTCCTCCACCTTAGTAAAAATATGTAATTATTTGCTGTAATTACTTTCCATTTTTATACAACAAATAGAGTGAAAAACATGCGCATCACTTAAAACAGACAGACAGACAGCAATGCAATGGCAGGAATTCAATTGAATTGACTTGAAATGAAATGAATTTTGAATTGAATGCCATGCCATGCAATTGAAACGAGATGGAGTTGCGCACCACAGCGCATGCGTGCAGATTTATTGCAACATCAACTGTGACTGCGTTGAATTGAATTGAAATTGGCTAGAGTTGGATTATGTTGTGTTGGACGTTGAAAAAAAGCACATTTTCTTCTCACCAATAAAAATGCATTTTTACAAAATCAAAAAAAAAAAAAAAAGAATTGCTAAAAAGCATTAAAATCAATTCATGGAAAAGCAACTGTTGCGCGTGAAGTTGCGTGATTTTGCAACATTTGCAGCGCGGCGGCACTCGACGTTTATTCAATATTTATGAGTCTCGCATGGCCATGCATGTAATAATTAAATACATATCTTCGTAATGTAGTTACTTACTAACGGTGTTTTTCTTCTAATTTTTTTTTTTTTGCTTTTTTTGCATATATTTTAGACCACAACAACAAAAGTGCAGTGGTTCTCAAACCTTACAAGGTCGCTCTATTTCACAGTTTCTGGAAAATGCTTCAACCAGGAATAATTTACAAATGAAGTTCCATTTTTGCAGAGAATATTTTGTTATTATTTTGAATAAAACATTAAAAACATTATACACAATGCAAGCAAAATTTGACTGTAAAAATACTGAATTATGAAACGAGAAATGATTGTTGCGTATTCTTGTTCTTGCACATTTCTTGTTCTTGCACATTGCTTGTTCTTGCACATTTCTTGTTCTTGCACATTGCTTGTTCTTGTTCATTTATTGCGCAAGGTTAGTCTTGTTCTTGTAAAGGACCGGTACCGTATCATTGTTGTGCACAAAAACCAGGAAACCAATTCTCAACTTCGTTGGATTTCTAACGAAATATGTTCATGCGATAATAATGAAAATACTTCCCTGATACTCGCATGAAATGTAAATTCTCGAGTTCTGTGAAATTTTTAAAAACGCCATTTGTCGCACGAAAATGTCGATTTCGAATGAAACTAAGATTTCGAATGAAACAAAGAAAGATAGATACGGGTTTTTCAACAGGGACGCTACAAAAGTAGAGCGACAGGAACAGCAAAAGACGCCATATTTCTTGAAGAACTGAAGCCGCTTGACCACCAGAAGCGTCGTATGTTCGTGAATTTCATCGAAAAATCATCTTCAGCGATGAGGCTCATTTCTGGCTGAATGGCTTCGTCAATAAACAAAATATGCGTTATTGGTCAGACAGCAATCCACACGAACTCCATGAGTAATCATTGCATCCCGAAAAATTTACGATTTGGTGCGGTTTATGGGCCGGCGGCATCATTGGGCCGTACTTCTTCCATGATGATCAATATCGGCGCGTTACTGTGAATGGGAATCGCTACCGTTCAATGATAACCGAATATTTTTGGCCCCAATTGGATGATTTGGACTTGGAGGACATGTGGTTCCAACAGGACGGCGCCACAAGCCACACAGCGAATGCCACAATCAATTTATTGGAAACCAAGTTTGGAGAACGTGTTATCTCACGAAATGGTCCAGTCGATTGGCCGCCTCGGTCGTGCGATTTGACGCCGTTAGACTATTTTCAGTGGGGCTACGTCAAGTCTACGGTCTATGCCAACAAGCCAGCGACGATTGGTGAACTTCGTACGAATATCGAACGTGAAATTACAGCAGTATCTGCCGATTTATGCTTGAAAACCGTCGAAAATTGGGTTCAGCGTCTGGACTTCTGCAAGCGTGCCCGTGGTGACCTTGCAAAAGAAATCGAGTTCCATACATAATGGCATCAAACGTACTTTTAGAGGAATAAAGAATTTCATTGATATCCAAAACCGTTTTTGTTTTATTTAAAACAAAAACGGTCTTATTGAAAAACCCTTTATATATTTCAAATCTATTTCTTTTCCATAAATATGAAAATATAATATTATATTGCGTTTTTTGTTTAACCCGAACTTGGAACCATGACGAATTATATATAATCTATGTGGGTAATTCCACATTAAATCGACAGGGTTTTAAATTTTTTCTTCGATTTTCATAAAATTTAGTTTACACCTTCGAATAGATAAATAAAAAAATATAAGTTGATTTTTTTTTTCATAATTCGAAAATTTCACAAAATTATGATGCTTCAAAAAATCACAACTTTTCTTTATAGAGGTAACATCGAAAGCCGTTATCTAGGTCAATAACTTTGCAAAATGGATATATTTGGTATCTATTATTCTAAGAATTGAATGTAGTTTTTGATTCTGGTTGCAATATGTTTTTCTAATTCGGTTTTAATTATTATTTTATTGTAAAATTTTCGAATTCGAATTTCGGCAAAAACAGCTATTTTGATTTCGCTCGAATTTGTTTCAAAATTAGTTCTTTTTATCTATGAACTCAATATTTGTACCAAATGATAGGAAAATGTGACCCAATCAATTGGTATTTCAACTTAAAAAATGTATCAATTACTTTTTGTAATAATTACCAACAAAATTGAAATTTAAAATTTTCATAAAAATGTATTTGGTGAGTTTTAGTTCAACAATGACGATATGTTTTCAAATCAAAAATGTAAAAAAAATTAAAATTAAAATACGAATTTTCCCTAAATATAAATCAACCGTATTAGTTTTTCAGATACGTAAAATGCTATTATTTTTAAATTCGGACCTTGAGCATGTCAAAACAAAACAAAAACAATTAATTCGTACCATTCCCATATATGTTTCCCTTAAAACAAGAAAACAATTTCCGAAAAAAGATGATTTTCATTATTTGTACGAATCTAATTAAAAATGTGTTACCATTTCATGTAATATGATGACTTAATTCATGTCTCAAAAGTGATTGCCATACAATCGGACCTATAAAATCAACGGCTTTAATTAAATGCACTCCAGAGGTTGTGACGGTTGCCCAATTAATTAATATGCAAGCGACAAACAAGGCTGCGAGCATTCAAACGCTGGCGTGTCTTTCAAATCAAATCACACGATGTCAAAATGGGGAAATGCGCGCGCGGGCAATAAATAAATTAAGCGCAGCAACTAACAAAGGCAACAGCAACAGCAACAATAACAATGGAAAGAAATGCTATAAAGAAAACTCGCGACTCAGCGACAAGTCGAGGAGGCCAGCAACCAGCAATAGTAGATGAAACAACAATGATTCTCAAAAGCCTGCGAAGAACTAGAAAAACTACTGAAAACATAGAGAATAAAAAAAAACGATAGATTTTTGCGAGCAAGTTTTTCACTAATAAATCTAACAGCAGTAGCAATAACTAATACGAACGACAACAATATTTATACATTGTGCTGCTCATTCACAACTTTGCTGCAAATTGTACTAAAACAACATTGGATTTTTTCTTTCTTTTTTTATTCTGCTTTTTTGTTATCTTTTAAATGTTGTTTTAGTATTTATTTTTAATTTACTTTTTGTACTTTTAGTTCTTCTAGTTCTTTTAGTTCTTTTAGTTCTTTTAGTTCTTTTAGTTCTTTTAGTTCTTTTAGTTCTTTTAGTTCTTTTAGTTCTTTTAGTTCTTTTAGTTCTTTTAGTTCTTTTAGTTCTTTTAGTTCTTTTAGTTCTTTTAGTTCTTTTAGTTCTTTTAGTTCTTTTAGTTCTTTTAGTTCTTTTAGTTCTTTTAGTTCTTTTAGTTCTTTTAGTTCTTTTAGTTCTTTTAGTTCTTTTAGTTCTTTTAGTTCTTTTAGTTCTTTTAGTTCTTTTAGTTCTTTTAGTTCTTTTAGTTCTTTTAGTTCTTTTAGTTCTTTTAGTTCTTTTAGTTCTTTTAGTTCTTTTAGTTCTTTTAGTTCTTTTAGTTCTTATAGTTCTTATAGTTCTTTTAGTTCTTTTAGTTCTTTTAGTTCTTTTAGTTCTTTTAGTTCTTTTAGTTCTTTTAGTTCTTTTAGTTCTTTTAGTTCTTTTAGTTCTTTTAGTTATTTTAGTTCTTTTAGTTATTATAGTTCTTTTAGTTCTTTTAGTTCTTTTAGTTCTTTTAGTTCTTTTAGTTCTTTTAGTTCTTTTAGTTCTTTTAGTTCTTTTAGTTCTTTTAGTTCTTTTAGTTCTTTTAGTTCTTTTAGTTCTTTTAGTTCTTTTAGTTCTTTTAGTTCTTTTTTTTTCTTTCAGTTCTTTAAATTATTTTGGTTATTTTAGTTTTTTTATTTCTTTTAATTATTTTATTTATATTTTAAGTTTATCCCTTTCAGTTATTTAGATCTGTTATTTTTTTTTTAGTTTGTATTTCCTTTCATTTTAAAATCGTTTATTTCTTTTCTCTCTTCTAGTTATTTTATTTATTTAATACTTGTTTTAGTTTAAACGTTTTTAGTACTTTTAGTACTTTCAGCCAACAACAATGCGTTGCCTTCGAACACAAACAACAACCTGCTGTCGCTGTCGCTGTCACTGCCGCTGGATGCTGAAGAAGCAGCAGCTGCTGCGCAAAAATTGCTGCCAACTGCCCGTGAGTCTCACACGAGTGACTGGCTCCACACGCGTTCAGTTTTGTGGTAACGTTCGCGCTGTTTAGACCAGGTTGAAACCGACGCTTAGACTGCGAACAACGAACGCGAACGGCAATAAACGCGCCGACTTCAAAAGGTTTTTCTTCAGATTTTTTATTTTTTTTTTTTTTGTTTGATAAATTTGTTGGCCAACAAGAATTGGTTGGTGTGTGTGCGCAGTTTAATTTTATTTTTTTTGTTGTTGAAGGGGGTCTGAAATCATCATCATCACCATCAACAACAAAGTTTAGTTGTTTGTCTGCATTTTTTTATTATTTCGTTGACTGTTGGTTAATAACGCGCTACGCTTAAGACTTTGCGGTTTTTATGATTTTTAAATTTTTATTTCTAAAAAAAAAAACACCGAAAAAACAGCAGTGAGAAAATTCTTTTGAAACGAAAGTTTTTGCTGTTGTGTTTTGTGTATCTGTGTATGTGTGTGCCTTTGTGTCTTAACGGTTTCTCAGTCAAGTGTGGTTAAAAGTAATTAGCAGCTAATTAACGTTGATGCGCATCATAATTTGCGCTCGCAAAACGAAAGACTTAAGCGCGCAACTCGCCTGATGTGTCTTTGGCTTCAGCTTGAGTTTTGGCTTCAGTTTTTTTTTTCTAAGCTTCTAAATCATCTAAACTAATATTTAAACAACGTATTAAATATTAAATATATTTTTGCAGTTTACTTCGACATTTTTGTGACGCATTAGAGCAAGGTAAGCTGTAATTTTTGGAATTTATTATGTATTTTACCATTTTATTTTGTTTCTCCTTTAACAATTTTTCATTTATCTTTCCTTTATTTTCTTAAGTTTTTGTCAATTTTTTTTGTATCGCGAAAAATTCCTTTTGCGGTTTTGTAGAAACCAGTTCGCTTGTGCTACAAGCAAAAAACACAAATCCAACAAGTAGAATAATGGGAGCTAGCTGATCAGCTTAACCCTTTTTTGCATGACATTCCTGAATAATATACATATATTAAAATGGATAAAATAAAAACATATGTGGCACCTGATTCGAATCTGTGAAACCTTTTTAGCTCTTATTCGATTTAAAATGAGTTGAATAAAACTATTCTTATGAAAAAAAAAAAGCAATTGAGGAGAGGCCTGAATTGAATGTTTTCTATTTTTTTTATATTGCTGACCTTTTCATCTCATTCTCAATTTTTTTATTTATTATTATTTAATGCCAATAATTCGCAGATCAGCACTGAACTTTTGCAAGTGTTTTGTTATTGCTTTCTTTGATCTCTTGTGTAGCGATAAATCGAACACAACAACAAACACACGTCATAGACTGAGTTTAATTCATGCCATTTGCAAGATCCTTGCAACAAACACATGCGAGTACAACAACACCGTATTCAAAATCGCGATCGAGTTTTTCGCGGAAATTCAATAAACAAAATTCGTAGGTATTGTTGTAGAACAAAAATTTGTACGTTGCACCCATCCCATGTGGGAACACGCTGCAAAAAAAGGGCTCTTCCAAACATAATTGTGCAGGCATTACATATATCTTTGGAGCTTTATGCAAACAAAAGTATTATTGCATTGCAAAACATTACTATAATAACAGACAAATATATTTTTATTTTCGTTCAAACATATTTATGTTTCGGATGAATAATTTTCGGCCTTCTTGCAAACATATTTTTGAATGTGAAAAACATTTTATTTACATGTAAATATATTAATGTTTACAATTCATATTAATGGAAAAAAGGAAAATTTAGTGTTAATATTTTTTTACATAATATTAATTTTTTCCCATTTTTAAATTTTATTTTTTTATTTATATTATATAATTATAAACTTAATTTTTTTTTTTTGTATAACACATATTTTATTTATACTTATAATTTTATTTCCATCTGTTGTTCCTATTTTGAGCTCAGAGAATTCCGGTTTAATTGTATATTTCAGAAACAGCTACGATCTAGAATTAACAGTGATTGGCGGTACTTAAACAAATTCTTCCACCAAAAAAAACTTTTGAACTATATGAAAAGTATTAATGTGAGTGTTACTGAGTAGCCGCGGTAGCTCTGTGGTTAGTGCGTTGGACTGCGAGCCGAAAGGTCCCCGGTTCAAGCCTGGACTGGGGCTAACAACATCTTTTCATAGAAACATTTTTTCTATACCGCGCTACCTCTCGTCAGTAAATGGCAAACCTACGAGAGTAAAAAATTGCCTATGAAAAGCTCTCACCCGCCGTTCGGATTCGGCAATAAACTGTAGGTCCCACCACTTTGAGTACAAATATAACACGCACAGCTCAAAATGGTGAGAGAGCTCGGCCTCAGTTCTTATAGAGCTGTAGTGCCAAACTATTATTATTATTGTTACTGAGTGCAAAAGTAAGCAGCGTGATTGTGATTTCGTTATGCCAAACATACATATAATTAAAGCATTGTCATACTAATTCTATTATTTTTAAATTCATTGTCACTCAGTAATAATCACGATTACAAAATACATATACATACAAAATACATAAGTACTTTTTTCCGTTGGTTGTGTTAAATAAGCAGAAATACCAAACATACATATAGTAATATCTGATGAAAAATATATTATTATATATCTACAGAAACATTAATATAGTTAATTCATATTAATCAGCGATTAAAGCAACTTATGTTTATATATCGCATAATAATATTACAATATGAACAAAATAATTATACAATTCAATTATAATGTAATCAGATTTTACTCCTAATATGTATGTGGTGATTTCGAATTACGTTATAATTACATTCAAACGTATTCAATCAAATCTTTTCTATCCGTGTATTTATCTATATTAAGAATTGCACTTTGAATCATTGTTTGAAGAACGAAATTTATCAATATCATCATGATTTCTGTGAGTCAAAACGATACTTTTCCACATTTTGGAAACGTCTAAAATTGCAAATCAAAAAGACCGAATGTTTTTAACGAATGTTTTTAACAGACAGATAGACAATAAGTAATCACCAATTGCACATTTTAAATATTATTGATATTTTGAATATAGACGAAATTACTTCTAGTTTAAACTAAGTTTATTTTGATAATGTGACTGATAAACTGAACCTATGTAATAAACTTAATAGTTTAGAAAATATAACATCGTGTTTAACTTATTATCAAAAAACTGCATCTCAAAAATTAAAAACAGTATATTTTAAAAGCCGCGGTAGCTCAGTGGTTAGTGCGTTGGACTGCGAGTCTAAAGGTCCCCGGTTCAAGCCTGGACTGGGGCTAACAACATCTTATCATAGAAACATTTTTCTATACCGCGCTACCTCTCGGCAGTAAATGGCAAACCTACGAGAGTAAAACATTGCCTATGAAAAGCTCTCACCCGCCGTTCGGATTCGGTAATAAACTGTAGGTCCCACCACTTTGAGTACAAATATGACACGCACAGCTCAAAGTGGTGAGAGAGCTCGGCCTAAGTTCTTATAGAACTGTAGTGCCAAACTATTATTATTATTATTATATTTTAAAAACTCTATAGATTTGGTATACCAAATATACTATTTTTTTATTTTGATCTTAAAATACTCAGGAGGGATGTCCAAAATATATTCTTTAAAAAATTGGCATGAGCGGGTTAAAAGTGTAAAAGTGCCAGTCTTAACCAGGCAGTCCCTAGACCAGATTTGACCAAATACACTTACATTATCCAGTATAGCCATGAACGTTACTTCAAATAATTAATATTTTATCAATCAAATGTTTAATTATTAATTTTCTGATTTTAATCTATTTTTTTAATATTTAAAAAATTAATAAATTGATAATCTTTTAAAAAAATAAATGACTTACAAACTGCATCAGTATGAGGGTATTTTATAAATATTATTCAAATCTAAACATATAAAATTTACATAGCAGAATAAATAATTTCAACCCCGAACTGCATAAAAGGGTTAAATAAAAAGTCCGTTTAGTGCTCTGATTGGCAAATACGATTTTCTTGTTGTTTGGCTGTCATTTCCAGCCAGTCTGCTGTTGATGACACTAGGCAACAAGTTGTTGTTTGCACGTTGTTGATTTATGCACAAACGGCCTATAATTTTTTTTGACTTTTTGTACATGTTGTAAATTGCTTAAACCAATAAAATTTAAATTATTAAAAAAATAATAAAAAAACAGGTCTCTTATCAAAACGTTTAAAAGCTGTTGATGGCTGCAAAAACCACCTTAATCGAAACGTTGCTTCAAAGATGTTGCTGCGGACATTAAACAGCATTCCAAAATAGTACGTGTTGCTGTTGTTGCTGCGGTTTGTTGCTGCCACGGTCTTTTTTTTGCTCTTTCGCTGGGCTCCCACTGCAGCTGGAACTGCGCTGAAAACCACGCCATCCACCAATTCAATTGAACCTGTTTAAGTCAATGTCGAATCGCCGCGTTGCGCTGTGTGTTGGTCGCGGAGTGAAAACGCCAGCAACACAGACTCATACTAGCAACAACAATGCCAATCAACTGTTGCTGTCGTCCAAGGGCAATCGATGTAAAGCACCGCCTGTCTGTCGTTACCATTTATGGGGCTTGTAATGGCGTTGATCGACAACAAGTTGCGAAGATACGAAATAAATTAATCGAAAGTAAGGGAATCTTCATACTCGATAATGGGTTTCAAGCAGCCAGTAGGTTGCACAAGTCTTAAGATATAATAAAAATCCATAAGTTGTTTGAAAATTTCAAAATTTCAAATAAAATATTCAACAGATGGTTGTTGCAAATAATTTTGAGGGAATTTGTTACTTGTTGAAAAACTAACTGATTTATAGTTTTATACATTTTTATAAATATATACCATTCTTTTACGTCATTTTTACATATTTATTGCATTAAGATCCATTTTAAGTTGATCACTGTAAAAATATAATTTATATCCATTTCTTCATTTCTACATTTTTCATTAAATTGAGTACATTCACAGAAAAAAATTATCGACGTAAATATAGCAACCGAAAATATTTATATATGTTTCTATGCAAACATACTACTTTTTGAACTGAAACAACTGATATGTTTCACTGTAAACATATTTATATTCAGGTCGTTCAAAATCATGTTTTATTTTAAACATATTTATGTTTCGGTTCAAATATTTATTTTATTTGGATGTAGTAATTATTATGTTTCCATTAGAACATAATTCATTTTAAGGGGCAACATTAAAATGTTTCCGGGACATTAAATTGTAAGTCAGAGCTCATTACAACACTGTTCAAGTCTCAATACAACCCTGTTTACAAATGGTTTATCAGTCAATTATATATTATGTTTACATAAAATTCCAAACATACATGTTAATGCCTGCAAAATTATGTTTGGGAGAGCCCTTTTTTTTGAAGCGTGTACAGCATTAGTATCGAAACTAAGGCTGTTCAATTATTCGATTAATCAGATAGTTCGATTACTCAAAGGCTTAATAAATGATTAATAAATAAATTGATTAATTTATCACCATTTTGAATTGTTTGAATTTTTGTGTTGTCAATTTCTACGTCTTGAAATATTTTAAAATGATTTCTACTGATTTCTTCAACCTTTTAAATGCTTCTTTATATATTTTTATTATTATTAACAAAAAAATATATTTTCATTCAATTCTAGTTGACCACATTTTCATATGCTGTTAAACAAAACCATTTTCATTTTAATCTAACAAAATTTTGATTAATCAGTACAATGAATAATCGATTAAATAATCAGAGATTCTGAATTATCAAAATTATTGACTAATTGCACATCCCTAATCAAAACCATTTAAAAATAAATAACTTTCCAGCAAATCAAGCGATATTATAACGATTTCCAAAAGATATCATTTATGCCTATTTATGCGCCTGCAAACTATCATTTTCTGTTATATATAATGATACGATAATTATAGAGTTTTCGATAAATACTATTTATACCTGACAGGAAAAACTAGTTTGAAAGATATACGAACCAACAACGAGTCGAAATTATTAAAATTTACTACCGAAATTTGAATTCGTATATCTTTCTATCATGAAATGGCAAACCTTACTGAAGAGAAATGTCAAAAGAGCGGCAAGAAATATGGCGTCGTTTGCTGTCCCTGTCGCTCTACTTTTGTAGCGTCCCTGTTGAAAAACGCTTTATGTTTTAAATATGTTTAATTCCTTCGCAAATGCATAATTCCTTTTATCATTTAATTTTATCCAGAATCATTTGAAAAAATCTATACTTATAATGTATATTTCCAATCATTTAATGTGTGCTGCAACCAACTTTTTGTTTACGTCTACAAAAAAAGTATAATTTATACAAATTCAAATTAATCCGGCAAAATTAATTGTGTATTTATTATTGTGACTTATTATTATTATTTAAATACTATTATTTCTATACTAAACATATATTTATTGTGCATATCGTAGTATATAATTTTTATAGAAAGTTTCAATTAAAACCTAAAAATATCCGTGCCCTGCAGCACTCAAGGCATCAACAATAACTTTAAATTGCGGAGCAGCATAAACCCCCATATGTTTTTGTTTTTTTTTTTTTTTGAGCAACAACATAGAGTCCGTATGTTGTTATTATCTTCATTAATTATTTTTATCTGCATTTTAATGTCAGCATCGTATAAAATTATATACCCACTATCTGTGTGGAAAGACCTGCTGCCTACTTTTTAGGTTTGCATTAAAAAAAAAGTAGTAAAATGTAAGCAAATGAAAATATAAAAGTCTAAGTAGGTGCATTTGTATGTCGTTGTTTTTAATTATATAAAACAATTTCCTCTTTCGAGCACAGTTGTAGTAGCAACAGCAGCAACGAAGCGTGCTTCAACTGTGGCTGACACCTTGACTGGTACCACTTCAGAACGACAATAATGCATTCGATAAAGCTACCTTTACATTGAATGTCATGGTCACGGTTTAAAGTATTTTATTGCAGTATTGTTTTTTTTTTAATTTTATTTTAAATCACTGACAAAAAATTTAATGGTTTAAAATTATATTCGGTTTTTCTTATGAAATTATATATTTTATCGATATACACGTTCACATTATTATAAATAATTATTGGCCATATAGGTACTAAACATATGTATGAATGCATTCGTTTTATCACTTACAGTAGTGCACACTACTTCAGAAGTGCACACTACTTCAGTAGTGCATACTACTTCAGTAGTGCACACTGCTTGAATGACACAAAACAATACTGCATTTTACGGCAAAACGAACACTGCATTGTACTCGTTTTTTTCAAAACAAGTGGTGCACTGCTTGATGTTATAGAATACGTGTGTTTTTTTTTATGAAATCAATACATAAACAGTAGAAATTCTATAAAATGCAACAAGTGCTTCGCGTGCAGTAAAAATTTTATGAACAAAAGATTTATTTCAGTAGAATTGTTTTTCACACAAAATATTGTTGAGGAGTATTTATTAAGAATTGGGCTGATTTTCTTTATAACGATTTCCCTGATAGAATTTGTGAGAAGTTCATGATCTTTGTATTTTTATCTTTGTATTATTCGACAAGTTACACAGTCGTGACAGAAAATTAAATTACCTTATTAAAAGGCTTGAATTCAAAAAGATGATCGATAACAGTCCATTTTATATAACTTTTCATTTTGTACATTATAATGAATCTCTAATTATATTACATGAATGGAAGAGAGTCGAATTTGTAAATTTTCCGCAATAAAAATTAACCGGAGCTATAACTAAAAATGTTTGTACTGAGAAATTTAAAATATAAATAGTCTATAATTTTGCAGGTTCCGTTTTTCTTAATAGTTCTAATTTGCTTTATGAAAAATCCAGAATCCAGAGATAAAAGAGATAAAAGTCTGTCAGAAACCTTTATTTTGAAAAATTTTGGTTTCGGTTTGAGAGAAACCTTTATTTTTGAAAATTTTCGGTTGCGGTTAAACAGCTTGAGATATAAATGTTAATAAAATATATCTCTCATTATTCATTTTTGAGAAGCTAAGAAGCGTTGATGCACTATTCTCTTTTCAGATGACTCCCAATATTTTGGAACACATATTGATGGTAACTTTTGATTAAAAATTTGGGTATATATACACGAATAGAAAAGAGTTGTTTGAATATGTTTCAATGTAATTAAAAAATAATACAAAATCACCATACATGTATTACGAATGAAGTGTAATTAAATTATTGTTTAGATGGTAATAACATATTCCTATGTGTAAACATTTTATATATTCCCCAGCAGAATCTGTCAAACTTATCATAAATATGTTACAATACAAACATAAAATTTTAATTGCATTTGAATATTCTATTTCTTTGCAGTTTACTTGGTTATATGTATGTTCGCAACGCTCGTCTTCATTCGATTAGTTATCGACAGACGAACTTGGCAACGTTGCTCAGCATTTTCTACCTACGCCATCTTTTGCATTCGGTTGAACATATTGATGTTTAAAAACAAACAAAAAAGAAATTGGATTTAAATAAATGTATTCTTCCAACATTCTTCTTGTATACGATCTATCTATGTCTCTTTTGTCGTCGTTTGAAGTATGTATTGGACCTTTTAAACATACTGATGTTTGAAGACAAACAAAAAAATTAAATTAGATGTAAATAAAAGTATTCTTGCAATATTCTTCTTGTATACGAAGTTTACACTCGTTGACTTGCAGTATTAATTCAATTATTTATTTATGCATTTAAAAAATTGTATATGAATTCAAATATTATTAATTCCCACTGTGTATGTGATTTTTAATAAAAATTAATAAAAAAAAACCTTTCCAAAAATATTTAGATATGTTTTTATGCAAACATACTACTTTTTGAACTGAAACAACTGATATGTTTCTCTGGAAACATATTTATATTCAGGTCGTTCCAAATCATGTTATATTTTAAACATATTTATGTTTCGGTTCAAATATTTATTTTGTTTGGGTGTACACCCAGAAAAAATCATGGTAAATTGATAGTATTTCAATAGAAAAACAATAATTTATACCATTACAATTGGTCAATAGGATTCCATTAGTTCAGTAATATTGAAACTGTTAATACCATAAATTTTATAATGTGATATTTTAATTACAATAAGAAAGACCTATACAAATTTAATGATGTATAGTAAAGTCGAATTACATTTTCCTAATAATTTATTAATACAAAAATGTATAGTTAATATATTGTATATATTATTTTATTTAAAAGTCGAAATTGATATTCACTTTTATAACACACATAAAAAGACACTTCTTGCTGCAAAAGGTTATAACACATTTAATGTTTGCTTTGGTTTCCAATAATTGATTGTAGTACTTGAGTCTGCAGTTGTTTTTGAGTCCGTTGCCATAATAGAAGTTCGATGTATTGTTTATTTTCTGTAATAAATTAAAATATAAATTTGGGATTGCAGCCAGACAGACGGACTAAGAACGGAATGACAACTAGAAGCAGACAGAAATAGTAGTAGAAAATGCAACCATGCACAATGATATAGAAACAGACAGGACAAAAGAACGACAGACGAGCTAAGACAAAACGAAACAAACGAACTCTGCAAGAGTTGAGTGCGAGCCATAGACAAGACAAGTTGTGCCAATAAGATGTAAATAAAATATGTACAAACTATTTAAAACTAGATCTAAAATGAAACAGTTAATATTCTAACTTAATTAATAAAACTTATTATTCTACTTAAACTATACAAAGGAGAGTGTTTTAATAAAGTAGAAGTAAATAGATGAATTGAAGATAGTGAAGATTCTGAGAGGTATAGAGAAAAATACCTACATAAATATAAATAAATATAATTTATTTACATTAAATATATTGAGTCCTTACCAATGTCGCATTTAATAATGTGGATTATTACAAAATACATGCGACCATTTTGAGTAAATACGCAGATGACGTACAAAACGAACATGTTTGTATTCGTTTTTATGCTTTTTACACCACGTTTATTATTATAGGAGGAAACCATTAAAACAACAGTATTTATTCTATTTAAAATAATAATATTGAAATATTTAAATTTATGGTACTGAATTTTTCAAATACTATTGAATTAATTAGAAAACTTTTGATTTTAAAAGAAAAAACTATTAATACATGAACCATAAGATCAATGGGTGTACCATAAAGTACTTAATGGTACATTTTCTTCTGAGTGTAGTAATTATTATGTTTCTATTAGAACAAATACCATTTTAAGGGGCAACATCAAAATGTTTCCGTGATATCATAATGTAAATCAGAGCTCATTACAACACTGTTCAAGCCTCATTACAACCCTGTTTACAAATGATTTATCAGGCAATTATATATTATGTTTACATAAAATTCCAAACATACATGTTAATGCCTACAAAATTATGTTTGGGAGGGCTTTTTTTTGCACCGTGTAGAAATAAAACTATAAAACCACAAATTAAAATATACGACAAAAAACAACAATGTTCGAAAAATATCGAAAAATGTTGTTAACATTTTTTTTTGGGCAACAAAAACAACGCAATGTTCGAAATCACCATTTTCGAAAAAAAAAAAAATTATACCACAAAAAAACAATGTTCGAATTTCGAAAAAAAAACATTTTTGGGCGACAAAAACATTTTCCAAAAAAAAATAATGTATTCGACAAAACAACAATGTTCGAACATTTTCGAAAAAAAAAATCCATTTGCTAAAAAAAAAATTGTAAAAAATAATTTTCGGCAACAAAATCAACTCAATGGTCGAATCACCATTTTCCAAAAATATATAAAGTATATGAAATTTAAAATACGATTCACCTGATATATTGGACGCACTTGGGTGCTTCTGTAATCCTACTGGATCAGATTTAGTTGTTAGTTTTTAGTTGTAAAATAAATTTAATTATGACCATCTCTTCTCTACACGTCCAATAATCTCGCCTGGATGCCGAAAATCCATATTTTTCCGTTCTGCCATCATATTCTATGAATTCCCTTAAAACGAGCCCAATTGATTTTTCGGTCTACTAGCAAACATTAACCAAAGATCTTTAAAGTAAAGGTTTTTATATAACTCTCAACCAAAGACCTTTATTTTTTGAAATAAAAAATATCTCTTAAACAAAGATCTTTATATTTTTTGAAAAATAATATCTCTCAGCGGAAAACCAAATGGAAATAAAGGTTAATAGTTATTTCTGGTCTCTGAAAAACACACACAAAACTACAACTGATATGAAAGAATAAAATTTCTGTCTAGAATGATTTCTGTGTGTAATATTTTCTCTTTTGCTATTCGATTTTCGAATTTAATTTCTGCAAATGAATCTGATTTTTGTCAACAATAAATTATTAGATTTACTATTATTATTTTAAAAACACAAATTTAATTTCAAAGCAACACCAACAAATAAATTCCCAATATAAACATAATGTACATATGTGTTGTGTTGTAAATTCTTTCGTCTCATTTTTTGGGTCAAATCTCACCAAAGTACTTAACGCAGATATTAAATCAAAAAAATATGTTGAAGAAAAAGTAGACAGAGCAGCAGCACATGTGTTTCTGTTATTTTAGTTTCGTCAAAGTCAAATAAAGCGCTGTTGACGCCGCGGCGTTACTAAATAGCGAAATCAGGTGTGTCTGTGGACCCAAACAAAAAAAAAACTGCGGTAAAAGCAACAGCAAAAATATACTAACATTAAAAAGAACCTCTTAAAGGCTTTTTATAATTTGCTTCAATGTAAGATTTAATATCTACAGACATTTAACTGACAAAATCAACAAAAAGAAACTAAGAAGTTTGCATTTTTAATTGATTTTGTTTTTTTATTATTTTTTCGATTTACAGAATGTGTGAAATACTTTTGTATATTTTTTTTAAGCAACATAATTCCTTCTTTTCATTTCATTTAGCATAAACGGTTGTTGAACCTGTTGCTTTTATTCAGATTTTTATGTTTTATGCAAATATTTCAAGTTATAAATCTTGCTGTGATCGCATAAAATGTCTGTTTGTTTTGCATTTTTAATTTTTCATAATTACGTCATTTTTTGGTGATTATTTTAAGCATTTGAAAATATAAAAAAATACAATAGTTGTATTGAATATATGAAATATACAAAAGTGAAAAAATACAAAACAAAAGACTTGGGCAACAAACTTGGTTTGGTCAGTGGCAGCCACTGTTTTGTTCATTTTACAAAAAATTGAAAAAACATAAAAGTTGCGTTTTTTTGTTCTGCTTTAGTGCGTTTAAATAATAAGCAACATTTTGTATTTTTTCGTTATTATATAGGCGTAAAAAATAACGTTAATGCGGTTTAAATACGAAAAATCGCTACTTTTATGATTTTCAATTTTTTGCAAGCTGACCAAAACGGTGGCTGCCATTGCAATGGCTCCAATTGGAAAATAATAATATGAACATTAACAACAAAAAGTAACCATGACCAATAGCATAACAACCTCAACCACATTGCACCGATTTAAGCAGTGCTTAGTGTAATTTTTTCAATGGAGCTTTCTGTGTTTTTTACGTAGGTTGTCTGCATTTTATTTTGTTATTGATCTAAAATTCTTAAAAAGTGTTCGACAACTATTGCTCACAACTTAGTCATGTTGCCTGTTTATTTTTTTATATTTTTCGTTATGCATGCAACACTCGTCGCACCAGCAAACAACAAGAAATTCCAGTAGACTTCTTTCATTGCGTATTTTAATTGGCCTACAGTGCAGCAGCAGCAGCAACAGCAACTGTTATTGTTATATCACATATTATTTTCTTTTTGTTATTGTCTTTTGCAACAACAAATTGCATAAAAAATGTTTATTACAATTGAATGACTTTTAATCAGCTGCAATTATGACCACTTTTTGCTGTGATTAAATAATTTTATAATTTATGTTGCTTTGTAGTGCGCATGATTGCCGCGGATGTGTTTGTTGTGTCTCCTGTATTATTTATAAACAATGTTGGTTCTGTTAAAATGTTTCTCTCAAGGAAATTGCAGTTGATGTTATCAGTATAATGGTTTTCGAAATTGTTTTGAGCGCTTGTTTGCGGACATTGACCATAATAATGGTTTTAATTGCAGCCATTTTATTTATTTGTACAAGTCATGTTATACATTAAGTAAAGGTATTACAATGCATTTTTTATTTTTATTGAAAAATTTACAGTTTTGAGGTAAGAAATATATAGAATCATTTTCAAAAATTCTCCTTTGGTTTGAACTTATAAATGTTAACAACAGAAATTAAATTGAATGCGTTCTAAAATAAAATTGCAGAAATTAAAGATTGAAATTTAAGCATTTTTGTTGTTCTGTATAGTAAAATTTTAGAATAGCAAATAAATTCAGAGGTCAGAGATAAAGGTTAACCTTTTTGGAGATTCCTAAATAACTCTTACTAAATAACATTTATTAAATAAATCAGAGAAAAATCAAAAATTAAGGAAAACAAAAAAAAAGGTTTTTGGTCTAAGAAAAACCATTATTTTGTAAACATTTTTGATTTCAGACTGTAAGTAACCTTTATTTTTAAAAATTTTCTGTTGCAGTTGAACAGCGAGATATATAAAGGTTAATAAAATATATTTCTCATAGTAGAAATTTCGGTAGGGCGATGGTCATGAAGTGATCATGTCATTATTTGAGATGATCGGGATATGACGAGGCCCATAATGTCCTTGTAACGCAGGGTCCAGATCATGTACTAAACTCAGGCCATGATTATGTACTGATCGGGCAATTCCCCATTTTATTATTTACCCGACAATTACCTTGTCAGAGCCCGAGCATAATTGGGTTTCTAGGGTTAAATCTCGATCATTGTCTGATGCTAATTTCGTTATGAGGAACAAATAATGTAGCTATGATCGGGACCATTGACTATTTAGATAATGTAAACCCTGGTATGGTAAGCATGATAAGGGCATGCAAAGGCAATGATCATATTTTCTCTAATAGGGCATACCCAACGAAAACCCGATCATTTCCCGATGGCGCATCGGGCAAATTTCTACTAGGGTAGTCATTTTAAAGCTAGAGCGTTGATGCACAATTCTCTTTTCTGATGACTTCCAATATTTCTGGACCACAGACTGATGTTAACTTTTGATCAACAATTTTGGTACAAATATGTATATGTAAATAAAACACTAAGAGCCGTTTTCACAATGTTCGGTTACGTTAAAATTTATCCCTAGGTTTGTTAACTGACTGATAGCCTAACTTTCAGAATAAAGTTTCCGTTAAATATTTTCGTTTTCAACAACACAAATTATTTAACTTCCGGTTAGAATGATATTGTAATAGATTTCCTGTCATATCTGGCAACTAATTGACATAAATAAATTAATTCAAATTTAAACTTTCATGAAATTGTGTATTTGTTTGTCGTCATATTTAGATATTGCGACGACAGATTTGCAATGGCAATAGACCGTTTTGCAAATATTTCTATTGCCATTGATCTTATGATATTCTGCAACATTGCATTTTGGTATTTTGGGAACAATTTTATGCACAAATTGCAGCATAATTTTTTCAATGGATTGTCAAAATCTGTCGGTTATAAATATAACGGAAACATGTTCTATCGGTTAAAGAAAATTTAAATGACAAACAGATATAACAACTGATTGTGAAATCGAATTTTGTGCAAACTGTCGGTTAAAGTGGAAGTTAATATTTAACTGGATATTGTGAAAACCGCCCTAAAAGAAAAATTATTTTTTTTGTCAAAAAAAAAAGGTAAAAAAATTTAACAAAAAACAATGTTCTAAATTTTACAAAAAAAAATGTTTATGCGACAAAAATATCATTTTCCAAAAAAAAAAATGTATCCGACAAATTCAACAATGTTCGAAAAATAAATTTTGTTAAAAAAAAAAAATGTTGGACTAAAAAACAACAAAATGGTCAAAATTACCATTTACTTCAAAAAAAACAACGCAATGTTCGAAATCACCAAACAAAATCTACGAAATTTTTCAAAAAAAAAAATTTTGTTGATAAAAATTTTTTCAAACAAAATTTTTTTTTTGTTGAATAAAAATTTTTTGCACGACAATAACAACGCAATGTTAGAAATCAACATTTTCCACAAAAATCCAATGTTTAAAAAAAAATTGAAAAAAAAAGTTGTGGGCGACAAAAACAACGCCAAGTTCGAAATGAACATTTTCCAACAAGAAATTTTATGTTTCTACAATCAATTACTGCAACAACAAAAAATTCTCTATAAATGAGACCAATTGAATATTCAGTCTACTAACAACCATTAAACATAGACTTTTAAAATATAGGTTTTGATATAACTCTCAAACAAAGACCTTTATTTTTTAAAATAAAAATTATCACTCAACCAAAGTCCTTTATTTCTTAAAATAGTAAATATCTCTCAACCAAAGAATTTATGTTTTTTAAAAATAATAACTCTCAGCGAAACACCAAATGGATATAAAGGTTCATAGTTATTTCCGATCTCTGAATAAAATAAAATACAACCTTGCGTAGTTAATTTGTCCAGGCTTTACCAGCAGAAGGCCTGCTATAACAGCTCCTAAACATTTTGCCATCACTGAAACTAGTGTACTTCCAACACACCTTCTGGAGAATAAGCGCAAATCGAGTTAGTGATTGCAAAAGTAAAGCGCTGCTAGCACTCCTTCTATGGAATGCTAACAGTAAGGAGTCAGACTATTTTATGCGAACTTCAGAGAGCCGTTCTTTGAGAAAGAAATATTGAAGTCCTGCAAAAATGTTCAGTTCATATAAAAGAAAGAAATGCAATATTTTAGTTGGAAAGAGAATTAGTGCTAGAATCTCAAATGATGTTCTGATGAAATCGTGTTCGTTTCATTCTACATTATCACATCGTATTTCTGTGGCAATATGAAATAAAAGCATAAGTCTATTTTAGGAACTTTTCAGTAGCGCGATTCCCTAACTTCGTATCGACAAAATTCGATATCGTTAACTAGAATTAACGACAAATATTGTTAGGAGGTATTCCGTACACAGTTCGCTATGATATTTATCGTCAGCTGTCATCGTTAAGATACGATAACGATGAAAATTTTGCATTGAAAGTTAGGGAAACACTTTTTCATATCGATCGGTATCGCAACCGACAATTGTCGGTAGTTAGCGATATCGAATATTATCGTTATGAAGTTACGGAATCGCGCTACAGGAGAGCATTTTTAAGCTTTACAACTGATTATATTTGCAAATTTATGAAATACTTAAATAAAATAAATGTCTGGAAAATGTTTTTGTTTTTGATTATTTTTTCGAAAGTTTTTTTAATAAAAATACATATTTAATAACAAGTAGATATGCTTTTTGGTTTTTTGCTTGTATCTCAGCAACTATAAGAAGAATCAATATCAAAATTTGACACAAAATTAATTCGTATATCAGGATTACGATGGTATTAATAACTCAATTTGAACATATCTCGAGTTATGCTGTTATTTCATATTGCCACAGATTTTTTCCTCGAATTGGATTCGACAAAATAAACAAAGTCCACTAACCACTCATCTCTTTAGTAAAAAATCTCGTTCAAGAAATGCAACTTTTCTCTTATTAACCTCAGTTCAATATTATTCTTTTTACATCTTTACGCACATCACGTAACATAAATTGCAGCTAAGTAATAGAATAACCACGATCACCACCAGACAACACCTCTGGGTAACTTTTGTAATTAGTTTCAAAGCGAAGAAGCTGCACTCGAGCGCAACCAAAGTCGTTCACGCAGCGTCTTAAAGTGAAATCTTCAACTGCGAGGCTTGGCCTGAAATGTGGACACATGATGTAAGCTGTAAACAAACAAAACAAACAAAATGAAATAAGTGAAAACGTCTCGTGCTCGTAAAAACTTTAAATTTATGCAGATAATAAAATAATATTGAATTGTCAAATGTTGACGGCAACTCAAATTTTGTGCAGTACATTAACTTGTTGCAGTCAATTTATGACAGTAATAATACTAAAAAAAACATAGTAAATGTTTCTATTTATGTGTAAAATAGTTATTAGTAGAAAAACGTCTACCTTTGTATGTATTGACGTATTTTCATATATTTATAAAAATATAAAAATAATTTGTTACCAAGGATTAATAGTGTAATTGGGATCCGTTAAATGTCCAATATTCAAATCGTATAATATTTAGCTCGTGTTTATATTGGCTTTAAAATTGATTCCCCAAATTCCTATGGTCGTTTTTTTAACCGACTAAAAAACCATTCAATTAGCATTTCGAGTAGAATTTGTTCTAAAAGTATGGTGATCATTGCTTATTTATTGCCTTATCATAACCCGATCAGTTATGGATCCATGATAAAATGTGCAAAATTTACTTTATTAGTCATCATAGTAATATTGTTGGGTTTTTTCAAACATCAATGCTCATATTTATTAATTCTCTTAAATATCTTAAATTTTAACATTTACCTAGTCAAATAACAACATTTGTCAAAACCAGTTTATTAACATATTTCATTATTTTATTTAAATTAATATAATCTTAAAATAACTTATATTGTCTGCTTTGTTTTATACGATCAAAGCTATTTTGTATGTTTTAGCAGATATTTAAAAAAATATATTAATATTTTTTCGGCTCAATCATGAAGTTTATTTATATATTGAAAATTTTTAGTATTTTTAGTCATTTCTTTCTGAAATCGATTTCGCCAATCATATTTTTTTATGATTGTCCTATCGGATTTGATCCTACTTTCAAAAACTTAGTGCCATCCGTTCTGTATGTTCAGACATATATTATGATACAAAAAAACACGGATGTACTGATCAAACTTTACTAAAATTCGGAATTATAAATTGAGGATTTTAGTATATTAAAAAAATGTTAGCCGCGGTAGCTGAGCGGTATTTTTTTCATTACAATGGATTGGATTTTTTGGATTTTTTGGATTTTTTTGGATTTTTGGATTTTTTTCATTACAATAACCTCAATCAATGTGTAATAGTTTTGTTATGAAAAACCATTTTTAAATGTTAATATAAATCAAAGCTAGTATTTATATACAAAAAAAGTAGTACACATTATATATAACGCACAGAAAAAACATTTTTTCGGTCTTAGATTAGAATCAATGTACTTGTGTTGATCAAATGTACTTGTTCAAATCTAATATTTATATATAATTATCTAACATACCAATAGTTTGATTATCTTATACAACACCAATTTATTCTCAAACTGTTTTAAATTAGTTTTAGTTAAAACTATAATCGTTACGAATTGAAAACACAACACAGGTAATGATCATACGAACCGTTTCGGATACAGTCAAGTATCCGATCAGTGATCTTTGTGTAATGACGTCGTAATAAGATGAAATGTTTTATGTATGTATATGAACTCAGTGTGTTTGGGGTTCGAACTCATGTCGCCAGAAACGCCGACTTAACAGTTGAGAGAACCGCACAAGTTAGTTCCGAGTATACCAAACTGTTTCGATATCGCAACGAAAATGTTGCGAAATGTCAAGGAATTTTTCCGATATCGATATCATTTATCGCAATGATAATATAGGATAATTCCTACCAAAACGGTCGGCCGATATCGATATATGGTGTGGTGAGTTTTTGTATGGTGAGTTTTAGCGTGGTGGGTTTTAATGTGGGGAATTTTGGTGTGGTGAGTTTAAAGAATTTTGGGTGGTTGTTAACCTGGTGTGAAATATCTTGATATCACTATAAAAACTGTTGACATACACGTAATGTAAAATGTATATTCTATGGGGGGTGCCACGCCCAATGGTCCAATCACTCCCACATTCGGCGAAACCGTTTAATGGTTAAAAATAACGCTGACCAAAATTTAATTAAATTTGCTATCCCAATTGCTGATATAATATGTTTTTGATTTTTGGGTCATATGGGATGTGCCACGCCCAGTCCACCAATCTTACCGAGATATAGCATATACTCTGCCCAGGCCCAACATACATATTGTGGCAAAATTTTATTCAATTCGGTTCAGCAGTTTTGACGTCTATTCGGAATTTAAAAATATATATATTAGACAAAAACAACAATGTTCGAAAATTTTCGAAAAAAAAATTTGTTAAAAAAAAAATGTTGGACGATAATAAGAACACAATGGTCGAAATCACCATTTTACAAAAAAAAAATGAAAAAAAACAACAATGTTCGAAAATTTTCGAAAAAAAATGTTTTTAAAAATGGAGGACAAAAAGAAAGTAATGGTCGAAATCACCATTTGAAAAAAAAAAATAATCGACAAAAATAACAATGTTAAAAAAATTTCGAAAAAAAATTGTTAAAAAAAATTTTGGACGACAAAAACAAAGCAATGGTCAAAATCACCATTTTCCAAAAAAAAAAATTCGCCAAAAACAAGGTCGAAAAAAAAATGTTTTTGCTTTTGTTTTTCTTTTTCTTTAAGTTTTTTGTTTTTCTAAACTAAAGGGATTTTCCAACAAATAGACAAACCAACAAGCATTCAGATTTATTATATTAATAGGATAGGATTTACTTCTTAAATCGTGATAACTAAGTGTATATACTTCGGATATGGATGATTTTGATACCAAACGACGAGAAAAATAAAAAGCAATCATCTGTCATCAAAAACTTTCGAAAAACATGTGGACTTGTCCAAACCCTACAATCTCATTATGTTTACAACCCCAGACAAAATATTTGTCAATTTTCAAGAATATTTGCGACAAACTTACAGATAAATGGAATATTGTGAAATTTTAATGGTTGTTAAATGTTAAAGTCAGATACACGGACTATTACAGATAGCTTGTGTTACAAACTTCGCCTTTGTCTGTTTGAAATATATCAAAAAAAAATTGCCTAAACTGCCTTGATCTGACCAAAATTATGTCTGGGATATTCTTCAATATACTATATTGTGGAATTTTGTACACCCTACTCATTTGCAGCTAATAAAGATGTTGCTAAGCGTAAGCCTTGGTTTGAACTTGTGCTACTGTTTTTTTCGGCTCGCAGTTCAACCGCTGAGCTACCGACACTATCATTCGCAACTAACCAGAAATATAATTCTTATAATATTAGCATATTTATAGCAGCTTCTGGTGTCCAAAATATACTGCCTAATAGTTTTGAAAATAAAATCTATGCACCGCAATCTTTTTATTTAATAAAAATATAAAAATAAAAATAATAAACAGTTAACTTTTAATTGTTCGCGCAAAATTATAGATTAGCCTCTGGCTTTAACTTCTAACTAAGCTTAATACTGTTACGAGTTAAAATTTCTACCTAGGGCTATATGCATTTTTTTTTAAACTAGTCTTATATATGTATTCGATGCTGTATAATATGATTAATAGTACTTTTTATTTCAAACAGTGTCACAAATACCTATTAATAAATGTTATGTTTTAAATAAAATTTGCTAATTGAGCATGTTGCAAAATTGTTGAGGTTTAAAAATTGTATGTAATTTAATATTCTTAAAACAATGATTTAACACTTAGCTACTTGAAATAATTGATACGCTTCAATTATCTTCTAAACAACATATAATTATTTTGCTATTTCAAGCAGAAACAATGAACAGTTTTTTGTATTTTAAGCGCTTTGATTGTACCTAGAGTTTTGTATTAACACCTTCGCATTTAAAGAGCTGTGCAACTTTTGTATATGGTAAATCATCTGCTGTCTTAAATAGCCCAATTAAAAGGCAAAAATTGGAGCAACTGTTTTGAGTTATTATGCGCCCAACAATGGTCTTATATACGTTGCATATACATGTATATATTTACATGAGTTTATTTAATATAGATAATACTTTATAAACTCAATTAATAAATGTAAAAATATTTTTTAAATACAGGCCCCGTTCACAGCGTTGCCCGTGATAAGTTTTTGTAAATGCAAAGTTATATCTTTTTAAATTACGGCCCTTTTGCCCCTTTTTAGTGCCTACGTCGCCCGCTTACGTACTACTCCCTTTGTCCAATCCCGTTCACTTTCTACGTGAAGATTACAATGTTTAATATGATCATTTGTTTCGATTTTTACAACTCTGCTCATAGTAGGTCAGGAGTTATATCAATTTTAATGTTTTGGTTATATGGGAGGTGCCACGCCCCATGGCCTAATCCCGCCTACATTCTACGTTGCTATTGGAGTTTTAAATATGAACATTTGATTCGATTTTTATAACTCTACTCTAAGTATGTCAGGAGTTATTGCAATTTTAATGTTTTGGTTGTATAGGAGGTGCCACGCCCCGTGGACCAATCTCGCCCATATTCTACGTGACTATTGGAATTTTAAATATAAACATTTGGTTCGATTTTTATAACTCTACTATTAGTATGTCAAGATTTATAGCAATTTTAATGTGTTGGTTATATGGGAGGTGCCACGCCCCGTGGCCCAATCCCACCCACATTCTACGTGGCTATTGTAGTTTAAATATGAACATTTAATTTGATTTTTATAACTCTACTCTTAGTATGTCAGGAGTTATAGTAATTTAAATGATTTCGTTATATGGGAGGTGCCACGCCCCGTGGTCGAATCCCGCCCACATTTGGAAAAATGATAAACAACTACAATATACAACATTGGGCTAAATTTCAATACTGTGGCTATCTTATGTACACAGATATTTGCATTTAAAAATTCAAGTTTGCCACGCCCATTTTTGTACCTTAGGGGGCGAATTTCAAAAAATCCCACCTTAGTGTTCTTGTTCTTTTATATATATAGATTAAATTTGCAAAATAGGAGCTACAGTTAAAGAATTTCAAAAGAAATATTTAAGAAATGCCAAAACCTAGCTATAGAAACTCTTTCAATCATCTTTATAGTAGGCGTTGTGCATTAGTGCGTTGGACTACGAGCCGAAAGGTCGCGAGTTCGCAACAGCGACATTTCGTCAGACAATGGAAACCTAATTAATAGACGCAGAAAAAAAAATAGTTTGCAACAAACATAATATATTTGCAATCATAAATATAATGATTTTAATTAGCTGTAACAATTATTTTCAAATTTTTCAAATTGTTTTGTTATTCATTTCATAATGTATGATTATCGGCCATGTTCCGACTTTCGATCGAATTACAATCGAATTTCATATAAAATATGTAAAAAAACGGTTTTGAATTCGATGTCTCAGAACAAAAATTTGTTTTTTCAATGAATTCAATCCGTTTGCTTTGACTTTGACGATTTGAATTCGTTTGAAAAACACATTTTTGTACTGTGACATCGAATTCAAAACCGTGTGTTTACAAATTTTATATGAAATTCGATCGGAATTCGTTGGATTCCGGAACATGGCCGTATATATCTATATTAAAATAAAACTTTTTAAAATTTGAAAATTCATGAAAGTTAGCTATAACATAATATGTTTGCTGCAAAACATATTTTTTTTCCCTGTGTGTATGCTTCAAAGTATATTTGTATGAATAAAGTCAATAATACAAAAATACAGAATGTGGGAGATCTGAGAGATGAATATGGTTTCGACTACCATGTGACTCACTCGATTTCGTACTCATGCGTTTTTATTTATTCTTCAATATCATATTAGAGTGAACTTTTTTGTTCAAATTAAAATGTCTACAGTTTTACATGCGTAAATCTTGCAACATATATTTACACATTTTCATCATTAATGTACAATGTGGTATTATTAACTGCATTATTATGCAAAAATGTATAATTTTTTTTCTATATAGCTCAAGTGTGTGTGGTTTGTGTGGCTCGTATGCAAAGTGTTATACAAAAAATTGTATTATTTTATACACACATATTTCTTAATTAGTTTTTAGTGCATGCAGTTATTATGTAGTTATTTTACAACATTTTACTAATCTATTCCAACTACTCTGGCCTACTTTCAGATGAAGCCCACCTCCAGTCACATCACACGGATACGACATCTATCGACATTCCTGCTGCTGCTACTCTACTTATCGCAAATCAAAGCCTGGCGACCATGTCCTGAGCTCAGTCCAGCACTTCGACTACCCTGCAGGTAAAATTTTATTTAAATATATGCATAGAAATATAAAGCAAAACAAAACAGATTGTTGCACCGAGAATAATAATACTGTAAAATTTAAAACATTAAAGTATTTGTTTTTTAATAGTAGTTCTACTACATTTTTTAGTTTTTAAACACATTTGTATTTATTTGGCATGATTTTAATACAAAATGTATTAATTTACTTAGCAATATTTTTGTTGTTTCTGGGCATTAAGTCAGTTGGATGTGGGTTCTCTTCCAAAAGATTATAACGAAAAACCTTTAAAAAGTTCGAATTTTTTTTTACTACATATAGTAGAAACTGAATAATGTATTTGTTTTCAGCATTTTTGTAATATATAAAAAAAAATATATAATTTTTTTTAGTTGTTTTCTATACAAAAATAAATACATCAATGTAGTTAAAACGAATACATTTGCTTTTGGACGTAAATCAAATACATATATCGTCGTTATTGAACTAAAACTCACCAAATACATTTTTATGAAAATCTTAAATTTCAACTTTGTTGTTAATTATTACAAAAAATAATTGGTGCATTTTTAAAGTTGAAATACCAATTGATAGATTCACATTTTCTGATCATTTGGTACAAATATTGAGCTTATCGATCAAAAATTGAAAGATATATAAAGATTTTTGTAAATGAACAATTGGCGTTTTTAAAATGTAGTTGGTGACTTTTAATTCTACAACGACGATATATTTATTTCAAAGACATTATGATTGCGGTAATCTTGTAATATCGATACCTTACAGGCAAAAGATCGTAACCAATAATAAGCAAATTTCACAGGAGGCGAAAAAACGTCTCAAAATCGAGTAGTTCAATATCCTTTAAATGAACTGACAATAATAATAGTGTGGCCCAATTACCAAAATATCCATTACATGCAGAAGTATTTAAAGAAAAATGTTGTTACGATGTTTTGCCTGTCTCAATTTATTTCGAAAATTTTTCAATTGTACTACTTACGATGCTAAGGTAGGAAGGTCTTATACACAAACGGTTTGGTATTTTAAATTTCGGTAAACGACAAAAGGGAAATAACACGTATAGGAGAATTTTGGCACATGTTTCGTGAAAATTAAGACTAGCCAGTGGTCAGTATTTTAATTTGATGGACAAATGCATTGGATGTACATAATAAAATTAAATTTTATATTTTTATTTCAAATGTGGACATATTCTCTACAAATTCTCATATTTTTAGTTTTTCTACCATTACCACAAAAGGAGTTAAAAATCCTTCAAGTAGTCACTAAACGAAATAGTTAAATTATGTGGCCATTCTGACGTGAAATAGTCCGTATGTATCTACAAACATATGATGTGTCTTAATTATTGAGTTTATAGTTCGATTGTCTTCGCTAACCCTTATAACAGCGCACATAATTGGATTAAAAATAATTAAAAATTGTATCGTAACCAACATTTTTCAAAAATGTAGTTACGATAATAAGTGTTATTTGGCATTATTTCAAATTTGGTTAGTGAAATTCCAAAATATGACTTTGCAGGGACATGCTATTCACAGAGAGGTTTCCAAAACTGTATTCCCAAAATGTTGGTTACGATGTTCTGCCTGGAAGGTATAGATATGTTTGAAGCAATAATGTGGAGAGAGTAAAATAATGTTATAATTACTAACAAATCATAGAACTATTTTAGCAATCATTAAATTTTTAGCACTCATTTAATATTCTCATTCATTGTATTCAATCATACCATGATGTCATAATCATTTTATGACACAATCCTTTTCATTTTTCAATTGGAAATTATTAGGACAATCAAACTCAGCAAGCATACTATAACTGCTGCAGTTATAATTGTAGTTTGCCACAATCATATTTAAAAAAAAAACTCTTATCAATTTACTCCATACACGCTTTAACCAAACTATACAAACATTCATGCAATAACACCTGTCATCCATTCATTCATCTATCAAACAACTTTACGACGTGTCTTGTAATTAATTCTCAACAAAAATTGATCATAAAATTCTAATATTTATATGCATTGACTTGGAATATTTCCGCATTTTCATGCATGATTCTTGTTTTTCATTATTTTTTTTTCATGGCACTCATCTCAAAAACCCAACCAACCGGTAACCGATCAACTGCTGTATCCATCCTTCTCTTCTGCGTGCGGAACCCATTGACGCCCGCAGATGTAATGTGGTCCCCTTCAGCGCGACGGGACAACTGGGCGCAGTAGCTATGGACTGTGATCGTGTGGTATTCCATGGCGAAGCACCGCAATTGCCGTACGGCGCACCAATCGTCTCGTATTCGCAACGATTTAGTGGCCAACAAGTTTTGCCAGCATCGGTAAGTAGTTAGTAGTGATACAAAGTAGTAATAGTAGTAACAAAAAAATAGTAGTAGTATTTGTGATCAAGACGACAAAAACACTGACTGGTTTTTTTATTCACTCATAAAAGTCTGATTGAATCATAATTATTGTTGCAGTTTTTCAGTTTATTATTTTTTTTTGGGTTGTGGTCTGTGAGACACACACAAAACAATGCAGAAAACAATGAAATTGTTGTGGAGAAAAAAAACACACAATTCGTCTAAATATTTTGTTCGACTTGTAAAGTAGGTTTTTTGCCTGCTGTGCGCTGCAGAATAAAGCTGGCCAAGGTTAGGTTAGCTATACAGAAATTCGGTAATGCTTAGCATATTTTTTGTGCAACTTTTGCTATTTAGAATAAACGTTGCTTCCGGCGATTTTTGTATTGGCCTCTTATGAAGTTGACTGATAGTTATTAATAAAATTGATGGCTTCCGCTCTGATTTGCTGAATGTTAAGTCATAAACAGATCAGTGTTATTTTATACATGTTTTGTTATCATAGTCGATAACAGTTTTAAATTATTTCATTTTCTTTTTTAATCGAAACCGTTAAACAAAAATCAGAAATATAAAAATACGGTTTCGTTGTTATACCGATTTGAAAACGTTGTTACCCAGTCTGCCATGTCTCGGAGGCTTTCGATGCCTCGAGGCAATCTCGAACTTTGATTATTTTTTTCTACGATATCGTTCCGATTTCGAACAATTTCTTGTACCGAGAAAACTGCAATAGAACGCATCGATATCTACCTACCATGTAGGAGGCATTTAAGGATTGATATCGTTGAGAGAAAGGGTCCAATAATGTCTGATTTCTCCATTTCCTCGCACTGATCTCGTAACGATATCAAAACGAATGGCATACTGGGAAGTTTAAAAAACAAACAAAAAAAAATAATATTTAGTCACCTAAACTACCCTAAAAACTACACAGAAAAAAATAATCGACGTACAGGGTTTTTCAAATGGGACGCTACAAAAATAGAGCGACAGGGACAGCAAACGACGCCATATTTCTTGCCGCTCTTTTGACATTTCTCTTCAGTAAGGTTTGCCATTTCATGATAGAAAGATATACAAATTCGAATTTCGGTAGTAAATTTTAATAATTTCAACTCGTTGTTGGCTCGTATATCTTCCCATCATGAAATGGCAAACCTTACTGAAGAGAAATGTCAAAAAAGCGGCAAGAAATATGGCGTCGTTTGCTGTCCCTGTCACTCTACTTTTGTAGAGTCCCTGTTGAAAAACCCGATATATATAACAACCGATATTAATTGCATTCATTAATCAATACAGCGAATATTAAGTTCACTAATTTAATATTCGTTAAATCAGCAATTACGTTTGCTAATATGATTATTTGTACGTCAATGCAGCAAATGAATTAGTCGTACAAATAGTGCGCCGACTAAATTATTTGCTGCATTGACGTGCAAATATTCATATTAGCGAACGCAATTGCTTATATAACGAAGAATAGCAAATGTTTTCATTAAATTAGTGAATTTCATTGCTGTATTGATTAATGAATGCAATTGTTATGGGTTGCTGTATTTACGTCGATTATTTTTATTCGATCAAAATGATTATTTTTATATTTAAATCTTAAATTGTTTCTTTTTCAAGGTCAATTGGATTTTCTTCAGAATTTTGCTCAAAATAAGAAGTTTTTTGAAGAAATATTTTTTTTATCCAAAATTAAGACATTTTTGTAATAAAGCGAATTCGTTTAAGAATTGAAATGATCGAAAACCCTATCATTTCCGTATCATTGCATTTAATCGAAAACGTTAATTTAGGCCCTATAAATGATGTCGTTTCGAAATCAAGAAAAAAATTCCCTCAAATCTCATTAAAATTGGTCAATTTTGTATACTATTGATTTAATAGTATACAAAAAATAAATATTTTCATATAAACTCATGGCAATGTCAGGGTATTTTTTACTATTTAATGGTATTTTCCGATTAAAATAATAATTTTAATAGTAAAAACTATTATTTATATAGTATTTTTTTTTTGTTGGGTGTGGTATGGACAACGTCCCAATAAAATGTATTAGGCAGCTCAAATATTGCTATGTTTCTCGTAGGATTTTGAAGAGTATATACTCGCCAGTCAGAACTTTTCAAAAATTGGTAGGTTCCTGCTAGGAATTTGACGAGTATATTTCTACGAAGTATATTTCTGCAAAAACTGGTTAAAAGTGTTGTCTGTCATCAGTACAACTAGTCAAAAACTGGTTGGTAACTGATAGTGATTTGAAGAGTATAAACTCGTCAGTTTTACTGATTATATTCTGGTAGGAAAGTGAGCGACATAGCTTGCGAGTTACTTGGAAAGTGTCTTGTATAATTGGCTGGATACTTCACGCAGAAAAAATCAAATTAAAATCGATGGGACAGTTACTGATTCAATAGTATACAAAAAATAAATATGTTCACATAAATACAAAAACAATTTAATAATATTTTGTAGTATTTAATAGTATTCACCTATTAAAATAATAATTTAAACTATTGATCAATTTTAATGGTAAAAAAAACTATTGATTTTATAGTATTTTTTTCTGAGTTTAGTAGGAAACTAGTAGGAATTGTTGCTTGGGATTAACTTGGAGCGTTTCCAACAAATATTTTGAATCTTTTAAGACTGAGAAAAAAAGTTATATTTTTGAGAATTAAAAGAGTCCAAAAATGTTACCGTATTCTGGTTACAGAGCCCCAGTTTATGAGTCCAAAAATCCTCATATTTATGGGATTTTTAATACGTCCAAAAAGGAACCCAAAATCTGGATATAGTGGATTACTTTATCAGTTTAAATATCATGACATTTTTGATACTCTTACATTAATATTAAAAAATCATAATTAGTCAAAAATGTCTCCCAAAAAGTAGCTAGACACGGCCTCAAAAGTACTCATTTTTAATACTCCTTTTTTCAACATCACAATTATTCTAATTTCGTAGCTTTTTCCTCTATAAAAAAACACAAAGTTGCAGAAATGAGTCCAACCTCGTAGTGATCATTACACTTGAAATTGGTGAAGAGTTACTATAATTAAAAAAGAAATGAATCATCTGAAAAAAAAAAATTTACAAGTTTTAATTTTTTTATATTCGAACTCTATGAAAACAAAAGTGAACAAAAGTTTCGTGCATCAGCGCATACCACGCACTCCTACAGCAATCTAAGCATCTTTAATTTAGTATTTTTTTATTTGGTTTATTTTACATTTCAGCAATTTTGCTTTCACTTGCTGTGCAATTATAGGCAGGTTTGTCACACAACGAAAATAATAATAAAAATGAAAAAATCTCGAAATTTCATTAGAGCTATAAAGAAAGTAAAAACCCATTGCAAACATATTCAACTTTGCAGACTCTTGAATGAAAGCAAGTGCTATTAAATAAAAATAAGAAAACGAAAACTACATCAAGCGCAATGAACTTAATTTGGACTACAAGTTTTTAATTATTTTATATTAAAAGTTATTCTATAGATAGTAATAATGAATACATTTAAAGCGAATAACTAACTTTCTGTATATTAGAAATTTTAGCATATGCATTTAAAATAGATTATCCAATAAATATCGAGGAATTCATATAAGGGAATTCATATTAAAAAATCTCGTAAAAACAATTTGTATAAGACTCATACCATTTTTGAGTAAATTTGTAACATTTACGAAATGTTGTCGACTTACGCGGTTGATATGAATCCCCTTAATATACAGGTCCGCTTTGGGTTGCAAATATTTTTGGGACTGATTCCTTCGTTCATTTCATGAAGAAAAAAAATTAGAGTTAGGGTATATTTGGAACACCCAAAGATATACAGAGTTTTATAAAAAAAAGTTGTAATAAAATATTTATTTTTTTACTTTGATGAGAAAAATATCCTAGCGCACCACATAAAATGCCAATATTAAAATTTTACTAGAAACTATGATCGATTATCTTTAAAATGAATGTAATATTTTTGCTCTGGGCTATACATTGTAGGAGTTATAATTAAGTATACGGTTGTATAAATTTTTGTAAAGTAAATTTTGTAAACACCCTGTATATCATTGGGTGTTCTAAATAGACACTAACTCTAGAACAATTTTTTTCATGAAATGAATTAAGGAATCAGTCACTAAAGCGGACCACCCTGTATACTACAATCTTTTTATACTTTAAGAAAAATACTACCAATTATATTTTTAATAAAAAAATTATACAATATTTTTAATATTTATATTAATATTTATTAATTACTTAAAAAATTACTAATTTTAAATAACTCTATAACTTTTCAATAATTTCCAGACTTTTGGTACTCTCAAGCTGCCCGTTGAAGAAATGGATCTCTCAAATAATCTTATTCGACGCATACCCGAAAAATCATTCCTGAGTCTACGCGATTCACTCACCGTGCTACGTTTGTCAAATAATTTACTCGGCGACAGCTTGAATCCGATCTTCTCCAGCGCTGAATTTCATCCGTTGAAAAATCTAAGAATTCTTGATTTATCGGGCAATAAAATCAAATCTATCGAGGAGGGTCTACTCAAAGGATGTGTTAACTTGAAGGTAATTTATCATCAGATAGTTGTGGCCATATATAAATTGCTATAATTTCAAGCAGACAATTAAGATAATAAAAAAAACCTGCTGCAGCTGCAAAGCATTAAATTTTAAATTGATATTTTTTTCTATATTGGTCCTATGTTGTCGAACTTCGTTGCAGACTTGTTTTAATACCGCCTTATAATTTGTCTGCGTAACGCAAACCATTATCTTTCAAGTCTATGTAATTTTTATTAATTATTTGTGGCATTTTTGCAAAAAGAAAACTACAGGTTGCACAGGCTTTGGGCCAGTGCGGAAAAATCATGCATTGTCAACGATGAACACATGTGTTATAAGCAGTTATAAGGCAGGGTTCATTGAATTGCAATTGTTTGTTGCATTGTCATAATATGTTTTACTTTTGCGAAAAAATTCCCAACATCAATTTATAAAATGGAAAAATACACAGAGCACAAATATGGAGCTGAAAACATGTTTTTGTGTTCATCACCTCTACAAATTATGTCGTCAAACTGAGAGATAACCATATAAAGACTCCGAGGTTATTGTAGATCAATAAAAAGTTACGACTTTATGTATGAGGGCAATAATTTGTTATGATGACTGGCTTGAACTAGACCGTTGGTCTTTGTAACCATTTGACTAAGTGATTTTATTAAATCTTTTAGTCTCTGAATTGACAATTCTCGAATATTGTCTTTAAATGCTACCCAGTATGTCATTCGTTTCGACATCGTGATGAGGTCAATGCGAGATACAAGAGTATTCACACGATATCGAAACCACTCTCGTAGCGATATCGAGAGTCAAATTTAACCTACATGGTTGGTAGTTATAGATGCTTCCTGTAGGAGTTACGAGACATTTCGTAACCTGAGAATTGGCTTGACTCAAACGCCATGGATTCGATTTAGAGAAAAACCGATAAAGAAGATTTGCATTTGCGTTAAAATAGGAGCAAATTTGCGATTTGGCGCAAAGTAGATGCTGAATATCTCAGGTTTGATATGAGATATCGAAAAACGTATAACGGAGTTAGAGAGAGAATATATAAATCATATATATCCAATTCATTACTCCATTCACCCAACAATGGCCAAACTAATTCCCAGTGGAATTAGATTTGACGAAATCCAATCGATATCGAAAAGAAAAATAGTCAAAGTTCGAGATAACTTCCAACATATTGCGATATCGATGTGATAAATATTTTGACATAAAATTAAATATACAAGAAGGTTTACAAGATCTAAAATTTGTATGAAAGTAAGAAACTATAAGGTATCGAATGTCTCTGAGCCTGATAGAATGCGTATTTTATGATATTTTATTATAATTTTAACATAATGTACAAAATAACGTACCTCTTTATTTCCTATGATTTATATTTGATTATTTTTTTCTAGGAATTCTATATGGATCGCAATAATCTCGCTGTCATACCATCACAATCACTGAATGGTCCCACAGCACTGCGTCATCTTTCATTGAGACACAATCACATCGGTAGATAACCAAAAAAAAAAAAAAAACCACACCTATTTTCGCATGACTGATTCATATATTTTTAGCCCTCTTACGTTACGAATCGTTCAAGTCTCAGCCACAACTGGAGATTGTCGATCTACGCTTCAACGAGATAAAAACGATTGAGGGTCTTGCTTTTCAAGGTCTGCAGAAAATTCGCGAAATCAAACTAGGCGGAAATCGTATCAACAATTTGAATAGTGATGTTTTCGAAAATGTGCCTACATTACAGAAGTTGGATCTTTCCGAGAATTTTATTGTACAATTTCCGACAGTGTCGTTGTCAACGTTACAGAATCTAAAATCGTTAAATATTTCTTCGAATATGCTGCAGGTGAGTCGAAACAAACTTGTTTAAACTATCGAGATCGAGAAATATTTCAAAGATTTGGTATAATTTAGAAGGAGAGATATTCTCGTAATCTTCCTAACTTCAAAATAGAAGGGTTTTTATTTGTATCAATAGTATTTTGTCGATATACAATAAACAACAAACAATAAATAATATCCAGCCATCTATATAAAGTTAGAAATCAATATTCTCGAAATATATTTCGCGAGCATTTGAAGTCATATGGAAGTCAATAAATACCCTTCAGAGGATAAAATCCAGCTGCCGACGTAAAGAAAAGAGAGTTTAACAAGTCGAAAACAGCGTACATATTATCGAAATGTGTTTGAGTTCTGAACTCAAGAATCGAAATTGAATTAGACATCAATATACGGAAATTTATTTTTGGTTTAAAAAATTTATACTTTAAAGTCTGGATGATAACAGTTCTCGACCGCATGTTTAATTTCAATCTGCATAAATAGAAAATATTCTTTTTCATGCAATATTTCAAGTAGCACTAATAATTATGATTTCCCTATTTTAGCGCATCGACTACTCGCATATGCAAGTGGTGAAGAATTTGGAGAGTTTGGATCTGAGTCGCAACGGTATCACCGCCATACCTCCCGGCACCTTCCGCGATCTGGCCCAACTGAAATACCTCGACTTAAGCTTAAATTCTTTGCGCACCGTAAGTTCTCATATGGCACAAGATGGCTACATACTATTTCATAATTTATTCTTCATTTAGATCGAAGATGATGCCCTGGAAGGTCTCGACAATCTGCAGACTCTAATCATACGCGACAACAATATCCTGCTCATTCCCGGCAGCGCTTTGGGACGTCTCTCGAATTTGGGCACTCTGCATTTGGACTTTAATCGTGTTGCTGCGCTGTCTGCCGAAATTCTCGGCTCCATCCAGGCGGCGGACATCACCACGTTGACGCTTTCACGCAATGTTATACGTGAATTGCCAGTAGGCAGTTTTCAGATGTTCAGCAACTTGCGCTCACTGGATCTGTCCGGCAACTCGTTGGCCGTTATTGGTGCTGAAATATTCTTGGGCCTGGAGGGAACTTTGAATGAGCTGAAGCTATCTCAAAATCGCATCACAGCTCTGGGCACATCACCGCTAGCACTCACCGAATTGCGCAGTCTCGATTTAAGTGGCAACAATTTGTCCGATTTGCCGCGCAATATTTTTGAAGGTCTCGAACATCTGCAGCAACTTAACCTCAGTGGCAATCCACATATTGCACCATTGCCAGCGATGCTGATAGCGCCACTGTCCACACTACAGGTGCTCGACTTGAGCCACTGCGCGCTCAAGCAGCTCTCTGGTGATCTTTTTGCCGCGCTACCGCAACTAAAGCATATCTATCTCCATGACAATCAAATACAGGAGATAAACGATGCAACCTTTACCGATCTGTGGAACATCACGTCCATCGACTTGTCCAACAATCAGATCACTTCCATACGTCCGGGCGCATTCGTCAATGTGATGCATTTACAGCGATTGAAGCTGCGCGGCAACCAGTTGTCCGCCTTCAAGGGGGAGTTCTTTAACACCGGCACTGGATTGGAGGAATTGGACATATCCGATAATCATTTGAGTTATCTGTTCCCCTCCTCGTTTCGCATTCATCCGCGGCTGCGAGAAATTCGTGCCGCCAACAACAAGTTTAGCTTCTTTCCCGCTGAGTTGATTTCGACGCTGCAGTATCTGGAGTACATCGATCTGTCGCACAATCAGCTAAAGAGCATCGAAGAGCTGGATTTTGCGCGTCTGCCGCGACTGCGTGCTTTGCTGGTGGCGCACAATCAGCTCGATATGCTCAGCGAAATGGCTTTCCATAATTCAACACAGCTACAGGTCGTGGACTTGGCACATAATCAGCTCGATCGCATCGGTGATCGTACATTTGAGGGTCTGGTACGCCTGGAGCGTCTCGATCTGCAGGGAAATCAATTGACCGAACTGTCGGACACACTCTTTGAGCGCTCTAAGTTGCAGATGCTCGAGAACATAAATCTGGCGCACAATCGCTTCGAATATGCACCTCTAAATGCGCTCCAGCGTCAGTTCTTCTTCGTGTGCTCCGTGGATCTGAGCTATAACCGCATCAAAGCAATACCGGCTGACGACAGCAGCCTGGTAAACATCAAGCACTTGGATCTGTCCTTTAACCCGCTTTCGACAGGCGCCGTTAAGAATATACTCAACGAGCCGAAGACCATGCGTGCTCTCAATCTGGCCGGCACGGGCATCGAGCATATAGAGGCGCTTGAGACACCTTTCCTACAGTATTTGAATCTGTCGCACAATCAACTCCGAACACTGGACGCTGCTGTCTTTGAACGCACAACGTTGCTGGAGACTCTCGATCTGTCGGGCAATAGTTTGTCGCAAGTCTCGGATTTGGCTGCCGCCTGGCCTAAGTTGCAGCAACTGCATTATCTAGATTTATCGAACAATAGTTTTGAGGTGTTGGCGCAGGCGCATTTCGAGCACCTGCATCAGTTGCGTCAGCTAAAGCTTAATCATCTGGCCTATTGCACGCGCATCGAGAAGAACGCCTTTAAACATCTGGGGAATCTGCAACAGCTGGAGGCTTACGATCTGCCACTGCTCGGCTATTTGGATATGCAAGGCATGTTGGAGCTGCTACCAGGCCTTGAGAGTCTCGATGTTGAGGTTAAGGACGCCAACATTGGCACCGAACAGATACAGCCGGCCAAACATCCGCGTCTGCGCTCAATTGGTATACGCGGCGAGCGTCTTAAGTCCATATCATCCGGCACATTGGCCGGTCTGCGCAGCAGCGATCTAACGATCAAGTTTCAAAATACTTCGCTGACATCACTGCCACCGGCGCTGCTCTTCCCCGTGCCGCGCTCAGCGAAATTGACACTCGACATAACAGGCTCACAAGTTACCGTACTGGTGCCACAATTTCTTACGGCGCTAGAGGATCGTCGTACGTCGCTGCAACTGCGTGGACTCAGCTCGAATCCCATACATTGTGATTGCAATGCGCGTGCGCTGCGTCGCTGGCTGCCCAACTCACACATGGGCGACATCGCGTGCCATTCACCTGCCTACCTGGCGGGCAAGAAACTCATCGAGGTGGGCGATGATGAGCTGACGTGTGATCCGCGACGCATGACGGCCGCACCGGCGCGCACCACCGCGCAATACATGTTGAAGTCTTCGTCACGCCTGGTCACGCGCTCCACCACGACTAGCACCACTGAGGAGCCCATGATCATCTGGAGTTTGGAACCAACACAGCCGCCACCGCTGAAGATCAAAACAAAGGCGCCACTCATGAAGGCGCCCATCATGAGCAACGATGACACGCTGATCATTGGCATTGTGGGCGGCGTTGTGGCCTTCATCGCCATACTGATTATCATCATTTGCATTGTGCGACTGCGCATGAGCAACGTCGAGTATCATAATGGAGCCGCCGCTGCAGCCATGATTGGCATGCCTCCGATGCCATTGGGTCCGGGTAGTGTGCCGGGCATGAATTATAAGGGTGCACCACAGGCGGCACTTTACGCCGTACCACCTTATGCAACACAAAGTTATGCCACGTTGCCGCACAAGGCCGCTGCAATGCATCAGTCGCAGCAGAACCTGAGTCAGCGTCAGGCGGCACAACCATCTTATTCCACCATGTCGCGCATGTCCTACTTCGGCGGCGCACAACAACACCAGCAACAACAACAACAGCAGCAGCAACAACATGTCGCCCAGTCCAACAATCAACCGTATATCATTTACTCGGACGACAAGGCATACAGATGAACAGAACTGTTTTAAGAGGCCTCAATAGGGCGGCCACCGACAAAATGCAATTTAAGTCAGTTGTGTAACATTTACGCGACATTTTCCACATTTAATAACTTCGTCTCTACGCATTCTTTATCTATTCTACTTAATGATTCAACTGCAAATGGGCAGAAATAATTTTTAAAAATATTAAGTAGATTTATTAAGGTTTTATTGGATCGACGTCGCATCTGGTTAGCAGACAGATTAATATTATTTTGTAAATAGTTTAAGTTTTAGAACATTTGCAGTTGTTAAATTTTAAGTAGTTCTGTATCGACATTAAACGCAGTTATTTTAATTTCAAAATATCTTTAAATATTATGTAAAACGATAAATATTATGCAAATAATAAATTATTATATTAAGAATAACTCTTTTTTTTGGAAATTTTCATATATATCGCTGTGGTTATTTACTCAGAAAAAACCATAAAATCCTATTAAAATTATTATTGATTTAAAAGTACACAAACAAAAAATATTTTCATAAAAACTCAATGGAAATTTCATGGTATTTTTTGGTGTTAATGGAATGTACCGATTAAAATAATAATAGGATATACTAATTTTAATAGTAAAAAAACTATTGAATATGCATATCGTCGTTGTAGAACGAAAAGTCACCAAATACATTTTTATGAATAACTTAAATTTTGAGATTGTTGATTAATATTATAAAAAGTAATTTACGCATTTTAATAGTTGAAATACCAATAGATAGATTTATATTTTCTTAAATCTATCTATCATGTGAGCTCACCGATTAAAAATTGTCAGATATACATATAAAGATTTTAGTAAATGAATATTTGGCATTTTTAAAATGTATTTGGTGACTTTTCGTTCTACAACGACGATATGGTATTTTTTCTGAATGTAGGAAGGTTAAAAAAAACACTCATCTGTGAGGATACAATATGGGAAAATTATAATTTACAGCTTACAATTGAAAAACAGTTCAGTGACAGGTGGCAAAATGGTAAAATTACACACACAAAAAATAGTAAAACAATTACAGTACACAACACGTTTTTGCCATGGACATCCCATACATCAATCCTATATAATTCGCTTGTGATGAGTTTGACTGCATACTCAGTTTTTTTTCTATTACACTAAGAAAACAATCCTTTTAAATTTACGCATTTGACATTTGACTACCATAAAAAAGGAAAATGGCGTACTTTTTCCTTACACTCGATTTATCTACAACAATGAAGTGCCAACTCATATATTTCATTTTAATGGTAAAAGTGTAAATAAAATATCTTGTGATTTAAATTATCAACACGTGATGGAAAATATTTCTTTTCACATGCCGGTCGGACTTGGTTCTTCTGCAAAGAAATTGCAATTTTACCTTCAAACGATTTATAATGACGATGGCGATGTATAACCAGGATACTGTTTTAATTCTATAATAATTAAAAATACATTTGATTAATTCTCTTTCAATTCAATAAAAATTACTCCGCGAATTCTAATGAGTACCTTTTCCAAATATTCATCAACTATCTTCCTATTTGTCAAATGTTTAATTGATGGTTGTTATACATAATCGTAAATTGAAAGATGGTTGCTAGCAATATTTATCGTATTTGACGGATGTTTGAGACGGATGTTTGAGGTTGTCTCAAATACGATCTAAATAATTTATAAATAACTTGATATTTAAGGCTGTGATATTTCTGGTAATCATCTTTGTTTAAAAAATTTAATCTTTTAAATTTATTTTATTTTCAGGCGTTAACATGATTTTTATGTATTGTTGTGCAGTTTTGTGCAGCGCCATATTTTGTGCTTCTATATGGCCTACTGATAAAAAGTGTTGTCTACACGTCTGGGTTAGACACTATGGGCTCCGAAAGGGTTCAAAGGATAACCAATATTGTTCGTCATTTTGTAGCGAAATGGTTCATAGTACAATTTCTATTGTCTAAAGAGCGATTATAGGGAGTATCCTAAGAATGATTTACACTGAACACTTAAAGTTTGAATCTTAACTATTAAGCACTATTTTTAATGGTGTTCTAATAACAATTCCTTTAAGGAGTTATAAACAGAAGAAGAAGTCAGAAAACTATCATAATATATTTGGAGAAAATGTTCGTCTTTGAAAATGAGCTGGGGTCTCTAAACAACTAAATTCTCCAACACATACTACATCTGAAATATAAGCCTACCTATCAGGGAAAAATAGTCCTAACTTCTTGAGTTTTTTTCGTTATTATTAGGCTTATATTTCAAAAATAGTATGTGTTGGAGAATTTAGTTGTTTAGAGAATCCAGCTCATTTTCAAAGACGAACATTTTCTCCAAAGATATTATGATAGTTTTCTGACTTCTTCTTCTGGTTATAACTCCTAGCTTAAACTATGTACTACATAAACATTAATCATTTTTTTTTTTATTTATCATCACCCAGTCTCGCCATGTCTCGGAGACCTTCGATGCCTCGAACTTTCTCAAATAATGTCGATAAAAAAGTTCGATCTCATTGTTTTCTCGTTTCTAATGTTTAAAAATGTTCGTACATTCAAATACTTTGACAACATACGATAATTAAACATTTATCAAATTGGTATCGCTATATTTTTCACAGCAATCTCGAACTTCGATCATTTTTGTCTTCGATATCGATCCGATTTCGAAACATTTCTCGTATCTTTAAAACGTTATGTAATAGAAACAAACTGAGTATGAAGTCAAATTTATATAGAATTGATGTATGGGATGTCCATGGCATTTTTATACCCTACGCTAAGAGTGAAAGGGTATATTCTGTTTGGAACGCCGTTTGTAACACCTTGAAGGAAGCATCTCCGGTATGGAAAAGTATATAAAGGGTTTTTAACAGGGACGCTACATAAGTAGAGCGACAGGGACAGCAAACGACGCCATATTTCTTGCCGCTCTTTTGACATTTCTCCTCAATAAGGTTTGCCATTTCATGATGGAAAGATATACGAATTCGAATTTCGGTTGTAAATTTTAATAATTTCGACTCGTTGTTGGCTCGTATATCTTCCATCATGAAATGGCAAACCTTACTGAAGAGAAAACGTTTGTAGCGGTGTTATTGAAAAACCCTTTATATTCTTGATCAGCATGCCTCCTGAGTCGATTTAGCGATGTCCGTCTGTTGAAATCCCTACTACTTAAAAAATGAGAGTTGATAAATCCAACTAATAATTTAGATTGCTTATATACCTACGCTGTATGTGCGAAAAAATTGGCTAGATCGGTCCATTATGACCTGTGATCTGACCACTTATATTCAAATACCTCATATAAAATTTTACTGTATACGTGCTTAGGTAAACTTTTTTGGTCAAATATATATTGACTTCATGCTCAAAACATGCTAAATAATGTTTTTCCGTGAAACGACTTGTGGTTCCCAAAAAAAAAAATCGAATTTCGGTACACCTACCCATTTGTAAATATGGGTATCAAATGAATGGAAATTCTTCAGCGATTTAAAGTTTGAAGTTATTTTCATGATTCGTATACCCTGGTGACCTATATACCACTTTGAATGGTAACCACACATATGTGTAGGGTATTTATAGTCGGCTTAGACCGACTATAATTTTGATAATCCTAACTATCATAATAACACATACTTTAAAATTTCCCATGTTATCCAACCTCCCAACTGGTTTTGTACTCAAAGTGGTGGAACCTACTGTTTAATGCCGAATCTGCACAGCGGGGTGAGACCTTTTTCATCGTCAAAATTTTCCTATGAAAAGATGTTGTTAGACCCACTACAGATTTGAACAAGGTACCTTTCGGCTCGTAGTCCAACGCACTGACTTCTGAGCTATCGACTCTACAATTGTTTTTTGTATTCTATTTTGCGTTATTTCATTCACACATTATGTTTGTGGTTTCATGGTCGTTTTGGAATTATTAATAGGAGATTATATCAATCGCCTGGTCTCGATTTCGGTTCAACCCCATAACATTGCTAATTTTGTGCACAAAACCAATTTATAAATTAGCAAATGAAAAATAATCAAGATTAATTGTTTAAGAAAACAAATTTCATTGCACAGCTCAAAAAATAATCTATTTTATTGCACAGTTTAAATGACTGTTGTACTATTGTGAGTATTAACTAGTTTAAATAAATTCAAGAATAACAAATAATTAATTAACATTATAACATAAAACACACACACTTAAAAATAAAAATTGAAATAATATTTGTGGTTTATCAGCATTTTTTTTTTCTTTTTGTACTATTCTCATTTTTTTATTTTGTAACCTGCAGTAAATCCATAGCTGTCGGCCTCTGTAAATACAAAATCATTTAACAAAGAAATAAAATGAATTTAAATAATAACTCTTACTTTCATAGTCGTCTGAAAAAAATTCAAAGAATTCTCCCAAAAGTTTGCCTTCTGGCAACTCCCACGTGGTGGTGCCACCATATTTGGCAGGTAGCACACTTTTGTCTATATGAGCAGCCAGTGAATTAAAATCTTTGCCATGGAAGAAAATCTGCAAATTTATAAATTACTATAGCATTCTGATATATCTGATAAAACAATTCTTGACGCACCCTCTTACGCAACTTCTCCTTAATGAAAGGCTTAAATATGGCAAAGAGCATATTGAAAATATAGGAATTGTTCACAATATGAACAGCTTTAAGTCGCATGCATATGCAATCCTGTATATAATCCAGCAGCATGGCGGCAAAAGATGGTGTAAACTGCATAATGTGACCCATTGGCAAGTCCTCCATATCGATGATAACAATGGCGCCACAGATTTGTGACAGCGGTTCTCCCATTGAACCCAATACCGTCATTTGGATTCCTCTGAAGAAGTCCAGCAGTGGTACCTTTGAGGGTTTCCATTTTTCTAAAAGTTAAACGTGGTTATTCATAGTTTGTGTTAGGATTTACAGAGTGAGACACTTACTGCCTGCCTCCAACACAAGCATTCGACGTCCATGTTGATCTCTGTTCGGAAGCAATGACAATATATCGGCCTCAAAAACATTCTTCAGTTTGGAGGGCTTGATATTCTCACAGGGCTCGCCGTACTTCAGCTTCATGTGATAAAAGTTTTTAAGCTGAAAACAAAATGCAACAAATTCATTATCGCACAATATGTGTTGTGTGTTCGTATATAAAGAATAGCTGTATTCACCCTTTTCAAAGCGCTATCTGGATAGTATTTACAGGGACGCAAAAACATTTTCATATATTCATCATCGAGCGGAAGTTCCAAATATTGTTCCTCTGCAAAAAAAAACATAGAATGTTAATAATTATAACTCAAATGATTATAGTTTCCATACTAACTTTGAATTAACTCTCTCAGTTGCTTGATGGCCTCGTTCACAATATCTGGCTCTTCTCGCAGTTCTTTACGTGCTTTTTCCAGCGCCCACTCGGGCGCCTCTTCCTGTTCCATGCGAATGATTGCGGTGCCCAAGTCAATGAACGGCAATTTGTTATCGTCGAACTGCATGCTCTCCGGTTTGACCATTTTCTTTTATGTTAGAATAATGTAAACATTTGTAAATATTTATACAATTGACAAATACAATTTTATTATTCTGCTGTACTTCAATAATAAAGTGTTTGGTTTTTAAATTAGTCGGCAAAGAGACTATAGCAAACAAGAACAGAGCAAACACGCAGAGAAAAAACATGTTTGTTAGTATCATGTGGTAACATTTTATGATTGTGGTATTCACTGTAACATGATAAAATCAATAATGTCAAGGGAGGTACATTATGTCTGGATTTTTAAATATTGACAAGCTGATTATATAACTAAGTAATTTCAGCAATCATGGTATATTTACTATTCATCTTTTGTTATAGTAATGTTTTGTCAGAAACATTAACTATTTTAATCATAGAATATAATCATAACATTATTTCAACAATTTAGTTGCATAACGTTGCAAATTTTTGTATTGAATTAGTTTATAAAAATTTAAAATGTGTTCGTTTTTGTAAGGGCCGTCGATATATATCGACCATCATGCCATAATCATATTCTTCTACTAGTATATAACAAATAATGTGAATATGAAATCCAAAAGATCATTTTCATTAAATTTTACTTAGATTACAGCTGCAATATTTATAAAATCAGAACATTTTAATTTAACAAGTCAAAAAATTTCCCTTTATTAACTTTTTAATAAAGAATCGTAATTTGTTTTCTTTAATGAGAGTTTAAAGAGGATACATGGCACAAAATAACAATTCATAAAAGTCACTTTTCCATTAAATAATAACTTTTTTATCTATAATTTTTTTTTTTTAATTTTAAATTTCTTTTTTTCGCAAGGTTTTTTGCGTCTAATAACGAAATGATAATTTTGTTCTTTTCTTTTGTTTGAATTTGGAAAATAAAAAAAGCTCAAAGAAATAAGAAATTGAAAATTGTCTATATCTCAAAAACTTGACAAATCTGATGCCATTTTCAGAAACAAATGTATCGAATATTAACTGCAACTTTTACTGCACCAATTCAAAATTTAATATTTCTTGGGCAGTGTTATAATCAACATCTCATACTTTGGATACTACCTAAGTTTTTTGAGTTATTAAGTAAAACCATATAAAAAAAATGTTAACTGGATTTTAAATTTTTCTCATGATATGTTGATCGGATAAATTAGAAAAATGCATTTATAAGTTATGGCATACTTAATATTATATGAAGTAAGTGCAGAATTGAGACTGAAAATAGTATTGTTTCTTCTATAAAATTCATTGTGAAAGAGGTATTCGAAAATATGGATAGGCGGTTTTGCAGTATCACCGACGATATATTATATGTCATTTAATAAATTGCAGTATTGGTCTTCGTCTGCCTAATTCGGTTGTTCCGCTGGTACCAAAGAATGTAATTTTGACACATTCCAAATTCCAAATTCCATTCGAATCGTTTTAAAATTTTGTATTCGAACCATCTAGTTTTTGATATTCCAGATGGGTCTGGTAAAATAAGTCGAAATTTAAAATATCGAAACTAAAAATACCGAAGACAAAAATGTTATAAATAAAAATGCCGAAACCTAAAAATGTCGAAAACAAAAATGTCAAAAACAAAAATGTTGAAAAATAAAATGTCGAAAACTAAAAATATCGAAATTTAATATAGCGAAATAATTTTTTGACGAAAAATGATAGAAAATGTCGAAATGCCTTAATAATACCATTTTGGAATTTAGCTTATAATAGATCAAATTTGATATTTTTAAAATTTTACTTTTTTTTAAGGACATGAAATTTGAAGTTCAAGGATGATGATCATGTTAAGAAGACTTACATTTTCCAGAAGATTATTTTATTAGTTTTAAAACGAAACCTTAACGGATTTGCTGGCATCAAGAGATATTTAGATATGAACCATCATACAAAGGGATCTTTGACAATTTTTTTTATTATTAGGATGTATCTCTGGAAATAGTGGTCGGAACTATATAAAAACCAGTTGGGAAGGTTAGATCACATGGGAAATTTTAAAGTATGTGTTATTATGATAGTTAGGATTATCAAAATTATAGTCGGTCTAAGCCGACTGGTAACCACACATATGTGTAGGGTATATAGGTCACCAGGGTATACGAATCCTGAAAATAACTACAAACTTTCCATCGCTGAAGAATTTCCTATCATTTGATACCCATATTTACAAATGGGTAGGTGTACCGAATTTCGATATTTTTTTTTTGGAAACCACAAGTCGTTTCGCCGAAAAACATCATTTTCATGTATTATAGCATGATGTCAATATATATTTGACCAAAAAAAGTTTTCCTAAGCACGTATACAGTAATATTGATTTGTAGATGTAAATTTTATATGAGGTATTTCAACATAAGTGGTCGGTTCTCAGGTCACAATAGACCGATCATGCCAATTTTCTTGTTCAGACAGCTTAGATCTATAAGTAATCTAAATCTAAAGTTTCATTGCTCTAGCTCTTCTACTTTTTCTGTAATCAAGATTTCAACAGACAGACATAAGGACAGACAGGCGGGCAGGACAGACATCGCTAACTCAGGAGATCATGCTGATCAAGAATATATATACTTTTCCATACCGGAGATGCTTCCTTCTGGGTGTTACAAACGGCGTACCAAACTGAATATACCCTTTCACTCTTAGTGTAGGGTATAAAAATGGTCAATTCAGATCTCGATGACGTTTATCAGTTGCCGAAATTTCATTGAAATCGAAGAGGGTGAGTTGCAAATCCTGGGAAATTTGGTGTGGAATGGCTGACATACGTTTTGAAATTTGTATTTTAACATTTTGATATTTCGGCATTTTAATTTTCGACAATTTTTTGATACTATAAAAAAATATGTTTTTGTATTTATACCCTACAAACCATTTGACGATAATTTTTAAATTCGATGTAATAATGATAAATTTTAGATATAAAACACAAAGTATTTGAATATTTAATTGCGTGTTTTTTAAAATTTTTGTCAAAAAATAAAATAATTTTTAAATTCGATGTAATAATGATAAATTTTAGACATACAACTCAAAGTATTTGAATATTTAATTGCGTGTTCTTTATAATTTTTTTCAAAAAATAAAAATTTCCGAACAAATAAAATTTGTCTATCGAAAATAAATCCATTTATGATATCATCACGATATCTGTAACGACAAAAACAACGATATCGTTTTAGACAGATTCGTTTTTATCGAAAACACTATAGTTTTCGTATCATTATAGATTATCGAAAACAACAATTTGATGCTATAAATGATAACGTTTCGATATCGTAAAATTATCGTTTGGTTTGCTGGGTAGTTTCAAAAATTTTTCGGCATTTTCTAGCTTTAAAATATTTTTCGACATTTTTTGATTGATGAAATATTGTTTCGACGTTCAAAGGCTTTTAAAATTTCGACATTTTAACGTTTCGACATATCATACGGATCCCATTCCAGAATTCGATATACATAAAAACAAAATTTACAAAATATAAATTATATCAAATTTAATCCATTCCTTTTCTAATTCTTTAAAAACTGCGACCTGTTACTTTTAAACTATAAAAAACAAAATGATCCAATGCAAAATGTTATTTTCTGAATCAGTGATTGAACCGGTAACCAAAACCGTTTAAAAAAAATGAGAAATAAACCAATATCAAAAGCCAAATAAACGGTTTCGGGAGTATACCAGATTTAAAATGGTTTTTTAAAAATATATGAAAAACAAACAGAAAAAATATATTTTTAATTTTTTTATTAAAATTATAAATCAATTTGTTTTTAGTTCTTCTAGGAGAAATACATTTATTTAATATATTAAAAATATGGACAAAAAGTAATATTAATACTAAGGCCAAAATCAAACTATGAAAAGATCGAAACCAAACTTGAAACCATAACCCAAACGAGGTATAAAACTGAAATTGAACATTTTGTTTGTTTGGATTTCCATCGTTGATCTAAATAAACCTATTTATTTTCGCTTAATTTTTTAAAATGGAGATTTTTTTTGTTTACTGCATTCATGTTAGACATAACACCAAATAGGGGGAAAACTTTTGTTGAAACTGCATATGTATTTGGGTTGTTTCCATGCGAAAGTTCAATGCCTCACTCGGTTAAACTCTGCAAACTAAAAATTAATCGATGCACCGTAATTAACATAACCATCAATATTAATGACCTTTAAAAGTGACAGTTTTATTTTTTTTTTTCGTCTTTATTCGAGTAAAAGAAGAAGCGCGATAAAACGCAAGGTTATAAAGCCATATCAGATACGACCAAAGTACAATTTAAAGCAAAATCTAGTAAATGAACTATATGACGTATGTATTTGCAAAAATCACATGAGTTATTTTTAATGTAATTCATTACATTCTGGAACTATCAAATTGAATGTAAATAAAACTTGCATTAATTTGTATATGGTGAATTTGAATAAGTTGAATATAGTTGTTGAATATAGCAAGTTTAAACTAAGTTCAACTTTGCACTGAAATACTGCACCTTATTTATCAAAATTAATGAATGTGAACTGAAAAAACGTAGTATTTTTCATGGTATTTTTTATTTTAAGAAATATTTTAAGAAGTTTTAAATATTTGTACTTTTGATGAATACGCATAGGTACAGTTTTCAGTGCATGTTAATATTTAGTTTAAACTTTTGAAAATCATTAAAAGCCTATAGTTCCTAATCAAATAGGCCGTATGTCTTGAACTTTTACAGAGAGATGGACAATTAGTAATCAGTAGATATGACATTTTAAATATTTAAGATATGTTGATTATAGACGAAATTAAATCTAGTTTAAACTAAGATTATTTTGAAAATGTGACTGAAAAAGTCGTCTTAAAAGATGTATCTTGTGTAAAAGTTAAAGTTACATCTAAAGATGTAAATAAAAGACCGACATCACTACACAGAAAAAAATAATCGACGTAAATCGATATTAATTGTATGCATTAATCAGTCCAGCAATGAAATTCGGCAATTTAATGAAAAAGTTTGCTGTTCGTAGTTAAATAAGCAATGTTTCATTAAATTACTGAATTTCACTGCTGAACTGATTAATAATAATAGTTTGGCACTACGGTCCTACAAGAACTTAGGCCGAGCTCTCTCACCATTTAGAGCTGTGCGTGTTATATTTGTACTCAAAGTGGTGGGGGGACCTACAGTTTATTGCCGAATCCGAACGACGGGTAAGAGCTTTTCATAGGCAATGTTTTACTCTCGTAGGTTTGCCATTTACTGTCGAGAGGTAGCGCGGTATAGAAAAATGTTTCTATGAAAAGATGTTGTTAGCCCCAGTCCAGGCTTGAACCAGGTACCTTTCGGCTCGCAGTCTAACGCACTAACCACTGAGCTACCGCGGCTACTGATTAATGCATGCAATTAATATCGGTTGCTATATTTACATCGATTGTATATTCTGTGTAGTAATGTCGATCTTTTATTTACATCTTTAGATGTAACTTTAACTTTTACAGAAGTTACATCTTTTAAGACGACTTTATGATCCACTTTTTCAGTCACATTTTCAAATTAATCTTAGTTTAAACTAGATTGAATTTCGTCTATAATCAAAATATCGCAAACAATTAACATTGGTTGCTATATTTACGTCAATTCGTTTTTTTTTGTGTAGGGGACTATCATGTTTACCATTATTGTGTAAATTTCCACTAGCGCGTAATGTTATACTATGAATATGAAAATAATTATATTAATATATAGAAAAGCAAATAGGTCATTAAAAAACATACTTTTTTTCAAAAACATTATATCATAACATTAATTAATTAAATGAAATTCTTCCAATAATTAAGTCTGAATGACGACGAGCGTTGGAAATTTACAACATTATACTTGATATATAAATTATAATCATCTTTAAAAGTTATAATTGCAAATAAATATATCATGATATAAAAAATTTCCCAACCACTTATATCGTTAATTAATTGAAAAACATCTAATTATAAAATACGTGGTGATCTTCTTAATTCACAACAATATCATTGCACACTTGCACTATTTTATATTAATAAAAGGGTCAGTTCCGCATAAATTATATCAGCTAGGTACTTAAATCAAGCGGTACCCAGCGATACCCGGACATTGCGAAGCTTATTAAATAATAGCCTTAAACTTGCTGCAAAAAACAGCAATAAATTCAATATCTAAGTAGCTTAAACTAGTTTCAAAAAAAAAAGAGGAAAACGCAATCAAAATAACGTTATAAAAACGCAATCTTTAATAATACGAGAAACGAGTAATCAAATTATGGGCTGTCAAGCCTGACACACCAGTTAATTAATATATTTAAATGAAATTGGACATGGACAGACATCTATCTGTCTTGTTCTAAGAAGCCTCTGCGCTTTATTGCATGTATATTCATTTTTAGAAATTTATTCTTTTTTTCGTTATTTCTATCATTTCTTTCTATAGTGCTATAGCACTTCAACTTCAGAGTTGAGTATTTTTCATCTACAAGGCAAGCCAACTAAATGTATCGTGAGATCGTATTTATGTCATGAACGCATAACATTCGTTACAGAGATTTGCGTGCGAGTGCATAATTCATAATTACTAATTGGCACTGTATTATATTATACAAGTTTGTTTGTTACACTTTTAAGTTGCAATGTCGTATTTTTTCTTTTTACTATGCCCTAAATGTTTTGGGAGTTGACCTCATTTACAAAACTTACCAATATATTTTGCACTTATTTGATGTGTTTTAAAACAACCAAATTTGTTTGTAAATTTATAAATTTTTATTTACGATACCGAAGCGATCGCGCACTTACGAACTTAACACTAGGCGCTGATGTTGGTAACTGAATCACTGCTCGGACCGCTCAACTGAAGTTATGAAAACCACAACAGCGTTTAATGCTGCACTCTACTGCTCTACACTCTACAGTTGAGGAGCTCTAAACTATTATCGGTGAGTAAATACGAGTATTTACCGAGTACATTGAGCGTGAGAGATAGTGCAAAATGCGTTATGTTCGTGTAGGTTAAATGGACAAATACTAACATAAATGGATTACGAAATAGCCCCCAATGAAATAACACTCAATGAAATAACGCCCTATGATATAAACCCCCAACAAATAAAAAAAATAACCAAATAAAATAATATAACACCCAAATGAAATAAACCTCAAAATAAATTAAATAATACCCAAAATATTTTGCAAATTCTGGTTAATGAAATATTCCCCAAAAAAAATTAAATAACCACCAAAATACAAAAAAGAAATGGAATTGTGGAAAATTCATTTTAAATTAAAATGTTAAATAATAATTTATGATATATATTTTCAATATATGTGCCTTCTACAGTATATTTCAATAAATAAACTTATTAAACAAGTTCGTAACAAAATAGAAAATTTTTAGTAAAAACCATATTTTTTTATATTCTGATTTTAATTATTCGAAATTGTTCTGAACGTTTCATATGTAAAAGGTGCATATTTTTGTACATGCAATTAAATTAAATTTCAAATACCATTTCAACATATTGAATGGGCACTATTTTAAAAGTTTTGAAAAAAAATATGAAATAAAAAATATTTTTTAATATAAAAAGTTTTTAATGTGGAATTTAAAGATCCAATAGATTATATTAGTAGCCGCGGTAGCTCAGTGGTTAGTGCGTTGGACTGCGAGCCGAAAGGTCCCCGGTTCAAGACTGGACTGGGGCTAACAACATCTTTTCGTAGAAACATTTTCTATACCGCGCTACCTCTCGTCAGTAAATGGCAAACCTACGAGAGTAAAACCATTGCCTATGAAAAAGCTCTCACCCGCCGTTCGGATTCGGCAATAAACTGCAGGTCCCACCACTTTGAGTACAAATATAACACGCACAGCTCCAAATGGTGAGAGAGCTTGGTCGAAGTTCTAAACAGGACTGTAGCGCCAAACTATTATTATTATTACTTTACCCTTTTTACATCATACTAAAAATTCACCTTAAAAACGTTTTATATTAAAAAATATTTTTTATTTCATATTTTTTATTTTTCATATATTTTAGATTTTCGTCTGACAGAATTCGAAAGGCCTTATATTATTAAAATTAAAAATATTCATGTTTCAAAGTGTCTTTAATATGGAAACATATCACTCACAGAAAAAACATGATCACCACAATCATGTTTTGACGGTATCATTCAATGATTGGAATTATTATTGCTGCAATCATGTTCCTTTCAGTGCTCTTTCTCACTCTGTGCGTAATCACGGTATTTTTCTAATTTCGCTCTGGAGTCTCTTTTAATCATTTTCGGCTCTGCATTGAAATAGAACAAAAAGCAGCGACGACGCGTTGGTCGTTCCAGAAATAATTGGAAGGAACGGCGCAACCGTTTATTTTGGCAATCAATCATATTTAAATAACATGTTTGCTACAATCTTTAACTATTCCAATTGTTTAATTTAATTTCTATGATTCTAGAAATCATTAAATGAATGACAGAATCATTTTAAAAATTATATTATATACCGTGGTAATGATGGTTGCAATCATTTATGATTTTAGCAATCATAAAATATGACTACTCCAATCATTGCTTTGTTGCAACAATCATCAAGTCTGTAGCTCATCGCGAAAGAAGTTTAATATCAATTACAAAATTTATACCGAAAAGACAGACAAGAAAGCAACCTAATAAAAACGTTTTAAAAATCCAACAGATACAAAGGAAAAAAAATTGGGCAGTTGGACTATTTTCTTTTACGAGTTTGACCATTTTATCAGACTCAAACCAGAGAGTATAGATTTTTAATAGAGATTCCTTCCGAGTTCGCTGGCTTCGCTGCCGAAAACATTGGTTATGTGGAAGTGGAATTTTACAGATTGAAGTTAACAGAGGAATACTGTGCACAAAACTGGATCTGTCGGCGGATAATTTGCAACCAAACTTACCAAGATATATTGCAATCCAACGCCTTATAAATTTTAATGATTTGTCTTGCCAAAAATGTCCCAGAAAACATCAGAATATTGATTTGAAAATGTGACTGTTGACAACATTTTCGTTTCAATTTCCACATAACCAATGTTTGAATTTATTTGACAAAAGTAGCAGCGAAACCACCTGTATGGATACTCTATCAAATATATACTCAAATATATACTCTCTGCTCAAACACAAACAAAAATTGAGTTTATTGTAAATTACAGAACCCCCAAACAATATGAAATAACACCCAAACAAATGTAATAAACCCCAAACATTTCGCGGTTATTTCATATGAAATTGAAAGTTATTTCATTTGGGGGGTATTTCGTAGCGCCGAATTAAACTGTAAGCTAACATGGGTCCAACAGAGAAAAAACAGACTTGTTAGTGGTTTTATTTAGGACTGTGCGAATTATCGGTTAACCGAATATTCTGATTAATAGTACTGAAGATTTCTAGTAATAAAATAATAGTTTGAAACAAGGGCTTTAAAGACCATTTTAATGCCGAGATAGCGTTGAATGGAAAACTTTTTGTATTTTCAAATGTTTACAGTTTTCAGCTCAGATTTGAACGTGGGCTAATTATATTTATATATTTCGACTCATAGATTTGAATCCAATATGAATTAATTTTGTGCTCATTGAAGTTATTATACAATACAGGGAATTAATACGTAACTAGGGAATACAATCCCGGGATTCGGTATCCCGATCATTTTCTAGTCCTGAAAATCCCGGGATTAACAAATACTAATCCCGGGATTTTCGGGACTTGCAAAAAATCACTATTTTGTAATAGTACTGCAAACGACACGAAATAAAATTCATTCCATAGCTCTCATCTATTTACAAAACGTGATATAAAATTTAGTTTAAAATCAAGGAATTCAATTTATCCCAATATTGAAAATCTTAAACCAGTCTTATATACGAGATAAATCAATGAGATTTAAAAAATAAGGTACTATACAAATAATTTCTTAGAGAAATGTTGACATTGCATTATTATACGTTTTATTTGATTCGATTTATTATAATTTTTTTAAAAATAAAACTTTTTTACTGTCAAGACAAATTTTAAAATTTTGTTTCGACAGTAAAATTTATTAGAACATTTTTGAAATATTTTGTTTGTATTTAGGATATCATAATATAAATAGTTTGAACATAGACAAACTCCCTACTGAAATTACAAAACTTTTCTATCGGTTGTACTTATAAAAATTCGGTCCCTTTACCTAATTCGTGTTCTTTTTTTTATAACCATAATGCAACAAAATTATTATTAATTATTAACTATTATTAATTATTATCAATTATTATTGCATAATAAGTGTTTCTTTTTCGTAACTTTTTGAGAAGAAATCTGATAAAGACTATCCTGTGTATAAAACTCACAATATGTAATTTATTTAGTTTGGTTAAAATAGCAATTTTTAAAAATATTAAACTACCATAACTTTAGTTATTTTTATCGTCAGTTTAGACAATATTTATTATCTTTATTTATTACCAGGTTCCTGTTAATCATTAACTGTGTTCTAGACCGAAAGCTCTATTTTCTATACAAAATACCAAAACAATTAGAATTAGATCAAAAGCTGTTTCTATCCAGTTCAATCGAATGCTGTCAAGTTTTCTCAAAATTGAGCCGTTGACGTTCCAGTGAAATAGATCTGGTCTAACTGTCACGAGAGCACAGCACAGCTATTATATCTTAAATGCTTTAAAAATAACAAAAAAAAAAAACAAATTATGGGCTGAGTATGGATTTAGAATATTTTTCAAAATTATTTGTATTTTGAACTAATCCCAGGATTGAAAAGTGTTCAATACCGACACCCCGAGATTACGAAAACAGGTCCAAATTGTATTCCCTATTCGTAAACCAAACCAATAACCGTTTAACAAACCGTTTGTGAAAAGTATGAAAATAAAAATATTTAAAAAAAATAACAAATCGAAACTAAAATAAAAACACTAACGTTGAACCGAAACCATTTATATTTAAACTTAACAACGAAAGAGTAAAATCGGTATCAAAACATTTATTTTTTGAGTTTCAGTCCATGATAAAGACGTACATATAGTAACTGTTTTGGGTTTTTAAAAATTAAATTAGAACGTGTTTGGAGTAATTTTTGGTATATAGCTATTCTTAGCTCAATTAAACCGACTAGAACGAATACTAGAAATCATATCAATTGCCTTTTAGACATTTGGTGGTGATTTTTTGTAGTTGATCTCCCTGTTTTAGTCAAACTTTAATAAAACCGTGGATATTACCTATATATTCAGATACACTCAGAAGAAAAATTCCCATTAAGTACTTAATGGTACGATCATTGATCTAATGGTTCATGAAATAATAGTTTTTTCTTTTTATATCAAAAGTTTTCTAATTAATTTGATAGTATTCGAAAAATTCAGTACCATAAATTTAAATATTTCAATATTTTTATTTTTAATATAATAAATACTATTGTTTTAATGGTTTCCTCCTATAATAATAAAGGTGGAATAAAAATAAAAAAAAACACGAATATAAACTTGTTCGTTTTGTACCTCATTCTGCGTGTTTGTGTTTGCTCAAAATGGTCGCATGCATTTTTTGTAGTAATCCACATAATTGAACGCGACATTGGTAAGGACTTAATTATTTAATGTAAATTCATTATATTTAACCATTTTCTATTTATTACAGTTAATAAATAATAAATAGAACTTCTATTATGGCGACGACTCTAAATGCAGACTCAAGTATTGGAAAATGAATCGAACATTGAATGTGATATAACCTTTTACAACGAGAAATGTCCATTTATGTGTGTGATTTTTTAAAAGTGAATTTAAGTTTCGACATTTAATTAAAATAAATTATATAGTAAATTAAATAAAATCCACTTTTATTTTAATAAATTATTAGGAAAATGTAATTCGACTATACCATAAAATTAATAATATGTACCATTAAATATTTATAGGTGTTGCTTATTGTAATTAAAGGAGCACATTATAAAATTTATGGTACAACAAAATATTGTATTAACACTTCCAATATTACTGAATTAATGGGACGCATCCTATGAACAAATTCCTATGAACAAATTTCTATTGAAATACTATTAATTTACCATTATATTTTTCTGAGTGTAACAATTGCAAATTTGCAGACTATTCATTATAAAAACTCACGAAATTTGTAATTCTTAATCTATTAAAACTATTGAATGGTATGCCAAATTTCGAAATTAATCAAGTGGTTTTATAAAAATAATCAATAAACTTCATGTGTTTGAAACATGTTTCAATTAAACAACGGCGAAAAAAAAGTAGTCATTATTCAGATATATTCTGCATAGTTCAATATGCTTTAATCTCTCGTATGTGTACTGTTTTTATCTAGAACAGTTACAGAAAATGAATATTTTTCGTTGAATCGATAACGCGGCAAATATAAAAATGATAAAGCAAATAAAAAGTAAACATTTAAAATATCGTTTGTATTTTCCAATTCAATAGCCAAATCAAATACACGAAACAATTTTATAATTTATTTAAAATTTTTAATTCAAAGGAATTCTTAAAATATATAGCAAATGCTTTACAACAATAACAAATATGAATGAATTAATGTATTATTTATAGTTTTTTAGTTTTTTTTTTTTTTGTATATATATTTATAAAATGTCTTAAGATCCAATTAACAACAAACAGTCTTATATTAGGTTTTTGAGAGAGATGGAGACACTCAACTCAAATTGAGACAGCAGACAACTCCAAATGCATAGATTAGTAACATGTTGAGTATGAAAAACTAATCAAAATATGTAAATAGAATTAAATATAGGTCATGTTAAAAGATAGTTTGAAATGCTAGCTGAAAATGCATTTTTTTTGGCAAGTGTTCAAAAATATAAGTTGTTTGTTTTACGTTTTTTTTTATCTTTTTCTTTTGTTCTGTTTTTATAAAAGGACAACACATGATAAATAGATGCGTACATTTAAAATTTAAAAACGTCTTCAATGCAAAATATGTGAATTTCATTTTAATTGAAATGCTAGAATTAAAATGTTTGGTTTTATTATGAATTTGAATTTGTTTATGTTAAATATGAATCACAATAATTGTTTTTACGTTTAATTGAAATGATTTTACATTTTTTAAACGCATTTTGTCTGATGTAAATGCAAAACTTAGTTGAAATTTGAACTAGTTTTTTAGAAATGTGTTTTTTTTTTTATAGGCAGACTTAGTTGAAAATTGTGTGCGCCAATGAAAATTTAGTGTCAACAATAGGTATGTGCTGCTATGATCTAAGCTAAGCCACCTGTGAGTAGGACGAATAAGTGCGATAGCTGCGCCGGCGATAGTAGATCATAGTGAGATACGAGATAAACAGCATGAGCGCAATGATGCCCACTAAAATGCCTAGGAGAAATGAAAAATATATGTAGATGAAACATAGATCATCGTTAGAAAGTGTTCGCACTACATACCCATGGCCATGCCAATGTCCGCGTCTTCGTAGGTCAGCATCAGCGTAGATAGTTTACATTCGGCTTTCCAGTCAACCGGCAAAATATCCTCGTAAATGGTAAACATTTTCTTGAGCGGACATGCAGTTCCACAGCCAGGTATCGACATTAATGTCGGTTCGGCGCTGGTGTTTTTGTATAAAATCGAAACGAAAGGATTGCGCTGCTCATCCACGCGCAACTCCAGCATAATGCAGGCGGTGTAGGGCGGACTGTGCACCTGTGTAAGAGATCAATACTTAATACATTTCGCTGCATCACTAAACAGCACTTACATCAAACAATTTCAAAGTGTTCAACACATTGGCCACTGTAGTATCATGCGCACTGTACACCCAGACATTGCGATCAGGACTCAGTTTGCCGTCGGCCTTCTTCACGAAACGTTCCAGCATTTCCTTGATTAGTGGGCCCGTCTTCAAGCGCGCCATTTGTCTGGTGTATGTGTTGACGGAGAATGTAAAGGCCGCCACGTAGGTCATATCAGGACTCGGATAAACTTTATGCGTCCACTCCGGCAGTGTTTTATTGTAGAGACCCTCTATGAATAAAGTGTTGTTCAGTCGCTGTATGGCCTCCAATGAATCGATTGAATTGCCAGTGTATTGTGTTAAATAGTTGTAAAGATAGGCATAGCGATCGTTGAGCTTTTGAAATTCAGGTGAATCCATCAACAAAGATTTTGCCAAGTCATATGCTTGACAAGACGCTTTGCCCGCAAGCACCTATGTGTGATATTTATTTTATAGAAAATACATATATAACAATGTATTCAATAGAAAAATTACCTCGTCAAAACGTTCGGGCGATGTATGCACCGGTATTGGTTGCCAGGCAATGTCATTGTTCCAGATCTGATCGGCCACCGGCGGATAAAGTCCAGCCAAATTAGATAGCGCGCTCATCAGTGTACGATCCACATCTGTGGACTGTATGTAGATCTCTTCCTTAGAATAGGTTGTACTCAGTAGGGAGTCGTAACGCTTGCGCAGCCATTGTCCCAGTTGAAGGTGTTGCTGTTTGCCAATCTGCAAAAGTGAAAAGAAGTGCGTGAATTTATTTTACCCTTTCTTTGCCACATAAACTGCCTATTTTTGCTATAAATCGAAGAACGAATTCACTCTGTAATGTGTGGTTCTTTTGACAACCAAATTGGACTACGAAGGAGTGGCCTTGGCCTAGGCGAAAGTCAGCAGTATGTCTTGCATTGTTTCAAAAAATCAAGGTTTCTGTCGACACATTCCAACGGAGGAGGTTACATTGATATGCCCATAACGTCAAGAGCAGCTGACTGACTGCGCAATGTCTACAGCATCCATATTGAGAGGTGAAAATCCATTCGTTTGTGAGATTAGAGAATACATTGTATCTTGCTTGAATTATAAACAACTCTATTCGCGAGACCCAAATCGTTGAATGTTATGAGGTCATTATTGAGTGTATCATTCATAGTGCGCCCTTTAATCTCAATCTCGAAAGAGTTTGGGTACTTGTTAAACGAATATGAATGATAAATGTTAATGTTAAATGCAAAGGAATGGATTGAGTTATGGGTCAAGGAGAGTTGGTCATTTATAAAAACCAAAAATAGGGACGGGGATAGGATGAAACTCTGCGGAACTCCCAAATGAATGGAATGTTGTTCTGAGAGAACACCATTCATCGTTTCAATCGTTTTTAATGACCCTGCAGAAAACTCTATATTCATCGTGTAAAAGAATTGCCGACATCATAGGGGCGAATGTGTAATTTTTGAAATATTTTCAATGTAGCTGTGCCAAATCTTTTATGGTTTTGGTGGATATTTCTAGCAACGAAATTCAAAACGAAAAAAAAATGTGAAGTGATTTGTTACTAATTGCAGTCATGCCAAAACGGCGAATCTTTTTGTTTTTTGCACATAACTTTTTATGGGTACAAGATAAAATTTTGATGTTAAGATTCAAATTGGGTTGAAAAATTGCAATTGTCTGACAATGTTTTTTTTGTTTAAGTTCAATATATTAATTATTTAGTCAAATATGTACCTAGAATTTATAAGAAGTTCGTTTAAAAGAACAATATCAAGAGAAAGAAGATATGCAGATGAAGAAGACAAAGAAGACCTTGATTAAGAATCGTAATTTTCATTTTTATCGTCCCTCTTACATACTTTTCTTTTTTAAATAAAAAATTCCATATTTAAATATTAAATTTATATTTTTTTACAAAAGTAATTATTTGCCAAATTTTAAAATAGATTTGAAATACTCCTATAGGGGAACAAGGCGGAACACTTGAACTTTTTTAATTTTAAAAATTGCAAAACGGACGGATTAAAAAAAGGTGTTCTGTAAAACGGACGGAAGAGAGAAATTTCGAATTCACTTACGAACCGCTGATCTGTGTTTGAAACGTCTATTGTGAACTGATCATAAACAGCAAATTCAATTAAAATTTTATATTTATTAATACAATTTGAACGAGCAAGATAAATTTAAGTGACAAACAATTAGTGGGCATGTTCTTAAGGATTATTTGAACCCTTCTCGTGTTCCAGAATCTGCATATGTAATGTGTTCATTGTTAATTTATCGAGGCTAATTTAAACAGTATTGTTGAATATTTTAAATATGTTGTGTTGCTTTGATTAAATATGGACTCTACCAAACGAAGTTTTAGTAAAACGCGTAAAGTCCTCAAAATATTACAGGATATTGTTGAAATTTCAGCTTAAATTTTAACTAAAGCAATGCATTTGGCAACAAATAAAAACACGAAGACTATTATAACATCCGAATGAGCGACACACGTTGCTCAGTGAGAATTGGGAACAACCTCACCGATACGTTTAATACCGAACGAGGTTTCAGACAAGGCGATTCCCTATCGTGTGACTTCTTCAACCTAATAATGAAGAAGATTGTAAGAGCTGCACAACTCCATTACAATGGCACTATCTTCAACAAGAGTTCCATGCTGCTCGGGTACGCTGATGATATCGACATCATTGGGCAGAACGTACGAGCAGTCAGTGCAGCATTCTCCAGTTTAGAAATGGAATCGCGTCGCATGGGTCTTACGGTGAACGAGGACACAAGTGTCAACAAACAAAGAGTCCCGGCGTCTTGGACAACACGTCACTATTGACAACCACAACTGCGAAGTTGTGAAGGACTTCGTATACCTAGGAACCAGCATCTACAAGGAAAACAATGTCAGCCTGGAGATTAGCCGAAGAATAACTCTTGCCAACAGGTGTTACTTTGGGCTCAGTAGGCAATTGAGGAGCAGAGCCCTCTCTCGACGGACAAAAATTACGCCCTACAAGTCGCTCATCATGCCAGTCCTCCTCTATGGCGCTGAGGCATGGACGCTTGCCAACACCGATGAGCGAGCTTTAGGAGCGTTCGAGAGAAAGATTCTTCGGAAAATCTATGGCCCGATATGCGTTGAAAACGAGTACAGAATCAGATGGAACGACGAGCTGTATGAGCTCTACGCCGACATTGGACATGTCGAGCGTATGGATAAAAGCGCTCCAGCAAAAAAGGTGTTCAATTCTGTACCCAGTCGTGGTCAACGTAGGAGAGGGCATCCGAATCTCCGGTGGAGCGACCAAGTGCGAGACAACCTGACAAGACTTGGAGTGCAAAACTGGCGCCAGCGCGCGCAATGCAGAAGCGACTGGCGAGAGGTGATTGCTGCGGCCGAAACCCATCATGGGTTGTAATGGCCAAATAAGTAAGTATTATAACATGCGAAGACTATTATAACCTAGCTTAGATTGTTTTTGAAAAATGCATATATTCCAAATATGCGACAATACGATAAATATTGCTGAAAAATGTTCAAACTTATTAACCATACAATAGGATACTCCATTACAACTCCATTTACGGAGCAACTTTAGTGGAATTGAAATAAAAATAAACAAATGATTTTTTTTTATTTTGAAATTAAAGCAGTTGTATATCGCCTTCCCACTTACAAAGCTTTCAACGGTAAAATTGTAGAACGATTTTAAACTTCTTCGCGGATTAACAAGGAAAAAGTATGTATGGGGGACCCCATAATGGGGTCTAGTAACGAGACATTTGTGCAGGAATATTTATAATACCAGATTTGACAAAACCCGAGTTCAGCTTATTTCATGAAATATCGTTTTTTTCCAAAGTATATAGAAAAGAGGCAAACACTCGATTAAATGTTCATAAAAACAAACATACTACTATAAAACTCCCCCTTAATCAAATTAATATATTTTTAGACTTTTTAAAAGAGAATCGCCATATGTGCGGAGAATCGATAATAATGACTTCTTGGAAAGTTCAGTGACACACATATTTGCACAAGTGTTTATTTTATAATTGCATATGCTACGCAAAACCACTAAAATACGTTTCAGAATATTTTATAAAAACAAACAAAAAAAAACTCTGTATCAATTTTGACATATTCAATACAGTCATTACACCTTATCGCTTGTACGTTTTAGTTGGGTTTGTTTGAATTTGTATCAGGTCAGTTACCCCAGTCAAACACCTCACTCAAGCAGGACCTATTTTATTAGAGCCCACATTCGATTCACAAATGCTTATCAGCGTCTGCAGCAGAAAACAAAAATAAATCTAAAATAAATAATAAAAATAGTACAAATAAAAATAACCAAAAATAAACTCAAATTGCTATTTTTAATAATTAAACATAAATTAAATTGTTTGATGCAAATAAATCGTAAACATCGTGAAGCAATTAGCAGCAACGTCAGGCACCGAGATTCCTCTCATACTTTGCCATGGTGACGACGACTTATCAATGTCAATGTCGGAAGTAAATCATATTATATAGTACATGATAATTGCCTGCTTATCATTATTAATGACTTGGGACACACGCGACTATTTGCATATATGGTATTTTTTTTTCTTGTTGTTTTTGTTGATATTGACGTGTAAATCGGCTGAGTAAACTTGTTAATAATACAAAGAACTCGTCTGTCTACGTTGTCTGTTTTAGCCGATAATACCATGGTGTGCTCAAACGTGAATAGCATTCAATATAAATATGATTGGTATTTTTTGTTGTGGTTTTTATAGATATATATTTTTTTTATTTTGCGATATTGCATACGTTTTTTCTTAAGTTGATCGAATTATAATATTTCAAATTTGAGTATTTTGTCTAGATTTCGCCGTTGAAGTAGTAGAACTTGTTGACTACATTTTAAAATTGTTTATAATAAACAAGTTTGCAAAAATCGTTATAATTCTAACAGTTACTGATCGATGATGTCAATACTGATATCTATTAAATTTTTTTCAAACTATTAAACTAAAAAGAATTGGTTCCGTAGAAAAAATTATTAGATTAGTTTTACTTCTGAAAAGACAATAATATTTATGTGTTACATTTTAATAAGGATTGCTTTGATTAAATACAATGATATTAAACAAATAAGTTTATTTTGAATCGTTATCGAAACAATTGAGTCTTTCCATTTCAAATCAACCATATATATTTTAATTTTGGCAGCACTAAATCAACAGTATACGAATTCGAATTTCGGTAGTAAATTTTAATAATTTCGACTCGTTGTTGGCTCGTATATCTTTCCATCATGAAATGGCAAACCTTACTGAAGAGAAATGTCAAAAGAGCGGCAAGAAATATGGCGTCGTTTGCTGACCCTGTCGCTCTATTTTTGTAGCGTCCCTGTTGAAAACGTTTGTAGCGCTCTTATTGAAAAACCCTTTATAACAAATAACTACAAACAATACAACATTTATTATAATCAGTTCTGGTGACTCACAGAAATCAAAGACATTGAAATACTGCGTATCACTTGTACCAAATATGTATAATGTGCCAAAAATTCTTTGTCTTCAAAATGTTTCAGTAAGTTGCTTGGGTTTTCAACGGTATCAGGCACACATTCCTTGGTTGGTCGTGTGTGTGCAAAAACTTTAAATATTTAGAAAAAAAAACGCACAAAACAAATGCATACTACAATATCCGCAATATTTAGAATACATAAACACAAAAGTATTTAATTAAAAAAATATAGAGGACTACATATCTTAAAAATACTACAAACATAAATATAGTAAAATTTTACTACATTTCGATGTTTCTGCAATATTAAGAAAACAAAATTATAATACATTGTGTAGTAAAATCAAATAAACACAAATGTTTTTAAAAAATATAGAGGACAGCATTTCTAAAAATTCTACAAACATAAATATAGTAAATTTTACTGCAATTATATTCTCGATGTTAAATTAATGCAATAATGGAAATCGAAAAGAAAAACGAAATGTGAAACCGATATAAAATAATCCCACATACAAATAAACACATTTAATATCACATATCTTTTTCTAAACACACACACACAGATATTATTTAATTAAGTGATACCCAACCAACCTACAAGTCTTTATCACATTCTAAGATAGTGTTTCAAAAAGTTGTATTGATTATGGAATGACTCAATTTGATACTTAAATTAAATATAAAACATTTTGCAATAATAAGATGTATAAACAGCAAACTAGATATGCTAACCAGCAACGTACTAAAGAAAAATAATATAACTACAAAGTACCTAAATACATAATAGATAACACTACCGTAAACATTAAAATCATATTTTAATTTGAACTTGACGCAATGAATACTATGTACCTACATGTGTTTCAAACTACTTTTTAGAGATAATAAAAAGTTACTTTAAGATAATATTCAGTAAAATAATAAAAAACAAAATAGTTGTGGTGGCACTAACATTTGTTCGTCTGTTTTGATTTGAGATTTTTCTTTTTTTTGCACTTTGAAAAATCAGAAATGTGCCTATCGACGTGTATAACTGTTACAAAGTCGCATAACTAAACTAACTACGAAATTAAGATGCAAAGCAATGTTGGAACTCGAGCAGTACCGCTTATCGAAGTAGCTCTACGTTTCTGAGAAATAAATCAGTCTTATCATAAAACTGTTAATTAAACGATGTATTGCGGTATTATTGAGCGTATCACAGTTCGTCGTCTTTCAGTCTGGTATACGTACCATGTGGTATATTTACGACACAATAACACAGAAACGTAAATTTTTTGTTGCATCTGTAATAAAAGTTAAATACTAAAACTGTTGTACTTGAGAGAACCCTAAAGCATGTTCGTACCAATACCTTCTAATTGTGAATAGTTAATTCTTTAAAAAACAACCGATATATACCTAAATTTGCAAAGAATGTATACTATATATTTTATTGCAACAAGTAAAATGAAGAAATCTCTTAAAAATAAAAATAATACAAACATAAAATTAAAAATCAATTATCTGAAACGTAGTTGTGAAAACGGGTATGTGAAAATGAGTGTCCGTTATTGTCCGTTATTGCCCGTTATTGCGGTGATATTACGGCACAATATTACGTGGTAAATACGGGTCTAGCCGTAAATACGGTAGTTGATACGGATATCGCACCGTTTCGGCCACGTCATTCCGGTACAAAGACGCCTTTTTCCGTAAATTCGTAAAAAAAAAAATTTTACGTGCAGAATACAGCAATGTTACGTGCACGTAAATACGGCTAAAAATACGAACAACAATTTTTACGTGTGAAAAACGGTAACTTTACGGCTTTACTTAATTTAAAGAAATATTTTTATTCTTCATAATTGAAAAATATTTTTCATTTGAAATAATAAAAATATAGAATATAATTGATATATGAATATTTCTAGTTATAACATTTTAATAAATTGCAAAAAGTGCAACTAATGAATGCTGATAACATACTTTCAATTATGTGCAAATGTATATTTCTATAATTATAAAATTTGTATTCACTGTATTTACGTCCCGTTTATGTGCAGTATTTGCGTTTAGTTACGGGTCGTATTTACGTGCATTTGACGTGCATTTAGTGCGTAAAAGTTCCGTAAAAAGTTCCGTTTACGTTCACGCATACACGTTTTATTGCCGTACCTACGGGCCATTTACGTAATTGAATGCCGTATTTTAAATTTCATTTCATATGTAAAACGTGTTGCTTTACGTCCCGTAAACGGCTGCCGAAAATGGTGTTTATGTCCGTAAATACGGAACGTATACGGTACGTTTACGTGCCTTTTGGTTTATTGGGAATCATGAAAAACAAATTGATGTATTATTATTTTTTAGATACAATGACAGAGCAGAATGATTAGTAACATTTTCGTAGACAACGTCGATAAGTATCTTCTCACATATCAGAGGGTTAAAATATAACTAAACGAAAAATCCAAGAATAATAATTACCTGATCATTTATAGCGTCTTCAATTTTTTTTTTTTGAAAAATGGTCTATATCTCAATAAATAGAGTACATTTGACAAAGCCTTTGCCATTTTCGGAATCAGCACCCCAAATTTATTTAAAAAAATACTACAACTTTAACTTTTGAGATATGTCATTTTGAAACATACTTTGTTTAAAACTGACCACTATTAAAGCAACATGGTATAAATATTGTAAGACATCTCTTTGGAAATTATTATGTTTAATTATCTTTAAAATTAGACCTTTGTATTTTATTTTTATTCACTACAGCTTAAGTTACATTCAATTGATTAGAACCACTTTTGGGATTTTTTTCAAATTTTAAACCCCAAAATCTCTGAAACCACACCATCTGTGGTTTCCAATATCTAAGTGTTATGTTGTTTCACTCTACCTCCAAATTTCATCATATTCTGAGACGGTTTTGCCAATCACTCGGTTGATTTGATATGAAATGATTCATATAAAAAACATCAGTTTCGGAATTATAACCTATTTTAAGATCCCTAGACAAAATGACCAGTTCGAAAGATTTCAAGCAGACAAAGGCTTCAGCTGGTATCAGAAGCTGCCTTTTCCAAAAATGCCCCTTTCCTAAAATATTCCGTGAATCTGCCATTCAAATTACACAAAACATCCCACATTTTTCAAGAATATTTCATGTGATCAATTTAATTTTAAAAAAATGATATACCCTAGGCGTGTATTCTGTGAATTTAATGTAATGGTATTACGATTAATAAACCTAATCATATTGGATTATTTACAAGTTGATTAATTAATTTATACAATATCATAATTTTAAATAATGTACAATTTAATATAATTTAAATCATTTAATTTTTATGAAACAAGATTAGCAAATATTGTTTTTAAAATGCGAATTTATTATTAGAATCGTAACTGGTTTCATTTTGCTATTTTAAATAACCTGTGAATAATTTCGCATATATTTAGTTCAACTTACATTCGTCAGTTGTCCCCAGCCAGTGGGCCAGTCCACCAATTTGTTCCACGGATCTGTTGAGTATGGCTCGATTGGTGTGCGATCGCCGTGCCGGTAGAGCTGTAAACGTAAATCGCAAATTTAGACAGAATGCCAAGTGACCAACCGTTGGCACCGCCATCCATGCAGCCACCCACAGATTCACTCACTCACCACATGGGCAAAAACCAATTTTCCTTTAAGTGCCGAGGTGTCGGCAACGTCTGTTGCTGCCGAATTAGTATCGCTTGTAGTTTGCAACGACGCTTGGTTTGGAGTATTAGTTGCTTGGAGATTACTAATTAATAGCAGCAATGGCAGCAGCAACAATAACAACATGCATGGCGGACGTAACATTTTGCAGCAGACTTTTTTGATCGAATGCAAAATATTGAGAAATTTTTAACCAAACCAGTTTCTAATGGCTCCACTGAGACAAACGAAGGCCGTCGTATTAAGAGGCCGCAGGGTCCAACAGCACCAAGTACCAACAGCTGTTGCCAAGAAGCATTCACTTTTTAATTGCCGTTGCAATATTTGGTGGTGTTGTTATTTTAGACGTTGTTGCTGTTATCGTCTCGTCTTCTACTTGTCTAATTGTTTGTTGCTGCCTTAAATATCATTTTAATGCATATTCAGTATTGTCGCGTATTGAAAGAAAATTAACAGCTAGAGCGCAGTAACAAGAAACGCAACCGCCTACGTCGAACGAAATTACCAAAATAAAGCTTTAAAACGAAATCGGAAAAAATCACAAAAACAAAAAAATCAAACAAAGTAAAAGACGATGAAAAAATAAAGTGTTGCATAACTTCGTACTATTTGGACTACGAAATATTTAGTAGTTCGTACTAAGTACTTTTTAATTTTTAGTAAATTTTTTTAATGTACAAATATTTTTTGATAATAAGGTTGTTAATTTTGATTGGACGGAAATATTTTGTACCTTTTGATAAATTTCCATCTGTCCTTTGTTTTTTTTTTTTTTCAGATTTCAGCCAACGGGAAATATTTTTCCTATAGAGTTTTTTTGTTTGTCTGTTTTTTAATGTTATGTTTCTAAAATTTTGTGGTACGTCCATAAATTTTGCAATCCCAATCTTTTTTTTTAAAAGTACTATTTTATTTTAAATCGTACTTTTCATTTTTGATGAGACATTATTTTCGGAAAATGCAACACTGAGCTGAGAATCGAATGAAAGAGAGCGAGAGCAAAAAGTGCAATGTTGCCACCTTAGATATACGTCGTATCTTTTTCACCATTTTCTGATGAAGGGCAAATCTTGTATGTATATTTATGAATTTTGATAAATAAATTAGAATAAAATATTTGGTTTACGTACCGATAGATAAAATAAACGAATTGATTGAGTGGCAGATTATACTGTTGTTTTAAAACTTTGTTTGAATTTCTAGAGTTCGAAAAACAATCGTAAACTATTTTTGTAAACTAAAGACTTTTTCCCTTTGGCAAATTTTAGAAATGCAAAAAAATAATCTGTTTTTATTAATTGTTTGAATTTACAATTTTTCATTTTATTTTTTTTCACATATATTTAAAATTTTTGTATATTTAAATTAAAACGATTTTTATAATTCAGCCTTATAATGAATTATTTTTTCTTTGATTGTTTGTGATGAACAACAAATCTTATATGAAAAACAATTTTTTAAAATTTAATTTAAAATGGAAGTACATCAGCATTGGGCGATATTTTTAATATGTTCGAGGTTATTATATTGGCCATGGTTGAAGTATATACAGGTTAAAGCGCCCAACCCATTCAATACTTCGTTTCCGTCACTTCAACGTATTTAACTGACGCGGAAAACGGTGACCGAATCAATATTTTGTTGCCGGAGAACATTTTTGGATATGTTTTATTCATGTTGCCAAAAATGCATTAGAACATAATTAATTCGTTTTTCTCAAATATTTTAAATTTATTTCATATCAAATATTTTAAAAAACACACAAAAGTAAATATATCAAATGAAATTTATGTCAACATATTCAACGGAACATAAAAGATAAAAGTTGAAGAACTTTTTCTCTCCGTTGCGTTATTTTGAACGCATACTTTGTCATTGGGACTCTCTTCATACAAATTCATACATTTCAAACGTGATGTCAATTGAATACGTTGCGTCAACGGATATAAAGTATTGATTGGGTTGAGCGCTTAAGTCATCTTTCAAAATTCAGTCGCCATTTACTTTATTTTGAAAACTGTTTGAAAGATTCAACATTTGTAAAACAAAACATCAATGCTTTGTTTACAACTTCATAAAATATTCAAAATTTTAAATAAAGTAAATTTCAACATTTTGCCAACTATCAAGATTGTTTAGGATCGAAAAGAAACCACAGTGATTGGCAAAAGTAATAAAAGTGAAAGTGATATTTTAATAAAATCTCCAATTAGCAATGCAAAAAAACTATAACCTGAAAATAAAGTTTAAAATGACAATTAATTCTTGTATTTTAATATTTTCTTCCTGACATTCTCAGCACACTGTATGTCAATTAAATGTCTAGATGGTCTAACCTGTATATACTTCAACCATGATATTGGCAAAAGTGCCTTGGGCTTTTTTTTTTGGAAACTCGAATGACAATAACACAGTGCAACAAAAAAATGTACTATCTATATATGGTATTCAGACAGACATCAAGGTTCTAATCAAGACCTCATACTCAGTTTTTGAATATTGCCTAAAGATTTTTAGTTAAAACAAAACAAAAAATGGAAATATTTTGTTAAGTTGAAGTTCGGGTTGATCTGAAAATATAAATTTTAAGATGTACCTATTATTCATTGCATAATATGCAATGCATCCTTTTATTTCAGTTTTGCAATTCACTCTTGGACGATTAAAAAGTTTTGGATCTTTTTTGAAAATTATCAGGCCAAACGCTTAGTAACTGTAAATTTTGTCTCTCTTTATGCTAAACAAAAACACTTTTTGACATAGATCAGGATTATACCGATACGTAAAGTCATTTCATATGAATTACGTTACCGCAACATATAGAAATCATTAGAGTATTGTTGTTCGTTTCGGTTTCAATATCTGTTTTTAAAAAATTTAACAATACATTTTACATAGACATTTTACGGGAAACCTGTGGTGTTAATTGCGGTACTAATTTTCTTTACGATTGCGGGATTCTAAAACCTAGTTGATATATATCCCCTTAAAAAGAAAAGTATTGATAAGTTTTTAAATAAGAACCATAATTTTTGTTTCTCCTGTGCCATTTTTTAAGAAATTATATGGCGCTGGACAAAAATTTTTAAGAATCATTATCACTAAGTAATACCATTTTTAATTACCAAAACATGAGTTTTTTTTTTGTAAAGTTTAGAATTACTTTGATGTCCTTTATCTCACAACCTCGTTTATTGCGTTGAATACAATTATTGTATTGCGTGCAAAGTTTTATCAATCTAATGACGAAAAGATAATTTCATTCTGATCTTTTTTGTTGGAATATTGAAAATAACTAGAAAAGCAAAGCCACAAAAAAGTTCAACAATTGCAGCAAATGTCACTGCACTTTTATTTATGAGGAACATTTTTCTAACATCCCAAATTGCTGCCAATTAAAAACATATATAATATCGTCATATGATTCGAACCATTTAAACAATACCTTGAGATAATTAGAATAAAATATATCTTTGTTTAACTATTTATTTCACCAATTTCGAAACAAAACACGTCACTAATATAAATCTCTGATTTACATATTAAAATGTACGTTTTATTTACGTTTCATTTCATATTTGTGGCGGTGGATTTCACATTACTTGTATTCATTTTACTTATTTATTTTATCAGATCCATTAAATATACTGCAAGGATCTGAAATAATGTTTTGCAAATAAATACTAAATCAGAAATTGGGAATTAAACTATAGTCAATACGCAATGTTAAACCAGTAACCACTGACATTTTTTTTATTTGAGATTTGTAAACACGCCAATCAAACATATAAACCGCGTTCGTTAACTAAATTAAATATTATAGTCCAGTATATTTCAAGTTTCAGTATATCGCAGTTTAGTATGTATATTTACATTTTTAATTGTTCTTTTACATATCGTCACCTGAGAATTTATTTGGCTTAAACGTCATTGAGTCGAATTCCAGAAAAACAACAAAAAAGATTAGCATTTGCGTTAAAATAGAAGCAAATTTGCGATTTGGAGCATATTCGACTGAATATCTCAGATTCGATACGAGATATCGAAAAACGTATAGAGGAATTATAAAGTGAATATTTGAGTCATGTTCATTCAATTCCTAACATCATTCACCCAAAAATGACGTTTGAACCAAATAAATTCTCAGGTGACGATATGTTAACTGAAAAATAGGTAATTACGTTAATATTTTTAATTAACTCTTAATTTTTAAGTCAGCTGCAGCAATTTAAACGGAATTAAGAGTTCAAATTTCAACTAGAACTAAACCAAAATAAACTTAAGAGACACGATGGGTTATGTGATATAAGAAAGTCAAATTGAATGCACGTTATACCACTAAAAAAAAGCATCAAGCATGGAGGTGGTACTATAATGGTAAGGGGATGCTTTTCATGATGCCGGACACCGAAATATATATCGGATTAAACAAAACATGGACTAAACATTTACGTTTTTGTCAGACTAATAGACGCCTCACAGTTCTAATTGAAATTTGGACTCCGAACTTTGCTGCAGCTGACTTAAAAAAGGTCCCGACTTCATAGTAACATTATTTGGTTATCCATCAGCATGGCAGTTTCCTTTTTTTTTTTTTGGATAAAAATAGAGCCATGAAATGATGTGGTTTTGGAGCCAGAAATGCATTTTGTACAAAGTTATGTGACCTATTATGACTGGCGAAGCGAATGAACTTGGCAAAGCGAACGAACGAATAAAGCTTAACAGCTTCCATTCGCCAGACGAATGAAGTTCAGGCGAATGATTTCTACGTTCGCCTGATTTTTACGTTCGCTTTAGTTTCCTTTTTTCTGCCGAATGGATGCTGTGATAGCTTTTTTACGTTCGCTTCGCCAACTACATTCGCCTCGCCAGTCATAATAGGGCCCTATGCATTATTTAATTAATTTTTGTTTTTTTTTTTTTGTCCGCTTTTAAAAATGACTTTTATCTTTGAGGTGCTTTTAATACCCACTTTCTGTATTTCGAAACGAATGACGAACCGAAAATTTGACGTCAAAATTTCGTCAGACAAATTTTAATTTCATGTTACTTGACTTTTAAAACTTGAAATTTTTTTAAAATTACGTCACTTTCGTCTAATAGTCCTTCGTTTCGAAATAAAGAAAGAAACAGTAATTTAAATTTATGATATAAGACATTCACAATATTTTTTTGCAAGTGATCGCCACATTCATAAATTATAAATAGGCAAAAAGATTCAAAATAAGGAATCTTTTGCATTGACATAATGCATTGACATAATTTTTTCTATCCTCAAAATATATCCAAATTTTTTTTTTTATTTGTAAAAAGTTTTCCTCAAATTCATAAAAAAAATGTTAATCCACATTATCGAATTCCTCGGTGGCATTTATTGAACAAATTTGTTTCACATTTTGTTGTGTAGTTTTAGTGCTAATCAGACGCGACTTCATGGTTCCGTTTCAGTAATCTATCTATCAATACTAGTAAAACTAATTTTAATTTTTCGCGAAGTATTTCACTTATTGATCATTCAATTGATAATATTTCTTTACAATATATCGATCACATGAGGTATTTGGAGGTTTTCATTGACAAAGTGTTTTGTTTTGAGATGCATATTGCCAATATTTCGTGATACGTTTTATTTCAGTAGCCTTTCAGAGCTACTGATTCACTTTTTTTTGTACGTTCTTGAGATTTACTTGGGATCTATCTACATTGAAAAAAGTCCAAGGCATTTTTAATACAAATTTAAGGTATGTTTTTAAACTCAGTATTTGTGATTATGTGGTAAAGATGTAATAAGTTTGTATACCTTAAAGTGAAAGGATAATATTTATTTAAATTGGTCTTTTCCAAAGTTTTATTAAATTTAAATGGTTTTCATTCTTTTACACGACATCTGGGAATACTCTATATTTAGTAAAACTCTTAAATTTTTGTCAGTTACAATTATTACTAACATTTAAACCCGGCCCCGAAAATTATATAAAACAAATAATGAAATAAATTATAAAATAACCGATATCTTACATTTCCGTTCATTATTTCAATTTATACTACATTGGCCGTTTTAGTTAATCGTCTAAAGACTAATAAAAATAATAAAGGAACAATTACAAAATCAATGTCGTAATATTTTCCATAAAAGAGATCATTTTAATAATAAAACTGGTATATGCTACGGCTTCGTCCTGAACGACTTGTTACTTTATATTTCTGTATACATACTAAACATCTGCATGAATGTACATAGAAAAGCAATTTTGATACAAGTATTGTACTATTATTTACTGCACTCGTTGCGTTTTATACAGTTTATATTCTGATTTTTGAAAACAACACAAGTATTCTACAACATCAAGCAGTACACATGTTTTGTTTCAAATTAACCATGTATAGTGCAGTATTCGTTGTTTCTTGTATTTATTCTATTATACTTAGGGCTGTGCGATTAATAGCAATCACGATTAATCATTAATTCGATTAATCGTATTTTTCAATTAATTTTTACGTATTTTACGATTAATCGTTTAATTATAACTTTCAATTAATCAGAATTCAAATAATTTTTATTTGAGCACATAGAAATTGCTGTCTACAAAAATATACAAACAAAATTTTTTTTTTCATCTTGCGATGTTTGCATTGAACGTATGCTTCAATTAGTGAAGATTTGACCGTTCTAACTGAATTCGTTTGGCAGCTACGATCAGAAACTTATTTTTTAAAACGTTTTTATTAGGTAATTGATTGAAACTACCTTCGAGATTTTAAATATTGCCTCAACATATACATATACAAAAAAGAAATATTAAAAATTATGAGATGATTTAAAATGAAACGTGGAGCGGTAGATAATATCGTCGTCGTTCAGTGAAAAGACACTAAGTCCAAAAATTGAGTATTAGATAATTGCTTTTAAAGATATAAATTACCATAACAAATCAATAACAATTTTGGATTCAAATAGTGCTAAGCTTGTAGTATAGACAACACAATCCGCTACAAAATGCAAAAAAAAAATAGTTTGGACAAAACTCATGACCGTTATTGGCTTATTTTCTTTATCGTTCAGTGAAAAATCACTAAATCCCATATAAACAGTAACAGTTCTCCAGTTTGTCCAAATAATTGTTTCAGCTTTCAGTTTGAATAGGAGATGAACGAACTTCATAATATCTATCATTTAATCCAAAAATCGTTGAAATCCTACCAGTTTTGTGGACTCGGCACCGTTTTAATCAATCATAGTTCGACGATTGCCGTTCAATGAAAAGTCACTAAGTCCCATATAAACAGTAACAGTGCTCCAGTTTATCCAAAGAATTGTATCGGATTTCAGTATTTAGCATTTAAACCAAAAATCGTTGAAATCCGACCATTTTTGTTGAATCGGCACCGTTTTATTCAGATTTAGACGATTGCCGTTCAGTGAAAAATTACTAAGAAAAATTTGACTTATTTTTTACGCCGCGATTATAGTAATATTATAGTATTTTTTGATAAGGAATGACCACGTAGATCTTCTTCTATAGTTTTAGATTTGATCGGCCCCTTTTTAAGGGCTAAATGTATAGAGATGGGCGGCGCGTGCCTCTTTTTCATGGCACGGGCACGGCGATAGGTGACACGCACGAGCACGAGCGCGACGAGTAAATTTACAGGCACGCACGAGAAGCACGATAAAACACGGGTTGTAACGTGAAAAATAATAACTGGAACCGATTTAGAATTTTGGAACCAGAATCGTTATTAAAAATCTGTTGATCCCGAACTGGAATCGGAACATATATATGTTTACTGGTTGAAATCGGTACCGCTATTTTAAAAATATCGGAACCGGAACAGATATTATAGTCCCTGTCAGGAAACGCAAAGAACCGGGACCGATATTCAAATAGGTTTTAGTCCCTGTAATAAATAATTCAAAAACTATGTTTGATGCTGTTTTATTCTCTTAAATCCATAAGTAAAACTAAAACAACAGATTTTTAAGAAAAGGTTAAAATACAACGAAATTATTATTTTTTTAAACCGGAAGGGTGGTTTTTTTTTTAAATTGGTGTAGAAACTATAAAAAAAATTCAATGGGTGGAACGGACGAAACTAGCACGCACTAAGATTTGCACGCACAAACACAGATTTTCGGGCGTGACACGAAAAAAGCACGACACGCGCCCATCTCTACTTGAGTACTTTTCACTGAACTGAATTTTTAAATATTTGGAGTTAGTGATTTTTTTATTTTTAATATCTTCGGTTGTTAAGATGTAGGACTACGAGGATTTTTCCAACGTAAAGATGAGTTTTTTTTGGACTTAACGACTTTTCACTGAACGACGACAATATAATCTATTGGATTCTTAAAAACGTTTTATATTAAAAATTATTTTTTATTTCATATTTTTTACTTTTAATTATTTGTGATTTGATTAAAAATTAAAATTGTTTTAAAAGCTTAATCGGATTCTGAATTTTTGGGAAATGGTTGTAATATATATTTTGATATTTTTTTAACAAATTAACCAACGCTCAGGGGATGCAATGCAGTGTTGATCGAAGCATCTTGCCGAGTTAATCTAATAATGTTAACTGCACTCACGACAGATTATGTTCGTTTGTTCATTACACTATATTTTCCGGTTTTTGTTTTACCACGCGCATGCCAGAATCGAGTTTTAACTTTAGATTGTTGCAATACAAATCCAGAGCACTGTAGCCGACTATAACATAAATATTTAATTAAAATAAAAATGCGTTAGTCACATGATTTACAATTTTTTTTTGTTTTGTTTTGTATGATTACAAAAACCTTTTTAATAGTACCAATATTTGATGATTCACTTCTTTGACATATATTTATTGAATTGTTTATTTTGTAATACAAAGCCTTCTTTGGCCAGAATAAAAGTATTACAATAAATTTATTTTATTTCTGGAATTATAAACCACTTAAACCTAATCACTATAAAGACAATATGCTTGTAGTGTTTTTCGTATGTGCGCATTATTTTAGCTGTTTCATCCAATGAAATGTAACGTATTTGGACTTACAATTATATATCTATCATTATTAGCATCCGTTATCGAGATCATTATGTGGTTATTCGCTCGTTATGCCTATTACCAAAAAAAAAAAGGACCTTTACCATTTTGGTAAGCTGTTGTTTTATCTTTGTTAAATCTTTTATTACATTCACAGTTTGGTTTACAATTTTTTTTTTTAGATAAGAATGATTGGTTGGTTGTAGTTTATTTTAAAGGTTACAATATAGTATAAATTATTATTTAAAATATTCCAGTCGTCATTGATAATTGTGTAACGTATACAATAAACTATCATTTGTTTGGTTTATATTTTTTTTTTTTATATATATTACATTAGACAGACAAACCGTTAAAATATTTGCCAAAGAATTAAGACTAAAAAATACTTGAATTGTTTAAATATTTAAAAAGTTGCGGTAGGATTTAAACAAAGAAACGCAAGTAATCCATCGTGTCTATATTGGAGGATTAGTTGTTCGTTCGCACAAACGCATCTGTTATTCTCTCAGCTAAACGCATAGATTAATGTTGTCGTTTTTTTTTTTGTTTTGTAATTTTTATTATGCATTTAGTTTGCATAGCCTTATGCTAAATATTTAACTGCATTTTGTATAGATAGTTTTATGTTTGTAGTAGCTAATATTTAATAAAATAGTTGTAAATCGTGTGTTGATCTTTACATTTCACAAACTCTTTGAATGGTTTTTTCTGCGTATTCGGACTTAAATTGTGGTTTCTGTTTGTAATGTTTGTTTGGTTTTTGATATCTTAAAATATATAACGCTAAAGTAACAGTTTAGTTGACTTATAATTGCGTGAATGTGTACCGCTACATTCTCCCCATTTCGTTTTCATATTTAAAACAACATTCGCTAAATTTGTTTGAATGGTTTTCGCTTTTACTTAATAGTGACGATTCGACATCATATTTTGGCGTGGCGCATTGCTGTGTAAGAGAATATAAATTTTTAAAATATGCATTAATTTTCGAGCAACATTCAGTTTATTAAACAGTAGTATGTATTTTGTATATTTGTTATTTGCTAATAATAAATTTTACTTTTGCGATTCTATATAAAACTGGAAACGCTTTTCCAAACGCAGCTGCAATTCAACGTTTTGGTTGCAGTAACCTTTCATTACATTTAGCCTCATCGCAAGTCATTGAAGGGAGCCACCAATGAAAGATACAACGTAGCGCATTGCATTGCATTGATGCGATAACATTCGTTCGTTACATGCGCAAATTTTCACAAATATATTTTTCAAGCAGTTTCACATTTATAGGAGGTACTCACCGATTGAATCCGCCGGCACCGCCATCTAATGGTGGAAAGTCATTGTTGAAACTACTCGCGCTGTTGGTCATGTTGCGATTGCCACCTGCGCCGCCGCCACGTTGAAAACCGCCACCGGCATTATTTTGTGCGCCGCCACGATTACCGCCAAATCCACCGCGACCACCTTGCGCGCCGCCACGTCCACCGCCAAAGCCACCACCAGCACCACCACGACCGCCGCCGCCAAAGCCACCACGTCCGCCACCAGCTCCACCACGACCGCCTGTTGGACCGCCCCTATAACAAAAATAAATTTATTAATTTCTGCACACTAAGCACCAAAAAAAACATTGCTCTATTTACATGCTTGGCGCAGGAGTTCTCCTCGTAAACGTAGCTTCGTCGGACAAATTCTGTGGCGTTCTACCAAAACCACCAGACTGGTTACCACCATCGAAATGTTGTTGACCGCCGGGTAGCGCAAAGCCTCTTCTGTCTTGATTGCCCATGCTGTTGTTGGCATTGTTCTGATTGAAGCGGCCAAAACCACCGCCGGCACCGCCACCTCCACTATTGCCGCCAGCCTTGGCACCAAAGTTTCGGTTGTCATCAAAGTTACGATTGCCGCCAGCACCGCCGCCGCCACCACCGCTTTGCCAATTATCATATTGCTGATTGCCATCAAAGCCGCCGCTATTGTTAAAGCCGCCACCAGCACCGCCGCCGAATTTGCCACCGCCTTGTGAGCCAGCGCCGAAGTTGTCATTTGATTGACCACCGCCAAATTTTCCTCCACCACCACCACCACCTCTCGAGTATGGTGTATTGCGTTGTTGTCCTCTAAAATTGTCGCTACGCATGGGGCCAACACCGTTATTGCGATCAAAGCCACCTCTGTTACCGCCAGCATTGAAACCACCTCTGCCGCGTCCACCGCCACCGCCACCATCACCGAAATGTCCGCCACGGCCAGATAGACCACCGCCTTGATGCGGGCCGCCGCCGCCACCACCTGATGAATTAGAATTTTCGTTAAGCATCTGCATAATGGCGCCGGCCAATTGCATTGTGGCGTCTTGTTCCCCACTACCAGGCATTCTGCCAGAAAAGCCAACTTGAAAATGTGAGGAGAAAATGGGTGCAATTTACCCAAATTAAGATTTTTAATTTGCATCAAAATTGCATCAAAATGGCGAAAATTTTTGGTATTTTTTTTTTTTTTTTTGCATGGACGAATCGAAAAACGTAATCTTGTCTTCACAATATAATGAGGACATTTTAACATATGGTATTCAAACCAATCAGGGTTGAAGTGCTAGTCAGCGACCATCGGAAAATATTGAGGAAATTAAAATTATCACAACTTCACAGAATATTTAAAGAACTTAAAACTATATTCCGGTAGTAGCATTTTCTACTCCTTTCTCATAATTTATTTTACAGAAATCTACTCTCTTTGCAAAAATTTCACATCTTTCATTTCTCATTTTATGGTATTTCTATAATGTGTCGTCCGCTTCAGGATGCATATATTTAAGAGACTGGTTTCTTGGTTCATTTCAAGAATAAAATAATGTTCTAGAGTTGGGTTTATTCTGGAACACTCTATTATATACTTGGTAACATATATTTAATTATAACTTCATAAAATATGTTACCAATTCATATCGGCCATTCCACGTAAAACCGGGCGTCATTTTTCATCATCATTTCATTGTTTTCTTTTGGAATACAGAAAGAGGCTCTTATTGCATATTTTTGATATTTGTATATCGTCGTTGTAGAACGCAAAGTCACCAAATATATTTTCAAATATTGATTTACAAAAATGTTTATATATCAGTCAATTTTTAATCGATGATCTCAATTTTTTGACCACATGATAAGAAAATGTAAATCTATCAACTGATATTTCAACTTTAAAAATGCAACAATTACTTTTTATAATATTAACCAATAAAAATGTATTTGGTCACTTTTCGTTCTACAACGACGATATTAAAAAAATATATTTAAATTTATGAAAAAAAGTACAATTTGGTTCCATTTAGTACAATTACTAAAGTTGCAATATCGATATTTTCAAATGTCATCCCTGATAAGAAATGATGGTCCGAAAGTTATAAAACCGATTTTGGTGGTCAGCACATATTTTTTTTTTATTCTATTTTGCACCATCACAAAACTGCATCAATAATGCACCAACACTGAACAATTTCGAGTGGAACATCGACGCTTACTATTTTTAACTATTTTTTCCAAAAAGTTATTTTTTGCAGACGTACAACGTGTCAATACACAACAAGACAATGTGCATTTCAAATATAGACGAAATTAGTATTAAAATATTTTTAATATATTTTCCCACCAAAAACATTTTTTGTATTGAAAATATTATTACGTTAACAAAATGTACACCTGCACTATAGTTTGTTTTTATTAAAAGTTACATACAAATTATTAATACGAATGCTTCTACGATTGTCATTGATTTTAAAATGGCATTTAAGCTCAAGGGCATCAATTAATCCACGATCTTAATAATGTGGTAGGTTATTACGATCTAAACAATTAAAATACTTTGGAGATTGGACATGAGAGGCGTATTCCAAGTGCAGTCGTACCAATATGGTATTTAATATTTGTGACACAATGTTTTATAAATCCAAGTAATGCAGATGCTATACTGAAATTGTATCAATATGAATATTAGCTTATTATCAAAAATATTCTCAATTCTCATGATAAAGTCAACTCGGTGTAGTCTTTGATTGGAAAATCGGGAATTAAAAACTAGTTTTGACATCCTGTATTAATTCACAATCGTCATCATTTCTTATTGAAACTATATAATTTTATAACATCAGCATATATGATCAAATCAGAATTGGTGATGCTATGTGATACATCAGTTATGATCAATATGAATACCGAATAGTATAGGTCCTTAGTGACTACCGTGAGGCATTATAAATACCAATTAAACATTTACATATCTATGACTTTATTTGAAATCTAATACACTAATGCTTAATTGTACTTCTTTTTTATATTATTTACTCCTTTATTTAATTGCCTACTCCTTTTACATCAAATCTAATCCATTGTGCAACATTTTTAATTCTACTTCTTTTTACTCATTTCCACTCGCCAAATTGTCCAAATCTACTCCATTTGCATTGACCATAATTGAAAACACTGTACCTAACATTACAGAATAACGCCATCATATGAAGATAATAGAAACTCCTGAATTGAAACATTTTTATTTTGTTTGCAAAATTTTTTCCTATGGTCATCACATAAATCATTTCTATTTAATGCTCGAGTTCTGATTTTAACAGCTTACTTAGTTTTTTTTCCTATTACATAATTTTTTTAAGAAAATGTCTTTTGAAATGTTAGGTCCTTTTCAGTCTCTTCTTATAATGCCAAAAAATAGATTCTTGAAAACTTTAAATGTAATAAATTATTAATTGGTTTTGTTTTACGACCTCTGTTGATAATTTTAAGATATTGTCTTAACGTGCTCAAGGTCCAGTCGGGTACAAATTGGGTGTTTTGTACCAACAAATAAATTATTTTTAGAATTAGAAGAATGTTTGGAGCTGCATACATGTTTATCAATGCAGAACAGCTTTTCCTGGCCACAAACAAAATTTAACCACGTCATTTTAAATAAAAAAAGCGAAGTACGTAACTTGTGCATGTTCTGTGTTGCTGCATGATTATAATGGATCTAAACCTTGTGAAATGGTCGGCAAATAACAGCCCCTATTTAAAAGAAGTCACAGTTTTGTGTATATTCCTAATTTTTATTAATTTTTACCAGTGAGCCCTTCTTCGCCTACCTGAGGATGGCGTGGTTTTAATTTTGGACATACAGATCAATGCCAATGTCCAAAAATCAAAAAAAAACAGCATTTGAACCATCCTATGAAGTGTATCTTTTACATTTGGTGGAAAGGCATGGTCATTATAAATTTTGTTGCGTCTTTTTGCGAAGTACAATACGTGTTTTTTTAACGTTAAGCTCGCTTGTAATGAGTTGCAATAGCGCTGCATTCTGCTTATGTTATGTATTCCAAATTTGGGCTGAACTTCAGTTTACCATTTTCTTTAAAAACAAACAACAAATAATCAAATGTTTGCGAAACGGCCGTAGGTCGGCCACCCGCTAACACTTGCATGCAGTTAGAGTTTAGTGTGGTCTTAGGAATTTTTGAAATACCTTTTGTAGTATTTTTTATTTATATGCTGTTTTTGGGAAATGGACGGTAAAGTGTATTTCTCCACAAATTCAAATACAAACAAATTTTAATTTAATTGATGGTTAGATGTCATGAAATTGTCAGAAATGCCAGATGAGCAGCAGTGCTGCCAAATTTGCTGTTCCAGTGAAACTGATCTGGGTTAACTGCCACGGGAACACAGCCAATGCAAACAAAATGTAACCACCCTGTTATATTTTTAACAATTGCAGTAATGGTGTGTGTTATCCTGCAGATGTTTCCATGTGTTTTTTTTTTTTTTTGACAAAATTAATTTTTATATCATTTTATAAAATAATTTTTCAGAGTCTACAATACATTTGCTATATTGTTTTTCCGTTTAAGTATCTATTCTGGTAATTTCAAATATATATTTATTTTTTTAAACTTATATATAAAAGTTGTATGATAACTTCTGAAGATCTATGTTTCGACATTAAATTAATTACCAAGTGCCACAGTACATGTTAAAAAGATAGATTTTGCGTTATGATAGGCAATGGTTTTTATTCTCGTAGCTTTGCCCTAGACTGTCAACAATAGAAAAACATTTTCTATTTTTTTGATGTTGACAAACGTTGAAACAGACGCTACCACATTTCGGCTTCTACCAAGATTTTATTCTAGAGCTTGTAGATGTATTGATACTCAATTTTTTATTCTATTTAATATAAAAGAAAGTATATTATTCGAGTGAGTTATCCTTAAAAAATAGAATTGACTATAAATTACCAAAAAAATTAACGTTGCAAAAAAAATCTATTTTACTAGGATGCGGCATAGTTAAAAATAATAAAAAAAATAATTTCAGATACTGATGCTTCTTTAAAAAAAATGGCGATTATACCTAATATGATTCCTGATAGCGAAGCAATACTGGATATACCTTTACTTTTCACGAATTAATTTGAAAAACCAAATATTTTTTATTCACCATTTTAAAATTTTGTGTACAATTTCAGGGACATTTTTGTTGAAATAAACTTGTGCAACTTACCCAACATGCCGCCTGGTCCACCACGTCCTCCACGACCGCCGCGTGGTCCTCCCATGCCACGACCACCGCCGCCGCCACCACCACCCATGTGACCAGCACCACCTCTGCCACCAGGCATATTACCGCCCGGACCGCCCTTCTTTTTGTTTTCCTTTGGTCTGCCGGCTTCCACCACAATCGTTTGTCCCTTGAACTGTGTGTCGTGCAATGCTTTAATTGCGTTCTCCGCCATGTCTGGCGTCTCCATGTGCACGAAACCGCAACGATTCATGATGTCGCATTCTGTGACCACGCCGTAGCTCTCGAAGAGATGTCTCAACTCCTCTGGTTTCGAACCCTGTGGCAGGCTGCCAACAAAGATCTTTGTGGTCTGTAAAAAATAATACATGTATTTTATTAGTTCCATGTGTAAAATTTTTCTAACATGATTAATAATTTTAGAAATTACGTGATCGTTCTAATACTGCAATTACGTTTTTTTTATTACAACTCTTTAAATATACTTACAGTCATTTTGTACAAATATAAAAGAGGTTAGTTAATTATTTCTGGTGTTTAAATGTTAAATCAGCTAATATTTTTCACTGATTTCACTGAAGACGCGGTCGTTTATGCTGTATCGATGTGAAAACGTTTTTGCCGCTTCTACATACGTAAAAATGGCGACGATTTTCATTCTTTATACATGGCGTTCGCATTGTCCAATGCTGCCCATCGTAGAAGGATAAATCCCAAAAATGGGATTTCTAAATTTAAAAAAGTAGTTGTAAAAGAGTGCTTTTTTAAATATTGCAGTTACATGTGGCAATACCCAATTCAGAAATATACTGCATTACCTGCGTATTGGTAACATCCAATTCAGCATTTTATTATTAAAATGTTAAATTAAAGAATTAAAGATTAACGAAAATAGTTCATTTTACGTGTTTTTAAACCCATTACCCATTACATAGAGTGTGTGGAGGCGCCAATCCAATTGCGCCAATCGCCAATGGAAAACTACTTGTCTGCCACTGCCACAAACCTAGCTTGCATTGGCTTTTCAAGAAGTCAGGATGACGTTAGGCGTTCGATAGCAGAATACAATTTCACAGGGGGGTAAATAAATTTTAGGTAGCAAATTAATTGTAAATGTAAAATAGCAAATGGAGTAGCAAATTAGCCCAGCAAGAACACAGTCGGTCATTTTATTGATCATTTGAGGGGTAGCAATAATCAATATTTCATAATTTCGGTCACATGTAGAATAGCGTCGGGAAAAAAATGATAAAAACTTTGGTATACGTGTGACTTTACATCCCTGTCTTACGCACGTTTACACAGCTTTTTCTTACATGTATAAGTGAGTCGCAAACATTTTGAATTTGTGTTGAAGTTTCGATCAGCACTGTCTTGATCGGAGTCCACCCGGTTACGCTGACTATTTTCAGTCAATTTGGGTCCGGCGGAATTAGTCCACCCTGTTACAATCAATATTTTCACACAATTTGGGTTCCGCGGAATTACTCCACCCTGTTACACTCAATTTGGGTCCCGTGGAATAAAAATGAGTAAAACAAACTGACTCAAAAAACATCGAACGAACTTCGAACAAACATTGTCGAACTCGAACAAACATCGAACGAACGAACCACGGCCTTGGAACCGAAAAAGGTGTTAGTAGTTTTAAAGAAAAAATAAAACTCATAATCACCGTTACCAATAATCAAAAAATAATGTCCAACTGAAGATAGTAGTCGACTTTTGACATAAATTTATATGGAAGAATTGTCAAAAAACTGTACATTATATTTTGTTTACTGTTAACGGTGAATGTTTAAAGATTTTTTTAACTATTTTTAGATTTTTTTAATCTTCAGTGTTGCCAAAAACATGAATACAAATACAATGGTATTTTCTGTGGTATTTTTAATTTCTGGCGTGTGATAAATATATTATATGTGTTACAATGACATGGCAACTTTGCCTTAAGCGCATTTTCTTATAAATTTTTAATTGTTTAATGTAATTATTTGTATTGATTTTATTGCTTACTTTTGCAATTTTTTTTACTAAAACTAAAAAACTAATAACGTTATTTGTTGGCTAACAAAAGAAAATAAAAAATGTTCCTAATTTTTGTTTTTTAATAAAATTATAATTTTTGTTACTATAAATTGAGTTTTAATTTAATACTTCAACTTTTATGGGATTTTTTCCCGTGGATTTTAAAAAGAATTTTTCAGCTCAAGCCTTGTAGAAACTGTGATTATTTTTTATACGTAATGATATCAAAAATCATCACTAATTTTTTAAAACTATGCCAAAAATTGGTTTTTAATTTAAATTCGAACTTACAGCAGATACCAGAACCGGGTCAGTTTGAATTCCAATATTGTCCGGTTGGCTGGGGTTTTGTTTCTGGTCTGTGGGCGGCTTTAATATATTTTTGTTTGCATTTATTATGACACATGACACTTGAACAACAACATAATTGAGAAATATTTTTAAACGTTATTTCTGAAAACTATTTTTATTTGTTGAATTTTGAATAGAAAATGTTTTCGCCATTCGCTGCGCCAATAGAAACAGACTACTTTGCCAACAATCTATGCAAGAACGTAGAATGTATTCTGCCTACGTGCGAACTATTAATAAATTTCCGGGTCAATGGAATCCTGGCTAAGCGCGCCTGCCTTGTTTATGCCGAGAAGATTGATTTCAAAGGACTGCTGGTAAGTGATTCCATCTATTTACTATTTGGAGTTTTAACAAAACTTTAATTCAACATAAGCAACTGCGTATTACGGAGAAAAATGACCATCGACGCATGTATATGACGACCGTGGACACCAACTCCTTTCATGCTCTAAAACAGGATCAGTCGTTGCATGTGACATTTGGTGGTTTTATAGAGAATTTAATAAAAATACTGCAAGACTGCCAGGCGGGTAAATTGGAAATCAGTTTGGTGCAGCTGCATTCTTTAGCAGAAGATAATCCGATGCCCTCGGATGCAGTCAGCGGAGCAACAGTTGAGCAACTGGACGCCTTTCAGCTGCAATTCTATGAAATGCGCACCTTCAAGAACCTCATACACCTTTGTCTGCCCATGCGCATGGCGCCGTTGAACGTGGTGCTTTTCTACATGAACAGCATAATGGACACTATGCAGGTGAGCGAAGTAGATTTCTTGTTTTAAATAATTTTGTTAAATACGAAATAATTTTCTAGAAGAAAAATGCAGCACTGGAGCGCGCTATGCAAACAATGCAGCAGGAACTGCAGGCGCACGCACGTCGTATTGAACAAGGCGAAATGGAAAACTCGAAAATTCGCGAAAATTTAGTTGAAAACGCCAAAATGCTAACGCAGCGTCACAACGAGGAGTTGCAACAGCTGCAGGATAACGTCAAAAAGGCATCGGAGCAACGACATACAGACAATGAGCGCAACCGCAAGACTATTGGCGCACTGCAGGCGCAAATGGAGAAATGTATGGCGGAGAAAGCAAACACGTATGCGGAGAAATGGTAAAACTTTTTATAGGAATAATCAAATGCAATACGCATAAAAAAAAATAATTAAGAACAATACTTACCAATAATTTATTAATTATTTCGCATATAATAACAGAACTGAGGTTTCCCTTTTCAGCCAAGAGCAGAAACGCAACGAACACTTGAACGAAGAAATTGGCAACCTGAAAGGACACCTTGCCCAACTCAAAGAGCAGCACGAGAAAGCGAATGCGGAAATTGCGTCCTTGAAGAACATGGATCGCAAGAACGAAATGCATTTGGGAGACACGCGCAAACATATTTCCGAACTACAGGAGAAGATTAAGAAACATGATAAACATCGGGTACATTTGAAATTAAAAAAAAGGTTTGAATTCCGATATGACTCCTTTTTTCTAGGCTGAACTCCTTGCAGAGCTGGAGGCTGAAAAGAAAATATCGCAAACAAAGCGGCAAGCGCTCGAAATGACTACCGAAGAAATTTCCAAAGCAAACGAAATTATCATGAAACAAACACAGGAGTTGTCAAAATTACGAAAAACAAATGGCTGGCGCACAGAGGTGGCGCTGCAACAGGAGAAAGCCATCAACGAGAAGGAGCAGTTGCTGCAATTACGTCAACAGGAAGTCGGCAGCCTTAAGCAGACTGTTGACAGTTTGCGTCGGGAAATTCCGCAGCAATTAGAGTCGATGCGCAAGTTTGCCAACTCAATTGAACTCAAGTATGCAGAACGTAAGTGTGCAACATTTTTAAATGTTTATTGCAGAACTTATTTTGCCTTATTGCAGAAATCAAGGCACTAAAGAGACGTTTGAATTCGCCAGGCAAGGAAAATCTGCCACTCAATGGGGCCACACTGTCCAGTCGTTTACGCAAGTAGCACGACTCTTTTTTTTTATTTATTAATCATTCTCAAATGACTACAAATGCAATTTTTAGTTTATTTCTATTAAAATTTTATTATTTTCTAACTAGAATTAGTTGTATTTGCAAAATATTAAAGGAAACGAACTCTTTGCTATTCATCTGCATCTGCTCGTTCCGCGTCGTTCATACTCTGTGCAGCGCCCACATTAACGACCTGAAATATGTCGTCCTGATTCTTCTTGAGTCGCTCGCGTATAAGTTCGGCAATAGCTTTCTGTGTTCTTCGCTCAAGTTTCTCTAGTTTCTTGGCAACGTCACGCTTTAGATCCCAGTCAGCTTTGCGTGGTGCCAAATTTGCGATATCAATTTCATCGATTATCATGGGCGTCTTGAGCAGTTCCAACTGTTCTGCGACCTCGCTTTCGATTTCGCCCGTTGGTTCCTGCTGCAGCACCTCGCCGATCGTGTTCTCATCCTGTGGCTTGTAGCTGCGAAAGACTGGTCTATTGGAAGCAATTAGAGTAGATGTTAAAAATGTGTACAAAAATGTAATTTGTTCCAAGTTACTTGGGCAGTTGTTCCTCGCTTTTGTCACCAGATTTATCTGATTTTGTCGCTTGTTCTCGAAGTTTCTTGAGGCGCTCCTTGCGCTTCATGGACTCCTCTGTTAGTTTACCTAGTTTGCTTTCATTTGGATCCATTATCATGTTACTTTTATTGAATTATTTATTTATTTGCGAAATGTTTTTATTTACAAGAATAATAAGTATTCACAATAGCAAAGCAGCGAAGGAATGGCAAAGGCCTGTTTAGATGGTACAAAACAACAAATGTAGAAAAAAAAACGATAACCGGTGGACTTTTGACGTTTTGAAATCGATAACGGGTGGACTTCTGAAGTTTCGTGTTGCGCTGCTTTTCTTCTTCTTCTTGGCTGTGAACAATATTTGACGTTTATTCATTCGATTTGTTTGTTTTCCACCAATTTGTTTATCATTTATTCAACAATTAAATATAATTATTATATATTGTTTAAACTAATTTTGAAACAAGTTCACAAACATGGAGGAAATTCAAATGGATTCCAATTCACGTTCCGAAAGTAATTCACAATCCGATGTGACTGTCGATGAGGAAAAACGCAGCGCTTCGTCTGTGGAGGAAAAAGAAAAAACCGGCGTCTGTTACTGGTAAACATTAAATTTTATTTACTCGAAATATATTGAAAACATTTAAAATAATATTGTACTTCAGTGGCAAAGATAGAAATATGAATAGTGTGGAGCTGTTGTGCGCCAATTGCAATCGATGGTTCCACGAGTCCTGCATTGGTTACCAGCTGGGAAAATTGGTGGCATTTATTACCAACTATGTATTCATTTGCAAGAATTGTTCGCCCAGTGGCTTGGAGAGTTTCCGCAAATGTCAAGCTAGTATGTTGCATCGAACCTATTTCTGAATCAAGTAATATGATTGTTTGTCCTCTTAATGCCAACAGCAATTCCTCAGATGTGTGTCACTGCCATTGCGAATATGCAACAACAAGCCACTAAAGATGGCAAAAACAAGCTGTTGTTTAGCAAAGATAGGGACATCATACCTTTCATCGAACAGCATTGGGAAGCGATGACCACGATGCCTAGACGTGTAACTCAATCCTGGTGTGTATTGCCATCATTACTTCGATTTGCACTTAATGTGATTTTCTGTCTTGTCTTTTTATCTTCAGGTATACGACAGTGCAACGTGCTCTTGTCAAGGATGTTCACAGTATTTTCACTTATGAGGAGTTGGCAGAAAGCGGCGCCATGTTTGGTCTTGTGATTCATGATCTCACACAAATCAAGCCAAACTACGATGCGATGGTGAAGATGGGCGCCTTGCGTTTGACTGAAGATGGATATGCACAGGGTATGATTATTATAAGCTATAATTTCCATAAAAAATTACTCAATTACAAATTATAATAAGCTATTATTATAAGCTATAATTTCCATAAAAAATTACTCAATTACAAAAATATTAAATGTATTTAATAGAAAGGTGAATGCGTTCAAAAATATTTAATATTTAACAGCGGGAAACATTTTGCTAGGAGTTAAAATTTTGAATTTTTCAAAAAATTACATAATTAGAGTGGATTTTCATGATTTCAAATCGAGTTGGTCTACCCATTGAAATGCTTTATTGGATATGAAAATCGTTGTGAAGAATTTTCAGCGAAATCCGAATATGGTAAATGGAACCGTTCAAAGTTTGCGTTTTGATACCCAAATCGATAATTTCGAAATTGAATTCAAATGAGTTTGGTCGACGGGTACCAATACGTAAACTTTGAACGGTTATGATATTTTAAATATTTCTGATATATTGACTAAATGACATCAAGCATAAACAAAGAGTATGTATATTATATCAGGCACACCAACTGAAAACGCCGGCGTTTGTTTATACGACGCTGCTCCAAAGATCTTCGTCTGCTTCTTTTCATGTGTTATTCACAATAGAATAACTTCACAAGGGGTGAATATTTAAAAGACTGTTGAGACACTAGGTCAATGTTGCAAGTCTTTGGTGGGAATACAATTGGCTGAGTGTCAATGTTAGTATGTTAAAATTGGCTTGGTGCTCCAAAGATCTGTATTTTATAGGAAATTCTGTCAAAATCAAATATTTGATGCATGACGTTTGACACTAGCTAAGGTAAAGGAACGGCGAGATCAGAACTTCTTCATTTAAACTAGTTTTTATTTGAACATAAACAGAAAACTGAACATTAACTTATATATTTTGTACTTTTTGTAATGTTTGTTGTATAAACAAAATATTAAATAATCATACTACTCAACAAAACGAGTAGTCCAAAAACTGTAAACGCAGTTTTTCTTTTAATTGTCAAGTCTAATTTAATTATATTAATAAATGCTAATATTCCTATGTTTTAAGATGAATATAAACTCAGATAAATGTTTTTTTAGCTTATCGATTCAACGATAATAAAGAAAGTAATTTATTATTATACATAGAATAGTTTAAACTATCGATAAACATCGGTCAAAAAAATAATAAAATTTATAAAAATTTAAAAGGCGCTACGTAATAGTCCCCAATAAAATAATCCCCAATGTAATAAAGCCCAATAAATTATACCCCAAAATTATGAAATACTTCCCAAAAATAAAATAATGAAAAATACAAAAAAGCACAACAATGTTGGATGGTATTTCATATGGAAGAAAAAAAATTAAATAACCCCTAAAGCAACAACACCCAAAACGAATGAATAATAAGCCAACTTATCACCTAAAATGTTGTCCATTAAATAATCCCCAAAATAAATGAAATAACCCCAAAAATATATAAAAGAAATGTGATTATTTGTTAGACAAAGGAAAATTAATTTTAAATTAAAATAAATACTTTATGATTTATTTTCAGATATGTGTGCCCAGTAGAAAATTTAATTTGAAGTAGCTATGCTAGCACCGATCCTGACTAAATTAATTCGTTTCTCCTTTTTTTTTTTGTATAAGATGAACAATTTTGCAGGACTTCACCATATATTTCTCAAAGAACGGCTCTCAGCAGTTCTTAGAAATAGATGATTATATTGAAATTGATTATAAAAAAATAGTACCAATATTTTGTTTAAATAGTAGAGCATATCGACGCCTCTTTTGAAAACCCACACGTTTCAATTTGCTTACGAAAAACAGTACGTTTTTCATAACTACGAAAAGAAGCACAAGTTCAGTTTCACCACGAAAACAATCACATTTTTATTATACCCAAGAAAAGAATCATTTACGTTTTATAGGCACGAAACGAGGTATAACTCTATTTTCGTCACGAAAAGAAACACTTTTACATTTAGCTACGAAAAAAAGCTCATCTATCATTTCGCCAAGAATAAAAGCATATATATTTCTTCAAGAAAGCAAACATAGGCCATTGGGATTTGCCAAGAACGCACTTGCGGCATTGCACATTGTTTTGGAAATTTAGTTCCATTTTGATTTGGCCATAATCTCCAATGACGCAGTTGTGTTCTGGCCAAATCCCAAAGGAACAAATTTTTACAAAAAACTGTCCAATGTCGCAGTTAGGTTCTGGCAAATACGAACCGGCACGTTACTTTGAATGGGAATCGCTACCGTTCAATGATAACCGAATATTTTTGGCCCCAATTGGATAATATGGACTTGGAGGACATGTGGTTCCAACAGGACGGCGCCACAAGCCACACAGCGAATGCCACAAATCCCAAAGGAACAAATTTTTACAAAAAACTGTCCAATGTCGCAGTTAGGTTCTGGCAAATGCGACAATAACAAAATTTTCCAACAAAATGTCCAGTGACGCAAGTAGGTTCTGGAAAATCACACATTTATGTGTATCTATGCCCATTGGAACATTTTCATCCTAAAAAAAAGTTCTAATGAGGCTCGTGTATTTAAATCTATTATTCATTGGAACAGTTTCATCAAAAAAATGTCCACTTACACACCTAAAAACCACGTCATCAATGAAAAATCAACAATTTTGATCATAAAATACTATCACCTCCATCATTAACATTTTGTGATTTCTTAACTACAAAAATGTATATAGTGATATCGGTCTCTAAAACACATATAATGGTTTTATTCGTGGTGAAATTAAAAATGCGCTTTTGTTCGTAGATAAAATATAAATGTTCGTGGGAAAGATAAAGTTATGCTTCTGTTCGTGGAGAAAAGGAGAATGAGATTCTTTTCGTGACTAAAATAATTTAATGCAACTTTTCGTGGATAAAATATATTGTGCCGTTATTTATTGTGCCGTTTGTCGTAATTGAAACCTGTGGGTTTTCGTAAGAGGCGTCGATATAGAACAAAATGGTATTTCTTATAGTTAATATAATAATAATAGTTTGGCGCAACAGTCCTATAAGAACTTAGGTCGAGCTTTCTCACCAGTTTGAGCTGTGCATGTTACATTTATACTCAAAGTGGTGGGACCTTCAGTTTAATGCCGACTCCGAACGGCGGGGTGAGAGCTTTTCATAGGCAATATTTACTCTCGTTGGTTTGTCATTTACCGTTGAGGGGTAGTACGGTATAGAAAAATATTTCTATGAAAAGATTTTTTTAGCCCCAGTCCAGTCTTGAACCTGGGACCTTTCGGCTCGCAGACCAACGCACTAAGCTTAAGCTACCGACGCTACTTTTGATAGTTAGTTTGGACTATATTATGGATAACAAAAAAATCGATTTTTGTTAATAGATCATAATTGCAAACAAAAATAATAATTAAAAAAAGGCCTAAAAAATCAAAAATGTACGAGTAAAAACATATTTGATTATTAGCATTTATTAGTATATTAAAATTTGTCTTGTCAATTAAAAGAAAATTTGATTTTAATTTTTGAAATACCATTTTTCAACAGTACTATGCATTTATATTGTAAATAGTGGATGAAAAAGTGGTCTTAAATTTACGATTGTACTGTTCTTAAAAACGTAACGAAATGGGAAAAAAAGTCAGTATGCAGTAAAAATCAGCAACGTACTAAACATCGTGTTGTGTTAAAGTTTGGGACAACAGTTCCAATGAACTATTTGTGCTGTGCGTATTATATATATACCAAAAGGACGTATTATATATATACCCAAAATGCTGAATACGGACGGCGATGGTGAGAAGCCTTTCCAAGGAAATGTTTACTCTCGGTGATTTGGTTGGCCATTGTATAGACAAATCTTTTTTTTTTGATGTTGTTAGTTACTGGTTTTATAACAGTTTTTTTTAATAAATACCTACTATATATTTGTGAATGTAAGTATGTCTGTCTGTCTGTATGTTTCGAATAGACGTCTAAACGACTGAACCGAATTGAATCAAATTTTGACCTAATATGTATGTTGTGTCCGGGAAAAGTATAGACTATATCTCGGTGAGTTTGGTTGACTGGTCGTGGCACCTCCCATGTAACCCAAAAATTAAAAACACAAATTTAATGGCATGACACCCCCGATAGAAGGTGAATTTTCAAGGTGGTGTATGTCGACAGTTATTACAGTGATATCAAGATATTTCACATTTGGGTATACCACCCCAAATTCTTTAAACTCACCACACCGAAATTCACCACAACGAAACTCACCACACCTAAACTCACCATACTAAAATTCACCACACTATAACTCACTACACTAAAACTCACCACACTAAAACTCACCACACTAAAACTCACCACACTAAATTTCTACTTGGAAAAACTCTACGGGAAAGCGTTCTACGGAAAAGAATTTTACGGGGAAGATTTCTACTGGGGATTTCTACGGAGAAGCACATTCTACGGAAATCGTTCACGGGTCCAGCTAGTCCTATATAAATATTTATGAATACGATTATTGTGGAGTATTCGTGGAAATGATGTTGCACCTCAATCTATTTAAATTCTATATATATGAAATAGAATTTATGGTGCCCTAATTTTCATTGTTTGTCTTACGAGTGCAATTTCACTTATTTTTTACACAGCCAGCACTTTATGTGTCACATAGAGTTGATGTTATCAAAATAGTCTCGTCAAGTCTTTACACTTTTAATCGTTTTTTTAAGTGCGATGGAATCAATTTCAACTTTTATATCTATCGAGATGTATTCTAAATAAATTAATAGCTAATGGTGTTGCTAACTATCGCGACCACAACGAGCGACATTATCACATAATGTTGTTCCGGCAGCGACATGAACCCACTCTGCCCCTTCTCTACAGGCAGAACCGAGCAGAGCAGAGGCACAAATACCAACACATGCATGTCGTGCGTTGTCATATCGTCTTCGTAAACTTTGTCATATATTATATGAGCTGGCTGCTGCTACATGTACAATATTTCATTACTATTTTTATTACGCTTTTTGTTTTTGCATTTTTCTCTCCAACTTCGCTCGCAGCGCATTCTGCTTGTTGAGCTGCTGGTTGCGATTTCGTCATTGATTTTCGTTTGCGTTTGCATAGTATTTGCGCCACAGCCTATATGTTGTCGTTCGGATAGATAGGGTCGGTCGTTCGGTAGGTTGGTTGGACCGTCGGTTGGTTGCTTTGTCGGTCGGTCGGTTGCTCGTTTAGTGTTTGTGTTGCTTTGTTGTTGCGAATATTTTATATACGCGGATTGCTCTTGTTGTTGCTTTTTATTGTTTTTTGGGCTGGGGCTACACTTTTATTCTGTTGTTCTTGTTTTTATTGTTACTCTTGTTGTCGAACTTATAGATTTATCTCTTGTTGTTGTTGCTAAATGCCAAGTCGTATTGTTACTCAAGTGAAACCCAATTTAATGAAGTGAAAATCTTATGCATAATGGATAATACAACGGTACAACAACAACATCAACAGCAGCAGCAGCAACAACAAAAAGTATCACAGCAACATGAGGAAGAACGTATGTAACATTATTGGTTATTAGTTGATTTAATTATCATTTAATTTAAATTTATTTCTTTACATAATGCCATGTTTGCACACAGCATAACCTATAGTTGGTGTTAATTGTTAAGTTAATCACAATCAATTCATATTTCACACCTCACCCGTGGGTCAAAATCATTGTCAATCCTCAGATTATTCTAAATCTTTGCGAAAGCGTATCACGAATAGTGCAATAATCGTTGCATTGCATGCAAAATTGCACGTATTCCATAAATGTAAATGACTTACCAATAATAAAAACAATTAACGTGATAATTTAAGTCAACCCAGCAGAAAATCTAATACACATCATTACTAATTTGTAAGGTTGACAAATACACACGGTACTCTATCGTTTGTCGTGTTTTTCTTTTAAATAATGTATGGGTGACAATGTTGTTCACTTAAGATTTCGTCATTTAATTTGACATTATTAATTTGAAAATTGCAGCGATAATTCAATCTTTTTTTGGCGTTAAAGTCCTGAAGAACTTAGGCCGAGCTCTCTCACCAATTGAGCTGTGCGTGTTATATTTGTACTCAAAGTGGTGGGACCTACAGATTAATGCTGAATTCGAATGGCGGGGTGAGAACTTTTCATGGACAGTTTTTACTCGTGGAGGTTTGCATTGTCTGTCGAGAAGTAGCAGGGTATAAAAAAAATGTTTCCAATGAAAATATGTTGTTAGCTCCAGCCCAGGTTTGAACATGGGACCTTTCGGCTCACAGTACAACGCGCTGACATCTGACGCTATATATCTGATAGCAAAGTTAATAATTTCATAAAATATTTTATTCTATAAATATTACTTACCCTTTTTCATTTAGTGATTTTCACAAGATAAACAATTCCTGAACATTTTGTCAGTTTCAGTAGTTTAAAAATTTAATTTTAAATGATAGGCGCATAATCATTTAGAGTCGACTCTAAATGTTGACTTTAAAATGTCTATGATTGTGCGCCATTGTTTTCCTCTTTTTATGTTATCCTGATATCCAAATACAAAAAACTCAAATATGATTAAAAGAAGGGCAGTCATTAAATTTCGAACCAATCTAATTATTCACTAAAAAGTATTATTCTGAAAAATTGTTTCGGGTGTGGATTGAGCAGTTCAGTTTAATTATCACACTATGCTCTTCATCATAACCTTAATACATTCAATTTTTTAAATAATATTTTTTGATTATGTATTATATTTCTGATCTGGTTGGTTACGTATTATATTTCTATAAATAATATGGTCGATTATACTGCAATTCCATTAAATTTCATTTTACCGATGCAATCAACAATTCTCGTTTTTCCTAAAGTTTTCATCGAAGAATCGAAAACGGGTTCAATTGCTGTTTATGGGTTTGTTTTCGTACTCGCGCTACTGTTCTTCTAATTCATATTTTCAATATCTTGAACAAAAATCTTTCGATCGAATTTCATTTGAAATTTTTAAATTTAATGTCTCAATATAAAAATTGTTTTATAAAATAATTCAAATAGTTCCAAGTCAGAGCAAGCGATTCAATTCATTTTGAGAACAAATTGAAATTGATGGCTCTTATAGACCTTTTCAATAAAGATCCCGGGTTCGATCCCAGCGACTGTCAACATATTTTCATAGAAAACATTTTTCTGTACGACGCTCCCTCTCTGAGGCCCAGATTTTCAGACACATTTTTAAATAAAACGTAGTTTAAACTAGATGTAATTTAGTCTATAGTCAACAAATAGTAAACATTTAATTCTAACTCATTACTAATTGTCTTAAACAAAACTAAACGACATTTAGCCGATTTGATTATTAACTATAGACGTTTGAAATATGTGGAAAAGTTTAAACCAAGTTTAAACTTGTACTGAAAAACTGCACCTGCAAGTAAAGTATTTTCCATAAGAATTCAAAAAACATAGGCGCCTTCAGACTTCACAATACTTGAGGTAGAGCAAAACTATCTCCAGATTTGAGTTCAGACCCGGAATTTTTCAAAAACCATTCGTAATTAGATCGTAATTAAATCGATCTGTGATTATACGATGCATTTTTCCATTTTTATTTTAACTTTTAAAAGTTTTTGACTTATACTACAATAAGTAGTATATTATTATCAATATTTGGAATGATATTCGAAAGTTTAAGACGCTTTCATCAATTAATACAAATATTTGGGGATCATGGACAAGCTATATAGAGATTTCAGTAAACCAATGATGGAAACATCAAAAACATTTTGAGAATTTTCAATTCTAATAAGAGAATCTAAACTATTCAAAATATAATATGGAACAATTCGCGTTATTTTGATGAAATTCAAGTGATCTAATTATATTTTAATTTATTAAGGTGTTCAAAAGAAACCAAATGAAATATTATTAGATTTTTGTAAATTGTGCCATTCTATACATTTAGATTATATTTCTCTGCATACATTAATATAAGAATAATTCGAATACACAATTATGATATCTTAAAATTAAAAAAAGAAGTGAACAAAAAAGATTTTTTTAAAAGTATTCTTTTTCAATAATAACAAAATATTGTTGTTTGCAACAAAATCTGTATATCTGATAAAATCTAAAAGATTATCAACTGAAGATTAATCTTTTGAATCGCATTCCAATTATTCGCATATCTTTTATCTTTTTTTGATAAAAATACCTTTAGTACATTTTAAAATAATCCTACCTAAAATTCCATAAGCATCGAGACTATATCTTTTTTCTACTGACGTTCTCTACAAAATATATGACATCAGCAATTGGAATTTGTGGCGATTCTTACTGTTTATACTATGTTTATTTTCCAAATAGTAGATAAGCATTTACTAAGAAGAACCATTTGTTTATCTATGTTTTTTCAGCCTCGCTATCCAAAAACAATCGCCAAAATAAACGCAAACTTCCCGGCACTGATTCGGGACCAACGGGCAAAAAAGGACGCCCCAGCTCTGATATAACTGCTAATGTGAAGCTGCCACCGCATGGTTATCCGCTGGAGCATCCTTTCAATAAGGATGGCTACCGCTATATATTGGCCGAACCCGATCCACATGCACCCTTTCGACAAGAGTTCGACGAGAGTTCCGATTGGGCAGGCAAACCGATACCCGGCTGGTTGTATCGCACCTTGGTGCCGAATTGTGTGCTGTTGGCGTTGCACGATCGTGCGCCACAGCTTAAAATAGCCGAAGATCGTTTGGCTGTGACCGGGGAGAAGGGCTACTGCATGGTACGTGCCACCCACTGTAAGTGATAATTGTTTGAAAATATATATCAAAATTGTAATATATATTTTATACAACTTGCAGCTGTTAATCGTGGACGCTGGTACTTTGAAATTACCATCGAGGAGATGCCCGAAGGTTCGGCAACACGCCTCGGCTGGGGCCAGGAGTATGGCAACTTGCAGGCACCGCTGGGCTATGATAAATTTGGCTATTCGTGGCGTTCGCGCAAGGGAACGCGTTTTCATGAGAGCCATGGCAAGCATTATAGCGATGCATATGTCGAGGGTGACATTGTGGGTTTTCTGATCGATTTGCCAGAGGAGGAAACCCTAAATTATTTGCCGCACACTTTCAAGGATAGGGTCAGTCAATATATTATTTATGGATGAATTTCTAAATCAACTGCTGTATATTGTTGCTTTAGCCATTGGTAAAATTCAAGTCGCATCTTTACTATGAAGACAAGGACAAGGTGCAGGAGACATTGAAAACGTTAAAAGTGCTGCCGGGCAGTAAAATTGAATTCTTCAAGAACGGCAAGTCGCAGGGTGTGGCATTTAACGATGTCTATGCTGGTTCGTATTATCCGACGATATCGATTCACAAGAGTGCGACCGTCAGCATTAACTTTGGACCTAGCTTCAAGCATCCGGAAGTGTTGACCACATGTAATGCTAAAGGCGTAAGTTTAAAAATATTTTAGAGTCATAAACAACAATAATAGTTTTCATTAGGAATCTTTTTTCGTTGTTTAGCAATTTTTTGTTAAATATTTTTTGGTTCTATTTTCTCAAAATATAAAAATAGAAAATATAAAAAAATAAATTGGAGAGAATGTATTTGGGATCTATCTATATAAAACTCTTGGTCCGTATGTTTTTCTGTTTGTTCAAGCATCACGTCTAAACCCCTAAACCAATTTGACTGAAATGGATACAATGGAGGGTGTGTCTGGAGGGTGACATAGACTAAATATGGGCGAAATTGGGCAACGGGGTGTGGCACTTCCTATGCAACATAAACTTTCAAAACTATATAACTCGGCACTTCACCGGCTACGAACACGTAACAAAAAACTCAACTACTGAAAATATTACAAAAAAACAAATTCAAAAGCACAAATCAAAAGCAAAAACACAAAATCAAAAGTGAACACAATAGAATAAAAAAAAAGCAAAAATAAAATCAAACCCAAAAGTTAAAAAATACAAAATAAAAGTAAAACTAAAAAATGAAGTGAACCGCACAAACAAAATAGGGAAAAGGGGAAAACACAAAATTAAAAGCAAAAACACAAAAAAAACTGAAGTAAAGTAAGAGCAAAAATCAAAAACAAAAAATAAAAAACTATAGTAAAGTAAAAAGCAAAAATAACAACCCAAATTCAAACAAAAAAAATAATTAAATACACAAAGTTAAACGCAAAAACAAAATCAAAAATAAAAGCAAAAACCACAAGTTAAAAATGCAAAAAACAAAAATCCTAAAGAAAAGTAATAACACAAAAACAAAATGGGATAAACAAAAGAAAAACAATAGCAAAAAATAAAACCAACATCAAAACAATAGAATCAAAAGATAAATAAAAACAAATACACAAAAACACAAAATCAAGTTGAAAATTTAATAGCAAAAATAAAAACAAATACACGAAATTAAAAACAAAGTAAATTTTAAAATTCTAAACCTGAACCCTAAAAAAACAAAAACACTAAATCGAAATTAATTGCAATAAGACAAAAAAATAAACAGTCAAAATCTCACAATCTGTAGAAAAATACATAAAACGAAAATAAATAAAATCAAAAGACAAAACAAACACAAATCAAAAATCGGACACTAAACATAACAAAAACTCAAATTCAAAAACAAATGCAAATTCTTGAGTAAAAATATCATAATAATTGAAATAAATTATAAATTAAAGGACCGACAATTTATTAAAATGGTTTTCTAGGCACATAATACAAATGTATTTTTTAAACATTTAATTCGCCTAAAACAGTTTTCTTATGAATAAATTATGTTAAATTTGACTATTTAAATAATTAAATATTTGATTTCTTCCTTTAAAAGATGTGTGATCGCGTGGAGGAACTCATAAGCGAACAGTCACTGTCTGAGATGCTGTATCTCACGGAAAACGATGGCAGACTGCGTCTGGATAACATTAATATATAAGTAATTCTAGCAATAAGTGCATATTGACTGTTACACTGAGCAAAAAAGTAAAAAAACATGTTTTTATAATGTTTCCTAAAAATAAGAATAAAAATGCATCCATTTGTTGATTTTTAATTTACAAAAATTTATTAAATTTGAATTTCTTATATCTACATACTACTCATTACAATAAGCTTAGGCTATGCTGTAAACTGTGACTATTTAAACACTTTAAATTTGGACGCACTGTAGGGCAAGTAGAACGCATTGAATTCGTTCCGTGTTTGCGCATGCACCGCCGCCGATATCGAACGTCCCGTCGACGGTGTTGTCGTCGTCGTTGTTGTGGTACCTCTATTGTAGTCTGCATGTTGTTGACGATTTGCATTAAAATGCATTGATCTGCCCATGCCCGCAGAACCGAGCGTCGAGTTTGAAGTGCTACGTAGCTCATTAAAGTTACCATGCATAGCTACTACCTGTTCATGTGCACGTTGCATATTAATGGACGGCAGTATTATTGAGTTCCGATTGTTGAAGAAGCGGCCACTCATGGTGACCGCTGCAATGGGCACTTGCCACGCTGACTTGGCCGCGTTGCGCGCACGCTGCTGACTGGTTACTGCCGCCGATTTGGTTTGTTGCACTGGCGTAAGTTGCACGAAACTGCGATTGTTTGTAAGTCCCAGAAAACGACGCTTTGATTCCAACACATTGAGGATGGGTGGCATTCGCACGTTGGCGGACGGTGGCACAATGGGCACATTTAAGTCTTTGGCTGCGTACGCTGTTCTGCGTAGCGGCGGCGTTGGTGGCAATAGTGTGGACGTGAAGGAGTCTAATTTATGTTCTTGCGGCTGCTGCGTAAGGCGACTATTTTTACGTGCTTGTACTTTCTGCCGCAGACGCAGCGGCACTGATTGAATGAGCAGATCCTGGTCCAGTTGATGCATAAATGCATCTGCTGTCTTTTGCTTTAGTGTGTGCAATGCGGGTTCCCTAGAGTTGGCAGAAACGCGCTGTCTATTGAAAATGTGCCCGTTTTGTGGAGCTTCATTGGTTGGCGTGTCTAGCTCATCACTGTTGTCCTCGCTGTGTGCGTCGTCGTCGAGCAGTGAGTTTAAATTTAAGTTTGAAATTGAGTTGATATCCAGGGAATCACCAATGTTATTGTTGCTGCTATCGATACTTAATCGCTTTTCGGCATCATCACCACCATTAGCTGTGTCGTTCAGTAATTGTGGAAATTTCCGCTGCCACTCTAGGATTTCGTTGCGCAATTCAGTTTCCTCTGTGAGCACCACCTGGCCGCTTAGCATATTTTCAACGTGCTCCCAGTCAACCTGATTTTTCTTTATTGCATCGTCGGCCCAGGGTATAGAACCGATGGAACTGCGGTCCAGACTACTCGAAGAGTATGGTATGTCGTGTAAATATTCCAAATCGTCCTCGTCGTCATCATCATCGTCTTCTTGAGCCGCGTTGTAGCGGAAGTCAGCGCCCATATCACCGGAAGTGAAACTGTCTTCGCGTTTGTAAAGATAACAGTTGCCAGCTAAACGTTGTGATATATTTGAAAACATTTTTCAGATTTAAACAAGAATAAATTTAACAAAAGTATGTGAATTATAAGGCACTTTGCCGGACATGAGAAATGACAGGACTAAAATCGATTGAAAAGGATAACAATTCATTGACAAGCGGCAATATTTTACGGTTTTTTGTTTTGGTCAGGGATATTTTTTAACACTCTTTTTCTTGAATGGATTGTAATATAACAGGGTGTTCTAAAATTATCATAAATGCAGTCAAGAATTCGACCAAACCGCCACACGCATCAACTGAAAAACCGTTATTAAAACAATTACAAAAAAACGTTCATATACATTTTGGAACCGATATGTGGCCGTTAATACTTTGTCGCACTACTGTATTTCTTTCGTTATACACTCGATACAAAAATGATTCAAAATTAATTAACACATTTTTACATTTGCCTTGTTTTTTTGGCATCGCTTTCAACGCTAAAATATAGTTTTTATGCAAAAGTTGAACTAAGCAGTCATATCTATCGACGATTAACTTATATGGGTCGATAGAAAAATGAATACTAAAAATTATAACAAAAACTAAAATGCGATATCATAAACGATATCGTAAATGAAAGCATATATTCGTAAATAATGAATAAAATAATCATATACAAGAATAATAAATGATTCGAAAACGCCTACAGTTTCCATCTTAATTTATACATCGACACGAGGTACAATAAACAAACTAAAAACACCCGTATATGATAAAATTTAGAATATAATAATAATAAATTTTGATTTACGATATAAACACTCGAAAAATACGAGCCATCGTTATTTACGAGCAAACTATGATGGTTTTTCATTGATATTTATCAACGTTTTTTACAATCAAAATTATCTTAATAATTAATTATTTTGAATCGCCAAACGTAATTTAGGTTAATTATAAAAAAAATGTGTTGGTGCTAGAGCTAACATTTTTGTTGACAATACGAAGTGCAATATTTTTATATTTTGTATTTGTACTTCATGGTTGGTGTACGGGTACCGTAAAATTCAACCAATAACGGATTTTTTTACCTGAACACCCACGAAATCGGTACAGAACATGTTCATCTCTAATTTGGTGGGTAATTTTTTGACAACTCAGCAATGTTGTTACTGCGCACGAGTCCTTTTTGCCGCACTGTCAAAGTGACAGCTTCAGTAGATTATCGAATGCGGTCCGTCAATTGTTTAAAGTTTTTCATGTGGTTGTGAATTAAAGCATATTGTGATGGAATAATAAATGTAATAAATATTACAATAATTAAAAGCAATTGCCGCTTATATTATCTACGATTGTGTGTGCGCGAAAAATTGAAATATGTGGCATGAGGCAAGAAAACAGGAGCGTCGCATTCGTGGCATGATAGTCGACTATCGTAAAAGGGCGGAACGCAGACAGGATTTTTATGAAAGAATTGTGAGTACGCAAAGTGGAGTATGATAGACCTAGCTAAATATAGCAGAACAAAAAATAATGTATTATTGCCTTTTGCATGAACGCAGCAAGCTGATCCAACACAGTTCATTCAATTACATGGACGTCGTTGCAAAATACATTTGGACCCAGCAGTGGCTGCCGCCGGGGATGGAGCTGCCATCATGCAAGTGATATTTCGGCTGAAACCGACCATTTTTATTTTTTTTTTTCCTTTTTTTTATTCATTTCAAAAAATATAAAAAACGGCGATTGAAAGCAAAACGAATCCTTTTAAAATTTTGAAGTATGACAAAATAAAAGTAAATTTTCTAATGTAGTCGTTTGCTAAATTTAAACGAATAAAGTATTCGATTGCGATTTCAATCCCTGTTTCATGTAGTTCGTAATTAACAAATTACTTCACTGTGTATGTAGTGTGCCTTGGCAGGGCCATCAAGATAACCTCATCGACCGCTTCGACGTGCGCGCTCATCTTGACTACATTCCGCCGGTGGCCAAGCAGAGCGACACGGAAGCCGCCGAGATATCAACGGAAGAGCGTCAGTGCAATTACGAACGGTATCGTATACTGGCGCAAAATGATTTCCTCAATGTCGCCGAAGACAAGTTCCTGCATCAGCTGTACTTAGAGGAGCAGTACGGCGCCAATGCGCAGCTGGAGGCCGAACGCAGTCTGGGCAAGAAAAAGCAACAGCACAAGTCGGGCGCCACCATAGGCTACTCGTATGACGACAGCGAGTCCTCGGTCGGACCACAGCCCTTCAGCCATCTTATGAACGTTGCGGTACAAAGTACAGCACCCACAACTGCAAAATCGGAAAAGGATTCCGACTCGGATTCGGAGTCGGACATCGACATGGATGTGGCTATTGAGATATCAAAGCTGGACACAACGCAGGCGCACGAGCTCAATGGTTGCGGTCGCAACTACGGCATGTTGAGCAATGACTTCTACTCGTTTCTGACCAAAGATGCCGACGAAGCTGAGGCAATGCGAATGGCGCGCGAGGAGGAGCAGGAAAAAATGTTGCTTAGTGGACGCAAATCGCGACGTGAGCGTCGTGCGCAAAAAGAACGTCGCATAGCAAGTCGTCCCTTTAGTCCGCCTAGTTATGCTGCCAAGGAGGAGGCAGGTGGTGGCGCCCGTGGCGGTGAAGGGGGCAAACACGAGGACACTGACTCGCGTTCTCCTTCGCCAGCAGATGCAAACACGGGCAAAATTACGTACATCACCTCCTTTGGCGGCGAAGATGAGTTGCAGCCGCATTCGAAAATCTCCATTAATTTAGGTAAAGGTGCGGCGGCACCAGCTAAATCATCGCTGGCCGCTGCATGTGCGGGCGCGCTAGCCGCCGGCCAAACCAGCTACGCGCAAAAGGTCAAAGATAATTTGGAAAAGTTGAAGCAGTTGAACGAATCGTCACGACACACGCGGGAACGTGACAAATCAAGCAGAAGCCGCAGTCCAAGAGGCCGAAATCGTCGTTCGTACACACGTTCACGTACACGCAGTCCGAATCGGCGGCGACGTCATTCGCGCTCTAGCTCGTTGGAGCATCACAAACGGCGCAATCGACGTTCGAAATCACGCTCGAGATCACGTACGCATCGACGCACGCATTCACGTTCACCGCGACGCTCATATTCGCGGACAATGCATCGACGACGTTACAGCTACACATCAAGTTCAAGTGCATCCAGCAGATCGTCGACGGCAGGCGGCTCTAAAACTGCGCGACATACAAAACGCAAGACGCCGCCTGCTGCTTATCGCTCACGCACACGTTCACGTTCACGCATGCAATCACCACCTACAAAGCAAGCACGCGAGACACAAAAGCCAGTTGTAGCAGCAAAAGCCGCTGTTGCGCCAATGGTTGCCTACCCGATGCCATTGCGCGCCATGGTTATAGACGTGAGCGTGCCGCCACCCCCTCCACCAGCAACAGCCGTCGCAGTGGCTGCTGCTGTAAGCGCAGAAGTTTTACCTGCGGTGCAAGTAGCGCCACCGCCGCCGCTTAAACGTTACTATGGTCGTAAACGTGGCAATGACACTTCCTCGGCCAGCGATTCGGAATCGGATGCGGCGCCAGCAGCAACAAAAGCGGCAGATGTACAGCTGCCGACAACGACCGATGCGACCTATGACACAGACACAGAGCGCATGGACGTGGATACTACGTATGTGGTTTATTTTTGTTTGATGATTTGTTTTGTAATAAACTTCGTTGTAGCTCGGAGCGTTCGAATCCGTTGCCAGCGCTGACGTTGGCCACAACTGCTACACCCCAAACAGGCAAATATTCTACTAGCACTACGGCGCAAAATCCCAGTTTATCTATTGCTTCTGAAACCAAAGTCAGTAAGAATAAAAGTTACTTAGAATGCCTCAAACTACTGGAGATAAGCGAAATTTTAGCGAACGCAACAATCAAACAATCGTGGACCCAAACAATATGACACATTTACATAGACTGACTGACAGACAGACGATGCACACCTAACACATTTCTTGAAGAATGTATGGAGACACGCTTTCTTGTGTTTTTTTTTAACAAAAGAGTGTTGAATTCAAATTCAATTCATTCATACCCAGCAAACCAAACGATAATTTTACGATATCGAAACGATATCATTTATAGGCTCAAATTGTCGTTTTCGATCATCTATAATGATACGAAAACGTAAGGGTTTTTGATAAAAATGAATCTGTCTAAAACGATATCGTCTTTTTTGTCATTATAGACAACGAGATGATATCGTAAATGGATTTATTTTCGATAAACAAATTTAATTTGTTCAGAAAATTTTATTTTTTGAAAAAAATTATAAAGAACACGCAATTAAATTTCAAATACTTTCAGTTTTATATCTAAAATATATCATTTTTGTATCGAATTTAAAAATAAGCGTCAAATGGTTTGTAGGGTAATTCAATCTGCTTAATAGTGTGATTAGCATATCTTTATTTAGATTTATTCAAATTATTTAAATGAATTAAAAAGAGTTCAAGTAACAAAAGCTGTCACTGGAATTTTTAACGACGAACTTTTCGTTTCGTTTTACAAAATAAGGAGGTCATTTCATTAAAGTAAACATAAAAAATCCAATCCAATAATTCAATAAAATCAACAGAATTTATGAACTTAAAAATAATGAAGTTATTTGAAGAAATAAATAATAATTAAACAAATTCAAAGAAATTAAAAAAAATTAAATTCAATCGTAAAATTAATTAAAGATTCCATTTTCAAGTAATTGAATAGAATTCGCAGAATGCAATATTTTCAACAATGAAATTAATACTATTTATTCTACATAATAGTGAATTAAAAGATTTGCATAAATCACTGGATTTATATTTAAACCAGATAAGCATGTTGTGAATGAATAAATACCTTCGTCAATAATTGTGTCACATACTTACCCAAGAGACTGTTTCACCACTGAATTAACTGCAATCATTTTTCGAGCGTATTTTAGACCTTACAGCTGCATACAATATGAATCTTTGTTAACCGCATTGCAATGCAACACACGAATTAATCCACTGCGGTGACTACTTACAGGGTGGTGGCAGCAGCCAGAGCAGCCAGAGCCTGAATCTGCGCGAGCGCCTCAAGCGAAAGATGCAGAACTTGCTAAACAAGCAATGTAAGCCTGTACAGTAAAACAAGTCCTTTTGCATTTATGCATAATCATGTCCTATAGTCACAGCGCAATTAATCACTTATTCTACTTCTATTGTGTCACACAGACAAAGCAGACAAAAGGGCGGAAATCGAGAAAACCGAACGCGAACGACTGTTGCAACAGGAGCGTGAGGATGAAATGCGTGAATTGGCCTTGAAACTGAGACGCCGGTGCGTTGTGTATTATTTAACTGGTTTGTACTTTATTCACTTAAAACTTTTTTTTTGTTTATTAAAGACAACGTGAGCTGCGCCACAAGTATGGCACGCCAAATAGCAGCAAGGGTTCGGACAGCGATGCATCTGTAGAGGCTGTTGCCACATCATCACAACGTTCGGGCAGCTGCGAAATGCGCTCCAAGGTCACGGAAACGCCGTGCATTGACCCAAAGTCGCTAAATACTAGAGTCTCTGGCCATCACCAACATCATCATCAACAACAGCAACAACCACAACAACAACATCAACAGCGTCAACAACAACGCAGTAGCAGTCGTGACTACGAACATGAGCGCAAAAGTTCACGTAGCCGCAGTCGTTCCTACTACAGAACACAACAGCGCCGCTCACGTTCGAGATCACGTGCTCGTCGCAGTGCATCTCGCAGGCGACGTCGTAGTCCATCGAGAACGAGACGCACGCGCGAAAGCAGTTCGGAGCGATCACGCTACTATGATGAGCGAAGTCGACGCTCACGTTCGCGTAATGACCGCTCTTCTCATAGGGAACGTGAACGAATGCGTGATAGGGATGCGTTGGTGTTGCGTGATAGGGATGCGTTGCGTGATAGGGATTCATTGCGTGAAAGGGATCGTGTGCGTGAAGGCGATCGTGATAGAGAGCGTGACAGGGATCGGGAGCGCGATAGAGAAAGAGAACGGGAGCGAGAAAGAGAACGCGATAGGAATAGAGTGCGGGATCGTGATTACGATCGTGATAGAAGTAGATTCAGGGATGAACGCGGTTCGACGGCGGCGCCGGTGGTCAGTAGCTCAAGCACAGCAATGGCAAGCGGCAGCAGAAATCGCGTTGTTATTTCTGCGCCACCAAAACTGAAGAAATTGGTTGACTATTAAGTTTTATTTTTGTTTCAAAGTTTTTTATTCGTTTAAGACGGCTGAAACTGCTTTTTTTTATAAGAGAATTTTTATAATCGATTATTTTATATGAAATCTTCGAGACAATTGAAGTCAAAAATATAATAGAATATTTTGAAGTCATTTTTTTAACTTCTTTTGCGAACGAGGAGATAATGACGCAGAGATTTTTTTTTCAGTTATTTATGAAATATTTATGAAGTCATCAAAGTTTGCTGTTTCAATAAATGATGAAAAATGTATTATTGTATTTTAACTAATGTTATATTTTTATACCCTACACTAAGAGTGAAAGGGTATATTCAGTTTGGTACGCCGTTTGTAACACCCAGAAGAAAGCATCTCCGGTATGGAAAAGTATATATATTCTTGATCAGCATGACCTCCTGAGTCGATTTAGCGATGTCCGTCTGTCTGTCCGTCTGTCTGTCCGTCTGTCTGTCTGTCTGTCTGTCTGTCCGTCTGTCTGTCTGTTGAAATCCCTAAGACTTTTAAAATTGAAGAGCTAGATAAATGAAACTTATAACTTAGATTACTAATATACCTACGCTGTATGTGCGAAAAAATTGGCGAGATCGGTCCATGGTGACCTATGATCCGACCACTTATGTTCAAATACCACATATAAAATGTATATATAAAGATCAATTTTTATGTATACGTGCTTAGGTAAACTTTGGTGGTCAAATATATATTGACATCATGCTCAAATACATGATAATAATGTTTTCCGGCGAAAAGACTGTGGTTCACAAAAAAAAAAATCGAAATTCGGTACACCTACCCATTTGTAAATATGGGTATCAAATGAATGGAAATTCTTCAGCGATTGAATGTTTGTAGTTATTTTCAGGATTCGTATACCCTGGTGACCTATATATCACTTTGAATGGTAACCACACATATGTGTAGGGTATTTATAGTCGGCTTAGATTTTGATAATCCTAACTATCATAATTACACCTACTTTAAAATTTCCCATGTGATCTAACCTTCCCAACTGGTTTATTTTAAATTCTTATATACTAAGAAGAATTATTTAAATTGGTACTTTACATACAATTGTAATGTTCCAGTGACAGCTTTTGTTTACATGCTCATTTCGTTGTAGTTTTTATGTCATTTAATGCAAAAAATTCTGTCACTGGAATTTCTGATTTTTTTACGAATCGTTTTTTGTTTCGTTTTACAAAATATGGGTGTTAATGCCTAGAAGTTCAGTGATTTGAGCAACGAAATGTTATCCTTTAAGGTCCAAATTTTTTTTTTTTGTATTTATCGAAAATCTTAATTACCCAAGAAACATTTCTATGGACTCGGCACAAAACAGAATCACAATTCCGTCATTGCCGGCACGTTAACGGAATATTGAGCAAGTATCCGTCCAAGCAGGAAGTAAAACGGAACGATAACGTGCCGATAAATCGCACGACTACGTTTGTATGCCGGCATTTTCCGTATTTCAAAAATAATACGTTTGAACTCCGGTGTCGTTTTCGTGCCGGTGAAGACGGATTACACCGTTTTCTTCCCGTTAATACTCCGTCTCGCCGGTACCGATTTTCCTCCGTTGTAGCTTGAGTGTTTGAAACATGAAATCAAAAATCATTTAATATTGCTAAGCAGTGCGCAGAGAGCCGACATGCAGCAGGACATTGAAAGATAAGTAGCATAAATATAGTTAATATTTTCTTAATTTTCTTCTTCATTGCGGACTAGCAAAGGACACTGGATAATTAATTGTGGAACAAAGTCATGGTCATGGAAGCAGAAATCAATGTCTTCAATACAAACGAATCAATTAACGGTTGCATCTATTTAGTTTAACTGCTCCTATGATTTTCTGCAGCAGCCTTAACTGCGGTTTACAAACTATTTTTGGATGCCGAAAACGTGATGATTATGTACAAGAATTCGCACAACATAAGCGTAGCCATTGATAATCCACATGGCGAGGTGGTGCCCAACATCAAGGTTACCCATTGAGATCGCGAACATTTTAAATCTATTGTTGCAGAAAGGACGAGCTGGCTCACCATTCAATGGAAATGATGAGATCACAACGCTCACATTAAGAGTCTCAAGTGGTCAGCCGATCATCCTGGTTAGTATGATGGAAATTGCTACTTTGTAAACTATCTTGATTCAATAATTAACTTAATATTATAATGAAATTTGTTTATAATTAATTATTAAAATAATCAATTAAAAATAACATACAAAAATATAATACGAATAATGAAATATAAAAAATTGTTTTCATACAAATTTAATTTATTCGTTTTTAAAAATTTTTAAATACAAAACTAAAAAATAACGTATTCTGAATAAACAAAAAAAGAATTTATTCATTATTTTGAAATAATAATTTATTCGTTAGTATATTCTAAAGTATTGGGTACCCTGAAAAACGAAATCACTACACGAACAGCTGATTACGCCACACAGAATCAATCCAAATGATGTTACCTACTGTCTTAAGGAATATACGTGGTAATTGACTCTTTATCAATTGAATAATTAAAATAAAACATTTATACACATATAGTCGCTGCACAACCCGCCAACAGACACTTCCTTGCAATGTCAACTACAACAACAGAAGCAACAGGGCCAATTGCGGCTGCTATAACTGAGGCTATAAAAGAGCAACTAGATCCAGTGCACTTGGAAGTCGTCAATGAATCCTACATGCACAATGTACCTAAAGGCGCCGAAACACATTTTAAGGTGCTGGTCGTGTCACAAAATTTTGACGAGTTGCCACTGATTAAGGTAATTTTTATTCTATAAAGAATTCTGAGGATTTGTTATTTCCATATGCAATGCATTACAGCGTCATCGTATGGTCAACCAAATCGTGCAGCAAAAACTACAGGAGGATTTTGTGCATGCTCTGTCCATTGAGGCAAAAACTCCGAAACAATGGAATCCGTCCTACTCAATGGAACAAAGTCCGAATTGTCGCGGAGGTTTTGGAAAGTAGATAAATTTTAAACTAAAAAATATAAATAGAACATAACAAATTAAATACAGTATGAGAAATTATAGGTAACATTATTTAAATATTTACGTTTTTATTTCAATTTATAACAGGGTGTCTCTAAATGACTTATCAAAATAACCCCCAATGAAATAAACCAACAAAAAAAAAAAACCCTTAAATAGTTAAAAAAACCCAAGAAAAAACTGAAAATTAAATAACCCCTATACATTTTTTTATTATGATATTAAATAAAACCCAAACAAAATAAAAAAAAAAACACCCAAAATCGTATATAACATGTTTATTTACATTTATTTTGGTTTATTTCATTTGAATTATTTCGTAGCGCCGTCTAAACTGGGTAAGTGATATGTTTAATCACTTCACGATTGTGTAGGGCATTATTCAAATCAATTTCTATTCGAATAACAATTGAAACTATATTTTGTTCATTAGTTATTAAAAAAAGTTATTTTCAATCATTGTTTCGTCATTCGATATTTCATTAAACACATTTTTATTCAAACAAATTTATAAAAAATATATGATTTGTGAAAATACATTTATTCTAAATAAAATTAACGAATAAGGAAAATAAAAAATTGCTTCCATTCAAATTAAATTTATTCGTTATTCAAAATGTTTCCTGAATAAACAAAAAAAATACTATTTATACATGATTTTGGGTACCCAGAAAAAAGCCATCACTACACGAACAGCTGATTAACGGAAGAAAATATTTAAGAAAAAAATATCTAATGAACGTGCTATAATGATGTCCGGTGTTTTCAAAAATATTTGCGGTAACTAAGTTAAATAATATGTTTGCAATAAAAATAACATAACTTGAAAAACAGGTGCTGCAAACACCTTAAAGACCAGCCTACTGCGAATGACAACCGCCTCACAGGGTCCCATACAGAAGGCCATCACCGAAGCGCTGCAGCAGCTCGAGCCGACCCACCTGCAAGTTGTCAACGACTCACCGGCAGGTGCAGAGTCCCACTTTCGTGTGTTGATCGTCTCAAAGCAGTTTGACGATTTATCATTGATTAAGGTTTGTTATAGAGAGCCTTTTATTCATGATCATCTATTATATAACATTCTGTTTACAGCGCCATCGCATGGTCAACAAGCATGTTCTGGAGAAACTCAAAGGAGAGTTTGTGCATGCCATGTCCATCGATGCATATACGCCCAAGCAATGGAAGGAACTGTAGACAGTCTAATAAATAAAGCATAGTATAAATTGCACGCTGTTATATATATATTTCTCCGTTTGCACTCAGTGCAGGCTCCACCAGAATTAAGTATCATTTGTAAATTTAAAAAACAACAATAGTAGTCCATAAAATAGAACTGAATAATAATGAATTAAAAAATAAATAAAATCAATCTTGTAGTTTGTTCACCTCACGGCGTGCCGAGAGTATGACATCGTTAATGCCGACGCCATCGTAGGCTGCACCGCACAGGGACAGCGGCATGTTGTAGCGCTCTATGTATTTGCGTATGTCTCCGACGCGCTGCATATGTCCAACCGTGTACTGCGGTATGCATTTGTTCAACACATGCACCCTGGACATTTTGGGTTCATGTCGAATGTGCAGTATTTTCTCTACATGTTGCAGCGCAATGTCCAGCAGTTCCTTTTGGCTGGGGTGGCTGCCAAAGTGTTGGCGGAACCATTTGCCACCCATCATCACCGTCAGCACTGTGTTGCCATGCATGTCGAAGCAGCAGCTATCGAATATGATGCCTAAAATAGGCAGCCGTTCAATAGGCGGCACAAGAAAACCAAAAGCCTGCTGCTGCAGCAGCTCCGTAGAGTTGTACTGCAAATTTACAAGCGCCACATCTACATACGGTATGGCCATTAATTGCGCTGCCAACGAGGGATGCTGATCCTTGACGCACTGCGCTAATTTGTAGCTGGGCAAGGAACTGACTACATGCTTTGCATCGACAATGCGATCTTTTATGGTGATTTTTGCACCCTCTTTATGAAATGTTAACTTGTTGCATTCCGATGAAGTCTGCACATCAACTGCGCGTTCGCGCAAATAGTTGCCCAATGTTTTTGGCAATGCTTCGAGTCCCTCACGCACTCGGTACATGCTCCACTTTTCGCGTTTAGCTTGCGCAAACAGTGTGGGCATGTGATCCGCAAAGATACCCGGCGCCGTGTCCACGTTGGTCTTCTTTTCTGAAAACTTGCTAAACAGCAGTCCTTTGACAACGCCGCCCCATTTCTGTTCCTGCTCAAAGATGTCGTTCATAAGAAAGCGAACGCTGATCTCCTTGGCATCGCCTGCGCAAATACCGCAAATCATTGGACTAATGGCATACTGCGCGATCTCGCGTCCAAAACGACGCTCAGCAAACTCGTAGATTGATTCATCGCCCCATTTGGCGCGCTTTCGTCCGGCGCGCAGGTCGTGAAATAGTGCGCTGACCAACGGCTTTGAGAACGGTGGCAGAGTTCGTAACATGCTTCCCAAACTATTCGGCAACGGACACAATTTGCCATTGGAATAGATCAGACGGTTGCGTGCCGCAGCATGTTCTGAGTTAATTGTATCGATGGGGAGTTTCAGCTCCTCGATCATTTCCAGCGTATTTGCGCCCGGCAGTCCTTTTGGCCTGATGGTACGTGGTCCTCGCTCAAACATGAAATTCTTATCGGTATGCGGTTCGGTTCTTATCCAGCCTCCCAGGCGATGTGATGACTCATAGATGGTGACCGGCTGCGCGGAACGCTTCAGCAGGTAGTAGGCTGCCGAGAGCCCGCTCATGCCGCCGCCCAGCACTGTTGTCATTTTGAATTGATATTTTTATTTTCTCGGTCAAATAATAATAATTATTGATAAATGAACTGACAAACAGTGTTCTCTTTCTACTCCCATAGTAGTAAATCTACTCCGAAAACAACCGGGTGACTCATAAAATTTTAATATTCGATACTTTTCTTCAGAAACTACAGTAAACCACGGAGTAACTCATCTAAATAGACCAAATGTCGCGTTAGAAGAAGTGTTGTATTTAGCGGGAATTTAACGGCCCAATCCTACTTATAATGAAACAAAAAAAACGTTATCCTTCTTTTTATCCAGATTGCAATATGTGCAATATGTGAGATTTTTAATGCTTGAGGGATTTTATGTGCAATTTTTTATTGCTGAGGTATTTTATTTCTGAAAAGTTTCACTAGTGATTTTTTATTTTTTGCTGTGGGAAAAAGCGATTTTTTTGAGGGATTTTAGGTTGGCATCTATGGTTTGAATGCACTTAAGAATTTGGGTGTAAATATCATCTGTTACATATTTTCAGTAAAAACCATTTTGAATAAAAGCGAGATTGACAAAAAATATCTTAATTAAATTAATTTCGTGTGATAATTCTTTGAATTATTGTGAAAGGCACCTAAAGAGAAAACGTTCATGTATTAAAGAAGTATGAAAATGAGTGTAGCGGGGAAGGCACATAAGCCGGAGGCAGTTAAGAGGGGGTTTTTATATATATAGAGAAAGAAAAATCCCGATTTAAAATTAATTTTGTACCAAACGAATGTTTCTTTTGTTTTTTAAGTAAAAAAAAGGCAAAAAAATATAAATATATATATAGTAATAATATAATAAATTAATAACATATTTAAAGAATGCTCATACGCCATGGGTATCATAGACGTCAATACACTACACAACAGCCATTCTGCATAGCAGTCAAGACTAATTTTGTTTTATGTACGACCTTTCATAAAGGTTCTCACATATATTTGTAAATATCTTGCGTTCTAAATAACTCATATGATCAAGTGTTATATCTAATGAAAGGTTATTCAATATCCAATAAATATTTCTCAGAACATTTTAAAATTGGTTTAAGAGAACTCGATAGGAGAACTTGAAGAAAGTATTTTTTCAACAAAAATTTATATAAAAAATTCATTTAAAAAAATGGAATTCATTCCGTTCACGCCTACTAAGAGGCACTAAAAAATCCTCACATATATTTTATAACTTGTAATCCATTGGTATAGGGTATAAAAATAAAATGTTTTTTTTTTTTAGTTTACCCTCAATTGTAATGCTTTCACATGATTTGTTCTGTTCTCAAAATGTATCCATAGATGTCTTTCCATAATTTTCTTTAAAAATGTGCAGGATAATTTTGAAATAATATTTTCAATTTTTCGACATTTCTTAAATGCATTTTTGATTAAAATGTTGGTCGAAAATTTTACATTTCTCGAGTTCTTCTATAGAGTTCTCTTAAACCAGTGAACCAATTTCAAAATGTTATGAGAAATGTTTATTGGATATTTAATTACCTTTCATTTGAATGGTAATGGAGTTTGTCTAAATTTGAAGATTCAATTATTTGATTTTTATTCGATCGCAATTCGATATTTTAAGAAAAAAATACACCAAAAAACAAACACTTAAAAAAAACTATTTTGAAAAGATTATATATTCGTTTTAACATAAATATAATTGATATAGTTCAAATTTAAAGTAGCCCAAACAAAATTCCAAAAATTGCTCTATACTGTCCGCCAATCAACTTAAATCAAATACTGGTTAACATTTTCGAAAGCCTTATTTTTTAAATTTGCTGGCCAATATTTCATCAGTATATATTTTTTTTGAATGAAAGTAAATAAAATTGAATCTTTACGAAAGCCTTATTTTTTTTAATTTGCTGGCCAATATTTCAGCAGTATATATTTTTTTTTTTGAATGAAAGTAAATAAAATTGAATCTTTAAGAAATTCCAATTTCTACGTTTCATAGAGCAGTAGTTTAACTTGGTTTGTGGGTTAAACATTAATTAAACATTAGTTTAAACGCCGTTTAAACTACGTTTTAAATCTTAGGGCCAGTTTTTCAGTGCTAGTTGAACTTTGTTTGTGGTTTAAACTTCGTTTAAAATCAAAATCGATTTTTTCAGTGAACTTCAACCGTCGTTTAAACTTAGTTTAAACGACCGATGCTGATGGTTTAAACTACGTTTAAACTTTCAAAGTTTTTGACATGAATTTTTTTCACAACACTTTTCACTATTTTCTGTCGCTGCGCTGTTTCACAAATTATTATTAATTTTTGTATTTTTGCACACAAAAGTCTCACGTGCACGTCAGTTGCTCGAATTGAATATTGAAATTTAAATTTATTTTATTTTTCTGAAACAATTTTTGTATTTATTTAATTTTGAATGACATTTATCAGAAGTCAATATCGAGAGAATTATTTGTCATTTGCCTGTGATGCCATATGTATTGTCTTGGTCTGTGTTCATTTTAAACTATCACTGAAAAACTGCTAACAAAATTAAACGACGTTTAATTTAATGAGAAGATTAATTAAACGGAGTTTAAACTACGTTTAAACGAGCACTGAAAAACTGGCCCTTAATGTTTTTGAATGTCTTGATTTACAAAATATTATCAAAAAATTTTCAGTTGTTCCAAATGAGAGAAAAATTCGTTGACATTTACCAGTGATGCCATATTTATCCGACTTGACTTTTAAATTCGTTTAAATTACTAAGACGTTTAATTAAACAAGGTTAAACTAGCACTGTAAAACCGGTGTTCACCAAGTTCAGATTTTCGGTGTTCGGATAAACTTTTTTTTTTTGAATATCTACTAAGATCCACAGCACTCAGACAGACTTATCCATTGTACTGTGAAATCTATTCCCTACAATTTTGTGGTTAATATCACCAGCGCGCTACCTCTGGACTGCTGAGGCCGGATAAACTTAGTTTAAACATTTCCACATTTTTAAAATGTTTATTGTTCCACATCAAAATGTCGGAATGTCTTTAAATTTTACAGATATTCAGCCAATCAGTAGTCTGTTACTATTACATTTTAAATATTTGTAACATGTTAATTAAAGATAATATGACATGTAGTTTAAACTAAGTTTAATTTTTGACTTTTTCGTTTTGTTCAGTAGTGCACAGCTGGACAAAATTAAATAAAATTATATATTATATGTTTATGAAAGAGGTCGTGTTATGCATCTGCCACGCCTACCTCCCATATACATTTTTAACAATAAACCTTTTATTTCCCAACGTAATATGAAAATAAAATTTGATGTATATGGCTATTTTGGCAATACGAATTATACGAATTTAGGTATTTTTTTTGTACAAAATCGATTATAATATCCAAAAATGCAAGTGTATGCAATTTCTAATGATAGAGTCGGATAGAAGGGTCCTTTTTATATTAGAAAATATAAGTTAGACGTTACATATTTTTGCATAATTCCTTTAATACTACTTCAAACACAAAATAATACGAATTTAGATATTTTTTTTTTTGAACAAAATCGATTATAATTTCCTAATATGCAAGTGTATGCAATTTCTAATGATATATTCGAATAGAAGGGTCCTTTTTTACTAGAAATAATAATTTAGACGTTATACATTTTTTTATAACCCCTTTAAAAAACTTAAAATATTTTTTTTTTGAATTTCTCTTTATTTTTGTTTGGTAAAATCGACTATATTGGCATAATTTTAGGCAAACGTTAAATCTAATGATTAATCTACATAAAGCTGTTTCTTTTTTTTTATTGAAAACGATATGAAAGACGCAACATTTAACATTTGTAAAATTTTTTATCGCATTCAAAATACAAAAATAATTATTTTTAACTTGTTTTCTGAATTATATATGTCCATAAATCACAAAAATGCAAGTTAATGCAAAATGTATTCAATAATTCTTGTAGAAAAGACATCAATAAATGCAAATTTGTGTGTTAGCCGTTACACATTTTTGCACAATTTTTTAAAATCTCATAATAAAAAAAATTAAAAATCATAATTTGTGTCTTTTTATAACAGTTATTGAAGATCTTGTAAAGGGAGACGCTACAAAAGTAGAGCGACAGGGACAGCAAACGACGCCATATTTCTTACCGCTCTTTTGACATTTCTCTTCAGTAAGGTTTGCCATTTCATGCCACTGAAGCCGCTTGACCACCAGAGGCGTCGTATGTTTGATAATTTCAACACTGGCGTAATAAAGGGTTTTTCAACAGGGACGCTACAAAAGTAGAGCAACAGGGACAGCAAACGACGCCATATTTCTTGCCGATTTTTTGACATTTCTCTTCAGTAAGGTTTGCCATTTCATGTCACTGAAGCCGCTTGACCACCAGAAGCGTCGTATGTTCGTGAATTGGGCTGGGCCGTACTTATTCCGTAATGATCAAGACCGGCACGTTACTGTGTTACCGTTCAATGATAACTTTTGTAGCACTACCCTTTATAAGAGCTACAAGAATAAAATAATATTAAGTATTAAGGTATTTCAAGTATTAAGGTATGATATACAAGTATAATCTGAGTCCAATATAAATTCATTCAATTTATATTACGTTTAGAATGCATGCTTAATATACAATAAAAATAAGATAAGTAAGATAACACTAATTTATGCATTGCCATAGCAACACAGAGACCCATCTGCGAAAATCTAAATATGCAGTACTGTGATATAACATATTACTTATCGAATGGAATTAGTTTTAAGATCTTTAGATGTATTCCTTTTTTGCTATTTTGTCCAACTAGATTTGAGTTTTATCCCATTGTGTGTAATTTTTTAAGTCTGAATTAATCTATATTGAATTCATCACTAAAACAGCAAAACAGATAAGTGAAATTTGATTGAGATCGTCTCCCATACTTTTCGAAATTATTCCACTTAAATAGGACTATATAAATTTTTATTTTTTTGGCAAATCATAATCAGTTTTAAAACCATTTTTCTGGAACACTATTTAATATTTAATTTAAACGAGTTATTTGTTAGAATGGCTAGAAGAAAAAATGCAATAAAAGTAAAAAAAATAATTTGTATGCATACGATTAAAATCAGTAAATAACAAATGAAATGTCCGCAAATGAAAATGGAAACGAAACGGAAACGGAAATAGGAATGAAATGTTTATAGCGGAAATTTGTCCATGGCTGTGCGGTGCGCGGCCACACGAAAGAAGCGTGCGCCACGAATGTTATCAACACCTGCGGAAAACGATGAAACAGAGAAAATACAAGACAAGAGATGCGATGTGCGGTTGGGAGAAACAGGGACAGACCGCAGAGCAAAAGGAACATGAATGAAAACAGCGAATGTTTCCAAAAGCATTTTGACAACAAACAAACAGAGAGACAGACAGACAGACCCACACATACCAACACATAACGCCACATAGCGACACTGACACTTTGTCTGTCATATACATACATAGTAAGGTGCATTATGGGCGCCCGCGCAACGTGTATCGATTTGCCTCTCAATTTGACGCTCAGCGCAAAAGCTCTGCTTGATGGGAAAAACTGTCACACTTTCGTTTTTGAGGGAAAACTCGGAAAACTTTGCGGCAACCAGTTCAGAATTGTATTCGCTTCTAACGTGAAAGGTACGCGACGAGCGCAGCGGTCGAGTGTTGAAGAATTTCTATTACATACAAAATATATACATACACACACATATATATTTATATATATGTATATACATGCCTATATAATATACACACACAGAAAGTGCAGTGAAAATTTTGGAAATTCGCAAGAAAATCAGCTAAAAAACGTGAAAATCTACAAAATTTTAACGCGTTTTTGAATTTTCTCAAACGTTTACCTTGTGTGTGTGGGGCAGCCAGTGCGTGGCAACGCGTAGAGCATGTGGCAAAGTAGCTAAAAGCCAATCGAAGCAACGGTAATGCAAATGGTGTGGCTTTGTGAACAAAAAGAAAAAGAAAACGAAAAAAATAACGAAAAAAAACTGATGAAAATTTTCGGTACCCATGAAAGAAACGATTTTTTTTTTCGGTAATTGATGGAGGTGGTGGTGCTGCTGCTATCGAAAACTAAATTCGGGCAGATGTAACGGAATTTGGCAATAAAAGTTTAATATAATAAAAAAATCAATCGAAAAATCGTTTTACAAAAAAAAAAAAAAAAAAATAACAAAAAAAAGTTGTACTAAAAACCGCCAAAATTTGTTTGAAAATAAAAAAAATAAAATTAAAAAAGAAAATAACGTATACATAAATGAATAAAATAAAAACAGAAATAATATAATTAATTATTAAGAACAAAATAAAAAATAAATTAAAACAAAAACATTTATGTTATTGTTAACAACGTTGTTGCTATTAGCGCTGTCGAAAATATATCCTTTGTTCTGTATAGATTTTGTGCAGGGTTTATGTGCGACGACGACGATGAGCTCTTTCATGTTGGCGCTACCTTTATGCTACATTTTATATTGTTGTTGCTACAATTTTTGTTGTTGTTGTTGTTGTAGTTGTGCCACTTCTGCACGTGTGTGTGGCACAGCTACACGACGCCACTCTATATACATACATACAGACATATTACATATTTACGCATGTATGTATGTATTGGCATCTACGATAGGTTAGAGTAACCACCTCACAAAAAATGTTTGAATTTTATTTTACTACAAAGAACAACCGGATATTTTCTTTAAACAGTTTCAAATAATTTTCTTTTAATAATATTTAAAAATCTCAAATAAAAATATAAAAGTAATCTAAAATAATAAACGTCAAAATTCACTACTATTTTAAATGTATAAGAGACAATTGTCAAAACTACACCGTTTTCGAATGTAATTCAAAAAAGATCAATTGAGAAATTCTATTTGAAATTCAGAAAATATCAATTAAAATTTGTAACTTTCCATTTGAAATTCAAAATATTTCAAGACGTTACCCCCCAAAATTAAAATAGAGAAACTCCCTAATCGTTGGGGTATATTTCATATGAAATAACACCAAAAGTCGTTGGGGAATATTTACTTTTTTTTGGGTGCTGTTTCGTTTTGTCCCTTTTGGTGTTATTTCATAATAAAACGAGTTGGGTAAGTTCGGTCACATGGGTCGGACTTTTATAGTCGGTCTGGCCCAACTATGGAATACCCTACACTTTGGTGTGAATAAGAATTTGGGAAATTTAACTGTATACCTATCTTTTAAAGTTCTTAATTATGCTGAACATTCTTACACTCAGAATATTATTTACATATCAAATTTCTGACGACGTATACCCAATAATTTAAAAAAATGTAAAAATAAAAAAAAAAATTAAAAAATGTTGAAACATGTAGCAATATAATGTGGGCGGATCACGCCCACTTTAAAACATATGTAGAGATTTAAGTCTAATATTTCATAAATTTGTTTTCAATAATTTGCGAAATGTCCAATATGAAAAAAGCGAGAAATAATAAAAAAAAAATTAAATGTGCGCGTATCACGCCCATTTTTAGATCACATATTTTTAGTTGAATTCTAATAATACGTTTTAAATTTTATAAGTATATCTTGAATAATTTTCGAGTTATTAGTTCCCAAAGAGTTATATAAAAGAAATTTGTATGGGAGGTGGGTGTGTCCGTCGACCAATTTAGCTCATTTTCATTGACATGACTAACTTTTGGCTAAAAAGTATTGAAACGAAATTTCATCACATTCTAAGCAGTATTTCTCAATCGTGTATACGGACAGCAAGACAGCAAGACAGACGGACATGGCTAAACGGACTCGGTTGGTGATGCTGATCAAGAATGTACATACTTTTATATACCGGGCGATCCTCCTAAGGGGCGATACAATATATGTAGGTGTAGGGTATAATAAGCCCTAATAAAATAATAATCCCCAACGAAAAATTTTGTATTTTATTTAAATTTTATGATGATTGCTATTTTATTAGTTTTCATAACTTAGAGTTTATTCCATGCACAATAAACTTTTTTTTAGTTTAGGTCTTATAAAATGGTGTAACAGAAAATATTCCCGTCAAAGTTTTTCACTGTCTAACAGATGCCCCATTTATATTTGAATTTTGGGGATTATTTCATTGAGAACAATTTGGGTGATATATTTGGGAATTCTTTCATTAGGTTGGACATTGCTTTGTTGGTTTATTTCATTTTTCGTTAGGCGTTATTTCATATCAGAAAACACCTAACTTTTGGGAGTTATTTCATTTTAATTTTAGGTATTATTTAATTTTAATTTTTGGAGAATATTTTTTAGTTTGAGGTTTATTTATTCTGATTTTCAAATGGAAAATTCTGAATTTCAATTAGTATATTTATTCTAAATTTCAATAGATTTCATGTTCTTTTTTTCGCCAAATCACTTGAATTTTCTATTTTTTAAAAGGCAACTAATTTTCACATGCGTATCACTTCCCACACTCAGAAAAAAATACTATATAAATAATAGTTTTTTACTATTAAAAATTGTCAATAGGATAAATTATTATTTTAATCGTAAAATACCATTAAATACTACAAATACCATGACATTTCCATTGAGTTTATATGAAAATATTTATTTTTTGTATACTATTAAATCAATAATTGTCCCATTGACCAATTTTAATGGGATTTGAGGGAATTTTTTTCTGGGTGCAGTAGAGAAGAAGGAGCATTAACACGATATCGGACACTTTTTCGTAACGGTAAGAGGATTTTTTTGAAATCGGAACGATATTGCACAAAAAAAATATCAAAGTTCGATATTGCTTCGAAAAATATTACGATATCGGTGCGAGAAATGTTTAAATATCGGTTTTTTTTTTAAAGAATTTGAATGTACGAGACATTTTAAAAATTAGAATCGATAAAACACCTATATCGAACTTTATTATTCGAGAACAAATGGCAGACTGGATTTGTATTTGATGGCTGGATTTTCGAAATCCAGCTATAGATTAGTTTAGCAGTTGTTTGCATTAAACGTAAATTTTCCAAATAAATATAAAATAAAAATGGGTTCATTCAACTCTAAATTGCTCACGAAGTTACAACTTTTTCTATTGACGTGGAAAAAACATATTTGATATATACTTAAGTCTATTTGTTCTTGTAAGATCGTGTTGTCCATCCTAAAGTTAAAGTCGAAAAACTTAACACAAGCGGTTTACGGACAATTCTTCCCTGAGATAATTCTTCCCCGAGACAGTTTATAACACATTTTTTTTGAAACAATTCTCCTCAGAGATAATTCTTTCTCTAAAAACGATATTTGACTGGAACATACCAAGAATTGAAACCAAACCGGAACCAATAGTCGTTAAAACCCGTTTCTTGATTTTGATGAATTTGGAAAACAATTTTATTATATTTAAACATTGAATTCAAAATTATCTGTTTAGAAATTTTCATACAAAGCCGATCGATATTCGATCGAAACCCGAGACAGATGTTCTGACATTTTTCAGGAAAATTTCCGACAAACACACTGATAAATGGAATATTTTGATAAATTTAAAGCAGATTTTAGAATTTTTTGAAATTTTAAAAGAAGATTCATGGCATATTTTGAGAACGGGCAGAAAATAGATAGCTTTGTGCTGCAAACTCCGCCTTTGTTCGTCTGTAATACGTCGAAAAAATATTTTTAAACTGAATCGACCCTGTCAAAAATGTTGTCTAGGGAAGCTATAACATGTCAGAATAGTTAACATTTTGTAAGTAATTGAATTTTAATTCTTTTGTGTGTAAAATAATTCTGTTTTTATTGAAGACATTGTAAATATCAACACAGAGTAACAAAAACCAAAATGGAACTTCCCCAGACAAACTTTTTGGCATTTTTTCAGGCATATTTCGAGCATATTTTTGACGTATAGCTGGTTGTAAAATATTATGTAATTTAAATGGCAAATTCATGGAATATTTTGGGAAGGAGCAGAACACAGACAGGTTGTAATTAAAACTCCAGCTTTGTCTGTTTGAATTATGTTAAAACGATAAACGTAACCATAATTCATAAGATTGTTAAATCTCCATTACTATTCGAGTTGTGCACGAAAATTTTGCCTTTGTCTGCTTGAAATATGTCGAAAAAATGTTTCTAAACAGCCTCGACCCTGCAAAAGGTTTTGTCTGGGGTTATGTTTCAATCTATAATCAATCCCTCTTGATCAATACTTGATCTTTTCTTAATAAATTAATTAAAAAAGGACTGCGTGAAAAACTAAAATAATTTAAAAAATATTTAGTTTTTACCTTTTTATACAATTTCCACATATGGCAACTCTAATGCAAATTTTTGTATAAAGTAATTTAAAACAATGCTGCATCTTGCCTTTGGCGCATATTAAACATCAACAATTTCAGTCAAATAGACGAATATTAGAAAAACGAAGAGTTTGAAAATAAAACCTACTAAATATTAATAATTAATAGCGCACGAGTTTAAAGTCTTTAAGTAACCCACAGAACAATCCTTCTCCTACCCTACCCTACACATCGCATCGCATCGCCCGCACCACAGCTCCCATGTAAACAAGTGAAACACAATTGTTGTTCATTGGTAAACAATTTTTTAATAGGTCTCCACATTCAAGTGTTGGTGTTGCTGCTCACTACTATCAGTGGCTGTGTGTGTGTGGTTTGTGTGTGTGTGCTCGTGCGTGCCTGCCATGTCATTGTATGTATTGTGCTGCATTGGTATTTGTTAGGCATTCGTGGAAACTTGGTCATGTGCAGTTGAGTGTGTGTGTTCGTGTGCGGTGCCAAAACTAGGGCACTGTGTTTCCGTTCGTACAACGCCATCGCCGCCGTCGTCGTCATCATCGTCGTTGTCGTCGTCGTCGTCGCCGCCGCCGCCGATGTATCTACGCTCTGCGCCTTTTGTTCCTTTATTGCAACATCGTACAGTGCCTGCTTGATTCGCTCGCATTGCCGACTGCGAGTACGACTCTGACTCCGAGTACGATTGATTCGTTCGTTCGTTCGTGATTTGTTTCGTTCGTTCGTTCCGTCGTTTATCGCTCGCTCGTTCATTCGACAAAGTCCTAGCTGTGCAGGCTCCGAAATCCAGCGCATGCAGTTAGTAGTGAGAGCCAGCAGTTGAAGGCAATGCGCGCGTGCCAACCATGAACGGAAATTTCAATTTAGCAGCGATGTTCAAAAATTAATTACGGTTTAATTAGACAATTATATGTCGCAGTGGGTCAGCAAGATACATTTTTTTTTAATTTAAAATAATAATAAAAAAAAAAGTAAATTTATACTTGTAGTACTTGAAGTGAAGTTTTTAGAAATAAAATGTTTGCATTTTAACCATTTTTTATGGTATGACTAAAAAAAGTGTTATTTCATTTGTGTCATTTGTAAAACTGCTATGTTAGGAATACGAGTATTCTGACGTTTAAAAATCATATTACGAAGTACAAAAGGAATACGAAATATTTGCAAACATTTGATATACGCATAATTTAAAATATACAACCAGAAGTTAAAAATGTTTCGTATAAACGATGGTGAATGTTTGAGTGTGCTTTAAAAATAACCAACATCAAGTAGTGAAATATGTATAAAATATGTATAGAGTTTTGCGATTAATCGATTAATCAAATTATATGATTAATCAATTTCCTGATTAATTGATTAATTGATTAATCAAGATTTTTGATTAATCAGAATGTGTTTTTGATTAATCAGAATGTGTTTTTGATTAATCAGAATATTGATTAATCAATTAATCAGGATTCTGATTAATCAAAATTGTGATTAATCAGCATTTTGATTAATCAGAATTTCTGATTAATCAATTTCCTGATTAATTGATTAATCAAGATTTTTCATTAATCAGAACATTGATTAATCAATTAATCAGGATTCTGATAAATCAAAATTGTGATTAATCAGCATTTTGATTAATCAGAATTTCTGATTAATTAAATTTTGCGTCTCAAAGTATTTAAAAATACTTTACTATGTGTTTCTTGAACATTTGGAATACTTTCTTTTATTTTTTAATTATTTTAAAAATAAATTTTCACTTTATTTAAGTTGACAAAATTTTCAAATGCTATTGAATAAAATTAATTCATTTTAAATTAATCAAAATGCTGATTAATCAGATTAATCACGGTTCTGATTAATCAGATTAATCACGGTTCTGATTAATCAGGATTTCTGATTAATCGATTAATCAATTAATCAGGATTCTGATTCATCAAGATTTTGATTAATCGCACAGCCCTAATAAAAATATAAACTTTTTTATCGATTTCATAATTTTTCAGTGATAAATTGTTTTGTTACTTACACATATATTTGCTATATGTACAAAGTATAATTTATGAAAGGCTTAATTTTTGAAACATTTCAACCTACCAATCCCAAAAAATTATAAAACACGACTAAAATGTATACAGAGTTCTAAACAAAGCGAAATAACACCCAGCTTGGCCTAAGTTCTTCTACGACTGTAGCGCCAAACTATTATTATTATTATTAATATAATTTATATGTATTCTGAAGAATATGATAAGCCACATTTTTCAAAAGCTAAGGCTGTGCGATTAATCGATTAATCAAATTGTTTGATTAATCAATATATGATTAATTGAAGAATTGATTAATCAATATTTTTGATTAATAAGCACATTGATTAATCAATTATTTAGGATTCTGATAAATGAAAATTGTGATTAATTGATTAATCAGGATTTTTATTATTCATAACTTCTCCGCCACGAAATATTTAAAAATACTTTACTATGTGGTTCTTGAACATTTAAAATACTTTTTAAATACTCATTTTATTAACGTTAAAAAAAAAATCAAATATTGTTGAATAAAATTGTTTTATTTTCAATTAATCAAAATTCTGATTAAATAGGTTTTCTGATTAATCGATTAATCAATTAATAAGGATTCTGATTAATTAAGATTTTGATTAATTGATTAATCGCACAGCCCTACTACAAACCATTTGATAATTTTTCAAACGATGAAGTAATGATTCATTTTCGATAAGAACTCTTAAATATTTTGAAATGATGTATGTGTTCTTTAGATTTTTGTCAAAATTAAAATTTTATGAACAAACACTTTACTATGGAATATAAAATCTATTTTGATATCAATTTTATATTTTAAACCACAAAAAACAACGATGAGATATCGTTCTAGATGGGAAAATCCTATATATCCCTAATGTACGCTAAAAATAAAATACACGTGTATCCCAGTCTTTATGAATCAATTCGTGAAAGGTTTTTCTTTGAAGTTGAAAAGCAAGTGCATATCTAATTTTTAGTCAACTATTTGAAAAAGGTGGTTCCATCACTAAATATGAAAATGTTTGTCCGATATCTATTCGTTTACAGCTTTTATTTGCATTTAATAAATTTGAATTGATTTTCAAAATATCTCTTACACCCAGAAAAAAATACTATATAAATAATAGTTTTTTTACTATTAAAAATAGTCAACAGGATAAATTATTTTTTTAATCGGAAAATACCATTAAGTACTAGAAAATACTATGACATTGCCATTGACTTTATTTGAACAGATTTATTTTTTGTATACTATTAAATCAATAATTGTACTTTTGACCAATTTAAATGGGATTTGAGGAATTTTTTTTCTGGGTGTAGTACCATGTAATATGGGAATGAAACCTTTAAATAAATTTAAAAAATATTATGACAATATGATATGCAAATATGATATTCAAATATAAATAAAAACCGTAAACAAATTGATCTAAAAAAACTGGGTACAGACAAATTCTTAGAATGTTTTTAAAAACCCTTAATTTTAGGTACTCCGATGTTTTAATATAATAATAGTTTGGCACTACAGTCCTATAAGAACTTAGGCGGAGCTCTCTCACCATTTTGAGCTGTGCGTGTTATATTTGTATTCAAAGTGGTGGGACCTACAGTTTATTGCCGAATCCGAACGGCGGGTGAGAGCTTTTCATAGGGAATATTTTACTCTCGTAGGTTTGCTGCCGAGAGGTAGCGCGGTTAGAAAAATGTTTCTATAAAAAGATGTTGTTAGCCCCAGTCCAGGCTTTCAGCTCGCAGTCCAACGCACTAACTACTGAGTTACCGATGTTTTATATTCTTATATTATTTTGAGATGAATTGGAGTTGTATACTCGCAATATAGTTTAACCAGAAACTGAAATCAATTTTATCCTGGTTTACATGAAGTAAGCGCAGAATTGAGACTCCAAAGAGTTTTTTTTTCTTCTCTAAAATTCTTTGAGTAAGCAGTATTCGTGATATTAGTTGATATTTCAGTATCACCGACGATATAAAACAATCAGTGTTGAGATGATCATAATCAGGTCATGATAGCTATCTTATTAATCGGAATATGAAGGATAAAAGTACAATAACAAGATTAGCATTACTATGCAACAACTTAGATTGCAATAAATGCGCAGTCTTTTTCATAATTCGGAACGAATGTCATTTTCTTCATTCGAAAATATTCAAATTTCGAAACAAGGCTGACCCTAGAAGAACAAAAACGACGCTGCAAGAACTAAACTACCATGTCTGATGCTTCTTATTGTATTTTCTCAAAACTACTTTGCCTACACATCAATCGTTTGTTTAGTTCATTTTAAAAAATATGGCATACTTTGCTAAGCTTTTAATTATAGGCTTAGAGCATCGACCTATTACATACACTCAGAAAAAATACTATAAAATCAATAGTTTTTTATACCCTACACTAAGAGTGAAAGGGTATATTCAGTTTGTTACGCCGTTTGTAACACCCAGAAGGCAGCATTTCCGGTATGGAAAAGTATATATATTCTTGATCAGCATGATCAATTTAGCGATGACCGTCTGTCTGTCTGTAGAAATCCCTACTACTTAAAAAATTGAAGAGTTAGATGGATGAAACTGATAATTTAGATTACTTATACACCTACGCTGTATGTGCTAGATCGGTCCATTGTGACTGTGATCTGACCATTTATATTCAAATATCTCATATAAAATTTACATATACAGATCCATTTTACTGTATACGTGCTTAGGTAAACTTTTTTGGTCATATATATATTGACTTTATGCTCAAATACATGAAAATAATGTTTTCCATCAAAATGACTTGTGGTTCGAAATTCGGTACACCTACCCATTTGTAAATATGGGTATCAAATGAATGGAAATTCTTCAGCGATTGTAAGTGTGTAGTTATTTTCAGGATTCGTAATCCCTGATGACCTATATACCACTTTAAATGGTAACCACACATATGTGTACACCCAGACAAAAATTCCCTCAAATCTCATTGAAATTAGTCAATAGGACAATTAATGATTTAATATTATACAACAAATAAATATTTTCATATAAACCCAATGGCAATGTCATGGTATTTTCTAGTATTTAATGGTATTTTCCGATTAAAATAATAATTTATCCTATTGACTATTTTTAATAGTAAAAAACTATTATTTACACAGTATTTTTTTCTGGGTGTAGGGTATTTATAGCCGGCTTAGATCGACTATAATTTTAATAATCCTAACTATCATAATAAAACCTACTATAAAATGTCCCTACTTTAAAATTTCACATGTGATCTAACCTTCCCAACTGGTTGTTATTAAAATTAGTTAATAGGATAAACTATTATTTTAATAGGTAAACCTCATTAAATACTACAAAATACTATAAAATACTGTTAAATTGCTTTTGTGTTTATATGAAAATATTTAATTTTGTATACTATTGAATCAATAAATTACCCTATTGACCAATTTATTTCTGAGTGTTTATAAACGCACTAGAAAATACTCTTTTGGCATGGGATTGGAAGAATGCGTTAGTCATAATATCCAAATTCAGTCTAATTGATTCTGTAGTGTCGTCGATTATACAGCATACTATGATTCATTAATTTTAGTAGTTATTTCTAATTTAACAAAACATTTGAAATAAGTTTGATCAATATACAATTTAATTCCATGGCTACATGAAAACTGTGCTACGAATAAAACAATAAAAATAAATTTCAATACATTAAACAAATATAAGAAATGCTACCACATCTTCAAATTAGATTCTAAATAATACCAATACATTATGAGTTTGTGCAACTCTGAGAGGTTACTGAACGTACACGAAAACAAATGTATTTTTATAAATCAAATTTTATTATAGATGTACGTTGTAAGACAACCACTAATTGGCTTCAAATGTATCGCACTCCTTTGCTGCATTTGGCCTGAGGCCAAATCTAAAAATTGCCAACTCGGTAGGAGTTCATAGGATAAATGCCATCGAATGTGTGGTTAGTTTGGTCAATATTAAAAAGAGATTATGGCTTTGAATAGTTTTTAATCTTACAAATAAAAAATGTATTAAGAGATTAAAAAAATTAAAGACACTTCAATACATTGCAGACACAATTTTAAAAATTTTAAATTTATTTTAAAGTATTTTCGAAAAAGCGCTATGGAATTATATGCTAAACGATATTGAAAAATAAAGCAATTTTCACTGAAACGCCCATTGTGTTAAAGGCGTTTATAAACAAATGTAATATATTCACTTAAATTGAAATAATAAAAAGGACAAAATAGTCCTTTTGTATACTTTAGTGTTGATTTTTGTATGAGTAGAGCTTTGAGTAAATGACCAGCGGCAGAGTACCAACGAGAGCGTATGTGTGAGAGCGTATCGCAGAGAGTAATTGACGTGCGCGAATTTAAAAGAGAGAGAGAGCAAAAATACATAAAATATAACGTAGCTCAAAATTTCTATTTACAAAGTGTACGAAACAAAATGGAAAACGAAATAATTTCGGAAACATAGCAACGATAATAAAAGCAATAAAAATTGTGTGTGTGTGTGCTTAAAGTATTTCGGAAAATTGTAATAAATGTTTATCTGTATTTTTCTTTTTTTTTTGCATTGAAAAGGTTTAAAATAATTGGCAAAAAATTAAACAAATTATAAATTGTGTTTTTACATTAAAACACACAGCGAAGTAAATATTACAAATAGTGTAAACACGTGTAAAGTTAACAAAGACAAGAAAGTGTGCTAAAAACCAAAGTAAAACAAAAAGAAAAAAGTTAAATTTACGCTTTCATCAGCCAACAACATATAAACGTTCAGCTGTACTATATAACTTTGAGTGTGATATTTCAAAAATAAATAAAGATTTTGGAAAATCAAGTGGATTCTGCTCAAAGTTCAGCATTCACTAATGTTTCATTTGACAGTGTGAATGTTGGCAGCCCTGGAGTGCCTCGGTGGTTTAGCGTGTACTAGGTATGTGTATCAATATTTTGTTTCTTTCTTATATTTTAAATACTTTCAACTTTTAGCAGTTTAAATAGCACTATTCTAGTTACAGTTTTAGAATGCTGAATAATTATTTTAGTAGTTAAAACAATACACAATATTATTATATAGACAAAATAATGAAAATATTTCAATATATTAAAGTTCATTGTCTCAACGATATAATGGAAGATTAGAATAACTTTATAAAAAAGGATAGCTTTTAGGATATAAATATTACACTGATTCAAATTTGTATGTATAATTTAATTTTTCTAACACGTCGTCTTACTGAAACTAGGACCTTTTTTTTTTTGGAATATCTACTAAGATCCACAGCACTCAGACAGACTATATCCATTGTACTGTGAAATCTATTCCCTACAATTTTGTCGTTAATATCACCACGAGCGCCCATGCCCAAGCCGGGATTTGAACCCGAGACCTTCAGAATGCAAGTCCAGCGCGCTACCTCTGGACTGCTGAGGCCGGCTAAAACTACGAAAAAGTTTTTACAAAAAATATACTGCTAGAGGACATTTTTGATTTTGTTTTTTTTTTTAAATTTGATATGGTTTTGTTAGGGAACATTCTTAGGATATTCATAAAAAAACATTTTAAAATTTTTTTAAGTATAAAGAAAAAACCCGTTACAAAATAATGTAGAATACCAAAATTCGGTAAACTTTATTTGCAATGGTTTGCGTTCGAGAATGAAATTTTCCAAATCGAGTAAAATTTAGTTTTTCTGCATCATCATTAGGGGTTTCCTTAAATATTATCTTGTAAAGCGGAGATTTCAAACGACATTTTTAGAATAGGCTCATTTATTTTGAAATTTTCTATTTCAAAATTAAAATTTCAGAAATATTTAAAATTTGTTTTCGTCTGTTTCATTATTTATTATACAGTCAAAATATAGAACTTAATTGCCTACGGTACACAGTGTGCCCAAACGCTCTAAAGTCGGGTGAAATTCAATATTTTCGGAATCACTCAACCGATTTTAAAAATTTGTAGTGTAAAGAATTCTTGAGAGAACTTAAGTTTTGATATTAGAGATTGTTACTTTTATGGTTATGGGAATAAAAATCAGTAAAGTAGATATTTTATTTTCATGAAAATTTTTTCAAAAATTGTAAATGAATTTTACCCGATTTCAGAGCGTTTGGGTACACTATGCGGTAGTCGTATAGGTATTCGAGAACGAGTTCGTTTTTTTAGCAAATTGTCGAGATCATAAATGAAATTAAAAAAAACTTTGAATTACGCTAGTCCGCATTACTAGTTCAAACGGATCATATTTATACGTTTGAAAAATGTTTATAACGTAAGTTCCTTTTTTAATAAATAACATTTTAATAAATAACACTACTCAACAAAAAGAGACTTTTTTGTGCCATGGACATCATATACATCAATTTTCTATAATTTCCGGTTGCCGATTTTGACTGCTTACATAGTTTTTTCTATTACGTAACGTTAAAAAAATGTTATCGTCGTTTTAGGACCTTTTCATACACTCTTTAGAACACAAAAAAACACAGACCCTTAACCAACTAGTTTTTAAAAATCTGTAAATGCAGTTTTTCTTTAAATTATCAGTACTAATTACAATATACTAAGAAATATTAATATTCCTATATGTATTTAAGATATTTGATAAATTTTGATTTTTCTAAGATGATTTTTTAGCATTTCAAATCTAATAAAACTAAGAAAATAGTTTATGGTTATGTAGACCATAGTTAAAACTAACGAGCAAAATTACTAACTTTAACGAAGTAATAGGAGTATGCAATAAGAATAACCATACTCTAACCCAAGTAACCACGGCTCGACAATTGCCACAAACTCTTGTGGCAAATGTGTAGCTTTTAAGTTACCTCTAACACCAGTGTTGCAAACTAGTAATTTTTAGTTGCAAAGCGGTGGCTAAGAACATGTAAGGAACAAATGCCATTAATATGTCACAATGCTGTGATATATAAGTCATACATTCCGATAATGGAACATATACGATAATGGGCGGAGCTAACTTTGTTGTTATGAAGTGGCAAAATAGTGGCAAATTATAAAATGTATTATGTTCCATATATGTTGCATGTATATAATGAATAACCTAATAGGAAAATGTTTATAAATAATATAGCTAATTAAATTTAAAATGGTATAAATGTATATTATTATATACAAAATGATGGGCTGTAAAAAAGGACAGTCGGAATAGTATAATTTGAGAAATAACAAAAATCACTATTTTAAATTTTTTTCACAATTTTCATTTTTTTAGGTGCGCGTTAAAATTAGAGAGGGTGGAATATAAGTTCTAACCCGAAAATTTGAACCGTTTGTTAAATTAGAGTTGTAGTTTGCCGAAATCTGTTCTTAAAGACTAATAATATTATGCCATAGCATATTTTTGAAATTATGTGCTGTTTTATTACACATCAAACATTCACGTTAACGGCACAGTGTAGGATCTTTATTATTTTTATATTTAATCCACACAAGCTCCACATTTGAAATTACAGTTGAAGTTTCAAATAGGTGAACCGACACTTAAATGGATCGAAATTTGTGGCAACTAAGCCTCGCCCCGTGGCTTTTAGACTGGCAATTGGGTGGCTAATAAGTATATTTCGCATGATTTAGAACAAACACTTTAACGGCAATTGTGTGGCTACCAATTAAGTTGCCACAAAGTGGTTACTTGGGAAATATGAAGTAGTGATATTTTCAAATTATGGGCATAAGTATTTTTTATTGAACATTGATTATATAACAGAGTACCAAAATTATATTTACAATGCATATTTTAAAAAGTAGATCAATTAGAAAAACGTTAGTAATACTCTGTATATCTATAAATAGATTTCTTGTTTATCATTAGATTCTAAATCAGTGGTTCCCAACTTTTTTGGATTCAATTAAACATCTTACAAATATGAAAATAGTTGCGGAATATTTGGAAATGTACTTCATAAGAGTTTTTTTTTTATTAAAAATAGGGAATCAAATGAATTTTTATTTATTTATTATTTTTACCATTAAAATGAGATTTTTTGAATTAAAGCCTTTCAGACACCTTTATTTAAAAATTGTTGTGGATAATTCGAGAGTACAGACAAAATACGACCATTGCATTTTTTATATTAGCCGATGTCAAAAAGGGCCAATATATTTGCTTCAAATGTATCACAATTTAGGGTGTTTGTAAATTGTGAATCTATTGTAAATATCACAATTTTCATTGCTGTTATGGCAAACATTTTCTAACAATCTGAATATGGCCCAAAACGTAGAATATCACCTGACATTTATACGCATTTTCAACATATATTGCTCCGATAACATATGAAATCAAATACTTCATCGTACGATGAAACGAAGCAAACAATTTTAAACGTTCATAACTCCTAATAACAAGGCATACACAAATTTTTATATACATTGAAAATCTTACCACAGAAGTGTACTTTTAGATAGATTTATAAACAATTTTACAAGTATTTGATTTCATATGTCAGGTGATATTCTGCGATTTGGGCCATATATGTCATATTTAAAAAATATGAATAGTTCTGCAGCAAGACTTTTATAAATATCTTGTTTTCTTAATGCAATTGGTATCAATGACTATGACAAAATAAAATTGTTAGGGTTTTCATACGATCTCCATTCGGCAACCGGTAATTGTTTAAGTCAGAAATAAATTTATTATCATATGTCTGTATACTGTCATCCAATTTTGTTCCATTTAGTTAGTTAAAACTGCATTACCGTCAAAATTTAATTAAGTCAGCAATTAGTTGAACTCTCCCACACTCTCAATACGGATTCATGCATTGGATCTAATGAACCTCGTCAGAAAGGTATTTCTTATGTCCGTAACTTCAACACCGGATAGGTAAGAGATATCTCTTCGGTACGAACACCAATAGATATATACTCGTTGAAGTTACGGGCATTAATCCAAAACCTCTAGACAAAAATCTTAAATATTTATTACCGTATATCGATTGAGACAATGAACAAAAAAAAATATATCGATTTCAATATACACTGTAATGTATACACCGCATTGTTAACTCTTTGGAATGCTTTACACAATTTTTATTTTTATTCTACAACTTGATATATTTTTACCCATAAACAGCCAAATACACCAACGACTGTGTATCCATGCATTTTGAAAATGCTTTAAATAGACTTGCAACCGCTTTGCTGAAAATATTTCCTCTTTCAATACCAATTATTTCTAAAAATTTCTTCGCGTGGTCATGGTTTATTGGTGTCCAAATTGCCATGACATTTCAGCAGTGCCGCCTGTGGAGACCAAGGTAAATACGAACACAATACGTACTAAACCTTTCAATTTAATATCTATGCCATTAACATCATTAGTTGGCTTGTATTAATAATACCATACATATAGTACCCGTGTAGTAGGCATCTGCAGCAATAAATCAATAATATTGCGTATTTTCTTTTTAAAATTAATTTTATTTATTAGCAGACATTTTCTGTTGAATGGGGTAGTATTTCTAATTTTTTGAATTTCATACTCATTATTCTATCGCTTTGAACATTTTTTACATGTCGACCCCGATTTATATGCGTTGCGAAATAGTTTTATTTTCTATATGGGGAAAGTGTCAGATAAAGCCGTCCATAAGGTCAAGATAATGTACAAGGCCGATCAATTCAAGCATTTATTTTTCATGTTTTCTCTTTTATTTTCGAATACATTGGGTTTAATACTAATTATAAGTTAGTCTCTGCGTTGATGGACACTAATAACTGATTAGTGTCAATTCATTTGGCTATGCTAAACTAGTTGAACTCAGTTCTATAAATGATGGTTTGGGTATTATAAAAGAATAAGAGTATATTAAAAATAATTTATGCTATTCTGTATTTTTAATTTTATTTTTTAAATAACCTACACTAAAGCAGTGCAGTAAACACAAAAATACTGTGTAAAATGTTTATGAGTTAAGCAGAATTTACGCACGATGAATATTCCTTACTGATGATTTATGAATAATACGTTGGATTTGTTTTTCCATTAGGATGCTAATCATGAATTATGAATAAAAAATCATAAAATATATTGCAGAACCTATTCCAATTAAAGGATTTTTCAACAGGGACGCTGCAAAAGTAGAGCGACAGGGACAACAAACGACGCCATATTTCTTGCCGCTCTTTTGACATTTCTCTTCCATTTCATAATTGGAAAGATATACGAATTCGAATTTTGGTAGTAAATTTTAATAATTTCGACTCGTTGGTGGCTCGTATATCATGAAATAGCAAACCTTGCTGAAGAGAAAGAGCGGCAAGAAATATGGCGTCGTTTGCTGTCCCTGTCGCTCTACTTTTGTAGCGTCCCTGTTGAAAAACCCTTAAAAAAACTTTTGTAGCGCTCTTATTGAAAAACCCTTTACAAATGACATATGTACATAAAATGACATTGTACATAAAACATGAGTAATAATCATATATTTAATCATATATTATGAATAAAAACCAAATGATTCTTGGCTGGATATCATTATTAAAATTTGCAAAATTTATGCGAATAATTTATGATTTATGAGAACATTTATCTCCGTGCGTCGTCAGATAATTACATTTCATAGGGATTTTGCAGATTTAATTTGTCTTTTAAATTATTCCAATCGATCAACGGAATCCAAAGGAACCGTAGAATCTTTAAAACATTTCTAAAAACGCTCAAACCTCGAGAACGGAGCGTCGTAGAGGGGTCAAAGTTGGCATATATTATAGTCGGATTTTTCAGATTTAATTTGTCTTTTAAATTATTCCAATCGATCAACGGAGTCCAAAGGAATCGTAGAGTCTTTTAAATATTTCTTTAAACGCTCATAGCTCGATAACGGAGCGTCGTAGAGGGGTTATACTAGGATTTCAACGGAATCCAAAGGAATCGTAGAATCTTTAACAACCGTTTAAAGAATCTTTAAAACATTTCTTTAAACGCTCATAACTCGAGAACGGAGCGTCGTAGAGGGGTCAAACTTAGCATATTTTATAGGTGGATTTTGCAGATTTAATTTGTCTTTTAAATTATTTCAATCGATCAACGGAATCCAAAGGAATCGTAGAGTCTTTCAAATATTTCTTTAAACGCTCATAGCTCGATAACGGAGCGTCGTAGAGGGGTCAAACTTGGCATATGTTATAGGTGGATATTGCAGATTTAATTTGTCTTTTAAAATATTCCAATCGATCAACAGAATCAAAAGAAATTGTAGAATCTTTAAAACATTTCTTTAAACGCTCATAACTCGAGAACGGAGCGTCGTAGAGGGGTCTAAGTTAGCATATTTTAGAGGTGGATTTTGCAGATTTAATTTGTCTTTTAAATTATTCCAATCGATCAACGGAATCCAAAGGAATCGTAGAATCTTTCAAATATTTCGTTGAACGCTCATAACTCGAGAACGGAGCGTCGTAGAGGGGTCAAAGTTGGCATAATTTAGGTGCATTTTTCAGATTTAATTTGTCTTTTAAATTATTCCAATCGATCAACGGAATCCAAAGGAATCGTAAAATCTTTAAAACATTTCTTTAAACGCTCATAACTCGAGAACGGAGCGTCGTAGAGGGGTCAAAGTTGGCATATTTTATAGGTGGATTTTGCAGATTTAATTTGTCTTTTAAATTATTCCAATCAATCAACGGAATCCAAAGAAATCGTAGAATATTTCAAATATTTCTTTAAACGCTCATAACTCAAGAACAGAGCGTCGTAGAGGGGTCAAACTTGGCATATTTTATAGGTGGATTTTTCAGATTTAAATTATCTTTTAAATTATTCCAATCGATCAACGGCATCCAAAGGAATCGTAGAATCTTTCAAATATTTCTTTAAACGCTCATAACTCGAGAACGGAGCGTCGTAGAGGGGTCAAAGTTGGCATATTTTATAGGTGGATTTTTCAGATTTAATTTGTCTTTTAAATTATTCCAGTCGATCATGGGAATCCAAAGGAATCGTAGAATCTTTAAAACATTTCTTTAAACGCTCATAACTCGAGAACGGAGCGTCGTAGAGGGGTCAAAGTTGGCATATTTTATAGGTGGATTTTTCAGATTTAATTTGTCTTTTAAATTATTCCAGTCGATCATGGGAATCCAAAGGAATCGTAGAATCTTTGAAACATTTCTTTAAACGCTCATAATTCGAGAACGGAGCGTCGTAGAGGGGTCAAAGTTGGCATATTTTATAGGTGGATTTTTCAGATTACATTTGTCTTTTAAATCATTCCAATCGATCAACGGAATCCAAAGGAATCGTAGAATCTTTAAAACATTTCTTTAAACGCTCATAACTCGAGAACGGAGCGTCGTAGAGGGGTCAAAGTTGGCATATTTTATAGGTGTATTTTTCAGATTACATTTGTCTTTTAAATCATTCCAATCGATCAACGGAATCCAAAGGAATCGTAGAATCTTTCAAATATTTCGTTGAACGCTCATAACTCGAGAACGGAGCGTCGTAGAGGGGTCAAAGTTGGAATATTTTATAGGTGGATTTTTCAGATTTAATTTGTCTTTTCAATTATTCCAATCGATCAACGGAATCCAAAGAAATCGTAGAATCTTTCAAATATTTCTTTAAACGCTCATAACTCGAGAACGGAGCGTCGTAGAGGGGTCAAAGTTGGCATATTTTATAGGTGGATTTTTCAGATTTAATTTGTCTTTTCGATTATTCCAATCGATCAACGGAATCCAAAGAAATCGTAGAATCTTTCAAATATTTCTTTAAACGCTCATAACTCGAGAACGGAGCGTCGTAGAAGGGTCAAAGTTGGCATATTTTATAGGTGGATTTTGCAGATTTAATTTGTCTTTTTAATTATTCCAATTGATCAACGGAATCCAAATGAATCGTAGAACCTTTGAAACATTTCTTTAAACGCTCATAACTCGAGAACGGAGCGTCGTAGAGGGGTCAAAGTTGGCATATTTTATAGGTGGATTTTTCAGATTTAATTTGTCTTTTAAATTATTCCAATCGATCAACGGAATCCAAAGGAATCGTAGAATCTTTAAAACATTTCTTTAAACGCTCATAACTCGAGAACGGAGCGTCGTAGAGGGGTCAAAGTTGGCATATTTGATAGGTGGATTTTTCAGATTACATTTGTCTTTTAAATCATTCCAATCGATCAACGGAATCCAAAGGAATCGTAGAATCTTTCAAATATTTCTTTAAACGCTCATAACTCGAGAACGGAGCGTCGTAGAGGGGTCAAAGTTGGCATATTTTATTGGTGGATTTTTCAGATTACATTTGTCTTTTAAATCCTTCCAATCGATCAACGGAATCCAAAGGAATCGTAGAATCTTTAAAACATTTCTTTAAACGCTCATAACTCGAGAACGGAGCGTCGTAGAGGGGTCAAAGTTGGCATATTTGATAGGTGGATTTTTCAGATTACATTTGTCTTTTAAATCCTTCCAATCGATCAACGGAATCCAAAGGAATCGTAGAATCTTTAAAACATTTCTTTAAACGCTCATAACTCGAGAACGGAGCGTCGTAGAGGGGTCAAAGTTGGCATATTTGATAGGTGGATTTTTCAGATTACATTTGTCTTTTAAATCATTCCAATCGATCAACGAAATCCAAAGGAATCGTAGAATCTTTAAAACATTTCTTTACACGCTCATAACTCGAGAACGGAGCGTCGTAGAGGGGTCAAACTTAGCATATTTTATAGGTGGATTTTGCAGATTTAATTTGTCTTTTAAATTATTCCAATCGATCAACGGAATCAAAAGAAATTGTAGAATCTTTAAAACATTTCTTTAAACGCTCATAACTCGAGAACGGAGCGTCGTAGAGGGGTCAAAGTTGGCATATTTTATAGGTGGATTTTGCAGATTTAATTTGTCTTTTTAATTATTCCAATTGATCAACGGAATCCAAATGAATCGTAGAACCTTTGAAACATTTCTTTAAACGCTCATAACTCGAGAACGGAGCGTCGTAGAGGGGTCAAAGTTGGCATATTTTATAGGTAAATTTTTCAGATTACATTTGTCTTTTAAATCATTCCAATCGATCAACGTAATCCAAAGGAATCGTACAATCTTTAAAACATTTCTTTAAACGCTCATAACTCGAGAACGGAGCGTCGTAGAGGGGTCAAAGTTGGCATATTTTATAGGTGGATTTTTCAGATTTAATTTGTCTTTTAAATTATTCCAATCGATCAACGGAATCCAAAGGAATCGTAGAATCTTTCCAATATTTCTTTAAACGCTGATAACTCGAGAACGGAGCATGGTAGAGGGTTCAAAGTTGGCATATTTTATAGGTGGATTTTTCAGATTTAATTTGTCTTTTAAATTATACCAATCGATCAACGGAATCCAAAGGAATCGTAGAATCTTTCCAATATTTCTTTAAACGCTCATAACTCGAGAACGGAGCGTCGTAGAGGGGTCAAAGTTGGCATATTTTATAGGTGGATTTTTCAGATTTAATTTGTCTTTTAAATTATTCCAATCGATCAACAGAATCCAAAGGAATCGTAGAATCTTTCAAACATTTCTTTAAACGCTCATAGTTCGAGAACGGAGCGTCGTAGAGGGGTCAAAGTTGGCATATTTTATAGGTGGATTTTTCAGATTTAATTTGTCTTTTAAATTATTCCAATCGATCAACAGAATCCAAAGGAATCGTAGAATCTTTCAAACATTTCTTTAAACGCTCATAGTTCGAGAACGGAGCGTCGTAGAGGGGTCAAAGTTGGCATATTTTATAGGTGGATTTTTCAGATTTAATTTGTTTTTTAAATTATACCAATCGATCAACGGAATCCAAAGGAATCGTAGAATCTTTAAAACATTTCTTTAAACGCTCATAACTCGAGAACGGAGCGTCGTAGAGGGGTCAAAGTTGGCATATTTGATAGGTGGATTTTTCAGATTACATTTGTCTTTTAAATCCTTCCAATCGATCAACGGAATCCAAAGGAATCGTAGAATCTTTAAAACATTTCTTTAAACGCTCATAACTCGAGAACGGAGCGTCGTAGAGGGGTCAAAGTTGGCATATTTGATAGGTGGATTTTTCAGATTACATTTGTCTTTTAAATCCTTCCAATCGATCAACGGAATCCAAAGGAATCGTAGAATCTTTAAAACATTTCTTTAAACGCTCATAACTCGAGAACGGAGCGTCGTAGAGGGGTCAAAGTTGGCATATTTGATAGGTGGATTTTTCAGATTACATTTGTCTTTTAAATCATTCCAATCGATCAACGGAATCCAAAAGAATCGTAGAATCTTTAAAACATTTCTTTAAACGCACATAACTCGAGAGCGGAGTGTCGTAGATGGGTCAAAGTTGGCATATTTAATTGGTGGAATTTGCAGATTTAATTTGTCTTTTAAATTATTCCAATCGATCAACGAAATCCAAAGGAATCGTAGAATCATTAAAACATTTCTTTAAACGCTCATAACTCGAGAACGGAGCGTCGTAGAGGCATATTTTATAGGTGGATTTTGCAGATTTAATTTGTCTTTTAAATTATTTCAATCGATCAACGGAATCCAAAGGAATCGTAGAGTCTTTCAAATATTTCTTTAAACGCTCATAGCTCGATAACGGAGCGTCGTAGAGGGGTTATACTAGGATTTTTCCACCAACTTGGCATATTTTATAGGTGGATTTTGCAGATTTAATTTGTCTTTTAAATTATTCCAATCGATCAACGGAATCAAAAGAAATTGTAGAATCTTTAAAACATTTCTTTAAACGCTCATAACTCGAGAACGGAGCGCCGTAGAGGGGTCAAAGTTGGCATATTTTATAGGTGGATTTTGCAGATTTAATTTGTCTTTTAAATTATTCCAATCGATCAACGGAATCCAAAGAAATCGTAGAATCTTTCAAATATTTCGTTGAACGCTCATAACTCGAGAACGGAGTTATGAGCATATTTTATAGGTGGATTTTTCAGATTTAATTTGTCTTTTAAATTATTCCAATCGATCAACGGAATCCAAAGAAATCGTAGAATCTTTCAAATATTTCTTTAAACGCTCATAACTCGAGAACGGAGCGTCGTAGAGGGGTCAAAGTTGGCATATTTTATAGGTGGATTTTTCAGATTTAATTTGTCTTTTCGATTATTCCAATCGATCAACGGAATCCAAAGAAATCGTAGAATCTTTCAAATATTTCTTTAAACGCTCATAACTCGAGAACGGAGCGTCGTAGAAGGGTCAAAGTTGGCATATTTTATAGGTGGATTTTGCAGATTTAATTTGTCTTTTTAATTATTCCAATTGATCAACGGAATCCAAATGAATTGTATAATCTTTAAAACATTTCTTTAAACGCTCATAACTCGAGAACGGAGCGTCGTAGAGGGGTCAAAGTTGGCATATTTTATAGGTGGATTTTACAGATTTAATTTGTCTTTTAAATTAAACCAATCGATCAACGGAATCCAAAGGAATCGTAGAATCTTTCCAATATTTCTTTAAACGCTCATAACTCGAGAACGGAGCGTCGTAGAGGGGTCAAAGTTGGCATATTTTATAGGTGGATTTTACAGATTTAATTTGTCTTTTAAATTATACCAATCGATCAACGGAATCCAAAGGAATCGTAGAATCTTTCAAATATTTCTTTAAGCGCTCATAACTCGAGAACGGAGCGTCGTAGAGGGGTCAAAGTTGGCATATTTTATTGGTGGATTTTTCAGATTTAGTTTGTCTTTTAAATTTTTCCAATCGATCAACGGAATCCAAAGGAATCGTAGAATCTTTAAAAAATTTCTTTAAACGCTCATAACTCGAGAACGGAGCGTCGTAGAGGGGTCAAAGTTGGCATATTTTATAGGTGTATTTTTCAGATTACATTTGTCTTTTAAATCATTCCAATCGATCAACGGAATCCAAAGGAATCGTAGAATCTTTCAAATATTTCGTTGAACGCTCATAACTCGAGAACGGAGCGTCGTAGAGGGGTCAAAGTTGGCATATTTTATAGGTGGATTTTTCAGATTTAATTTGTCTTTTCAATTATTCCAATCGATCAACGGAATCCAAAGAAATCGTAGAATCTTTCAAATATTTCTTTAAACGCTCATAACTCGAGAACGGAGCGTCGTAGAGGGGTCAAAGTTGGCATATTTTATAGGTGGATTTTTCAGATTTAATTTGTCTTTTCGATTATTCCAATCGATCAACGGAATCCAAAGAAATCGTAGAATCTTTCAAATATTTCTTTAAACGCTCATAACTCGAGAACGGAGCGTCGTAGAAGGGTCAAAGTTGGCATATTTTATAGGTGGATTTTGCAGATTTAATTTGTCTTTTTAATTATTCCAATTGATCAACGGAATCCAAATGAATCGTAGAACCTTTGAAACATTTCTTTAAACGCTCATAACTCGAGAACGGAGCGTCGTAGAGGGGTCAAAGTTGGCATATTTTATAGGTAAATTTTTCAGATTACATTTGTCTTTTAAATCATTCCAATCGATCAACGTAATCCAAAGGAATCGTACAATCTTTAAAACATTTCTTTAAACGCTCATAACTCGAGAACGGAGCGTCGTAGAGGGGTCAAAGTTGGCATATTTTATAGGTGGATTTTTCAGATTTAATTTGTCTTTTAAATTATTCCAATCGATCAACGGAATCCAAAGGAATCGTAGAATCTTTAAAACATTTCTTTAAACGCTCATAACTCGAGAACGGAGCGTCGTAGAGGGGTCAAAGTTGGCATATTTGATAGGTGGATTTTTCAGATTACATTTGTCTTTTAAATCATTCCAATCGATCAACGGAATCCAAAGGAATCGTAGAATCTTTCAAATATTTCTTTAAACGCTCATAACTCGAGAACGGAGCGTCGTAGAGGGGTCAAAGTTGGCATATTTTATTGGTAGATTTTTCAGATTACATTTGTCTTTTAAATCCTTCCAATCGATCAACGGAATCCAAAGGAATCGTAGAATCTTTAAAACATTTCTTTAAACGCTCATAACTCGAGAACGGAGCGTCGTAGAGGGGTCAAAGTTGGCATATTTGATAGGTGGATTTTTCAGATTACATTTGTCTTTTAAATCATTCCAATCGATCAACGGAATCCAAAAGAATCGTAGAATCTTTAAAACATTTCTTTAAACGCACATAACTCGAGAGCGGAGTGTCGTAGAGGGGTCAAAGTTGGCATATTTAATTGGTGGAATTTGCAGATTTAATTTGTCTTTTAAATTATTCCAATCGATCAACGAAATCCAAAGGAATCGTAGAATCTTTAAAACATTTCTTTAAACGCTCATAACTCGAGAACGGAGCGTCGTAGAGGGGTCAAACTTAGCATATTTTATAGGTGGATTTTGCAGATTTAATTTGTCTTTTAAATTATTTCAATCGATCAACGGAATCCAAAGGAATCGTAGAGTCTTTCAAATATTTCTTTAAACGCTCATAGCTCGATAACGGAGCGTCGTAGAGGGGTTATACTAGGATTTTTCCACCAACTTGGCATATTTTATAGGTGGATTTTGCAGATTTAATTTGTCTTTTAAATTATTCCAATCGATCAACGGAATCAAAAGAAATTGTAGAATCTTTAAAACATTTCTTTAAACGCTCATAACTCGAGAACGGAGCGTCGTAGAGGGGTCAAAGTTGGCATATTTTATAGGTGGATTTTGCAGATTTAATTTGTCTTTTAAATTATTCCAATCGATCAACGGAATCCAAAGAAATCGTAGAATCTTTCAAATATTTCGTTGAACGCTCATAACTCGAGAACGGAGTTATGAGCATATTTTATAGGTGGATTTTTCAGATTTAATTTGTCTTTTCAATTATTCCAATCGATCAACGGAATCCAAAGAAATCGTAGAATCTTTCAAATATTTCTTTAAACGCTCATAACTCGAGAACGGAGCGTCGTAGAAGGGTCAAAGTTGGCATATTTTATAGGTGGATTTTGCAGATTTAATTTGTCTTTTTAATTATTCCAATTGATCAACGGAATCCAAATGAATTGTATAATCTTTAAAACATTTCTTTAAACGCTCATAACTCGAGAACGGAGCGTCGTAGAGGGGTCAAAGTTGGCATATTTTATAGGTGGATTTTAAAGATTTAATTTGTCTTTTAAATTATACCAATCGATCAACGGAATCCAAAGGAATCGTAGAATCTTTCCAATATTTCTTTAAACGCTCATAACTCGAGAACGGAGCGTCGTAGAGGGTTCAAAGTTGGCATATTTTATAGGTGGATTTTAAAGATTTAATTTGTTTTTTAAATTATACCAATCGATCAACGGAATCCAAAGGAATCGTAGAATCTTTAAAATATTTCTATAAACGCTCATAACTCGAGAACGGAGCGTCGTAGAGGGTTCAAAGTTGGCGTATTTTATAGGTGGATTTTTCAGATTTAATTTGTCTTTTAAATTATTCCAATCGATCAACGGAATCCAAAGGAATCGTAGAATCTTTCCAATATTTCTTTAAACGTTCATAACTCGAGAACGGAGCGTCTCGATCAACGGAATCCAAAGGAATCGTAGAATCTTTCAAACATTTCTTTAAACGCTCATAACTCGAGAACGGAGCGTCGTAGAGGGGTCAAAGTTGGCATATTTTATAGGTGGATTTTAAAGATTTAATTTGTCTTTTAAATTATACCAATCGATCAACGGAATCCAAAGGAATCGTAGAATCTTTCCAATATTTCTTTAAACGCTCATAACTCGAGAACGGAGCGTCGTAGAGGGTTCAAAGTTGGCATATTTTATAGATGGTCAAAGTTTTATAGGTGGTCAAAGTTGGCATATTTTATAGGTGGATTTTGCAGATTTAATTTGTCTTTTAAATTATACCAATCGATCAACGGAATCCAAAGGAATCGTAGAATCTTTCCAATATTTCTTTAAACGCTGATAACTCGAGAACGGAGCATCGTAGAGGGTTCAAAGTTGGCATATTTTATAGGTGGATTTTTCAGATTTAATTTGTCCTTTAAATTATTCCAATCGATCAACAGAATCCAAAGGAATCGTAGAATCTTTCAAACATTTCTTTAAACGCTCATAACTCGAGAACGGAGCGTCGTAGAGGGTTCAAAGTTGGCATATTTTATAGGTGGATTTTTCAGATTTAATTTGTCTTTTAAATTATTCCAATCGATCAACAGAATCCAAAGGAATCGTAGAATCTTTCAAACATTTCTTTAAACGCTCATAACTCGAGAACGGAGCATCGTAGAGGGGTCAAAGTTGGCATATTTTATAGGTGGATTTTTCAGATTTAATTTGTCTTTTAAATTATTCCAATCGATCAACGGAATCCAAAGGAATCGTAGAATCTTTCCAATATTTCTTTAAACGCTGATAACTCGAGAACGGAGCATGGTAGAGGGTTCAAAGTTGGCATATTTTATAGGTGGATTTTTCAGATTTAATTTGTCTTTTAAATTATACCAATCGATCAACGGAATCCAAAGGAATCGTAGAATCTTTCCAATATTTCTTTAAACGCTCATAACTCGAGAACGGAGCGTCGTAGAGGGGTCAAAGTTGGCATATTTTATAGGTGGATTTTTCAGATTTAATTTGTCTTTTAAATTATTCCAATCGATCAACAGAATCCAAAGGAATCGTAGAATCTTTCAAACATTTCTTTAAACGCTCATAGTTCGAGAACGGAGCGTCGTAGAGGGGTCAAAGTTGGCATATTTTATAGGTGGATTTTTCAGATTTAATTTGTTTTTTAAATTATACCAATCGATCAACGGAATCCAAAGGAATCGTAGAATCGTTAAAATATTTCTATAAACGCTCATAACTCGAGAACGGAGCGTCTCGATCAACGGAATCCAAAGGAATCGTAGAATCTTTCCAATAGTTCTTTAAACGCTCATAACTCGAGAACGGAGCGTCGTAGAGGGGTCAAAGTTGGCATATTTTATAGGTGGATTCTACAGATTTAATTTGTCTTTTAAATTATACCAATCGATCAACGGAATCCAAAGGAATCGTAGAATCTTTCAAACATTTCTTTAAACGCTCATAACTCGAGAACGGAGCGTCGTAGAGGGGTCAAAGTTGGCATATTTTATAGGTGGATTTTAAAGATTTAATTTGTCTTTTAAATTATACCAATCGATCAACGGAATCCAAAGGAATCTTTCCAATATTTCTTTAAACGCTCATAACTCGAGAACGGAGCGTCGTAGAGGGTTCAAAGTTGGCATATTTTATAGATGGTCAAAGTTTTATAGGTGGTCAAAGTTGGCATATTTTATAGGTGGATTTTGCAGATTTAATTTTTCTTTTAAATTATTTCAATAGATCAACGGAATCCAAAGGAATCGTAGAGTCTTTCAAATATTTCTTTAAACGCTCAAAACTCGAGAACGGAGCGTCGTAGAGGGGTCAAAGTTGGCATATTTTATAGGTGGATTTTTCAGATTTAATTTGTCTTTTAAATTATACCAATCGATCAACGGAATCCAAAGGAATCGTAGAATCTTTCCAATATTTCTTTAAACGCTCATAACTCGAGAACGGAGCGTCGTAGAGGGTTCAAAGTTGGCATATTTTATAGATGGTCAAAGTTTTATAGGTGGTCAAAGTTGGCATATTTTATAGGTGGATTTTGCAGACTCCAAAGGAATCGTAAAGGAATCGTAGAATCTTTCAAACATTTCTTTAAACGCTCATAACTCGAGAACGGAGCGTCGTAGAGGGGTCAAAGTTGGCATATTTTATAGGTGGATTTTACAGATTTAATTTGTCTTTTAAATTATTCCAATCGATCAACAGAATCCAAAGGAATCGTAGAATCTTTCAAACATTTCTTTAATCGCTCATAACTCGAGAACGGAGCGTCGTAGAGGGGTCAAAGTTGGCATATTTTATAGGTGGATTTTTCAGATTTAATTTGTCTTTTAAATTATTCCAATCGTTCAACAGAATCCAAAGGAATCGTAGAATCTTTCAAACATTTCTTTAAACGCTCATAACTCGAGAACGGAGCGTCGTAGAGGGGTCAAAGTTGGCATAATTTATAGGTGGATTTTGCAGATTTAATTTTTCTTTTAAATTATTTCAATAGATCAACGGAATCCAAAGGAATCGTAGAATCTTTCAAAGAATCTTTACATTTCTTTAAACGCTCATAACTCGATAACGGAGCGTCGTAGAGGGGTCAAAGTTGGCATATTTTATAGGTGGATTTTGCAGATTTAATTTGTCTTTTTAATTATTCCAATCGATCAACGGAATTTAAAGGATTTGTAGAATCTTTAAAACATTTCTTTAAATGCTCATAACTCGAGAACGGAGCGTCGTAGAGGGTTCAAAGTTGGCATATTTTAAGGTGGATTTTTCAGATTTAATTTGTCTTTTAAATTATTTCAATCTATCAATGGAATCCAAAGGAATCGTAGAATCTTTGAAACATTTCTATAAACGCTCATAACTCGAGAACGGAGCGTCGTAGAGGGGTCAAAGTTGGCATATTTTATAGGTGGATTTTTCAGATTTAATTTGTCTTTTAAATTATTCCAATCGATCAACAGAATCCAAAGGAATCGTAGAATCTTTGAAACATTTTTTTAAACGCTGATAACTCGAGAACGGAGCGTCGTAGAGGGGTCAAAGTTGGCATATTTCATAGGTGGATTTTGCAGATTTAATTTTTCTTTTAAATTATTTCAATCGTTCAACGGAATCCAAAGGAATCGTAGAGTCTTTCAAATATTTCTTTAAACGCTCAAAACTCGAGAACGGAGCGTCGTAGAGGGGTCAAAGTTGGCATATTTTATAGGTGGATTTTGCAGATTTAATTTGTCTTTTTAATTATTCCAATCGATCAACGGAATTTAAAGGATTTGTAGAATCTTTAAAACATTTCTTTAAACACTCATAACTCGAGAACGGAGCGTCGTAGAGGGGTCAAAGTTGGCATATTTTATAGGTGGATTTTTCAGATTAAATTTGTCTTTTAAATTATTCCAATCGATCAACAGAATCCAAAGGAAACGTAGAATCTTTGAAACATTTTTTTAAACGCTGATAACTCGAGAACGGAGCGTCGTAGAGGGGTCAAAGTTGGCATATTTTATAGGTGGATTTTGCAGATTTATTTTGTCTTTTAAATTATTCCAATCAATCAACGGAATCTAAAGAAATCGTAGAATATTTCAAATATTTTTTTAAACGCTCATAACTCAAGAACGGAGCGTCGTAGAGGGATCAAAGTTGGCATATTTTATAGGTGGATTTTACAGATTTAATTTGTCTTTTAAATTATTCCAATCGATCAACAGAATCCAAAGGAATCGTAGAATCTTTCAAACATTTCTTTAAACGCTGATAACTCGAGAACGGAGCGTCGTAGAGGGGTCAAAGTTGGCATATTTTATAGGTGGATTTTAAAGATTTAATTTGTCTTTTAAATTATACCAATCGATCAACGGAATCCAAAGGAATCGTAGAATCTTTCCAATATTTCTTTAAACGCTCATAACTCGAGAACGGAGCGTCGTAGAGGGTTCAAAGTTGGCATATTTTATAGATGGTCAAAGTTTTATAGGTGGTCAAAGTTGGCATATTTTATAGGTGGATTTTGCAGATTTAATTTTTCTTTTAAATTATTTCAATAGATCAACGGAATCCAAAGGAATCGTAGAGTCTTTCAAATATTTCTTTAAACGCTCAAAACTCGAGAACGGAGCGTCGTAGAGGGGTCAAAGTTGGCATATTTTATAGGTGGATTTTTCAGATTTAATTTGTCTTTTAAATTATACCAATCGATCAACGGAATCCAAAGGAATCGTAGAATCTTTCAAACATTTCTTTAAACGCTGATAACTCGAGAACGGAGCGTCGTAGAGGGGTCAAAGTTGGCATATTTTATAGGTGGATTTTTCAGATTTAATTTGTCTTTTAAATTATTCCAATCGATCAACGGAATCCAAAGAAATCTTAGAGTCTTTCAAATATTTCTTTAAACGCTCATAACTCGAGAACGGAGCGTCGTAGAGGGGTCAAAGTTGGCATATTTTATAGGTGGATTTTTCAGAAATTATTCGAATCGATCAATGTAAATAGTTTAAAATTTAAAAATCACTAAATGTAATTTAAATTAAAAACTTGTAGACAGGTTGAAAAAACTTTTCAGATTTTTCGAATCTGTTCAAAACATGAACATGTGCTGTCCATAACATTAATGAGAACGAAAAATAGAAACAAAGAACTTCTTCAATTATAATTTTTAACAATCATAGCTTTAATATGCAGTACCTATTGGACATAGTAACGATAAATTATACTTAAAAAATATATTTTGTGAATATTAATTATGAAAATAAACAAAAAGCTCTGTAACTCAAATGATTAAATGATACTGGGTGACTTTAACTTTTTTTACGAATTTTTCAAAAAAAAAAAAAAAAAAAATGTTTTTCAAAAACAAAGTTCGAAAAAAAAAATCTTTAAAAAGTTAATTTCAATAAAAATTTGATCGAAAAAATTGTTCGACATTGTTTTTTTAGTAAAATAGAATTAAAAAAATTTTTTTTTTTTCGAAAATAAAATTTTGTTTGATTTTTTTTTCGAACATTTTTTATTCAATATATGTTGTATTTTATGTATTGTTCATTAAAATGATGAAATGTTTTATTCACATACACTTCATCATATTGACGATCTCCAGTTTTTTACCACATGATAAGAAACTGCAAATCTATCAACTGATATTTCTACTTTAAAAATACATCAGTTACATTTTATAATATAAATCAACAAACTCGAAATTTAAGTTTTTCATAAAAATGTATTTGGTGACTTTTCGTTCTACAACGACGATATATTATATAGAAGATATGTGCTTCGTTTACCGATTATGCCCATTTTGTATACCAGATAACGTAGGTGTACAAGTAATCTAAGTTCTTGGGCTCATTGAGCTAAACCTTTTCGTTTTCCGTGATTTCAATAGACTGACAGACGGTTGTAATATAATTCATGATGTAACAAATGGATAATCAATGGAATACATCCTCTAAATTTATAGTGCACGTTATAAAAATAGTCTAAATTTAGTTTTATAGTGTAATTTATGCATACAATGTGCAGTATTTTGATGTTTTACCTTTAAGCTGCTTAATATGCATTGTCAGAAATAAAAAAAAAAAACGTTTTTGATTATTTCCATTAAAATGCTTAAATAAATTTGCATATCGATGGTCTGACCAATGTTTATCAGCTGTGTGTGGAACGTGATAATTTGTATGGTTTTCATTTATATGCCTAAAATAAAATTAAAATATATGGGTCATAGTATAAATTTTAGTTGTTTTTGTTTCTGGCGCGTATTTATAGCAACAACTACCAACCAGTCAAAAGCTGCTTTACTTCGAAGCCATAAAATTGCAAATTTATGGCAAATTCCAAATTCAGTAAATATTGCGCGGATTTTACGAATTTTGTTGCTGCATATTTTCGCCTCACATATTTGAACTCATATATTTGAACTAAAAAAAATTTCTAATAAATTCAAGTAATCAAAACAACTTTGCTAAATTCTATATTCATTCATTGATTCTTTCAGTATTTGCTGCACTTAATGTTGCGGCACTTAATGGGTTAATAATGTGCACAAAGTCTTTTGATATTTTATGATTTTATTTTTGCCTTGTACGCTCTGCTCTTGCACTATGCAATTTCGATATTTCAATATTTGTATTTGTACTTGTTCGTAAACAAATAAAAATCAATTTTAATGGGTGGCCTTTAAAATTGAACATTTTCCTTTGAACAAACAACACTTGACAATTGGTTTAAGTGGCGCGTTTTATTATTTGCATTATGTGTTAATAGATACAATTAGTATTTGTCCGCACTATTACGAGTGTCATTATAAATTATAGCACAGTCGAAAATATCAATATTGTTATGTTCTGAATTTCGGTCTGAATGCCCATAGAAAACAGCAAAGTTAAATTTTACTTTTTTTAAGAAAGGTTTATTATAAGGAATATGTTGCTTTTAAATTATGAATATATCGTCACTATCATGCCAAAGGGGTGAATGTGCAATTTTTGACATTTGCGTTTTTTTTTTTCATTTTTAAATGTAGTTTATCCTCAAGTATGATGTGCCAAAATAGCGTCTCATTTTGTTGGATATTCTAGCCACAAAAGACAAAACCAAAAGGACGAATTGGAAAAATTGAAAATCTTTTCTTGCCAAAAGGGCGAATATTTTCGTTTTTTCTCCATAACCTTTTACTGGTATAATATAAAATAGTGGTGTAATGGCATTTATTTTTTGTTTTCAAAACACCTATCGATCTGCATAATTAATTAAAAATATTTTGCCAAACATTAATTTGTCATATGTTATTTGCATATTTTTTTTGGAAAATAGTTGTAATTAATAATGCAGATCGATAGGTGCTTTGAAAACAAACAATAATTGCCTTTACATCACTTATTTATCTAATACCATTAAAGAGTTATAGTAAAAAAACGAAAAGATTCGCCCTTTTGGCATGACAAGATTTTCAATTTTTACAATTTCTTCGTTTTTTTGCTTTCATTTTTTATTGGTGCAAGATAATATAGTGGTGTGAAGGTATTTATTGTTTGTTTTTAAGGCACCTATCGATTGGCATCCTTAATTAAAAAATATGTTTGACAAAATATTTTTAATTAATAATGCAGATCGATATGTGCTTTAAAAACAAACAATTAATGCCTTTACATCACTATTTTATCTTGCGCTAATATTATATATAATAATATATAGCATAAAAAACAAAAATATTTGCGTTTTGATCAGCATATAGTCTCACAAAATCCGTCTTTATAATTCAGTAGGTTGTCCAAATCTAAAAATATTTTACATACGTCATAATAATTGACAAATAAACCAAAATAACAGAATAAATTGAAATAAATATAAATTTTGCTAACTTTTAAAGCACTTCAAATTTTAAAATTTGATTTCCCAACAATTTTAAAAATGCACATTCGTCCCTTTGGCATGACAATGACGATATCATAATGATAAAGAGACTTTTTCCATAACGCTATTTCATTTTAAATTTACTTAGTAAATTCATGAAACTTTTCTTCTAAAAACTTGAGTCGAATCAGTCCTGCATACTGCTGACATCTTTCTCATGGTATATTTAAAATAGAATAATAAACTAGACAAAAAAAATGGAGGCCTTTTGCATTTATCCACAAATCTTAGTGTGATTTTCCGAAGGACTTCAAGATTCTAATCACGGCCTCATACTCAGTTTTTTCAGATTGCCTCAAGTTTTTGAGTTATTATGTAATACACATATATGGCATTTCTCGTGTTATTCTACATATTTTGGTCTTTAAATTTTTACATATTTGATTACATTTCTTTTGTATTCTATTGAGAAAACTTCAGCTAATAATTTGAAATAAACCACATGAAATTCGAATTGATCTGACCAAAGTGATGACCAGTCAAACACAAAAAATATTAATTTTAAGTTGAATCTATTATTTTTTGTAGAACATATACAGATTTTATAATTCAATAAATGTATATATTATACGTGAAACTACATTCATAATTGTATGATTATTTTTAATTTGGTTTTACAAATCTTAAGGCGTAATTTTTAAAACCAAATTTAAAAACAAATTTTAGTATTCGACTTTTTTATTTGAATTTTCTCATATGATGCTCCGTTTAATCAATATAATTTTTTGGTCAATCAATTATTCATACAAATTTCAACAAAATCTTAAACGTGTAGAATTCAGCTTTGCATAAATGTATTACTTTCCATGGATTTGCCACAGTATCCTACAATAGAGTCAAATAAAGATCACCTACTAAAATTTCAAATTTTTAAAACATAATTAAGTATTTTACTGCTTTCACAGAAAAAATAATCGACGTAAATACAGCAACCATAAATAATTTTGTACCATTAACTAGTCTAGCAACGAGTTCTAATGTATTTAGCAAATACTTTCGCTAAAAATGTGATTTGCTTCCAAAAATATACCAATTTAGGACTTCGCATACATAGCAAACTATTTAATTGGTATGGTCGACGTTTTAATTATTATTATCTTCACAGTCTTTATAATTTTCATTCAGTTAATTAAAAAATAATGTTATAAATTCTTGTGAAAGTACATAACATGTACTTTTCTGATGATGAAGTTGGAAGCATAATTTAATATGAAACCATTGTCACCATCATTATCATTTTTGACGACACACATAGAGGATGATCAAGCTCTGTAAGTGTATATCTGGGCATATACCAAATGGGAATAATATGCGCGCAAACAAAAATTCCATCGTTTGTTTGTTTGCCGGCGTTCATTCGCTGCAAGCTCGAGTTCTCACGACGCATCCTGTGCTCAGCAAAAACGATAGTTAATGCAATTAATTAAATAGTCGTTTTAGCAAATTATTTAATTGTATTGATGTAAATTTTTGTTTTTTCTGTTAATTTATTAATTAAGATGTCTAAATATTTGATCAATTTGCAAAACAAAGTAAGATAAAGCATAGATTTATAGATCAAGTCTGATATAAAATATATAATAACTTTAAAATTTATATTTTTGCATTTGACTGGTCATAAATTTGGTCAGATCATTTCGAATTTTATGTGGTCTATTTAAAAATATTAGCTGAAGTATTCTCAATGGAAATAAAAAGAAATCAGATCGAAAACTCAAATCTGAAATTCAAAGTACAAAATATGTAGAAAAACACGAGAATTACCATATATTTGTTTTATGTCATTAATCAAAATCTTGAGACAATCTGAAAAAACTGAGTATGAGGTCGTGATTAGAATCCGGACCAACGTAAAATCATACTGAGATTGTGAGTATTTTTTCTTATTGTGCTGTGAAATTTGAATTATTTCCTGAATTAGGGCTTATTATATTCAGTATTGAGAAATAATATAGTATAATATATAAAATATTTAATAGTTTCTTGTTTTGATTTGTCTATTTAGCATTTAGATTTTTCTCATAAAATAGCGTATGTTTAGGTTTAATTTAAGACTTTAAAATAATTAAAATATTTATACAAAGTTATTAGACAGTCTATGTAATAAAACATAAGTTAGTATTATTTCTTTTCCTAATGTCCAAAATTTATCGAACACCAACCGCAGACATTCAAAAACAACCGCATAGTTCAACCAAGAATTTTTATTGCCTTCTGGTTTTTATAATTCACTGGTACTTATTTTCTAAATTTCTTTTAACTTTTGCTTATGTATTTCAAATATATATAAACGCGAATATTAGAAATTAAGGTATAAAATAGAGCAATAGTAAATTGAAATAGTGACTTGAATTGGAATTATTTAGTCATCTAAATATTATGAAATATTCTCCAGCAGTATATTTTTTTTTTGAGAATAAATAAAAATTCTTTTAAATGCACATTAAGGCGAAACATTTTAAAGAATTCGGTGGCAATGAGTTGACATTATACTATGCTCTAGTGCATTTTGCAGAAAATTTAATTTATGAAACGAATTAAATAAATAATTAAGTTTCCCATGAGATCGACGAATGTGACACCGGAGAAATACGGCGCAAAAAAAAAAAAACTGTGTAAAAATGACACCAACTGTAGTAAAAGAAATGTATAATAATTTAAAAAAAAATAAAAAAAAGAACCCCAAATGAGCGACGCCAGGTGCATTGTGTTACATTAGTGTCTAGTGGTATTTATTAAGTCAGCTGTAATTAAACTAATAGCGTCAGATGATATTCTTGAATTTTAATAGCTCTGATAGCTACTTAATATAGTCATTTGAAAATAAAAGCATGTTTGACCTAGACCTCTAAGTGATAAACCACAAATTTTAGTGTTATGATTCTTCAGGTTACAGAATTTGATTTCCGTAACATGAAGACATTTTTAGTATTATAGGTTTTTCAAACAGATTGATCATGCTAAGTGATTTTTGTGATAATAATAATAGTTTGGCCTACAGTCCTGTATAGAACTTCGGCCGAGCTCTCTCACCATTTTGAGCTGTGCGTGTTATATTTGTACTCAAAGCGGTGGGACCTACAGTTTATTGCCGAATCCGAACGGCGAATGAGAGCTTTTTCATAGGCAATGGTTTTACTCTCGTAGGTTTGCCATTTACTGACGAGAGGTAGCGCGGTATAGAAAAATGTTTCTATGAAAAGATGTTGTTAGCCCCAGTCCAGACTTGAACCGGGGACCTTTCGGCTTGCAGTCCAACGCACTAACCACTGAGCTACCGCGATTTGTGATACTAAATTTTAATAGTTGAAAATGTAAAGTTAACATGAATATCTGTTTAATTCATAGAATTGTTGTTGTTTTCCATAGCTAAAAGGTGCATGTAAAATTGACTCGAGTGTGTTTAACAAATTATCTGTCAAAATTCTCTGAGTGTAGTATTTGAGTACCTAACAGGGCCCAAAATATCTTCCGAATCACGCGTGATTGTGATTGAATCATAATTTTGCTCACGTGATTGTGAGTGAGTGTGAGTAGACCAAAAAATACCGTGAGTGAGTGTGCGTGAGTACAATTTTTTCGTGAGTGTGTATGCGAGAGTCGAATATTTCATTTAATAAAAAAATCTCAGTTTTATTATTTTGCGATTTTATATATTTTTTGCTGAACTACAGAACAAGTAGGACCACCCCTTGAACTCAGAAGGCTTCGGGAAGGCGACTGTCCAGATTTCAGAACTATAAAAAATCAAACCCTTTCTTCGTCAACTTTCTTTCTCTTCGTCAACTCAGCATAAGTTGCAAGGTTTCAGTCAACAATTTATCAAACCCCTGCAAACCGGCCGTACTTAGTATGGGCTAGTCAATTTTTGTGGGGTCATGTCAATAGTTTTAGCTTGGTTTCATACGACCTTTCATGGAACTCATTTTTTTTCGATATACGCATTTTTGTAAAAAGTTTAATTTTCAATTTAAACTATACATGATAACTCTGTATTGACTTCCTTTTGTTTATTAACTTTAGTTTGTTCCAGAGGTTCGTGTGGGGTCCCGATTTTATTCGAGTTATAAATGTAGTAACCAAAAAAATCGCTTCAAAAATAGTTTTTCCCAAAGTCAATTTCTCCCTGGTTAATTCTATCCTGAACTATTCTTTTATTGATAACTAGCTGGAGCCGTGCACGACTCGTGCCAAGATTTTGTGATTTTATTAATATAAAGAACATTTTTATTATTTATATCTTCCCCGTAGAACGTTTTCCCGTAGAATTCTACCCGGTAGAATTCTTTCCCGTAGAATTCTTCCCCATAGAGTTTGACCAAAATTTCATTAAATTTGCTATCCTAATTGCTGATATAATTTTTGATTTTTGCTGATTTTAATTTTTCGATTATATGGGTGATCACGCGTGATTGTGATTGAATCTTAATTTTACTCACGTGATTGTGAGTGAATGTGAGTAGAGCAAGTGAGTGTGCGTGATTAGAAATATTCTTTCGTGAGCGTGAGTGAGTGTGAGTCAAAACTCACTCACTCACGTGCCCATCTCTAATTACTACAAAACATCTCTGATATGATTTTATCATCAATTTGGTGAAACTAAAATTTTGTTGTTCGAAAAATATATTTTTTCGAAATAAAAAAAATTATAAATAATTATTTTTCTAAATAAAAAAAAAATCTAAATTTTTCTATTTGATATAACTTTTAGACATTTATTCGAAATAAAAAAATTATAAATAATTTTGTTTTAAAAAAAATTGTTTTTTTAACATTTATTAAAAAAAAATATTGTTCCATATCCCGAAAATAAAATAAATTAATTTATTTCGAAAAATCTTCTTGATATTTTCTTTGTTTTATAACTTATTGACCATTTAACCCATGGTGGGTTGTCCCGTCGTCCTCTCCTGCGTTGACCATCGCTGGGTAAAGACTTTACACCTTTTTCGATGGAGCGTTTTCATTCAAGAATCTATGTCTCGAACGCTCCTATATCTCCAGCGCCAAAGAGCCTCCTCTGACATGAGGAGTGACTTAATTTTTGTACTTCGAGCTCTACTTCTCAATTGCCTAGTGCGCCCAAAGTAGCACTTGTTGGAAAAAGCTAATATAAAGATTGATATTCTTAGTAGAAGTCGAAGTTCTTCACTACTTCGAAAGTATGGGTTTCAATAGTGACGTACCGTTTATGTTGCTGGGACTCTTTGTTTTTTGACACCAGGCACTTCGTCTTGTTCTCATTTTTTTGTAAGACCCATTTGACGCGATTCCTTCTCTAAACTGGAAAATGCTACACTGACTGTCAGTCGCCTGTCTGAAACCTCGTTCAGTATTAAGAATATCGGGGAGGTTGTTCCCAATTCAAAATGTGTAATATGTGTTGCTCAGGGTCATCCTGCAGCCTAATAAGTTTGTCATTTATACCGAACTGAGACATGGTGGCATACAGGCGGCTCCTTAACGGACTGTTGAAGATAGCTTTATAGTCTATTAAACGGTGGTGGGTGCCAATTTATCGCGTAGGTAATGTGAGAATCGGATCTAGAATAGAGTCCAACTATTCTCATATTTATGATCATTTGAAATACTGCTAAAATTTTCAATTTGACTTATCAATTACACTCATAAAACACTAAAAAAAATGGGATTTCAGAACGCTCCACAGTGATTCTTCTAGAGTATGCTAGGACGTTAAAATGATTGTTTCATTCCCAAGAAACATGAATCACATTTAATAATTAATATTTCCGTTAACCGATTTGGCTCATTTTCAAACTCAGTTCCTACTTTTGGCTAAAATATATTGAGACGAAGTTTCATCGCATTCTGATCAGTATATCTCAAGTTATTCTGTATTCGGACAGCAAGACAGCAAGACGGACAGACAGACAGACGGACATGGCTAAACGGACTCGGGTAGTGATGCTGATCAAGAATATATATACTTTTCCATACCGGACACACCTCCTAAGGGGCGTTACAATATATGCACAAAGTTAATATACCCTGTACCTCATAGGTGTAGGGTATAAAAATCAAAAAAATCCTATTTAAATTGAAATCCTAGTTGTTTTGATTCAATAGTATACAAAAAAATAAATATTTTCATATAAACTCAAAAATAATTTAATAGTATGTACCTATTAAAATATGTAGTAATTTATCCTATTGATTTAATTTAATAGTAAAAAACTATTGATTTAACAGTATTTTTTCTGAGTGTAATTTCAAACATTAAAAAAATATAAAAACAAAGAAAACTCAAAAAAGTATTTCAAATATAAGGTCAACAAAAACTAATTAAAAGAACGTTTTGACCTAATTTTATGACTTGTGTTAAATTAATGTTCAAAGTGTTAAAAATTGAAATAAGGCACTTGACATGTCGTTTCTCTCAAATAGTTTGATTTAATTCCTTTATTTCCAAAACATTTGGCACATTTTGATTTATGTGCAGATATATAAAAATTATATGTTTTTAAATGTTTTCGCTCATCGAGTATATACAGATGTACATTTTATTCTGTAATATTTTTAAAAATGTATTAAATATTCGTAAATGGTTTTCAATGTGTAAATGAATTATTTTTATTTTATAGTCGTTTTTGTTTGTTGTTGTTGCTGTTATTATGTTTGTTGTACAAATACAACATTGCATGACATTTTCGACTTTGGTGAATATTTCATGGCCCCTGGATACCCGTAGCTCTACAGCAGACCTCACCCTACATAATACATCAGACAAGATACTGCTGACGCAACCCGCCCAGTTCAGGGAATACGGTTCGTGTTGTTGTTGTTATAATTTTTATTATTATTTTCATTTGTTGTTGTTGTTATTATTAAGTTTATTAATATCAAGCGTGCAAATGTTCAGTGAAATAAATTCGAATGGGCGCAAAAATGAGCCATAAAATGAAGGCACATTTAATTTCGAATATTTTGTCTTTTTTTTTTGTTCTTTGAATTCTTTGAATTATGAATAAATTTTACATTAATTCAATGTTGTTTTAGTTTGTCGCCCGTGGTCGCCACAGCGAATAATTAAAAATAATTTGCAAAGTGATCGCAAATGGCTCAATTGGTTGACTATCTGTCGCATAGGATTTCCTGAAAATGTCGCGCCTTTCTTTTTGTTCTTCTACTGCGCTCATTCTTGTCGCATGTGGATGGCTGTGGCCGTTGCACGAGAGCAAAATTTCGCTCGTTCAGACTCTGAGGATTTTATAAAATTTGGCTCAGTTTCGAAACGCGAGTCTAGCGGCGCGCACTTATTTTCGTTGCTGTGGTACTTTGCGGGTCGCGCGTTTATATTTTGTGGATGATCAAATTTGAAAGAATATTTTTGTGAAAATATCAAAATGTAAAAATACCAAATAAAAAAATCGAACGCGTTTCTTGTGCGTTGTTTGCCGCGGAGTTGTTGCCACGGTACCGCTTAGTTTTTCTCAAAGATTTTTCCAATATTTTCTAATTTTTGTGGCGCTGCACTTTTAATCACTTTGAATTGATGTCAAATTCTGTGTAGAAAATAAAAAAACAGCAATTCGCGTCTCGCGCGCTCTCTCTCTTTGTTGCTGTAGCTGTTACTGTTTCTGTGCTTCCATCTCTCTCATCAGTCGCTCTCTTGGCGACATCTTAAAAATAAATATTGTTTGTGACTATTTTTAAAAATAAATATTTTTGAAACAAAGCAACAGCAAACAAATTCAAGAAAATATAAATGAAAAAAATTTAAAAGAAAAAAGAAAAATTTTAAATAAACAGCGAAAAATCTGTGAAATGTTGCTATTCTGCGTGCTGCACTTTGATGTCTCTAATAGTGTTCATATTGTTGTTGTGAATATAGTGAAATAAAAAAAAAAATAGAAAAATATAAAAACTGAAAAATAGAAAAACAAAATACGCCGGCCTCAGTTACCACGAAAAATAAACAGTATTCATTTTTCATTTGAGGCGATGTAAATAAAAATATTTCATGATGCAAGATTTGGCATTTGCGAACTTTGTGAATTTGTCAAATGTAAGATAAATATAAATTATGAAAAATATCTAAAATATAAATGCACGAAATCAGATTTGAAAAGAAAAAAAATAATAACTATTAAAAATAAAACTGTTTAATTATATTAATCAGTTTCATATTATATTAAAATCAATTAAAAATATGAAAATTATGCTATTCAATATGAAGAATTGAAACTTAAACGAATAACGGTTTCGATTTCGATTTTATCCCAGTTTCAATTTCGATTTTATTCCAGTTTCGATTTTAATTTTAATTATAAAACGATTTTGACTTATATATTAAATTATCCTGTGTACAAAATACAGAAATAGACTTCTTTACAATTCGGACTGAAGTTTACGCTCGAAATAAAAAAATAATTATACGCCCTTTCAAATGAACGGAAAATTTATAGAGGAGTCTGGGGTAAACTGAGAAACGTTTTGATTTTCCTCTAAAAAGTATTTTTGAATAATTTTTAAATTCTATCATAGGGTGTATTTCATAGACTGGTAGATGATTTCACTTTTTGCATAAACAGAATACCATTTATATGCCATTTATATGATTTTTGAGCAATGTTTCAAAATAGCTCAATTTCGGACATGTTGTAAAATCTTGGGGTAAAGTGGGAAATTTCCATATTTTTACCAAAATGCTATTTTAGTCTTCTCATGTTTAGTATTTTTCATATCAAAGTTAAATATATTAAGGATAAAAAAAATTATAATAAGGTAATAAAAAAGAAGGTTAATGGAATGGAAAAAAAAGTTTAAATTCATAAACATTTCAGTAGTTATATTAAGAAAATAGGAAAAAAAATTGTGCATTTACTCCCAGTCAGAATATTCTGAGTGACAATGCACACAGGTATAGTGCTGATCATCAAGTTCCCACATTTCAAGGCCTTTTTCAGATATTGTGGTTCACTAAATTATTGAAATTTGATTTCTTTGGCAGTTTATTCATACAATTCTTATTCTGATGAAATTGAACAAAATTTACCGATGTATTCTTTTTTCTACTGTTAACGGTTCGCTTCTTGGCTTTCTTCTGCAATTCAGTTATTTTTTTGGGTGAAGTCAAAATGTTGCTTTTTATTAGTTTGTGGCCACGATTTAAGTTTTATCTCGGTTAAACCAATTATATAATTCATATAACTCAATACTTTCACTAAAATTTCAACAAACATTGCTTAAATTACGTTTCCCACTTTACCCAAGAAAGATCATAACATAGATCATAACTTAGCATATTTTAGGCATTTTTCTAAATGCAAAAACATGTCCAATAATTGCAACTTTCCACATTACCCCTTCCTTACATTTTTATTAAATAATCGTGCTATATTTTGGAGAACAAAATATAGCAACGAGGTCTTCCCAATTCAACATTTACTTTTATTTTTTGTTCATAAAACATTACGTGGCCTTGGTTCTGTATATTTAGAGGTTTTCCAGTTCTTTATTTCTGAAAATTGAGTTTTTAATATATACAGCCGATTGATTTTTGATGTTTGTTAAAAACTAGACTAGAAAAAGTGAAGACTAAAACAAGAAAATGGCAAAAAACTTTGCTGCAATAAAAAGACAATCTTTTTAAATAGAACCCAACAATGACGAAAATTAAAATAAACCTTTTTTGAATGAGAGAGATAATGATGTAAGCTGAAGCTGAAATTGTACGGCAGCGGTATATTCCAAATTTTTTTTTTTTTTTAATTTTAATTTATGAAATTTTGTAGGTTCGTCTTTAGTATTTCTAGTTTTGAAATGGTAAATGAGATAGTTTATAAAACTTTAAATTTAGATCAAAGTTGTATTTTTTAATTAAAGTGTAACTTTTTAATTTTATGTAAACTTGAAATAAAATACAAACACTTTTAATTTAACAGTTTTTATACATACATTACATAAAGGGTTTTTCAATAAGAGCGCTACAAGTTTTTTTTCAAGGGCTTTTGGTTCACAGTCCAACGCACTAACCTAAATCTTCCAAATAACGTAAAAAAAAAATATTTTACGTTGTATATTTTAAATATGAAATAATGAGATCCGTACCATATGTCGAAAAAATATGTCGAAGCCTTAAAATGTCGAAATTTTAAAATCCTTAAAATGCTAAAACCATTTTTGGCCGAAACATAGTGGATTATATGGATTATCTATTGATGTTAGTATCTCCGTTAAGGTGGGCAATGATCATTATTCCTGCACTTCAGATTCCAAGTACTTAATTCAAAATTATTATTGATTTATTATAAATGTTAGTGCCAATTTCAAGATGGTATAATATTTAAAAATTACGCCTTCAAATTTAATTAATATTTTTTTTAGTTTTTATAGTTTTGAATTAATATTTGCAGCTTCTGCTATGTTCTCACCTCAATTCTGAGTCCTGTCGTTTTTTTTTGCTACTCTAGGATTCATGCGCAATGGAACATATTCGAACATATTCACCCTGAATTCCATAAAGAACGGATGCTAAAGTAGCTAAAAATTTGAATTCGTAGCGAAGATTTAGATTTTCGCGACGACCGGACTCAGAATTTTGGTGTCTGTGTTACGAATATGTTATTTATTAAATCTTTATCTTCCTTTTTTTATTATTTTTATTTAAATTTTTTGCTTACTAACTTATTTTTCTTAAAAAAGAAACTCTATTTTTGTTACTATGCATTTATTTCGACATTTTATTTTTCAAAATTTTTGTTTTCGACATTTTTGTTTTCGCCATTTTTAGGTTGGGACATTTTTATTTTCAAATTTTTTTTCTTCAGTATTTTGAGTTTCGATATTTTAAATTTCGACTTATCGTACCAGACTCATGAAATAATACCCATCCCTACGGGAAAATGAACCAGTACGTGACTAATCGCTTGACTGACGAAATGGTGATGGTGACTGGTTCTAGTTCTGACCCAATCGTATGAAACTTACGGGTAATTTTTACATGGCTTTGTCATTGGAGGTAATCAATTCCCACCTCATAGATACCATAGGACCGGTCTATGTACTGTCCTTAGGGTCATTATACTGTCTTGAGAGGACCAGTCACCGTACTGTCCGTTAGTCTCGATATAAAACATTATTTTATTTGTTTGGTTAATTAAAAATTCGCACCTTACAAGTAGTTTAGTGACAGATATTTTTTCATCAGTCACGTGACCAATTGTTTATGGGTAATTCACACTGCCCTACATGGAAACGAACTGATACTAGACTGGGCATCTGACAGATTTCTCGGAGATAATTAACCGGAGGTAATTAACTTTTATATGAAAACAACCGGCAACTTTAACACGGCGTTGTCATGGCAAGGGGTGAATTAACACCTCATGCAGACTTTTAGACCTATCACAGAACTGATCATCAAGATTCAGTCCTCAGTCGGTACCAATGGTACCGGTCACAGAACGAACTGTCTCCATCCTGCATACCTTGGACTAGAACAATGACAAGTCCTTATTTCACCAGACGTGATAGTTAATTTTAGAGCATTTGAAACCGTTTTCCAGCAGGGTTATACTAAAGAAATAATAAAAATAATATCCCGAAATTTAAATTATTCCATCTCTTAGAAATTTTCCAAATTAGGATACACATAATCATATCTAGATCATGATCGTCATGTAACTCATAGGTTTGAAAGTCATGAAAATTATTATGAACCGAATTAGTTCCTATCTCATTTAAGCTAGGAATATCAGATTTGGCTTTCTTTCGTAGTGCTGTTGACACTAATCGCAAATAAATTTACAAACTAAATAATCTGCATTATTCATATATTCCATTAAAATTTTATAAAAATAAAAATATATAAAAATATTTTTTACTGAAATGAAATATTTTTTATTGTGACCAGTTACTCACTTAACTTAAAAAACAAAAAATTGATGAACTAATTTTTAATTCAATAGTATTGCAATGATTTTATGTTATACATCATACGATTTTTATTAACAAAATTGTATTTTTAGTAAACATTTTTCTGATGTAATTTAAAAAGAATCGAAGTCGTTTTAATGTGATTTTTCCAAATGCCAATCTTTATTTTGGATTCTTTTATAGTTTACGATACATAAAATAATGTTCAGACAGCCTTTATAGGTTTTAGATCTGCGCAATAAAAATAAAATAGTTGATTTGCCTTTAATTTTTTGTTTTTGCAAATAATGTGAAACATTTTTAAATTATTAAAATTTTAAGCATGATTTTCATTGCTTTTTAATTTCGAAAATGTCAAATAAATAATTTATGTTTATTTGCTTGCCTCATATCTCAAACGTATTTGTGTTCCGCTAATTGATTTTCAAGTTTACGACAATTTCGAAAATGCTTTTCTGCCGAAAAATTCGACATTCATGTTTGATTATTTATAGCCGGCTACTGTGAACTTTATTTTTTTTTTGTATATTCAAATATTTATTTATGTTTTCTTTAAAAATCTGTGCAAAAAAACATGGATATATTAAAATAGTCGTATTTCAAAACACTCTTTATTCTGTGCTTTAGTTGTGCATGTTGTACATAAAATATTTTAAAATTTTGATTTATTTGTATATAAGATTTACTACATTTCCAATATCTTAATATATATATATATTTTTTCTTAATGCCATTTAGGGGATGTCGGGGTGTGATCAAAGCACTGTTGAATCATTGGCAGAAGATCCAACCGATTCACCATTCGATGCCGACGAATGTCTCAAAGATCGAAAATACTGGTGTTTCCTGCTCTCCAGCATATTCACATTCCTTGCTGGACTTCTGGTTGTGCTGCTATGGCGAGCCTTCGCCTTTATTTGCTGTCGCAAGGAGCCCGACTTGGGACCGAACGATCCCAAGCAGAAGGAGCAGAAGGCATCGCGCAACAAACAAGAGTTCGAAGGAACATTTATGACAGAAGCAAAAGACTGGGCTGGTGAACTTATATCTGGTCAAACAACAACTGGTCGAATTTTGGTAAGATTATTGAATAATTTCAACGTATAGGTACTATGTAATACTAGAAATAATTGATAATTATCATTTCTATAATCGGAAAGTGTATTTTGAATGGAAATTCAAGGTTAATTAAATTTTTACTTTCCTTTATTAAATGGAAAAATCAAAAGAAAACTCAATCAGCTTAAAACATATATTAGCGAATGCTGGACGATGTTGAAATGCAACACAGAAAATATTTTTTCTTAGACCAACCATGGTGATAATTTCAAGGGTAGACCAGGGTATTGACACTCACCCTCTTTGGTTTTATTTAGCACTAAACTGTGGGACGAAACGGGAAAATATTCGAATTAATAAAATTTGGTACAGACAACAGAAACATAAAATGTAAAGGGTTTTTCAATAAGAGCGCTACAAACGGTTTTGGATATCAATGAAATTCTTTATTCCTGTAAAAGAACGTTCGATGCCATCATGTATGCAACTCGATTTCTTTTGCATGGCCACCACGGGCACGTTTGCAGAAGTCCAGACGCTGAACCCAATTTTCGACGATTTTCAAGCATAAATCGCCGTCCTGTTGGACGGCGCCACAAGCCAAGTCCTCCAAGTCCATATCATCCAATTGGTGCCAAAAATATTGGGTTATCATTGAACGGTAGCGATTCCCATTCACAGTAAGGTGCCGGTCTTAATCATCATGGAAGAAGTACGGCCCATAAACCGCACCAAACCGTAATTTTTTCTGGATGCAATGATGACTTATGGAGTACGTGTGGATTGCTGTCTGACCAATAACGCATATTTTGTTTATTGACGAAGCCATTCAGCCAGAAATGAACCTCATCGCTGAAGATGATTTTTCGATGAAAATCCGAATCATTTTCAAGTTGTTGCTCAGCCCAATTCACGAACATACGACGCTTCTGGTGGTCAAGCGGCTTCAGTTCTTGCGTCAATTCTAGGTCAAGTCGAAAAAAAATGTTTTAAAGTCCGCCCATAAAATGAAAGCTTACCTTGTGAAAGTTTCAGAAAATTAATTTTTTAAAACCCGCTAAAAACCGATAAAACCGTTTTCAACGATAAATACTTTCACAAATGTTTTATAATATGACAAACAAATTTTCATAGAATAGAATTTTAGAAGTTTGAAAAAACTAACGTCACTTGTTAAAGGTAGATTAATCCTAGAGGAGGTCAAACCTATGGGACAAATATATTAATCAATGAGATCTTTCCAACGATATATAACACTTGATGATTGGACATCTAATGAAGAAGCTATCACGAAGCTATGGCGGTTTTTGGCGGACTTCAAAACTTTATTTTTTATTTTTGACACTAGGTAACCTTTCATTTTAGGTGGGGACGTTTAAACATTTTTCTTATATGGAGACCGAACCGGCACACAACTAAATTATAAAGTATGATCGACTATCATTTGAAATGAGTTTTGATAGTATGGTAAAAAAACAATTTTCTTAAATGACTGCGGAATTTGGGGCTGATAGGGGACGGTTTTTTATTATTAGTATATACTAGACCTAACTTCTTTATAAAAACAAAATTTTCAGATAACAATTACACATAATAATTATTTCGTAGAACTAAAAATGTCAATGAAATTTTACACTATTTCTCCCAAAAATTTCATACCTTGAAAAAAAATTTTAAATTTTATTAGTATGGTTTGAAAGCCCTCACAATCCTCTCGTTGATAGAAAAAATCCGATAACTTTGAAATATTAGACTGACATGATTCAACTGAATGCGCGTTAAAAAATAATAATTTTAACAAATGCTTTACACCTGGAGGAATAATGTTACGAGGACGATGTTACCTATTTTGTCTAATGGGGAAAAAGTTTGAAAGTCCGCCCCTAAATGAAAGCTTACATTGAAATTGTTGTTTTTAACTTTCTAGGAACCGCCTTCTAAAAACCTTTCCTACGATATATCATTTGGTGGTTCTTAGAGGGTTCCAACATAATTATGTTCTAGGATCCAAACTTAATTTTTTTTATTGAAACCAATCCGGCCTCGTGTGCGGTTACTTTAAATTCTCAACAGAAATGCTTCATCTCAAATGCGCCGCTCTCATATACTGCTGGGTACTGCAAAAAGAATCTCGTGAAGTATAGAGCATTACGATAATAGGCATTGCTCGTATGGTATCTCCAAATTATTACAGTTATGTACAGCACATAATATGATTCCAGTAGTTTCCACAAACATCTACACTTCCCGAGTATCCGTGAAACTTTCCCTCTATATGTCGCACCTCTTTCACATTTTATTTCACTGATATTCCATCTGTTTTTCGCTCACTACCATAGTGCTCTCAATGTCGTTCCATATCTTTCTAACTAATTTCCTTAAACTGAGAATATGTTTTTGGTAGAGTTCCAAAACTTGTGATTTCCCTGTCACGAAACGAACATTTTTTTCAGCAGACAAATTTCAAGAGACAACTTCAGATGTTTTCTGATCAGTTTTGGACAAAAAAGAATTCAAATTAGTTTTGTTGGAGAAAGAATTCTTATATTTTTTTTGTTAATTAAAAAAGCTAAAAGGATGAATATTTGATATGTCATACTACATATCGTCATTATAATGCCAAAGGGGAGAATTTTTCATATTTACGTTTTTTTTTTACATTTTTCAACGTAGTTTATCCTCAAGTATGCTGTGCCAAAATCGCGTCTCATTTTGTTGGATATTTCTAGCCACAAAAGACAAAACCAAAAGGACGAATTTGAAAAATTGCAATTCTTGTCATGCCAAAAGGGCGAATCTTTTCGTTTTTTCGCCATAACTTTTTGTTGGTATAAGATAAAATAGTGATGAAAAGGCATTTATTGTTTGTTTTCAAAGCACCTATCGATCTGCATCATTAATTAAAAATATTTTGCCAAACATTAATTTGCCATTTGCAGGATCTTTTTTTTGGCAAAATATTTGTAATTAATAATGCAGATCGATAGGTGCTTTGAAAACAAACAATAATTTCCTTTACATCACTATTTTATCTTATACCATTAAAGAGTTATAGTAAAAAAAACGAAAAGATTCGCCCTTTTGCCATGACAATATTTTCAATTTCTTCTTTTTTTTTGCTATAATTTTTTATTGGTGCAAGTTAAAATAGTGGTGTGAAGGTATTCATTGTTTGTTTTTAAAGGACCTATCGATTGGCATCCTCAATTAAAAAATATTTTGCCAAACATTTTTTCCAGCAAATAACAAATGGCAAATTAATGTTTGACAAAATATTTTTAATTAATGATGCCAATAGATAGGTGCTTTAAAAGCAAATAATAAATGCCTTTACATTACTATTTTATCTTGCGCTAATAAAAAGTTATAGCGTAAAAAACAAAAATATTTGCGTTTTGATCAGCATATAGTCTCACAAAATCCGTATTTATATTTCAGTAGGTTGTCCAAATCTAAAGATATTTTACATACGTCATAATAATTGACAAATAAACCAAAATAACAGAAAAAATTGAAAAAAATATAAATTTTGCTAATTTTGAAAGCACTTCAAACTTAAAAATTTGATTTTCCAACATTTTTAAAATGCACATTCGTCCCTTTGGCATGACAGTGACGATATATCATTCCTTTACATATTTTTCATTCATTGGAAATTTCAAAGGATATTAAAGGATAAAAGTTTAAAAAGACATTATTAACACTACTTCGTCCTGATAGGATAAAATAAAATAATATATAAAATTTCCAAGATTCTCTTCTTTCATTTGACACTAAGTTCGGCATCGAAGGACATGCATAAGTATTTAAATACATTTTTTGAAAATTATTATCCTTTGAAAGTTTGAATTCCTTTTAAAAGAAAACGGGTTCACGTAATAAAAAACTGTAAATGCAGTTCAACTCCATTTGGAACTTATTTTCAGACCTCCATCATTTGGTTCATGTACTGTCGAACGGTGTAATGCATACTATCTGCTGAATTATATCATTTACTCCTATTTTTATAGTTTTAAAATATTTTGTTAAAATTGTTAAATTTTAATTTCTTCATAAATCTATTTCAAATTACCGTTTGCTCAATACACGATTTAATAGATTCCTTAAAATGGCTTAAAATCGATAAAATAATGAAAAAAAATAACTACGAATTAGACAAGAGTCATTGAAATCAAAATTGCGATGTACCAATAAATAATTTATTTCATTTAAGTTAATTTCGCGACGTGCTCTAGCAACTTCTTCCATCAAACTGCTGCCATTTACGAGAACTGTTATCCGAAATCTTATCACCGATCTTTTGCATTAAAAGCGGAATATTTTAAAATTAATCACGTGCCATTTTACAGCGCGCGTACAGTTTGTTTCGTTGGTGGGGGTGCTGCAAAAATATTTGTAATGACCTGCTATTAAATGTTAAAACACATCATAAAAATTTGTGCGCTTTTTGAGGAGCGCGTGCTGGCTGCTATTTGCGAAGCGGAAGTCAAAAGTGAGGCTTTTGTTGGCAGCCTGTTAGCAGCTGCTTTATGGTTGGACATAGCGATTCCTATGGCGAAGTCAAGTACCACATCAAGTACTTAGTCGTGTAGTTGTGTGCGTTGGTTTATGAGCAAACAAAGAGCAATAGTAAGAGTGAGAGCAAGAGCTAGAGCAAAAAAAGCAACCACTGCTTAAAGCGTAAATATTTTGAGTGGCACAAAGAAATTTAAATAAAATACATGGCACCTACTAAATATTTAAATTTTCAACGCTACAATTAAAGACAAAAAAAAAAAATAAGAAAAAAATAAATCTAAAAGTTTATGCTGTTGGTCAACGTGATTTTGTTGCAGTTGCTTTTTTGACTCGGGCAGTGCACAGTATGCATTTGTTTGACGTTGTGTGGCGTGCCAAGCGCCATGGTCAAGCGCACTTGTTTTGTGCCACTTTTTATGGCTGTCCGTCTGACTGACTAACTGTCAGGCTGTTTTTCTATTTGCCCGCCAAAATATGAATAATTCAAATGCAATTTCAATGCTGCCAACAGCAGCAACACAAACTCACACACACTTCGAGTGTTGGCAGCGCAACATTGCGTGCAAATGGTTATGAAATCAACTAGAATTGTATTTTATTTTAAGGGTGAAAAAAAAAGCGAAATTTAATTGAAATTTTGTGTTTTCAACTAGCGACAGCTGTGACGAATTTCGCTTTTTATGCAGACACAAAAAGTGTGACACATTTTATTAAATAAATACAAAACATGACTGAAATGAAATGCAATGCAATAAAATAAATCAATGAATTAAGTTGTTGTTGTTAATAAATGCAAAATGGCATATGTGGCATTTTGTTTTTTTTTTTATTTTTGAATTTTGTTTTTGATGTTGTTGATTTTATGAGCAATTACTAACAGTTGGTTGTTAAATTTATCAAAAAAAAAAAAAGAAAAATAAAATGAAAGAAAAGAAAACCGTAACAGTTAAAAACTATTTGCCTAACAGTGCTATTTGCCGACTTCCGTCTAACAAACGACTAACATTTTAGCTAAAATGGCAAATAGCTGCATGGAGTTATTGTTGCATGTAAATTGCATGTTGCAGGCAACAGCAGCAGCAGCAACATGCAGTAAATTATGGTGCTTGGCAGAGGGATTTACATAGGTTCGTTGCAAAGTTTTGCATTTATTTGCACTATGCCTGTGAATGCAATAACTATTGTAGTAAGTAGCAGCATTATGGGAGGTAGTAGTAGAAATAAAAAGTGTAGTAAAGGTAATTGCATTTTTTTAACAATTCTAAAAATAGTAGTAGAAATAAGAGTAAAAATAGTAGTAGAAATAAGACTAGAAATAATAATACAAATAGTAATAGAAAAGTAGTAGAACTAAAATTAGCTTGTATTAATTAATATAAGTCGTAGAAAACAAGTACTTTGGAGTAATGCCACGTTAACAGAATGTGCCTTTAAAATTATACTTGTAAAGGGTTTTTCAACAGGGACGCTACAAAAGTAGAGCGACAGGGACAGCAAACGACGCCATATTTATTGCTGCTCTTTTGACATTTCTCTTCAGTAAGGTTTGCCATTTCATGATGGAAAGATATACGAGCCACCAACGAGTCGAAATTATTAAAATTTACTACCGAAATTCAGAGTCAGTGGCCTCAACGTTAAGAGCTCTACGTCCAATTTATGGTCGTCATAATCGTCCTAGCAGATCAACAATTGAGCGGCTAGTGGAAAAATTTGAATCCATAGGCACAGTACAAAATGTTCCCGTGCCAATGAGACAAAGAAGTGCCCGTAGTGTCGAGAATATTGCTACCGCTGAGGCTTCAGTTGAAGAAAGCCCAAATGTGTCTCTCACACGTCGTTCTCAAGCGTTGGGCATCTCTGTGACGTCCTTGAGGCGAATTTTGCGAAAAGATCTTGACCTACATCCTTACAAAATCAAATTGACGCAAGAACTGAAGCCGCTTGACCACCAGAAGCGTCGTATGTTCGTGAAATGGGCTGAGCAACAACTTGAAAATGATTCGGATTCGGATCATCATCAGCGATGAGGCTCATTTCTGGCTGAATGGCGTCGTCAATAAACAAAATATGCGTTATTGGTCAGACAGCAATCCACACGTACTCCAAGTTTAGTTTTAAAATCCAAACAAAATGGACAATTAAAAAAATCTCATATAAAATTCTATAGAAATGAAAAATAATTATCAAGGTATGCTTTGATATAACTTAAAAATGTTCACAAACATTTTTATAATCAAAACAACATCTGAAAAATATTTTTCATATTTTCTTTGAACATTAATTTCAAATTTTGAAAATTTGAATTTGAATCAAAACAAAATATTTCAAAATTTGTCAAAAAAACTTTCCTAATGTCAGAGTGATCGTACCTGTAAATATTTGTATCTTGTGAAAAACCCTTTATTAAAGCGAAATCTCTCTAGTGACTACACTTCACTGAAGAATATGTTTCATTGGCGTCAAGTCATTTTGTTCACAACATTTAATGTTTTAAACAGTTCAAAACAGTATTTGAATTTTTATTGAAAATCATTACAGACCTCTTTAATTTTGTTTTGACAGTGCTTTGATTTAAATATCAATGAATTTTTCTTATAGTAGAAATGATATAAACAAAAAAACAAACCCAAAAAATTTGTTTGGGAGAATTTATATTGAAATATGCTGAATATGAAAAATTTCAATACGAATATTTCGTAAGGCGAGTAAATAACAAATTCTAAATTCATTTTGACATGGTAATTACTACAAATTAATTTCGAAGATGACCATAAAATTGGCCAACGACAACGTGGAGAAAGTTTGTCATATAAATGGACATTTTACGCATACATTAAACTGTTCAAGATCCTTGCGCACTCAGTGTGCTACGTTGCTATTGAATGTTTGTTTGTGTATTGTATCAATGTATGTGTGTGTGTGTGTGTGTGTATAAAAGTGTTTGTGTATGCAAGATGTTTTGAGCAAAGAGTTGGCAACTCATTGGCAACATTTTGTTGCCTTTAAAGACACATTAAACAAGAATATATTTTGCAGATAAAATGAATTTTCAAAGTTTTAATTAAGCCATGTCAATGTTTGCGCCCTTAACACACACACATACACACAGACACACTTATACATGCATACTTAAATAAAAATATATATTTACAATGACAAAGAATTTCAAGAGACAGTAATGAAGCAATTTCCATGCGGCGATTATGTCATCGCGTGCCAGCAACATAAGTAAAAAAGCGACACCAGCAGCAGCTGCTCATCATTTGGCCACTGGACAGACAGACAGACAGACGGACGGTCGAATAGACAGACAGACAGAGGGAAATAAAGGCAAACTAAAAAACCCCCCGTCAATAAAACCACATGAATATAGAGAAGGCGAAGAAAAGAAAAATATTGAATACAACAGAAAAATAAATATAATGACACTCATGCTGATACATGCGCACACAGATAGACAATGAGACAGATAGATAGATAAACAGACAGACAAACAGACAGACAGATATTCATTCAAACAGACAGAAAGACAGTAACACAATAGGAGGCAATCCAATTAAAGCGCTGGTTACCATGGTTACCACCAAAATTACCACAAATACAAATATTATAAACGAATCAATAAAAAGGAGAGATAGAGAGAGAGTGAAAGTTACATAGCAGGATACAGGCAGAGGTGAAGGTTGTGGTGACACAAAGACTGTTAAATAAACTGATTATAAAACGGTCCTAGGCAATAGAAGAGATCATAGATGTATGAAGTAGAACATGAAACGATAAAGATGATAAAGAAGTATTAAAAGAGGACAAATAGAAGAAAGGGGAAGAAAGAGGATAGAAGAAAAAAGAGAAAGCATAAATATATAGGGTAAAAAGAACAAAAATAATAGGAAGACGGACGATTAAATATATAGGGGAAGAAGAGAAAAAATAACAAGAAGACCGACGATTCAATATATAAGCGAAGAAGAGAAAAAATAACGGAAATATGAACGAATAAGAAAAACAAACCAAAATAATAAAATTTCAGTAGAGAAAAACACAATAATCATTTCCAGATAAAATTCAGAAAAATTAATCAATTCAAATTTTAAAAAATCCATTTGAAATTTAGAAATGAACAAATTGAAATTTGAAATTTCCACAAGAAATTCATATGCAATTCAGAAATTCATTTTCAAAATCGAAACATATCCAATAAAATATGGACATTTTATTTGAATTTTAGAAAACATTATGATCATTATGGTGTATCCGAAATTGTTTCCCAAAATTGTAATAGGGCTTAAAAGTTGCATTGTGCTACCAGAGATTAAATAATAATAGTTTGGCGCTACAGTCCTATATAGAACTTCGGCCGAGCTCTCTCACCATTTTGAGCTGTGCGTGTTATATTTGTACTCAACGTGGTGGGACCTACAGTTTATTGCCGAATCCGAACGGCGGGTGAGAGCTTTTCATAGGCAATGGTTTTTACTCTCGTAGGTTTGCCATTTACTGACGAGAGGTAGCGCGGTACAGAAAAATGTTTCTATGAAAAGATGTTGTTAGCCCCAGTCCAGGCTTGAACCGGGGACCTTTCGGCTCGCAGTCCAACGCACTAACCACTGAGCTATCGCGGCTACACTTACCAGAGATTACCACAAGAAATTTTAGTCAAAATAAATAATGTCTTGTGTTTGCGCATTGCATATGAAGTTAAAAACACTTTTAATCCATAATTTTATTTATTACCATCTACATGAATTTTTTTTTGGATCGTAATAAAATCAAAAAATTAGAAATTGTATCTATTAATGTCCTCCTAAAATTTTATCAATTTTCAATAAAATTTTATACTCGCGCATCGTCCTTGAAGTTGAAAATGTACAAAAAAATCGTCATTTTCTTTGGTTAACCCATTCTAAAATCGGCATGGGTGGTTATTTTGACATGTAATTTTTTATATATATATTTATAGGAGTGCTGAATCCAAATTTGTTAGCGGTCAATTTCTATAGTTTTTATAATTATTTTTAATATTACAGCATAATGTTTGATATTTTTTGGCGTAATATAATGGTTCTAGAATTGACAATTTGACTAAAAAAAAAAGTCAAATAGAACATCACAGAAAATTAAGTTTTTTTGAGTGTTTCCCACTTCAAGGACGATGCACAGCCACAACATTTGTTTTAAAAATGATGATATTTTGGGAGGGTGTTAATAGATTCGAAATTTAATTTTTTGAGGTTATGCTGTTCCAAAACACAATATTTTTTACCCTAAACATAAATTTATATTTCTTAATGGAATTTTTTGCCTTCGGTTGCAATGCGCGAGCACAATTTACTAAAAAAGTATGATGGAAATTTTAGGACCATTATGTACATAACTTTTAAGACCAATAATGACAACAAAACTTAAAGCAATATGATTGGATCAGTAAAAAATTGTTTAATGGGCAAAACACCAGACTTTAGGGTTTTTTTTTTTACAAAAACTATACCCAATAGAAATCCGGGTTAACAAATTTAGATTCAGCACACCTAAAAACAAATATACTACCCAAAATGGGTCTGGTACGATAAGCTGAAATTTAAAATATCGAAACTAAAAATACAGAAGACAAAAATGTAGAAAATAAAAATGCCGAAACCTTAAAATGTCGAAAACAATAATGTCGAAAACAAAAATGTCGGAAAAGACAAATTTTGAAAACTAAAATGTTGAAAAACAAAATGTCGAAAACTAAAAATGTCGAAATTTAATATAGCGAAATAATTTTTGGCCGAAAAATGATAGAAAATGTCGAAATACATTCAAATTACAACCTCGGAATTTAGCTCGAACACTTATAATAAATAAACCAATTTTAATTTTTTTTTTAATTTGCTATAATTTACCTGAAATTTGAAGTTCAAGGTTGATGTCCATTGTCAATATGATAATGTTAAGAAGACTTACATTTTCCAAAAGATTGTTTGATTAGTTTTAAAACGAAACCTTAACGGAGTTTCTAGCATCAAGAGATATTTAGATATGAACCACCATACAAAAGTGATCTTTGACAATTTTTTTAACTTAGGACTGTATCTCTGGAAAAAAGTGGTATCTCTGGAAATAGTGGTCGGAACAATATAATTAAATGGTCAATGCAGATCTAGATGCCCTTTATCAGTTGCCAAAAATTCATTGAAATCGAAGAGGGTGAGTTGTAAATCCTAGAGATTTGGTGTGGAATGGCTCATATACGATTTGAAATTTGTATTTCAACATTTTGATGTTTCGGCATTGTAATTTTCGACATTTTTTGATACTATAGAAAAATGTTTTTGTATTTATAGTTTCAAAGATTTTTCGACATTTTCTTGTTTTAAAATATTTTTCGACATTTTTGGATTCGGCCAAATATTGTTTCGGCGTTCTAAGGCTTTTAAAATTTCGACATTTTAAGGTTTCGACATTTTTTTTTCGAATTCCCCCAAACGAATTCCCCCAAAATAACTACCCATGCCGATTTTAGAACGGTTTAAACAAAGAAAATGTCGATTTTTTGTACTTTTTCAACTTAAGGGACGATGCGCGTGTATAAGATTTTATTCAAAATTGATGAAATTTTAGGAGGACATTAATAGATACAATCTCTAATTTTTTGAGTCTATTTCGAACCAAAAGAAAGTTTATGTAGATGTTAAAAAAATAAGAAAAAATGGGTTTAAAGTGTTTTTTTTAACTTTATTGCAATGCGCGAGCAGACGATATTATTTTTTTCGACTCAAATTTTTTGTGGTAAAATCTAGCAGCATAATGTAACTTATAAGCCCTATTACATTTTGAAATAAAATAAAAATTTGGTTTCGATCCGCCCTAACGATCATGTCTTCCGATTTTGATGTCTTCCGATATTGATAATTGCATTTTTTCGATTGTGCCTCATCGCTTTAATTTCATATTTAATAATAATATTAATAGTTTTGCGCTACAGTCCTGAAGAACTTAGGCCGAGCTCTCTCTCCATTTGAGCTGTGCGTGTTATATATGTACTCAAAGTAATAGGACCTACAGTTTAATGCCGAGCGACAGGTGTGAATTTTTCATAGCAACGTTTTACTCTCGTAGGTTCACCTTTGATTGCCGAGAGGTAGCGCGATATAGAAAATAATTTATCTATGAAAAGATGTTGTTAGCCCCAGCCCATATTTAAATATGGAACCTTTTGACGCTACTAATTTAATATATGGGCCATTCCACACCAAATCGACCAGCGGTTGGAACTCACTTTCTTTGATTTCAATGAAATTTTGGCAACTGATAAAGGGTATCGAGACATGCACTAAACAATTTTTTATTTTTTCCGACCACTACTTCCAGAGATACAGTGGCTCAAAGTTGGAAAAAAGTGCCTAATAGAACAAGCTTTTAGAAAAATTAAGTTGTAATTTCCAAACGGTAACATGTGGCCCGTGGTCATTATCCTTGCACTTCAAAATTGAAGTCCTTAAAAAGGACCCTTTTTAAAATTCTGAAAAAAATCCTAAGTTTTCGTCAATTTATTATAAATGTTCATACAAAATTTCAAGATGGTATTTTGATGGCATCATATTTTAAAAAATTATTTTCTAAATTTTTTTTTTTTTTTTTTTTTGTATAGTAAGTTTCTAGCATTTCTAGTTCAAGAGATATTTAAATATGAACAACAGTACAAAAGTGATTTTTGGCACTTTTTTTCCAACTTTGAGCCACTGTATCTCCTGTATCTCTGGAAGTAGTGGTCGGAAAAAATAAAAAAAAATTGTTTAGTGCATGTCTCGATACCCTTTATCAGTTCATTAAGATCGAAAAGGTAAAATCTCAAATGATTTGGTGTGGAATAATTTACCATCAGAAATAGTATGATAGCGAACCAATTGCGTATGAAACAAAATCGCCAATTGAAATATTAAACGAAATAGTTCAGAAACTGTGGGAGACTCCATTGAAATTATTTTTTTAATCAACGTGAAAAAAAGAAGAGTTTGACAACCATTTTTTTTTTGATTTTTATGTGGCTTATAGTGATTTGAATGATATATTTAATTTTTTCTAAGTAAAATTAAAATTTAATTTTTAATTTATTTTTTTAAATTTTAAATTTTCAATTTAATTGGTATTGAATGAATTAATTGGTAATGAAAGCACCATTAACTTAATTAAACTATGTTAATCGGTTGCAGAGATATAAATAATTATGTAAAATTAAACACACAGTTTTTTTATATTTCTCAATGCCTATCTCCCTCGTAGCCGCTGTAGCTCAGTGGTTAGTGCGTTGGACTGCGAGCCGAAAGGTCCCCGGTTCAAGCCTGGACTGGGGCTAACAACATCTTTTCATAGAAACATTTTTCTATACCGCGCTACCTCAGTAAATGGCAAACCTACGAGAGTAAAACCATTGCCTATGAAAAGCTCTCACCCGCCGTTCGGATTCGGCAATAAACTGTAGGTCCCACCACTTTGAGTACAAAAATAATACGCACAGCTAAAAATGGTGAGAGAGCTTCTATACAGGACTGTAGTGCCAAACTATTATTATATTATTATCTCCCCACAAACATTCATAAATATTGAAGGAAATCGTGCCAAGATTGATATTTCTGACGTGGAAAGACCCATTAGTTGATATACATTCTGAAATATCAATTGCAATTTAGAAAATATAATCTAAAATTCAAACCTTTACATTTAAAATTTAGTAAATAACAGTTAAAATTAAAAATATCCATTGCCTTGGAAATCAGGGGTATTGGAAGTATTTTGAGGTTATGCGGCATTTATAAGACTTACATTTTTCTGATATTCTAATAGATTAATTTTAATAGATATTTTCTGAATTTGAAATGGAATGTAATGAATTTCATATAATACTTTTGAAATTTAAGTTAAATTTAAGTATATCAATTCATATTTTCGGAGAATCAAATGAAAGTCTAAATTACAATTCCTGAGTACGCAAATTAAGAGTTATTTTATGTCGCATTCATATTTTTTCTTTGTGTGTAAACTAAATCTGAAAATATCGAAAAAAAACAAAGAAATGTTCAAAGAAAAATAAAAAGATGAAAAATAATTTGAATAGAAAACCTAGAAATATAAATGTAAAATAAACAGAAAGTCCAAAAAAATAATATGTACAAATTATAAAAAGAAATGTGAGAAAAGTAGACAAATTATAAAAACAAAAAATACAAATAAGAGAAAAACATTTTCTTCTTCTTATTCTCCATTATTACTTATATTGATTGAAAAATGAAAACGGTAAACCAAATAAGACGAAGTATAAGAAAACGACATAAGCATGCCGGAAACGATGCCATTGCCGCCCGTTGTGTAGCACATTTGGCGAACGTGCCTTTAAAAAGCGCCACCACCTACAGCGTCGGTCGACACACGTCACGGGGCCAGAAGGCGATGGCCAACCTTAGGCGCCCGGATCCGCAACCAGGCTTTGAGTTCAGCGCGTCCAACGACCTGTGCGCCCGCACATATTTTATACTCCTTGATAATTAAATATTCAGCAGTAGTCGGAGCAGGAGCGGCAAAATCAATACAATTGCGCTGAGGCGTTAAATTCGTAGCACACACACGTTTGGGTGAAATGTGGCCGTTGTCGGAGTGACAAACGGAAGTAAGGAGTAGCAAAGGTGGTTATTTTCTCAGCAGCACGTACAACACAAATGGTTTCTTTTGCTGCTGACTTTGTGCTAGGGGTCTTCAAAGGTGTACAAAAAAAAATACAATGCAAAAATGTGGGTTTTATTTGGATTTTTATGGTGTACTCACTACTATTTTATCAATTTTTAATAAGTATATTTAAAGGGTTCGGGTCAAAAGGATTTTTGAATTTAAATGAATTCTGGATGTTTGTCATAGATATAGGATAGTATACTCTCAAAAACTGTTTGTTAATTCTAAGAAATATTTAATTGATTTCAATTGAACTTATTTTTGCAGAAAATAAGGAATATTTTCGATTCATAATGAAAATTTTCTAAAAAATAGTTTCTTTATTTATTTTTTTCTAAATTTATTTTTTTGGTGTATTTGGAATTTCGAATGCAGTCTTTTTTATTTTTTTTTTGTTACACCAAAACATTAATTTATAAAAAAGAAAACATTTCTTTAATTCATATGTATTTTTTTTTTTTTACAAATTAACCAACGCTCAGGGGATGCCCCCTATTCATGCAATACACAGTGTTGATCGTAAGAAGGGATGATAGATTAAATGGAGGGGGGAAAGATGGAGTAGTGTCGGTGAATGTTTGTTTTGAACTTGCCAATATCAAAAATGTCGGGAAAAACAGACGCAGGGAGATTGTTCCACAAACGTATCGTGCGACTGAAGAACGAATTCGCTCGGTAATGCGTGGTTCTATTGAGAGCCGAGTGAACTACGAAGGGGTGGGCTTGGTTCGATGCCCGAGTAGAACGAGAGGACACGCGACCTGGTGGAATCAAGCCATGTATTTCCCTCGAACACTTACCATTGTAATACCTATAGAACAGGCTTACACACCCTACGGTCCTTCGGTGCTCAAGAGAACCAATAGAGGATGAAATATATTCATCCCCTATTAAATATATTGCACGTTGTTGGATTCGATTCAGGAACTCCAAAGAAGATTTTGAAGCCCCTGCCCATATGTGCGAAAAAGCAAATGTATATATTTACTGCATTTTTATTCCAAATTTGACTACATTTTGTATTTATTTAAACGACCAGAAATATATAGAAAATTAATGCATTTACTTCAAGAAAAACGTTAAAATACTATTATTGTAGTTATTTTTTGCTGCATTCTGCTTTTATTTACTTTTTAAAAAAATGTGTAAAAAAATACTACATATGTATTTGTTTTTATTGCATTTTTTTTAAAAGTATTATGTCATTGTTTTTCTCGTTCTTTTTTCAGTGACTAAAGTACGTCGAACATACGAACTTCAAAAAGTACAGAAAATAAAAACATACTACAGTTTCTGCAATATGTAGAAAATGAGTCTCTAATACACTACAATTATACTTTTACCTTCCACTCGCTTTTTTCAGTGACTGCAGTAAGTCAAACATACCAACTTCAAATAAATTAAAAAATACAGAAAATAAAAACATACTACAGTTTCTGCAATATGTAGAAAAGGAGTTTCTAATACACTGTGTAGTAAAATTATGCTTTTACCTTCCACTTGCTTTTTTTAGTGACTGCAGTAAGTAAAACATGCGAACTTCAAATAAATTAAAAAAATACAGAAAATAAAAAGATACTACAGTTTCTGGAATATGTAGTAATTAACTCTCTAATACACTGTGTAGTAAAATGATGCTTTTACCTTCCACTCGCTTTTTTCAGTGACTGCCGTAAATCAAACATACCAACTTCAAATAAATTAAAAAATACAGAAAATAAAAACATACTACAGTTTCTGAAATATGTAGAAAACGAGTTTCTAATACACTAATAATCTTTTACCTTCCACTTGCTTTTTTCAGTGCCTGCAGTAAGTCAAACATACGAACTTCAAATAAATTAAAAAATACAGAAAATAAAAACATACTACAGTTTCTGCAATATGTAGTAAATAAGTCTCTAATACACTATGTAGTAAAATGATGCTTTTACCTTCCACTCGCTTTTTTCAGTGACTGCAGTAAGTCAAACATACGACCTTCAAATAAATTAAAAAATACAGAAAATAAGAAGATACTACAGTTTCTGCAATATGTAGAAAAGGAGTTTCTAATACACTGTGTAGTAAAATTATACTTTTACCTTCCACTCGTTTTTTCAGTGACTGCAGTAAGTCAAACATACGAACTTCAAATAAATTAAAAAATACAGAAAATAAAAACATACTACAGTTTCTGGAATATGTAGAAAACGAGTTTCTAATACACTGTGTAGTAAAATAAATTCAAATAAATACAAATACCCTTAAAAAGTATATAAATCTTGTAGAGCTCGTCGTATGTTCTGAATTTCAAATGGAGTTTTTGAATTTGAATTGAATTTGCTTATTTTGTTCTGATATGAATTAAATTTCAAGTATAAGTTTGAATATTTTTATATTTATCAGATATTTTTGCAGTAATGCTGCTGTAAATGCCAGCTTCTATTTATAAGGTTGTATTTTATTGTACAAAAACATTAATAGACATGAGTAATAATTTCGATTTGCACAGCATGAAACCGAACATATTCTGTGTATGACGAATTCTTTCTATTACCGCATTGAACAAACGAAACCCCGCAGTTAATAATATTTTAATTACACCTAATTTGTACGAATAATTTGAATATTTAGCAATGAGGAATTAATGACATATTTTAATAAATTATTTCTAGAGTTTTGTAATTTTCGTAATATAGGTGCGCGCTGTGGGCTTGGCGAGGTTCTAATCTACATTAAATAAATAAATTAAAAATTAGATGATTGTACTAAAAATAGGGTAGAAGGCTAAAAAAAGTAAAAAAGTGTAAAATAAACATAAGGGTTGTATTTATGACAGCTGCTTGTTGGCGCCTACTTGGAGCTCGGCCTATATTTGTGTTTTCATTTAAGAGCTATTCGAAGACACACCTAAATTATTTAACAGTTCTATCAAAACTACTCCTGCTACGCATATTTCTACTACTATTATTATTGGACATTATTCTTTGGTCCTTTTTTTCTGTTGCTGCGCGTGTATTTTAGAACTGCCAATACCACGCATATCTCAAGTATATCGACTACTATTAAGTTCGAAAATAGTTCGCTAAATATCGAATTTGCTTGTGGCTGTTGGCTTTTATAGATATTGTGTAGCTTATGTTATGAGCAAATACTACGATAAATTTTCAGTGGCAATGACGTCAAACTTACTTTGGAGAACTTTGGTTTTTGTGCTTAATCAATGGTTTTATAGTTGATGATGATGCTGCTGCTACTTACAAACAGATTTTACAGAGTGCGTCTAATTAAAAAAAGACGCTAATACGTCACGCTGTACTCCAATTAAAAAATTGATCATACGTCATGTGGTCTGTTGTAATCAATTTTTTTGTCTCCCCGTAGTCAAAGTTAGCAGTAGACTTTAGAAATTTAATATTTAAAAACCCGAAAGAAAAATACCGCTGAAAAAACATTTGAAAAATGAAAATGTCGTAAATGAAAGAATCGAAAAATAAATTGTCGACAGAAATCGAAATCCATTTTTTTGGTCTCACCGTTGTCAAAGTTATCGAAGACCATATAAAATGGATCTGGTACGATTATCCAAAATTTAAATCCCGAAAGAAAAATATCGCAGAAAAATAATAATTTCGAAAACGAAAATGTCGAAAATAAAAATGTCACCAAAAAGGAAATCCTTGTTTTGTCTCCCCGTAGTCGAAGTTATCAGAAGACTTTATAAAATGTGTCTGGTACGATACTTCAAAATTTAAAATACTGAAAAAAAAATTTGGAAAATGAAAATTTCGAACACGAAAATATCGAAAATAAAAATATCGATACAAATGAAATCGGTTTTTATGTCTCCTCGTAGTCAAAGTTATCAGAAAAAAATTAAAATGAAAATTTCGAAAACAAAAATGTCGAAAATAAAAATGTCGACAAAAACGAAATCCATATTTTGTCTCCCCGTAGTCGAAGGTATCAGAAGATTTTAGAAAATGTGTCTGGTACGATACTTCAAAATTTAAAATACCGCAACAAAAATACTGAAGACAAAAAAATTTCGAAAATGAAAATTTTGAAAACTAAAATATCGACAAAAAAGAAATATATTTTTTTGTCTCCCCGTTGTCAAAGTTATCAGAAGAAAATAAAAATGAAAATTTCGAAAACGAAAATGTCGAAAATAAAAATGCCACCAAAAAGGAAATCCTTGTTTTGTCTCTCCGTAGTCGAAGTTATCAGAAGACTTTTTAAAATGTGTCTGGTACGATACTTCAAAATTTAAAAAGACAAAAAATTTGTTAAATGAAAATTTCGAAAACGAAAATGTCGAAAATAAAAATATCGACAAAAAAGAAATAATTTTTTTTTGTCTCCCCGTTGTCAAAGTTATGAGAAAACCTTATAAAATGGGTCTGGTATAAGAATTAAAAATTTAAAAATCTCCAAACAAAAATACCGAACAAAAAAAAATTTGGAAAATGAAAATTTCGACAAAAAAACAAAATGAAAAAAAAAAAAATGTCCAAAATAACATGAAATACCGTAAGAAAATCTAGAAATATGGGGTATCAAGTGCTTTAAAGCATTGTCTAAACAACTCAGTCTGCCATGTCTCGGAGCTCTTCGATGATCGAAGTTTTCTCGAACTGTGATAAAAAAGTTCGACATCGTTCCTTTATCACCACTATTTTTTAAAATTTTTTGAACAATCAAATTTAAGAAGTGATACGATATTTATATATTTAGCACATCGATATCGCAATATTTTTCGAATCAAACTCGATTCAGAATGTTTTTTTTTTTGTTTCGAATAAACTTCATTATCTCGTTACGATATCTGCGTACATCTTAGAACGAATTAGAGTATAATATAGATATATAGCGCAAACGAGATCGAATGAATTCATCGACATCTCAAAACAGTTTCGAAGCGATATCTAATCGAATGACAGACTGGGAATCACTAAATGATTAATTTTAATTATCGACATTGTTTGCTCCTCATTCAAATTATCTATCTTAAGTTGCAAAATAGTTTTGGTATTTTTGTATTCTGCTTCGACGTTCAACGGCTGTTCAAAATTCAATATTTTTATTTCGAAATTTGTTGTTTTAATTTTTTAACATATTTTTACTTTGATTTTCGATCTTATATATGCGACTTTTTTTCGACATTTGGAATGGGTTTTATGAGATAATTTGTGATCCTATAAAAATTCACAGTCTTTATGTTGAAACGATAAAGTAAAAGTTAAATAACAATTTGAGGGGGAACAAAAAAGATGAAATGAAAAATCAGAAGAAGTCGGCGCAGTTTTAGCAATTATTATTGCTGAAACTGCGCCGACTAATTAATTTTCTGCATTGACGTACAAATAAATATACATATTAGCAAACGGAATTGCTGATTTAACGAAGAAAAGTAAATGATTTCATTGAATTAGTGAATTTCATCGCTGGATTGATTAATGAAATCATTTTTTCGATTCATTTTTTCCGGTGGATGATTTGCTTTGGCCAATACTCAGTGGTTCTCTAACTGTTAAGAGCTATTGGAGAATTGAAATAGAAAGACTTGTTTTGGGTTGTTCCCGGAGAATCATTATGGAAATATTCTTTAATTTGACAAGATAAGATATAACTAATATAAATTGATAAGATATAAATTGACAAGATATAAAATGATATGTTTTGACTTGCTTTAATTGAGATTTACGAAAAAGTATAGGGAAGTCCTCAAAAAATATGAATTTTATATACAGAATAGGAAAAGAAATCATTTAGTCCGGAAGGGTTGACATTCCATGCATCGATGTCTTCACGAATATACTATGATATATGAATTCGATCTCATAATTTTATGACATTTATCACAACGATATCGCTTTATTATTTGAAAATTTTTTTTATTAATTTTTTATCAATTTGACGATAATTGGATAATTGAAGATTTGATGATTGGAAGATATGGCTGAAATTCTCCTGTGATCTCATAATAGTATCGAATCGTATATTAAACGGGGTAGCTTGATTTTTACTACTGGGTTATTGCAGTGTTTTTTATACTTTTTTTTCAACTACTCTTTTTTTTTTGTTTTAAATTAAAAAGGGGACATTTTTGTTGTTGTTTTAGCTGTGCTTGTCCATGTCAGAGCACTTCGTATGCAAATTTTCTTAATGAGTCATCAAATTCCTTTTGACAGTGTTTTTGTTCTTGCTGTTGTTGTTCTTTGTCAGTCTGTCTGTCTGTCTGGCTCATACTTTGATCATCAGCCGTCAACGTCACTATCACCATCACCATCACCGTTACCGTCATCATCAGCATCAACATCGTTGTGAACGACGCTTCTTTGAAGTACGAGCGCATATGTGGCTGTGTGTTAGGTTTTAATAAGTTTTTGAAGGCATATTTCAACTTGCTGCAAGTGTGAAGTGGGCTGCAGTTACTTTGTGATGCTGCTACTGCTGCTGCTTTTGCTCCCGAACGCAATTACCAACACTTTGCAACAATGCAGTGATGCCAACTAATGCTCGAAAAAGTACTTGGTCGATAATGCAGTGCTAAAGTAGATCCTCAAGTGTTAAATCACAGACACACTGTGGTCCGAAATTTCAAGTGTCAGAAGCTTTGTCTTTTTTGATACTAAAACTACTTGAAATAAAAAAAAAATAAAATAAAAAAATAATATTAAATTACATTCAATAAAGAATTATAATGTATATAAAACGAAATCATCTACAATACAGCTCAACTGAAAAAGCCAGTTCCACCTTTCTCTTTTCGGTTTCTCTTTTATTAAATACTTGACATAGCATTGAATAAGTGGTTTTCTTTTGAAAAAAAATATTAAAATTGCATAAAGTAGAAAGAACTATATTCAAATTCGATAGTAAAACATTATAAATGGTATGTTTTCTTCTTAATGTTTAAAATTAATACTAAATACATGTTATATATTCCTGAAAATTCGTAATTTTCAGATTTCTGAATAATTTATTGAATAAATTTTTATTGAATAATGTTAATTTTGTTGTACGAAAATTTTAAATTACTTGTAGCGATAAAGCAACGAGATCGAAAATTTTTATCGTAGTTAGTTCGAGAAAACTTCGACACATCGATGGTCTCCAAAACATGTCAGATTGAGTATTGATAAAAATTTGTATCAAACCCAATCTGCCATTCGATTCGATATCGTTTCGAGACTGTTTCGAGATATCGAAGAATTCACTCGGTCTCGATTTCGTATCTATATTATACTACAATTAGGTCTAAGGTATACGCAGTTAACGTAATGAGAAAATAAAGTTTATTCGAAACGAGAAAAAACGATTCTGGATCGATATCGCATCGATTATCGAGAAATTCGAAAAACTTTGCGATATCGATGTGATAGATATATAAATATCATATCTTTTCCTAAATTTTATTGTATGAAAAATTTAAAAAGTTAGTAGTTACACGGATAGAAAAGATTTGTTTGAATATGTTTGAATGTAATTAAAAAGTAATACGAAATTAGCATACATGTATTAGGAATGAAGTGTAATTAAATTATAATCGAAATTGAATTTATTTTGGTTCACGTGTAAACATTATTATATTGTCCAGCAGAATCTGTCAAATTTGCCATGAATATGTTACAATACCAACATAAAATTTTAATTGCATTTGAATAAACTATTTCTTGGCAATTTATTTGGTTAAAACTATGTTTCGGAACACAGATAATGCTAATCAAATCTAAATACAACGTATGTTCGCCACGCTCGTCTTAATTCGATAATTTATCGACTGACGAAGTTGGCAACGTTGTGCAGCATTTTCCACCTACGCCATCTTTTGCCATCGTTTGAACAAATTGATGTTTAGAAACAAACAATAAAGAAATTGGATTTAAATAAGTGTATTCTTGCAACATTCTTTTTGTATACGAAGTTGGCACTCGTTGTGCACTCGGTGATCGGCATTTTCTGCGTACGTGTCTTTTGTTGTTCGCTGAGAAAACGTGTTCCCGTCGGTAATAATTTTGTTATTTGTAAATTAAATAAATATATAAATTGTATCGCAAAAAGTACAAATAGTAACAGTATTATACTCTGTAGTGCAGTACATAATTTCTGAAACTAATGTGAAAAAACCACAAACAATAATCTGTGTTTCGATTTTCAAACAGAATTTGGCATGTTTTTTACAAAAGCCTCCGTGAATTCCTTGCCTATGCAATGTGCTGTACTGAGATCAACTGTAACTGTACCAAATATAAAGCGAGCCTGGATCGTCTTATTTGGCGTCTGCAGGTGCAATTGTGCATTCATTGAGGCTGTCACTTGTACTTGCAGTTTTAAACCAATTATTTATTTATGCATTTAAAAATGTGTATATGAATTCAATTATTATAAATTCCCACTATGCATGTTTAAAGATTTTTAATAAAAATAAATAAAAAAAAAAACAACATTTTATTTTTATTTTATTTTCAGGATTTCTTTCCTAACATATTTAAATATGTTTCTATGCAAACATACTAACTTTTGAACTGAAACAACTGATATGTTTCACTGGAAACATATTTATATACAGGTCGTTCAAAATCATGTTTTATTTTGAACATATTTATGTTTCGGTTCAAATATATATTTTATTTGGATGTAGTAATAATTATGTTTCCATTAGAACATACTCCATTTTAAGGGACAACATTAAAATGTTTCTGGGATATTATAATGTAAGTCAGAGCTGTTCAAGTCTCAATAAAACCCTGTTTACAAATGATTTATCAGTCAATTAAATATTATATTTACATAAAATTCCAAAACATACATGTTAATGCCTGCAAAATTATGTTTGGGAGAACCTTTTTTTTTGCAGCGTGTAAGAGTTAAATTGGAGTAGATGGAAAATCACACGATATCACACTCGTTCTTGTAACGATATCGAACGTTTAATTGGACCTACATGGGTGTAGGTAGATATCGATACGTTCTCTCTGTGTTTTCTCGGTTCGAGAAATTTATCGAAATTGGAAAAATATCGAAGAAAAAAAAATAATCAGAGTTCAAGATTGCTTCGAAAAAGATTGCGATATTGATGTGTTAAAATATCGTATCCTGTCTATAAATTTGAATGTATGAAAAATTTTAAAAATTAGAATCGATAATATATCGAACTATTTTATCGATGTTAGTTTGAGAAAGCTTCGAGACATTGAAGATCTCCAAAACATGGCAGACATGATGAAAAAATGTTAATTGCGGTATTTTTTCGACAGTTTTTGATAATATAGATAGGCTCTATTGCTTTTAATGCTATTTTATTTGTTGTCCGATTTCAATTCGACCAGGTCTAATCGGTGAGTCGTAATATTACTTTTACCAAATCTCAAAAGAAAATATATTTGTATTTTGCTACATTTGTATTGCACATAACTACATTTTGTGTTTATTTAAAAGTCCAAAAATATATAGAAAAACTACAATATCTGCATTTATTTTTACTGCATTTTGTATTTATTTATTTAAAAGCCAATTAAAACATGTATGCGCTCAAATTGGATTGTTGTTAGTACACAGAAAAATATGTACGTCATATCGATTAATTTTATTCTTTAAACCATGATTCGTTGTTTTGAAGAACCATTTATAATAATAATGTATAACGACGTCAATATTATCAATGCTATCATATGATAACTGTCGAAAAAGTGTTCTTCAATATGATGAATTGTATGTCAAGACTACGTTTCATCATATTAATGAACATAAACATAAAATACAACATATATGTACATCATATTAAAGAATGCTGTTCATAAAACCAAATTATAATCAAAATATTTATTTTTCGTTCATTTTTTGACGTACTCAGTTCTCAAGTAGTTCTTGTATGTAAAATACTTTTTCGACATTAATAAATTATTTTCTAATATATTTATTTAGTAATTTAGTATATTTATTTAGTAACTTTTTATTAATAAAAGGTTGTTTTTATAAAAAATATATATTAAAAAAAAAAATTGTTTAAAAAAAAAAAAATATTTCGGACAAAATGTTTATCGAAAAAATTTGTTTTTTGGATAATTTTTTTTTCGAAAAAAAATTTTTCGAAAAAAATTCTCGGATAATTTTTTTCTCGATTTTTTTTTTCGAACTTTTTTTTTCGAAATTCGAAAAAATTCGATATTTCGATAATTTTTTTCTCGAGATTTTTTTTTTATAAAATTTTTTCCAACAACATTTATTTTGAAGAAAAAAAAATTATTTCAACAATATTCATCATATTCATCATATCATACGTATTATGAAGAATTTACAAAGAAATTCAAATTTTTCAAAGATATTATGAACGGTGGTATTGATATGACTAATCTGGTAGTTGGTAGATATTTATGAATAAATGCATCATATTGATGAATTTTATTTTTTCAATGTAGTTGTGAAGTGTGTATAAGAAATAAAGTTTTCTGATGAATATCAATTAAAATATGTCATGTGTGCGGATTTGCGTTCAATGCATTTTCCTTTTCTTGGTTTTTTTAGTTTGTATCCGATTACATTTGTATTACATTCATTACGAGTATATACGGATTAAAAAAAAAAAATAGAAATATAGAAATCAAAAAGAAATGTAGGTAATACATTGTGTAGATTCTATTAAATTTTAATAAATTAAGCACTAAGTTTAAACTAGTACTGAAAAATTGAACCTTATTTTCTCGGTGTATGCTTCAATTAATTAAATAATTTATTTCCTAAAGCTTCAGTCCAAACTATAAAACTAAAAACAATCTCATTTGGCTGTAAGAACCGACTTAGCAGTAAGGAGAACCGAATAAGTTGGTTGTGTTATGAGTTGGTTGGCGTTTTATATTCGAATATGAAATAAAACTTGATACTTGTTATCATTTCGTAAATTTTTAGAATTTAATGCTTAATTTAAACATTTTTAATCCATTTAAAAAACTATATAAAATCTAAACTAATTTTGTCGTTTGCAAGAACCGATTTTTTAGCCTTATTCCGCACAAATGAAAGTCACGATTTTGTTGGTAATAATGCAATGGTTATAAAAGCTTATTATTGGTTTGAGTTTTGCTCATTGTCAAAGTACGTTGCTCATAAATTGTTGTTTGCTATAATTTAGCAAAGAAAAAATTAATTACATTTCGAAATGACATTTTACGACATTTTCTGCAAACACCGACTCACAACACACAACACACATATTTGGACATGCTTATAAAATATAAGTAAATAAATTTATATAGTATATGGTATAAAGTATGTGTGCGGTGCTGTGCGACAAAGTGTTTTTCTTTTCCCTCTTTTCCACTTCTTCTAATTCTGCTTGACGTGTAATTAATTGCTGCAGTAATTAGACGCTTGTCTGGCTCTTAAGCGGCTCAAACTGTCACTTTTGTCGCGCCGAATTTTCAGCTTTTACTTCAAACATGACGTATTTTCTATGGTTTCATATGCAAATCAACGTTGATATTTTACTTATTTATTTCACCTAGTTTTTCTATGGAGCAACTAAAGTAGTTTGCTTGAGTTGTTGCTATTTATCGCATTGTCCTACTGAGGCAGTTCTTTTATTATCTGTCCATGTCCCTTACCTGAGACTCCATACTTCATGGCAACATATGCTGTTGTTCACAATAATACTACAGCCCATATGTTTATATATTAATAAATGTTGCAAGTATAAAACAAAGTTAGAAAGAATATAACACAGCTGCATTTTTTCCATTGTTCGCATGTTACACTGGGTAACATATTTCTAAAGCAGTAATTTTTAAATTAGACAATGAAACCGTTTTAGCAAGGATTGAAACGAAAAAATATTGAAAAATTTAAATTTAATTAATTTTAAGTTTAAAGTGTATTTGTATTTACTTATTTTACTACACAATGTATTAGAAATGAATTTTCTGCTTTTTGCTGATACTGTACTGTGTTTCGATATCGGTACGAGATTAATGCGATATGCAAGAGAATTCATTAGATAACGTCCACTTTCTCGTGGGGATATCGATCAACAAATTGGTCTTACATGGTATGCAAATATCAATGCTTTCTGTTCTCTCTGAGTTTTCGGAGTACGAAAAAATTTACGAAATCAAATCGGCATCGAAAGAGATATTTTTTCTTAGTTGGAGATTCCTTCGAAAAATATGATATCGATGTGATAAATTGTTAAATGGTTAAATGGAAATTTTAAAAATTAAAAGCGATAATGCTACAATATCATTCTTCATGGAGTTAAATAAATACAGCAATGTAGTAAAAATAAATGAAGACGAGAAGATGATTTTTATACATATTTGTTATACAAAAATCTAGTTATTTTTAATAGAGATGAAGTCAGCAAATGTAGTATGTATTTTTTCCATAAAACTATATATTTCCTATATACAACAAAAAATTTTCCCAGGACGACGAACTTTGGCCTGAACTTTGCATGTGTTTTGGATTTATTTTCTGTTTTGGTTTTGTTTTCCTCGATCACTTGTGTAGCAGCAAATCGAATTATAAACGAGTTGGGAAAATTAGGTCACATGGGTAAGTTCGGTCACATGGGGCGGATTTTTACAGTCGGTCGGGCCCGACTATGGAATACCCTACACCTATGGTGGGGATATTAATGTGGGATATTTAATTGCATACCTTAATTTTAAAGTTTTTAATTATGCTGAACCTCCCCACCCTCAGAATATTATTCATATATCAGAAATTTACGTCTTATATCCCCATAAATTAAAAAATGTATATAAAAGTATAAAAAAACTAAAAAAAAAAATTGAAAAATATAATTGGGCGGACCACGCCTATATTTAAAATTTTGAAAGGCTAATATTTCATAGATTTGAATTTAATAATTTACGGATCAAATTTCCACTATGAAAACCCGGGAAATAATGAAAAAAAAAGTGGGCGGATCACGCCTATTTTTGGACCAGGTAAATTATAACAATACCTTTTAAATTTTATAACTATACCTTGAATACTTTTCGAGTTATTAGTTCCGAAAGAGTTATATAAAAGTGACTTGTATGGGAGGTGGGCGTGTCCGTTAACCGATTTGGCTCATTTTCAAACTCAGTTCCTACTTTTGGCTAAAATATATTGAGTCGAAATTTCATCGCATTCTGATCAGTATTTCTCAAGTTATTCTGTATTCGGACAGCAAGACAGCAAGACAGGAAGACAGCAAGACGGACAGACAGACAGACAGACAGACAGACAGACGGACATGGCTAAACGGACTCGGTTAGTGATGCTGATCAAGAATATATATACTTTTCCATACCGGACACGCCTCCTAAGGGGCGTTACAATATATGCACAAAGTTAATATACCCTGTACCTCATAGGTGTAGGGTATAAAAAAGACCAACGCCAAGGACAAAATACACAAAGATGTTTTTTTACTTTCTTGCTACGCTAATGTCGTTTGTCGTCCTACGGACTATGCATGTGTTTTGTTATTGTTTTTTTTTTGATTACTTGTGTAGCAGTAAATCGAATAGAACAACAAAAACATACGAAACTGTAATGAAAAAATACACGCAGCTGTGTTTCTGTGTTCTTCGCTATACCGTTTGTGAAGCACGAATATGCACTAAAATATATTACTTGTTGGCGAAATATTTTATATTTCATTTAGTATATTATGTACATTTTACGAATATTTTTTACGTTAATTGTGTCATGCGTCTGTCTGTTATAATGCGATATATATAGATTCGCAAAGGAAACTGAAATTTGTCTTTTTTTTATATTTTTTACTTGAGGATTTGACAATATTTATTGTTTTGTGATTTATAAATGTAAGGTTAATAAATTTAAGATTCTCAATATCGTTATCAGAATCGGATTTCGTTCTCGAATCTAGTCACAACTCAAAAGAAATTTATTTTTCATATTTGAGACGAGAACTACCGAGATTTTAAAACTTGCCATCTCGTTCGCATCACTAGATATACATATACTGTTCTTGTATTAGTAAATTATATATATTTTTTACATGACATTTTAATATGTACTACTTTAACACAAAAACCAAAATCTAAACCGTAACTTCGTATCGGTATATCGAAACCGTTTCGTTATAAAAAAAAATTGTAAACAGAAACCATAAACTAAACCGAAACGTGGAAGAAATCCGATATCAAAACCGATATTAGTTTGGGTTTCAATCATTGCTTCTAAGTAGGTGCCATAGGGATCCGAATGACTTTTTTTTGTTTTTACCTTTATGTGAAAATAAAACACGTGTTTTATTTAATTTCTCGTCGACCGGTAATGTGAAGTATTTGCTGATTTTTATAAAATAATTTTAAAGTACAGAAAAGAAAAATATTACAAAAATCGGTTGCACAGTGTTATATGTAACAAGTTATGTGTGCACGTACTATGCGCTTTGTGTGAAACAGCATTTCCTGTTTTGAATGCATGGCAACTCTGTTTCATTACATTCTTCCAGAGCTGTTACGTGATATTGTGGCATGCGACGCCAACATAACATGGCTTTTCAAAAAAAGATAAAAGGAGAAAAACACCCTAAAACACATACACACATTAAAGAGCTGCCCTAGTTTCGTGGAACCCTCCGAACTTTCCAAACCTCCCAACCCCATAAACACCCGCCGCCCTTGCTGTTAACCCCATGATTATGTGGCTGCTGGTTGCTACTGCTGTTTTTTATGCGCCCTCGTATGTGTTGGGCTGCGAGGTCTCGCTATGCACAGCATTAATTTATCTGCTTTGCCAAGTGCTGCCAGAAGAAGTTCGCGAACTTTGCTTAGATTTTAAAGGCTTCTCGAGTGTTGGCAGCCCGGAAGCGAGCACTACCCAGCCGCCCAAGTTGGGTCAGCGACGAACGAGCGCTGGCTGTTCTAATTTCTGCCATGTCGCGATTTAGTTGATGTTTTTAACTGGGAATGTTTTTAAACGACTTTGTTCTTGTTGTCGTCGTCGTATAAAATAAGATAAGAAAATTGAATTTGGGTTGTGTTTTTTTTTTCTTTTGCTGACAAAAAATACGAAAAATTATCTCTTTGGAATTTTTATTAAAATTAAAAAATTCCTTACGTTGCAGTGGTGAAATTGCTTAAATTTTCGAAATAAAATATCTAGAGTTGAATTGGTTTTTATAATTGCACGAAGGAAAATAATCTTCTTGAACTCAAGAAGAATTTAAAGCGAAAGTAAAATAATAGAGCTGTCTAGTAACATTTTAATTTTACTTAAAATCTGTGATATTCCTTTTTCGTAATATTATGATAAACATTACTTATGATTAGCAAAATATTGATAATCATAAGTTCTGATTATCATAATATTGATAATCATAAGTTATGATTATCATAATATTGATAATTATTTGTTATGATTATCTTAATATTGATAATTATATTTTATGATTATCATAATATTGATAATCATAATAATATTGATAAACATTACGTATGATTATAATAATATTGATAATCATATGTTATGATTATCATAATATTGATAATCATAAGTTATTATTATCATAGTATTGATAATAATAAGTTATGATTATTGATAATCATAAGTTATAATTAATGATAATCATAAATTATGATTATTGATAATCATAAGTTATGATTATTGATAATCATAAGTTATGATAATCATAATATTGATAATCATAAGTTATGATTATCATAATATTGATAATCATAAGTTATGATTATCATAATATTGATAATCATAAGTTATGATAATCATTATATTGATAATCATATGTTATGAATGTCATAATATTGATAATCTTAAGTTATGATAATCATAATATTGATAGTCAAGTTATAAATATCATAATATTTCGATTGGTTATCCTTTGGATCCTTTCGGTTTAAGTTTATACTATATTTTTGGTCCAATGACAATAGAGATTCTGTATATAAAAAAGAGTTCAAATGTTAGGTCCTCACAGTGTAATTAGGAAAGTTGACATTAAAATAACGTCATGGAATCTTTTTACTTCGAATATTCAGCGAAAAATGTATGTAGTAATATTTAACACGATTCACTAGTTGTTTTAATAAATGTAGTTTTACTATATTTTGTTTTCAAATACAATTGTATTTGAATAGTTAAATAATAACGAATGTTATCAAAAAATGTGTCTTCATATTAACAAATAAAAAAATGTAGTAAAATTAAATGCATTCTTAAAGATGAATAAATACAGAATGTACTAAAAATAATGTATCTTCATATTTCATGACGCACAAATAAATGCAAAATGTAGACATTTACAAAACAATTTTATATAGAAATGCAATAATTATTTATTTTCTATACACAATTTTATATTCAGAATTTGAAATCCATCAAAATATCTAAAAGAAGGTCACTATATAGTTTTCGTTGACCACGTCCACTTTTACGCCCATTTTTATTTTTGCTGTATAATTCAGATTCATAGCAAAACCACTGAATGTATTTTTCTGACAATTTGAATTACTATGCTATAAAGTCCATGGAGTATCAACCATATATAAACTAGATTGGGAAAGGGGAATGGCACCTCCCATAGAATCCAAAAATTTAGTACGCTATATCTGAGCACTAATGATATCGATTTCAACTAAACTTTAAAATTGGGTGTTATTTATCTTACTTAATCTCACCACACCAATACTCACCACACATAAACTCACCACATCTAAACTCACCATACTTAAACTCACCACACTAAAACTTCTACCGGAAAAACACTACGGGGAAGAATTCGTCGTACGCTATATCGTCGTTCGCTATATTTAGTACGCTATATCTCAGCACTAATGATATCGATTTCAACTAAACTTTAAAATTGGGTGTTATTCATCTTACTTAATCTCACCACACCAATACTTACCACACATAAACTCACCACACATAAACTCACCACATCTAAACTCACCACACCTAAACTCACCACACTAAAACTTCTACTGGAAAAACACTACGGGGAAGAATTCGTCGAGCACGGGTCCAGCTAGTAAAATATGTATTTAAATATTGATTATGGAAATATACAAAATATAGAATAGTTGGCAACTAATGTACGTAAAGCTATCTGAAATGGAATTCAAATCGTCCGTTCCGTTCTGTTTTGTTACATATACTTGTAACTTCTGATTCACTCTATGTTTGAACAACTTGGCTTTTGTACTTTCCAGTGCTTTCATAAACTTCTATTTTTTTAGAAGTCTGGTACTGTAGTACACTCTCCGTTCCTCTCTCTCTCTATCTCTCTCCTCTTACACACACATACAAAAGTTATGCAAATAACTCGTCGTATTTTCAACATTTACATACAGTTCAGAAATGTTGTGGTGGGGGTTCTAAAAATATAGTCCTTATATAAGTACTAAGTATTATGAAAGGCAGATTTGTGCCCGAGTATAAGGTACTTCAGACCAAACCGAACGCGAATACGAATAAATTTTTCACATTAAAATATTTGAGCACAACTTGAAGCATTGAAGAGGCGACTTTTGGATGCTGGAACCGCTGTGCGCTGTTCTAAGTGGTGTGAGTGACCTACGAATAATCGAGTCTAACTTAATTAAATCACTCTACTAATTGGTGACATATTTTGCATTTGCTTCAATATAATTTCCAAATATATACACAACAAGATGCTTGTCATTACGACCTTCAGAATATTTCATAATTTTACAAACAAATTAACAAAAGTTCTACTTCGTAGCACCCAACATCAAGGACTAAGGCAAATAAATAAACTTAAGTTGATGTGAGTGACACAGCAGTGATTTCGTCAGTCAGTCAGCCAGGAAATCAATGGCGCCGTTGTCGTCATTTGTACTATGTGTTACTGTTACTCATAGTCATTACAGTAACAGTAACATAATTGTGCAATGAACTGTTGCCGTAGTCATAATTATGATTGTCTCACGTGTTGCCAAGTATTTGCGCTGATATTCTCCATTAGTAAATTACAAAAATAATAAATAATGGAAAATCGCTAAATGTATTCAAATTACTTGGGAGGCATATTGTTGCAGTTGAATAATTTTGAAACAATTCGCCAAAAATAATAACTACTCAACAAAACGTGAAAAAATCAGCACAAGCGATTTATATAGAATTTATGTATGGGGTGTTCATGGCAAAAATCGTGTTGAGTAGTGAATCGAAATTATTGTTAGCACTTTTATTGAGTCAGAAACTTTTCTCATATTTATATTATATATACGGGCATGTTCCGGCTTTCGATCGAACTCCAATCGATTTTCTTATAAAATATGTAAATAAACGGTTTTGAATTCGATGTCACAGTACAAAAAATATGTTTTCAATAAATTCAATCCGTTTGCTTTGACTTCAGCGATTTGAATTATTTTGAAAAATACATTTTTTGTATTGTGACATCGAATTCAAAAACGTTTGTTTACAAATTGTATATGAAATTCGATTGGAATTCACTCACGAGACTCACTAGTTCACTATCAAATCACAATTCAAGTGCAGTACCTCAGATGCGGCGCCCTTATATACTGCATGCATCATTTCAACACGTTTTGACCAGCTTCGACTTGTTTCGAGAACTTTCTACTCGTTTCGTGAATGACGCATACTATTGGCATCTCATTCGCACTCATGTGTTTTAATGCGCGGATCTTCCATCTCTTTTTCGCACACTGCCTCAGTGCGCTGAATGATCTTCCGTCTCTTTCTAACACATTGCATAGTGCGCTGAATTGTCTTGCGTCTCATTTATTATGGTTGATTGCTTGCACAGTGGAGCAAATTACCTCTTTTCGTAACAATATGTATACATTTTTATAACAATGAAAATATGAGAAATAGAACAAGTCCGTTGGCGAAAAATATATTTTTAACTGTTTTGGCATAAAGTGAAAGAAGTTGTTAAAAATATTCAATACGGCTCTTAAAGTAAAAGTCGCCATTATATTGTTGTGTTATATAAAGGGTTTTTCAATAAGAGCCGCTACAAAATAAAAACGGTTTTGGATATCAATGAAATTCTTTATTCCTGTAAAAGTACGTTCGATGTCATTATGTATGGAACTCGATTTCTTTTGCATGGCCACCACGGACACGATTGCAGAAGTCCAGACGCTGAACCCAATTTTCGACGGTTTTCAAGCATAAATCGGCCGATACTGCCGGTCTTGATCATCACGAAAGAAGTACGGCCCAATGACGCCGCCGGACCATAAACCGCACCAAACCGTAATTTTTTCGGGATGAAATGATGACTCATGGAGTACGTGTGGATTGCAGTCTGACCAATAACGCATATTTTGTTTATTGACGAAGCCATTCAGCCAGAAATGAGCCTCATCACTGAAGATGATTTTTCGAATTTTTACTACCGAATTTCGGTAGTAAATTTTAATAATTTCGACTCGTTGTTGGCTCGTATATCTTTCTACCATAAAATGGTAAACCTTACTAAAGAGAAATGTCAAAAGAACGGCAAGAAATATGGCGTCGTTTGCTGTCCCTGTCGCTCTACTTTTGTTGCGTCCCTGTTGAAAAACCCTGTACAATAAATCTCCAGATCCTTTAAAATCTCCAATATTAGATCAGTCGATTACGCCCATTTTAAATATCAGACAGCACGGGTAATCAAGTAATCTAAGTTCTAAAATTTATTGATCTATTTTTAATTGTTTTTCTATAATGTGAATTTAACTGACGGATAGATAGCCGGTTATACAGACAAAATTACATCGACTGCTACTCCTCTGCTACTCCTCTCCGAATTATCAAAGTAAATATAGCCATTCTCTATAAATGTATTTGAAGTTCCCTCTGCAAAATATGCACTGCTGCACTCTACAGTAGTGAGCGCATTTTGCAAAGACAGTATTAGAGTAAAGTCTGTCAACCGACTTCACTTCACTGCAGTATTTGTTTCATTGGATTCTAGTACTGTCAACACATTTTTTGCTCAAAACATTCAATGTTTTGAAAATCAAAACCAAGTGACAATACTGTCGCAGAACATGCGACGAATACAGTGAGTGCACCGAGTGAGAACACGAGCATTGAAAACAACACAAATCTGTCGATTGGCGTTCGACGGCAGCAATATTGTTTATAAAAAATTAAATAAACATTATTTTTTATAAAAAAAAATAAAAGTAAATTGTTAAAGATCAATGTGTACGACAAAAAATACGCATTGGTCGAAAACCAATATATCCAAAAACATTTTTTTTAATTTAATAATAAAAAAAATGTTATTCTTTATTTTTTTTTTTGAATTTTTTCTATATTTCAAAATTAATGAAAATGCCTTACAGTAAGTATGATAAAGTACTACTCAGTGTCATAAACAGTTCATTTCAGTATTTTAATTTTTATAGCACATCATTATAGACCTCTTCACTACAACTACGTCTTGTTTGTGTTTTGTTTTGACAGTACTTGCACATTTGATTTTCAAGCGACAGTAAATGTTTTGAAATAAATTGAAGTTCTTGAAGATGGTTTCAAATGCATTTATGCAAATGTCTAATACCCATTCACTTTGCAATAAAAAGTACTTGGAAAAATTACAAAATATTCAATAAAATTATTTTCGAATTTATTTATCAAATTTAAAAATTGAGATATAATTTATATTAATGCTAAAGTACGTGATTAAATATTAAAAAATGGCTTAGAAGTATTTTTACTTAAATCATTGATTTCCATAAAGAATTCATTCAACACATTCTTTAATTAGTACAGAGATCATTTAACCTTGTCCGAATTAGTTCTAGGTCTTGAACAATTGAGTTCTTATCCATTCAAATAAATGCAAAAAAGTGTTAATTAAACCATATGTTACACACTAAATTATATTTTATTAATTATAAAAAGTTTTTTCAATTTGTTTTAAATAAAGCAATTTATTTTTAGACATGACTACATATTTCTAATTATCTCGGAATTGTTATTGAAGAATCAGAGAATTCAAAATGCGTCAATTTGTTTCTACATATTATTTAATAGAACTACAAATGAATGCAATTGAAAATGTCATTTTTATTGCTATTTCAAACAAAAAACATTTGCGATTAATTGAAAATATAAAATATAAATTTATCATAATTAGTTATTTTTTTGTATTTTTATATTTTGTAGAAAAACTTGTGTTGTTATATTTAGTAAGATTTTATTGAAATGACAATATTCTTGAATTTTTGTTGAATTTTAATTAAAATTATTCTACAAAGAATTTCAATTTGAGTTTTTTTTGTTGATATTTAATTGTTTTTTCATATAGAATTCAAAAATTCTTAATCAATTTAGTATAAACATTTTTAGGCTCAGTTTTTCAGTCACTTTTTAAAATTAAATTTAGTTTATACTAGATGGTAATTTCATCTATTGTCAACATAACACAAATATTAAAAATTCCACATTAACTGATTATTAATTGTCATTTTGGTCGATTTGATTAGGGAATATAGACTTTTTAAATTGTGGAAAAGTTTAAACCAACTTTAAACTTGCACTGAAAAACTGGACCTTAATCTAACAATTTTTAAAACAATTTCTCTATTTAGAAAATTATTTTCAAATAGAATTAAAATAATTGAAGTCAAAACAAGCGCATTAGATTTGTATTAATAACTTTTATTTGTAATGTAAAATTTTTGAATATTTATTCTTGAGTGCACTTTCGATACTGATTAGATTCGAAAAATGCGAATTTGTTTCGGTTAATAATGGTCGTGCTATATAGTAAAAATTTTAATTTACTTATTCAATGACATTAGTTTGTTAGTTGGATAGACTCTTACTATTTTCCAGACAATTCATACACGAATGAGTCTGACCCGAGATAACATTTCCTCGATTAATTTCTCCACAAACAATTCCTCAAGACAATTTTTTCCAGACACAGTTCCCAAAAATTATTATATATTAAATTTTAATTATATATTATAATAATAATAATAATAATTTGGCACAACATTCCTATAAGAACTTAGGCCGAGCTCTCTTATCATTTGGAGCTGTGCGTGTTATATTTGTACTCAAAGTGGTGGGACCTACAGTTTATTGCCGAATCCGAACGGCGGGTGAGAGCTTTTCATAGGCAATGGTTTTACTCTCGTAGGTTTGCCAATTACTGACGCGAGGTAGCGCAGTATAGAAAAATGTTTCTATGAAAAGATGTTGTTAGCCCCAGTCCAGGCTTGAACCGGGGACCTTTCGGCTCGCAGTCCAACGCACTAATCACTGAGCTACCGCGGCTACATTAAATATTAAAATAAGAAAATATTTCTTAATATTCTTTTTTTAACAATTCTAATATTACCAGAAAATTTATTTTACATATTTCATAAATTGTCATATATCACAAACTGTCAAAGAGGCTTTAAGGGATTTCTGGTTATTTTATGTTCAAAAACAACATGCAATACATATACTTTTAAAAAACCCACGATTTTTTTTACCCTGGTGCATGTTTTAAGTATTTTGATGCAAAATAAGCAGCCAATATGTAGAGCAACGCCATGGGCGTCATTGGCGTCGGTGACTTGGTTGAAACTTGACATTGTCTGTGATTTATAGGCACACTTATTGAACGATATCGTTCGTGCGATATATATATTTTGAAACAGCTGCGTAAACTTTGTCGTAGGCAATGACAATGGAAAACTTATGACTAGGAGTCAAACAAAAAAGAAATTACCAGGCGAAATTTGTTCTTAATACTTTTGTGAAAATTCATGAATAAAAGAAAATACTTCAAAAAGGCTTTGAAAAATAAAAAAAAGTATGCAATTTAAGTTGCCATCTAGTTATAACAACAAATCTAAATTGTATTTTATACCCTTTAGGAAATGTATAATTAAAATATAATATATATAATAACCAGTTGGGAAGGTTAGATCACATGGGAAATTTTAAAGTAGGTGTAATTATGATAGTTAGGATTATCAAAATTATAGTCGGTCTAAGCCGACTATAAATACCCTACACATATGTGTGGTTACCATTCAATGTGATATATAGGTCACCAGGGTATACGAATCCTGAAAATAACTAAAAACAGACAGACGGACAGACAGACAGACAGACAGACGGGCAGACAGACGGACAGACGGACATCGACTCAGGAGGTCATGCTGATCAAGAATATATATACTTTTCCATACCGGAGATGCTTCCTTCTGGGTGTTACAAACGGCGTACTAAACTGAATATACCCTTTCACTCTTAGTGTAGGGTATAAAAATGTTTGCTTAGAAAAAGGAAGATTTTTAATTTTTTAGTCACGGTATTTGGATCAAAGTTAGAATTGGTTGTTACGAAAAATGCAATTTTATTTTATTTTGGTGTGTTTTACAGGCCTTTTAAAGTTATTCAGTTTTTCAGGTTTGTCATTATCTGTGAAAGGTTTGAGTTTAAGTAAAACCATAACCATAATTATTGAATTGCCATAAACCGTATTAAACAAAATAATTGATTTTTACAACAAAATGAGACTTTTTGTATTATTAAAATGTCCCTAATACATATTTCGATAAAGCCTGCTGCCCTCCCAAACATAATTTTGCAGGCATTACATATATTTTTGGAGCTTTATGCAAACAAAAGTATTATTTCATTGTCAAACATTATTATAATAACGGCCAAACATATTTTTGTTTTCGTTCAAACATATTTATGTTCAGAATGAATAATTTTTGGCGTTCTTGCAAACATTTATATGAAAACGTTTTATTTACATTTAAACATATTTATGTTTACATTTACTTTTAATGTAAAAAAGTAAATTTAGAGCTAATATCTTCTTTACACAATATTAATTATTCCCTTTTTATACCCTACACTAAGAGTGAAAGGGTATATTCAGTTTGGTACGCCGTTTGTAACACCCAGAAGGAAGCATCTCCGGTATGGAAAAGTATATATATTCTTGATCAGCATGACCTCCTGAGTCGATTTAGCGATGTCCGTCTGTCCGTCTGTCTGTCTGTCTGTCTGTTGAAATCCCTACAACTTTTAAAATTGAAGAGCTAAATAAATGAAACTTATAACTTAGATTACTAATATACCTACGCTGTATGTGCGAAATTGGCGAGATCGGTCCACTGTGACCTATGATCCGACCACTTATGTTCAAATACCTCATATAAAATGTACATATAAAGATCAATTTTTATGTATACGTGCTTAGGTAAACTTTTTTGGTCAAATATATATTGATATCATGCTCAAATACATGATAATAATGTTTTCCGGCGAAAAGACTTGTGGTTCACAAAAAAAAAAATCGAAATTCGGTATACCTACCCATTTGTAAATATGGGTATCAAATGAATGGAAATTCTTCAGCGATTGAATGTTTGTAGTTATTTTCAGGATTCGTATACCCTGGTGACCTATATATCACTTTGAATGGTAACCACACATATGTGTAGGGTATTTATAGTCGGCTTAGACCGACTATAATTTTGATAATCCTAACTATCATAATTACACCTACTTTAAAATTTCCCATGTAATCTAACCTTCCCAACTGGTTTGAATTTGAATTGGAATTTTTGAATTTTAATTGATGTCTCTTTAATTTAAAATGGAGTTAATGAACTTCAGATGGTGTCTTTGGAATTTCAAATAGATTTTCTGAATTTCAATTAATGTTTTTGGAATTTCAAATGGAATTTCTGAATTAATTTATTTTTTTCAAATGTAATTCAAATGGAATTTCTGAATTTAATTTTTTTTTTCAAATGTAATTCAAATGGAATTTCTGATTTCATTTTGATTCTTTTAAATTTCAACTTAGATGTTATGCCAAAAAATAGAGTTACGCATTTGACTGTCCATAGTTTTGATCAGCATCTAAATCATTCATTTAAAATATTCTCAACGGATGCAAAAGAAGTAGAACAAAGTATATAAATAAATATAAGAATTGAAATTTGTATGTTTGACTTAATAACTCAAAAACTTTAGGCATTACCCAAAGACTGAGTTCTTCATTAGAATCTTCAAGTCTATTGGTTTTCTTTTCATAATGTGATAAGATCGAATATAGAATATTATTTATAATTTGTCGAATATTTTATTTGGAGGTTTTTTAATTTATTAAAGAAAGTATTTTCTACGTATATTAATAAATTATGTAATAGTTCAACATCAAGAACAGCATGAATTCATAGTTTTTTTTTATTATATTTATTTTTTAAATTATATTTATTTTGTTTATATTATATTACATTATAAATTTAAACTTTTATTTTTTTTTTTATTATACATTTTTTATTTATGTTCCTATTTTGAGTTCAGTGAATTACGGATGAATTGGATATTTCATAAACAGCGAATATCTGGTATTAACAGTAATTGGCGATTCATTCACTAAAAATAACTTTTGAACTGAAATGTATTAATGTGAGTGTTAAAAGTAGGCAGCGTTGTTATTTAATTGTGATTTCGTAATACCAAACATACATGTAATCAAAATAATGCTATTATTTTTAAATTCGTTGTCACCCAGTAACAATCACGAATAACCAAATACATATTATTCAAAGAAACTTTGACGTTGGGTGTGTTAAATAGCGGAAATATCAAACATATATATATATATTAATTTGTGATGAAAATTGTATATGTCTACAGAAAAATTAAAAATTCATGTAAATCCGCAATTAATGCAATTTATGTTTAAATATCGTATATTTAAATATCGTATATTTATACAATTCAATTATAATGTAATTAGATTTTACTCCTAATATGTATATGGTAATTTCGAATTACGTTATAATTACATTCAAACATATTCAAACAAATCTTTTCTATTCGTGTGATAATTTTAATCATCGCTTTAACCTTTAATCGTAACTGGTGTGATTATGACAAGCTTAAAATACAACACACAGTGAAAAATGGCTCTCCCAAACATAATTAGCCGCAAACAACGTGTATGTTTAGAGAACACTGAAAATATAGTATGTTTGGATCTAAATATAATATGTATTTAGATGACAATTAAAAAATGTCTCGTCTGTAAACATATTATATATACTTCTAATAATATTTTATTTATATAAAATTAAAAGTTTTCTGTGGGTAAAATATTTTTTTATTTGGATCTAAATATAATTATTTTAATATAATTATTTTAATTCTAACAAAGAGTAGTTGAGGCCTTTATCCAGTACATCTACAAAGGCAAGAGCACTGTAAATAGAGTTAATGGAAACATAGTATATTTATATTGAAACATAATATACATTTTTTATGCAAACATAATTATGGTATAATGAAGCTGCACATAAAATATGTTTATGACATAAGTTGTGAATATATTATATAAAGAACAATAGCTGCGTTCCCGTAGTTGTTGATCCTGATCCGTAGATCATTTTCATATACAAAACCAAAACAAATAATTAGAACCAGGTTTGTTTTTGGATCAATTACTGATCTGGTACAGTACGTATCAAAAGTAAATTTGTTTGTGATGTTATGCTATTGTGAATAGCATTTTAAAAGAAGAAGAATTCGCGTTGAAAAAGAAAGGGCAAAAGAAAACAGTGCTGCCAAATTTATTAAAATAGAACCGATGGCGTTCCCGTGAAACAGATCTGGTTCAAGTACCACGGGAACGCAGCTAATATGCCAAATATATTTATTGTTTTTTTATAAAAAAAAGTTAATTGTTATAATTTCTAATATTTCTATAATTTCTAACTGCTGCATTTCTACTATTTAACTTGACATTATTCTCACATGAGACGCACTCGACCACCTTCCAATCACTACTGAAGTGCTGTGCCTCAGATGCGGCGCCTTTATATACTGCATGCATCATTTCTACATGTTTCGAGAAGCTTCTATACTTCTCGTGAATGCTACATGCAATTTGCATCTCATTCGCACTCTCTTTCTCGCACATTGCCTCAATGCTCTGAATGATCTTCCGTGTCTTTCTAACATATTTCTTAGTGCGCTGAATTGTATTGCGTCTCATTTATTCTTGTCGATTGCTTGCACTATGGGGCAAATTACCTCTTTTCGTAACAATATATAAGTTTTATATATTTCACAAAATTCAAACTATAAATCCAATAAAACTCTAGAGAATATGGTAAAGTCATCAGAAATTGGATTTCCGCATGGGTCACTAATTTAATTGCACACAAACCCAACGGAAACAGGCAAATATAAACAAATTGTTGTGCATAAACATTGAATGGTTCAGTGGCTCAAATCGCCACAATTGCGGACGCCATCTAAGCCTCTAAATGAGTGCAATTAAAAATGGCAACTCTAGTGGTTGTGTTCGTTCATTATAATTTTTTCTGCTATTTCCTTTTTTCCGTTTCTTTTGAGTCGTCGATGATGTTTATGGAAATACTTTTAGTTAATTGGAATTCTGAAAGCACTGGCGTGTCCTGATGAGGGGCGGTGCTGTGGTGGTGGTGGTGGTGATGGCGGTGCCACCGATGACATGCGATGTTGAACAGGCACGCAATGGGTACCAACAGTCGTTATGATAAAAAAATGACAACAAGATAGATTGAGTGAAAGATAGATTGATTGACTGCCTGAGTGAATGAACGAATGAATGAACGAACGAACGAATGAATAATTGCAAAAAGCGAATTGCTTTTCGAATTGAAATAGCTTGGCAGTAAAATCAAACAATATTTAATCAAATATTCATAAATTACAAAACTATTTCTGACGGGGCTGCGTGTTCTATTCAGGTCCCACTGACACACATTGTGTGGTATTGTGTTTGGCTCTCGATGCGTGACAAAAATTAACAAAGAAACCCGACAGGTACCTATTAGATGTCGTAGACGTACTAGATTTAATGGGACACATAGACTATAAAGCATATGTTTCGTTTCATCAAATGACAGCATGTATTATAAACATTTTTTGTTTGACTGATAAATGGTATTGCGTGGAATTTTGCAATCAGCAGGATTTCAACAAGTGCTCAAAGCAGGTATTGATATGGAACAAAAATAATGGTTCTTTTTTACTAATCGGGTTTGCTATGCTTATTGAAATTTAAATTTAGAAGAGAAATTATAAAAATTATATTTTAAATTCCACAATATATAATCTGGAATAGGCTTTCTACTAACTTCCATACATTCATGTGCTTGCCGAAATTGTGCCCTAAATGTACCAGACAAATACCAGAATTTATGTTTCGTATTGGTTTACAAATGTCTGCAGTATTTTCTGACAGTTAGGGGAACCTCGTGATACAGTGGAACAAAGAGTAATGTGGGAAATTGTATTTTTTTGATATGTTTTTGCACTTTGAAAAATATAACACAAGTGCTTTTTAATATGGAATTTTTTTTTAGTTTAAATTTTGCCGTTTTTAATTAGGAAGGTATGTTTAAAATGGTCGGATGTTGTATATTTTTTGAAATACAAACGGGTTTTGCAAATAATTAAACATTTAAATTGCGATAAGTTATCTAATTGCAATATTTGGTTAATGTGGGAAACACTTTCTGGAGTAAAGTGGGAAACTTAATTTAAGCCGCTCTTTTGACATTTGTCTTCAGTAAGGTTTGCCATTTCATGATGCAAAGATATACGAGCCAACAACGAGTCGAAATTATTAAAATTTACTATCGAAATTCAAATTCGTATATCATTCCATCATGAAATGGCAAACCTTACTGAAGAGAAATGTCAAAAGAGCGGTAAGAAATATGGCGTCGTTTGCGGTCCCTGTCGATCTACTTTTGTAGCGTCCCTGTTGAAAAACCTTTTATATTGTGTTATATGAATTATTTAATTTGTTTAATCTAGAATATATATGACTTTGTTATGAAAAAACATAATTTGAAAAAGTAAGACTAAAACAGCATTTTGGTTAACATTTGGAAGTTTCCTACTTTATCCCAACATTTTTCAACAAGTCCGAAATTGAGTTGTTTTGAAAAATCGTTTAAAAATCGCTCAAAAAACAATTAAAAGGCATATAAATGATATTATATTAATGCAAAAAGTTAGATCATGAACCAGTCTATGGAGAGTACAGTTTTTTTTGGAAGAAAGTCAAAACGTTTCCCACTTTACCCCACAGGCTACCCTACTATTTATGTCTTCCCTAATGCCCGATTTACATTGTATCTTCTGTGAGTCTCACTGTTTCTCCTAGGGGTGCATTTTTCAAAAAAATACTATTTTTATATGAAAATTAAAAAAAATGCAACCCTAGGAGATACAGTGAGACTCACAGCAGATACAATGTAAATCGAGCGTAAAGGGGAATAATTTTATTAAAGTTTTATAATTTTGTGCAGATTCAAGAAACAAATTAAATATTGGGAAGGTTTCAAAATGTTAATCCAAAAACTTTTTACCATATAACATCTAAAAAAAATATACTTGCATATTAGAGACATGCGAAATATCCTAAATATATAAAATGCTAATTCAACTAATATAAAGAGAAAATACATAAATATGATTATAATATGATGAAAAAATATTTTCATTTAAAAATATTAAAAATTATTTTAAAAAATTTAGATGATTTTTTATTTAAAGGGCATTTCTTTTTTTAATTTTTTTCTTATCGAATTATTTTTTCTAACGATGTTATATCGCAATAAAATTGTTCATAACTCGTACCATAAAACTCTAGAAATATATTATATATTGAAATTCTTTAAAAATTTGGAATCGATATAAGAAAAAGATCAATTTTTGTTCTCGTAAAAACTCTTGGAATACTCTTAATACGAAAATATTGCAAATTAAATTTATTATAAGAAAATGAGTTCGATTAGTATAAGAAACAGTTCAAGGTATTTATAAAATGTAAAACTTCGAATATTGGAAATGAATAAACTAAACCCTTAATCACAAATATTTTTTTGATTGACTTTACATGATTCTTCAAACAATTGTAATTTTTAACAGGGCTAAATATTTTTCTTTTAGTCATATTTATTAATCCTGAAATATATCATTTACTTATAATACTTCACAGAAAAAAATGTATATCATATTGATGAAAAACCACGATTCATTGTATTGAAGAACCATTCATAATATTAATGACAAACTCCATTATTGTTATGAATGCTATCATAAATACAAAGAACACTTGGTAACTGTCGAAAAAGTGTTCTTCTATATGATGAATTGTATGTGAAGAATACGTTTCATCATATTAATGAACAAGAACATAAAATACAACACATTTTACATCATATTGAAGAATGTTGTTCATCAAACCAAATTTCAATAAAAATATTTATTTTTCGTTCATTTTTGCTGTACTTCTCAGTTCTTAAGTAGTTCTTGTATTTTATTTCTTACATAATGCTTGCTCGACATGCATAACTTAGTAAAATGTTTTGTACTATATTTATTTATAATTATAACTATTTATTACTAAAAAGTTATATGTATAAAAATATATTTAAAAGAAAAATGTTTGTTAGACATTTTTTTATATATTAAATTTATTTTTTCGAATTTTTTTTTCGAATTTTTTTTTTCGTATTTTTTTTTTAATTTTTTTTCGTATATTTTTTTTTGAAACATATTTTTTCTGTTATTTTTTAAATAAATAAAAAAAAAAAAAAATTTCGAATTATTTTTTTTCTGAAATATTCGTAAAAAATATTATATTCATAAATATTATGAACAAATTCATCAATATAACGACTCAAATTCATAGTATTGTTATTTCTCTCTTCACTATGATTTTTGATAGTACGAATAATTTCGTATATATAATGAATATATTCATCAATATGTCATTTAATGAACGATGGTATCAATATGATGAATCTGGCAGTTGATAATATTTCATAATATTTATGAATAAATTCATAATATTGATGATTTTTTTTTCCGTGTATAAATAACTTTCCAAATCTTTGTTGTGTCTGCTTTAAACCAATCAAAAAACAAAGAAAATAATTAAATAATACATTTATAAATGTAACTTGTTAATTTCTAAAAATAAATATCGCAAAATGACGAGTTAATGCTATATTTTATATTAGAAATTATAACTCGTGCGTAAATACAAACATTTAATTTAATTATTGTATATACAGAAAAATAGTCAATCAAAATATTTATATACAGAATTCCTAAATACAATTCAGAAATTCAATTACGAAATACTTATATTTTAAGAATAATTCATAACATTTATGCACTTGTACATTGAATTAATAATTAATTCATAACCTTCATAAATAAATTCATATTTTTTTATATTAAATTAAATATATTTAATTTATTTATATTAAATAGCCGTAAGGGGGAAAAATCATTTAACATTTATTTATCAAAAATTCCAAAATCTAAAACACAACCTCTATATAAATCTAGTTGGAACCTAATTTAATATATTTTCAAATTCCGTACAGATTGGTAGTACTTAAAATCCATAGTAAAATAATGTATAGTATTTATAGTAGTTCTTTGTTTATCTGTCTGTCCGTGTGTTTTCACATTTCTTTTGTTGTTATTATTATTTCTACCTCATTTAAATTTCAATGTTTTCCGCCACTTTGTAGACAGATTACGACGTTGATATTTGGTGCGCAGCCAATAAAAATAATTGTATTATTGCTTTTTTAATTGAAACGGAAATATACCCAGATTATTTGCCTAGTGTTGACGTGCTGTTGAGTAGAATTTTTTCACATGATTTATGAGATATGCGTGAGTGGTTGTTGAATGATTTCAAAATACTTTGAACTATTATTAACTTTCAAAGCATTCCAATGAATTGGAACTAAGACAATTTATCGATCAAAAAAAGAATTTTTGATTCGATAAGATTTTCATATTCTCAGATTAATGTATTTTAGTATGTTATAACTGGTTCTTCTAAAATAATGGTATAACATATATTTCATATACAAAAATGTCTTGATTTTTTTTTTAGAATTTTCATTTTGTAAAATCTTTTATAGTTCAACAATATTATATACAAATATTTATGACCAGGTTCATTGTAATAATGAGTAGAACTTTGCATTTCTCTACATTTGAATTATTCTGACTTATACTTCTGAAATATATTTTTTAATACATTTGTCTTCAATTTGAACTTGATGAAAAGCTTATACATGTGAACTACTGCCATACAACATTCCATACCACTTAAATTATAAAAGTACACTTGCAAATTTACACGATAAATTTCTGTTAAATCTTGGTCAATATATTACAAATAATTACTAATTTTAAAGTCTTAATTAGGTCACATATTAGAATTATGTAGAATTTGTTTACATAAAAATAAAATGGTTGTATTTGATGGTATTCATTGTAAACATCCATTTAATTTTTTGTTCTACTCACAATCACGCGTGATCTACGAAATATTCGAATTGTGCTCACTCACAGTTACTCATTGGCTGTTTTTGTTCTACTCACACCTACTCACATTCACGTGAGTCTATTAGGATTCAATCACAATCACGAATGAACACGCGTGATTCACATGAATCACGCTAAAATAACGTGTTTTAATTCTACGAAATATTCGAATTGTGCTCACTCACAGTTACTCATGGGCTCTTTTTGTTCTACTCACACCTACTCACATTCACGTGAGTCAATTAGGATTCTATGACAATCATGCGTGACCTCGCGTGATTTACATGAATCACGTCTTTTAATTCTACGAAATATTCGAATTGTGCTCACTCACCGTTACTCACGGGCTCTTTTGGTTCTACTCACACTCACTCACAGTTTTGAGTCAATTAGAATTCAATCATAATCACTAATAAACACGCGTGATTCACATGAATCACGCTAAAATCACGTGCTTTAATTCTACGAAATTTTCGAATTGTGTTCTCTCTCATAGTTACTCACGGGTTCTTTTTGTTCTTCTCACACTCACACACAATCGTGAGTCAATTAGGATTCAATGGCAATCATACGTGAGCACGCGTGCTCACTCACAGTTACTCACTGACTCGTTATGTTCTACTCACACCCACTCACATTCACGTGAGTCAATTAGGATTAAATCACAATTACGAGTGAGCAGGCGTGATTTACATGAATCACGCTAAAATAACGTGTTTCAATTCTACGAAATATTCGAATTGTGCTCACTCACAGTTACTCATGGGCTCTTTTTGTTCTACTCACATCTACTCACATTCACGTGAGTCAATTAGGATTCAATCACAATCACAACTGAACACGCGTGATTCACATGAATCACGCTAAAACCGAGTTTTAATTTTACGAAATATTCGAATTGTGCTCAATCACAGTTACTAACAGGCTCTTTTTGTTTTACTCACACTCACATTCACGTCAGTCAATTAGGATTCAATGACATTCATGCGTGAGCACGCGTGATTCACATGAATCACGTGTTTTAATTCTACGAAATATTAGAATTGTGCTCACTCACCGTTACTCACGGGCTCTTTTGGTTCTACTCACACTCACTCACAATTTTGAGTCAATTAGGATTCAATCACAATCACGAGTGAACACGCGTAATTCACATGAATCACTTGTTTTAATTCTACGAAATATTCGAATTGTGCTCTCTCTCACAGTTACTCACGGGCTCTTTTTGTTCTACTCACACTCACACTCACACTCACTCACGTTCACGTCGGTCAATTAGGATTCTATGATAATCATGCGTGAGCACGCGTGATTCACATGAATCACCAGTTTTAATTCTACGAAATATTCGAAGTGTGCTCACTCACAGTTACTCACGGGCTATTTTTGTTCTACTTACACCCACTCACAATCACGTGAGTCAATTAGGATTCAATCACAATAATGCGTGAGTACGCGTGATTCACATGAATCATGCTAAAATTACGTGTTTTAATTCTACGAAATATTTGAATTGTGCTCTCTCTCACAGTTACTCACGGGCTCTTTTTGTTCTACTCACACCTACTCACATTAACGAGTCAATTAGGATTCAATCACAATCACGAATGAACACGCGTGATTCACATGAATCACGCTAAAATCACGTGTTTTAATTCTACGAAATATTCGAATTGTGCTCTCTCTCACAGTTACTCACGGGCTCTTTTTGTTCAACTCACACTCACTCAAAATCGTGAGTCAATTAGGATTCAATGACAATCACACGTGAGCACGCGTGATTCGCATGAATCACGAGTTTAAATTATACGAAATATTCGAATAATGCTCACTCACAGTTACTCACGGGCTCTTTTTGTTCAACTCACACTCACTCACAATTGTGAGTCAATTAGTATTCAATCACAATCATGCGTTATCATGCGAGATTCACGTGAATCACGCTAAAATCTGCTCACGTACCCATCTCTAGTTAATACCATTGATTTCTACAAAATACTATAAAATTCGATTGACTATTGCTACACATTTCTGACTCACTGTCACCATTTGCCGTTCGCGTGTGGGCGCCACACGAATTTATTGTATCTCTATTTTTAGACTACCATTCTTCACAGTTTCCCATGTTTTTTTTTTTTCGTTATTAGGGGTCAAAAACATTGCTGTATTTTGAACGGATTCGAATAAGCATTCGAACAGTTCATTAACGAAACATCTCAAGTTGTTGCGTAGAAGAAAGTGCAGCCCACGAACAAGAGTCGATTCACTGCTCACTGTGAATATTCTAAACAAATCACAAACACTTGATCAATGTGACATGAGTGTCATCAGACAGATGTACTGATGGATGGTTGGCTGGCTGGATGGATGGATAGATGAATAGATGATTCTTTGATTCATTCATTCGTTCGTTCTTTCGGTGTGTAGACTGACGGCCGCACCACGTGTTGTCAGCAGCAACACCATTGAGTGCTGTCGCAATTTAAGGTTGTTGTATAGAAAATAATCTCTCTCTCTGTGCGCACATAATGCAGCATTTAAGCCACTTCAGGTCCCACTCAAAGTGGTAACAAGAAAGTGCACGTAGCGTATGCAAGGAGAGACGCTTCGTTCGGATCGATGAATGGACGGATGGATGGATGGAATATCCAATTGAAAATATGACGCCATGAGCAGCAGATGCGTCTCGTCGCGTCGCTCTTTCGTTCGTTCGTTCGTTCGTTGATGACGATAGTGACGACATAGAAATGACGCTTGAGAAACTAGGTCAAATGTAGTTCAAACGGATTCAATAACATGCTGTGCTGTGTTGTGCTCTGCCATATGTGCAGCTGTTTGCAGTAGTTATTTTGGGTTGCTGGATGGGTGGATGACTTGGATGGGTGTCTCGTTGGCTGGTTGTTATGGTGCTTTAGGGTTCTACTGGCGAGGTTACATTAAATAACATTTCTGATAAATAAACTGAACTTGTGCAACATTTTGCATTTTGTCGAGGAAGCCAAGTAATAAGTTTTCTTGGCAAGTGAAATGTTCACATTACAAGTTGGCAAATATGGTTGCCAAAATAAAATCGAATTTATGATGTGGTTTTTAGTAGGTGGATTAAATAACAAATCTATAAGTTACATGAGCAATTATGTTTACAAGTCTTTTGACTTCATAAATAAACAGATATAAACGATTCATGGACAAAACAAAAAATGTTACTGATTTTGACAAAATTGTTTTTAACATCCACATTAGGGTGTCACTTAATTTAGACTTTTTGATTTTAAGTTTTCTCACCCCCCCTAAGACTATTTATTAGGACCAAACGATAAGCTGTGCAAAATATTTTCGAATTTGAACCACGGGAACACGTGACCTTCAAAATTCAAAATTGTACTAAGAATAAAAATGTTGACTATTAACAAAAATGTTGTATAAATCTTAATTAATTTCCATTCATTTTTTATACGACATGTTGTACCTGTATTTTGTGTTTATATATAAAAAAAATAGTCCAACTGAACTACCCTACCGAGTCATTCGGTTGTATAAACAACTGTCTTTGACCATGATATTGTGGCAACCTCCAAGTCGGCGATCATGAGGTCGAGACAAATCCAAATCGGTGAACATGAGGTTGTGAAGACATTCAAATCGGTGATTTTGAGGTTGTGACAACCTTTAAATCAGTGAGCATGAGGTTATCGCAACCTCCTTGTCGGTAAGAAAGAGGTTTTCTTAATCTTCAATTAAAATTTTATTTTAACAAAGTTATTTATGTAAAGTGAGCCGCGGTAGCTCAGTGGTTAGTGCGTTGGACTGCGAGCCGAAAGGTCACCGGTTCAAGCCTGGACTGGGGCTAACAACATCTTTTCATATAAACATTTTTCTATACCGCGCTACCTCAGTAAATGGCAAACCTACGAGAGTAAAACATTGCCTATGAAAAGCTCTCACCCGCCGTTCGGTTTCGGCAATAAACTGTAGGACCCACCACTTTGAGTACAAATATAACACGCACAGCTGAAAATGGTGAGAGAGCTCGGCCGAAATTCTATCCAGGACTGTAGCGCCAAACTATTATTATTATGTAAAGTATTCTATATGTATTACCTTTTATATGTATAACATATCGGTTATAGTTTGGATATTTCAAAAAATCAGCGAAATTTGGGTACAAATTATTCTTTAATTATTTTTCATTATAAATCATAGACCAATTCCGATAACGGCAATCCGTACCGGTCAGAAATTTTTGTATCGAAATTTTCACAATGATTTTTCACCTACAAATATTTTTTTTATCTAAAAATATGAATAAAAACTGATTTTCGAGAATTATATTTTTAGTTAAGAATTTTCTTTGCTAAAATAGAAATAATATTTACTCTTTCACAAAAAAAAGAACAACAGGTCAGTGATAAACCTTTTCGGAGGTTCTTGAATAACTCTCACGAAATAACATTTAATAAAAAAAATCAGTGATAAACATAAAATTAAAGAAAAAAAGTTTTGGTCTGAGAGAAACCTTTTATTTTTGAAAACTTTCGTGTTCGGTCTGAGAGAAACATTTATTTTTGAACAATTCCGGTTGCGGTTGAACAGCGAGATGTATAAAGGTTTAACAAAAACACGCAGTGGTCGAAATCTCCGTTTTCAAAAAAAAATCTTTGTTAAACAAAATTTTTAAGACAAAAATTAATGCAGTAATCAAAAATCACCATTTTCAAAAAAAAAATAAAAAATCGACAAAAACAACAATGTTCGAAAAATTTATAATTTGAAATAAACTTGTTAAAAAAACAAACAAAAAATTTACTGTAAATGAGATCAATTAAACTTTCTGTCTAACTAAAGGTTTTCATATAGCTCTCTACCAAAGACCTTTATTTTTCAAAATGTTTAAGTCTTTCAAAATAAAAGTCTCTTAACAAAGACGTTTATTTTTTTAAAATAAAAATGATCTCTCAACCAAAGACCTTTATTTGTTTTTGAAAAATAATATCTCTCAGTGACAAACCAATTGAAAATAACATGCTCAACCCTGGGCTGCAACTGACAACATCTTTTCATGGAAAACATTTTTCTATACCGCGCTACCTCTCGGCATACAATGGCAAACCTAAGATAGTAAACACTGTCCATGAAAAAGCGGAATCAGTTCGGATTCGGCATTAAACTGTAGTTCTCACCATTTTGAGTACAAAAAAATCAGATCGAAAACTCAAGACTGTAAAAATTTGAAGTCAAAAATATTGTTACGAACGGAAAACTGATCTACAAGTTCGTATCTCTGGATTGTGTACAAAATAAAAACACTCTTATGTTTGGGTTTTAGTTACAACATTATTAATTCACATTAACTAACAAATTTACTAGTTATAAATTCTAAAAACTGCTGCAAGTTCACATTTTAACTTGACATTTATCACACGAGATGCATTCAACCACTTTACAATCACTACTGAAGTGCTGTGCCACAAATGCGGGCCCTTATATACTGCATGTTCGTCAGTTCGACACGTTCGACAAGCTTCGATATGTTTCGAGAACCTTTTATTAGTTTCACGAATGACGCATCTCATTCGCACTTATGTGTTTTTAATGCACTGATCTCCTATGTCTTGCTCGCACATTGCCTCAGTGCGCTGAATGATCTTCCATCTCTTTCTAACACATTGCTTAGTGCGCTGAAATTTCTAGCGTCTCATTTACTCTTGCACAATGGAGAAAATTACCTCCTTTCGTAACAATATGTAGAAAAAACACGAGAATTGCCATATATTTATTTGTTTAAAATATTATTGTTTTATAATATTGTTTTTTATATAATTTATTTTTTAATTTACATTTATTATGCCTGTTTTATAAAATTTGGTCTCACAAAAAGGGGCTATGAATAATGTGCAGGGTGACATCGAACACAACGTTTCAGTTTAAATAAATGCTGTCCCTGGATGTATGCTGTATGCATTTCACAGCGTAAATGCTGCATACCTCTAGGGGCATCTCACGAAATTTCGATTTTAAAACCAATCAGATTAAATTGAACACAATTTCGATTAATATAAAACATTATGTTCAATTTCAATTTTAAAGTATGTCTTTTGTTCTAAGTTTAGGTATCTTAAAAAAATAGTTGTATATTATGTACCATGATGACATTAAATTACAATAGCTCGTATATCAAGCACCTAAATGTATATTTTGCACAATTGCAATTACGATTAATACAAAAGATAAACGTAGTACAGAAAAAGCAAATCCTTCGCAACAACTGTGTTGTTTGAGGTGTCTATAAGGAATTGCAGCCAACTTTTCCACAAGGTTAATTACATAAAAATTACCCAAACGTGCATCCCATAATTTTTTATTTTATTTAATGTTTTTTTTTTTTTTTGGCAAACAATGCTATTTACTGCACTCACGCCGTAACCGAAATTGACGTAACAAAAAAAACCACGGATTCACCTCAGTTTGACACACACAATAGAAAACACCCACAAGTATCCCTGACGTTTGGACAGCAAGTAACCGAGCAACTGCAGTGATTCTCACTTAGTAACTGACTCACTAAAGTAGGTACTATGGTGCGACATTCAAAATGTGGCCATTGTGCGACAGAGAGCATTACGGAAAACTTTCGCATTGCTGAAGGAACTGCATGAAAGGATTTGTACGAATGGGACGAGCATTTGACATTGAAGTGGGATTTTATTGTGTGCACAATGTAGAATGAATGAAAGAATGGATGCTCCTAGTTCTAGCTGGATATTTTCGAAAATGTGCAGCAAATTTTGCGTATTTTATGCCATTTTTTTTATGATGTTTCATTTTTTTCGCTTTTTATACATTTTCACCTGTGTATTGCGTTTTTCTCCTGCTGTTTTATTTTTAATTTATTTTTTTTACATATTCACTGATTTATTAAAATCGATCTGCAGTGCAATTACATGATGTGCATACAAAAAGACAAAAAAAAAATGAGGAAAATAAAACATTTATCAAGAGACCTGACAAATATGCAGTTGATGGTGTTGGCGGCGCGGCGTTGAGATGTAAGGCGGGAAATTGGCATGTTGCAGACTCTGAATGCGCGCATTTATTCCGTTTAATCCTGCCCTGCTTTATGTGGAGTTTGTAAAGGGCTGTGTGTGTGTGTGTGGTGCAGTCCTTTTGCACAGGGCCAAGCGAATGCATCGAGTGTGAAATTGAAAGCGTATTAAAATGTCGAAGTACTAGATTCCTACTTGATATGACGTATTTATTGGAATGATTTATGAGACTATTTTGTGAAGCGAACACTACAGTTTTTCAGCAAACAGAATGTATTTTTTTGTAGTATTCATTTGCATTCAAATAGTATTTGCTATTCATTGTTAGTTATTTACAATATCGTGAAAGAGATAAAATAAATTAACGGATTTACGAATTTAGTTTTTAATTAGATATTGAAAAAACTGATACGTTGCTCGAACGACTATCAAATAATATGCATCATGTTTCCTTATGAAAAAAAGTAAAAAAAAATGTTTTTAATATAAAAATAATATCTCCAAAAAAACATTTTTTTTTGTAAAAAAAAAATATTATTTAAAAAATTTATTTTTTTTGAAAAAAAAATATTATTTAAAAAATTTATTTTTTTTTGTTAAAAAAAATAATATTAAAAAAAAAAATTTAAATATAATTTTTATAAAAAAATATATTATAAATCATTTTACTAATTTGTGCATGTCGAGCAAATATTATATAAAAAATAACATATAAGAACTACTTGAGAACTAAGAAGTATGGCAAAAACTGAACGAAAAATAAATTTGGTTTGATGAACATCATATGATGTACAGATATGTTTTTGTTCATTAATATGATGAAACGTATTCTTCACATGCACTTCATCATATTGAAGAATGAATTCATTACATTGATGTTTTATAGTTATCAATATTATGAATCTTCTTCAATACAATGTATCATGGTTTGAAGAACGAAATTCATCAATATGATGATCGTATTTTTTTCTGTATTATAGGAAAGGAGTATAGAGATAGGGTGGTGTATTGTTGGTGACATGTTTGTTTTGAATTTGCCAATACCAAAAATACCGGGGAAAACAGACGCAGCGAGATTGTTCCACAAACGTATCGTTCGACCGAAAAATTCTCTCTGCGTGGTTCTGTTGAGAGCCGAGTAGACTACGAAGGTAGGTAGACTTGGTTCGTTGCACGAGTGGAACGAGAGAAAACACGACCTGATGTATTTCCCTCGAACACTTACCATTGTAATATCTAAAACAGGCTTACACACCCAACGGTCCTTCGGTGCTCAATAGAACTAATGGAGGATGAAATATGTTCATCCGCTATTAAATATATCGGTTCAGGAACTCCAAAGAGGATTTTGACGACAAATTGTATTCCATGTCGTATATATGTGGTATAGACAGTGCGCAAGTCAGCAGGAGTGAAGCATGTCTTAAACCGTTTTAGAAAATCAATACACTTGACCATTTCTTTCGATACATCAAATATATGATCGTTCCAACGGAGGTCACATTGAATTGATATGACCAGAACATCAAGTAATATCCACAGCGTCCATATTTAGGGAAGAGAGGGATCAAACTACACTCTTTTATGAGACAGCAGACAACATTGAGTCTTGCTTGCATTAAAATCAACTCTATTGGCAAGTTCCCACTCTGAGAATGTTTGATGAGAGTGTCATTATTGAGAGAGTCATTCAACGTGCGTCTTGTTCTCTCAATTTCTAGAGTTTGGGCACTTGTTGAAAGAATATAAATGACAAATGTTACTATCATCTGCAAAGGAATGGATTGGGTTTTGGGTCAATGACAGAAGATCATTGATACACAGAACTGAAAAGTAACATAAATACAACGAACTTGTACATCAATACGACAAACAAACTAATCAAATCTCAACCGATGATCACGTTCGTCAATATTACGTATTGTGTTAATCAATCGAGATTTACTAACACATTGAAAGAATTTGAAGTACGGTGTACGTAAATATTACGAATGTTATTTATTAAACTCGTTCATAATACTTATAATGATTTTAATTAAATAGTAATTAAATAAAACAAAAGTATTCAAACAAATTTACAGTCAAATTAATTCATGAAATCAAAATGACTGCGAATTTCGTGCTCATCAAATTATTGTCTTAAAGTATCCGGTTTTTATTATGATTTTCTAATAGTCGCATTCTATTTTATTATTTTTGGTCAGAATAGGAAACAGAAGACCAACTGAAGAGACTGAAGATTTCGATACGTAATATTGATAAACGACTACATCAAAACTTGTATGCTTGTACGTTATATTGATTAAGTTGTTCGTCAATATGACGTAAACAGATTGATGTACGCCATTTGTCAATATGACGAACGATACTTTTTTCTGTGAAATGCCTAGAAATAAGGACGGCGATAGGACGGAACTCTGCGGTACTACAGAATTGATGAAATGTTGTTCTGAGAGTACACCATCCATCGCAACTCGTATAAAACTCGATTAGTTTTGAAATAAGGGCTTTATGCCACACTCGCTCACACAAACTCGACCTTTGAGATATCAAGAGCTACAATCATACTCTCCCCGGAAAGTAAAAACTTTGTTAATATAAAAAAAAAATTGTTATCTAATAATAACTACTAGTTAAATCGATTTTTGCAATGATTATCCTACATAAAGGTTTTTTCAATAAGAGCGCTACAAAAGTGAAATTCTTTATTCTTGTAAAAGTACGTTCGATGCCATTACGTATGGAACTCGATTTCTTTTGCATGGCCACCACGGGCACGCTTGCAGAAGTCCAGACGCTGAATCCAATTTTCGACAGTTTTCAAGCATAAATCGGCCGATACTGCTGCAATTTCACGTTCGATATTCGTACGAAGTTCATCAATCGACGCTGGCTTGTTGGAATAGACCATAGACTTGACGTAGCCCCACAGGAAATAGTCTAACGGCGTCAAATCGCACGACCGAGGCGGCCAATCGACTGGACCATTTCGTGAGATAACTCCAAACTTGGTTTCTAATAAATTGATTGTGGCATTCGCTGTGTGGCTTGTGGCGCCATCTTGTTGGAACCACATGTCCTCTAAGTCCATATCATCCAATTGGGGCCAAAAATATTCGGTTATCATTGAACGGTAGCGATTCCCATTCACAGTAACGTGCCGGTCTTGAACATCACGGAAGAAGAACGGCCCAATGACGCCGCCGGCCAATAAACCGCACCAAACCGTATTTTTTTCGGGATGACTCATGGAGTACGTGTGGATTACTGTCTGACCAATAACGCATATTTTGTTTATTGACGAAGCCATTCAGCCAGAAATGAGCCTCATCGCTGAAGATGATTTTTCGATGAAAATCCGAATCATTTTCAAGTTGTTGCTCAGCCCAATTAACGAACATACGACGCTTCTGGTGGTCAAGCGGCTTCAGTTCTTGCGTCAATTTGATTTTGTAAGGATGTAGTCCAAGATCTTTTCGCAAAATTCGCCACAAGGACGTCACAGAGATGCCCAACGCTTGAGAACGACGTGTGAGAGACACATTTGGGCTTTCTTCAACTGAAGCCTCAGCGGTAGCAATATTCTCGACACTACGGGCACTTCTTTGTCTCATTGGCACGGGAACATTTTGTACTGTGCCTGTGGATTCAAATTTTTCCACTAGACGCTCAATTGTTGATCTGCTAGGACGATTATGACGACCATAAATTGGACGTAGCGCTCTTAACGTTGAGGCCACTGACTCCGAATTTCGGTAGTAAATTGAATAATTTCGACTCGTTGTTGGCTCGTATATCTTTCCATCATGAAATGGCAAACCTTACTGAAGAGAAATATCAAAAGAGCGGCAAGAAATATGGCGTCGTTTGCTGTTCCTGTCGCTCTACTTTTGTAGCGTCCCTGTTGAAAAACCCTTTATTAGATCTATGTATTATTTCATATTTAACTCGTAATTGGAAAGTTTTTTCTGTATAGGTTTCAAGAATTTGGAACGCTTTTACATAAATAGAAACCAATGTCATTTTATACACATGCCCATTAGGGTCGATTGAACTTTTTTTAGAATGTTGTACCTGCTGTAGTGTAGGTCTTATAAAATTTAAAACCTTTTAAAACATTTATTTTTAGTTATGTGTTATATATTAACCATTATCTTTTCTATTTTCAGGTCGTTCTTGTATTTATACTCAGCATTGCATCGCTCATTATATACTTCGTTGATGCATCTAGCGAAGAAGTCGAAAGATGTCAGAAATGGAGTAATAACATTACTCAACAAATCGATCTCGCATTCAATATATTTTTTATGGTTTACTTTTTTATACGAGTAAGTTTTTCTTGTTTTTGCTTATTATTATTAATTTAATTTAATTCAATTCAATTTCTTTTGAGTTGCATTTATTTTGACTACTATTGGAATTTCGAAAATCGTTAATTATTTTATTTTTCTATATTATTTCGTATTTACAGTTCATAGCGGCGTCCGATAAACTTTGGTTTATGTTAGAAATGTACAGTTTTGTAGATTATTTTACAATACCCCCGTCCTTTGTATCAATATATTTAGATCGGACATGGATCGGTAAGCAATGCTGAAAATATAAATTTTACAAAATTTTCCAAAGAAGCAGCTGCAACCAAGAATATTGGAGAATCTTTATGCAGCTGCTTCGATAAAGGTCCTCTTGGTTATATTTTTTTTTGTTATGTTTATTTGCCGGATCGAAATGATCGAATGCAATGTCTTCTGCTCCATCTAATGCAGGTCTTCGATTTCTTCGAGCGCTACGTCTTATGACGGTCCCCGATATTTTACAATATTTAAATGTACTCAAAACATCGAGCTCGATACGTCTGGCTCAACTAGTATCGATTTTTATATCCGTATGGTTAACAGCAGCGGGCATAATTCATTTGGTATGTAAAATCAAAAAGTTTTTAGAATTAATTTGTACTTGTTTCAGACTATGTGCTCACCTCACCAAAAATATTCGTATTTTAACACTTTGTTTTGTGATTTCAACCAAGCCAGAGATATTTAAAAAGTATTGAAAATTAAAAAATAAATTCAAAATTATTGCAAAACAAAGTGTTAAATTGAATACATTGCACTCTGTGTGTGTTCGTCCAATAGCAATAGAAAAATCAATAGAAAAAATTGTACTGATTACAATTTTTGCATCTACTTAAAATTTAGCTGGAAAACTCTGGCGATCCGCTGGATTTTAATAATGCTCATCGATTATCCTATTGGACTTGCGTCTATTTCCTAATTGTGACCATGTCAACGGTAGGATATGGTGACGTTTACTGTGAGACTGTTTTGGGGAGAACATTTCTGGTGTTCTTCCTGCTCGTCGGCTTGGTAAGTTCGCACAAAAACAACTAAATATAATTTTAATTGAAATCTCTTACAATGACAAACAACAAATGGAAAATAATATAAACATTATATTTACATTTATAAGAGCCCCAGTGATAATAATTACTATTGATAGAACAGATAACTAAATAAGCTGCCAGAATGCGTACCAACGACAGACAATATTTCTATGGAAATTTGCAGAATCTTTTCTTTTTAATTTTTAGTTTAAGTGTTCTACCGAACATATCAGGCAGTTGATAAATATAACAAATTTGAGGCGTGAACTGTTTATTACATATCCAACTATATATATATAAATTGTGTGAATGGAACTATTAAGTAGTAGAATATTTAGTTAAGTGAGCAATACTCTAAAACATAGGTTGAACACAGATTTTATTAAACTTGAACTAAACATAGTATTTTTTGAAACTAAATATATCATTTTTTTTAGATAATAAAAAATAAATGTTGTATATATCAATTAACACCCACTCACATTGACATTAAATATATAGCATAAATATATTAAATTGATTGGCAAAGCAGACTTAAAATTGTGCACTGAATCATTAATGAATATTTTGAAAATTTAATTTGTAGTTTTTGTTTATTTGAAAACTTCACCTACACCAAGAGTTTCTCATAAATAGTTGAAATCAATAAAAAACAAAAAAAACCTAAAGTTATTTCATTGTTTTTCTAGCGCATGCATTTTGAATTTTCCGTTACGTTACTCTTTCTGTTTTCGTTAACAAGATTTATTTGTAAGATTGGCAGATTTGCCCTTGTGCTAGGTGTATCATTAAATTTCCCCCACCCCCGCCCCACACCCTTCTCTCTCAGATGTATTCAACCCTTCTATTGTAGAATTTCGCCTTAAACAGAATCGGAATGAGTTTCGTTTTTTCAGTTGAAATTTTTTACTTTTCGTTAGTTCTGTTCGTTACATTGTATTCCCTAAAGTTTGTTTAACTTTGCCATGGCAAAAAGCGGCTGCATCAATCATAAGTAAAAATAAAAACGTGAATTTTGCCATGGAAAATGAAGATGAACTGTCGAAAATGGTTGTTTTCTTGCATGCAATGCTGGCTGCTGCATATTTTTTGTGTAAACGCTTCTATGAAAAGCCGCTTGCTCTTCATTCGTCCAAATAAAAATTTACAAAAAAAAAACCATATAACAAATACTACCTATATATATAAAAATGGTTAAAGCTTAATGTAATTAGAAAACTATGCATTTAATATTTTTGTTTTTAAGAAAGCGTTTTCAAGCTAATTGAAAATAAATTAGAGTTCGTAAATTGTGGTATTAATAAAATGTACTACTTACACAATCTTCAGGTAATAGTTGTTTAAACGATGTATCAAAAATTATGAATTATACATTTCTATTTGTCTCTTATTTTAATTCAATGAACCATACAAGAATTATAGTAAAAATATACTTTTGAAAACAATTAGCGTATTCACAGTTCGTCGTAGTTTAGTCTGGTATTGTCACATTACACATTTTGAAATAGGGAAATTGTGATAGTTGGTGTGTTAGAAGTTAGTCAGAATTTTGAAAGTTATGGTCGGTCTAAGTTAATTTTAAAGGTATTGTGATAATGTGAGCGGTTACCATTTAAAGGGTTTACTAATCCTGAAAATAACAACATAAATGCAATCGTTGAAGAATTTCCTTTGATTTGATTACCCATATGTAAAAATTGATTGGTGTACCGAATTTCATTTTTATTTCTCTTCGAGGGAAACAAAGTATTTCTATATAATTGAGCATAAAATCAATAAAGGTTTTTTCAACAGGGACGCTACAAAAGTAGAGCGACAGGGACAGCAAACGATGCCATATTTCTGGCCGCTCTTTCGACATTTCTCTTCAGTTAGGTTTGCCATTTCATGATGAAGATATACGAATTCGAATTTCGATAGTAAATTTTAATAATTTCGACTCGTTGTCGGCTCGTATATCTTTTCATCATGAAATGGCAAACCTTACTGAAGAGAAATGTTAAAAGAGCAGCAAGAAATATGGCGTCGTTTGCTGTCCCTGTCGCTTGACTTTTGTAGCGTCCCTGTTGAAAAATTCTTTTTTTATATTAGGTATATTAGGTACCGACCACGTATCGGTTCAAAGGTCATAACGGATCGACTACGCCAATTTCTTGTTCAGGCAGTCTAAATATATAGGTAATATAAATAAGGAGTTTTATTGATCTAGCTCTTGTGGTTTTTCTGTGTTAGATAGACGGACATCGCTAAATAGACTCATGAGATCATGCTAGGGAAAAAATATGTTTTGCAACAAACATATTATGTTACATCTAACTTTTATGAATTTTCAAATTTTTAAAACTTTTATTTTAATGTAGATATATAAGCCTACATTATTAAATGAACAACAAAACAATTTGAAAAATTTGCAAATACATGTTACAGCCAATTAAATATAATATGTTTGCTGCAAACTAATTTTTTTTATGCGTGTAGACAGACAATGAATACTAGACTGACAATGAAGTTGCATAATACATTTTTTAAGGAATTTAAATGCAAATAAAAAGAGGTCCTAATATGCACTATTGGATGAAAGTATCAATGTAGAACATTTTTTTTATCGAAATCCGGTTATGTGAAATGGTTCGTGTTTTGAATTAACGTCACCCCAATGCGTTAAACTTAACGTGAGTTAGAATAATCAGCAAACTATCACCTGGTAAAATTGGTCAAAAAAATACAGAAGCAGTGACTATTACACCGTTCGACACTATTTTGTACACATGAAAAAATCGACCAATACGTGAAACTACACGCTGCAAAAAAAAGGGCTCTGCCAAACATAATTTTACAGGCATTACATATATCGTTGGAGCTTTATGCAAACGAAAGTATTATTTCATTGCCAACATTATTATAATAACAGCCAAACATATTTTTATTTTCGTTCAAACATATTTATGTTCAAAATGTATAAATTTCGGCGTTCTTGCAAACAATTATATGTTTGAACGCGAAAAACATTTTATTTATATGTAAAAATATTTATGCTTTCATGTTTTTTATTGAAAAAAAAGTCAATTTAGTGCTAATATCTTCTTTACACAGTATTATTTTTTTCCCTTTTTTAAAATTACATTTTTTTAGTAATATTACATAATTATAAACTTAAACATTTATTTATTTTTTATACACATCTTTTATTTATACTTAATAATTTTATATACATCTATTGTTCTTATTTTGAGTTCAGTGAATTACGGATAAAATGGATATTTCATAAACAGCCAATATCTGGTATTAATAGTAATTGGCGATTCATCCACCAAAAAGACTTTTGAACTGAAAAGTATTAATGTGAGTGTTACTGAGTGTTAAAAGTAGACAGCGTTGTTATTTAATTGTGATATCGTAATGCCAAATATACATATAATCAAAATAATGTTATTATTTTTAAATTCGTTGTCACCCAGTAACAATCACGAATAACCAAATACATATAATCCAAAGAACCTTTTATTGACGTTGAGCGTGTTAAATATTGGAAATATCAAACATAAATATATTAATATCTGATGAAAAACATATATGTTTCTACAGAAACATTAATATAGTAAATTCATGTAAATCAGCGATTAAAGCAATTTATGTTTAAATATTGTAAAATAATATTTCAATCTGAACAATTATTTTGTTCAGATTGAAATATTAAATTATAATGTAATTAGATTTTACTCCTAATATTTATATAGTGATTTCGAATTACGTTATAATTACATTCAAACATATTCAAACAAATCTTTTCTTTCCCAGTTTTTTTAGATCAATTCGTTTACGGTTTTTATTTGCATTTAAGTTGCAAATGCATATCATATTTTCATAATATTTTTTTTGCAGCATATATTTTGTAGCTGAGTTCACTCTGAGTATGGATATGAAAACAGTTTTCCAATATCAGTTCATTTGAAGTTTTTATTCCCATTTAAATGGTACTATGTGATATTTTGAAAATCAATTCAAATTTATTAAATGCAAATATAAGTTGTAAACAAATTGATATTGGACAAACATTTGCATATTCATAATTAGTGATGTCTCAGCTATGAATTACATCCACCTTTTTTCAAATATTCGACCAAAAATTTTATATGAACTTGCTTATCAAATGTAAATAAAACTCTTTAGCGAATTGATCTAGAAAAACTGGTATACACGTGTATTTTTATTTTTTTAGCGCCAAAAATTGAATTTTGTCGAACGGTGTTGTAACAGGAACCTATATATTTTCTTTTTTAGGAACGTTAGTTAAAAATTTAGTAATAGTTGTATATATTTGTCATATAAGGGTCACACTCTAAATTTGTTTAAGGATTTATTTTAGGCAGTTATCGAAAGAGAAAATGTGTTAATGTTGCTGTTCTTTAATTATACCCTACACTAAGAGTGAAAGGGTATATTCAGTTTGGTACGCCGTTTGTAACACCCTGAAAAAAGCATCTCCGTCTGTCGTATTTCTGTCTGTCTGTCCGTCTGTCTGTCCGTCTGTCCTTCTGTCTGTCTGTTGAAATCACGATTACAGAAAAATGGAAGAGCTAGAGCAATGAAACTTTAGATTTAGATTACTTATATATCTAAGCTGTCTGAACAAGAAAATTGGCATGATCGGTCTATTGTGACCTGAGAACCGATTACTTATGTTCAAATACCTCATATAAAATTTACATCTACAAATCAATTTTACTGTATACGTGCTTAGGTAAACTTTTTTGGTCATATATATATTGACATTTTGCTCAAATACATGAAAATAATGTTTTCCAACGAAACGACTTGTGGTTCCCAAAAAAAAAAAATCGAAATTCGGTACACTACACATTTGTAAATATGGGTATCAAATGAAAGAAAATTCTTCAGGGATGGAAAGTTTGTAGTTATTTTCAGGATTCGTATACCCTGGTAACCTATATACCGACTATACTTTTGATAATCCTAACTATCAGAATAACACCAATTTTAAAATTTCCCATGTGATCTAACTTTCCCAACTGGTTTTATTTGACACTGAATAAAAAGAAATTTCAACTTTTTGTTGAATCAAATTGCTGATGCTAGTGCTAGTTTAAGACAGTACGTTAAAAGAGGGGTTAGAACTCTAAGGCCTAGTATAATTCAATGGTATTTCAACTTAATTTGGGGTTTAAACTCAGAATCGTATTTTTTCAGTTAACTTTAAACGTTGCTTAAACCAAGTGTGTCCGAAAGTTGTCGATGGATTTAATTTCAATGTTTTTGACAGTAAAATGTGACATGCGCTCTTTACGCAGAGCTTGGCAGTTTCTTGTACATTTCGTCATTCTCGCAAATTAAATATCATCAAATTAAATATCAGCTGTTCTTAATGTCAAAAATATTCGAGACTTCGTTGACATTAGCCGGTATTGCCATATTAAAAAACACTGCAGTGAAGGAAACTTAAACTACCACTGAAAAACTGCTCCAATAGTTAAACAACGTAGTTTAAATAACCACTGAAATACTGGCCCTAAGTGTTATTTGGCAAATTTTACTATAGGTTATAGGTTACTTAACTGAACATACGTGAAATTATGTATATTTTAAATAGGAAAAAGGTTATTTTTCTGATCTTGAAAACTTGGGTGACATTAATTTTTGATGCAGTACAATTTTGTTAGACGATGCAATAACTTTGATGTTTACATATTTACGTTATTAGGTATCAATTATTATATGTTTGCTGAAAACGTAATTAGCTTTTTCTGTGTATTTGTGAACATATAAAACTCTTCAGTAGAAATGTTCAAAAGTCCATTTAATTTAATTATTTAAGAGGTAAGGGCCAATTTCTACTACATTCAGAAAAAATACTATAAAATCAATAGTTTTTTTGCTATTAAAATTAGTCAATAAGATAAATTATTATTATAATAGGTAAATACCATTAAATGCTACAAAATTCTATTAAATTGTTGTTGTGTTTAAATGAAAATATTTATTTTTTGTAGTGTATTTTGTTATAACCCACCTTTTAATAAAAAAACTGATTTCATTTTACATTTTGAAATTGTACAAGAATTGACATACATACATACAAACATATATATATATATATATATATATATATATATATATATATATATATATATATATATATATATATATATATATATATATATGTATATATATATATATAGAAGAAATTGGTTAGTAAGTGCACTCAGAAAAAATATACCATAAAATTCATAGTTTTTACTATTGAAATTATTCAATTGGATATACTAATAATTCAAACGGTAAATCCCATTAACTACATTAAAATTATTTTTGAATTTGTGTTAAAATATTTATTTTTTTATATACTATTAAATCGATAACTGTCCTATTGATAAATTTTAATAGGTATTTATGAGATATTTTCTGAGTGTGACTATCATAAATATTCTCTAGTTTTCAATTGACTTTTATAATAATTATTGCACTCAGCAAAATTTCATAAAATTCCACAAAAATTTGTCAATAGTACAGTTATTGAAATAATAGTATACAAAAAATAAATATTTTCATATAAACACAAAAACAATTTTAATAGTATTTTGTAGTATTTAATGGTATTTAGCAATTTATTATAATAATATTTAATCCTATTGACTAATTTTAATAGCAAAAACAATTTAAAAGTATTTTTTTGAATATTTCGATTAAAATAATAGTTTATCCTATTAAATAAAAACTTTTAATTGTATGGTATTTTGTTTTGAGTGTGACTAATAGTGATTTTCAAAATAAAAAAGATCATATAAGTTTGTTACAAATTCATTATACTAGATTTAAACATATTCTTTGTGTAAAAATAAAAATGAGAAACTAAATTTAATATTCATAATTTTTGATGCAGCGTCTTTTAGACAAAATAAACAAAAATACTAATATAAAATACCACTATAATACTTATATAAGATTTTATTATATACTTAAACATTTAAGCATATTTTAATTAACAGTTAGAATTTTTCTTTTAAAGTTTTACTTGTTTCTCTATGACATATGTTTGAGGGAAACATTTATTTTTTCGAAATATTAAAATCATCATTTAGTAATAGCGAGAGATAGGAAAATTTATAACACACAAAAAAAATTCATAACCATCTGAAATACAAATAAAAAGTACCTCATAATAAATTCTAGGCAATGTTTGCCAGCAGTATTCCGGAAATTATCGAACTCGTCGGTAGTGGCAATAAATACGGTGGTGAACTGAAAAGAGAACACGGAAAGAGGTAGAATATACACAATAACAAGCATAAAGACAAAAATTGAACTCTATTGATTTCCTTATTTCCAAATTATCGTTTTCTAAAATCAGCCAATGAAAGAGTATAAATTGTATTATTATCATTGTAATTTTATTTCACTTTTTATTGTCTGTTTATTTTTGTTTCAACATATTCTAACAAAAACTTCAAAAACGTTATACACTAAACAAATATATAATTGCAAGGAACATGTGTGCTCGATAAATAACAACCAACCAACCAACCAAACCACTTCAGCACAATTATTCGCTGTTTGAAATATTTTTTAAACTTAAGTAAATCTTTTAGTCTGTTACCCTTTTTCAGTTGTATTTATTATTATTATTATTATTACTATTAAAAATTATGATTATTTTTATTTCTAATAATCAAGTAGTTGAAACTTTTCTAAATGCAATCATTATTCAATGTCCTTTTTGAACTTGTATCAAACCCAATGAAAATATTTGTTAACTTTGTTCTTGCAAAAAAAGATTATCAGATAAATATATATATATTATATATGACCATTTTATATATGAGTTTCAATCACTTTCTTTATTATGTATATTCGAATCAATTTTTAGAATTTTGATTTTTGAAAGTAGTATTATTTAAATATCTATTTGTTTACTTTTTGCAGTCAACAAATTCTAATCATCAGCCATTATTAACACAAAACTAATTGAAAATTTGATTTTTATTATTCTATAGTTTTATCAACAAATTCGAATGTCATTTGTTTACTTTGCAATGCTGTTACAATTCAATAATAATAATATTAATATTTATTAGTCAGAAAAGTACTAAATTAATTGTATTTTTTTTTTTAATATATTATGTTGGTTGCAACATAACATATTTAGTGAGTTACTAAATATAATCCGTAGTGCTATTTTTTGATTATTAATGTTTACCAACCTATTCGAAAACAACATAAGATATAGATTGCTTTTAAAGTTCATTCAAATGAGACATACAAAGTGGCTTCTATTTAGCTATGTAAAGTATATTCACTATAATGGACCTATTTATATAAATTTGGGATATAATATCATTTAAATTCTAAATATTTGGAATGTTTTCAATTTTATTTTATCAGTTTTGTGCAGGAGAGTAAATTAATAACTTATTTTAGTTTTATAAAAAATATATTCAATTTGTTATTACGCAGCACGATTATCTCATATAACACTATTATATAATTGTGGATTGCTTATTTTCAATGGAGACTTTATTATATTTCTATGACGTAATGTTTTTACGAAAATCCCTAGTAGAAATTTTGGTAGGGCCATGGTCATGAAGTGATCATGTAATTATTTGAGGTGATCGGGATATGACGAGGCCCATAATGTCCTTGTAACGCAGTGTCCTGGTCATGTATTGACCTCAGGCCATGATCATGTACTGATCGGACAATTCCCCATTTTAATATTTTTCTGACAATTGCCTTGTCTGAGCCCGAGCATAATAGGGTTTCTCTCATTAATCTCGATCATTGCCTGATACTAATTTCGTTATGAGGAACAAATAATGTAGCTATGATCGGGAACATTGACTGTTTAGATAATGTAAACCCTGCTTGGTAAGCATGATAAGGGCATGCAAAGGCAATGATCATATTTTCTCTAATAGGGCTTACCCAACGAAAACCCGTTCATTTCCCGATGGCGCATCGGGCAAATTTCTACTAGAGATGTCAATCGAATTTTCAGACCTATTCCAGTATTTATCTTGAAAACAATTTGGGGAATTTACAAAATATGTTAATAATACTTGTTTATTAAATCCAAAAAATTACTGTGAAATTACTACATTAGTTTGTCCCATGAACTCTGAAAATCAACACATTGTCGCCCCGGAATTAGAATGTTTAGAATTCCTAGGATTATAGCGTATGTGACTCGATTGGTTAATACATTGGACTTGGGGGCAAAAGTCGCTGTTGCTTTGAACTACGAACTGATGGGTCGCGCCATCGATCCCAGCGATCTGGGAAGTAAATGGCAAACCTACCATTGTAAAACATTGTCTAATAAAAACTTTGACCCCGTTTTTCCCACCACTTTGAACACATATATAACATGCCCACGGAGAAAATAGTTTACTGATGATTTATGAATAAGACATTCATAAAACATATATTTTTTTAATTTTCTTATTTATGAGTTATATTCATAAATTATGTATAATACTAAAAAAATTGCAAAGTTCATGCATAAAAACCGTAAATCGGTATGTAAAGGGTTTGTCAATAAGAGCGCTGCAAAAGATTTTTTCAAGTGTTTTTCAACAGGGACGTTACAAAAGTAGAGTGACAAGGACAGCAAACGACGCCATATTTCTTACCGCTCTTTTGACATTTCTCTTCAGTAAGGTTTACCATTTCATGATGAAAAGATATACGAGCCAACAACGAGTCGATGTTATTAAAATTTACTACCAAAATTCGAATTCGTATATCTATCCATCATGAAATGGCAAACCTTACTGAAGAGAAATGTCAAAAGAGCGGCAAGAAATATGGCGTCGTTTGCTGTCCCTGTCGCTCTACTTTTGTAGCGTCCCTGTTGAAAAACCCTTTATTTATTATGAATAGAATTCATAAATTTTACAAATTTTATTAAAACCATAACAAGCGAAATTATGAATATTTATTCATAACTTGTGTTTCATATTGCATATTAATAGTTGTGAAAAACCACGCCATAGGAGCAATCTAAAGAACATATATGCTAAAGAATAAAATGAAAAAAGTGTCGTTTAAAAATAAATGTAAAATTTAACGGACAAATAAGTTGAAGTGATGTATTTTTTCATTCTTTTTTTTGTTGATGTTCCTTTCCTTCTTAATGTTCTTTTCCCAATGACTTATTATATTTTTAAATTTGATATTTTTCACATTGTTCCTCATAATTTGGATTTGTTTTTCCATATGCAGTCTACGGTTATTTGGCGCAATGTATGACATTTTAATCATGAATTATGAATAATAAATCATAAAATGCATTTCAGAACATATTCCAATTACTCATGGCTTATGGTACTCAAATGAAAGTTAATTGAGTTACCTTCAATACATTGGTTCATTATTAAATTTTAAATACTTACTTACTTAAATGGCCCTTACAACCGTGGGTCGGTTTTGGCCGCTGAGATGAAGCCGCGCCAGTCGGATCTGCTTTGCGCGCGCTGACGCCAGTTAGAAATACCAAGCGTTGCCAGGTTGTCCTCAACTTGGTCTTTCCAACGCAGATTTGGACGCCCTCTTCTACGCTGTCCACCTTCGAGTTTCGATTCAAGCACCTTCTTGGCTGGAGTGTTTTCATCCATTCGTTCGACATGACCTAGCCAGCGAAGCCGCTGGATCTTGATGCGCTTGACTATGTCAATGTCGTCGAATAACTCATATAGCTCGTGGTTCATCCTGATTCGATACTCGTTAGCAAAGCAGATAGGGCCAAAGATTTTACGGAGAATCTTTCTCTCGAACGCTCCCAGTACTCTCTCATCGGTGGTGGCCAGCGTCCATGTTTCTGCACCATAAAGTAGGACGGGCATGATGAGTGACTTGTAGAGCGTTATTTTTGTCCGGCGAGAGAGGGCTCTGCTTCTCAATTGCCTACTGAGCCCAAAGTAGCACCTGTTGGCAAGAGTTATTCTCCGTTTGATCTCCAGGCTGACGTCGTTGTTGCTGTTTACGCTGGATCCCAGATAGACGAAGTCCTTCACAATGTCGAACTTGTGGGTGTCAAAATCAGCTTTTTGTCCAAGACGCACGGACTCTTTTTTGCTTGTTGACACAAGGAACTTCGTCTTGTCCTTGTTCACCGCTAGACCCATTCGACGCGACTCTTTCTCCAATCTGGAGAATGCTGCGCTGACTGCTCGTGTGCTCCTGCCAATGATATCAATATCGTCGGCATATGCGAGCAGCATGACACTTTTGTTGAGGATAGTGCCGCTTTGACGGAGTTCGGCAGCTCGAACTATTTTCTCCATCAATAAGTTAAAAAAGTCGCACGATAGGGAGTCACCCTGTCTGAAACCTCGTTCGGTATGAAATGGCTCGGAGAGGTCTTTTCCTATTCTCACTGAGCAACGTGTGTTGCTCAGGGTCATCCTGCAAAGTCTTATAAGTTTCGCAGGTATACCGAACTCAGACATTGCGGCGTATAATCGTTCCCTTATCGGAGTGTCGAAGGCGGCTTTATAGTCGACTAATAGGTGGTAGGTGTCGATCTGTTTTTCTAGGGTCTTTTCCTGGATTAGGCGCAATGTGAAAATCTGGTCTATGGTGGACTTTCCAGGTCTGAAGCCGCACTGATAAGGTCCAATCAGTCTGTTGACGATGGGCTTCAGTCTTTCACATAATACGCTCGATAGAACCTTGTATGCGATATTGAGTAGGCTGATCCCACGGTAGTTGGCGCAGATAGTGGGATCCCCTTTCTTAAGGATTGGGCAGAGTACACTGAGGTTCCAGTCACTTGGCATGCTTTCATCCGACCATATTCTGCTTACGAGCTCGTGCATGCTCTCTATTAGCTCTTCGCCTCCGGTCTTAAACAATTCAGCAGGCAGGCCATCAGCACCTGCGGCTTTGTTGTTTTTCAGCCGAGCAATGGCTGTTCTGACCTCGTCATGGTCGGGTGGCGGAATCTCAACGTCGTCATCAAGTACTGGGGTTGCCGGGTTTGCTTCTCTATCGGTGGAATTGAGGTCATCATCACCGGTCAGCAGTTTAGAGAAGTGATCCCTCCATATTTTCAGTGTGCTCTGGATATCTGTCACTAGATTTCCGTTCTCATCTTTACAGGAAGAGGCTCCGGATTTCGAACCTCCGGCTAGGCGTCTTATTTTCTCGAAGAATTTTCGAGCCTCATTCCTGTCCCCATGCATCTCAATCTCCTCACACTCACGTCTTTCTGCCTCGCTTTTTTTTCGCCTGAAAAGACGTCTCTCTTCCCTCCTCTTCTCTTTGTATCGCTCCTTCGCAGCTCGCGTAGCTACTGACTGCAGGGTGGATTTGTACGCAGCGTCTTTCTCTGCAGTGGCCGCGCGACACTCTTGGTCATACCACTGATTCCTCAGGGGGCGTTGGAATCCAAGCACCTCTTCGGCAGCCGTACGCATAGAGCAGGAGATATGATTCCACTGCGCGCTTATATCATCGAGAGGAGGAGTGCTTTGTCTAAGCAGGTGTGAGAGTCGAGTGGAAAAGGCTTGCGTTGTCTGTTGTGATTGCAGCTTTCCGACGTCTAGCTTTCTCTGCGTTTGGTTCCGTACGTTCTTCGCAGCGCTTAAGCGTGTGCGGACCTTGGCTGCTACAAGGTAATGATCCGAGTCCATATTGGCACCTCGGATAGTGCGTACGTCCATCACGCTTGAAGAGTGCCTTCCGTCAATCACAACGTGATCAATTTGATTTCGAGTTTTTTGATCGGGCGACAACCATGTGGCCTTGTGGATATCGAAATGTTCGAATCTAGTGCTACTAACTACCATGTTTCGTGCTGCGGCGAAGTCGATTAGTCTCGTTCCGTTATCGGAAGTGTTGGCATGGAGGCTAAATTTTCCGATTGTGGGACAATAGATGGCTTCTCTGCCCACCTTGGCGTTAAAATCGCCTAGCACGATTTTGATATCGTGGCGGGGGCAGCGCTCGTATGCGTTGTCTAGGCGCTCGTAGAAGCGCTCTTTTGTCTCGTCATCTTTCTCGTTCGTCGGAGCGTGTGCACAAATTAGGCTGATATGGAAATATTTAGCCTTGATGCGGATTGTTGCCAGCCTTTCGTCCACGGGCGTGAACCTAGAGACAAGGTGGCGGAGTCTCTTGCCGACCACAAATCCACATCCAAATTCGTGTCTCTCCGCATGGCAGCTGTAGTAGATATCACAGGACGCTTGTTTCGAACAGCCCTGTCCCGTCCATCGCATCTCCTGGATAGCGGTGATGTCAGCCTTATATTTTTCGAGGACATCTGCCAGCTGGATAGAGGCACCTTCCCTATAAAGGGTCCGGACATTCCAGGTGCATATCCGTAAATCATGGTCCTTAAAACGTTTGCGTGGGTCGTCATCGTTGTAATCGGTCGTTATCCGAGGCTTCTTTTTTGTTTTCATTGGGCGCATAGGTTTTTTCCGTGGTGGGACCCAAACCCAACGCACGAACCCTCACTCTGAGGGAGATGCTCGCCACTCACTTTAGCCGACTTCTACACCGGGTGGTGTAGAGCGCCGTTTCCAGGGACTTCCACGAGGAGGACTTCCACCGAAGTGGAGGTGTCACCATTTGACAATTTGTCAATTCTGGTGACCAGTGAGTTGACTTGAGACGACACCTACAAGGATTGCGCTGGCTTCGCCATGTTGAAGCACTCAGACACGTTGCCTTGTGATAATCGCCCCCATTAAATATAATTGCGCGATATTTTAGAAAATTTCTCGACATTTGGATATGATTTATTCTTGTTTTTTAACTTTTATGTCAGCATATTTCAACGACTTTAATAAAACTGTTTTATCTAATGCATTTATGCTATTGTTTTAAGAAATTATTTTTTAATAAAAAATTAATACTTGGAATTATTTTTTTAAGATTATAACGACTTTATTGATGTTTTAAAATTTCATAAATACTTAAAGAAATATTGTAGGATCAATGTGGAACGCAAATTTAACTTCGAAATCTGCTCTTTTAGTTAAATTACTCAAGATAAAATATTTGGCGGGCTCAAGTTTAGAAACATACTCAAGACAGCATTTTTGGCAGGGTTAAAAATATTTTTTTCGACATATTTCAAACAGACAAAGGCGGAGAGTGAATCACAAGCCTGTTTTCTGCCCGTTCTCAAAATATTCCGTGATTCTGCCTTTAAAATTCCACCAAATTTTATAACCTGCTATACAATTCACAAAATATTCCACTTATTTATATGGGATATATGCAGGAAATATTCCTGTCAAAATTTTCAGGTATTTTCAAAAGATTCCCACATTTAATTTTTAGCAGGGTCGAGACAGTTAAGAATTTTTTTTTCGACATACACCGTGTCTAATATATTCTCATACACTTTTAAATGTATATAACTCGCTAATCGTTCATTGTATAATATTTATTTTTATTAGGAAGTAAAACTATATTTATTCATATTATTTATAAAAACTGTTTTGGAATCACAGATCCTTTAAATTTCTTCACCAGCTTCAATCCGTTGCAGGCAGCACGAAAGGCATCCATTGGCATTTCATCTCATATTCGTTTAATAACTTCCACAAATTTAACCAAATTTTTGAATTTGTAATTGTTTAATTTTGACATCATGTATGACCAAACAAAAAAATCTAATGGATTCAAATCCGGAGAGCTAGAAGGCCATCCATCCTTACCAAGAATATCAGTCAAATTGCTTTTCAACCAGTCTTGAACTATTTTAGCTGTATGTGCAGGAGCACTGTCTTGTTGAAAAACATAGTACTCATCTCCGTACAAAATATTGAGATTAGGCAAAAGAATCTTCTCCAAAACTTCAGTTTTATAATATTCAGCGTTTACTTTGACTCCTTTATTGATAAAAGCTAACGGAAGTTTTCCTCGTTTGCAAATGGCTCCCCATACTTGAAACATGTTTTTGGTGAGCAGGAATATCTGTGATCGAAACAGACCAAACTCGATCATTTTGAGCATTGTGCGACTGCTCCAAGACAAAAAGTTTCTCATCAGAGAAAATAAACTCGTCACCACCGTGCCAAGAAATAATGTGAGACACTCTTTCCCGTCGTTTTATCATGGATGCTTCGGAAACTCCATGAACTTTGCGTTTCTTGTAAGCTTTGCATCCTAGGTCCAATTTAAGAATGTTATGGGCAATTTCTCTTGAAATATTTAGGTCAGAAGCCAGAGTTCTTATTGTTCGATGATGATTTCGTCTAATTCTCTCTTTGACAATCTTAATCACAGATTTAGTTCTCACCGAACGATTTCGACCAGATCTTTTACGGTCATTAATTGAAGAGGTCTCCTTATATCTTCGTATGGTTCTGTATATAAAATCACGTTTTACACCATTCCTTTTTAACTCCTTAAAAATGCTGCCTGCATTTTTCCTTTTATAAATAGGTTTATTACGATTGCCCGAAATTCTTTCATCGCTGATTGCTAATTAACACAATTTTACACAGTGGGTATATTTTAAGAAATGATTGCCAAATTTTCGACGAATAAATTTTGACATTAAAAACTTTGCCTAATTTTTGACATTTAATTCTATGTTAATTACTGAAAGTGAATGAGAATATATTGGACACAGTGTATTTCAAACAGATAAGTCTGAGTCTGTATCACAAGCTGTCGGTTTTCTGCCCGTACCCAAAATATGCCGTGAATTTGCAAAAAAAAAAAACCTCAAAATTTGTCAACCTATTATTCACTTCCGAAAATATTCCATTTTTGTGTGTTTTCCAGAAATATGCCAAAAACGTTTTGTCTAGGGATTTTAAACAGACAAAGGCGAAGATTGTATCAAAAGATGCCTGTTTTCTACCACTTCCCAAAATATTCCTGTAGATTTGTCTGTTAGAAATCTTTCAAAGAAATGTTTTTGAACTGCGCTGACCCTGTCAACATCTTTGTCAGGGGAATCTGCCCATAAACTACCATTTATCTGTCTGCAAAAATTACTGAAATTTTGTCTCGAATAAGTTGAAACAACTGTCAATATTCAGGTCCGCACGTATTTTGAGATGCCGTATATCCGAATTAGAATAACTAATCCTGAATCTGTATAAAATAGAAGAGGTCAATATTCATATACATTTCCAAGACTAATGTAAAATCCTATAATTTTCTTTTTCTAAAATGAGTCTGAAAAGGTCGATTACAATTTTCTTAAAAACTTTACGTAATAGAAATGATATATGCTATGCCCATAGTTAAAATTGTCCCGGTCACGTTGCAGTTTTCGTTCGAATTTTATACAACAAAATTTTAAAAGACGGTTTGGAATTGAACGTCTTTATATAAAAATTGACATCGAATTCAAAAACGTTTGTTTAGAAATTTTCATATGATATTCGATCGAAACATGGTTTTTTATTATTAACAATGTATTAAATTTCAATACAAACATACTTGATACTTGAGTATGTCCAATTTAAAATTTTGAATATTAATTTACTTAATTCAAACGTATCTTATGTTGTTTTGGGCAATGTTTTTAGTTATACAATTTTTATGTTTTTAGAATTCATACCTTTTTCAGTGCTTTTATGATATTCTGGATATAGAAAAACATTTAAATAGGTCGTTCTTTTATAGGTTAGGACAAGCCGAGTGGAATTATAACGATGCATTTACATTTTCAATTGTACAAATTAATATTATTCAATGATTCCACTCGGTAATAAAAAAAAAAAACTTTGGTTAGAAATCAATGGATTTGTTGGCCTTTAATTGAAATAGCGATTTTTGTTAGTAGATGTAATTAAAGCTTTATTATAACTCTCAGACAACTACTATGTAATTTATTTATATATTTTTAATAACTGTTAATATACACATGTATTTTTATATACCTTTTAAGCTTTTTATTGTCGAATTTTTTATGCGCTAATTTTGTACAAAAAAAAAAAACAAAAATCTTTTATTACGTAAACTTTATTGTCTATATAAAAATAAAATGTGTGCGTGTGTGTTGTGAACCAGACTTTAGTTATGTATATATGTAATATATATAGTGTTGTGTTAGGTCTAGGGTAAAAGTTCTGCGAGTACGAAGGGTACAAATAAAAAAATTCTATAGCGTAAATTACAAAAACTAAACAAAAAATCCAAAAACACATCTTATTGTTGTTATAAAAATCATGACTTGTGTATGTATGTGTATTGAATCTAGGCTGTGTTCGCTAGTTGGATACCAGAAATCACAGAACTGGCCGCCCAAAGAAGCAAATATGGCGGAACATATAGCAAGGATCCTAGAAAAAGGTACAACATCAGCTGTACCACCATCAAAACTATTTCCCCCCCCCCTAAAAAATAAAAACACAAATTAATAATAATTACTATTGAAGATTATTTCAAATAATAATAATAATTATAACAACAGGCATCAGTTATTTTTATTCTATTTTATTATTATTTATTACATTTAGTTTTTTGTTTTATATTTTATTACTTCATTTTATATTTTATTACTTCATTTTATATTTCATTACTTCATCGTATTTGATTTAATACATTTTCATTATTTATTTTTTATTGAATGAATTTGCATATTCAAACATTTGATTTGAGTTCATTGATCAAACGAAACTCTCTGCACACAAAACCAAACAAAAAGAAGACACGAAAGTATTAAAATTCCGTTGTTCCAAATTATAGGGTGCATAAAACGTATTTGCTGTTATTTGTGAGAAACATATAAGTGATGGGCGTTAAAGGGCATTTGTTTGGCAGTTTTTATTATAAAAATAAATGTTAATTTAATTATGGATCAATAAATACGTTTTATAGCACTTTATAGCAACGTTTTATAATTTTGTCATTGGAAACTGTAAAACTTTTAAATCATAGGCATTGGTTTCTTGGCGGCATGTGGCTATGTTCAGCTTTTTGTTCAAATAAAATTAAACATATATATGTTTTGCAAATAGTCTAATTAATTGAATTTAAATAAACCTAAAATTCCTAATATGTATAAACAAAATATTCAAAATACAAATCCTTCTGTAAATTTCCTAATACAATTTAAAGGGTGTGTACAAAATTATGGGTTAAGTCAAAATTAGTTACCGTCGAAAGGTGCGACTTTGGTCCACTAAGGGAAAAAGATTCAAATCAAATTTACTCAACTTCCATATGTTTTTAAGTTTTAATTTCTTTTGCAATATTTGTCTTTAAAGCATTATTTACCCTGGAAGTGCAATATATTTATGATTTGGTAAATGTATCCAAAAATCATTAATTCTATTTATGAGCAAAATTAACATACGAATAAAAACAGTAGACAAAGTGGTTAGGATTATAAGTTAATCTTTTCTCTTTTTATATGGGGTGACTTTGGCTACCCCATCTAATACTGTTGGAGTATTTAGAAGTATGTGTTGTTTTCTAAAGAATTTTTCACATCTACGTAGAATCAAATAAATTCATAAATATTATGAACAACTACTACATTCATTGAATTGCAATTTAATTGTTAAATACTGCTTGCTTGATTTATAAAATAATATATATTTTTTCAAAAGAAATGAATTGATGGATATTTTTTACGAATTTTTCGAAAAAAAATTCCTTAAAAAATAAATTTTGATAACAAAAATTTTAAAAACAATATATTTTGAAAAAAATGTAAAAAAAATCTTCGAAAAAAAAGCTCATCGATCTAAAATTGAATGATATATAAAGATTTTTGTAAATGAACAATTGGCATTTTGAAAAAGTAGTTGGTGACTTTTAGTTCCACAACGACGATATATATATACACCCAGAAAAAAATTCCCTCAAATCCCATTAAAATTGGTCAATAGGATAATTATTGATTTAATAGTATACAAAAAGTAAATCTTTTCATATAAACTAAATGGCAATGTCATGATATTTTCTAGTATTTAATAGTATTTTCCGATTAAAATAATAATTTATCCTATTGACTATTTTTAATAGTAAAAAACTATTATTTATATAGTATTTTTTTCTGGGTGTATAACTTTTTATTAATACAAAGTGGTAATTATAAAAATATTATAAAACGTTTTACTAATTTATGTATGTCATGCAAGCATTATACAGGTGTTTGGTTCATCGATATGAATAATTAATGGGGTCATTTTATGACACAAAAAATAAGAAAATGTAAAATAAAAATAAATGTCTAATTTTGCACCCAGTTTAATATACAGGGTGTTTAAGAGATGCATATTACTGACATAACCTAAAAAATCTATGTAAAGGGTTTTTCAATAAGAGCGCATCAAAAGTTTTTTTTGCCATTTCGTGATGGAAAGATATACGAGCCAACAACGAGTCGAAATTATTAAAATTTACTACCTAAATTAGAATTCGTATATCTTTCCATCATGAAATGGCAAACCTTACTGAAGAGAAATGTCAAAAAAACGGCAAGAAATATGGCGTCGTTTGCTGTCCCTGTCGCTCTACTTTTGTAGCGTCCCTGTTAAAAACCCTATATATAAAACTCTTGGTCCGTCTGTCTGTCTGTTTGTTCCAGCATCACGACTAAACCGCTGAACCGATTTAACTGCAATTTTGCACCAGGATAGTATAGAGTCGGGAGGGTGTCATAGGCTATATATATATGCGGGATTGGAAAAAGGGGCGTGGTACCTCCCATACAACCTAAACTTTTAAAACGACATAACTCGACACATACACAATCTAAGAAGATGATACAAAAAACAAAAATACAAAAGCAAAAGCAAAAATAAAGCACAAAAACAAAAGTAAAAGCACAAAACTTAAGCAATAACTCAAAAACAACAGAATAATCAAAAAGGATAAAAAACAAAAAAAAAATCAACTACACTAAAATTCACCACACTAAAACTCATCACACTAAAATTCACCACACTAAAATTCACCACACTAAAACTCACCATACTAAAATTCACCACACTCAAATTCACCACACTCAAATTCACCACACTAAAACTCAACACAAGAAAATTCACCACACTCAAATTCACCACACTAAAACTCACCACACTAAAACTCATTCACTTAAACTGACCACACTAAAATTCACCACACTTAAATTGAACACACTAAAACACAAAACAATAAAATTCACTACACTTAAACTCATCACACTAAAATTCACCACAATAAAACTAACCACACTAAAACTTCTACAGGGAAAAACTTTACGGGGAAGAATTCTACGGGAAAGAATTCTACTAGGAAGAATTATACGGGGATTCACAGTGTGAGAAAGAATTGTATATGAGAAAAGTTGTTTTAGCGAAGAATTAGTTTGGTGTTGGTTACTACATTTATAAAACCAATAAAAAATACGTCCACGGGTCCCTGATATAAATAATAAAAATGTTACTTATATTACTAAAATTGCTCCATAACCTTGCATTCACAAAATCTTTGCACGAGTCGTGTACGGGTCCAGCTAGTTATTTATAAAGTTGCTAAACTATTTAGACTATTAAATTACCATTGTAATGATATATAACATCTTCAAATCCGATGTATTCTTCTTTTACTAAAATGTACGTATAGTTGAAATCTACAAAAATAAAAAAACAAATTTTGATTTTCTCACAATTTCGGTACGGATCAACCCATTTTTTAAAATTTATAGTAATAGACAAGTTAATTCCTAGTATTTTCTGACCAAGCACCAGGATTTCAACTTTATAAGAAATGCTGCTTAAATAATTAAACAGTTGCGAGTCTTATGATTTGGTGGTTGAAATAACAAAAATATATGTTTGGAAATATGCTCAGAAAATATGTTCTCTGAAGTAAAATAATAATGATTTTAATTTTAATAATTATTTAAAATTTTTTCTCGATTTTTTCAGTTTTTTTTTTTTAATTTTAACCAATAAATCACAAGAACCACCACTGTTTATTTATTTCTGCAGCACAACTTACCAGTTTAAAATCACTGTGATTGATGAAAAAATACTCGGAATGAACTGTTCTAGCATTATAAATTAGAAAAAAATAATACAAAATATTATTATTTTAATTTTTGTAAATTTCCACATTACGTACCTTTTAGAACAGAAAGAAACGTAGTTCGAAGATGTGATATGTTATTAGAAAGGTAATAATTGAATTGACTAAATTACGAGTGAAAAATTGATATTAATATAACAACAGATTATACTTATTTTATATCAATTTTCTTGACGTCGTTATGTCAGTAATATGCATCTCTTAGACACCCTGTATTTTTAACTGGGTGCACAATTAGACATTATTTTATTTTATATTATCTTATATTTTCGAGTTATAGAATGAGCCCATGAATTATTGATATTTATCAACGATATTTATAATTCGTATACAGTTTATGTTATTTAATTGTTAAATACTGCACCCAGAAAAAAATACTATATAAATAATAGTTTTTTACTATTAAAAATAGTCAATAGGATAAATTATTATTTTAATCGGAAAATACCATTAAATACTAGAAAATACCATGACATTGCCATTGAGTTTATATGAAAAGATTTATTTTTTGCATACTATTGAATTAATATTTATCCCATTGACCAATTTTAATGGTATTTGAGCGAATTTTTTTCTGGGTGTGCTTGCTTGATTTATAAAATAGTATATATATTTTTTCAATATAAATTAATTAGGGAATTTTTTACGAATTTTTCAACAAAAAATAGCCTTAAAAATAAAATTTGAAAAAAAAAAATTTTAATTAAAAAAAAAAAATGAAAAAAAATTTTTTTTTAAAATTTAAAAAAAATTAAAAAAAAAATCATAGAAAATCTAAAAAAAAATCGTATAAAAAATTTGTCCGAATACATTTTTTTACGAAAAAAAATTCTGATATAAAACGATATTGAACATATTTCTGATATTGAACATATGGAACGAAAAAATTATTTTCCATATTTGTATGTATTTTTGTATTTAAAACAGGGAACGACAAATTTGAAAACGGTATATATCTCAAAAACTAGAGCAAGTTTGATAAATAACAGACAACATTTTCGAAATAAGCGGTTGAAATGTATTTATTGTTTAGTTTTATTGTAGAAAACATTTTTATAATACAAAAGATAAATAAAATTATGGAAACATATTTAAAATAACAATTTAAAATTTGGAATTTTTAAAAAAATCAACATAAATTTAGAAATTTTTCTGAATTTTAAAAAGGGTATTTTAAAAGGACATTAAATTTGAAGTGCAAAGATGACCACTGGCCACATGTTTAAGTTTAAAAAATCTTGTTTTATTAGCTTTAAAACGAGACCACAATGGAGTTATTAGCATTTCTCGTTAAAGAGATATTTCAATGTGAAATGTAGTAGACAAAGTCGCCCCAGCCGTGAGGTGTGATTGGCTCGCGTTTTTTATTTTTATTTTTTTATATTTACAATAAATATACCTTGATGTTTTTATTAATCTAAATAAGAGAATATATAAGTACGATATTTTTAATAATACTTAATTCCATTGAAAAATATCGAAATAGAGATATCGCGTTTTCCGGGTCAAAGTTGTCATTTTCGACGAAGTATTATGAAATTAGAATGCAAAAGTTATAAATCTTAATTATTTGTACAGTTTAATTAAATGTTTAAGCAAAATTATATATTTTTTTTATAATAATTACGTTATAAGCCTTTCTAGTTTAAGTAAACGTGCATCGCGAAAATAGTATTTATAGTTTTTTAATGTATATTTTTTTTTCATCACTACATAATTTATATCATTGTAATTGTGTAATTTACAGAAGTATTTGTTAAAACAACAAATTAGTTTGCAAAAACAAACAGTTAAAAAAACAGTCCAATTAAATTTGTTTCAGCACAGAATCATGTGTTTTTAGTTTCGATGAAATTTTAGTTTAAACATTTAAATTTTTGGTATTTTTAATTTTATTTGCTTTGAGTTTTGTTAAACCCCCAGCATTTGATAACAATGCTAAATACCAACTGCAACATTCTAAACAATTTAGTAAAATAAAAAAAAAAATTAAAAAAATTAAAAAAAACAACATTACACTACAAAATACAACAATTAAAACAGTCTTCAAAATGCTTCGAACAAATTTTAAATTTTTAATAGTGTTTTTTTTTTAACTTATTTAGTACTTTCTTATATAAATTGTTTTTTTTTTATAAAATTTTACATTTACAAAATATTTGTAGTTCAATACTTAAATGTAAAATATAAAATTTTTATATATTTTTTGTAATTAAACAAATGTTAAGCAATATCAATTCGAAAACCGAACGTGTACAAATTTTTGGCGCACCCACAACTTTAGACAACCCATTCTAATTGTTGCATTATTTTGATATTTTTCACGTAAATTTTGGCAAAACTAAAAACTAAAAAAACAGAAAACCAATATATGTAAAATATTTGCGCAATTCTATTAAGTCACCCTGTTTTATGATCATTTTATTTTATTCAATACTAAATCTAAAGTTTGTTATGCAATTTGTTCAATTTTTGTTTGTCAATTTCATTTTTATTTTTAATTTTATTATTTGTTTCTTTAATGTTAATGTTAAAGTAGTTTCTAACAATTCTGCTTTTTCTTTATTTCGTTCAATGAGTTACAGCGTTTTTTTCATTTTTTTCTTTTTACTTTCATAAGTAGTTATTTTGTTTAGTACTTTTAAAATGTATAAATTAAAAATTTACAAATAATTAATTAATAATGTTCAAATTGTTTTGCTTGCACACTCACCCTGTATGCCGCAGCCACGCATATAAATTTAAAAATATATATATATTTCAAGTTATTATCGAAATTTAAATGTTTCTTTTCTTCAAATTTCTTGTACACTTTTTACGATCTCATTCAAAATAATGATGTTTAGATCTAAGCGTAGTAACTTAGTAGAACTGCAAAGTTAAACGGGGTAGAAAAATTAAGAAAAGCAACTTTTTTGCTACTTTGCAGTTCTTGCTTTATAGCTAAACGTATATAATTCGCAACTAGTTATTCAGAACCTTGTCCTTTAAATATATTAAGTTTGTATAGGGTTGGAATTTAGTTGAAACCTTACACAGAAATGTTACGAACATTTTAACAATTTTTTGTACAATAATTAAAACTAAATATTTTTCGATATGACATACTTTTTTTTGTAGCCTTTTTCTCAACACATTACTAGTCCCCAGAAATCAACGCCTTGAGTAACACGTTTTTTTTTTTTTTTTTTTTTGGTTTTTATTTCGAACCACTTGAGCTCTTAGTGTTTTTAAGAGTTTTAGTACTTCATTTATATTGGTTTTTTGGCAATTGTGTTTCATCCATTGTGTGAAAGTGTTTCTTTCAGTGAATTTTTGAGCAGTTTATTTCTTGTATTATTTCGTTTAAACTTTTGGTTTTGTCTTCTACTTTCTGTTTTTTTTTTCCTTTTTGTTAATTAAAATATAAATATATAACTAACTTTAAGTAGTTGTGCGTGTGTTTAATACTGAATTGAATTTTATTTATAAAACTAAATCTATTCTTTAGGTCATAAATTAGTTAAATTAAATTGCCATGCAATCGAACGATTTGAGTACAACGAACGATGTATGTATGGGCTACGTACGAACTACTCCAATTCGGAGAGGTCTGTCATTGACAGCAAGCGTTACATATAATACGAAAATAGGTTATTTTATGCAAAAAAATTATAATAAATATTATTTAGCAGCATATAAAGTAAAAATTGCTTTCAATTATTCATCATTCGATTTCATTTCAATTGGAAAACAGGCGATTTTTGCTAGTTGCATACCAGAGATAATAGACTTGATTGGAACAAGAGCCAAATATGGCGGCACATTAAAAAATGAAAAGGGCCGAAGGTGAGATAACTTACAAAAACTACAAATACTACTTAAAATAAAATTTAAAAAAAAAAAACGTTACTAAACAAAATCAATAAAATGAAGTATAAAACCAAATCAATAAAAAAACCAAATCAATAAAAAAAAAAAAATTAAAAAAAAAAACATATGTTTTTCTTTTGAAAAAATAAACACCAAATCAAAATTAAATTTCCATTTTCAATTGAAAACTAATAAAAAAAACTATAACAAGTTTTAGAGCAATTTTTATTTTCAACTAAATTTTAAAATTATTTAATATTTTAATGAAAAATTGTTTTAAAAAAATATTTTAGTCATACACTTTTTAGTTTAATTTAAAAATACTGCTCTATTACGCATTATACACGAGAATTGCAAAAAAAAAAAATTAAAAAAACAGTTTAAACCTATCAAAATAAAACTTTTATTTCTGTGTTTTTTTTTACTATTTTACTTTGCTACTCATTCATATAACAAAAAATACAAAAATCAGTTAAATTTTTATAAACTACAGGAAATATCATTTATGTTGAATGAAATTTGATTTTGGTTTTTTAAAAAATAAATACAAATAATATTATTAACTCAAATCATATTCACTGCCATCGCTCAATTGGCCATAACTAATTCACGTAGACCACATACATAATGAAATTGAACAACATAACACCATACATTGATTCGCTATAACAAGTCAACAATCTCAAAATATTCTGAATACTACTAACCCCAACTAACAGCCAAATTATACACACACCGTCCAAACCACATCAAACTGAAAACGAATTTTGAAAATACGTACATCTTATACATTTGAAATACAAAAATTCACAAAAAAAAAAAAAAATATAAACACAAATCATGCACCAAACCAAAATGATTAAGTTCTATATATGATTTTTTTTTCTGTTTTGTGTAATTCTGTGTTTTATTTAAAATGAATACTTTTATTGGCATTTCTTTAATATGTAATATTGAAATTGTGAACTATTAGTGAACATATATTTTTATTTGAAACAAATTTCTTTGGTATTAGTTGAAATAAATTTTGGTTTTCCTGGTACCATTTATTAGTAATAATCATTCTCATGTTGCACGCTTTGTGTTTGTGTTTTGTATTGATACTGTAAAATAATCTGTAATTATGTAACTAAAGATGATTAAAAATCTGAAAAGAATTATACAAAAAAAAAAAATCCAAAACAAAAGAAAAATCAAAAAGACATTGGCGCTTCCAATATACACTATACCAAAAATAGAAATATATCGGGTACTTGGAACGAAATTTTCTGCGTGTGTTAAATCTCTTCTAAAATATGCAAATATTGTAAATATTGTAAAGAAAAATCTTTGATTATATTTCTATGGGGTGTAGTGAATATATCGCCGTATCATTGATTGGTGTTTATTGAATAAAAATATTAAACTTAAATATTAAAAAAAAAAACTTGTAATAATTGTTAATATAAACTATTACTATATAAATTTTATAAAAGTTTTACTTTCGATATAATTTGCTATTTTTGTCTTAAGAAGTGTCTTTGTTTATAGCTGCGCTGGTTTAGAGTACAGCAACAGTAATAGAAATATTAGCTAGAATTAAATATAAATTTTGAATTCAAATAAAGAATAGCTTGATATTAAAAATACTTAAATTCTATTTAAAAGAAAAAAAATAATTACATTACTAATTATTATAAATTTGTAACCAATTTTAAAACTGACACAAATTAGTCTTTCAAAAAACTATTTTAAATTACTCAAAATTTGTTTATTATGGATGTGTGCTAGTTTGTTTAAATTGGAGGGTAAAACCTAATTTTTGGGTTTTCATTTGAACGTTATTCGATAACGGTACTCATTCGAGAACGGTATTCGTTAAAATCGATAAACACTAGATAAACATCTGTTTGTTTGCTGAAATCTAATTTAGTTCAATTTAGATTGCTAGAATATTTGCTAAATTTAATAGTAAACACTGCATTGCCGCCAAATCTATAGACTCGTCAAATTTAGACGTCCATGCACACACCCTATGTAAAACATAATAAGTTCAAACATACTTATGTTTAGTTTTTAGTACAACATAGTTTCAAATAGACAGTGCTTCCTATAAACAAAGGTGCTTCAAATGCTTTTTCAGATTTTTACTAAATTTAAACAGTTGTGTTTTTAATGTTTCATTTGAGTTTCAACTTTACAAAAAAAAAAAAAAAAAAAAACAAAAACCAAATATATAATTTTTGTGATAATATTAAAAAAAAAAAAGTAATTGTGTTATTTGTCGTCGTAGCAATATCAAAGTGATTTTATTACATCTAAGTGTGTGTTGAGCCAAATTAGTAATTAAAATTGTAAAATTTAAAAATTATTTTTTTGATTTTGTATAGAATTCGTATTTGATTTCATTATTTGAAGTTGTTATTTTTATGTTAAATAATTTCGAAATACAGAAACTTTCAAATTTTTATGAAATATACAAAAAAAAAAAATAACAAATCTTCGTCATAGAATGTATATGTGACATTTTGAATCACTTTACAGAGTTAATCAAAAAAAAAAAAATCTTGAATTCTATGTGATTCAAAATGTTGCATACGTGAAATGCTGTATTTCATTGTAGGACACAATAAAAGGTTTATAATTCGTGGTTTGTGTTTTGTACTCATATATCTAAATCTGTCGTTTGAATCTTTATTTGTGTGTGTATTTGTATATAGAAACCTACTATTGTTTATACTACTTTTTACTACTATTACTACTACTACTACTACTACTATTAATTTAATACTTAACCATACAAGAATGATTTTTTTTTAAGTTAGCAACAACGACAAACAAATGTAATTTTATCTTTACTCTGCTGCTAAGAAATGTCACACATATTTGAATAAGTGATGATGAGATATCGTAAATGTAGGTAATACTAATGAATATAGTAACTAAACAAATTATTGAAAGTATTTAAAATGAAAATACTAAAAAATAAAAGTCATAAAATTATTAGATTTCAGTAAATATAAAATCGACAGTCTTGCTATGTACTAAATACATTTTAAAGTAAAAAAAAAGACGATGTAAATAATAATTATATTACCATTTAAAAAATAAATGATTTTAACTATAAACATAAAATATATGTTTGTGTTAACAATAAGGTTATTCATAATAACTGCGTAAAACTCGTAAATAGTGGAAACGCTGATATGTTAAGGGAAACTTATAAATTTGATTTTTTGGTGCTAATAACGTTTTCTTTTCGTTATTTGTCAATAAAATATATTAAGGGACTTCATATAACTCATGTAAAATACTATGGAATATTCGTAAATCGTAGAAATGTACACAAAAAATGAAATTTAATTGTCGATTTTTATTTGGAAATAACGTAAATATATTTTCATTTCAACATTTCCACATTACTTTTTACTTTTTGCATTATTGTCAAATAACACGTAAATTTACATACTTACGAGAATGCTAATTGAAACGACTGAATACCCTTAATGTTAAAATAAATGAGGAGCTCATTTCCAAAACGTGCTATCCACTTAAATATAAAATGCTTTTATTTACAAATATACGGACCAATTATGATTATTTCAAAAAAGTGAATGTATAGAACGAGATATCGAAAATATTAGAAGTGGAAAACACCTTATTCCAATTTGATTCTATCATTGAGTAAGAGTAATTAGGGTTTTACTAAGACTATCTTGGTTTCACATAGCACGTTTTGGAAATAAGCGCCTCAAATATATTTGGTTAGTTAGTGAAATGAATATGTTTGAAATAATTCATAGTATAGATTAAATTATACATTTAAACTTAACTATTATACATTTTTATTTAACAAGTGTTCAAAATTGCATTGAACAAATCAAGATCTTTGTGAATACGTTATACATACTTTCATCAATTTTATGTATAATTTCTCAGTTTTATATATTGTTTCAACAGTTTATGAATTTGTTAAACATTTATGTTTTCATGCATAAATTTATCTATATTATGTACATTTTATGACATAAAATACAATTGGTATTCAAAATATATTATAAAAATTAAAAATAAATACTGAAATTTGATTCCATTTTTGATACGCAAGACTGCAAAAGAAACCGTTAAAATTTTCAATAATTTAAAACTACAGTAAACATTTTTTTTATAAACGTCAATATATATCTCTGTTGTAACTTAATCTTTAAGTGTGTCTATAAGAATCGAATGATACTATTATATATTTCCACTGACATTAGTACGTTTGATTCAAAAGACACAAGTATAAATGTATATGTGCGAATGTATGACGAGTTTATATTTATTTTTCTATAAACATTTTCGTACCTCTCAAAGCCCTATTTTTATTGTTTAATTTTGTTTATATGGGTGAATGTTACTCTTTTTTCCTTCTATTTAGTTTTCCGAATACTTTAATTTTAGTTTTTGCAAAGTTTTGTTTAGATTTTAGTTAAAAACGAACAGTGTGTATTATCTAAACTTCTCGTTTTGCAAGCTGTAATATTTATAAAATTTCTTAAAGTAGGCGCCCTTTTTACAATAGCCAAACACAACATCCAGAAACCCAGGTTTTTATATATATTGTATACATCGCAGCTGACAATTGCACGTTGTTCTTTTATGAAATATCATTTGACCCTTGAATTAATATGGCGTAATATACGCAATTCTATTTTATGAATAGTTTTATTTTTCATTTTTTTTTGAAGAGAATTTCTTTCAAACTAGTCTTCCCATTTATTATGATTCTAATAAGCAGTAATAATAAGAATTATATTTGAACTCTAAAATGCGTGGCCAGGCATCACTTTTAATATTATATCTCATATTTTTGTTTAGTACTAAAATTTTGATTACAAAGCATTACAAATTATCATGCAAAATATATATCCATTGTAGTGCTATTTTTAGTTTTAATCATTTGTGCCATTCACATTCTATTTTCCAGAGAAACCCTATATAATTTGCAATTAATTGGAAAACATATTGAACATATTATTTCTACGCAAATATATGGTTTCATGCATTATAATAAATGACTGCAATCCACCAAAAGTCCATCATCGATATGCTGCAAATGTAAATTTGCAAAAGCCTTACAATGGACTTTTGTAGTTTTATCCAGACACTCATAGTTTCATGCTAAACATATAAACATATTTTGTGTTTTAAACATTTTATGATTTACTTAATTAAAAGTATTTAATTATTCTTGATGCACGCATAACTATTGAACCTTTGAAAACCCTTGGCAAGTAGTAGTTCTTTGATATGCTGTTCCAAAGGCCTGCGTTTGAATTCAGAACTCTGATAGAACATAGGAATGCTGTATTGATTGTATTTAACACTATATTAACTAATATAGAGCATGTTGTAGTTTTATTTATTTATTTTTTTGTATGTATGTATTTTAAAATATTAATTACTTGCACACCGAAAACTTAATTAAGGAGTTTTAAATATTACGCTCGAATTTTATATCAAATCCGAATAGTATAAAATACTTCAAGAACATTTGAGAAATATAATTTATTTACAATTGTTATCTTTAAAGAAGGTCCATAATCAGACTACCCATGATCAGTTTAATGTTGTATCTATTCTTATTATATGAATTTTATCATAAGTCGTACTCTCCTATTTCGATGAGAACAGAAGACGTTGTTAGAAAATATTTTGGACACCCTAATGAAAACAGTTAGTTTTCCAAACTATGTCATTATTGTTTATACATCGATTAAAATTTATTTTCTTTTTTGCGAATATACAACTCATAGTAAAAACATTAAATAAATAAATTCTTAATTTTATGTTTCAAATATCAAGGGAATTTCTATTAAATACTCCAGGAAAACAGTCAATTTATAAAAAAAGAATAATTTTACATTAAGAATAGAATTTTAAAATATTTATATACAAAATTTTATAAATTTCTGTTTATATAAGACGAATATTTCTAACTTTTAAAGGTGACCAAATCATGTTTTTTTTACTAGTGTTCGACTGCATTCGTTTTTATTCAGCTTCGACTTGCATTTCTAAAACATATTTATATTGTTTTGTTCTGACTATATCTGACTTTTATGGAAATAAAGGGAGTGGAAATAAAGAGAGCGCTACAAAAGTTTTTTCAAGGGGTTTTTCAACAGGGACGCTACAAAAGTAGAGCGACAGGGACAGCAAACGACGCCATATTTCTTGCTGCTCTTTTGACATTTCTCTTCATTAAGGTTTGCCATTTCATGATGGAAAGATATACGAGCCAACGACGAGTCGAAATTATTAAAATTTACTACCGAAATTCGAATTCGTATATCTTTCCATCATGAAATGGCAAACTTACTGAAGAGAAATGTCAAAAGAGAGTCAAGAAATATGGCGTCATTTGCTGTCCCTGTCGCCCTACTTTTGTAGCGTCCCTGTTGAAAAACCCTTTACTACAAAGTGTTTACTACTACAAAGTATACTATACAATGGTCGTATTAAATGCGACTCGATCTGATCTATTTAAACTACTACTGAACTAAATATTTCTTAAAATCGTGCACTATGTGTGGAACCGATTCCAGAAGAAGTACATGGAAAACATTACCTGACCATTAATATACCTTCCCTAGTAAATTAAAATTCTATTATGGCAATTTAATTTCAAGTATTTTGAGTTTCATATTAGACATCTGGACAAATGTATACTGAATCCAATTTAGGACAATCATTTTATTTCAAGACATTAATTTAATTACACAATGCCTGAAAATCAAGTGAATGCACTTAACAACCAAGCAAAAGTAGTGTCAAAACAAATCTCATACAAAACATAAGTGCAGTGTTGCAGTGTACTATCTAAATCTCTCAGAAATTTCTTGTTTACTTTTAACTAAAATTCTATTGCGCATAATCATGGCAATTTAAAGTCGACTTAAAAAATAAATTCGATTTTTTTCACAAATTTTTGTATAGAATATAAATTGTCAAAAAGCTGATTTTAAATTAAAAGTAGACTTTAAATTATTCAAGGTTATGCGCCTATATTTTCATTTATACTAAAAATACGTTTTTTAGTATCGAATTTAAACAAAACAAATGATATGGAATTACACATAATTTAAAAGAGGTATAATTGGCATTTTAATATGCAAATACTTCTTATCCATATGAAAAATTACCAAGTTAGGCTGAATATTTTTAAATATTACCCGATATCAATATTTCAATGAATTTAATTTAAATATAAATATGATTTACGCACATCATATTTATATTTACAATACAAAATGAAGCATTAATCAATTCTGTGTGATAAGGTTATTAATTACTTAAATCGACATGATAAAGCTATACATATAAAAAATAAATGGAGACGTGATCAAAATGTAAATATGGTTTATTTATCATATATAATAAAAAACTCGGTGAATTTTAGCAAATGATAATTTGTTTTGCGCTGAATCGTTTTACAATATAATTTAAAAAATAAACATTGTAGCAAAAAAGGAATTGTTATCAAATTTAAAAAATTGATTTATATGTAATTCGTTCCAATATATATTGTTCGTTCGAAATACTGAGTCTCTAAACATATTATTCGTTAAATTTTTTCGTTGATTCGATATACAGAGTCTCTTAGATCTAACACATTTCAAAATTAAGGTCCTGCGAGAATAAAAACTAATTGACTAAATATTGCTAATATCGAAAAATGAGCTCGCAGTGTACATTCAAAAATTACAATTCACTATGCACTGCATTATCGATATTAGTCTTAGTTCGCACAGGCGCTTCATTTTATAATTTTGAAATGCTAGATCTAAGAGACTCAGTATTTTGAATAAACGAAAAATGTATCGAATAACAATTATATCAAATGTTATTCAAATTTCAAAATGATGACTGTGCAAATGTGCGTACTACACAATGTTAACTTTCAGGTTTTAAACATAAAAGCAAAATTTCCCAAAAAGGGAAATTTTCAATGTCCATATAAACACAATTTTATGCCTAAATAAAGTGTTTTATGCCGAAAACTTAAACAAAATGTGCAATATTAGAATATAGAAAAAATCCCAAATAAGGGAAATTTTCATTTTTCACAAATAATAACTTTTTGACATATTAACTATATTTTTCTAGCTAAATGAAAACATTTTTATACAAAAAGATAAAATCCCAATAAAGGGAAATTTTCAATATCCATATAAACACAATTTTATACCTAAATACAGAGTTTTATGCCGAAAACTTAAACAAAATGTGCAATATTACAACATGGAAAAATTTCCCATATATGGGAAATTTTTATTTTTCACAAATAATATCTTTTTGACAAATTAGGAATATTTTCACGCTAAATGAAAACATTTTTATACAAAAAGAAAAAAAATCCCAATAATGGGAAGTTTTTAATATTCCTGTAAATAAAATTATCTGCAGCGAATACGAGTATATTAATATTTGAAAGGTTTATTGTGTGTGATACAAAATATATCCAGTATAAAGTAGTTAAAAATGGACAAAGAAGCATGGATTTTTCACTAAAATCATATTGTCCATGTGTTTGAGAAATTATTAGTACCCAGAAAGAAGCATTTGGTCTCGTTAAGAGGTATTCTTATTTTATTTTATAACAACGTCTAGAACAAAATAATACAAGTCAAAATGTGAGCATATTTATGAAGTAATAGGCCTTTCAAAATATAAATAAAGAATCTCATTCTCATGTGAAATATACTTGAAGGAATAAAAGATAGAGCTAAAAATAATTTTCCTGATCACATCTCTTTTTGCTACAAACAGAAAATTGTGACCTATATTTAACACAACAACACATCTTGATATACACCCAGAAAAAAATACCCTCAAATCCCATTAAAATAAGTCAATAGTACAATTATTGATTTAATAGTATACAAAAAATAAATCTTTCATATAAACTCAATGGCAATGTCATGGTATTTTCTAGTATTTAATGGTATTTTCCTATTAAAATAATAATTTATTCTATTGATTATTTTTAATAGTAAAAAACTATTATTTATATAGCATTTTTTTCTGGGTGTACATATTTGATGCAAATGATCTTTCGCACTTTCTAAACTGCTGTAATTTTACGCTTTTTATTGTTTGCATATGAATTAAATGCTGCACAAAATATTCAAATATATCCTTAATTTTGTATTTCGTGTAGTCAATATAATATTTAAATGTTGCATGTAATTTAGTAATTTAGAGATTATACGGGGTAGCAGACTAAAATATTTTAATTGATTCACACTGAATTATTTAGTTGCAACTTATTTGATTTTTTTGTTTATCTCGTTATTTGAAAATTATTGTTTTTTATGATTTGTATCTTTAAAAATACCTAAAATGATTTTTTACTTATTTATATATTATTATTATTATTATTATCTACAAATCTACCTTACACTATTTTTCTTAAATAAAATACTTTTATACATACATACAATATGCCATAACTCAATGCTGACTAACAAAAAAAAAATCATTTTTTGATAGAATGCATTCTTTATAAATCACACACTATATACACTGTATACATATTTGATATGAGTCATAGTATTGATCTAATGAACCAGGTTTTTACCTACATTCAATTTCTAAAGTTTGATAAAGTTTGAGGCACTGTAGTATTTTAAATGACCATAAATTAGTAAACTTCAAATACAGTTCAATAGTCCTAATGAATAATTTTAATATGATATTTATTTCTAAGCGCAGAATTGCAAAGATTCTTGTCATTAACTGTGATAAAGGTTACCACCGATTGACATTTCAAGCAGCAGCCTCTATTAATTTTGATATATTTTATTGGAATATTTTAAGCAGACAAAGGCGTTGTGGGTTTTGCACCATTTGAAGATATTAATATTTATGCCTGAGTCCTGTCCTTAAAATTCCTCTATATTTGTTTACCTGCTATATACTTCTCATAAACTTTTATTTGTCAATTGGTCCCCAAAGAGAATGCGAAATATTTTCCCGAGAACTATTTAGGAGGGATCTAAGTTGATACTTGCTGAATTTAAAAAACAAAACTTTTACATTCGTCCCTATTATAATACAATAGGGCATCCCTTCTGAAGGCCACCAGCCAAAATCCTGATCAGGGTCAATGAAGGTAAGCGTCAATATATCACAAAAAAATATTCATCAAAACGATGAATTTATTCATAAATATTATGAATTTTTTCCACCAACTACCAGATTCATCATATTGACACCATCGTTCTTTAAATGATATATTGATGAATGCATTCATATACCATCGAACATCATAGTGAAGAACGAATATTCAATACAATGAATTTGAATCATCATATTGATGAATTTGTTCATTCTATTTATGAATGGGTCATTCCACATCAAATCGACTAGCGGTTGGAACTCACCTTCCTCGATTTCAATGAAATTTGGGCAGCTCTTAAAGCTTATTGAGATATGCATTGGACAATTTTTTATATATTTCGACCACTACTTCCAGAGATACAGTGCTTCAAAGTTACACAAAATGGGCCGAAAATCACTTGTGTATGGTTGTTTATACTTCAATATCTCTTAAAATAGAAATGCTACAAACTTCATTGATGGCTCGTTTTAAAGGTAATAGAACAGGCTTTAAGAAACATTAAGTTGTAAATTCTAAACTTTAACATGTGGCCTCATTATTCTTTCATTTCAAAATTGATGTCCTTAAAAAGGGCCCTTTTAAAAATTCTGAAAAAAATCGTGTAGTTTTGTTGATTTAATATAAATGTTCATGCACAAAATTCAAGATGGTATTCTGATAGCAACGTATTTTAAAAATTAATTTTCTAAATTTGTACAAATTTTTTGTATTGAAAAATAAAATATTTTTTTCAAAAGTAAAATTTGCAATAATTTTTTAATGTATTTGTAACTCTGTTTTCGAAAATGTCGTCAGTTTCAACAAACTGTCCCTAATTTTTGAGATATATACCATTTTTCGAAAAATGTAAAAAATATACCCCAAAATCAATATCTCAAAAACTAGAGTCAATATGATAAAACTGGCACCATTTTAGAAATCAGAGTTAGAAATACATTAAAAAATTATTGCAACTTTTACTGTCGAAAAAAAAAAATTTTTTTTTCAATGCAAAAAATAAATAAAAATTTAGAATTGTTTTTTTAAATATGATGCAATCAAAATACCATCTTGAAATTTGGCATGAACATTTGTATTAATCAACCAAAATATGTGAATTTTTCAGAATTTTAAAAAGGGTTCTTTTTAAGGACATCAATTTTGAAGTGCTAGGATAATAACGACGGGCCACATGTTCAAGTTGAGAAGTAACAACTTAATATCTCTAAAAGCTTGTTCTATTAGCTTTAAAACGAGCCATCAATGGAGTTTCTAGCATATCAAAAAAAAGTGATTTTTGGCCCATTTTTTGTAACTTTGAAGCACTGTAACTCTGGAAGTAGTGGTCTGGAAGTAGTGGCCTAAATAAATATTTTGATTAAAATTTGGTTAGATAAACTGCATTCTTTAATATAATGTACATATATGTTGTATTTTATGTATTTGTTCATAAATATAATGAAACGTATTCTTCACATACAGTTCGTCATATTGAACTATACATTTTCGACAGTTACCAAGCCTTCATCATATTTATGATCGCATTTATAACATTAATGTCGTTAGTCATTAATATTATGAATGGTTCTTCAATACAATGTATGATGGTTTGATGAACGGAATTCATCAATATGATGTATATTTTTTTCTGTGTAAGAATTTGATGAGCATAAACTCGCCAGAGAAAACCAGTTAAATCCTTGTCGGTTACTCGTAGGGATTGGAAGAGTAGTTCACTACAGTAAAAGTTGCCAAAAACTGGTCTGTCCACCGTAAAACTATTTAAAAACTGGTTGTTACTGGTAGGGATTTGAATATTAGATTCCTGCCAGTAAAACTAGTCAAGAACTGGTCGGTTACTGGTAGGGAAATGTCCAGAAAGAGCTAGTTTCTGGTCGGAATGTGAGAGACGTCGCTTGCGAGTCACTCGAAAAGTCACTAGAAAAACTGGCTTAATACTGGTATGATACTGGTAAGAATTGTTACTTGGGTTAATGTGGCCTGATCTCAAAAATTATAGGATCAGGAAAATTGGATCAGGATACAATTCGGAAGCCTAATCATTTGAATCTAATAACCTGAGCAAAATTTTCAATCGGAATGTTGTAAAATCTAAGAGTTTTCCAAAAACATAATCAAATACTTTCTTCGGTATTTATCTTGTTTTAAAAAATTGAATTAAAAATTTGAGCTCATGAAAATATCTAAATCTACTACACCCAGAAAAAAATTCCCTCAAATCCCATTAAAATTGGTCAATAGGACAATTATTGATTTTATAGTACACAAAAAATAAATCTTTTCATATAAACTCAATGATGTTTTCTAGTATTTAATGGTTTTTTCCGATTAAAATAATAATTTATCCTATTGACTATTTTTAATAGTAAAAAAACTATTATTTATATAGTATTTTTTTCTGGGTGTAGGGATCATTCTGAGAATTTGTGTGAACATTAGGGCTGTGCGATTAATCAATTAATCGAATAGTTTGAATAATCAATTTTTAATGAATTGATAAATAAACAATTTCGATTAATCAGAAAAGTGATTAATCAATTAATCGGGATTCTGATTAATAAAAACTGTGATGAATCGGCATTTTTATTAATCAGAATTTCTTGATTTTTTCGGAAAAACATTTGAAAAAAGTAATATGCAGTTCATAGCTGAGACTTCTCTGAGTATGGATAAGAAAATGGTTGTTCATTTGTCAATTCGTCTGTGGCTTTTATTTGAATTTCGAATTTCATCGAATTTTTGCTGTCCCTTGTTGAAATTTACCCTAGTAGAAGAGACATGAGCATGACCAGATAATGTACATTCTATAACGGATCGGGTTATGATAACGAAAAAATTCAATGATCAGGGTATACGTTCCATTATACGATTTTTGAATTTGCAGTACCAGGTAAAATATGTTTTCTATATTCTGTTTATTACCCTGAAAACTATTTATACAAACTTTATCAAACTTTATCAAATTGAAAAATTATTTTAAAATGTTTTTATTAAATATGTTAAAACTCCTATACAAAAAAAAATACATATATACACTAACACTTTTCACATTTCAAATTCATAACTCTTTTTTTAAACACTGACACAGTTTACCATAGTAACTCATAACATTAAAACATATTTTATAATAAAATATTATCCTAGTTATCCAATCACTATATTCAAACGTGTTAATATCTATTACTAAAATAAATATTCTCTTTGTTTTTATTTTTTGAACCTGGTTGATTCAATTTTAAATTGAATCACAATATACAAACGTACTACAAAACACATTTACGCATGTACCCAATTACCGTTACATCAAACTGGACACCAATACCTAACGAATACACATACATAATACACATTATGGCCTGGACTAACGCCTCCTGACGCAAACAACCTGTACTATGTGACCGACTGACCGTCCGACCATCCGCCTGCCTCCCTGCCTGCCTGCTGACGTCTGATGTTTGCACGCATCTCTAATGGTACATCAAATATTCATGGATACAAACAGACATATTGTGGTCTGTGGACACATAACATACGAATCGGTGTCGCATTTCCTAAAGGACTTTCTGCACGAGGACCGAGAAGATGTTGACGTGGAAGTCGTATTTTTACATCGGTGAGTATTGTTACCATGCATTATAATTGTCTACTTTTCAACTTCTTTTTACACGCTAAGTTATGATATTATTTTAAAGTTTTGAATATACTCTTCTTAATTTGTGATATTTTTATGAAGAGTTTAAAGCAAGACCTTGTCACTGAGCAGTTTAAATTAATTTGTAATAATTACAAGAAATGTATATACTTCAAATATTTTATCAGTATATACACACAGAAAAAATGCCATAAAATCCTATTAAAATTAGTCAATAGAACAAGTATTGATTTAATAGTGTACAATAAATAAATATTTTCATATAAACTAAAAAAAAAATTCAATAGTATGTTGTAGTATTTAATGGTATTTACCTATTAAAATAATAATTTATCCTATTGACTAATTTTAATAGTAAAAAAACTATTAATTTAATGGTAACTTTTTCTGAGTGCAGAAATAAACATTTGTTTCAGTTGTATTTAGTTTGTGACACAACTTACCAAACATTCAACCACATTAAAGTTTTACTTAGATGGTTTTTGCTAAAATTTAAACGAAACTTCTCGATTTCTCATTAGTTTTGTCAAAACTTTGAACGTTTTCTGCAATTATTCAGTTAATCTAGACTTGCTCAGTTCAAAACTTTTATATTTAAGTAAAGTTTTTCCTCAAAAACACATTTTTAAGGTAGATTGATTTAAGTTGTACCTACTCTGCCGAAAGCGCACTATTTTAGCACTTTTACCATAAACTAAAATAATTAAAATAAAAAAAATGTCCTCTGGTTATTCTACAACTTTTGTATTAACAAATAAACCATGCAAAAAATTCGTTATAAATGCAACTACTACAATTATCTGCGTCACTGCGTAGTAAGGAGCCTGACCTGGAGCTTGAGGGACTTCTGAAGCGCCACTACACGACGGTGGCGTTTTTTCAGGGAACCATGATGAATGCCGTCGACTTGGAACGCGTCAAGGTACACACAAAACAAAAACAAACAAACAAAAATCACCACAAAACCCATTAAAGTGGTTTTATAAAGACATATAAACCAGCAACAAACTACAACAAAATAAATTTAATTAAATCATCTGCAAAGCATTTCTGATATATATTTCAATATTTGCTCAACATTTTTACAAAAATCCTGAATGCAAAATATTAATTATTTTTTGGGTTTTTACAAATTATTTATTTAATTTTGAGTTACAATTTAGACTCCTTTATCCTTTGTACAAGAAACGTTTAGCATTTTTCTATTATATTTTTTGAATTTTTATAAAGATTTCATTTTGTTTCTATTTCAGTTATAATTATTATGGTTAAATCATAGTTTTTACAATTATAATTTCGTTTTTAACGGAATGCAAAAAATTATTAATTGTCTTGTTTAAGAATTTCGATTTTTTTTGAAATATTATATAGAATTTTTGCGTGATTTTATTAAATTTTTATAGATTTTTTGATTTTTTTTTAATAAAGTTTACCTTTGTTTAATGAGATGTGTAAATTAAATCTGAATTTGTAGAGCTATTTAGATGCGTTTTTCTTCATATTACTTAGTATAATAAGATTATATTTAAATTACTTAAATGCACAATTTTCTACACATAAATAAATATTTAATATATACCTACTGCATAAATATAAATTTGTATTTTGGACTTTTCGTCTATAACACGCGCGATATAACTCAACTTTATATTTAAATATTTAGCATAAACTATTTAATATTCAATCAATCTACCTACCTACGAACTGAAGCTACTCAAGCTAATTAATACCTGCTACATAGTTTCTAAGTCAGTTTTTAAGTATTTTCTTTTCTATTTCTGGTATTTGATGTTGAAAACTCTAACATTTCTGAATTTCCATAGATATCATTAATTATAATTACTACTTTTGTTTTTACTTTTCTTCCTGATTATAATTGTGTTAATTAAATTGAATTGAAATATATACCAAAACGAAACAAAAAAACTGATCCACCAAAACCCTCACATCTGGTTTTCCTGCCGAACTGTGCTATGGACTGTGCATTTGTTTTGAAATTTACCTCATATTTCAATATAAAAAACCATCTAAATTATTTTATAAACCGTTACCAAAACAAACAAACAAACAAATACAAAAAACAAACATTATAAAGAAAACCACCCGATTTGGAACTTGAGGGTTTGTTCAAACGCCATTTTACCACCGTGGAATTCTTTCAAGGAACCATTATGAATCCGATTGATCTGCAGAGGGTTAAGGTAAAAATTACTCTCACAATTGTGTATTTTTCTTTCAACGTTTTCTGTTATCCTTGTACCTACATGTAAAACTTTGTGTATGTGTACTAAATACTAACTACAACATCTGAAAACCTTATACAATATAAATATTAAATGTTATCAGCAATATTTTACATGTCTAACTCAATATCAATCAATAGTTTTGTATTACGAAACTCTTCATTTTTAGTTTATATCATTTAATTTTATTATTTTCTTAATGTAATATCGTATTGTACATGTTTATGTCAAATCTACAAATAATAATATAACAAAATAAATAGAAATTTAAACCCATGGCAACCAAATGCAGTGAAAGTAAACCTTACAACAGTTCACGCATTATCTACTAAATGTTGTTGTTGAAAGCATTAACATTAATTTGAATTTGCTCACATATAAAATTAATTATTATTTTTTTATTATAACAATGTTTTCTTTATATTTATGCAATATTATTAGGTGTCATATATGATGAAAATGTCTACGTTGTTGCAGTAAAACACACAAAATACATTTTTAACCAAATCTTAAATTTTTAGAGTTTGTTGATTACTACCTTCCAGCAGGAAATTACATCATTGACGACAATGTCATCATTGATGAATCGAGGACATTGAAAAATTTGTCATTCATGACTATGTCTACAACAATTTCATATAAGTAGGCATTGCATTAAAGATGTCATACATCATATCGTCACTGTCATGCCAAAGTGGCGAATGTGCATTTTAAAAAATGTTGGGAAATCAAAGTGCTTTAAAAATTAGCAAAATTTATATTTTTTCAATTTATTCTGTTATTTTTGTTTATTTATCCAATTATTATAACATATGTAAAATATATTTGGATTTGGACAACCTACTGAATTATAAATACGGATTTTGTGAGACTATATGCTGATCAAAACGCAAATATTTTTGTTTTTTATGCTATAACTTTTTATTAGCGCAAGATAAAATAGTAATGTATAGGCATTAATTATTTGCTTTTGAAGCACCTATCTATTGGCATCATTAATTAAAAATATTTTGACAAACATTAATTTGCCATTTGTTATTTGCAGGAAAAAATGTTTGAAAAAATATTTGTAAATAATGATGGCAATCAATAGGTGCTTTAAAAACAAATAATTAATACCTTTACATCAGTATTTAATCTTGCACCAATAAATAATTATAGCAAAAAAACGAAGAAATTGGAAAAATTGAAAATCTTGTCATGCCAAAAGGGCGAATCTTTCCGTTTTTTTGCTATAACTCTCTAATGGTATAAGATAAAATAGTGATGTAAAGGCAATTATTGTTTGTTTTCAAAGCACATATCGATCTGCATTATTAATTACAACTATTTTCCAAAAAAAAATATCCTGCAAATAACAAATGGCAAATTAATGTTTGGAAACATATTTTTAATTAACGATACATATCGATAGGTGCTTTGAAAACAAACAATAAATGCCTTTACACCACTATTTTATCTTATACCACTAAAAAGTTATGGCGAAAAAACGAATAGATTCGCCCTTTTGGCATGACATGATTTTCAATTTTTCAAATTCGTCCTTTTGTTATTGTCTTTTGTGGCTAGAAATATGCAACAAAATGACATGCGATTTTGGCACAGCATAGTTGAGGATAAACTACATTCAAAAATGTAAAAAAAAAACGCAAATGTCAAAAATTTCACATTCACCCATTTGGCATGATAGTGACGACATGTCATATCTACATATATCAATGATATTGAGAAAATCCGTCATTGATGAAATGTTATTGATGACATCATTGATGAAAATTAACATTCAAGTGACATGCCCCTAAATGCATACAACATACGTCTAGGGGCTGCATTTACGCGTAAACTTGAAATTTTATGTTCGATCTCACCCTGCCATATTATCCATAGGCGCAATTTGAGGGACCAATTTTTATAAAAGTGGGATAATAAGCAGTAGTAATGTTGGTAGATGCTGGCCGTTAGTAATGTACGTTGTTGACATTAGCAAATACACATACCATTCCAACCGAGAACAGAAGAAAATAATAAACAAAATAAGACAAATGAATAAAAAAATAAAAAATATATTTTTTTACTAAAAAAATAAATCTTTATGACAATGACTTCCTTGATGACTGACGTGAATGACAATTTTTAATCCTACATCATGCATGAATCGGTGGACATTTGTATGAAAATCAATCATTGGTGACATTTTCTGCTGGGCTACTATGAAAAATAATTTCAAAAGATTCTAAAACTGTAATGACGATTGATAGAATAACATTTTCTCATCATTTGGTATAAATATTGAGCGAGTCGATCAGAAATTGACAGAGATATAAAGATTTTTGTAAATGAAGAATTTACATTTTGAAAATGTAGTTGGTGTGTTTCAGTTCTTCTACAACGACAATTTATTAAAACCTCTATATATTATAAATAAGTTTTATAAATATGTATTGTATATTATGCTAAATAAATAATCGCGTGCCATGATAAAAAAAACTTTGTTTGTAGTGCACACTTGAGTTAATGGTATCGCAACATATTAAGCGTATTCATTGTTTCTTCTTAGTAATTATACGATGTAATAATGAATTATATAGTATGTAAACATTAAAAACTTTCTGATATTATTTAAATATATATATATATATATCTTGAATGGATAAAACGATACTTAAGAGGTTTCATATTAATTGCGTTAAACATGTAAATATTAAGTGGACTCATATCAAACTGTGTAAACCTTATAAATAATGGAAAATTGGTAAATAGTAGACATTTTCTAGAAGCAAATTTTACGATTATATTTATTTAATCAGTTATATATTTACGAGAGCGAAAATTAACGTCTTTATTGTCATTTCGTAAATAATATAAATTTAAACAAAATGTATATGTAGTTATTTTACGAGTAACATATAAATTAACTGGAAAATCGAATAGCTTATAAATTTATTTGTATGTTTTTATGTGCAAAACACGTAAATATATTTTCATAAACATTTTGTTCTATCTTATCATGTGTAATCAATAAAACTATTTTTATAACAAATTTTTGTTTATTAAATTGTCTTGTGGACCGATTTTAATGAATTTAACTAAACATTTAAGTGCATCAAAAGTAAAAAAAAAGATTACACGAATATAGTGCGTTCAAGTCAAACTTCGCGTAAATTTATTTTTTTACGAAATTAGAAATTTACGTCGTTGATATGAATTCTCTTTATCGATTTTTATGTAAAAATATCGCAAGCATATTTTCTTATATTTGTTGTTCCTATCTTTTTAAAAGTTGTCAATAAAACAATTTATTTATTAAATTTTATTCTGAAGAATTTAATTTACAAGTAGATTAAATGATTAATAATTTGGTTAAAGAGTTTTACCTGAAATCAAAACTAAGTGCGCTCGTATTAGAAGTTTTTATTTTTACAAAATCAGAAATTTACGCCTTTGATATGAATGTTTTTGTTTGAAGAACTGTTTGATAAGAATACTATTAATACTTATTTCAATAAAAAATATTGTCTCCACAAATTCTCAAAACTCAAGTGTGCTCTTAGAACTTTTATATTTACATCATATTTAAATGTGCTATATTAATTTACCATATGCTAAATGTTATTTATTTTCTATAAAGATTTGTATTCTTTATGAATTAAATCAAAAAGGTAAATGTAAAACTATTTCTCAGTGTACGTGTAAAATTGAGTCAAATAACAGAATTTGATTTTTCATTAGGTATTTGTTATGTATACAAAACAAAAAAAAAAACATAAAATAATACAAATTCGATTTAATTATATTCATATGTCTAAGATATTTTAAATAGCTAGAAGTATTTCATATATATTTTATTGAATGCCATTTAGCATGACATATATTTGTATAATAAAAAAATGCATGTATATTTCTTAATTTTTGTATGCTTATTCAAATATTTTATTATTCTTTTTCATGATATTGTAGTAATTGATATTTTTATATATTTCATTCAAAATAATTTATTATGGCATGTGATTCTTTCATTATGGTACTACTTAGTTGGTATATTTGAAGCCACGACAGATATATCTATGGGAATAATGTCATATGATAAAATGAGTAATGGGTATGTGGAAACGTAATAGTAATGTTTAAATAATAGAAATTTAATAATAATGTATTTAATAACATATAACGTTGGGGGATTTTTATTTTGATAATTCTCTTTAGTATTTATTCTAACAAATAATACCAATACTTCTTAACATTTTAATTTGAGATTTTCAATATTTGCCACATATATAGTATTTTATTATTTAATTTGTTAACTTAAGTCTTTAAAATGTACACTGAAAATGTGTATTTTCTAAAGGTATATCGAATGGATATGTGGGAAAAAAGTAGTATTGAATTTATAGTGGTGTTTTTAGTCTGACAATATATAAAATTGTAAATTGTTTAGAATACGTATGTCTTGAATTGTAAATTGGTTTTATTCATACGTTTTTCGAGAAAGGGATTCAAACAAAATTTTGTTAAGATATTTGTATTTTTATATGGAAAATTTGTGCGTACCATATTCAAAAAACGCATTTTGGAAAAAAATGTTTAGTTATGTTAAAATTACGTATTTGATACGAGATATCGAGAAACGGTTTAGGGAATTAAAAAGGGGGATGTAAGTATACATAATTTTACTCAAATTTCTAACTCTAATCACTTCTATGGAGCAAACCAATTCTCCGGTTACGATGTATTACTAATAGGACTAATGTATTACTAATAGGAAGGCTACACAGCAGCTCACAAGCTGGAAATCCACTGATTTTCGACAGGTTTTCTCCAGACAAAGTTTTTTCGAAATTTATTGTTCCCACAATAATAGGGATACCGAATCAAAAATAAAAAATTTAATTTTTTTTTTTGAAGTATTTTTTCTTACGACCTCTTAACCATTTGCTATGGTTTTCTAAAAAGCTGCCGTGAGGCATACATTTCAAATATTTTGTAATTCCTAATAATTCCTAGTATTTCTCTTGTAATTCCTAAAATCTGCCGTTTGGCAACCGATTAATTAAAAATAAGATCAATTGTCTGCCGACAACTGTCTTCCGATATTCAGCCGAAAACATGCTTCAAGGCAGCCTTTTTCAAAAAGAATTCCAAAAACATTCTATAAATCTGCCGTGACACGTACTAATTATTAACTATGCCTATTGCCTGCGTGTGAAATATCCGTAGGAAACCTGCATTCAAGCTGGAAATCAACTGAGGGAGGCATTTTCGTGCGGGAGGCATTTCAAATATTTTTCAAATACAATTTTTGCCTGCCGTGGGCTGCCTTGTTATTTCTAAAATCTGCCGTGTGGTAGCTATTCTGAATATTATAAAAAAATCAATTATCTACCGACAACTGTCTTCCGATACTCTGCCGAAAACATAGGCAGCCTATTTCAATTATAATTCCAAAAATATTCCAAAAATCTGCCGTGACATCATATTGTATTCAATTTTTAAACATGCTAATTTCCTGCGTGAAACTTGCTTTAGGATGGAGTTTTTGATGAGAAAAAACGTAAAATATGCTGGTAAACTGCGCTTTTTTTCAGAAATATGTCGTTATTCTACCAGTGACCTGCCGAATATTTTGTCTGGAATTATTAGAACGTAGAATTGAATACAAAAGTTGGTCATTTATTTGTTTTACAAAATTACTGAAAAACTTTAGGTCTGAATTACACAGAAAAAAAAATGTTAATCCTTTTGAACCAGGATTCATTGTATTGAAGAGCCATTCATAATATTAATGACTAACGCCATCAATGTTATGAATGCTATCATAAATATGAAGAACGTTTGGTAACTGTCGAAAAAGTGTTCTTCTATATGATGAATTCTATATGTGAAGAATACGTTTCATCATATTAATGAACCAAAATATAAAATACAACATATATGTTCTTCATATTGAATAATGCTTATATAATACTTGCTCGACATGCATAAATTAGTAAAATGTTTTATTATATATTTATTATAATTACAACTTTTTGTTAATAAAAAGTTATATTTATAAAAAACATATTTTTGAAAAAAAAAAAATTTTTCGAACAATTTTTTTTTCGAAAATTTTTTATTTCAAAAAATTTTTTTTTTTCGAAATTTTTTTTTTCCGAAATTTTTTTTTTGGAATATTTTTTTTTTTAATTTTTTTGTGGAACAATTTTTTTTTTGTCCAAAATTTTTTTTCGGGATAATTTTTTTGTAAATTTTTTTACTGTTATTTTTTAAATACAAATTTTACACTTTTTTTTCGAATTATTTTATAAAAAAAATTTTTTTGAAAAAATATTATGAACAAATTCATCAATATGACAATTCAAATTCATTGTATTATATTCATATATTTATTCAAATATATATAATGAATACATTCATTAATATGTCATTTAATGAATGGTGGTATCAATATGATGAATCTGGTAGTTGGTGAAAAAATTCATAATATTTATTCATCAATTTGAAGATTTTTTTTTTCTGTGTAGAATATTGAAGTCAATTGGAATAATTGGATAAATTTTGGTTTTTTGTTGTGTAATGAATTTCAATCGTTAGGTGTTAGTACACCCAGAAAAAAATACTATATAAATAATAGTTTTTTACTATTAAAAATATTCAATAGGATAAATTATTATTTTAATCGGAAAATACCATTAAATACTAGAAAATACCTTGACATTGCCATTGAGTTTATATGAAAAGATTTATTTTTTGTATACTATTAAATCAATAATTGTCCTATTGACCAATTTTAATGGGATTTGAGGGAATTTTTTTCTGGGTGTTAGTTGGTAAAGACTTGTTAATATAATAGTATCAATTTAAAATCATTGATAAATATGTTGTCTACATACTCAAAAAATATACCATATAATTAGCCGTTTTTTTAATATTGAAATTAGTCAATAGCATACATTTTTATTTTAATCGGTAAATGCCATTATTTACTTCAAACTACCATGCAATTTTTAGTAAGTTTTTAAGAAAATATTTATTTTTTGTATACTATTAAATCAATAATTGTCCTATTGACCAATTTTAATGCGATTTATGAAATTTTTTTGAATTTCAATAAATGGTTGCCACATTTTTGATATGAAAATGTAAAATAAGTTATTTAAAATATATAATGATCATAAATTGTATTGTTTTATTTGAATAGTATAACTTATAATATAAATTTATGTGTTTTTTCAATAAATATGCTGCTTTCCTTGCATTTGTTCTGGCTTTGGTTGTTGTATGTTATGCAATTTTAATAATTAAAAATTTTAATTTTTTTTAAATGTTGCATATTTTGCTTAATCTTTAAAACATAATTTTGGCTGCCAATTAATTTCATTTAAATATTAGAAAAAAATTAAACAACATCATTTGAATTGAATATGTTTTGTTTCTAGTCGATATTTTTGTTTTTTTTTCATTTAATTTACATTTTTGCTTAAGGATTTTTATTTTCATCAACATGTTATGCTACACCATCCACCCAAATACCTATCCAACTAACCACTGACATTAAAAAGATCCCACAAAGTATTTGTATTAAAAGTCAGATACACAATACACGCTTTAATTATAGTTAATGCAATGTAAAATATTTAAATGTTAATTATTGTACAAACGAAAAGCTGTGATATGTTTTTGTGCTATGATGAAAAAAAAAACAAAATAACTAAAATAACTAAAGACGTTATTTTGCATTGTAAACTATACAAACTTTTAATGCAAATACATATAAAATACAAAACAAAAAACTACAATTACGAATATTAAAATACAAAATCACTCACAATATAGCGACAGAAAATCTTTAACAAAAATTCTTTATTACTCTAACGTTTTATTATTTTTGAACCTATTTCTCAAAATTGAAAAAAAAAAAAAGGTTCATGAAGCTGATGCCTGTTTGGTGCTCGCGAATAAATATTGTCAAGACCCGGATGCCGAAGATGCTGCCAACATTATGCGAGTAATCTCTATTAAGAACTACAGTGATGACATACGTGTGATAATTCAACTGATGCAGTATCACAATAAGGTAATTAGAATTATAACAAAATATGAACTCTATCGCAAATAAAAATCGCATCATTTGACTGCAATGGAAGTCACACGGGGAGTTTTATAAAACCGTAAAGCTTACCCGAAAAAAATCCATAGTAAAATGAAAGTAAATTGTCTCAGCTCTGTTCAGAGATAATTCAAAAAAATATATTGTACGAAAAAAGTATTTTTTGAATAAAAATCTTACCGATAATTTCAATACGGAATGTTTTGTGCCGTCCCGAATTTTTCTGTGATTTATTATGAAAAAACTATAAACTTTAGGACCAAAGTGTAAATATACAAAGAATGCACATGATTTCAACTATTTTTTAAAATATTTCAAAAAAATAATTTTTACGCAAAATTTGCTAATTTTTTGGAATATCCATATGAATCTCGATATTTACTTCCGTTTTTGTACCGCCCGGAATGTCACTGTTTTGTTTATGTCTTTTGATCTACCAAATAAAATTCTGAATTTTTTGCAAATGTTTAGTACTATTTCAATACTATATGCACAAAAAAAAAATCAAGTAACCTCATTAATTTTCCTTCGAGATATTAAAGTTTGAAGCGTACAAATGTCCCGTCCGGAACCCCATGAAACTACATACGTATTACGTCCTGAAAACCTTTTTGTGTCTTCTAAAGTATGCTAGGTAATTATGGGAAATAATTATTAATAGATTTTATATATATTTCTTGAGTGTAGTTTTAAATAAATTTAAACAAAGCAGTTAAAAAGAGGCAATATATTTTTTTTATTAAAAATTGCCTACTTTTGACTACTTAATGTAAATGTATTTAGAAATTTTTAAATAACTAAAAAATTTAAATCACTTTAAGATGCTGTTACGCTGCGCACAAAACTTGGAATAATCAATATTCCCAGAGGTCGATGGTTTTATATGTCATTTTGGTAGCTATTCAAAGCGGCAGGCACTGCGAAGATTATCGAAGGTCTGATAAAGTCAGGTCAGATTAGAAAAGTTCCTTGCTTTATCGAATAGACAAATAATAAATTATTATTGGTGTAAACTACAGATTGCAGTAGGTAGATCCGCTTAGAAAAATAATTATCATACGTTAGGAGTTTGACTTGCTGCATTGGAATTTATATTTATCATTTTTAAATATTTTGACGGGGTTTGTTTTAGCAGCATCAATTGAAATTTATAACATTCCATTTAAAATTGAGAAAATTTCAATTGAAATTCATAACTTTCGCTTTTGAAAATCAGAAAATATCAATAGAAAAATATTCTGAATTCGAAATGGATAATTATGAATTTCAATTGATATTTAACTATTGATGACTTTTGAATTCAAATGAATTTTGTGAACTACAATTGATGTCTTTTGAATTTCAAATAGAATTTATGAATTACAATTGATGAGTTTTGAATTTCAAATGGAATTAATAAATTTCGATTAATCTTTTCGGATCGTGTCGACGTTTCAAATTCCGTTATCTGCTTCGTTTCAAATTTTGGTTTAAATTTTATAACGTCCAATATCTGAAGTAAACACCGAATTATTTTATTCAAATATGGAACTCCAAACTAATTTTTATTATTTATAATAATAAATAACAGTTTGGCGCTACAGTCCTGCATAGAACTTAGTCCGAGCTCTCTCACCATTTGATCTGTGCGTGATATATTTGTAAGTGGTGGGTCCTACAGTTTAATGCCAAATCTGAACGGCTGGTGAGAGCTTTTCAAAGGCAATGTTTACTCAAAATAGGTTTGCCATTGACTGCCGAGAGATAGCGTCGCATAGACAAATGTTTTCTATGAAAAAGACATTGACAGTCTCTGGGGATCGAACCGAAAACCTTTCGGCTCATAGTCGAACACACCAGCGACTTTTCGCTCATAGTCCAACGCACTAACCAGACTAGCTACGGACACTACTCTATATTTATAATAATAAATTAAAATAGATATTTATTAAAAAAAACCTTTTTCTAAAATTTAGTTTTTACATTTAGAAATGGGTTTAAAAACGGTAAAATACCGACATCAAATTTATCGATTTTAAAAATGCGTTTATTAGTAATTTTTTCTAAACGAGTAGTGCTTTTTAATGACACAGTTTCAAAGGGACATCGGCTTCTGTTTTCAACATTTATTTTAAATAGTTATTCATATCAAACTTATAAAAAAATAGTTACTAAATTTAAAATGTTTGAATAGTATTAAATACATTATGATGCTGCTATCAAGAAATGTATATTTTTAAAATTTAGTTTGTGAGTTTTACATCTACCCTTTTAAAACTGTAATCATATTGTGAAGACGAAGTACGGGTAATTATTCCCGAACAATTCTTTCCTGAGAAAATTCTTCCCCGAGACTATTTTTCCCGGAACAATTATTTCCGGAACAAATATAGTTGTACCAACTAACATCATTCGGTTAAATTAAATTGTATACAAATTTGTTAGTGAAACTGCCATATTTAGTTGACGTTTGAAATATTAGCAAATATTCTAAATCTGTACTAAATTGTTCTAAAACAGTTCGAAAATGGTTGTAGTCTAAACTAAAACTCTTTTAGTTTTGACAATAACAACCAACTAAGTTGTTAAGAGAACCGAATAAGTTGGCTGACAACTCTATGCCCAGTTGGCATAACAAATGGACCTACAGTTTATTGCCGAATCCGAACGGCGAGTGAGAGCTTTGTCATAGGCAATGTTTTACTCTCGTAGGTTTGCCATTTACTGCCGAGAGGTAGCGGTATAGAAAAATGTTTATCTGAAAAGATGATGTTAGCCCCAGTCCAGGCTTGAACCGAGGACCTTTCGGCTCGCAGTCCAACGCACTAACCACTGAGCTACCGCGGCTACCGGTAGCTCAGTTATATTATAGTAGCTTATGTTATATTATATATTAATAATTAACTAGAGTACAAAAAAAACATAAAAATATTCTTTACATCTATTTTATCTTTTTAAACATTCCAGGCCTATTTGCTGAACATACCCTCTTGGGATTGGAAACAGGGTGACGATGTAATTTGCCTGGCCGAATTGAAACTCGGCTTCATCGCACAAAGTTGTCTGGCACCCGGATTTTCCACAATGATGGCCAATCTATTTGCTATGCGTTCTTTCAAAACTGTAAGTCTTAATGTTTTGCATGTGTGTTTTCCCTATTTAAAACCGTCTTAAGTCCGTTAATGTTAGTCGAAAATTAGGATACAATTTTAGTGCGCCGAAGATGAGGCTGTTGGCCTAAACATGAACTTTGATGGGTTACAGGGCTTTTTTCGAATTATTCTTCATATTTATTGTGTTTTGTTGTATTTACATATTTGACTTTATTTCGTTTTTCTTGTGCAAATGGCCAACCAGAGAGTATTATTATTATTATGATTATGATTATGATTACCATATTATTTATGCAATATTTAGTTTCAGATACGTTTTAGCATTATTATGAATTATTTTAATTTTTGAGATCACGCACAAAATAAATTCATAATCGTATACTATATACAGTCACCAGATATGCAATCTTGGACTAATGATTATCTACGCGGTACCGGCATGGAAATGTACACTGAAACATTGAGTCCAACATTCATTGGCATCCCATTTGCTCAGGCCACTGAGTAAGTTTGCGCTGCTTAAACCAGTTTGCAATATGAGTTGAAAGTTCTAAAGGCTTGAGACACTAAGCAATAAAAACTGTTTTTAGAAAAGCTAAGACTCATTTACACCAACACCAACACAGACACAGAGAAATACACACATACACACACACTCATACACAGATTCATATATACATATATTAAGTACCAACACATACACAAAAACATTCTCGTACAGACGCACATATGTTGAAAATGTTTCTTTTTGCAGTTCTATTCCGTTCTAAGTGTCTCTATATTCGATGTGATTCTTATTTCGTTCTCTAAGCGTGTTCTACACTGTTCGAAAAAAAATAACAGCGGTATTCAAGTATACGACGCGTAAAAATACACTCTATGAAATTTGGTATAGATTGAAATATTTTTGGTTTTTCTCAAATAATAGTGCGAAAAACCAATAGTGAAGTTAATAACTATAGCAAGAGAAAATTATGATTTTGGCAAACATCATTACATTTGTAGTTGTATGATCCTATAAAAATAAATTTACATGCAGTTAATAACTACACAAATTGAAAAATATGATTGTGACAAACAAAACATATTTGCAGTAGTCATTTCTAATATACGTAAACATAAATGTACATAAAGTTTATAACTACATAAAGAGATAAATATGATTGTGACAAATAAATTATAACTGCAACAGACATTTTTTCCATCTTTTAAACTAATCGTAGAATTTAATTCATTTAGATGTGATGACTGTGGCAAAAAATAAATCCAATAACTAATGATTACCAGAAGAAAATAAATATTTGATATAAATAATACTAGATATAATTGAAACATAATATTGTTCACGCATCAATAAATTTATTTATTTGCTAGCCAGAAATATTTAATTCTGCTTAACCTGCATTGATTCAGTATAACCTGACAACGATCAAGAAACCACAAAAAGAAATTCATTAATAATGACTGTCAGAGAAAATATTATATTATATATTAATGCTACATATAATATTAACATAATATTGTTCTGGTACTCATCTGTGCGAATTATGTAATTGAGATTATCGTGCATTGATTAATTCAAATGCAATTGCCGCATGAATATGATAATGTCCGCACAGTAAAAAAATCATCAATATGATGGATTTATTCATAAATATTATGAATTATTTTGCCAACTATCAGATTCATCATGTTGATATCATCGTTCATATAATGGCATATTTATGAATGCATTCATAATATATATGAATTTATTCATACTTTCGAACATCATAGTGAAGAACCAAATATTCAATACAATGAAATCTATGAATAATTTAAATTTTGTTTGTAAATTGTACATAATATTTATGAATATAATATTCAATATGGTGAATATTGTAAAATGATGGAATTTTACGAATTATATTTTTTTACAAAAATAAAAAAAATTATAAAATTTTAAAAAAAATCTTTAAAAAAAATTTAAAAAAAATGTAGGAAAAACATTATTAAAAAATAAATAATCCGATAAAATTTTTTTTTTGGAAAAATTATTATCAACAAATATAAAAGTTTTTCAAAAAAAAATGTAGGAAAAAAATTATTAAAAAATAAATAATCCGATAATTTTTTTTTTTTTTTGGAAAAATTATTATCAACAAAAATAAAAGTTTTTCGTAAAAAAAAATTGTTCGAAAAAAAAATATCCGAAAAAGATTTTCTTTGAAATAAATTTTTTATAAATATAATATTTTATTCATGGAGTTCATCATTTTGAAGAAAACTTTTTCGACAGTTATCAAGCATTCATCATATATATGATGGCATTCATAACATTGATGTCGTGATTCATTAATATTATGAATGGTTCTTCAATACAATGAATCATGATTTGAAGAACGGAATTTATCAGTACGATGTACATTTTCTTTCTGTGCATAATATTCCTCTCTAGAATGTGGTAAAAACCCAATAATTAATGATTACCAGAAGTATGGTTATATCTGATATTAACATAATATTGTTCTGCCAATCATCTATCATTGAATATCTTTTTTGTCAGCATTATTTAATTATGGTTAACATGCATTGATTAATTCAAGCATGTCAATAATCAAATAACGCTTCCGCACTAATTGAAAACATATTCCTTCTATTCAAATTGGGTCAAATTGACCCACTCATTGCCAGAAAAATCGAAGCATCGGTTTTTTCGGTAAATTTATTGATTTGAAACGAAAATGAATAAAAACAAGAACAAAACATATATATTTTATATACCAAATACTAATATTTTAAAATAACTAAAATCGTGACATTCCAGAAAAATTGGGTCATTTTGACCTAATTGTGCAGAAGGGTTAAACAGAATGAGAGTGTGACTTTCGAGACGAGTATGATCATGTCAAGTTATTCTTGAAAATATGGCAAATAAAAATAAATATAAAATAATTAAGTAATATTTGATTTTAATATTTCGTAAAATATTAAGATAATATTGATCGTCTATTATTCGATTAATTTTTTATTGTCAGAATTATTTAATTCTCGTTAATATGCATAGAATATGTAACTCAATTTAAAGAAAACAAATGGAATCGTGATTGTCGAGACGATTATCGTAATTGTCGAGTCGAATGTCCGGCATGTTCCTCTTAACAATTTGTTAAATAAAGTACCAATAATTAATGATTAATCCCTAGTAGAAATTTGCCCGATGCGCCATCGGGAAATGATCGGGTTTTCGTTAGGTAAGCCCTATATAGAAAATATGATCATTGCCTTTGCATGCCCTTATCATGTTTACCATAGCAGGGTTTACATTATCTAAACAGTCAATGTTCCCGATCATAGCTACATTATGTGTTCCTCATAACGAAATTAGTATAAGGCAATGATCGAAATTAATGAGAGAAACCCTATTATGCTCGGGCTCAGACAAGGCAATTGTCGGGTAAATATTAAAATGGGGAATTGCCCGATCAGTACATGATCATGCCCTGCGGTCAATACATGATCAGGACACTGCGTTACAAGGACATTATGGGCCTCGTCATATCCCGATCACCTCAAATAATGACATGATCACTTCATGACCATGGCCGTACCAAAATTTCTACTAGGGATTACGTAATACTGTTCTGGTTAATTATGTGTGTAACATTCGTTATCATGCGTTGATTCACTATAACCTGACAACGATCATTAAATCACAATCAAGACAAATACGATATTGTCCGCCATGTTTCCCTCGACACGATATTTTTTTTTTTGAAAGATTTATTTAATTCTGATTATCATCTATTGATTTATTTAAACATATTAACGATCAATAAATAAGAATAAGGGCATGATTGTTGAGACGAATATAATTATGTGCGTTATGTTTCTTTCGATAAACATATTATACAATTGCCACAATCATAAAAACTACACACAGGGAAAAATCAATTTAGCAGGCAAAATATTATGTTTGCTACAATATTTTTTAATTTCTGTACTTTTAAAATAAATATGTTTTTAATAATATATAACGATATGTTATGTATACCAAAATAATTTTAATAATTTTGATTTAGACGTAACAGCCTATTAAAGTCGGAAAAATGTATGACTTCAAACATCAATATGTTTCTTGCATGCAGATTTTTCTTAGCGTGTATGTAACAATTATATTGTTTTCGTTACATATAAAAAAAATTGTTGTGAAATGTAAATTTAAGAGAGTCTATTTTTACGCAATGTACGACTGAATAACTTTGTTATCTGTTAATGTTATATTTTTTTTTTTTGCTAAGGTATAAATATGTGTTTTCAAAATATATTTTTGTCAATGGCCTTCGATGTTGTAAACATTATTTTTATAAGTGTTTTTTTATTTGAGTTTTCATATGGTTTTCCTTAAAATAAAACTATTAAGATCAACTTTAACTGGTAAATATTTAATTACTTAGTAATTTGACGAGAGAAATTGTAACAATTAGTTGTTGTTGATGATGATGATGTTGATGATTGATTTGCATTCATCGGTGTAGTTAATGTGCAGAAATATGAATTATGAATTATGCTTCCCATGGGCTTGGGATAAATTGTAAGATTATATATATTGTTGTGTGATATACAATTCATCGGCAAGCAATTGCAATTAGACCAAGAAATGTATATTCTGTGCCCTGTCAACTATAATCACAACATCTTCGAACGTAAATCGTTTCTTATTTGAATTTGTTGTTTTTCTTTCTTTTCATTGTTTATTTCAGTAAAACATTAATTTTTCTTTCGAACAGTTCGTCTTTCTTCTTTTTTTCTGTTGTACTTCAAACCGTGACAATTTCATTTCAAACATTATCACAACACCACATATACTATTACTACAAACACAGCTTTTTCAAATTCTATTGCCATTTAATGTACCTACCAACATATCTACGAAACTATATGATGTTCTACTATATATTAAAACAATCCCGAACAGCTTTATAAATATTTTGAACATTTATATTTTATGTTATTTTGAAAATGTTTAAGTTTTTTTTTTTTATTGAGAATACTTTTTGTGTTACTCTTGTATAAGCTTGCTATGTGCGATCTTATCCAACCCAAGCGCTGTATAGTGTACCTATAAATAAAATATAAAAAGCACACCTGCGAATTATATATCCTCGCCTTTGAAAATCTCATGGGGGCACCTGAAATACATCCAAATACATGCAATAACCAGATAATTCTGCGTTGTTGTTGTCGTTAAGCTTATACGAATGAAGTATGGTATAGATAGATTTTGTAATTTACAAATTTTCAGCATTTTTGATTGAATTGTTCACGAAATTCACCAAACCAAACCAACACACATTTTCTAACTTACAGTCTCCAGATACTCAGGCCTGGCAAAATGATTATCTTCAGGGTACAGGGTGTGAGATGTATACCGAAACCCTATCACCTTCATTTACCGGCATGACATTCCCACAAGCCAGCGAGTAAGACCCATACAAAGAAATCTAATTTCTTCTTTCTGCATAAAAAAACAAAAAAAAAAAAAAACATTTACATAGTTTTACTAAAATCTTAAATGCAATTAACATATTAAAACTACTACTAGCATCAATAGATATTTATGACTTTCTTTTGGTCTTGAAATGGTTTTTTTGACCCTAGTTTAATATTTGTTTTTCAATTATTTCTCAATTAATTTTTGGAATGACACAATTCTTGCATACGATATCTTCTGTTTACAATATTTTCTAATTAACTTAACACCTAATTCCGTTTTATTCTCATCATATGTATGTCTACTAGATGTAACTAACTTGTGCCCCACCAATTTCGGAATGTCCACCCACCCACACCTACTACTTCTATTTATATCCTAAACAATTTACCACATTTGCATGTTTTATTAAAATAGGCTTTTCACATACCATTTTGTTTGGCACATAATTTATACAAAATGTGTTTTTTTGTAGTTGAAATAATTTGTATAAAATCTTTATATAAAACGCTTTTGCAACATCTGCATTATTAATTAAAAGCTGTAGCATTGTTGTATAGCACTAATTAATTTTTTTAGTATAATGCATGTTTTCCTCGATGTTTACTTTAATTCCACCCAATTAACACATTAAAAACTTACAAAAAAAAGAACAAATAATTTATTTGAAAATCGCTTAGAACTCATTACTCTGGGAGGTGCATAAACTAATATTGTTTTTCTGGCTATTACGTGGCTAGGCTATGTTTTTCCAAACTGAAATTGCTATTGTTGGCCATCGAAATCAAAGGCGCCGAGGAGGGTCAGGACAGCAAAATATCGATTAATCCGCGGGGCGCCAAAATACAGGCCAACACACAAGGATTCTTTATAGCACAGAGTGCGGATGAAGTAAAAAGGTAAGTAATGCCATGATAATACAAATAAAAACAACAGCAATTATCATTTATATAACAATTTATTCTAAAATGTATACTGAAACATATTTTATCAAGAAGGAAAAAAATGATTACAGCAAAAACAATAATTCCAATACGTGCACACAGCGAAAAAAATTATTTTGCAGGCAACATGTTATGTTTGCTACAATATTTTTGAATTTCTAGACTTTTAAAAATATATGTTTATAATATAAAACCATAAGTTATGAAATGAATACCAAAATACTTGTAAAAATATTGCTTTAGAAGTAACAACCAATTAAATTCGGAAAATTAGTGACTGCAAACATAAATATGTTGCCATATTTTATTTAGCGTGTAGAATGAAAAGTATTTGCGTCAACCAACTAGGTTCTCATAACTGCTATGAGGGTTTTTATAGCCAAAATTTAGAACAGTATTTGAACAATTTGGTTTGTGTATATAATAATATTTCAAGCGCTAACCGAATATGGTACTTCCGTCCATCAATTGTTGTAGACATTTACTTTAAACCCAATGAACTTGATTGTTACAAATAACATGTTCGTTTATTCAATCTCATGCCAAAAACTGTAACCAACCAAACACAAATTTAAATAGTATCAAACAAATATGATTTGGTTTGAAGTTATCTCTGCAAAATATGCACTACTGCACTCTACAACATTTAGTGCATTTTGTAATGACAGTCGACAGTATTATAGTGAAGTTTCTCGGCCGACGTCACTTCGCTGCAGTATTTGTTTCATTGGTGTCAAGTAGTGTCACGACATTATATGACATTCAATGTTTTAAAAAACAAAACCAAATGACACTACTATCGCTGAAAATATAAGAAGTATGCAAATAGGAACGAGTGACAAGACAAACATGGAAAACAACAATAAATTTGCCGCTCGGCGATGTTGTGTTTATAAAAATTACAACCAACATTATATATTAAAAACAAAAAAAAAATGGTTAAAAATATTTTTGCACAACAGAAAGAATGCATTGGTCGAAAATCAATATTTATAAGAAAAAAATTGAGTGACTTCTCTGCAAAAGCTAAAATTTTCCGGTATCAGTTAGTTACGACTTTGATTTATGTTTATGTTCTACCATAAAAATGTTTTGCAGAGACACTACATGTCTTGCCATAACTGTCAAACATTATGGTATGACTGAAATGCCCCCATAAATTCTGCCATGACTTTGACGTTTCGAAATAAATTCTAATCAAAGTAATTACTTACAAATATTACTAACAAATTATAGTTTCGAATAGCTTTGAAGTAATATATTTAACAAATTCATAATGCAAATAGCTGTGATACAGCGTGGTGTGAGTGCGGAAAATAAGTTTTTCAATAAAATGTTGTAACATAATTGAACCATATTTAAATTCATCGTACACTTCCTCAATAATAAATTGAATTTTACATTTCATTGTATACTATTTATATAAATATTGAATATAGTTTATATAAATCCATTCGAGAAATACCTTCGGCAAGTGATACAGAAACGGGCCTCATAATGTCAAATATATGAAGATTTCCAGCATATTTTGGGTATGTGCTGAAAATATGCACCATTTCATACAAATACCATCTTTGTCTCTTTAAAGTCATCCGAAAAAATGTTTTAAAATCGCCAACATTTCTCCAATTATTGGTTACATTTGCCGAAAGTGTCAGCAGTCTATCAAATTGCTTCTAGTTTAGTACTGCGACTCATATCTGGTGGTTAATATACTGCAGAGTCGGATTGTAGAAGATTCTACAAACTTCTACACTTCATGAGAATACATATTGCTCATAATATATATGCATCCCATTTACACTTCTATGTAGCGTATAGCGAGTTCTAGAAGTTCCACAAACTTCTACACTAAACGAGAACTCGTGAAGCTTATACGCTATTTCCAACTCTTTCAAAACGAATGTGTTTTATTGCCATCATTTCGCTCACTCGTTTATTCTTTTCATAACTATATATATTTTCGAATGATAAAAAGTCAATCAAACTCAAAGCTATCAAACACACTAGAAAAGTTCCAGTTGAAAGTTTTCTTAAATATTTTAAAACATTTAAATGCAACTTTTGTTTATCCTAATGCATTGTAAAAATTTTTTGAATGGAGTTGTTGATATACGATTATTTGAATCCTTTTCAGAGCCTGGTTCTATTGCAAAGCCTGTCACGAAGACATAAAAGACGAAACACTTATTAAGAAGTGTAAATGTAAAAACTGTAAGTTCGATTTTCCACTTATTTTAAATGTTTATATATTATTATTTATTATTTTGTAACATTTCAACAATTATAATTTATTTTGATTATTTATAATAATAAACTTTTGAAAAAAGACAAATTTATATGTAAAGCTAAGTGTAAAATTAATAATATTAATACTATAATTATAATATTTACTAATCATAGGTATTACATAAAAAATTAAGCAATTTTTATCTATTAAACTATCTCTACATATTTATACATACATACATCTTTAAAGTAAAAATATATTTAAATGATTTATTTTTTCTTAAATATCTTTATTGTTTATATCATGTTGGCGCGTGGCCTACGGTCTCCACCTACAAATTGTAACTCTACCTTGAACCAACCAACAAACTAAACCAAAAAAAACAATAAAAACAATCAACCAACTAAAATCCAAATCAAATATAATAATAATAATAATTTCAACTTTTAATCATTATTTTGTTACCAATTCAAAATACTCTGAAATACAGTAACCGTTCAACCAAGGAATAAATTTGATGATTTAGGTAAAACCAATAATAAATGCAAGTAATATTAAGAAAACAAAACAAACAAATAATAAAAAAAAGTACCAGAACAAAATGTTTTACTTTTAAGTTTAATTTTTATTCGTTTGCATTTCCCCCCTTCCCACAAGCAAGAATATGTTTCACGTATCCAACTTAAGAACGTGTATCAGTCTTTCTAACTTTAGTTTGAGTTGAACTAATACATCTACTAACCAATGTTATTTTTCTAAACTATGTTGATTCTATTAATTGCGTTTTCGTTCTGTATTATACTCACTCAATTGGCTTCTGTTTTACTTTTTGAAACTTTATTTTTTTTTTTTTTTGGACTGAAATATTTCCCTTGAGAACCAAACTTAAAAATAAAAAGTTCAAATTTTCTATAGAATTTATTTTCTTTTTTAATAAACTTTAGACACTTTCAAACACACACACACGCAGTTCATTAACTTTGTCCCTAACTTTCACGTTTTTTTTAATAATATTTTATCGATTATATTCAATGTTCTTAATTTATGAATTGTAATTATAATCTTTTTTCTTAAACCTGGTTTGAAATTGTTCTTTCATTTAAAGGATTCTACTTTCGGATGGCTTTTTTTGAATTTCAATTTGTATATATGTTTGTGCTATATGCATCCCAAAATAACTGAACAATTTATGCAAACCTTCTTCTTTCTATTTTTGTGACAATAACAAAATTGTAATAATGTAACCAAAGACTATAAACACTTTTATGACATAAATAAATATATTACAAAATTACTGTATGTCTAGGTTGTTAATTTGATAGTTCCAGCATTAAAAAACAGCGATAAGAATTGTGTAAATTTCTAAAAAATATTGAATTATCAAGTTTACAACTATGACTAGATGTTGCCAATATCAGAACGTTATAACGCTCACATGAATGTCACAAAATTCCCACCTGCAATTTCAATTTTTATATTTTCTTTATATTTCGTAAAAATTTAGTTATATTTTGGAATTAAATTCAGTTAATAGTACTTTACATTCAACTTGGGAACCAAAATATAACATAAGAACAAGATGACATAGATACAAAATTTTATTTTAACAAAAAATACAAATATAGTGTCATGATTTCCCATTCGATTGAATTTCGATGAGTTACATATAAATATTTATAAACATACCATTTGAATTTGATGTCTTAGCAGAGAGTATATATTTCGCTGCCACTTTTGTCAAATAAATTCAAACATTGGTTATGTGGAAATTGAAACGAAAATGTTGTCAACAGACAGATTTTCATATCAATATTCTGATGTTTTCTGCCACATTTTGGCCAGAAAAATAATTGAAATTTATAAGGAGTTGGATTGCAATATATCTTGGTAAGTTTGGTTGCAAATTATCCGCGGACAGATCCAGTTTTGTGCACTGTTTTCCTCTGTTAACTTCAATCTGTAAAATTCCACTCCACATAACCAATGTTTTCGGCAGCGACGCCAGCAAACTCGGAAGGAATCTCTATTAAAAATCTATACTCTCTGGTATTAGTGTAAACAGTTATTTTTCAAATGAATTCAATCCAAATGAACACAAAATTTAATTTGATCGATTTGAATTCATTATGATAACAATGTCTGTATTGTCACATCGAATTCAAACTCGTTTGTCTATAAAATGTATATGAAATTCGATTGGAAAATCTGAAAAATAAAGAAATTGAATTTCATAAATTCCATTTTAAATTTAGAGTTCAAATAATAACTAAAAGCTGTGCCTTAGATATGACGTTCTAATTTACTGCGGAAGAAGATTCTAGAAGTTTCCATGAACTTCTGCAGTTCACGAGAATACGAATTGCTTCGTTATAAGCTGATAGCTGGGTCCTAAATGTTCCACAAACTTCTACACTTAACGATAGTGTTCTCGTTTGATTAAAAAAAATAAAAGCAAATTAGCAATTTAAAAATTAGTTGGTAATAATTCGATATATTGTTCCAGATATATATAAAGAAAGAACAAACTGATATTAATGCAGTACTCGAAACCATATACCGAAACCTATTCTTTGTAAACTTAAAATCGGTTTTCATTTTATATTGAATATTTTATTTTAAATGGAATTTATAAATTTGTCTTTTTGGAATAGTACAATGCGAAAGTACAATTTGAAAAAGCGTAGACCTAAATTTCTTAGCTATAGGGTATTAAAATTATTCTTTAAAAAAGCAGATTTATATTTTTGTATGTATTCCACACCAGAACGGCCATCTAGTTTTTAAATATCTTTGTGATTTGATAGTACATAATAGACATACGTCCAAATGTATTTGAAATTCCCTCTGCAAAATATGCACTACTACACTCTACAGTATTCAGTGCATTTTACAAATGGCAGTCCACGGTATTGTAGTAAAGTCTCTCAAGCGACTTGTGCAGTATTTGTTTTATAGTTGTCGAGGAGTGTCATGACATATTATTTTCCAAGGCATTCAATGTTTTGAAAAACAAAACCAAACGACACTGCAGTGAATGAGCGCAACGAGTGAGAAGACGAACATTGGAAACAACAACAAATCAGCCCTTCGACGGGTATAATGTTTTTGTCCGTATTTATGAGTTTAAAAAAATTACAACAAACATTATTTTTTCAAAAAAAAAAATTAATTTAATTACGAATATCTCAAAAAGCAATACATATAAAAAAAATATTTTTTTTTTTTGAAATACAAATTTTTTTTTTGAAAAAAAAAAATTAAATAATGAAAAAAAAAAATTAAAAATGAAAAATAAAAACTTAATATAAAATATTATATGATTTTCTTAAACCTTTTGAATTTTTTTTTTGTATATTTCAATATTATTGAAAATTTCATAGAGTAAGAATGATACAAAAAATGTAAAATGCACTGAGTGCTCAGTGTCATTAGCAGTTCATTTCAGTATTTAAATTATTTTTCTATAAATACACCCAGAAAAAAATACTATATAAATAATAGTTTTTTACTGTTAAAAATAGTCAATAGGATAAACAATTATTTTTATCGGAAAATACCATTAAATACTAGAATATACCATGACATTGCCATTGAGTTTATATGAAAAGATTTATTTTTTGTATACTATTAAAACCAATAATTTAAATACCATTAAAATTGATCAATAGGAATTGACCAATTTTAATGGGATTTGAGGGAATTTTTTTCTGGGTGTACGCAAAATTTTGATTTTCTACCTTAACTACCTAAAAATTAAATAATGATCTTGAAAAACTTATTGCATTGATATTCTAAAAACGAAGTGGCCGTTCTGTCACATGAAAATCCTCAAATGGTATACGAATTTTTTTTATACAGAGTATTTACTAATTGTGGAACCTTTTAAAAAGAAAAAAAAAAACATCAAGCAATAGGATTTTTGCCAAAGTCGCGTTATTTAAGTTTAAAACAGATCAAATTTGACATATTTCGCCCGTTTGATTAACAGAAACAAGCTTAAGAGTTTTTGCTTTCAATTTCGAACCCATTAATATTATGACAGTACTATGTATAGTGTATGGTTTTGTTTTATGTCCCCCCCCCCCCCCCACTTTACTATATTAACTATTTTGAAATGAACTCCTCTAATATATTTAAAAATATTAGTTTATTTATCAGTAAGTAAATAAGTTCAACAAAAATATTTAAATATGCACATAAATGGCTGTTTTTCATTTCAATTAAAATCAATTAATGATACTTTTATAACCGTGCATGCTCTGCACATAAACTATATATTTTATATCTAATACCAATACCTCTTACCTCACGTTTGCAGAGTTTTCTTTCTATAAAAAAAATATTAATTTAAAACCACACAAACACACACAAAACACATATTGTCTACAACAATATTATATGTTTTAAATTATATAATTGAAAAAAAAAATACCAATTTATTTAAAGGTTAAAATATAGGCGTTATTCGTACAGTTAACTTAATTGAGTTTTCAACACGCAGGTTTAGTACATAACTTTGTTCTAGTGTCACACACACACACACTTGTTTCTTATGTATACCTATTAACCCTACCTACAACTATCTATCAATTTATCTAAATTTAGCTATATAAAATAACGTGTTTTAGTACAATGTATGATTTATTAGCATACAAAATAATTAAAGTATACTTTTAGGCGCTCCCTCACTGATATACCCTGGGTGTGTGACGTTCTGTTCCATATCTCTGTGTTTAGTATTTTAATTTATTATTTGTTAAATACTACTATTTTTCGTATATTCAAATAAGTTTTACGTTTCGTTTTCGATGTTGCTGTGTAAATATGTTCAAAACTGGATGATCTCATAATTTTAAATTGACTCCCTACAGCTGGAGCTTTTGTTTTTAAATACACGCCGCAAACAAATATGTTTACAGCTAATATTATATAACCAAATTAAACAAAACATAATTGTATTAATAACATAATTAATCAATTTAAAAGAATTAAACATTTTACAAAACCCGTAAAGTATTTGTTATAACTTACTGTCCTTTCGGAACACAAACATATTATGTTTGCTGTAAACATATTCCTTTTGCTGCGTGCATGTATATATAAAATAACAAAAATTGTATACATTAAATATTTAACAGTTTAAAATTGGATGATTTCAGAATTTTAACTTGACTCCCAGCAGCTGAAGCTTTTTTTTTCAAATACACGTAGCAAAAAAATATGTTTACAGCTAATATAATATAATTAAATTGAAGAAAACATAATTGTCTTTTTAAGAAAACTAATCAATTTAAAATTCACAAATAATTGTTCTAACTTAATGTCTTCGTTATCTTTCGCCATAAAACATATTATGTTTGTTGTAAACATATTTATTTTGATGCGTGCATATATATATTAAATAATAAAAATTGTTTACATTAAATATTTAACTGTTCAAAATTGGATAATCAGCAGCTGGAGCTTTTATTTTCAAATATACGCAGCAAACAAATATGTTTACAGCTAATGTAATATAACCAAATTAAACAAAACATATTTGCTGTAAATATACATCATTTGCTGTGTGCATGTATATATTAAATAATAAAAATTGTTTACATTAAATATTTAACTGTCCAAAATTAGATTATTTCATATTTTTAACTTAACTTCCAGCTGGAACGTTTTATCAAATACACGCAGCAAACAAATATATTTACAGCTAATATTATACAATTAAATTAAAGAAAACATAATTGTCCTAATAACTTAATTAATCAATTCAAAAACGTGCAAATACTTGATCTAACTGAATGTCTTTTTTATCTTTCGCAATAAAACATATTATGTTTGCTGTAAACATATTTCTCTTGGTACGTGCATGTGTATATTAAACAATAAAAATTGTTTACTTTAAATATTTAACGGTTCAAAATTGGATGATCAGAATTGTAACTTGACTCCCAGCAGCTGGAGCTTTTTTTTTTCAAATACATGCAGCAAAGAAATATGTTTACAGCTAATATGATATAACCAAATTAAACACAGCATAATTGTCTTAATTTCATAATTAATCAACTGAAAACAATTAAATAAGTATTTTAAAAACCCGCAAATACTTCTAATAACATAATGTCTTTGTTAGCTTTCGCAACACAAACATATTATGTTTGCTGTAAATATATTTATTTTGCTGCATTCATGTATATATTAAATACCAAAAATTGTATAAATTAAATATTTATAAATACTCGTAGTTAGTGTTCGTTTATACTATATAAAAAGTATATTCACCAAAATTGCAGCTGTTTCGGATCTGCTATATTTGCACTATTACGTTTCTTGCAAACAACAAATGTTCAAAAACATAATCGCCCTACTAACAGCGCTATACAAACAACAAATAAACCTGTACCAACCATGCGACAAACAACTTTAAGTTTAGCTTTAATTTAGTACATAAGTTATTTATTAACTATATTTGGATTGTATTGTATTTTATTGATTAATCATGGAATGTATGCGTGGCTGCGTTTTACTGCAAACATAATATTTTTAAAAATATAAAGACTAACAATTTACATATCATAAGTTTTTTTTTTGAATTGTTCGTCGACTCAGTGAATATAATATATACAAACAAAAAATCGAAAACCAATCAATCAATCAATCAATCAAAAATTGTGAAAAATCTTACAGATGTCGGCATGATTATGATGCAGACTGGAATGGTCAATCAAGGCATTACCTCGGTTATTAACCAAATGGAGGGTACGATTTTTACAACAATTCTTCTTTTAGAACAAAGCATTTTTAAATTTATTTCTAATAAAATATTATCTGAGTTTTTGTTGCTGCTAAAAATCTTTAAATACTTATAATGACTTGCTAACATTATTTACATAATTCATTATTTATAAAAATAATATAAAAAGTTTGTTTGACATCATTTAGAAGTAACGAAGCTTTTGTTTCACAATTTGTAAAAGAAAGAACAAAATATTAACGAAAACTTTTTATGAATTTTTATAACCATTTTTTTTTTAATCCAAACAATTTATACTTGAATATTTTTTACACACTAATGTTATAGTAATAAAAGCATATTTGCATATTAAGCTAATGAATAATTTATATTTAAAAAAAAAACAGCTCAAATTGTGTTGCATAATTATAGGCGCTTAAGCGAAGTAAAGTATTGCGTTCCTATGCAGAGTTTCAGTTATAGCAGCTTTCAACTTATTTACTAATGCGTCCCTCCTCCCGTTGAATTGAACCCGCAGTAAACTCCAGTTTCATAAGTACTCAAGACCCCCCCACCCTGCGTTATCAGCAGTGAAAACGACACAAAAGTCAACTCGAAAATGTTCATTATACTCTTTAGATTTGTAAATAAATAGCTCTTACTTAGACCCAGGGTATAACCAGGGAATAAAAAAATGAAAAATGTGACTTTTAACGATAAACATACTTATATTAAGTTCGATTTTGAGAGAAAAAGTATTAAACGTTTATGACATAATCAAAATAAACTTTCGAAAGTATGTGTATAATAAAATAGTGTTCCACCCAATTACTTAAACCTATGTATATAATAAACTCATAGAATATTGTATTTTGTATTAAAAAGAAAACAAATTAAGTCAACTTATAACCATTAGCATTTCAATGCTCAGTAATACAGTTTATTCGTATTGATTTATAATTAAGTACGGTAAAAGAAAAAAGTTATTTTTGTTTCATTTTTTGTATTTGTTTGTTGTATTATTTTGTCAACTCTATAGGAGTAACTATAGAATTGTTACATTTATTTTATCATTACGAAATTACAATTTTTGTGTGACGTTTATTTCATTATCATTTAGTAATCAAAATATCATTAAATTCATTTACCTTTTCACACAATCCTATAAAATGATATTTTTATGACCAAAAACAGTGGCCACGTTCAGGAAAGGCGTTCGCGCCGTACAAATGGTAGGACGTGCAAGTACGTATAAATTTCCAAAATGCGCAATTTACTCTTTTTTACATAAATATTAACATTACCTCCTAACTAACACACACTATCTACAGTTAACTTTACACTATGTACTTAACAAGACTACTACAACTATCTCGCTCATTTGCCAAAAACTACACTTTCGCTCAATCATTGACAATTCAATCAATCACTTCACTCATTCACCTTATCAATCACACTCGTATCTGTTCAATCCTGAACGGAGACTCACTCACTTTGCTATCCATATCAAAATTCAAACAGATTTGTATTCGTTCGTATTCATCGTGTGTTTTTTTATTTTTTATTTTATTGTATTTTCAATACCTTCATCTTAACTAAATATTAAAGACTATTTCTTTTTTGACTGTTTTGTGTAGTTAAAATACGTAAAGTTTATTCCATCATAAACAAGAAATTTTAAACTTTTGTATCTATACAAATATTAAATGTTTATCTAAAAAGTTTTTACTTCCGTTAAATAAATATTTATAACTATATATATTATTTGTGGTGGTCGTCGTCTCGTCTTTTGTTAAACTATTCCTCGGTAATAATTAATGAGTGTTTTTTCCATTTTCCATTAAATTTTTGTTGTCATACTTCAAGTATTTTATAATAAATTTTCGTACATCTCATAGTTTTATTATACCTAATTGTTTTGATCAGCCCAATTTGTAGATTAATTGATTTATAGAACCATCTTTATGTTAATGCGGGAAAAACAAATCACTTGCAGCAAACATAATACAAAAATCTTTAAAAGTTTCAAACTTTAAAAAATTATGATGATAAATATTTAGGTGGTCATATGGGAATGGAAATTTTAGACAAGGGGAGCGAGGTTCAGACCTTGAATTCAGGAATGCGAAGTAGTCTTATATCGTGGTCTAATTTTGATAACATAATTAAACTGATAGATGTAGTTTATAATAAGAAACTTCAAATGAGTTTTTCATTTTGATTTTTTTTTTATAATTTTTTCATATTATTTATAGAACCATCTTTATGTTAATGCGGGAAAAACAAATCACTTGCAGCAAACATAATACATCAGAGTTTTCTAGTATTCAAATTTGTTTGTTAAACACATTATCAAAGAATGGGTGATGGTGACAACAACTTCTGTTAAAGCTTAATATGGTTGTTGGAAACATAATATAGTAAAGGTTGCAACCATATTAGATTTGTAATAAACTTTTAATATTTGTGGGAAATATAATATGTTTATTACAAATACATTATATTTGCTTCAAATAAAATATTTTTACTGCAAAATTAATATGTTTGCTACAAACATACTGTGTTTACTAAAAACATTATATGTTTGCTACATACAAATATAATATATTTGCTACATACATAATATGTTTGCTACAAATAAATGTTTATGGTTGGTGAAAACACAATTTTCATTTATATAGGAATTACAATTTCGAAATATTTTATTTATTGTATTTTTAATAAATCTAATTCCAATTCGATCGAAACCATAAACTTACCCTTACGACCCTTCATTTATATAGGAATTACAATTTCGAAAAAATTTATTTATTGTATTTTTAATAAATCTAATTCAAATTCGATCGAAACCATAAACTTACCCTCACTATATAATTTCTATTAGGGATTTTGCCTTTGGTAATTTAAATAATAAATAATATACATTTTTTAGTAACAATTCTACGTAAGTTTTCATTTCAATAATAATACTTAAATATTTTTTTTGTAATATTTAAGGACTCGTTTTAATAAAAAATGACATTTTATTACTTTCATGGAAAAATTTGCAACATTTTTTTTAATTTTTAGACCGTTAAAATATACATCTTTATAATATATAACCATAAGTTATACAGGGTGTTTGGTTCATCGATGTCAATAACTCGGGAGGTGATTCTATGATTCAAAAAAATAAGAAAATGTAAAAAATGAAGGTCCTATTTTTTACCCAGTTTGAGATACATGGGGTTACGTAAATGTATATTAATTGGTTATAAAATTTAATCTGTCACTCATATAGACACTCATTTAGACAATTAAATTACCTTTCCAATGGTATTTCACATCCTCGCATCCCATGATTTCTTCCTTTTCTAAAATGTAGGTAAAGTTGATACAAATTTTTACTTTGTCATTGATTTTCTCAAAATATCATTATCGATCACCCCTGTTTTTTATAACTTATAATGATAGAACAGTTCATTCCCTAAAAACTGAGTGAAAAAATTAAGTAATATTCATTTATTAACAGATTTAATTTTATAACCAATTTACTTGAATATTCTATGTATATGCATTTACTAAACACCCTGTATCTTTAACTGGGTGCAAAATAGGACATATTTTTATGTACATTTCCTTTTTTTTTTTTGATCATCTCCTGAGTTATTGACATCGTTGAACCAAACACCCTGCATATTAGTACCAAAGTTTTTTTTAGGATATAAAAGTAACAGCTACCAGTCACTGACACGTTTTTGACTAGTTTTGCTGGACACAGACCAGTTGTTGACCGGTTTTTACTAGTTTTTAACCAGATTTTGACTGTTAGGGATATAATCTTCAAATTCCTACCAGTATCGTACTAGTTTTAGACTAGTTTTCACAAGCGAGTATTTGAGCTGCCTAGTAATTTGTTGCTTGGGTAGTTTTATTTTCGTATCAAGCTTTCTTGCATTTTTTGACGTAAAAATGACGTCAACAGAATTTCAAATACATGCTTTTTGTTATTTAAAAAAGTCAAATGATGTCACTAAACTTCTAATATTAGAAAATATTCTGGAGTCTGAATTAACAACTGAAATGATTGCTAAAGTAAAGGAAACAGTAAATATTTTTGTAAAGAAAGATTGAATCGAAAATCTTTAAAAGTTTCAAACTTTAAAAATTATGATGAAAAATATTTAGGTGGTCATATGGAAATGGAAATTTATGACAAGGGAAGCGAGGTTCAGACCTTGAATTCAGGAATGCGAAGTAGTCTTATATCGTGGTCTAATTTTGATAACATAATTAAACTGATAGATGTAGTTTATAATAAGAAACTTTAAATGAGTTTTTTATTTTGATTTTTTTTTTATAATTTTTTCATATTATCATATTTAACGGACCGATCAAACTACATGAAAATATTATAATTTTAAATCATCATGCTATATATGTTTATTAATAGATTTATATGTATAATATGTTGGGTTATAAACAATCACTGAAAGAAAATTGCTATTTTTCTATACCTTCTCCTCGTACCAAACAACCCCAACACTTCAACTCTGTCAATTGTATATAAACCAAAACTAAATCAACGTTTTTTAATAAAATTTAAACGAAACATCACAATTGAACAAACAAACAAACAAACAAACAAACAAACAAAAAAAATAACTAAATGATGGGATGTATATTTGAAAATAATAAAAATAGAAGAAGATGACTACTCGTTATCAAGTAAGTCCAGCAGCAAGAACGCATAGTTTTATGATATTGTATTTTATTAATACGATTGATTTATACCTAGCTATTAATCTTTCCTTATTATAATTTATTGCATTTTTCATTAGGAACTTTTTTCGATTAAATCATAATACTTTTCTTTTATTGTTAGTTTTATTTTGGTTTACGGTATTTATGGTCTCTTTCATGTTAGTTACATTCAATGTTATGTTACTGTAATTTTTAAATTTTAACAGCAAACAAAAAAAAACGTACGTACTTCAGTTCAGTTCGTAAGCAGCTGTTTTGTTATATTTTGTCAGATATACGTATGATAATTTATGTATGAACACTGCCAGTTGTTATAAATTTTATTATTGTACGAAAGAAAATTTAAAATTAAATTTTAGTATAAATACACTTGTCGCTTAAACTATAAAAAAAAATCAAAACTTTTACATGTAATCTAGACAACATCAAAAAAAAAGTACATGCAAAGCACCCGAACACAAAACTCGCTTCACAGCAAATATTTTTAGTATTAAACTGCAAAAACTAGACAACATTAAAAAACAATAATAATAAAATATATAAAAGTCACATTATCACAAAATAGTGATGCGCTTTGTGAGGCTATCAAGTGCGCATTCAATTGGAGATATAGCTTTTGACCGATTAGTTCACTTTCATTGTTTGCCTATAGCATATTTACGCCTTTTACTTCCCCAAGTAGTTAAATTAGCAAAGTATTGTAATTAAGAGTTGTTGAGTTGAATTTGTGTTAGATGTAGGTATTCAAATTAACAATAAAGTATCTAATACTAAAATAAACTATGCTTAAAATTGTAAAAATTTCACAAAATTTTCTATATTCTTTTTTGTTCTTTTTGCATTATGTTAATAAGTAGACATATGTGTTTTTACTGCATAATGTAGTTGTTTACTACAAAACGCTTTATGTTAATATATTTAATTAATAATGTAGCTCTTTTAATTATATATAGTTGTGTACATTAGAATGTGTTGTATATTTTGTACATTTTTGCACTTTGTAGATTTGCACAACTTTGCACTCTGTAGTTTTGTATTCTGTTTATATAGTTCGTATTTGGTTTAAAACCTAGAAACATGCTTCGATATATTATATAAATTATCAAACCATTTGTGTATCCTTTTCCTGTGAAAAATAAAGAATATCCTGATTCCCATTTATGTTATTTATTTTATATAAATATTTGGCTTTTCTTCATTTGAGTATTTATAATTAATTCGGTTCGATATTCAGTACTTGAAAACACATTTTATCGGTGGCAATGCCGAACTGTTTAGATATATACGAAATAGTTGCTAATTCAAAATATCCAATTTAGAGTTCAAACACAGAAAAAATAATCGACGTAATTATAGCAACCGATATTAATTGCATGCATTAATCAGTTCAGCAATGAAATTCAATAAATTAATGAAAATATTTGCTATTCGTTGTTAAATCAACAATTGTGTTTGTTAATACGAATATTTGTACGTAAATGCAGCTAATTAATTAGTCAGAGCAGTTTCAGCAATTATTTTTGCTAAAACTGCGCCGACTAATTAATTTGCTGCGCTGACGTACAAATATTCATATTAGCAAACGCAATCACTGATTTAACAACGTATTTATAATGTATGCAATTAATATCGGTTGCTATATTTATGTCGATTAGTATTTTCTGTGAAAGATTTTACCTTTTTTTTTTATTAAATTACAGAATTTGATTGCTGGACTGATTAATGTATGCAATTAATATCGGTTGCTATATTTACGTCGATTATTATTTTCTTTGAAAGATTTTACATTTTATTATAAAAAACACTATATTTCGGCTTTGTAGTACAAAAAGTCACCAGCAACATTTTCGAAATGCCAATTGCTCATTTACAAAAATGTTTATATATCTTTCAAATTTTGATTGTTGAGCTCAATATTTGTACCAAATGATAGGAAAATGTGAATCTATCAATTCGTATTTCAACTTTAAAAATGGATCAATTATTTTTTGTTATAATACCAACAAAGTTAAAATTTAAGATTTTCATAAAAATGTATTTGGTGACTATTAGTTCTACAACGACGATTTGTTATTTTCTCTTTATAGAAAAATTAAAATTCATCAATATTAAACAATGAATTATATGCATTTTTAATTTAATTTGAAAATATTTTTCCAAATAAACAATAATTTGTTCATTACTATGATGAATTTTTCATTAATGAACATCGAGTCAATGCACATCTCTTCAAGACAACAATGTTGATTATTCAATTTAAGTTTTACCCTAAATGAACGGTCGTTCACGTACATTTGGTGATTAATATATCGATAAAACTCTCAAAACTATAAGAATAATTTGTTCATTATTCATTAATGTGAACGTTGATTCAATGCAAACATCTTCAATACTATAAAGTTGATTTTAAATATAAAGTTTTTCCCCAAATGAACTCTGAAATATATATTTAGATATGTAGAGATTGTAATGTGAATGATGACAAAAAGTTCATCAATTTAAATAATGAATAAATATACCGTAAAACAATAACTCCACCGTTTTAGAATAATTTGTGGTCGATGATCTTAAGTCTTAAGTCCGTGTTGCTCGATCCATGTTAGGTTAAGTCGGCATTTGCAGTCAAATTTATTTAAAAATGGTTTTTAAAATGGAATATACAATTTTTAAGAAAATGATACGGGTTTGATGTCATTGGTAAAAATTGTTAGTCTTGAAGAGACGTTTCCATTTACATATCAACCCTATCATTTTCTAATATGTCGTATATAGCTTTAGAATACCTTTTTATTGTATTTGGTAAAAATAAAAAGGAATCTTTGGTGTATAAATATCAGGTTTATACACCAATTTATACACCAAAACTATTCAATTTCATTCAATCCATAATTCAAGATTTAATTAATTTGTACATGAATATGATGAATTTTTCCCAATGAATAGTAATTTATTATCAGAAGCAAAATTTGTCTGTTCTTTTTAAAAATATAATTTAGTTTCTGGATAGACATTTGTAAACCAAATTCAACACTGTAGCATTAATTCATTAATATTATAAAAAAATTCATAAAATTGATGAACGTTTTGCATAAACAAAATAAAAATTCTTGAATGTTATGAATTTATTTATTTAGTTCAATACAGAAGAAATTCGTCAATTAGTATGATGAATTTTTCCCAATGAATTTTAATTCATAATACAGATGAAAATTTGTCTATTCTTGATGTTATGAATTTATTCATTTAGTTCAATACAGAAGAAATTCGTCAATTAGTATGATGAATTTTCCCAATGAATTTTAATTCATCATACAAATGAAAATTTGTCTATTCTTGATGTTATGAATTTATTCATTTAGTTCAATACAGAAGAAATTAGTATGATGAATTTTTCCCAATGAATTTTAATTCATCATACAAATGAAAATTTGTCTATTCTTGATGTTATGAATTTATTCATTTAGTTCAATACAGAAGAAATTCGTCAATTAGTATGATGAATTTTCCCAATGAATTTTAATTCGTCATACAAATGAAAATTTGTCTATTCTTGATGTTATGAATTTATTCATTTAGTTCAATACAGAAGAAATTCGTCAATTAGTATGATGAATTTTCCCAATGAATTTTAATTCATCATACAAATAAAATTTTGTTTATTCTTTTTAAAAATAGAATTTAATTCCTGGATAACAAACAACTACATCTGGACATTTGTAAATCAAATTCAAAACTATAGAAGATATTCATCAATATTATGAAAAAATTCATAATATTGATGAACGCTTTGCATAAACAAAATAAAAATTCTTGAATGTTATGAATTTCTTCATTTAGTTCATTACAGAAGAATTTTGTCAACTAATATGTTGAATTTATCACAATGAATCGTAATTCATCATAAAAAGGAAAATTGGACTGTTCTTTTTAGAAATAGAATTAAATTTCTGGATAACAACAGCTACATTTAGACATGTGTACACCAATTTCAACACTATAGAAGAAATTCATCAATATTATGAACAAATCATAATATCGATGAACGTGTTGCAATGTTATGAATTTAGTAAGTCACAAAAGAAATTCATCATGACTATAGCATACATTCATTAATATTATAAAAAATTCATAAAGTTGATGAACGTTTTGCATATACAAAATAATATTGATGAAAATATTGTACAAACAATAAAAAGTTTATTAGTATTATGAATTTGTGCAGTTATATGTACATTTTGTCATCATATTGATGAAATTTAGTTTGGTTCAATTCAAAATTTTTAAAATGTATATTTTTGAGTTTCAGCAAAGCAGCATTTCATTATACAGATTTAATAGACATGCCATAATTATATTATGGTATGTACAAAATTGAAAAAAAAACTTAATTATTTGTTTTTTTTTGTTCTCTTAACTGAAAAAGCAAGCCAAATGTTTACATAATTTTTTGTTCTATACTATAAAACATTACTCTTTTGATTTCAATTTATCTCTTACATACATTACAAAAGTCCTTCAATATTATATATTTTTTTTTTTGTTGGTAAATTCCCAAATTTAATTTTATGTTTCGTCCAATATTTAATACAGAACAATAAGCGTACTATAAAGTTAAAAAAAATAAATAAAAGTTTTCTAGCGCATCAAAAATGTTTGATCACTAAAAGAACATGTTTTACAGATGATCATCACCCTGCACCCACATTTACTCCACCTGAACTACCCAAGCGGGTGCATGTGCGTGGATCAGTATCGGGTAAAGGATAATTTTTTCTCATTCTTAAATTTCTCTTAATTTCACACAAGTAATTGTAGTAGTGACACTTGAGAAAGGACTATTGAAAACATGCGCTCCATTAGCAGACATTTTCGTAGAATTGAGCAAAAATACTACATGATGATTATTTTTTTGTTGTTGTTTTGTTTTGAATTTAAATATAATTTTTAAACGTAGAGCCTTCACTTAAATACATAATTTGCTAGGAATACGGCTTTGTACCAATTATTGCTTTCATTAAATTATTTTTATATTCATTTCCATTTAACTTAAATCCTTCATTGGCTTCTTATGCTTCTACCAATTTTTTATTTAATTTTTTTTTTTTTTTTACTTTTAGTTTATTTATTAATCCAAATACAAGTTGAGTAAAAGACCAAAAATCGAGCATGTTTTCGGTTAAACAATATATGACATTTGACTTAAATTTAGTACGTATTTTAAACGTATAACTAAATGTTTTATTGTAATTTGCATTTCTATGATTTTTGTATAATTTGTTTATTTAGTTTTTATGTTTCTTTATGAAATTATTTGCTTCGTCTAAACTATTCAGACGTGTAAAAATAACGTGTATTAAATAAGTGTTTTTAAGTTTTCATTTAAATTGCTTGATTTATAATTAAACTAACGTAAATATTTTGCTGTAAATTAAATAAAACTCTCTGTCTTTTAACTTTATCCTTTTTATTAACTGAATTTCGTTTTCAATCTGCCTTCTAACTCTCTTAAAAACTCTATCGCTTACTTAATACTACAAAAAAAACTTACTAAAACTCGACTCAACTTCGTGACAGAACCAAAACGAAGTAAACTGTGGACCGGCCATAAAGTAGTAGTATAAAAAAATGTGTTTTTTGATGCTGAAGCCTAACAGGCACAGTTTACTTCGGTCTCACACTGGAACAAAATGTTTTGCAAATATTCCTTTCTAACACATTGCATTTGTATTACGCATTATTCGAATGAGGTCTAAAACTGCTTTTTGCCCACTTTTACAGGTGATATCACGCGCGATAGAGAAGACATTAATCGTAAGTATTATGGTGCAATGAAATTTTTAGATTGTATAATTTAGTTTATAGAAATTTAATAGAAAAAGTTTGTGATAACATTTTTTCAAAAAAAAGAAAAAAAAACAAAAACTTTAAACCGCGTTATTTTTAAAAAAAACTTTCTACGATTTTTTCATTTTGGTCTTAAAATACTCCGGGGGGATGTCCGAAACATATTCTTAAAAAAATTATGGTGTCCCACGACCTTTGGGTTAAAGTGTTTCCGGCTAGGTTGATTAATTTTAATTATATACATAAAATACTACAAAAGAATCATAAGGCAGATATATCTACCTGATTAATTTTGTCCCCTAGACAATTTCGTCCAGCGACAATTCTTAACTGGACAATTTATCCCGAGACAATTATTTTCCAAAGACAATTTTACAGATACAATTAATCCCTGGGAATATTTTCACTATGGCAATTCATTGCTGTATTCATTTTTTTCCATATTATTCTCATCTAAAAATAATACAGCACAACAAGACAAAAAATATACGTGATCTTAGTATGATATTTCGATGGTCCTCTAAATTTTAATCAACACCTCATACTCTGTACCCTAGTAGAAATTTGCCCGATGCGCCATCAGGAAATGATCGTGTTTTCGTTGGGTAAGCCCTATTAGAGAAAATATGATCATTGCCTTTGCATGTCCTTATCATGCTTACCATAGCAGGGTTTACATTATCTAAACAGTCAATGTTCCCAATCATAGCTACATTATTTGTTCCTCATAACGAAATTAGTATCAGGCAATGATCGAGATTAATGAGAGAAACCCTATTATGCTCGGGCACAGACAAGGCAATTGTTGGGTAAATATTAAAATGGGGAATTGCCCGATCAGTACATGATCATGGCCTGAGGTCAATACATGATCAGGACACTGCGTTACAAGGACATTATGGGCCTCGTCATATCCCGATCACCTCAAATAATGACATGACCACTTCATGACCATGGCCCTACCAAAATTTCTACTAGGGTATAACCTGAATTATTCAGCAATTACGTAAAATAAAACAATGAAAATTCCAGTATAAAAAATATCATAAAATTCAATTAAAATTTGTCAATAGGACAGTTATTGATTAATTAGTAGGGGGACCGGGGCTAAGTCGACACTTTTTTTTCAATGCTAATTTTGACCATCATATCAATGACATATGACAAAAATAATAATACAGTTGGATAGATTGATTCATTAGCTAAAAATGTTCCATAAGCTGTAAAGATCTACAATATTTAGTTTCCACGAAACAAATGCAAATGCGACACAACTCCAAATCTGCTTCTGAAAATAGGCTGGGTTAAAGTCGACACTAACCACTTTTCTCGCGAATGCACATTTTTGCTGATATCTTTCAATTCAATTGAATTATATATTCCAAGATAAAATTAAACTATAAACTATTTTATACAGGTTCCGCGAAATTGTTTTACCATTACTCATATTATTCATTACTCACTAGAATTGTAATATGTTTTGTTTTACTCGTAACTTAACTTAAAAACTATAGTATATATTCAAAATCAGTGTATGAGGTTCTGATTAGAATCTCAGAGTCCATCAGAATAGTAAACTACGATCATTTATAAAAAATCCTTGTGTATGTGTAATAGACTGATAATAGATTTTCATGATTTCAAATCTATAAAAGGTCAACCCCTAAAAATATTCTATTGGTTGAGAAAATCGATATGATGATTTTTTAGAGAAATCCGAACATGGGAATGTACCTGACGCGATCTCAAAATTCGCATTTTGAAACTTAAATCGACTAGTTCATAATTGAATAGAAAAGACGTCTCCCAAACCCCATTAAATAAAAAGTGCGTTTAACATCTGTTATAAATTTGAATTACTGTTTACGAAAACCATCAACCAGCAAAATTGTTATTTTTGACCAGGGCCACACTCTGATCATGGTCAATTGTTTTAGATTTAGTTTGAATTTTTGTTGTAAGTGCACTGTACTTTCAACCACAGGCGAATTTGAAGAACTAAATAAAGTCAGAGTGCAACCTACATTTCTCAACCTATTATCGTTCTATTTTGCCTGTTAAAAAAAATCACTGATTTATTACTCCGATTTTGCTAGTGTAAAGTATGTTAAAACAGTAATTAAATTTTCTTACAGATGACATATCCACTTTTTTAGTTAATTGCTTTTAGGAACCGTTATTTCAATTCAGTTTTGAAACCGTCGATTTGGATATCAAAACGCGACCTTTGAGGTCCCAGTCGGTGTATTTCCATATTCAGATTTGGCTGAAACTTCTTCACATCGATTTTATCATCCAATAGAGAAATTGAAATTGATTTAAAAAAAAAAATCAAAGCCATTGTCAGTCAAGTGGGTAAATTCTAATTTAGATAAATGTGCGGAAAAGATTTATCTGGGATGAATTGTGTCGGGGAAGAATTATCGTCCATAACCCATCGAATCAAATTTATCAAATGTGTAAGATTCTTTATACTGTCTATAGTTATTTTAAATACAGCTGAACTTTGAAAAATATTTAGACATTACACCGAACTTATATTCTAAAACAATTGAAAACATTAAATACTTTTTGATGTTTAGTTTTGTCTGCATTATGCCTATGCATTTATTAATATTATCGTTTGTTTATTAACATTATCGCTGAATAAAATTTTGATTGATATCTTGATACCGAATTTTTCGATTTCTCGGAGTACATCGATGGTTTTTCAAACAAACTTCGTTAAAATTGTCCGAACTCGTAGTTTATTTAATATAATTTTAAAATTATCTGGTAAGGACTGCGTCGAATAAAATTGTTCGCTACAAAAATGAAAAAATCTAGAAATCTAGTAATCGAATTTTTATAGAATAAAATATTTTATTTTGCAAATTATTTTTAGATTTAAAAAAAAATATAAAAAACCAGAAATTAATATTTTTTAATAAAAAGTTTTAATTTTTCCGGAACCCCTTCCATTAATGTTGTAATGGTAGTGTCCGACACCCTCACAGCTGCTGAAGACCACTTTCTTTTAAAGTCTGGAAGGTCTTTGGCCACTTTTTTTGTTGTCTTCATCTCCCTTTTTACTAAAGCCCAGTATCTCCCAATCGGCCTGAGTTCTGGACAGTTTGGTGGATTGGCTTCTCTAGGCACCAAAATCACTGCATTTTGTTGGATCCACTCTAAGGCCGTTTTGCTGTAGTGACATGAAGCGAGACATGAAGTCAGGCCAAAAAAATGTGGACACTTCATGTTGGCGAAAAAATGGAAGCAATCTCTTTTGCAAGCATTCCTTCACATATATTTCGCTATTAATTGTACCCGATGTCACGAATGAGCTGCTCCTTTTTCCACAACTGCAAATTGCCTGCCAAACAAGGAATTTCTTTGGGAATTTTGTCATTTTTTTTTATTTGAATTTTTCAGCGACATTTCCTCGAGAATCGGCTGTATAAAATTCCTGCCCAGGTAGCTGAGAAAAGTTCGCTAAAACATAAGTTTCGTCGTCCATTATGTAGCAATCGAATTTTTTAAAAAATCTTGGTTCAGCTTTTTAGCTCGTTGTTTTGCGGTTTCATTCTTGACGACATTTCTATCCGGAACTTTTTGGACCTTGTACGTCTTCAGCCTAGCTTCTTTCTTAGTCCTGCGCACGAAAGATTATGAGCAATCCGCCTTTCTCGCCAATTTCTTTCCGGATATGCTTGGATCTTTCTTTAAAATATTCACAACCGTCTTCGAATTTTCACGATCATGTGGGCCTTTTTTTACCAGAACCTTTCTTCCGATCAATACTCAGGTCTTCCTTAAAGCGGTTGATAACGCGAGAAATGGTCTTAGGGTTAGCCCCTACCTCCTTGGCAATTTTTTTAAAAGACCAACTAAGTTGTTTTTAAAAAATTTTAATTATATTTTCTCGCACTTCCACTTCGTTTGCCATTTTCGCGTTAAATAAATTTTGTATTGACTATAACTGACACAAATTATTTTCTGCCATTTAATTCAGAGCTACAACTCGTAATATACAATTCTAGAAATAATTTCAATATAGAGATTCCTAAATAATTAAAATTGATATAGTAACCAGTCTGCCATGTCTGGGAGATCTTCGATGCCTCAAAGCTTTCTCGAAAAACTTCGACAACACAATTTTATTCTTGTTGCTTTATCGATTCAAAATTTTAAAATTTCTCGTACATTCAAATTCTTTGACAAGATACGATATTTAAACATTTATATGTAACATTGATATCACATCCCTACAAACCATTTGACGATAATTTTTAAATTCGATATAATAATGATAAATTTTAGATATAAAACTCAATATATTTGAAATTTTAATTGCGTGTTCTTTATAATTTTTGTCAAAAAAATAAAATTTTCTGAACAAATAAAATGTGTTTATCGAAAATAAATACATTTATGATATCATCTCGATATCTATAACGACAAAAACATCGATTTTATCGAAAACCTTAACGTTTTCGTATCATTATAGATTTTCGAAAACTTCAATTTGAGACTATAAATGATATCGTTTCGATATTGTAAAATTATCGTTTGGTTTTCGGGGATGTTTTTCGAAGAAATCTCGACCTTTTTTTTTTCTTTGTTTTCGTTTCGAAAAATCTCTCATATCGAAAAACTACGACAGAATGTATCGACATCAACCTAACGTGTATGTCCAATTTGAGAATATGTCCGATATCATGCGATTTCGCCATTTTCTAATATTTATCTCGTAACGATATCAAAACGAATGGAATACAGAGTAGCCACTTCGAAAAATATTCAAAAAAAAAACGAAATACGAAAAATGTTTAAAATTACATTCGATATAAGAATGAATTTGAATTTTTCGACGCATGTGTCATGTACTCAGAAAAAAAAACTATAAAATTAATAGTTTTTTTTTTTTGCTATTAATATTTGTCAATAGGACATATTATTATTTTAATAGGTAAATCCCATTAAATACTACAAAATACTATTAAATACTATTAATACTATTGTGAATTGAATACTATAGTGAAAATATTTTTTTTTGTATGCTATTGAATAAATTAACTGTCCTATTAATCAATTTTAATATGATTTTCTGAGTGTGGTATATCGGTCAGCTATGTTGAACATTATAGTATGACAGAAATATCGCCATAATGTTTGTCATGAATTTGACATTTGGAGTAATTATAAATTATAATTAATAATATTTAAAGGTAGAAAATGATCCAAATAAAGATTAAGCGAAACAAAATTATCTATTTAATGATTTCACAGTGTAAATATCACTGATACAGCAAAATCAAAACATAGTACGCCTTAACAGATTTTTCTCAGATCGTTCTCGTCAGCAAGAAATCGGAATATGGAAGACACTATAGTTAAGTAAAAATAATAGCTAAAAAATAAAGAATTTATTACTTTATAACATTAACTGAGCATTTATAGATTGATTAAATTAAAAAAAAAAAAAAAAATAGGAATCAAGAATTATTAATTGCAATAGATGGTTTCTTGCATTATTCGGAGTATCTTTAGTTATTATTGGCCATTAACATCTTATAACCCGTATTAAATTTGCTGACTAACTATTGGATTTAATTGATTTGTGATTGTATTGTAACTTAGATCACAACTGTAGGATTTAATTAACTGAACATAGACCAACAAAAAAATACCAAACCCTATTTAAATTGAATTCTTTCTGTAAAATTCTATTAATATCCACTGTTTTTTCAGTTATAAATCGTAATGGCCGCCGACCAAATGGCACCGGCAATGGCGGCTCCACACTACATATGAACGCTACAACCAAACAAGTTAACAAAGTAAAGCCAACGGTAAATCGACAGATGGAAGGTCAAATCATCTCGCCATCACAATATAACAGGTACATTTTGAATTGAATCCAAAAATAATAGGTATTTCATTTGAGCTGATGCTGATGTCTTTGAAAAATGTTGGGCACAAATGGATGGATTTTATTTTAATTAAGAACAAAAATCCATTAACCTATTTTACAACAATCTATAAACTATGTGGCATACAAAGTTTTGAAGAGAAGAACAAAATAATAATTGGCCAGATTTATTGTTATTTTATATATTTGTAAAAAATTACAACAATTCAATGTTTATTTTGCTATTATTGTTTGAGACTGTAAACTAAAAAAAACTTATATGTTTACTAATAATGTTTACTAATAATATTTGTTGTTCTTTTGTCCCATAAATGAAAATTAAACATTTTAAATTTCATTTCTGTTATTATTTTCATTTCACAATTGTTTTATTGAAGTTTTTTTTTTAAGTTGTTTGGTACTTTTGGAAAGCAATAACGACGAAACAAAACAATTTTATTTCAGGCCTCCAGATACCGATGCTAATCCTTATGCGGGCTACCAACTTGCTTACGAAGTTAAAAAGCTCATGTATGCGTCTAAATTTCACATTTCATTTGATATGATTTTCATTGTCTTTTGTCATTGTATTTGTACTAGTATGTTATAGTGTCTTGTCTATATGTGTGTATTTGTACTATATATATATTCTATAAATATTGAAAAAAAAAAAAAAAAAAACAAATTAATTAATCTGCTGTTTTACAGTTTTGTCTTGCACTCTAACACTATTTAACGAATTTGCATTTGTTCACTATTACTATGTTCACTACTCTTTTTCGCTTCTACAAATTACACTTTTTAAGGGCCAACTCAAATACGTATTAAACGTTTTCACTTGTATACTCTATATTTATAACTATAACACTTAATAAATTCATCAGTAATGAACAGATAAAACACTTTATCATTAGAGCCCCTACAAAGGTATTGGCGCTTTAGAGAAATCTATATGTGCCACACCTGTTTCACTTAACGGTGGCATCACCCACCCATACGAACAGACACACACACAACTAACACATACTAACACACACACATTCTCTGTACTGTAGTAGTATTTATAACTTTTCTTTGCATTTGTCTCGTATTGTTTTACTGTATAAATCAAGTTATGGATGAGCGGCCAACCAGATAGATCGGTGGATTATAAAAATTAAATTCCAAAATTGGATATACTAAATTTTCATATTGTGGTCTAGGAAATTTACTAAAAATAAATATTATGAATCGAGAACTTACCTTAGACTTAATTTTAACGCAGGTTCTAAGCAATTTAGATACATATTTTCGACATATTTCAAATAGACAAAGGCGGAGTCTGTATAACAAGCAGTCTGTTCATACCCAAAATATGCCGTAAATCTGCCAATAAAATTACACAAAATTTGACGACCTGTACACATCAAATATTCTATTTATCTGCGTATTTACCAGAAATATGCCCAAAACACGGAGTGAAATGTTATGATTAATCATATCGTCACTGTCATGCCAAAGGGGCAAATTTTAAAGTTTGAAGTGCTTAAAAAATTTGAAAATTTTATATTTTCTTTAATTTTTTCTGTTATTTTAGTTTATTTGTCAATTATTATAACGTATATAAAATATCTTTAGATTTGAACAACCTACTGAATTATAAATACGGATTATGTGAGGCTATATCCTCTTCAAAACGCAAATATTTTTGTTTTTTATGCTATAACTTTTTATTAGCACAAAATAAAATAGTAATGTAGAGGCATTAATTGTTTGTTTTTAAAGCACCTATAGATCTGCATCATTAATAAAAAATATTTTGTCAAACATTAATTTGCCATTTGATATTTGCAGGAAAAAATGTTTGACAAAATATTTTTAAATAATGATACAGTTCGATTGGTGCTTTAAAAACAAACAATTAATACTATTGCACCAATAAAAAATTATAGCAAAAAAAACGAAGAAATTGGAAAAATTGAAAATCCTGTCATGCCAAAAGGGCGAACTTTTAATTTGTTTGCTATAACTCTTTAATGGTACAAGATAAAATAGTGATGTACAGGCATTTATTGTTTGTTTTTAAAGCACCTATCGATCTGCATCATTAATTAAAAATATTTTGTCAAACATTAATTTCCCATTTGTTATTTGCAGAAAAAAATGTTTGCAAAATAATTTTTAAATAATGATGCAGGTCAATAGGTGCTTTGAAAACAAATAATAAATGCCTTTACACTACTATTTTATCTTATACCAATAAAAAGTTATGGCGAAAAAAAAGATTCGCCCTTTTGGCATGGCAAGGTCTTTCAATTTTTCAAATTCGACCTTTTGGTTTTGTCTTTTGTGGCTAGAAATACCCAACAAAATGACACGCGTTTTGGGCACAGCATATTTGAGGATAAACTACATTCAAAAATGTAAAAAAACGCAAATGTCAAAAATTGCGCATTCGCCCCTTTGGCATGATAGTGACGATACGCATATATTTATACAAAAAATAAATCATGATATCCAGCCAAGAATCAGTAATCATCATGATTTGATTTTTATTCATAATATATGATTATAGTAAAAATCAATTATTTTGATTAATATGTTTACTCATGTTTTATGTACAATATATTCATGGGTAATTAGAATAGTTTTTGGAATACATTTGATAATTTATTATTCATAATACATGATTAAAATTCGATGCAAATATTAAAATATCCGTAGCCTTCAAATTATACAGAACAAAGTAAAAAATATCGCACTTGAAAATATAATAAGTCAGTAGACAAAGGAAACGAACATTTAAAAAAAAAGGAAAAAATACTTAACTTTAACTTATTATTTTCAAATGACCCATTTTTAACTTTATTCGCTTACTTAAATGTTTTTCTGATTGATTTTTCCCAACTAACAATAAATGGGCATTTAGAAACTTAATATGCAGAAAGTAACACAAATTATGAATAATTATTCATAATTTCGATTCTTATCATTAATAAGAAAATTTGTAAAATTAATGAATTCTATTCATAATAAATACATAGTGATTTAGAATTTTTTATCCATTAATTTTGCATTTCTTAAGTATTTACATAATTCATAAATAAATAAAACTATGTTTTATGAACACCTTATTCATAAATCATCAGTAAACTATTTTCTCCATGAATGTTATAAATAATGAAAAATGATAGTGATAGAGGAAGTTTATAAACATTTTATCGGAAGATTTAAGGTAGAAAAAAAAACGGAGTTTGTATCAAAAACTGTTTTTTTTTCTGCCTTTAAAATTCCACAGAATTTCCCAATTTTTTCGAGAAAAAAATTCTGGCAGTTTTCAGGAATTCTCCCGGCATATTTCTGGCAAACACTGCAAACAGATAAATGGTATTTTTTTTTAAGTATTGTAAATTGTGTGGGATTTTAATGGCAGATTCACGGCATATTTAGGGAATTTACAAAAAAACAGACAGCTTGTTAAAAATATGTGCCTGAAATATTTAAAATCAGAAATTTTGTATGGTTATTATTCATAATATTAATGTAAATAACATTAAATAAATCAGTAACTTTATTAAGTCGTGAATAGTTTATTCCTACGATTTTTTCACTACTTTTCTGAAACTTTTGCAACGAAAGGTGCCAATATTTTTGGTATAAAATTTTGTTTGGTTGAAAAATTCATGGGAATATTTATTTTCGATTGCTCAGAATATGAATGATTTCATTAATATATTTGTCATATATTATGAATCATAAATATCGATATCAGAAGAATTTGAATTATTGTAATTATGTTTGTAAATTAGTCTTAGCACAAATATTATTTAGAGTCGAATGTCGTTGTGTCTTTTATACATATTAATATTAAGATTATAAATAAAATGGACATGCCAAAAAATAAAATTGCATAATCACCTATATGTATATAAGGAGAACCATGCAAACATAGTCTATAATTGGAACAGGCATCATACTTTAAAAGTTCGGTACAAAACTAAAACATACATTTTGTCTGAATAAAAATTACTAAAAATATTTAACGCAATAACGAAATAACAATTTCTAAAAACAACCAAACAATGTTAGAAAAAATCGTATAAAATAGAACTGTGCGAATCCTAACATCAAGATTTATGTTGAATTAATTGAAAATGAAAAATTTGTCAATAAAATCAACCTGAGTTGAAAGAAAATGTATTCTTATTATAATCAAAATACTGATGGTTATCAATAAATCACAAAATTCTACACATACCTGAAATTCAACTGCATTTTGCCTTTCCAATTTCCAAAAAAAAGAAGTCTGTCAATTAAAGAGTAATTTTCATTATACTTAAAAATACCATCAGCGTTGTTTATGGACGAATAAGTAATTTAATTAATTAATTTTAATGGTAGATCGAACAGCCATAATCTGAACTTTACCTTAGATCATATATAAAAATCATATAAAATATAAAAATTATATTTCCAATAATAAAAAATATTATTTTTGTTCTGAGCGTGTTATTTAAAACTATTTCATGTTTACTTTTAAACATGGAAACAATGAAATTCGTGGTTTCAAACTAAAATGTTTAGTACTGTATATTGTATATATGTAGTATATCATTGCATGGAAATATATGTATGATTACTGGCAAAGATTAAATGTTTCGCCTGTGAACATATTATATTTGCATCTTTAACTATTTTTGCTAAAAAAAAAAAATATTTTTTTTTTCATATATCCAAACATAATTTTTTTTTATTAAACCATATATATATTTTAATTATATGCAAACAGCAGTGTAGTTTAAATAACAAAATTTGATTACGTTTCTGTAAAACAGAGTACCTAATAATTTTGATCGATAAAGCAATGTTATTTTTGTCCTAACACAATACATATTCTTGCTAACATATTAATTTTTTTGTTAATAAATACTTGAAGCCAAATAAAAATTTTGTTTAAAACGAAAATTTTATATTTAGCTCTCATTTCAATTTATTTATATAAAAATCGAGTTTTCTTTAAAAAATAACTCTATTTGAAACTACTTTTTTTTGCATATACGGAAAGAAAAAAGTAGTTTTCATGAAACATAATATAATTGCATATATAAACGACCATTATTGGATTTTACATTATAATATTTTACTAGTCAGGTAATTCATGTTTGTAGAATGAAACATAGTATGTTTACAACAAAGCATAGTTTTGCTTGTGTGTACATATAATTATAATTCAAAAGCATGTTCTTGTAAGCAAGAATTTATTATACTAGCAAGAATTAATATTAAGCACACAATCAAACCTTTTGTTTGTCTGAAACAATTTTTAATTGAAACTTATTTTAGTTATAACTACACAAAATTGTACATTTCGACAATTGTATATAATATTAATGAATAAACCTTGAAATGTAGATTATTTGAATAAACATTTTTTAAATATTGTTATGCTCAATTTTATTAATTATAAGTTGACTCAAAACTATATACGTGTATTGCAAACTTTGTTATGTTTGCAGAAAACAAATATATATCGCTGCTTGTAAAAATATTTATTTCGTTAAACAAAAATCATTTGAATCATTAACACATATGAACTACTATATAAACCTCGACCGTATCTAGTTGGCAAGCCATACATACTCGTTCGTTCGTTCGTTCGTTTGCGTAGCTTCGATTTCGTTTGCGAATCTTCTAAAAAACAAAAACTATTTATCTATTTACAAGTTGTAGGGTTTACTATTGATTTTAGCCAACACTTTTTTGCACCATTACTTTTAGTACAATATTCGCAATTATTATAATTATGATTGAATATCATTAACCATTCTGGTGTAGTTACATTTTTTTCACCAATTATTGCTGACAATTTTTAATTGAAAGTTGTTATTTATATCTATGATTGCCTCACTTAAACACACACACATACGTAATTTGTTGGATTGATCGATGACGATCTACATGTTGCAATAGCCACATGCAATATGTTTAAATCTCTCAATATTTCTGTATAATTCTACTTAGGCCCACGAGTCGTGCGTCCGGCACCCAGAATCAGAACGGTGTCACGCTGCCCGCAGGCATTGCGGATGATCAGTCGAAGGACTTTGATTTCGAGAAAACTGAAATGAAGTACGATTCGACCGGCATGTTTCACTGGAGTCCCGCAAAGGGTCTGGAAGACTGCATATTGGTAGGAACATTGGACAAACCGTTGAAAATCGTGCTATATTAATACGTCTCATCTACAATAGGATCGCAATCAAGCGGCAATGACCGTGCTCAATGGGCATGTCGTCGTCTGCCTGTTCGCTGATCCCGATTCACCACTCATCGGTCTGCGGAATTTGGTGATGCCATTGCGTGCGTCTAATTTTCACTATCACGAGCTAAAGCATGTCGTCATAGTCGGATCGGTCGACTATATACGACGCGAGTGGAAGATGTTGCAGAACCTGCCCAAGATCTCGGTGCTGAATGGATCGCCACTGAGTCGCGCCGATCTGCGTGCGGTCAATGTGAATCTGTGTGATATGTGCTGCATTCTATCAGCGAAAGTTCCTAGCAATGATGATCCCACGTTGGCGGACAAAGAGGCGATTCTAGCATCGCTCAACATTAAGGCGATGACATTCGACGACACAATCGGCGTCCTGAGTCAACGCGGCCCGGAGTTCGATAATCTGAGCGCGTCGGCGGGCAGCCCGATTGTGTTGCAGCGTCGTGGCTCGGTGTATGGCGCCAATGTGCCCATGATAACAGGTATCCAGAGCTAAAACTGCATCGCACTAAATTGGCTGTGTTTGCGAACGACCAAAGCAATAAAGACAGAGCACTGACCCAACGGACACTCAATTTAATTTCTCGATTTAAATAGATTTCTTTTGTTAGAATTTTAAGTTTTTTTCAAATTTATGATTTGCACTTGGAACCACTTGCAATGGAAACCTATTCATTTACCATGGGACAAACCATAGAAATGAAGCCCATCATTTGCGGTTACCATTGCAAGGGGTCCCATGCATTTTCAAATGGGTCAGTGCTCTGAGCAGCTGCTTAATTAACACAAAAGCAGCAATATTGATATTAATCAACGTTTTGGTTGTTGTTTAAGAACTGGTCAATGATAGTAACGTGCAGTTTCTCGATCAAGACGATGATGATGATCCAGACACAGAATTGTATCTGACACAACCGTTCGCTTGCGGTACTGCGTTCGCTGTTAGTGTATTAGATTCATTAATGTCCACGGTAATTGGCAGGCGCACATTTTCCCTACCCCCCATATTTTCGTCCATATAATAATATTCTATTCCATCAGACATATTTTAATCAAAACGCCTTAACGCTTATACGCTCGCTCATTACGGGTGGCGCGACGCCGGAACTGGAGTTGATTTTGGCGGAAGGTGCTGGTTTGCGCGGTGGCTACAGCACTGTGGAGAGCTTGAGCAATCGAGATAGGTGAGTAATGTCTTTCAAGTTATAGTTATTATTAATAGTTATTATTAGAAACGCAAGTACAAACTGGAGGTATAATAGACGTACTTTCTCAAATGTCACCGGAACGTAACGTAGAAACCCAAATTATACACACAGAAAAATCATAATTTTAAATTAGAATGGAAGAACGAAAAAGTTAGATGTACCTCCTAACATTCGGTTATATCGAATTGTCCACAAATAAGTTGGCGGAACTACTATATTAGCCAATGCTCAAATATTAGTCTAAAGAAACTCCCAATTGTTCTAAATCTGAACTAAATTGTTTTAAAACAGTCCGAAATTGGTTGTAGTCCAAACTACAACTTTTGTAGTTTTGATAATAACTACCGCCTAAGCGGTTAAGAGAACCGAATAAGTTTGTTGGCGTAACAAATCTCTAATCTGTGTGTACGGATCTCTCGTCATGGCCACATAATAACCATTTATATGATTTATCCGGTCCGATGACATTTCAGCACATTACGTCTATTATAACTCCCGTTATAACTAAGTTGTGAAGTTGATGCATTTTAAAACAACTATAGTTCCTAATCAAAATATAGGAATAACGTTCAATTTAAATAAGGCATCAATTAATCATTAGGGGAGACCGGGTCTAAGTCGACATCGGTGCAAAGTCAACTTTTGATTTAAAACGCGAAAGCGATGTCAGATCAACTTCAAATTGATACTGTATACGTAACATTAGGTGCCACTGTTACCAAAGAAGAGAAATCCATTTTGTGCTTGAACTTCAGTTTTTATGTAATAAAATGTGTTTTTTGACTCAAAAAGTAACATATTGCTCAAAATGGTGAGAGAGCTCGGCCGAAATTCTATACAGGACTGTAGCGCCAAACTATTATTATATTAGATTCCCCGAAAATACAATTTACGACAACTTTTTGTTCTCTGAGTTTTACAATATAGTCCGTTATTACAATATAAGGAGACTTGTCAATCATTTGACCATGATTTAAGAAGTTACTTATTGCAAAAAAATAAAATGTGAATAATATGAGTAATGGTCAAACAATTTCGCGGGACCGGAATAAAACAGCGCGAATAGTTTTATCTCGGAATATATAATTCATACAAATTGAAAGATATTAGCAAAAATGCGCATTCGCGGAAAAAGTGGGTAGTGTTGACTTTATCCCAGCATATTTTCAGAAGTAGGTTGTGTCGCATTAGCATTTTTTTCGTGGAAACTAAATAATGGGTTTTTCAACAGGGACGCTACAAAAGTAGAGCGACAGGGACAGCAAACGACGCCATATTTCTTGCCGCTCTTTTGACATTTCTCTTCAGTAAGGTTTGCCATTTCATGATGAATAGATATACGAATTCGAAATTCGGTAGTAAATTTTAATAATTTTGACTCGTTGTTGGCTCGTATATCTTTCTATCATGAAATGGCAAACCTTACTGAAGCGAAATGTCGAAAGAGCGGTAAGAAATATGGCGTCGTTTGCTGTCCCTGTCGCTCTACTTTTGTAGCGTCCCTGTTGAAAAACCCTTGAAAAAAAACTTTTGTAGCGCTCTTATTGAAAAACCCCTTATTATAGATCTTTACAGCTTATGGAACATTTTTAGCTAATGAATCAATCTATTCTACTGTATTATTATTTTTGTGCTATGTCATTGATATGGTGGTCAAAATTAGCATTGAAGAAAAAGTGTCGACTTAGCCCCGGTCTCCCCTACATTATAAAATAAAGAATTCAACGCAAGCTTTTGATAAAACTCTTTACAAGAAGAAAATTACTTACTGATGATTTATGAATAAGACGCTTATAAAATATATTTATTTCTAAATGTATTTTTTATGAGTTATATTCATGAATAATGTATAATACTATACAACTTGCAATAAAAAACTGTTAAACACTATGTATTTATTATAAATTCGCAAATTTTAAAAAATGTTTGTATTTATCATAATAGGCGAAATTATGATTATTTATTTATCATTTATATTTCATATTGCATATTAATTTTCTTAATGCGCAATTTACGGCAGTTATGACAAACCAAGTCATGGCTGAAGTCTAAGTAAATAAAGTGAAAAATAAGTCATTTGGAAATAAATTTAACAGACAAAGTGATAAAGTGATATATTTTCCACTCTTTTTATACCCTACACTAAGAGTGAAAGGGTATATTCAGTTAGGTACGCCGTTTGTAACAACCAGAAGAAAGCATCCCCGGTATGGAAAAGTATATATATTCTTGATCAGCATAACCTTCGGAGTCGATTTAGCGATGTCCGTCTGTCTGTCTGTCTGTCTGTCTGTCTGTCCGTCTGTCCGTCTGTCCGTCTGTCCCTCTGTCTGTTGAAATCACGATTACAGAAAAATTTGAAGAGCTAGATCTAGTTTACTTCTAATTTAGATTACTTATATATCTACGCTGTACCAACAAGAAAATTGGCATGATCGGACCTTAGTGACCTGCGAACCGACCACTTATGTTCAAATACCTCATAAAATGTACATCTACGGATGAAGTTTATTTTATACGAGCTTAAGTGATTTTTTTTTGCCAAATATATATTGCCTTTATGCTCACATATATGAAAATAAGGTTTTCTCGGGAACTGACGTGTAGTTCTCGAAAAAAAAAACGAAATTCGGTATACCTACCTATTTGTACATATGGGTATCAAATGAAAGGAAATCCTTCAGCGATTTTAAGTTTATAGATATTTTCAGGATTTGGAAACCCTGGCCACCTATGTACCTTTTTAAGTGGTCACCACACACATTATCACATATGTGTAGGGTATTTATAGTCAGTCGGCTTAGACCGACTATAACTTACATAATTCTAACTAACTAAATCACACCAATTATCAAAATATCCCTACTTCAAAATTTCGCATGTGATCTAACCTTCCCAACTGGTTTTATGTTCCTTTCCTTCCTAATGTTCCTTGGCTTCTTATATTTGGCTTCTTATATTTTCAAATGCGATATTTTTCACTTTGTTTCACATAATTTGGATTTGTTCTCCCATGTGCACACTTCTGCATTTGGCTACGGATATTTAACAAAATGTATGATATTTTAATCATAAATCATGAGTAATAAATCATAAAATGTATTCCAGAACCTACAGAAATTACTCATAACTAATGAATATATGATACATAACTTGAATCATAATAATTAATTTTTACTATAATCATATATTATGAATAAAAACTAAATCATAATGATTACTTATTTTTGCCTTATTATTTTTTGCAAAACTTATGCTTAGAATACATGATTTATGAGAATATTTCCATCCGTGTACCACAAAACATTTATTTTATAAATAAAATTAGTTTAGTTTTACTCAACAATGACAATTAATATTCTCTGAATGACAATCTTCAATAACCTCGTTGCAGATGTCGCGTGGGACAGATTTCCCTGTATGATGGCCCACTGGCGCAGTTCGGCGAATGCGGCAAATATGGCGACCTCTTCGTGGCCGCACTCAAATCGTACGGCATGTTGTGCATAGGACTCTACAGGTTTCGTGACACGAGCTCCAGCTGTGATGCGAGCAGTAAACGTTATGTTATTACGAACCCACCCGATGATTTTTCATTACTGCCAACAGATCAGGTGCGTCTGGGTTTTGTGTTGTATACAAAAAAAAAAAAATTATATAATTCAAATCACCAATCAAATTGGAGATTTTTCGTGACAGACAAAATTTAATTTTTTATTTAGAGCAGTAAAAGTTTCAGAAATTACTGAATGCATTACTGGCGCTGTTTTCGAAAATGTTTTTTTATAATTAGCTCTACAGTGAATTATTCATATTGAAGAATTTCGTTCATGATTCATTGTTTTGATGAACAATTCATAATATTGACCACTGCAAAACATCAATTCATTATCTAATTGCTGAATGGCTGAAAAAGAGTTCCTCAATTTGATCAAGTAAAAGCGAAGACTACCTTTCTTAATATAAATGAACAAATACAACGTATATGTACATCATAAAATACGTATATGTTCATCATATTGAAGAATTTTGTTCATCAAACCAAATTCCAATCGAAATATTTTTTTGTTCTTAAATTTATTTGACAATTTTAGAGCTCTTAATGGTTTTTGTAAATTACAACTTTTATTTATAAAAATTTAAAATTGTAAAAAATATATTTTATAAAAAAACAATTTTAATTTTTTTTTCGAATTTCTTTTTTTTAATTAAATATTTTTGTTTCTAAAATCATTTTTTTTTCGCATGCAAAAAGAAACTTCCAATATCTGAAAAACTTGATAAAACATTTCTGAATCAGTAGTTTTAAAGTATTTAAGTATGACTACAAATTCCACTGAACTAAAATAAGTTTAGGCAAGTTTTATTCATTCAATAAATTATTCATAATATTTATGAAATCTTTCATCAGTAATATGAAATATTTGCTTGTTTGAATATTTTCTTGATGTCTAGAAACCTACCATAAAAAAAACCTAATTAAAAACATAAATTAAAAATTCTTTCAGGTATTTGTGCTAATGCAATTCGATCCCGGCTTAGAATATAAGCCGCCCGCGGTACGAGCGACACCAGGCGGACGCAGTGCAAACACGCAGGGTTCCGGTGTCGGCGGCGGCGGCTCAAACAAGGATGACAACTCTTGATTGTTACTGTGTAGCGCCTTGACTGATGGTCCTTATTCGTACATATGAACGATGGAGAAAACGCTCGTGTACAAAATAACGCATTTATGGCAATTTACAATTGGCAACATTTTACGCAAACTCAATTCGATTGTACAGCAGAAGCGTTTACGCTAAACTAGTTTTTAATTTCCAACCTCAAATTACGTAATGAATTTATTAGAAAATAGCAATAGATATTTAACAAATCAAAATTAAATTTTTCGTTTTAAAACAAACCACAAAATGCGTTATTTTGTACTCAAAATATTTGCGCAGACATTTGTACTTTTGTAATCGCCAAACATCATGCCGTGTCCCGGCTAACAATCAAGGGACATGAGAGACAAAACGTGCGCGATCAAGTCAAATGTGGGCGCAAATAACGTTCCATCGTTCATATGTTTCAAGATTGCTTCCCACACCATTCCGTATGCCTATTAGAACCTTGAGATTATCATGTTAATTAATTATTTTGATTTTGTCTAGTCGTATACCTAGGTAACTAGAATTATTAATTTAACTTATCTTTAATTTGTGAAAACTGTTCTTTAAAAACCAATGTATTTAGTTTTTATTTCTTATAGTTGATTATTAAACAATTGTTCTGATTTTTAAGTTGTCCAAACTAGTTTTAGTTTAAAAAAAAATTATGAACAAAAAATAAACCTTCTTTTACACCTATTTTTTTAAATTTTATTTTTTATTTTTTTTTCAATTTTAAGCAATGCTTAAAAGCAAAGCCTATAACTGCGAAATTTGCGATTTTGCACTTATTGCGTTGCTGCTTTGCCTGCCAAATATTGCACAATATTTCAATCAATATATCACACTCACTCACACACACAAAAATACACAACACAAATACATCGCAGGTATGTATCTCTGTGTTCAGATCGTTCTCGTTGTTTTCATATTGATTTTCATGTTATTTGAATGTTGCTGCATCTTTTTCGTATAATAACACTACTCAAGGAAACGTCTATAATTCGTAGCTGCTGATTTTGACTGCATAATCAGTTTTTTTCCAAGTATACAACGTTTTTATGAAAATTGCAATCTAAATTTTATGCTGTTTTTAGCCATAGTTTAGAATTAAAAAATTACAGTACTGTCTATAAGTTTTGCCAAAAACTTTAAATGCAATTTTACTTAAAATTGTCTATACTAATTTCAATATATTAATGAATTCTACTAATTTAATACGTTTTTCAGTTATTACGACCTAAACTCGAAAATTTTGAATATTTATACTATTTTTGAATTATTTTTTAGCAATTATAATCTAATGGAAAACAAAGAAAATTTTCTGTGGTGATCCAGAGCATAATCCAAACTAACAATTAAAATAACTAACTTTTCTTCATCTATTCTAAATTTTATTTTATAATATTTCCATCCAATTAAATTTTGGTACTGTTTTTTTTTAAATCTGTTTTCACTTAAAAGAGCTTATTTCAAAAATTAGCACTGATGGAAAAGAGTTTGTAATTATTGTGATTAGTTTGAACTGTTTTGTAAATAAACTAAAATAAATTTCGAGTATAGCATAAGGGTCTGTATGCTAAAAAAAATTATTAAAAATGAATAAAAAATATATCAAAATTTTTGAGTTTAGATTTTAATATCTTAAAAACGTATTATAATATTAGTATTATTTAGTATATTAAAATTAGTACAAACATTTCGAGGAAAAATAGCATTCAATATTTTTTGAAAAACTTCTTCTCAACAGAACACTATTTTTTATAAACTAAAATGTGACAGAAAACGCTCTGACAAAACTGAGTAAACCGTCAAAATTAGCACCTGCGAATTATATAGAATTGAAGTATAAATTATATTGAGTAGTGTTATTTTTCAACAATGCATTATTCAAACGCTGTTTTCTACAATAATCAACTCATTTAATCATTTAATTTATCATTTAAATGTTCGTTTGTTATTTAGTTTTGATTTTTCATGGAACTAAGCATATCGCATATTAAAGAAAATTCATTTTTCATCGAAAACATCCTAATGGTGCGGGTGAGCAATTGGGAACCATTAGAAAGGTAAGCTACACATTAAACAAACCTTAAAACAAACAAAAAAGGTTAACTCTAAAAAAACAAAAAAAAAAATATGTACCATATACATAATATGCATTGAATTTATTAATATAAAAATGCCTTTTCAAAATTCTTGCAATCTATACGAAATACAAACTTCGATAACGTAACGTGACGTATCGTATGTCAAAAAACACACACACACGAACACGAACTCACATGCAAAATACACGGAAAACAACATTATGAATTATAACGTAACGTAACGTAACGTAAAGCTTGTCAATGTAATTCGCTGCAATTTTGAAATATGCCCAACTAATGCTACGTAAATTGAACAATTTGCTAATTAATAAATGAAAAGAATTTAATAAAAGAATAGCAGAATTGAAAGTAAAATTGAAAATTTAAATTTGTCTTCAAATGTTATGCACCACTAAAATTTGTACAGCGAATTAGCACAAACTTTACCATAATTGTTAATTTTTGCTAAATCAAAAACATACAAATTCAACTGAAATTCTTGTAATTCAATCACATACACCCCGCATAAATATTACTGGAAAAGACTCGAAGATGTAGCCTGTACTTAGTAGACTGCAACTGAATTTCGCTGCAAATCACTAAACCAAACTTATTCTATTCGAAAACACCTCGAACAGGCAGCAATTACACCGATCAAATTTATATATAAATATTGTAACTGAAACCTTTTGAAAATGATAATGATAAAAGCAAACAACAACAACAAGAACAAAAATCTCACTCAAATATGTAATTCTAAAACACTTTGCTAAAACTTAGGTATTACTGATGACAGTAGTTGACAGACAGCTTAAATGTAGTGAAATCGTTGACGCATTCTCAAAGCCTTGCTTTCCAAAAAAACCAAAAGCCAACATTAAATTAAATTCAAGACACCGATCGTGTCACTGAAGAACGGAAAGATACTGACAAATAGCAAAAACAGAAAAAACCAAAAATGTAGTCAGTTCAGAAAATCAAACACCATTTAAATACTTAATTATGCTATATACTCATAATCAAGATTTAACTAAACTAACTACTAAATACACATATATTCTAAATAATGTTGCGTCGTTGAAACACGTTGCATTAGCAAAAAGCATTTATCTGCCATTAAAGAGTTTTAATACATAGATATATATATTAAAAGAAAAAAAAACAAAAATATATACATTAATTTATATATTTAACTATATATATAAATAAATAAATAAATAAATATGTAAATAACTGATGTTAATTGAATTAAATTGTATTTAAATGATCATTATTAAACACAAAAGTTCATGCTTGCATTTGTTTCAGTTCATGTGTTACTGATTATTGTATCATGTTTCATATATGTTTCTCAAAGTTTATTCATTCATGAATTTTCTGTTGAGTGTTTGTAAATATCCATATATATTATTCGAAATTAGTATTTAATGTTACTGTAAATAGTTCATATTATTATTATTGTTATTATCAAATAGTATTTGTAGTTTTTTTTATGTTTGATGAACGACAAACCGTTCATTTCCAAGTTTGCACTCAGAATTTCATAATGGATAAGTGGGTTTTTAATTAATAAAGATTTATTCCAAACACTGCCAACGCGTAAATTAATCACAAGCAAAACATTGTAAAAGAAGAGTTTTTTTGGAAATGTAACGTAAATACGTATATAACAGCCACAAGAACCACCTCTCAACCTCCAAAATCCGATAAAAACGTTTAATAAATATTTTAATTTTTTTATTTAAAATAACTTATATTCTTATGTTCATTTATTACAAAGTTTTTAGAAATTCTATATTCTCGAAATGTTGGAAACGGTACCAGAATTTGTATTTTGTTTAGACTAATTCTTAAAATTAGTTCTTTCATACTGCGATCTTTTAAAGTTTTTACAAACAAATTTTAAAATATTCTTCAAGATATGCTCTACTTCCAGCCTAAAAATATATAATATATAAATTAATATATATTATAAATTATGTATTAAACATTTTTAGAAAATCTATAAACTCAAAAATCAGCTAACATTTTGAACCGTCATCGAAATCTTTATTTTGATAACTCTTTTTCCAAGAACAAATTCTTATAACTTATCTATAATAATTTAAATACACATAGAGTAGGATTTGTTGCGCCTACCACATCTTTGTCAACTTATTCGGTTCTCTCAACCACTTAGTCGGTTGTTATTGTCAAAACTCAAAGAGTTGTAGTTTGTAGTGCAACCAATTTTGAACTATTTTATAACAATTTAATACAGCTTTAGAACCATTGGGAGTCTACACTAGTAGAAATTTTGGTAGGGCCATGGTCATGAAGTGATCATGTCATTATTTGAGATGATCGGTATATGATGAGGCCCATAATGTCCTTGTAACGCAGTGTCCTGATCATGTACTCACCTCAGGCAATGATCATGTACTGATCGGGTAATTCCCCATATCATTATTTATCTGACCATTGCCTTGTTAAAACATGAGCATACGAAAGCACTACAAATACCCTGATCATTGCCCGATGAAAATGTCTTTATGAGGAACAACTAATGTAGCTTTGATCGGAACCATTGGCTGTTTAGATAATGTAAACCCTGCTATGGTGAGCATGATAAGGGCATGACAAGGCAATGATCATATTTGCTCAAATAGGGGTTACCTCATTACCGCATCGGGCAAATTTCCACTAGGGTATATAGACTAATATTTCAAGTGTATAGGCTAATATGGCAGTTTCGCCAACAAATAGACAATTCGATTTAACCGAATGAAATTAGTTGGTACAACTAACTTTTCCGTTCTTCCAACCTCATGTGAATTACTATTTCTGTGTGTACTAAAATCTAATTCTATTTATACACACGTCTTTTAAAATAGTTGAAATCAATCATTGGGCCTAATCTATAAACGATATAAAAAGTCAATTTTCAAGATAGTATCAGCTTTCGCAAAAATGAAAAACAACAGTTTTACAGTTGACTTAAATTCGTTTATTGTTCTGCTTATTGAAAAATTGGTCACTAACGAAATGCTTCACTTTCTTCACAGAAAAAATAATCGACGTAAATATAGCAACTGATATTAATTGCATTCATTAATCAGTCCAGCGACGATAGCTCGTCTGGTTAGTGCGTTGAACTACGAGCGAAAAGTCACTGGTGTGTTCGACTGCAAGCCGAAAGGTCCCCAGTTTGATCTCCAGCGACTGTCAACATCTTTTTCATAGAAAACATTTTTCTATGCGAAGCTACCTCTCGGCAGTAAATGGCAAACCTACGAGAGTAAAACATTGCATATGAAAAGCTCTCACCCGCCGTTCGGATACGGCATTAAACTGTAGGTCCTACCAATTTGAGTACAAATATAATACGCAAAGCTCAAATGGTGAGAGAGAAATTCCATATAGAACTGTAGCGCCAAACTATTATTATAAATCAGTCCAGCAATGAAATTCAGTAATTTGTTAGTCTTCGTTAAATCAGCAATTGTGTTTAATAAGATGAATATTTGTACGTCAATGCAGCAAATTAATTATTCGGTGCGGCTTTATCAAATATATAATTGCTGACTGAACTAATTAATAAATGCAGTTAATATTGGTTGCTATATTTACGTAGATTATTTTTTCTGTGTTCTTGATTAGAAAAACCGATTAAATCATTTAATATAAATAATTCAATGTTTGATTTATATTATTTTGACTCAACCGTTTTATTTTTAAACTTGATATAATTTATAATATAGAAGAATTCACCTAAAAATTCAAACCTAGATCTAAAACTAGAACTAATACTTTGTACTACATTTGTTCTTGATATATGTTTTTATATTAAAATATTCTTCACATACAACATAGTTTATTACCAGAATACATCAACGGTTCCTTAATAATATTAGCATTCATTACAGACATTCTTAAGAACCACGAGAAAAAATTTATATTGATATATAAAACGAATTTTCGTATTGACTTTATATAAAACATTTTATATTTTAAACTCTTAATTTTTGTACCCGAGTATGTAGTAAGTATTTAGTAATTGCTTTAAATTAAAGAGAATTCTCTAAATGTCAATGACTTTGTATTATTATTTTGAATACTGTATCTATATATAGTATATTATATTGATTTCAATTTTATTTATCAACACAAAAAAATTATAATATTAACAAATTTATTCATTAAAACTAAACCAACTATTAAATATACGATGATATCTGCATAAATACACACCAGAACTTTCGTTTCGTAAATATTGAAATTAGGAATACCTCATCCGATTAATTCTATCATCGCTAGTTTTGGTTTTAAATAGTGCCAAAATCATACCCAGTTCGTTTACGCCAAATTCAAACAAAACCATATTCTCTGTAACCTATACCATAATATGTTGTGTACTATGTATATTTTGTATGGAATCCAATGGTATCCACAAAATATTGTTACGAACATTAAGTTTTTAGAAAAACTATTTAAAAAGTTAATTTCGCCTACACTTTGTAATGTGCACCAAATAAAAATAACAATAATAAAAATAAAAACATTATTTATTAATTTCATTTAAATAATACAATAAAATAGCATAAATACCATACAATTAATAGTTTTTAATGTTAAAAAGTTAGTTATTGTCCAACGTTTAGGCCTCTTTCTGAGTGTGATAATATTTACTGCTCTACTTTCAAATGACAGTTTAAATGATTCTACACTTATATATACTGCAAAGTTGAATTCGAGATGTTTCCACAAACTTCTACACTTAACAAGAATACACACACTATTTCTATTTCTTTTACACTCATGTGTTTCATTGCACTAATCTTCCAGTTCTTTCTCGATTACTGCCTAAGTGCGCTTAATGATCTTCTATTGCTTTCTAATACATTGCTTCAGTACGCTGAATTAAAATGCATCTCATTTACCCTTACTTATTAAATGCTCTGTGGTTTCATAACAATATTCCAGGATAGACATCGCAATATACCGGAGTAGACATAGACTTTTGGATTATTAGTGTTTCAGGCGATTGGAAATAGACGTTTATTTAATTCTTAATCATTTTCTTAAACAAATTATATTTAAATTAAAGATTCTTTTATAAAAAACATAAAAAAAAAAACAATGTAAAAATACATTACTTCAATTTATTTATTTGTTAAACTTTATATTTATTTTCAAATGACTTATTTTTCACTTTATATGAATAACTATTTATAATAAATGCATAGTGATTTTTAGTTTTTATTTAATTTTTTTTTTTTTTTGGTATTATACATAATTCATGAATATAACTCATAAATAATAAATTTAGGAAATTATGTTTTATGAACATCTTATTCATAAATCATCAGTAATTAATTTTCTGCGTATACTATCTGAATATCCCTACTACAAAATTTCCCATGTCCCCTACCTAACCTGCTTCGTTGTTCTTCAACTGAAGATTTGTTGGGTATTATCATTTTTTGGGTAAAATAATAAAAATAATAGTTGGTTTAGTTACAAGAAAATTTATAAATTATATGGTTTTATTATTTTTCTGTATTAAAAACAATGAAAACTTATTAAACATTTTTTTTTGTTACTATAATTTGAAACCGTAAAATTTAAAAACGTTTTTATAAAAGCTTCAATAACACCAATTAATAGTAACCTTGCCAGGCATTTTTAAAATTCATTAAATAATAGATAACCACAAATTATAGGCTAATACAACCATATATATTCTCATAAGAAACCCATAATAAAAATTCAATTAAACTTATTCATCTACCGTATAAGGAAACTTTTAATTTAAATGTACATTTTTATTTTCAATTCTTTCATTTTTTTTAGTAATACTAATTAGCAACATAAAAAATAAATAAATGTATAGATTAAAATATGTGAAAATCGAATTCGAGCTTTTAAAGATATAAATATTAGTCTAAATTGTGAACTAATACCAAAAGAAAAAAAAAACTTAGTAATATTATTATTATATGCATTCGCTTAACAAAAGAAAATAACATGTTTTATTTAATTTAGATTACAGAAAAAATACTTTTGTTTTCATTTAAAATTAGGAACAAACATTGTGAATATTATGCGCCTTCAACGTTATGTAGAGTAAATTTAGTGAATAGAAAACAGAAAATAACAGCTAAGAACTAAAAGAATATTTAATTCCCAAAAAAAAAAAAAAGAAATGCTATAACATGAAATATATTATATATAAATATACTAAAACATTTTAGATTGCAAACCAAATGTTTACCTAGTTTCAATTACTCAAAAATAAAAATAAAATAAAATAGATAAACAATCAATTTTAATTAAACCAAACGAACTAAATTCAAAACATTTAAATAACCAAACTAACGAAAATTAAAAATGTTTTATAAAAAAAAAGAAAAATAATTAAATGCAAGAAAAAAAGCAAAAAAAAAAAAAATTAAAAACATTGTTAATACAAAAAAAGTTAAAAACTAAAATTAAAACATAAAACTCTCGATGTTGTGAAACTTATTAAAGATAACAATATTTAAAAATATTTCAAATATATATTTGGTTTTTATTTATGCACGAAACTTATAGAAAACAAAAACAAAAAAAAAACAAATTCATTAACGCCGATAAAATAAAGTAAAATTCATGCAATTTAAATACTAAGCTTTGCTAAGTTTGTTTAAACATAACAAAATATCGACTTATTTGTATATGTAAAGTTTTGAATAGATGTAAACCTAGGTAGCAATAACTTTTGTATAGACAAAAACTAAACAAAAACAAAACCAAAAAAATATATATATTAATTGCAGCTATAATAAAAGAATTCACAAATATATAAGCAACAAATATTATTACAAAATATGTAAATTTTTTTATTTATACAAAAACAGTACTACTTAATATAATATTATTTAATGGCACTAAAATGTATGAAATCGATAATACATATTAATTATATTAACTAAAATCAAACATGATTTCTGTTTTTACTTGCTATTTATAAATTATGGTAGACACTAAATAAACAAAAATAATATTTACTTATTTAAAAAAAAGCAAAAAAAAAACAAAATAATTAAATAATTATAAAAAAACAAGCTATATTATTTACTAAGTAATATCAGATTTTTATTAACAGAATAAAAATGCATAACACCTTACAAACATTGATATTATAAAATATAATCTAAAAACATTATTAATTGGATTAACATAAACTAAAAACAAAACAAAAAACAAAACAGAATAAATCAGAAAGCAAAACACACAAAATGTTGTTAATGTTAAAATAATTGTTAAAAAAAATCATATTTCAAATAAAATATGCAAAAAATGTCGAATATTTCAGTGTTTGTTTTATTATTTAAATTAAGAGGTTTTAGCAGAGACTATATATTTGATATAGAGTATCCATACAGGTGATTTCACTGCCACTTTTGTCAATTATGTGGAAATTGAAACGAAAATGTTGTCAACAGACACATTTTCAAATCAATATTCTGATGTTTTCTGGCACATTTTTGGCCAGACAAATCATTGAAATTTATACTGCGTTGGATTGCAATATATCTTGGTAAGTTTGGTTGCAAATTATCCGCGGACAGATCCAGTTTTGTGCACTGTTTTCCTCTGTTAACTTCAATCTGTAAAATTCCACTTCCACATAACCAATGCTTTCGGCAGCGACGCCAGCAAACTCGGAAGGAATCTCTAAAAATCTATACTCTCTGGTTTTTGTCTAAAACTTTACTACAGGGCGTACATTTTCTACTTCGTAAATATATAAAATCTGCGTACTGAACTTCGCCAAAATATCGCTAAACTGAAAGTGAAAGATTCACTTTGGTCTGTCTGTCAGTGAAATCACGATTACAAGAAAAATAGATGAGCTAGAGCATTGAAACTCCGGATTTAGTTTACATATAAAACTACGTTGTCTGCTATTAAAAATGGACATGATTAGTTTTTTTGTGACCTGTGAACCGACCACTTATGTTCGAATACCTCATTTAAAACCAATATCTACGGTTGAATTTTTAGTTATACACGGACATAAATGTACTCATAAATCATGGATTATACGCATAGATATTGTAAAAGTTAATCATCCACCAGCCAAGAATAAGTAATCATAATTGATTTTATTCATAATAGCTAGACCCGTGTACGACTCGTACCAAGATTTTGTGAATGCAAGGAAATGGAGCGATTAATATAAAAAACATTTTTATTATTTACCCGTGCATCCCGTGCATCGCTGTGGAACTTTTTTTTATTGGTTTTGTAAATGTAGTAACCAAATAACAATTCTCCGCTAAAACAACTTTTCTCAAAGACAATTCTTTCTCAGACTGCGCTTCCCCTTAGAATTCTTCCCCGTAGAACATTTCACCGTAGAATTCAACTCAGTAGAAATATTCCCCGTAAAATTCTTCCCATAGAACGCTTTCCCGTAGAATTCTTCCCGGTAGAATTCTTCCCGTAGAATTCATCCCTGTAGAATTGTTCCCGGTTGAATTTTTCACAGTAGATGTTTTAGTGTGGTCAGTTTTAGTGTGGTGAATTTTAGTCTGGTGAATTTTAGTATGGTGAATTTGAGTATGGTGAATTTTTGTGTATTGAGTTTTAATGTGATGAATTTTAGTGTGGTGAGTTTTAGTGTGGTGAATTTAATTGTGGTGTGTTTTATTGTCGTGAGTTTTAGTGTGGTGAATTTTTGTGTAGTGAATTTTATTGAGTTTTTGTATGGTGAGTTTTAGCGTGGTGAGTTTTAATGTGGGGAATTTTGGTGTGGTGAGTTTAAAGAATTTTGGGTGGTTGTTAATCTGGTGTGAAATATCTTGATATCACTATAATAAATGACATACACGCAATGTTGACATACACCCAACGGTCCTATGGTCCAATCACTCCCACATTCGGCGAAACCGTTTAGAATGGTTAAAAATAACGCTGACCAAAATTTCATTTAATTTGCTATCCCAATTGCTGATATAATGTGTTTTTAATTTTTTGGTTATATGGGAGGTGCCACGCCCAGTCCAAAAATCTTACCGAGATATAGCATATGCTCTGCCCAGGTCCAACATACATATTGTGCCAAAATGTTATTCAATTCGGTTTATCCGTTTTGACGTCTATTCGGAATTTAAAATATATTCGACAAAAACAACAATGTTCGAAAAATTTCGAAAAAAAAATGTTGGACGACATTAAGAACGCAATGGTCGAAAAAATAGTCGACAAAAACAACAATGTTCGAAAATTTTCTAAAAAAAATCTTGTTAAAATTTTTTTTGGAGGACAAAAAGAACGTAATGGTCGAAATCACCATTTGAAAAAAAAAATAATCGACAAAAACAACAATGTTCAAAATATTTAGAAAAAAAAAATTGTTAAAAAAAAAATTTTGGGCGACAAAAGCAATGCAATGGTCAAAATCACCATTTTCCAAAAAACAAAAACAATGTCGAAAAAAATTGTTTTTGATTTTTTTTTTGTTTTTGTTTTTCTTTAATTTTTTTTTTCCTTTAGTTTGGAGTTTTGTTTTATGTTATTGCTTTTGTTTTTGTATTTTTGCTATTGTTTTGTGCTTTTGCTTTTGTGTTTTTGCTTTTACATTTTTTTTTGTATTTGAGTTATTTGTTTCATGTTCGTAGCTGGTGAAAGTGCCGAGTTATATCGTTTTGAAAGTTTAGGTTTTATGGGAGGTGCCACGCCTCTTTGACCAATCCCGCCCATATATAGCCTATCATTTCTTCCAGACCATAACGCATCTGTGGTAAAAATTTCAAGAAAATCGGATCAGCCGTTTAGACGGTAGAACTCTTCCCGTAGAATTCATCCCGGTAGAATTGTTCCCTGTAGAATTATTTCCCGTAGAATTTTTCCTTTTTATGATTATTATTCATAATACATGCACCCAGAAAAAAACACTATATAAATAATAGTTTTTTACTATTAAAAATAGTCTTTTATATCTACTAAGATCTACAGCACTCAGGCAGACTATATCCATTGTACTGCGAAATCTATTCCCTACAATTTTGTGGTTAATATCACCACGAGCGCCCATGCCCAAGCCGGGATTCGAACCCGAGACCTTCAGAATGCAAGTCCAGCGCGCTACCTCTGGACTGCTGAGGCCGGCTTAAAAATAGTCAATAGGATAAATTATTATTTTAATCGGAAAATACCATTAAATACTAGAAAATACCATGACATTGCCATTGAGTTTATATGAAAAGATTTATTTTTTTTAAACTATTAAATCAATATTAGTCCTATTGACCAATTTTAATGGTATTTGAGGGAATTTTTTTCTGGGTGTGATTAAAATTGCCTAATATCAGTAGCTTCCAGATGGAAAAACGAAACCATGTTATACCGAACATAGTGAAAAATGTCGCATTTGAAATTATAATAAGTCAGAAACTTTACAAATAAAACAAAGGAAAACATATTTCACTTTAAATAATATATCTGTTAAATATCTCAATTATTTTCAAGTGACACATTTTTCATTTTATTTCACTTAAATGGTTTTCTGACTGAAACTACGCTATGGTTTTTCACAATTGACGTAAATTGCGAGTTTTGAAAATTAATATGAAATAAGTAATACAAGTTATGAATAAATATTCATAATTTCGATTTTTATGATTAATAGTTATATTTGTAAAATTTATTAATCCTATTCATAATAAATGCATAGTTATTTTTTAATGCATGAACTTTGCAATTTTGTTTGTATTATGCATAATTCATGAATATAAATCATAAATAAGAAACTTAGAAGAAATATATTTTTTATGAACGTCTTATTCATAAAACATATGTAAATAATTTTTCCGTGTACCGGTTGAAGTGGACTTTTTTGTAAAATCCCCTATTCTTTATTACCAAATTTATAAAAATAAATGTTTCTCACGAACCTCTAACTCTCTAACCTCTAACCACGACGCTCTAAAAATAATCGAAATTGAACAGTTTTGTGTATTAACCTATTTTATTTTAAAATATACAAATTAATATTTTAATAATGATATTTATTAATATTTTATTTATATCTTTTCTATTTTGCAAATTAAATTACTTGCTATGGAGTCTTCAAAAATTCCTCAACGTAAATTCAGCCTAAATTAATGACTAGTGAAATTTTCTATATTTTGGTGTCGCCGAAAATAGCTACTATCGGAAGACATGCGCCAGCAGACGTACAAAAATTCATATCGAACTCAGAAATATCAACTCTAAATTATTACCAAACCCTTTAATATGACTTGGACGATATGTGTTGCATATGTAATATGCACAACTTGACGCAAAACAATTGAATGTTTGGTCACAAATTAATTGAAAACTATTGGCTGTTATCGGTAATCAATAGGCGTTCGTCACCTCATGTTGTATAATATTTTCGGACTTTCAACTAGACGCATTTTTAGTGCTCCACAAAAACCGCAACTGCCACTTTTGCAGAGAAACAAAATAAAAATGTAGAAACGAAAAGAAAAGAAAATCACGAGACTGCGCCCAGACATGTTCAGCCATAGCATTATTAAAATGTTACCAAGCACAAACGCACACTCGCCATAATATTTCCCAACTTTGGCCATAATTGGTTGCATATTGTTATTATTTTTATATTATTTTGTGTTCAATTAATTTCTTCGTTTAAAATTCAAACTCCACAGCAACACTTCAACACTTTCTCGTTGCTATATTTTGCTGTCGGCCGATCGATCGATCGTTCGCGCACTTCCCGGTTGCCGGTCCGTATTTAGTACTATTTGCTGCATAAGTAAGTGGATCCTAAACACCTAACCAACTTGGCTACATTGATTGGTTGATCGGTTGGTTGGTTGGTTGGTCATATTGTTTGGTGCAAAGTGATCACTTTGTTGAGATTTATGCAGCGCCATTCAACGAGAGTTGTGGAACTTTGCAGCGGTGAGTTTGCCATCCGTGGCCTGCTTTTGGTCATCATGTTCGCCTGGTTTCCATGGCTTTATATGGTAAACATAGATGCGAAGCTGCTGTGGAATTCATCAACTTGTTTATGCATAAATTTATGTGGAGCAAATGTGGCGCTGTCACGTCCTAAATATGGCATACTATTGTTGGGCATTGAAGAAAATTGTACCACGTGACATACGATAAACTTCTAAAACTTCTAAAAATCAAGAAGTATTAGGCGTAAATTTTATTAGTAAAACAATTCTTTTTTACTATTCAAATTAGTCAATAGGATGCATACCATTAGTACAATACCATTAGTACAATTAATAAAATAGTTTGTTTGAACGATTAATTTTATATCCGCCCTTTCTAATTAAATTTTATTTATCAATATTACTTACTTTAATGCATAATTTAATTATTTTATTAAAATTTCAAAATTAAAATCCACATATAGAAAATCACCCATTTTGGTACCACATTGTGTGCTTTTGTTTGCAACACTAAAAATAAAATCTGCTTAAAATACATGAAATAGTTCGTGAATTTAACGAAAAAAATCGTGAAATTTAACCACGAAATATTTCGTAAAATACACGATAGAAATAAAATCTGCTTAAAATATACGAAATAGTTCGTGAATTTAACGAAAAATTTCGTGAAATTTATCCACGAAATATTTCGTAAAATACACGATAGAACACCCAGAAAAAAAATCTCTCAAATCCCATTAAAATTGGTCAATAGGACAATTATTAATTTAATAGTATAAAAAAAAAAATCTTTTCATATAAACTCAATGGCAATGTCATGGTATTTTCTAGTATTTAATGGTATATTCCGACTAAAATAATAATTTATCCTATTGACTATTTTTAATACTAAAAAACTATTATTTATATAGTATTTTTTTCTGGGTGAACTATAAAATTACGAATTGTTTATTTTACGAAACCATTCGTAGATTTTTTCTTCGAATGGTACGTAGATTTTATCTACGTACATAATACGAATGATTCGTAATTTATTGAATATTTGTGTGCCTTTTTACGAATATATTCGTACATTTTACGAAAGTATTCGTACTTTTGACGATATCCATTAAAAACCATTAAAATAAAACGCAGTACCAAATTGCAATTTGACGCAACGGATTTCTGTTTTTACTAAATATTCGTAAAAAAATGAATGTTTCGTAAAATTTTACATAGAGCCTCAAAATTTACGAAAGCTTAGTATTTATACGTAAAATGTAAAACTCATTCGTAAAATATGTTTTTATTTCGTAAAGAAAATATGTAGTGAAAAATAATATTACGAAAGTTTCGTAATTTAAACGAAATATACGTAATTTTGTTGTTGTTTTAATTTTACGAATATTGGTTCGTAATATATATATACGAATATTTCGTAAAAATAGAAATTACAAATTTTTCATGTATTCTACAAATTATACGTGTATTTTACGAATAAAAATTACGAACAAAATTTCGTAACATGTCCTAGAAATTATTATGAGTGAATAATTAATCGTACTGAAGTAATATGAATATTAAATAAGTTGAAACTGAAAATAATATCAACATAGTTTTGTTATAAAGAATGGTAAAAACTGAAATCGGCAACGTAAAAAATTTTTAAATTTTTGCGATAGTTTGCAACATCACTAGCAAACATATTAGGGTAGGTTAGTAATGCATTGATTGATTACCGCAATGATTTAAATACATTTCAAAGTAATGTCATGCTGCATCATAAAACAAAAGACTTGGAGAACGAACTGAATTTGCATAGCATTTGCATTTTCAAGTTCGCTGCAATGCCGTCGATACCACTGTCAAAAGAAAACCAGTAACTCTTCGACGTTGTCACTCGCCACAACTGTGACAATTATTTGGCGCGCACTTATTTTGTTTTTGTGCATTTCTTGCTTACAACTTAAGCACAGAGCGAGGCATAAACAAGATAAACCTGGCACGCGCGCAATTTTTGTCTTCTTTGGAAAGACTACATGGGTTTTAGTGTATGCGACAGACAGCAACTAAACATCGCTGACTGAAGCGGCAAATTGTCGGCCGCACCGCCATCATCAACCAACAAACATCACTCAGACGTGCATCACACACAACATCGAGCCGTCGCGCGTCGTCACTTTCTTCGATCTCCACTTGGCTTCCATGTGGTGGCCAAGCATTTCGGCAGCACTCACCACTGGAAGAGCAGCAGAGACAACAACATGTGAGGTTCCAGTGCGGCTGCAGATGTATTTTTGCCACAGTAGAAGGTCTTATACGTTTCTGTCATTGAAATTTCTATCAGTCGTTTTCGAATTTTCCATCGTACCACACAATAGTCGCGGTGCGCAGCAGCACTTGTAGTAAAAGTTGCAATAAATCCGTTTGAATTGAATATTTTTTGAGTTATATATATATTATAGTGATAACATACTGTTCAAGTGGTTCGGGCTAAACTGTCATGAAGTTGATTGATGTGATCATTTATTTAATTGCGATCTTAATCTTTCTGTACCTGCTGCTCGATTAGATTGGATTGTGGGCTGTATCCTGCGATCAGAACGAGGATTATATTTCACACAGTTTTAATCATACTCTAAATTGGGTCTCACACTCTAAGTGGATTACAAAAATGAAGGTATGAAATGGATCTAATGCTTGAAATAATCGATTAAAAATTGACAATAAATTAGATAGTTCAATTTAGAATAATTTTTTTATCTGATCAAAAATTAGAATTAGTCGGATTCTTAATTTAAATTTAATTCATATCGATTTTTAAATTGAATGTTTAATAGTTAAAAACTAGCATTGAAAACCAAACGAATTATCGGTTTCAGTTTCTATTCCGGTGTACTGGTTCCCAGTTATCGTTTTTGGAAAGATTTGTATTATTTTTGTTCATATTTTTAATATCTTGAACAAAAAACAATTATTTGAACAATTTATTTTTCATAGTAGTTTTATAAAAATTGATTATATTTAAAATTTTAAAATTGTTTGATAAAAATAAATATTTAATGCATGTTTCCCATATTCTTATATAAACCGTATTAAATCGTTTTAAACCAATATAAAGGGTTTTTCAACAGGGACGCTACAAAAGTAGAGCAACAGGGACAGCAAACGACGCCATATTTCTTGCCGCTCTTTTGACATTTCTCTTCAGTTTCAGTGGTTTGCCATTTCATGATGGAAAGATATACGAATTCGAATTTCGGTAGTAAATTTTAATAATTTCGACTAGTTGTTGGCTCGTATTTATTTACATCATGAAATTGCAAACCTTACTGAAGAGAAATGTCAAAAGAGCGGCAAGAAATATGGCGTCGTTTGCTGTCCCTGTCGCTCTACTTTTGTAGCGTCCCTGTTGAAAAACACTTGAAAAAAATGTTTGTAGCGCTCTTATTGAAAAACCCTTTAAAATCGAATCTGTTTATATCGGTTATAGATCGATATCGATTTATTAATGAGTTTTGTATCGATTAAGGTTTAGGTTCGGAAATTACTTGAAATAAAAAACTAAAAAATAGCAAAATATTTCAAATTTGTTCGAATAATAAAAAATGTCCAGTTACTTTTTCAAAGTTTTATAAAAAAAAAACAGTTTTATCGGCCATGTTCCGACTTTCGAACGAATTCCAATCGAATTTCATATAAAATATGTAAACTAACGGTTTTAAATTCGATGTCTCAGAACAAAAATTTGTTTTTTCAATGAATTCAATCTGTTTGCGTTGACTTCAACGATTTGAATTTATTTGAAAAACACATTTTTGTATTGTGACATCGAATTCAAAACCGTTTGTTTACAAATTTTGTATGAAATACGATCGGAAATCTATCGAAAGCCGGAACATGGCCGTATAATCGGTATATATCTGAAATCGTTTATGTTGGTTTAGGATTTCAGTTCATTGCTGATTTTTATATAAAAGTTTAAGGTGCAGAGTTGAAAATGAATCGGTTTGAAACGAATATCGGTTACGGTTTCAATTCCTTTAATATTTTAATTATTAAAAATAGATAAATATTTAAGTTGTTTGATTTATTTTTATTAAAATGTGCCTGTTTCTATTTCATAATTTTATGCAAATATTCGTTTTCTAACCGGTTTAAACCTGAACACATTTATATCGGTTAGGTATAACGATTTATTTCTGATTTTTGTATAATCATTTGGCTACGGTTTCACTTTCGGTTACGCATTTAAAAATGAAACGGTTTTAAAAAGATTTCCGATTCGGTCACGGTTTCAAACTATTCAATTACATACAAATTTTAATTATAATTTTATAAAAATCCAAAATAAATATATTTTTAAAATTAGTTTGACTAACAATTGTTCTATATCTATTTCACAAATTTATAAAAACCCGTTTAAAATCGAAACTGGTTAAAGATTTCGATTTAGGTCTGTGTTTTACCTTAAATTTTCAGTTACGTGTTTAAAAATGAATCGGTTTTAAACGGATATTAATTTCATTTACAATTTCAACACCTCAATTACTCAAAAACAGCATTATTTTAATTTTATAAACTCGTAAAATCGATTTATTTAAATTTAAGTAAACTTAAATTAAATTTTTAGAAAACATGTCGAATTTGTGTTTTTACATGAATCATGAAAACCATGAAAAAATTACTTTCTTCAAATTAAAAACCATTATTTGCCCGCATGGTTTCACTTACTAAACGCCATATGCCGTGCCGTTTAACCACGAACAGTGTACGTTGGCTGCAGCATCTGCCTTGGCCAGTTTTTCTATTCTCTGCACTAATTTAGTGGCCACTAATAATGATTTGCAACGATCTTGAAATAAACACGCGCAATGTGTTATAAGAAAAACTAGAAATGTTGCCAATAACAAAAAAAAAAGTTGTTTTTAGGCTAAAATTCGCATAGAATAAAAAGCAGTCAAATTTAAACTAGATTTTTTAATAATTAAATACACTATACAAGACGCATTAAAATTAAAAGTTTTTAAATTTTAAATTTAATATTTTCTTTGAATTTAAAACAAAAAAACTTTGAAGACTACAGTGTTTTATTTCAAAAGTAAAAATATATTTTAAACATGCCTTGGTGCAGCCTTTTTCAAATAGAATTCCAAAAACATTCCATAAATCTGCCGTAGCACATACACCCAGAAAAAATACTATATAAATAATAGTTTTTTACTATTAAAAATAGTCTATAGGATAAATTATTATTTTAATCGGAAAATACCATTAAATACCAGAAAATACCATGACATTGCCATTGATTTTATATGAGAAGATTTATTTTTTGTATACTATTAAATCAATAATTGTCCTATTGACCAATTTTAATGGGATTTGAGGGAATTTTTTCTGGGTGTACATATTTTTGAACAGGCTGATTACTTGCGTGAAACCTGCTTTAGGAAGGCTGGTGTTTTTATTGAAAAATAAACTACATGCTGTGGTCTGTGTAAAAACTTCCAGTAAACTGCGCTTTTGCATATATATAATTGTCAATATTCTGCCAGTAACCTGCCGAATACTGGGATACTTTTTAATATTTCTGAAGATGTTAAGATTTGAAGATGTGAATTCCAATTTACTCAATTCTAGAAGAAGACGACTCAGCATTCGATTCTAAAATGTTTAATTTAGTGGTTCAATAAGTAGAGTTTGTATATTTGAGACATTTATTTTCGATATGTTTAAAAACAAGTTCAAATTAAAGACCATCTAAAATACTTTATACCCTAAAAAATATATTTACTTCCCATCCATTTCTAACACCCTTTAGGAGGTGTGAGGTGTGTGTCTGTTTAAATCATGATTACAGGAAAATACCCTCTTAGAAATGTACACTATTAGGACAGACATTATCGTGATCATATATACGCATAAATTTTACAAAAATTAATTTGATATCCAGACAAGAATAAGTAATCATAATGATTTAGTAAAAATCAATTATTATGATTTATTGAATAAAAATATGAGTATGTTTACACATGTTTTATGTATAATACATTCATGAGTTATTGGTAGGTTTTATTTTATGATAATTCATAATTAAAATGTTTAACATTTTTTTTTAGTATTATACATTATTTATGAATATAACTCATAAATAAAAAAATTAGAAAAAATATATTTTATGAACATCTTATTCATAAATCAGCACACGCTGCAAAAAAAAGGACTCTTCCAAACATAATTTTGCAGGCATTAACATGTATGTTTGGAATTTTATGTAAACATAATATATAATTGACTGATAAATCATTTGTAAACTGGGTTGTATTGAATCTTGAACAGTGTTGTAATGAGCTCTGACTTACATTATAATATCACGGAAACATTTTAATGTTGCCCCTTAAAATGGTTTATGTTCTAATGGAAACATAATAATGACTACATCCAAACCAAATAAATATTTGAACCAAAACATAAATATGTTCAAATTAAAACATGATTTTAAACGACCTGAATATATATATGTTTCCAGTGAAACATATCAATTGTTTCAGTACAAAAAGTAATATGCCAAATTCTGTTTAAAAATCGAAACACTGATTTTTATTTTTGGTTTTTTTACATTAGTTTCAGAAATTATATACTGCACTATATTATACTCTGTTACTATTTGTACTTTTTGTAACACAATTTATATATTTATTTAATCATGCGTCGGTAACAAAATTATTACCGATGCGAACACGTTTTCTCAACGAACAACAAAAGACACGTACGCAGAAAATGCCGATCAACGAGCGTCAACTTTATATACAAGAATACATTTTTTTGTATGTTTTCAAACATCAATATGTTTAAAATGACCCTATACATACTGCAAACGACGAGAAAAGAGACGTAGGAAGAAAATTCTGCTCAACGAGTGCCAACTTCGTATACAAGAAGAATGTTGCAAGAATATATTTATTTAAATTCAATTTCTTTTTTGTTTGTTTTTTTAACATCAATATGTTCAAACGATGGCACAAGATGTCGTAGGTAGAAAATGCTGCACAACGTTGCCAACTTCGTCAGTCGATAAATTATCGAAATAAGACGAGCGTGGCAAACATACGTTGTATTTAGATTTGATTAGCATTTTCTGTGTTTCATTCATTCCTAATACATGTATGGCAATTTCGTATTACTTTTTAATTACATTCAAACATATTCAAGCAAATCTTTTCTATACGTGCAGTAACAATTTTCTTCGTGTACAGTTTTTAGTATTTTGTGACAGATATAGAATCATTCCCAATCATAAAAAATAATGTCACTGAAACAGGAAAAATGGTCAACGAAGAATTTTAGGACAATAGTCTAGGATAAATTACTTTTTCTAAGTTTTAGCAAAGCAAATGGGAAATATCTAATTTAATATTGAACTTGTTTTTGAATTACTATCTGAACTTTCGCAAAAATAAATTTTAATGATTATCTTTAATGTTTCTTTATTCGTTAATTAACCAAGTAAATTAAAAAAATTATATTTCATGCACATCATAATTTATTGTTGTGCATTGAACTTGAACATTTTCCGTAATGGAAGGAAAACGAAAAGAAAACTAAAACATCGAGATCGACAACATGTGAATTAGCATGAAATGAAGCACAACTTGCCACAATCCGTAATTGAATTAAAAATCAGCACACGTAACGACGTTAGTTTGATTATAGTTTTTATGCCATGACATGACAGACAGACACCTAATGAAACTAAAAACAAAATACGAAAAACAAAAAAAAAACAAAAGTGAGGAAAATACGAAAAATGTTAAAGTCGAAATTTATTTATTGTAAGTATTATGCTTTATTAAATGCAAACAAAAGACCGCAAGCTCAGAGGATATTTTGGTCAACAAGTGAAATTGTCGTGACGAGTGTGGTACATATTACCACGCTCGGTTGGTTGGTATTTTTAGTCACTGTTATTTTAATGGGCCAATTATAGAGACAAAATACTTGCAATTCCAACGCGTTTAACATAAGAAACTGATTGTGGACAGTGCGCATTTCACTTTATTCTTTGAGAAAAAAAACACATAGATCGGCATTTGGCCACTCAGATGTTTTGGATTTAATTTACAAAAATTTATTGGTACTTATATTAACACGTACGGTTCAAGCCACAGATTTTGTTAATAGCCAGCTAACGCGTTCATTGCGCTACTTTCAGGAGAAACTATTCTTCGATGCTGGATGCTGTTAATTGAGTGGTAAAGCGTTTGCCCATTCCAAATCAATTCGAACAAAATTATAGCTTGTTTTATTAATAACTAATTATAAACTACAATAGACACGTTTCGAGAAATGCCACACGTAAGTGGCTCCGATTAAATCAATGTTAATGCCAAAGCAAAAAGACATTGACATTGATTTTCATTAATGTTTTAGAAAGTAAATGTGATGCACTACGGTCTGAAGTAGTTAATTGTTAGTGTTCAAAACGGAAAAACAAAATCTTTTCGACGTTGTACAATGTACATAATTATGTTATTATCATTAACTGTAAAATGACGCCTAATTTTCATTTAATAATAAACATAAATTTTGTAGACGACAATAACACTGTGTAACAGTTTTACTATTTTACGGACTGGCTATGTCTCAGAGACCTCAGATCCCTCAAATTTGTCTCTGTTAACTTCGATAAAAAAAAGCTTTATCGATTCTAAATTTGTCTCGTATAATCAAATTCTTTGACAAGATATGATATATAAACATTATTCGTATTGATATCTCAATATTTTTTTTAAGCAATATCAAATCTTGTTAATTTTGTTCTTAAGGCACGATTACACGATAGAGAAATTAGCTAGAGATAGAGAAAAAAAATCTACCGTAGAGCTCCGTACCGTGGAGCTCTATGTAGTGTTAACACAACTCTTTGAGATTTTTTGCTCTATTTTGCTCTATCTCTAGCTATTTTCTCTATAGTGTAAACTCGCTCTCGATATTATTCTGATTTCAAAAAATATCTCGTACCGAAAAAAACTTCGAAAGAACACATTGATTTCTACATACAATGTAGGTCCAATTTGTCTCTCGATAACGCTACGAGAAAGTGTCCGAAATCATCATTCTTCTCTCACTGATCTCGTAACGATATCGAAACGAATGTCATACGACACCCTTTTACAAGAGATATACAGCAATTTTCCGGCTTTCGATCGAATTTCAAATACAATTTGTAAACAAAGGGTTTTAAATTTAATGGCGCATAATCTTAGACAATTTAAAGTCGATTTTTTTAAAAATTCGACTTTTTTGACAAATTTTGTTTAGAATAAATTGTCAAAAAGCTGATTTAAAATCGAAATTTAAAGTCGATTTTTAAATGTGTATGATTATGCGCCTATGTTTCAGTACAAAAAATTTGTTTTTCAATGAATTCAATCCGCTTGCTTGAACGATTTGAATTCGTTTGTTCAATTTTTTGTATTGTGTAATTGAATTCAAAACAGATTGTATACAAATTTATGAAATTCGATAGAAAATAGAAACATGACCTACAGTTATATTCAAACTCGATATAAAGAATTTCCGTTGTATACAGGATATACTTTTTTATATGTTGTTGGTCCTTGTCTGAGAAATATAATTCGGGTTTTTGTTTAAGATACCTATCTATTAAAACGTTGAACAAAGAATAACATAACAGCATTAATCACCTCCTATGAACTCCAATTGGGTTAGAACTAAGACTAGTTACTATCACTCATTGACCGTCCAATCACCCGATTGGCATACTCAATACGGTATTGTCTTGTATCGGTCTCGTATTCCCATAAGGAAACTACTGGAATCGTTCAAATGTTCAACCTAAATATGTTCAATCTAGATAAATACTCAACATAGAAATACAATCAGAAATAGGGACTCATAAATAAAATCTTAGCCGGACAAAATCAACTCTTAATTTAAAATGGCAATTTAAAAATGAGAACGTGATGTCAGATCAACTTGATATTCAAACTTCAGACGTAATAGTAAATGTCACAATTTTTGAAAGTCATTAACATTTTTGTTTTACTTTTCCATTTTTTAGCCGATAAGTAATAAGATAAACATAGTGTTATTTAAGCACCTCAGAAAAGATTTATTGCAATTATTTCTTCTAGATGTTTTAGATATAAGGAGACTTGTCAATCATGTACTCATGATTCAGTAAGATGTTACAACGAATAGCATAAATGTGAAAGAGGGAAAGGGTCAAAGTATTTCCCGTATTTTAATATTTTTTAGTTTCTATAAGAGGACCTTGTACAAAATAATAATTTTCCAAAAATCAAACTTGACAAATGATGTCTGAAATATGACATTAAGTTATCTATTAAATGTTACCGATATTCGAAAATTGTTCGAAATGTTAAGATAAATATGTCTTTTTGAAGTACAAATGTTTGGCCGAAAGATAACTTTTAGCATTCTCTGAATGTGGCGCTTTTTCCCGATTTTCCGTATTTTAAGTTGAGTTGTATAAAGTCGACTGAATAACTATAACTATCTTATTATATATTTGTGGCTGTTTGTATATACACCACACCTGAACTCACCACACCGAAACTCACCTCAACTAAATTCACCACTTCAAAACACACCACACTAAAACTAAAAAAAAAAATGTCCACTACAATGAAAAAAAAATATTGAAAAAGTTGATCTCAAATGAAATAATTTCCCCGAGGTATACGGTAAATAATTTTCTCGGAGAACATTTTCTCTGGGAAAAATTCTATGAAGAAATATTATACGGGGAAGAATTTTTCGGGGAAGAATTCTACGAATTGTCATTGAGAAAAGTAGTATATTCTTCTTTTGATTACATTCAGAAAAAAACCTATAAAATTAATTTTTTTTGTTATTAAAATTAAGCAATAAGATAAATTATTATTTTAATGAGTAAATACCATTAAATACTACAAAATACTATTAAATTGTTTTTGTGTTTATATTAAAATATTTATTTTTTGTATACTATTAAATCAATAAATGTCCTATTGACCAATTTTAATAGGATTTTTTCTGAGTGTATTCCGCTGCACGAGTCTCTGCTAGATTTTATATATTATTTGTTATTTCTTTTCAGCTGCTTTCATCGACTCTTATCTTAGCGACACTGGTCGTACTCGTTACCTGTGAGCCGCCCGTGTCCAAACGTCCTATGGTCTTTCACAACTGGCCGCCAAAGAACGGCAAACAAATCGCTGTTGGACGCAATCCAGGCGGTAAACAACGCACTCTAGTTGTCCAAATTCGCAGTGACCAACCGGTGCCACTTGTACTCAAAGGACGTCCCGGTCATGCACATGCCAATGGACATGCACATGGAAATGTACATGGACATGTACACGCCCACGGGCACCAGCATCATGTCAACAACTTTCACACACGACCCATGGGACGCCCAATAAAACTATCTGCTCCAATGTATCTTAAGCCCGGTTCGATGATGGCGAAACCCATGCAGCGTAAGCCTCTGAAGTTCAAGCTGTCCAATTCGAAACCAATGTCCAAGCCATCGCTGACCTACGAGAAACCATTCCAATACGAGTTGCCCTCGACTACATCATCGTCCTTCACAAATGTTGGAGAGATACAAAAATTACCCGTAAGTATTAAAGTACCTAGAATATAACCCTGGCACAGTCTAGAAACTCTTCACTATTCTACGTTGCAGTTGGAAGCACACACCAACTTCATCTCTGAGCACTTTGCACCAATTCACACAATACCCGCCCCTAATCTCGCACTGCACGACAACCACATACATCACGAGGATCACTTCGAACAACCTCAGCAACAAACCTACCACCCTTCCAAAAGCCATTACCAAGTAACTGAGGACAACACCAATGACCAAACCATACTCGATCCATTCTCGGGCTCACAGAAGTTGTTCGCACCGGATCCAGATCCATCGCTACCCGCAGCCAAGGTGCGTCCTGCCATTGAGTCCTTCAATCAGCCCAGCAACGGCAAACCGCTGCCTGCGGACGTACAGAGCAACTACTTGCCGCCAGCGGCGCAACCACTGGTGCAGATTATAGGCGCCCAGCAGCAGCTACACGCCAATCAGGCAGCGCCTGAAATATATCCCATCCAATTCGCACAGCAGTCTCAACTGCCGCAATATATAGCCACGCCCAATGTTGGTGCACCCATCTCTGTCTACAACCCCACGTACTTGGTGACGCAGTCCAACAATCTGTACACGCAGCACCAGCAGCAGCTCTTCAAGCCCGTCGCCAATGTGATTGAGGCTGGCTACGTGGATGCTGATCTCACGCAGGAGGTCGCCAGCAATGGTCAGATCCTGCAGGCAGCCAAAGACCCACACAACAACATTCATCCAGTGCTAGATTCGGCGCCACAATTTGCTGCCCTAATCGCTGCGCCTGCGCTGGGTGAGTCTCATCACCAGGCCTTTGAAGTAGCGGCGCCTTTCCGCCTGACGAACACTGCGTTAACATCTACGACGCCCGAGAGTGGTTTTGTCGTTTCAAACTTCTTTGGGAACTCGCATCATGATTCGTCGCAGTTGCTGCAATCGTACGCCGAGGAAGAGGCTCAGCGTCAGCAGTTGGTAGCGGAACAGGCATCACTGGAACTGCAGCAACAGAAGCACTATCAGCAGGTCCAGCTGCAGCAGGAGCAGCAACATTTGGCGCAGGTGCAGCTACAGCAGGAGCAGCAACATTTGGCGCAATTGCAGCATGAACAAGACGAGCAACAGTTGCTGCTGCAACAGCAGCAAAATCACTTGTTGGAACTGCAGCAGCACCAGCAGCATTTGCAACAACAACAACAACAACAACAGTTGCATCAACAGCAACCACAACAGCAACAAATTCAATTGCATCACCCACAACAACAACTGCAACCTCAGCAACATGCAGATCCTGCTGCATTTGCTTTCGAAGAACATCAACGTCTTGTGCAGCAACAACTGGGCGCCGATACGCCTTTGCGGATATTTGTGCCCGACGAGGAGGCCTTTTCCGACGGGGTATTTATTTCATTAATTTTTAAATTAATAGCAATTTTTTATAAATCTTTTTCTTCTACTTAGTCGAGAATTCAAAAGCGCTCCGATAATCTGAAAAAAGGTATCGTAGAGGATGCCAACGCACGCGGTCTAAGTGCGAACGAAAACTCTTTCGAGGTCTCATCTTCTGTTGAGGTCTCCAGTGAGCATCAGCGAGATGACGAAGACAGCGATCAACAGCAGCAGCCAGAACGCTAGTCCGACGGTCATAAATTAAATTATTTTGCAGTGTTTTCAGTTTTAAGAAGATTCTAAATTGTATATTTCAACTAGACTTTTGTACTTAATAAATTATTTATTTATTTTATATTTTAATTATCTGATATTTTAATGACAGATTAATAGAGATATGCTAAGTTTGACCACTCTACAACACTCCGTTTAGATTCTACAGCCATTTGGAGTTAAAGATGTGATTTCCTACTAAGTCGATCCCAATGATTTTTATACCAAGTAATCAGATTTAGTATGGAACAAAAAGTGCAAAAGCCATTGAAATTGTGATAAAAAGTGCCCCCCCCCCTATGATTTCTATAACAAATAATCAGATTTAATATGGGATAAAAAGCGCAAAGTTTGACCACTCTACGACGATCCGTTTAGATTCTACAGCCATTTAAAATTAAAGATGTGATTTCCTACTAAGTCGATCCCTATGATCATCAAGTAATCAAGTATGGGAAAATATTAAAATAAAATATTTATTTTTTTAATTTTAGTTCGAAGGTTCAGTTCGATTTTTCGAAGGTCCAGTTCGAAAGCGAATTTGTGATAAATTCATTTCTATTCCCAAACCTTTTTACTATTCACAATAGACCAAATCACTAGCGCCATCTGCAGACAGAATCATTCATTATAGAAATTTACGAACGCACCACTCAAATCGTTTGACGTTTCAACGGTGCTGTCAAACATTTCACATTATTATTTCACGTTTTACAAGTTCGTGTGCGGCGCTGACAAATATTTTGTTTTTATTAATATTTTAAATTTGCATATTTAAAAATAAAGCCGTCATCATGATTATTCCGATACGTTGTTTCACATGCGGCAAAGTCATCGGCAACAAATGGGAATCGTATCTGGGTCTGCTGCAGGCGGAATACACCGAAGGGTAAGAGCACCAAATCAACTAAATTAATATAAATAAAATAAGTAAATTGCTATTTTTGTCTTCTAGTGATGCACTTGATGCGTTGGGACTAAAGCGTTACTGCTGTCGCCGCATGTTGCTCGGACACGTCGATCTTATCGAGAAACTTCTCAATTACGCGCCACTCGAGAAGTAGAGAATGGCTGACTAATAGTCGTGAAATAAGTTTAAATTAGGGTTTTGTTTTGTATAAGAGTTAAGCAAATATATTTGTCATAAAAAGTATTGCAATTTCAATGTTTTAATCATGATACAACTGTAGCCGGTTAACAGCTGAATATAAAAATTGTCACTGTTTAGATGAGACTGGTAAGTGAGGGTGGTAACGAAAAAAATTTTTACATTTTGTCCATGAACCAAGGCTGGCCATTGTTTTCGCGACGACGTGTCAGTATTTCACAACCATTGTCTGTGACCAGCAGCGTTTGTTCGAACTGCGCCGAGAAGAGGCCGTCACCAGTGACGGCGGTCCAGTCATCGGGCCACTGCTCATTCTTGGCGGAGCCCTCTGAAATCATGGGCTCAATAGTGAAGCAGTGACCGGCTTTCATTACACCAACGGCAGAATTCTCTGAAAGAGGATTATTGAAAGGCATTAAATCGAAAATGATTTATTGCTAAAACAACTCACTAGCATAGTGTGGCACATTGGGTGCAGTATGAAAGAGACGATGTATGCCATGACCGCAATAGCTCTTCACCACGCTAAAGCCATGTGGCGCCACATGCTTCTGAATGACATTTCCAATCTCGCGGTACTTCACACCTGGCCTAAAATCAAATATTTTTATTATATTGTAGTCTTTGTGCCATCGCATAGTCGTACCGCACTAATTCAATGGCCTTGGCCAGAGACTCGTAGGTGATCTTCACCAGTTTCTTGTGTTTCTCCGAGACATTGCCCACAAAGAAGGTCTCGTTGAGATCACCGTGGAACCCATGATGATACACGGTGACATCGACGTTGCAAAGGTCACCGTCCTGCAGTGGCCGCGTATCGGGTATGCCGTGACAGATGACCTCGTTCACCGAGGTGCAGCATGATGCCGGGAAGTTGTAGTAGTTCAGCGGCGATGGGTAGCAGTCGCGCTCAATGGCAGCCTCGTGCACCAGACGATCCAGTTCGTCAGTGGTTACGCCTACGTCAACGGCTTTGGCTGCCTCGTTGATGCACTCGCGACCCAGACGGCCAGCCACACGCATAGCCTCAATCTCATCGTCGTCCAGCACCTTGATAGAGGTGTTGCCGCGCATGGCCTCCTCAGAGGCAGCACGACCGGCTGATAAAAAAAATGTTGTACGTTAGTAAAACGATGTTGTATCAATTAGTAACAGTAATCATCACGTAGAATGTGGGCGTGATTCGAAAATGGGGTGTTATGAATACCGGGGTGTTATGAATACCTGGGTGATCGGCGTAGTCTGGCCGCTCAATGCTCTCCGGGACCGTACGCTTAGGTGTCTGTGGATAAGGGCGCAGATTGCCGGTGAAGCGATAGTATGGCCAGGGACTGTAGCCGTTCGACTCCACGTTGACTTTGGGTTTAGCGGCGCCCTCTGCAAGTGTTAAATGTGTTATAACATTTATAATATAAAATATTTTCGTAATAATTACCAGCCAAAGCATGTATCACTTTGTGCTCCTTCCAGTTGCCCTTGAAGCATGGCTGTGAGCAAAAGAAAGAGCCGGGAATACCTAGCTTTAGGCATGTTGGACATTGCAGTGTGGCGTCCTTACCACAGTTTGGCGTTTCGCACTTGTTGGCCATTTTTCTACACCTCACTTTGTGCTATTTTATTAAATATATTGCAATTGAATTGCAATGAACTTTCTAAAAATAGTATTTTCCGAATTCACAAATCTTTTGCCGTCGACTTTGATTGGAGAAAGAACTGTCAGTTATCAGTTGCATTTGTTTGCATATTTGAGGTTAAATACACCAGTCGCCGGAAAGTATGCAACAGAAAATACGAAACCACCGGAGATACGTTCTGAAATGTACAAAATAGCAGTACCGGTTTAATATTGAAAATATCTACTACATGTGACGACATTTTATACATTTATGAATACCAAATATGATTTGATTTTGATTTACTATTCAAAGGTATGTATAGAATGAAACAAATAAAATGCAATATTTTAGAATTTAATATTTAACAAATAAAATTATAATAAATTCCAACAATTAAGAAATTTCAATTTTACACTTAATACGCTTCATATTAAAATATATATTATAAATATTTTTTATAAAACAGAAATCATTCACGTCAAATTAAATGTTTTAACATTTTTCAACAAAGATTTACTAAGATAATGTTGGTAAAATTCAGTATATAAATTAAAAATTAATACCCACTTTCTGTATTTCCAAAGACGAAACAAAAATTTGACATCAAAATTTCGTAATACAAATTTTGATTTCATGTTGCTTGACTTTACAAACTGTGAAATGTATTTAAAATTACGTCACTAAAAGAGACAATAAATAATTTTACCTAAATAATTTAAATTTTTAATCGTTTGACGTACTATACGATTCTACTTAAAAAATCTAATTTACTTTTAATTTATAGAGGTCAACTGGTCAGAGAAACCAATTTTTTTTGTTTCAATATTATTTAGTTAAAAATCGTTTTGAGCTTGAGTCAAATCGGTCAGAACACGCCCGCCTCCTATACTATATAATTATTTAGGAACGTAAAGTATTCAACATATAATTTTTAGATATTAGAATTCATCTAAAAATATGTATTCATGAAATGGGTGTGACCGCCCATATTTTTTTTAACTTCACAGTAACAATTAGAGGTGGGTATGAGAGTGAGTTTACCCTCACGAAAGGATTTTTCTAATCAATCACACTCACTCACGGACTTTTTTGTTCTACTCACATCCACTCACAATCACGTGAGTAAATTAAGATTCAACCACAATCAATTCAAAGATGCAATCACATTCAATGATTAACGCTATAATCTGCTTACGTGCCCATCTCTAGTAACAATTACAAATTTATTTTTTTTTATTATTATTATATTTTTATTATATTTTTATTATATTTTTATTATATTTTTTTATTAAATTTAATGCTTTTACTTTATAATTCATAACGTCTTTTTGGTGGATGAATGTGTTAAGTACCGTAAATCACTGTTAATACCAGATCATGACTGTTTCTGAAATATCAGATTAATTCACAATTCACTGAAGTTATCTCCAGGATATCAAAGACAATAAAACAGGAACAACAAAGGGATATAAATAAAGTTAAAAAATTACTTACATGCTTTGTAAACAACAATATATTTACATATAAATAAATTACATGTTTATCACATCCACATATATGTGCATATCCCGAAAATAATGCTGAATTTGGAATCTTAAATATTGAATCTAAATATCTGAAGAGAAAATTTTATTCCGTTAACGATAACATTATAAAAAAAACTAATAAAGTTTCGTTACTATGCAACTTGTAAATATACAAATTTTTCATGTATTTTGAGTAACCAAATTAAATAATTTAGACATACAGATACAAAATATTATTTTCCTGTTTTTCACACAACCTTAGTTAATATTTCTAAAGCCTAAAAATAATAATTAAAATTAAAATAACGGACAAATTTTGATTTTTGTATTAGGGTTTCCTATTGTCCTGTCCGGAACCAAAAAGATACATTTATTATATGTTTCTAAAGCAGAATTTCCTCAGTATTTTCTAAAATGTAAACAACGCTTTCCTTGTAATTCTAGACATTTTTTTACAGCTAATTTAAATTTGTCACGTTCGGAATTTAAGTACCAAAATTGTAAAAAAATATTTAAAAAAAATATATTTTTTTTTCACAAAAAAGGAAAAAATAAAACATTAAAAAACATCTAAAAATTCGCATCATACATCACTTTTTATTTCTTAATAATGATTATTAATATTCCATTATTTTTAACAAAAAAGCATAGTGCTATTTTTTCATACAGAACTTCCGGAATTTTTCTGTGATTTATTACGAAATAACTATAAACTTTAGGAACAAAGTGTGTATAAACAAAAATAAAGTAAATTGACTCAGCTATATTTCGAGATATTTGAAAAAAATATATTATACGCCAAAAGTATTTTTAGAAAAATAATTGTAGTTATAATATCTATACGGAACTTTTTGTCCCGTCTTGGAATTTATCTGTGATTTATTATGAAAAACTATAAACTTTAGAAACAATGTGTAAATATACAAATAAAGCACATGATTTTAGATATTTTCTAAAATAATTCAAAAAAATAATTTGTACGCAAAATTCGCTGACTTTTTGAAATTTCCATATGAACCTCGACATTTACTTTCATTTTTGCCCTACCTTATAAAATTCTCTAATTTTTTGCAGATATTTAGGCCTATTTAAATACTACTTGCATAACAAAAGTAAGTTCATTAATTTTCCATCCGGAACCCCAGGAAAGGCCCATATACAGGGTGTTTGATTCAAAAACATAAGAAAATATTATATAATAAAATGTCTAAATTTGCACCCAGTTTAATATACAGGATGTTTAAGAAATGCATATTAGTGACATAGCCTAGTCAAGATAATTGGTTATTAAGTATATTCGGTCGATAAAAGAATATCAATTTTGCACTCGTGCTTTTGAGAATTAAATGACCTTTCCAATAGTGAATCACAACTTCAAACCGTGTGATTACTTCTTTTTTAAAAGGTATGTAAAGTTGATATTAACAAAAATAAAAATACTAATTTTTATTAATTTCGTTATCGATCACGCCATTTTTTTCTAATATATAATGATACGCACAAAAACAAATTTCACCAACTACCAGTATTCATCATATTGATGATTTCATTCATTGCTTTAAAATCGTATTTTTTCAGTGTTTTTCATTTTTAATATTTTTTATATAAAGAAATTTCAAACAAAAATTGGTCTCCATTTACACATTTACGTATTTATAATTCTTATAAGATTTATGATATTTAAATTAATATGGTTTGATGACCAAAATTCATCAATATGATGTTCACTTTTTCATTAATATGATGAAATGGAGGCTTCGAATAATTAGCAATTATATATTATAAATCATTTGAGAATTATTAATACATAAATGTGTAAATGGAGATAAATTTGTGTTTGAAATTTGATGTTAAAAAAATATTGAAAATGAAAAACATTTAAAAAAAACGATTTTAATTCAATGAATGAATTCATCAATATGATGAATCCTCGTAGTTGGTGAAATTTTTGGTAAATATTTTTGTGTGTAGACCAGTTCACACAGAAAAAAAAATCTTCAATATGATGAATTTATTCATAAATATTTTTTCACCAATTACCAGATTCATCATATTGATACCATCGTTCATTAAATGACATATTCATTATATATATGAACAAAATATTGTCATATTGATGAATTTGTTCATAATATTTTTTCCAATTTTTTTTTTTATAAAATAATTCGAAAAAAAAAGTGCTGTAAAAATTTTATTAAAAAAATAACAGTAACAAAAAATTATCCGAAAAATTTTGGTCCGGACACAAAAAAATTGTTCCAAAATAAAAAAATCGAAAAATAAATATTTAATTTTTTTTTATTTTTTAAATATATTTTTTATACATTTAACTTTTTATTAATAAAAAGTTGTAATTAAAATAAATATATTATAAAACATTTATGCATGTTGAGCAAGCATTATATAAGAAATAACACACAAGAACTACTTGAGAACTGAGAAGTACGGCAAAAAATGAACGAACAAAATATTTTGATAGAAATTTGGTTTAATGAACAGCGTTCTTCAATATATATATATTTGTTTTTTTTACAAATTAACCAACGCTCGGGGATGCCCCCTATTCGTGCAATGCACAGTGCTGATCGTAAGAATGGATTATAGGTGAAAGGGAGGAAAGATGGAGTAGTGTCGGTGGATGTTTGCTTTAAATTTCCCAATATTAAAAATGTTGGGAAAAACAAACGCAGGGAGATTGTTCCACAAACGTATCGTGCGACTGAAGAACGAATTATCTCTGTAATGCGTGGTTCTGTTGAGAACCGAGTGGACTACGAAGGGGTGGGCTTGGTTCGATGCCCGAGTAGAACGAGAGAATACACGACCTGGTGGAATCAGGCCATGTATTTCCCTCGAACACTTACCATTGTAATACCTATAAAACAGGCTTACACACCCTACGGTCCTTCGGTGCTCAAGAGAACCAATAAAGGATGAAATATTTTCATCTCCTATTAAATATATTGCACGTTGTTGGATTCGATCCAGGAACTCAAAGGAAGATTTTGAAGCCCCTGCCCATATGTGCGAATTGTATTCCATCTTAGGCCGAATATAGGTGGTGTAGACAGTGCGCAAGTCAGCAGGAGTGAAGTATGTCTTACACCGTTTCAAAAAACCGAGGCACTTGGCCGCTTCTTTCGACAAATCAAATATGTGATCATTCCAACGGAGATCACATTGAATTGATATGCTGACTGCGCAATGTCCACAGAGTCCATATTGAGGGGAGGGAGGGGTGAATACATTCTTTTGTGAGATAACAGACAACATTGGGTCTTGCTAGCATTAAAATCAACTCTATTTGCAAGACCCCACTCGGAGATTGTTTTAAGGTAATTTTTGAGTGTATCATTCATTGTGCGCCTTTTACTCTCAATCTCCAAAGAGTTTGGGCGCTTGTTGAACGTATATGAGTGACAAATGTTACAGTCATCTGCAAAGGAATGGATTGGGTTCTGGGTCGATGACAGAAGGTCATTGATAAAAACCAGAAATAGGGACGGGGATAGGACGGAACCCTGCGGGTCTCCAGAATTGATAGAATGTTGTTCTTAGAAAAACACCATCCATCGCAACTCGTATTGAACGACCCTGGAGAAAACTTGATATCCATCGAGTATATATTTTGAGAAAATTTCGAATAATGGTTTCGATTTCGTTTTTTTCCCTTGTTTCGGCAACGGCTTCAGTATATAGTTTTATAACGGAACTGTTTCGATATGCCGGGTCCAATTTACGTTTTCGGAGTTTATATTAAAGACACTGTTTTTACCTAAAATTTGAATATCTTGAACAAAAAATTGTTATTTACTTACACAAGAATTAAATTACTTGAAATATTGAATTTCAATTTAAAATATTAAAAAATATTTAATTCTAAATATATGTATGTTAATTTTAATACTTCCCAAATAATGTTTTAAAACCGCCATGTTGGATTTCGGTTTATTTCTGATTTTTAATAAATTTGTGCATACACAAATTTTAAACGTGTTAGTATTCGTAAGGAGCGTTGATATAAGTAAACGACGATATAGATGATGGACGATATAGTGATGTCGTTTTATTTGCGAAAACTTTTATACTGCAGCCACAGTGATGAATTGCTGCACTTTTATTTTTCTTTTCGCCTGGAGCTGTTGGAATCCAAGTTCTGTGATTTTGTTGTTTCAAAAACATTTAACAGTCGCTTTATGTCAAAGTCAGTTAATTTTGTATCTTGTATGCAATGCAATATGTGTAGAGCCTGGTAATAGGAAAACTTTTTCATACATAGTTTTTCTAAAGCCATGTACGACAACTATTATTTGGTAGTTTAAACTTAATTTTAGCGGAGAATTTCAAATGACCTATATGTGTTGTAGCAAATAGATTTAAATTTAAACACTACATTGTTGTGTCATGAGATTACTTTTTGCAACTAAAGCAATTAATAAAATATAAAAACAAACAAAATATTTAAATATAATATTTTTCACACAAAAGTCAAGAGCAGACATACAAATAAAAAATTATAAGACTGCATCCCTCAAAAAAAAAAAAAAATACAATAACCTACACATTTTAAAACCCTTTTACAATGCGAAAAAACTTTATTGTTTGGACAGGAACAACAGACGATTAAAAGGATAATCAACAATGAACCTTTTTGTTAAAAGTTTAACCATGGTCCACAACATTTAGTTCTGGAATGGCTGTAATGTTCATGTTGAAAAATTAAATATGCGTAGCTAAACAATTTTGTATTTTTTTTGTAGAGATTACTTTTAAATTAATATAAAGTGAAAAAAGATTAAAAGCATTTTTTATTATTCTGAAAAAAATTTAATTTTGTAAAAATATTGAATATTAAAAAACAAATAATAAAAATTAGTTTGATTTTTTGAATCTAAAACTAGAACGAACAAACATTTTTCACGAAAACTCAAATTGCTATAGATTGTGTTCTTTCAGTAGAACATTCACAATTACTTTTGAAATTATGCAGTATTCCGTTCTAACCATTTTCCATTGTATAGTTTTAATCGATGACCAGCTGTCATAGACCCAGAACCATTATATTCAGTATACTAGCATTTGCCATTCAAATGTATTCGACAATCATACAAACCCTTTTCAGATTAAGAGTAATAGACACAGTATGAATGACAATAATGACCCTTATACAATCTGTAAGCGGGGTCAGTCTATTTGAGTTGTTTTTAATCTGAGCAAGAGCCATGTGAGCATGTTATCTGACATTCGAATGGATTTATTCCGTGTGGATCTGAGCATATTAATTCAATGTGGTATCCGTTGGAACGATCACATTTTTGTTGTGTCAAAATAATCGGCTAGTTACTACTTACTGTTCAGTGAGTATTTACTTAATAGTACTTTATATTACCACGACCCCGTATTTTTATCTATTTAAATCTTTGAAACGTTCGAAACTGCGTATCGCATAAAATGGAAGCAACTCCTATGCGTAGTGACAACAAAAGATGCGCGATAATATGGAAACACAATATACATATAGTATAGGGAAATTAAGAGAGAATCAGTAATCTGAATTGATAATTATGACATTTGAATGTAAGGGAAATTCTTGTCGTTAATGTGGTAAGGCATATCAATTAAAATTTAATTCTAATTCATCAGCATAAATGATTTATCAGCAAATGTTTATATAAATGATGAGACAAGAAATACCTAATTTTGATTTGAATCAATTGGTTTTCATAATAATAATCAACAGTCTTATTAATCAGGTGTTAGATTTTAACTTAAGCCTGTTATTCGGAATAAAAAATATATATTAATATTAATTAATAATAATAAAGCGAGTAAATATTTTTCCAATGAACATTCTATACATCATCTGTATAATTTGCGTAGTATTAATGGCATTTACCGATTAAAAGAATACTTTTATTTTACTGTAATAATATCAAAAACTATTAATTTTATGGTATTTTTTTACTGCATAAATATAAAAATCCTGGTAAATGGAAACAATTTTAAGACTACGAATTTTGAATTTAGTTGCAATGACTTTTCTATTTTCAAAAATATAATGAGGTTAACAAATCAAGAAAATCAATATATTCGATCAATTATATTCGATCTATTCTGACTGTGAGCTAATAAATATAATTTGAAATTAAAAGAAACATTTTTAAACTAAAATTAAAAGAAATTTATTTCAACTAGAATTAAATGAAATATATTTAAAACAAAATGAATTTTCTTTGAATTATATGTATTTGGTTATTCGTGGGTGACAACGAATTTAAAAATAATAGATTTAGTATGACAACGCTTTAATTATATTTATGTTTGGCATAACAAATAAATAATAACGCTGTCCACTTTTAGCACTCAGTAACATTCATATTAATACTTTTCATATAGTTCAAAAGTTCTTTTTGGTGTATGAATTTCTTTAAGTACCGCCAATCTCTGTTTATGCCAGATAGTGGCTGTTTGTGAAATATCCAGTTAATCCGTATCTCAATGAGCTGAAAATAGGAACATTAGATGGAAATAAATTAATTAAGTATATGTATAAGATGTGTAATAAAAATAATAGTATAAGTTTATAATTATATAATATAAATAAAAATAAAATGTAATTTAACAAAAGGGAAAAAATGAATATTGTGTAAAAATATTAGCAATAAATTTACTTATTTACATTCATATCAAATGTATACATCAATATGTTTACATGTAAATAACATGTTTTCACATTCAAACATACATATGCTTGCAAGAACGCCGAAAATATTTATTCTAAATATAAATATGTTTGAACCAAAACAAAAATATGCAATGCAATAATACTTTTGTTTCCATAAAACTCCAAAGATATATGTAATGCCTGCCAAATTATGTTTGGGAGAGACCTTTTTTTGTGCAGCGTGTAATTTTAAACCATAAAGAGTTAAAATTTAAACCGAAAATGTTTATTTTTATGTTTGTTTAATAATTTTAAACCATAAAGGGTTAAATTGTTAACCATACTTACTAAATTTAGTTCTGTATCGCAGGTTCGAATCTCGATCAGGTCAGGGCGTATTTGTCTAATTTTTTTTTATAATTATTAATTAAGAACAATAAAAAAATATATTCAAAGATATATAAATAATAATGAGACAAACTTTTGTCACATTAAAAATACATCTACCTATTAAAAACTTTTTTTTTGATTATTCTTATTTAACAAAAAAAAAAAAAAAAAAAAAAAAATTAAATAAAAAATAAATTAAAAAAAAAATAGCACCAGGCCAAGATTCGAATCTGCGATACTGTACTGAATTTGTTGTCGCCATGTAGTAACGTTCACTCGAATGCTCGCTATATAATTCCAAACATCTTTTTCGACGGAAGTATGTTTTTATAACACTTAGTTCGAAAAAGACGAACAATAAATAATTAATTAAAGTGTACAAAAAGTAAATATATTTAAAATATAAATAAATAATACGAAAATGTTAATATGAAAATGTTAAAATATAACTATTTTTTAAACTTTTTTACGAAAAAAAATCCGTATTTGTATTTTCAATCTTTTTCAGCATTAATACAACATGGCAAAGTAATACAACATGGATTACAGTGTAATGCAGAGAGGTATTACAAACTTTTTTAATCATTCACAATTATTACAATTTAATATTTTTTTGGTCGAGTTATATATCGATATCTTACAGGCAAAAGATCGTAACCAACTATAAGTAAATTTCACAGGACACGAAAAAAAAGTCTCAAAATCGAGCAGTTTAATATTTTATTGATTTTATTCGTAGAGTATCCTTTAAATGAATTGACAATAATAATAGTGTGGCCCAATTACCAAAATATCCATTACATGCAGAAGTATTTGAAGAAAATTTTAGTTACGATGTTTTGCCTGTTCCAATTTATTTCGAAACATTTTTCAATTGTAATACATACGATGCTAAGGTACAAAAACAGTTTGGTATTCTGAATTTCGGTAAAAGACAATAGGGAAGTAGGACGTATAGGTATCATTTGGCAGATGTTTAATGAAAATTGAGACTATGCAGTGGTCAATATTTTACTTTGATGAAAAAATGCATTGGAAGTAAATTATAAATTAATTTATATATTTTTTATTAAAGTTGGACATATTCTCTACAAATACTCATATTTTTTGATTTTCTACCATTACCACAAAAGTAGTTAAAAATACTTGAAGTAGTCACTAGCAGAAAAATTAAAATTATGTGACCATTCTGACATAAAATATTCCGTATGATCTATAAACATATTATGTGTCTTAATTATTGAGTTTATAGTTCGATCGTGAAATACCAAAATATGATTTTGCAGGGACATGCTATTCACAAAGAGGTTTCCAAAACTGTAATAAAACAAAAATTCCCAAAGTTGGTTACGATGTTCTGCCTGGAAGGTATCGATATACAATCCAAAATAGTTTCAATACTAACCCAATATTTTTTCAGTACATCATTCCAAACGATAAAGGAGGAAAATTAAAATTGTGAAGAACAAATAAAATATAATATTTACTGAAAAAAAAATATATATATATATATATAAATAGAAATAAATCAAATAATATCACATAAACATTAATAAAATAACATAATATTTTTTTTCTTTTTTACTTAAATTAAAAGCAAACTAGCTCGACCCGTGCACGACTCGTAACAAGATTTTGTGAATTAAAAGATATGGAGCGATTTTATGAATATAAAAAACATTTTTATTGTTTATATCAGGGGCCCGTGCTTGGTTGTGGAAGTTTTTTATTGGTTTTATAAATGTAGTAACCAAATAATAAATCTCCGCCAAAACAACTTTTCTCAAAGACAATTTTTTCTCAGACTGCCCCGTAAAATTCTTCCCCATAGAACGCTTTCCCGTAGAATTCTTCCCGGCAGAAATCTTCCCGGTAGAAATCTTCCCGTAGAACTCATCCCGGTAGAATTCTTCCCGGAAGAAATCTTCCCGTAGAACTCATCCCGGTAGAATTGTTCCCAGTAGAATTCTTTCCCGTATAATTCTTCCCCGTAGAGTTTTTCACAGTATAAATTTTAGTGTGGTGAGTTTTAATGTGGTGAGTTTCAGTGTGGTGAGTTTAGGTGAGGTGAATTTTGGTGTGGTGAGTTTTAGTGTGGTGAGTTTTAGTGTGGTGAATGTTATTGTGGTGAGTCTCAATGTGGTGAATTTTATTGTGGTGAAATTAGTGTGGTAAGTTTTAGTGTAATGAGTTTTAGTGTGGTGAATTTTAGTGTGGTGAATTTTAGTGTGGTGAATTTTAGTTTGGTGAGTTTCATTGTGGTGAGTTTTAATGTAGTGTGGTTGCTTTTGTATATTTTTTGTATTTGAGTTTTTTGTTTCATCTTTTTAGCTTGTGTTTGTGCTGAGTTATGTCGTTTGGAATGTTTAGGTTATAAAGGAGGTACCACGCCCCTTTGTCCAATCGCGCCCATATATAGTCTATGACACTCTCCGGACTCCATAGTATCCTGTTACAAAATTTCAGTTAAATCGGTTCAGCGGTTTACGTGATGCTGGAACAAATAGACAGACCGACAGACTGACTGACAGACGGACCAAGAGTTTTATATATATAAATTAAAACAAAATATATTAAAATTTTAATATAATTAATTTTAATATTGATTAAATAAGATTAAAAATACTTTAAAATGGTTGGCGCATAATTATTAACAATTAAAAGTTTATTTTAAATTTAAAGTCAGCTATATAATTTAATCAAATGTTTTTTTTTTTTTTGGAAATTTTTCTGAGTGTACGATAGTCGAAAGGAGATTCGAGAAGAATCCCTTTTTATAGACAATTTCGAGATCGAGAATAAAATGCTGTTATTTAGATAAGATTAGAATATTCTTAATTAAAAACAGAAAATTTAACGATATCTGTTCATGACTTGTGCATGATGCCAATTCGACGAGGGATTTGTTATTTAATATATTTGGATTTATTTACCAATTCAGCGTTATAATAACACCTGAACCACACACACAGTGATTTCAATTGTTATCATCGCACGCATTCATCACCATCAACCGAGTGTTCTGCTCTGTGACACTTGGCCGCAGTGCAACTTTACACATGGCCATTAAACACACAAAGCCAGGACTGTCTGCCCGTCGTCTGTATCCCTCCGAATGTGCGCAAACTGTGACCTATAATTTGCTTTATTTAATAAGGCTATATCCAAAAGCAACAACAACGAGTGCCAAACGACACTTTTATCAATTTTGCGCTGCTTTAATGTCCAGAATGTTTATTATTTGTAAGCAGGACACCTTGATCCCTGGTGGGCTTCTGTATGCACAGAAAAAAACATTTTTTTTTAATTTCCAATACTAATTTTAATATACTAATGCATGGTAAAATTCCAATACGTTTTTAAGATAATTGGATCTAAACAAAGAAAATGTTTGATTTTTAAGACAATTTTTTAATTATTATTTTTAATTAAAATAATTCATCTTTTCTATGAACTTTTCTAAATCTTTTATGAGATTTAGATTTAGAGATGAAAAATTCATAACATTGATGTCCAAATTCATTAAAATATGATTTTTTCAGTTTATTATGATGAATTTGTCATAATGAAAAATTCATAACATTGATGTACAAATTCATTAAATTATGCATTTTTTCAGTGTGCAACAATTTTGCACATTTTCTTTTTGTTTGTAGTCACAGTAGCATTGTCATGAGATGTTTGCTTGATAAGCAGCAGCAGCAACATGCACAGCTAATAAAAAAATATTGCTGGTTGGTGGTGATGTTGTTGGGTGGTGTGGTGAGATCTGCGCGTTTCCATTGTTTACGTGTGGTGAGTATACGAGGTAAGTAGTTTTTACACTGAATGAAAACAAAAGTCATGCGCAATAAAATTCTTGCGCGTCGCGTCGCTTTGTTTATGTTTTTGTCTTTAAATTTATTTATGAAACGACAGCAACCTGTTTGCTTCGACTGTCGACTGCACGGTTCATTGGCGCGTTTCAATTAATTACAAATTGCGGAAATGTTCTAAGAATTTTATGAGATGCATTTTAAATAAAAACAAACAACAACAAAAACGGACTGCATCAGTTCATTTGCTGCAATTTCAATTAAATTCCATGTTGCAGCGTAATTAAGCGAAATGATGTTCTGCAGCCTCCATCGAAATGATACGCAACAGAAAAAGTTGCTGCGACAACAAAGGCGGCGTCAACCGGCAACCACAACAAAATCGTTAATGGCCAACATGCGTTTGTTGCTTGCTCGATGTCATTGTTGTATTTTTTTCAGTACCTATTTTTTTTTCCAGAAAAAAAACTTTTTAAAAAATTGTCGTGTAATGCAACAATATGCGTCTTGATAAATTATTTTGTTTGCCGCTGTTTAATTTAATACATCGTCACTAAATGATGCGTTTGAAATGCTTGCCGAACAGGGTTGCCGCTTTTCACCAAATGTAATGGAGTAGATTTAAAAAAAAATAAAGTAGTAGACAAAATTAAAAGGGAGTATATTTAAAAAATATGAGAAAATGTGTTACATTTGAAGTAAAAAGTGTAGAAAATAGTAAAAAAAGAGTAAAATTTCAAAAAATAAAATAATTTTTCAATAAATTAATATTTCAATAAATACTTTATCTTGCAATAGGTCTATCCTGCAATACATCAATCAGAAAAATCAATAAATCCATAAATCACTCAAGAAATAATTAAATTAATAAATCAAAGTAAAAAAGCATATACCAATATACCAAAAATCAGTAAACAAATAAAAAAATCAATATTTAAATAAAGTAAATAAAAACATTAAGAAAACCGTCAATAAATCAAAAAATAAATCAATCAGTATACTCAGAAAATCATTAAATTAATTTACTAATAAATAAATCAATTAATAAATATGTACATATGTATAAGTAAATCAATAATTAAACAAAAAACAAAGAAATCAACAAGTCAATAAATTAAAAAAAAAACAATGATTAATAAGTCAAGAAATAAATAAATAAAAAATAATAATAAACTAATTGATAAATAAACAATTAAATAAATTAATACCTTAACCAACAAATCAATAAATAAAAATAAATCAGTAAAAAAATAATAAATTATTATAGGGGAAAGGTCCGTAGTTTGGACATAGTTTTGTATTATGACATTTTATGCACGGTTAAAAATATTGGGTTATTTTTTAAACTTTTTTGGATTGTATATATGTCTCGACCAAAAAAAGATTAAATTGTAATAATCCTAAAAGATTAAAAAATACCTCTATGCATTACATTGTAATACATGTTGTATTATTTTGCATGTAATCCTAAAGGATTAAAATTAATGCTGAAAAAGATTGAAAATACGGATTTGATTTTGTAAAAAAAGTTTAAAAAATATATATTTTATATTATAAATAATATATTTTAATTATTTTCAATATTATTTTATTTTTATAATTAATAACTCTTTGTACACTCTTTAATTATTTTTCGTCTTTTTCGAAATTATTTTCATGTCATCAGCGCACACCTTGTCCCTTACAGATCTTCTAACATACTGCCAACTATCTTTACTGTCATTTACTATTAGAGCTATTTAAACATATTGTCGTCGAAAAAGGCCCAACCTACGTACCTTGAGTGAGTCAACCTACGTTTTTATCAAATTTTGAGAAAAATTCTACATATTTTTTTTTGCATCAAATTTTGATAGAAAACTTGTTTACATTATAAAAAGGAATTCGTTAACGACATTTTAATGCCCACCTAATCATCACTTGAAAAAGTCAACGAAAAACTTTTTTGAGTACATTTCAGTATTCTTCTGCATGAGTTATAAGCAACAGGCCAAAGTTTCGCGAAAAGTTGGAGTGCAATGTTACTTGAGATGAACCATTAAAACTTTAAGATCGCCAGTGTAAAAAAACAAAAAAATAGCGGTGGCCTAGCCTACTGACCGGCCCAACCTACTAATAAATTAATAAGTACATAAATGAATAAATTTAATATCAAATAATATTACATAATGTAAAACTGCACCCAGAAGAAAGACATGGTAAAATTATAGTATTTAAATACCAAAACAATTATTTAATCGATTAAAATTGGGTAATAGGATTCGTACTCATAAATCAATAATATTCAAACTGTTAATAAAATATGTGTTATGGTACTATAGATTTTATAATGTACTTTTTTTAATTAGAATAAACAAGACCTATAAATATTAAATGATACGTATTATTAATTTTATCGTATAGTCGAAATACATATTCCAATAATTTATTAAAACAAAAATGGATTTTAGTTATTTTATTTTATTTAAATGTCGAAATAGATATTAACTTTTATAAAATCACACATCACACATAGACACTTCCCATTGCAAAACTTTATACACACAAAAAAAAACACCAACAATCAGTATTAATCATATTGATGATTTCATTCATTGAACTAAAATCGTGTTTTTTTCACATTCAATATTATATACATATAGCGTCAAATTTCAAACAAAAATTTGTCTCTATTTAGACATTTATGTATTTATAATTCTTTTAATATGTATGATATTTTAATTAATATGGTTTGATGAACAAAATTCATCAATATGATGTACACTTTTTCATTAATATGATGAAATGAAGTCTTCGCATTATTATCATTTAAATATAATAAAACGTAATATATTGAAAATGAAAAACATTTCAAAAATACGATTTCAAATTCAATATGATGAATTCTGGTTCTTGGTGAAATTTGTTTGTGTGTAGCATAATATTCGATTGATTGTAATACTTGAGTTTGATTTTATTTTTGTGATTGTTTTTTGTTTTTCGAAATATGTGATAAAACTAATTTGACTTACAAATTAAGACATTTTTGTCATTTGTTTTTCTATTGGCTGCATGGTTGTTATGCTAGGATGTGGTGTTAAAATGCGGTAAAAACCGAGAAAACACTTTAAAACTTTATATAATAAATAAAATTGTAAAAATCTACTAAAATTAAAAATAATAGAGATCGAAAACTATCATATGCACTATAATATATTATTTTCCGATGACTATACAATAATTTTATTTTTCTTATTCATCAATTAATAATTTTTTGACATTTTCACGTTTTTAAATTTTGTTACACTTTGAGACAAGTGGGCCAGAGGATTGAATTGAAATTTTATTTTATTTATTTAAAACATTTAGCTACATTAGTTACGATGAAATTATAATTGTTACACATGACTTTGTAACATCATCGCAAATGCGGGTTAATCTAATATTGAAAACAAATAGAAAAATCGATGTCGAAAATTAAGTAGAATATTCAAAAGACAACTAAAAGGAGTAGATCTACTCCGCACTAAATAGAATGTAAACCCTAAGCATTCGACAAAAGCGTTGCTGACAGTGTTGCCGTAGCAAACAAATATAAAATTTCTAATTGAAACAATAATATTAATGTGTTTTCTAATTGGTTAGGAAAATAGTCAAATATTAAATAAAATAAATTAAATAAATTAAAGTGTATTAAAAAAAACTACAAGAAAATGATAATATTCACTGATGTTTGTTTTATATAGAACAACTTCACTGATGGGCCGTTCATTTCATGGAACATTTATGATGTTATTTAAGCAGCAAATTTAATAAATTTTTATTATAAAATATTATTTTTGTTTTTTTTTTATTATTTTGGAAATTATTACACATTTTTTAAATAGGACAAATCAAATTATAAAAAAAAATAATATGACTATATAAGTTAAAATTAAAATAAAATGTTAAAAATATATATAATTTTTTTATTAATTGAATTTTATGATTTCTATTTTTTTTGTAAAAAAAAAAAACTGATAAGCAACTCACAACAGGAGCCCGTAGAACAGCAACATAGTCTCCTTTTAGAACAGAAGAAACGGCAACACTGGATGCTGATAAAAAATGTTCAGAATCATTGTGATTGCCGAATGGCTGCTGCCACACGATTCAGTTGAGTTTGAACTGCCAAACGTGGCGGATGGCTAAAGCGGAACCGGAAGAAGACGCGTCGAATACCATTTTGAAACACAGAGTGTTGGAAAAGAATGTAACTGACATTTGAATTGTGCCGATAAGAAAACGATCTAAATAATACAATAATAATATTAAAATAAAAATCCCATCAACATCGGTGATAGTGAGAACGCGTTATCAGTTGTGAACGATTTATTGTCGCCTGTTTTTTTTATTTTTGCTGCTGCTACTTACGTATTTGACCGCGACGCATCTATTATTAACAGAAGTTGACACGCGGAATCAGTGCTACTTGCACGACTTAACGCATTCACGCTGCAGTTATTCGATTCGATTTATACAAATAAATTCAAAAGCGCAGACAAGTGAATTAAAATAAATTATTTGTGGATTTTTCGGCTGCATTTTTGTAACAATCGAAAATGTTTAAACAATAAATAAAAAAAAAATAACAAATAATCAAATTCCCTAGTCGTACAACCAAATTGTCAACCGCTGCTGATCTTTCGAAATACTAGAAACCGAAAATATTTATAAAACGGGCATCGCGCATTGTGCATCGCCGGGATCTTGAGGAATTTTGTCGTGCTGTTTTGCATCTCGCGTATTTTGTTGCAATTTCGTTGCCGCTTCATTGTTGTCTTTCATTTGTTGTTGCCGCCGCCGCACTCTTGCCAATCTACATAATCGTAGATTACAAATTGGCTACTAAGACACGACCTCGCGATTCGCGAAATATATGCGGACCTTGCCGCGAAAGGTTCTTTGTTCTGTATTGCGTGCTGGCTGGACTCTGCGAATTTTAATTTTTATCCTGCGGCAAAAATCGTGAATGCATCCGCAGCGATTTTTATAAATGCAAAATAATCACTGTATTCAACACAAAGAAAATCTAAATACAGTTTTGTGGTAGGTACCAAATGTTTTGAAATAACATTTTTTAAATTGATTTTTTTAATATTAACATTTTAAATCACAACATTTAATGTTAACGTTTTTAAAAAATCTTGACTTGTTACATGTTTTATTTTAATTAAAAAGAATATGGTTTATTTTATTTTCTATCTTCCTTTTGTTTGTGAATTCATTCTTTGTATAAATTCATAAAAAAATGAAATTACAAAAAAAAAAGTGAGCCATTAGATGAACATGCAGATAACATATTTCTAATTGATACAAAATTTGCATTAATCGTTTATGTTACAACATTTTTAAGTAAGTAATATATAATTCCAGAATTTCAGTACAAATTTAAAGGTGGGCTTAGTTTTCACTATGTCAGTTTGTTTAATTTTTTGTTCGAAAAATGTTTTTCATCACTTTCATTATTATAAAATGCCGAAATGACTTATAGTCAATTATTATTTTAATTGGTAAATACCATAAAATACTCCAAAATACTATTACAGTATTTCTGAGTTTATGTGAAAATATTTAGTTTTTGTATACTATTAAATCCATACTTGTCCTATTGACCAATTTTAATAGGAATTAATGGTATTTTTTCTGAGTGTGGTGTAATATTTCTATTTTCATTTTAAATTTATTTATTTAATTCTAATTGTTTTGTGTTTTATATTATAACTACACAGAAATCCTAAACAGAAAATATAAAAATACTATAATTTCATTAATTTTGTAAATTAACCCAAATTGGTAGCCGCGGTAGCTCAGTGCGTTGGACTGCGAGTCGAAAGGTCCCCGATTCAAGCCTGGACTGGGACTAACAACATATTTTCATAGAAACATTTTCTACCCCTCGGCAGTAAATGGCAAACCTGCGAGAGTAAAACATTGCCTATGAAAAGCACTCACCCGTCGTTCGGATTCGGCAATAAACTGAAGGTCTCACCACTTTGAGTACAAATATAACACACACAGCTCAAAATGGTGAGAGAGCTTGGCCGAAGTTCTATACAGGACTGTAGCGCCAAACTATTATTATTATATTTTGATAAACTATTTTTCCAGAGAACTATATGTTTTTTATTCTAAGTAGTGGGTGAGAACATCCTAGAAATACTTTTGAAATTTTCACAAAAACGTTATGTAATAGCATCAGTGAATTATATAGAATTTATTTATGGGATGTCCAAATCGTGTTGATTAGTGTAATAATATTTCATATTGTACAAACCTGGCAATATTCAACAATATCATTAACTAATTCCTTATTTCCATTAATGTGGCAAATACCAAAAAAAAAGTCAAAAATCATTTTAGAATTGGTGCCAGATTTTGTGAAATCACGTGTCAAAAATTCCTATTTTCATTCTAATTTCATACATTTATACCAAATATTTCTACTTAATAATTATTAAGTATAATTAAGTTATAGTTAACTTAATCACGATCTCTATCAATGGATCAAAATATAAAAAGAAGGAAAACAATACTGACTTCGGTTCCTAAGTTTGAAAATTCACATGTCAAAATTCCCATTGGTAATTTCGTACTTTTCTTTTTATATTTTTTGAACTGATTAATTTATCTTTTCATGGTTTTAAAAATCTCTGGGATGATGTTAAAAATATATTTTTAATGTTATATAAATAATATAATATAAATTGTAACTGATATGAATTACTTTCTAAATGTTACTAATAAATTGCTTTGCGTTTATGAAATTCATAAGGATTTGAAACATTTCTATATGTTAGTCCAAAGTTTGAAAATACTTCGATTTCAACTAATAAATTTTTCATTCTTCTCCAAAATGTATGATAAAATGTTTGCATTCAAAAAAATGTAAATACTCCTTATTTTAATATTTCCACATTAATACGGTCAATTTCTATAAGTGTTTTTTGTTTTACTTTTTTGCCCCTATTTTTTAATAAAGTAAAGGGTTTTTCAATAAGAGCGCTATAAAAGTTTTTTTCAAGGGTTTTTCAACAAGGACGCTACAAAAGTAGAGCGACAGGGACAGCAAACGACGCCATATTTCTCGCCGCTTTTTTGACATTTCTCTTCATTAAGGTTTGCCATTTAATGATGAAAAGATATATGAGCTAACAACGAGTCGAAATTATAAAAATTTACTACCGAAATTCGAATTCGTATATCTTTCCATCATGAAATGGCAAACCTTACTGAAGAGAAGTGTCAAAAGAGCGGCAAGAAATATGGCGTCGTTTGCTGTCCCTGTCGCTCTACTTTTGTAGCGTCCCTGTTAAAAAACCCTTTACATTTAAGTTGTAAATTATTAAAAACATATCTTTGAAATATGAAATGAAATATTTAGATCTATACATCCTACTATTTCATTTTATTGCGCACTCGATTACCACGAATACCAAAATATTGGTAATACTATTGTCCATTTTATATTCAGTATTAAAGTAAGTATTTCTCATAAAATGAACAAATAGACCTTTCCGTATTTCTTGCCAGTTCATTACACGTCTTTTCTGTCATTTGCAAATTTCAAAATTCATCGCAAAATTCTTTCAACATCAAAAAATCTTTATTAATTTAAATGAATGCGAGTCGCTTAGATATTAAATCTTACGCAGTGCCAAAAACAGCAGGAAGAGCAAAAGCACCACCACTTGCGTTCTTCATACCACATACCACTCCACATACCACTCTACGACGCACCACAACCTAATTCAGAGCGCTTGTACTCATATTTGACGATGAAGTCGCCGCAACGCCTTGCCGAGTACAGGTCCAGCACCCACAATACGTATTCCTCCGTCCATCGGAAATGGCTGTGCTGTGCATGCAGTTCTGGCGCGAATCTTGCTGTTTCCTTTGGGGGATACGTACTTGGCAGAGTGATGCTTTGTGCACAATTGTGTCCTTTAAGGATTTGTGTGTGTTTTTTTATATTTTTTAATATTGTAAGGGTAAAAAGTGTGCACCACGTTGTGCGGTGCGATTTGCTGGCGTTTCAAAAAAAAGGTGAGGAGAAAAAAAATTAAAAGTGAATTATTATATTCTATAAAAACGCTTTGAATTCAATTGTAGCTGCCAGCGGCAGACAGCGCAACAGACTGACAACAGCACAAACTGTCGTTGAAGACATTAAGAGGCGACAATGCCTTAAATGCACTCAGAAAAAAATATTGGTAAAAATCATATAAAAGAAAAGAAAAAATGTTTTTTAATTGCGCACACCAAGGATTGTAGTTGTTACGACAAATTTTTAATTAGATTTCTTGCATCCACTGCAACAGTTGAATTGTTAATTTAACCATTACATACACACTATAAATCCATATGATGATATTAACAAAAATCTACGCTAATGTAGCAAAACATTTTTATACACTAAAAGTGAAAGGGTATATTCAGTTTGGTGCGCCGTTTGTAACACCCATAAGGAAGCATCTCTGGTATGGAAAAGTATATATATTCTTGATCAGCATGACCTCCTGAGTCGATTTAGCGATGTCCGTCTGTCCGTCTGTCCGTCTGTCTGTTGAAATCACGATTACCAAAAAAATAGAAGAGATAGAGCAATGAAACTTTAGATTTAGATTACTTATATATCTAAGCTGTCTGAACAAGAAAATTGGCATGATCGGTCTATTGTGACCTGAGAACCGACCACTTATGTTCAAATACCTCATATAAAATGTATATCTACAGATCAATTTTACTGTATAAGTGCTTAGGAAAACTTTTTTTGGTCAAATATATATTGACTAATGCTCAAATGCATGAAAATAATGGTTTCCGGCGAAACGACTTGTGGTTCCAAAAAAAAAACGTGAAATTCAGTATACCTACCCATTTTTAAATATGGGTATCAAATTAATGGAAATTCTTCAGCGATTGAAAGTTTGTAGTTATTTTCAGGATTCGTATACCCTGGTGACCTATATTCCACTTTTAATGGTAACCACACATATGTGTAGGGTATTTATAGTCGGCTTAGACCGACTATATTTTGATAATCCTAACTATCATACTAAATCCTACATTAAAATTTCCCATGTGATCTAACCTTCCCAACTGGTTTAATATACGTTTAACAAAAAATATTTGTTACATTTACAAATATTTACCATTGCTTTTTTTGGCGTGTTATATTAATAAATTTCATTGAAATAACTTTTTTTATTCGATAAACCAATTTATTTGGTTTGCCAAACTATTGTTTAGTTTACAGACGTGGTGCCCCATTTGAAAATCAAAATCTGTATATTTTATAAGCATGACATTCAGTGTCTTGCACTGTAAAAAATAATATCAAAAATAATACGTTCTCCTTATTATGAATGCAGATATATAAAATTAACATAGTAAGACTCCTACCAAAAAAACACACCGAATATAAAGTTTATTTTATCTTTCTGGTTTTTATTTACCTGTTATAATAAACTGAAATTTATTCTTTCGAATACTTTAATAAAATAGTTGAAATACTAACATTTCAAAAAATAATCAAAGTATTTTGTATTTGTTGTATATACAATTGGTTTGTTAATATAACTTTTATTATATTTCCATAATATATTTCCATAATAATTTTGTTATTCAAACTATCAGTTTTTGTTATATTAACAAAAACACATATAAATGATACAAATTCCTTTTTGCGTATTTTATCAAAAAGAAGTTAACAATAATGAAAGGTTTTGGCACAATAATACTCTGTAATAACAAACAAACGGACATTTGTTATGTGAACAAACACATTTTTGTATTTGTTGTTTGCACAATTGGTTTGTTAACTGAACAAATGGTCTATTTGTTTATTTTACAATTTTTAAAAAGAAAAGAAAAACAACTAGGGCTGGTTTTTTTCTTTTAAAAAATCGTAAAATAAAATAATAAACTATTTGTTCAGTTAACAAACCAATTGTGCATACAACAAATACAAAAATATGTTTGTTCACATAACAAATGTCCGTTTGGTTGTTATTACAGAGTATTATTGTGCCAAAACTTTTCATTATTGTTAACTTCTTTTTGATAAAATACGCAAAAAGGAATTTCATTTATATGTGTTTTTGTTAATATAACAAAAACTGATAGTTTGAATAACAAAATTATTATGGAAAAATCAAAAGTATTAAAAATATCAATAAATATAAGTTTATTTAATTCAACAATGATATATTTAAAACGAAAATCACTAATTTCTTAAAAAAATCATTTTTTATAATGGTTTTAACTATTCGAATTTAACCATCGATTTTGGGAATTGCTATTTCTTTCACAATAAATATTTTCATAACCACAAAAATTATTTAATGTCATTTGATATTTTTTTTATAATATTTAATGGTATTTATCTATAATAAAAATATAATAAAATAATAATTTATCACATTGACTAATTTTAATAGAAAAACTATTGATTTTATTCTGAGCGTATAATCAAAAAATATATGAACAGAAATACAGTACAGAAATCGAATTTCAAAATACATAATTGCTAAGAGTTTTGTAATTTTGAAGAGAGAATGAGCAATTTCACAATATTTAGGAAATTTTTCAGTCAGTCTCATTCTCGAAATCGTACATAGGTCACTTGAGTGACCTGAGTTCCACTTATTTGCAACATTAAAGGGAAAAATTAACCCAGCTGTATGTTGATCATGAACACAATTCATACTAAATATGTGCAACTTTTTTAGCTACACTAAAATTAACCAGTTCGGAAGGTTAGATCACATGGGAAATTTTAAAGTAGCTGTAATTATGATAGTTAGGATTATCAAAATTATAGTCGGTCTAAGCCGACTATAAATACCCTACACATATGTGTGGTTACCATTCAAAGTGATATATAGGACACCAGGGTATACGAATCCTGAAAATAACTACAAACATTCAATCGCTGAAGAATTTCCATTCATTTGATACCCATATTTACAAATGGGTAGGTGTACCGAATTTTGATTTTTTTTTGTGAACCACAAGTCTTTTCGCCGGAAAACATTATTATCATGTATTTGAGCATGATGTCAATGTATATTTGACCAAAAAAGTTTACCTAAGCACGTATACATAAAAATTGATCTTTATATGTACATTTTATATGAGGTATTTGAACATAAGTGGTCGGATCATTGATCACAATGGACCGATCTCGCCACATACAGCGTAGGTCTATTAGTAATCTAAGTTATAAGTTTAATTTATCTAGCTCTTCAATTTTAAAAGTAGTGGGGATTTCAACAAACAGACAGACGGACAGACAAACGGACATCGCTAAATCGACTCAGGAGGTAATGCTGATCAAGAATATATATACTTTTCCATATCGGAGATGCTTCCTTCTGGGTGTTACAAACGGCGTACCAAACTGAATATACCCTTTCACTCTTAGTGTAGGGTATAAAAAGTCTGCTATTAATAGCGAACTCTGAATGCTAAATTTTAGCATACTTTTATTTGCAATTGCATTTTCAGCATACTTTTATTTGCAATAGCGAACTGTTTGCTGGGAATTTTAGTTCTGCTAGTGATCAATATCGTGCTAGTGTCATTGGTGTGCATATCGCTAGTGTAGCTAACCTACACTAGATGGCGCCATAGTCTCAAGTCGTTGCAGATAAATGTGTCTATAATTCATAGACACTTATTCGACAATATGTTTTTTTAAAAGAAATATTTCTTCTACGTAACAATAATACACGAATGCAAGAGTGAAATAGTTAAAAGTTAAAATAAAAAAAATAATATAAATAAAATAATTATAATAAAAAAATAATAATATAAAAATAAAAAAAATAAAAAGTATATCAGAAATAAAAATAATATTAAAATAAAAATTAAAATATATTTTTTTTATTTTCTTTTTTATGAATTGAAGTTAACAGCAAAAACAAAATAGTTAAAACAGCTAAAATTGTCTGCTCTAATAGCATAAAAAAAGTTTACTGAAACAGCGAGGTGACATTTTCTGTTTCAGCTAAATCCGGCGCATTTTTGCTATATTGGCAACTTTTTTTGTTACTGTTACAGACTTTTTACTTTGAGTGTACGTATTGTTCTACGTATCGTACAAATTGTTCATAAATAATCTAAATATCTCATGTAAAAATTTCATATCCAGAATTATTTAAATATTATAAATAAAGTATTGTATTTAATAAAATATACCCACAAGTGCAGCGCACAGAGTCATAAATAAAGAATAACTGCCAAGAATGTAATTCATTTGAGTGGCTAAAAAATGTCAGGACTGCGTTATCTTGAGCGTGACTTTTTTTTAGTTTTGACAGACAAATGAGGCAGAAGCAACAACAGAGGCAGAACAATTCGTGACGCAAAGAATTAAGAGATTTTAAAGGATCATAAAATTTCAACATACATTTATATCAAGTAAATGAAATTCAAAGATTAAACTCCAGCAACATCATCAGCACTAGGGTGAAATGTAAAATGTTTGAAACTAATTATAAGCGAAGTCATGAATACGTGAGGCTGCCGTAACATTTGGATAATTTCAAGAAACAATTCTTGCGACATGTGCTACACCTACAACGCTTCTGGATTATACCAATTAATTGAATTCCTTTTCGGAAATTAAAATTGTGTGCTGAACACAACAGAATTATAAATGCAACATATGGTTAATTTCAAAATTAAATTTTATTGTAGGTAAATGTAATAAATAAAAATGGCATTTTTAAATATATGGAATTTTAAGATATTCATTCCCAAAACTTTAGACTATAAGAATAATGACTTTTAATATTTGTAACCCATTTGTAAATATGGGTATCAAATGAATGGAAATTCTTCAGCGATTGAATGTTTGTAGTTATTTTCAGGATTCGTATACCCTGGTGACCTATATATCACTTTGAATGGTAACCACACATATGTGTAGGGTGTTTATAGTCGGCTTAGACCGACTATAATTTCGATAATCCTAACTATCATAATTACACCTACTTTTAAATTTCCCATGTGATATAACCTTCCCAACTGGTTTTATGATATTTTTCAATTTTCGAGTCACTATATTTCGGCAACCATAAAACATAGAGGACCAAAATTTAATTTTAATTTTGTATATTTTCGTAGAGTACAACATTTGTATCAAGTTTTAATTCAATCTAAGGAGGTAGGGAAATTTTTTGATTATATATATTTTTTACGATTTATAAGGAATCCATTACACTACTCTTCACATTTTTCCCTACAAACATACGTACATAAATACTATATAATTCGCAGGTGCTGATTTTGCAGGGTATATTTAAGTTTTATAGTTACAATGGACTATGTCTTAGATAACCAGCATTAGATCATCAAAGTTAAAAAAATAACACTGACAAACACGATTTCCGCCACACTCACAAATAAAACTATGAAATCTATATGAATTTCAACTGATTCAACGAATTTTTACTATTAACTTAAGTCAATGGGATTTTTCGTAATAATAATATAGTGTAGGAACTATTAATTTTATAGTGGCGTCACACTATTGATTTTAATACATTTTTCTATTAAAAATTAATGTGATGTCCAATTAATAATAAAATGTCTCATTTAATGAATAAGTTATCACATTAAGATAATATACTTATACTATTACATTAATGTAATTAAGTTATTAATTGAATAATTCATATTATTATATATTACAATATAAATTCAATAGTTTAAAGCATTAAATTACATTATGCTTAAAGGATATAACTATTTAATTCTTATGTGAGAATACGATTGAAATTATAGTATTAATTATTAATGCAGTGCAATTGGTCATATTAAGAAATTCTTACAACACCCAAACACGATAATTGTCATGTACATCTCATAAATCGATTCTTTGTCATCCGATGGTTCTGATTTTGACTGCATACTCACTTTTTATACCCTACACCTATGAGGTACAGGGTATATTAACTTTGTGCATATATTGTAACGCCTCTTAGGAGGCGTATCCGGTATGGAAAAGTATATATATTCTTGATCAGCATCACTACCCGAGTCTGTCTGTCTGTCTGCCCGTCTGTCTGTCTGTCTGTCTGTCTGTCTGTCTGTCTGTCTGTCTGTCTTTCCGTCTGTCTGTCAGTCTGTCTCTCCGTCTTGCTGTCCGTATACACGATAACTGGAGAAAGACTGATCAGAATGCGATGAAATTTCAGCTCAATATATTTTAGCCAAAAGTAGGAACTGAGTTTGAAAATGAGCCAAGTCGGTCAACGGACACGCTCACCTCCCATACAAGTCACTTTTATATAACTCTTTAGGAACTAATAACTCGAAAAGTATTCAAGATATAGTTATAAAATTTAAAACATATTGTTAAAATTCACCTAAAAATATGTGGTCCAAAATTGGGCGTTATCCGCCCACATTTTTTTTCATTATTTCCCGAGTTTTCATAGTGGAAATTTTATCCGTAAATTACTAAAATCAAATCTATGAAATATTAGCCTTACAAAATTTTAAATATAGGCGTGGTCCGCCCAATTATATTTTTCAAATTTTTTTATAAGTTTTTTATACTTTTATATCAATTTTTTAATTTATGGGGATATAAGATGTAAATTTCTTATATGTGAATAATATTCCGAGGGTGGGGAGGTTCAGCATAATTAAAAACTTTAAAATTAAGGTATGCAATTAAATATCCCGCATTAATATCCCCACCAAAGGTGTAGAGTATTTCATAGTCGGGCCCGACCGACTATAAAATCCGCCCCATGTGACCGAACTTTCCCATGTGACCTAACTTTCCCAACTCGTTTCCTATTACGTTATGTTTTTGAGAAAATTGCAATCGTAATTTTAAGCCTTTCTCACCTACTATTTAGAATAAATAAAAATAAAGTACTGTGGAAAAAGAGTTTCATAAAAAACTTAAATACAATTTGTCTTCTAAATGTCAAGACTAATACAAATGAATGCTAATATTGAAATACGTTCGTAATTCGGAAAAAGAAATCAAAATTTTTAAGGAATTCTTTATATATTTGTTAAAAGGGCATATTTTAAAAATGAGAACCGATTAAAAAATGTTAGTAATTTTGATTGTTAGTTTGAACTATGCTCTGCATAACAATGAATAATTTTCTAATATAGATTAGATCCAGAATGCTAAAAAATCGTGCAAATTAATATTTATCGCGATTCGAATACCTTAAAAACAAATCGGATATTGGTGTTAACATTTTTTTGTAAATTAGTTGTATAAGGCACTATATTTTTGTTGATTCTAACAAGTGGTTGAAAAGATCCTAATATTTCGAAAGCTATTTTAAAAAACATTACCTGATAGAAAAAAGTATAATCAGCATTCAAAGTAGTTCTGCCTTACAAAACTTTATTGTTAAATTATTTAATATGCAATTTTGTGTTTTTAATAAAGCCTAACGATCTATTCACTGCCAGTAAGCCAGTTTATATGCAATAAAATGCTGCAGCTCACTACTTGGCTTAACTGCTTTGGGCTAAAAGAGGAAAAATGACTGCATTTTTAAAATTTATTTTTACTTTGCATAACTTTTGCCTTTTATTATATTAAAATGTTATACAATTTGTGTGCAACCGCCACCCACTGCAATGTGCACTGATTACATTTTATGCCATTAATAATTTCTTAACTTTAATTGCAAATCCCTCGATGATTGTTGAAATAGCGCACAATAAATCATTTATAATATACGTTATCCTGGCAAGTAGTGATGCCAGGAAACCAACCAAGTGCACAGAGCTGAGCCGAGCAGAGCGCCTTCAGCGGTTGCCAGCCAGCCAGCCAGACAGACAGGCAGACAATCAGCCAACAATCCAACCATTCCGATATACAGCCAACCTGCCAACCTGCCAACCTTCCATCTAGGTGGCCAATCCACCATCATAATGGTGTTTTCCATATGAATTATTTCGTTGAAAGTGCGAGTTGCCAAGGGGACGAGGTTGGCGGTGCTTTGAATTTGCATTGAATCCATGAAAAACATGCAGATCGACGTACAGACGAACGAACGACAGACAGACAGCCAGAGAGTCAGTGCAGACTAATAGGCACGCAGGCAGCAACATCTGCTGTCCCGCACAGATTGCTTTATTCCATTGTTGGATTTTGGCCACAGGTGCTACTTGCCAAGTTTAATTATTCTTGCATTATATTGTAGTCCTGGTTGGTTAACACCTAACGTACTATGCTAAAGTTATTATAAATCTAAATATCTAACTGTCTGTGTATTTATTCTAATGTATGAACGCAAAAGTTTTGCTGGTATTAAAGCGCTACAACTTGAGAACTTACACAACAAATCACAAAGTAACAGAATGTTGCACTACAGAGCATTTAAATAGAATTTATAATAATTATTTTGCAATTTACTTAAGTTCCTAATTCGAATTGAAGTGCGGTGTGTCTTTTATGTGGATTAGAAATATGTATATGTGTAATTCTATTTCATATTTACTAAGATTTTAGAATTGTTTATTCGATTTTGTTGAAATTTGGTCAGTGTCTTTGAATAAAAAAAAAAACATAGGCTGATATTTCGAAATTTTAAATTTTTTACAAAATTTGGATATTCTAAGTGTCTCTTTCGGTATTTCGAAACGAATCACTGTTAGACAAAAGTGTCGTAATTTTAAACCAATTTTTATGTTTTAAGAGTCAAGTCACATGAATTCTAAATTCGTTTTCAAAATGTTAATGACAAAATTTGGTATCGTCAATAATTAATTATAATTTATATAATTAATGAATGACGATGTATAAAGATTATATAAAGATTTGAACGTTACATAAAGATTAGAAAGTTGTATTTAATTCCGTTTAACATTTTTTCTAATTCGATTTATAATTATTAATCGATAAAATTACACCATTTTGATTTGGCTCTAATTATACCCTACACCTATGAGGCACAGGGTATATTAAGTTTGTGCATTCCCAGCAAACCATATGTTTGATATTTGATAGCCTCAAATTGTCGTTTTCGATCATCTTTAATGATACGAAAACGATAGGGTTTTCAATAAAAACGAACAAATGGTTTGTAGGGTATATTGTAACGCCACTTAGAAGGCGTATTCGGTATGGAAAAGTATATTTATTCTTGCTCAGCATAACTATCCGAGTCCGATTAGCCATGTCTTTCTTTCCGTTCATCTGTCCATCTATTTGTTCGTCTGTGCGTCTGTCTGTATGTCTGAAACCATAATAATTTAAGAAATACTGTTCAGAATACAATGAAATTTTGTCCCAATATGTTTTATCTAAAAAATGGTTCTGTATACGGAAATAAGCCCAACCGGCCAACGTACACGCCCACATCCCATATATGTCACTTATATATAACACTTTAGGAACCAATAACATGGAAAGTATTTAAGCTACAGTTATGAAATTTAAAACGTATTGTTAGAATTCACCTAAAAATAAGTGTTCCAAAAATGGGCGTAATCAGCCCACATTATTTTTTTTTTTTCATTATTTTCCAGTTATTTAATATGGAAATTTTATTCATAAATTATTGAAAAACAAATCTATGAAATATTAGCTTTACAAATCTGCATAAATGTTTTTAAATAGGCGTGTTCCGTCTATTTTTATTTATCTTTTTTTTAATTAGTTTTTTATATATTTATATGAATTTTTAAAATTATTATCTTAGGATGTTCAGCATAATTAAGAACTTTAAAATTTAGATATATAATTAAACATTCCACATTAAAATCCCCACCAAAGTGTAGGGTATTCCATAGTTGGGACTGACCGACTTTAAGTCCCGGCCATGTGACTTAACTTTATCCACTCGTTTTTATTAATTTAATTATATATTAGTCCCAGAAAAAAATCATGGTGAATTGATAGTATTTCAATAAAAAAACAATAATTTATACTATTAAAATTGGTCAATAGGATGCGTCCCATTAGTTCAGTAATATTGAAACTGTTAATACAATGTGTGGTAGTACCATAAATTTTATAATGTGATATTTTAATTACAATAAGAAAGACCTATACAAATTTAATGATACGCATTATTAATTTTATGGTATAATCAAATTACATTTTCCTAATAATTTATTAAAACAAAAATGTATTTTAGTTAATTTATAAGTATATATTATTTTATTTAAATGTCGAAGTTGATATTCACTTTTACAACACATAAAAAGACACTTCTTGCTGCAAAAGGTTATAACACATTTAATGTTTGCTTTGGTTTCCAATAATTGATTGTAGTACTTGGGTCTGCAGTTATTTTTGAGTCCGTTGCCATAATAGAAGTTCGATGTATTATTTATTTTCTGTAGTAAATAAAAATATAAATACAAATAAATATATAAATATAATTTAAATACATTAAATACATTGAGTCCTTACCAATGTCGCGTTTAATAATGTGGAATATTACAAAAAAATACATGCGACCATTTTGAGTAAACACGCAGAATGACGTACAAAACGAGCATGTTTGTATTCGTTTTTGTGTTTTTTTACACCACGTTTATTATTATAGGAGGAAACCATTAAAACAACAGTATTTATTCTATTTAAAATAATAATATTGAAATATTTAAATTTATGGTACTGAATTTTTCAAATACTATTGAATTAATTAGAAAACTTTTGATTTAAAAAGAAAAAACTATACATGAACCATAAGATAAATGGTCGTACCATAAAGTACTTAATGGTACATTTTCTTCTGAGTGTATAATAGGTATACTATTTCTAAATATACTACCTCAACTCTGGAGTGGTTCTTCCATAAAATACTGACAAAATTTTAAACTATTTTTCAAAATTACGTTTGACCATTACTCATAAATCATAATCAATATGTATCTTTCTTTTTATGCGTATAACCGGTTCGGTTATAATGAGGTAAACATACAATGATCATTCCTGATTATGACGCTATTTCTAATTCTATTACCCTAATAAAAATTTCGGTAGGGCCATTACTTAAGATTATTAGACTCTAAAGAGACCAAACGAGGTGAGATATCGGGTCCACGATGTTCTTGTAACGCAGTTACCTTTTTTTTTTGGAATATCTACTAAGAACCACAGCACTCAGACAGACTATATCCATTGTACTGTGAAATCTATTCCCTACAATTTTGTGGTTAATATCACCACGAGCGCCCATGCCCAAGCCGGAATTCGAACCAGAGACCTTCAGAATGCAAGTCCAGCGCGCTACCTCTGGACTGCTGAGGCCGCAGTTACCTTATCGAGTACTTATCTTGATAAAGGCAATAATTATGATTTTGTCGGATAGTTTCTCACCGTTCTGCTTACCACCTCATTGTCTTATCAAAACCTTAGTAAAAATTACTACTGGGGTAAGTATAAGCCCATCACAATTTCTATTACAAAATACGAAAAAATATTTGCACCTAGTTCCTAATAGGGATGTTCAAAATACACCGATGTTTAAAAAACACTCGATATATAGTTTCGATACACCAATGTTTTCCGATGCAATATAAGCCTCAGAATATATTTAATATATCGATGTATTTTAACGATATATCGAATCATTGTTAAATTCATATTTGCGAATCGAAAGTAGTTAAATTTTTGGGTCTGGTACAATAAGTCGAAATTTAAAATATCGAAACTAAAAATACCGAAGACAAAAATGTAGAAAATAAAAATGCCGAAACCTGAAAATGTCGAAAACCAAAATGTCGAAAACCAAAATTTCGAAAAAAAAATGTTGAAAACTAAAATGTTGAAAAACAAAATGTCGAAAACTAAAAATGTTTAATACGACGAAAAATTTAATACGACGAAATCATTTTTTGCCGAAAAAATGATGGAAAATGTCGAAAAAACTCGAAGATAAAAATATTTAAAAAGAACGAATTCTGATTTTTAGCTACTCTAGAATTCATGCGGAGATTTTTAAATATGCTGCCTTCAAAATACCATCTTGGAATTTAGCTTCAACACTTATAAAAAATCAACAAAAATTTCGATTTTTTTTTTAAATACTTTTTTTAAGGACATGCAATTCGAAGTTCAAGGATAACGACCATTGGTCATATTTTCCAAAAGATTGTTTTATTAGTTTTAAAACGAAACCTTATCAAAGTTTCTAGCATCAAGGGATATTTCAATAGGAACCACCATACAAAAGTTATCATTGACAATTTTTTAACTTTGGACTGTATCTCTGGAAAAGTGATATCTTTGGAAATAGTGGTCGGAAAAAAAATGTGAATGCAGATCCCGATACCCTTTATCAGTTGCCAAAATATCATTGAAATCGAAGAGAGTGAGTTGCAAATCCTACGAGATTTGGAGTGGACTTGCTCATATAGGATTTGAAATTTGTATTTCAACATTTTCGACATTTTTTGATCCTATAAAAAAATGTTTTTGTATTTATAGTTTAAAAAAATTGTCGACATTTTCTAGCTTTAAAATATTTTTCGACATTTTATGATTCGGCCATATATTGTTTCGGCGTTCTAAGGCTTCTATAATTTCGGCATTTTAAGGTTTCGACATTTTTATTTTCGATATTTCGTACGGATCCCAAATTTTTTATATTGAACTATTTATGGAATTCTATTTGAAATTAAACACATTAAATTACGATTTGATTTTCGTGTTTTTCTCAAAATAACATAACATGGACTTAGCAATTTTATACCCTTCACCTATGAGGTACAGGGTATATTAACTTTGTGCATATATTGTAACGCCCCTTAGGAGGCGTGTCCGGTATGGAAAAGTATATATATTCCTGATTAGCATCACTACCCGAGTCCGTTTATCCATGTCCGTCTGTCTGTCTGTCTGTCTGTCTGTCTGTCTGTCTGTCTGTCTGTCTGTCTGTCCGTCTTGCTGTCTTGCTGTCCGAATACAGAATAACTTGAGAAATACTAATCAGAATGCGATGAAATTACGTCTCAATATATTTTATCCAAAAGTAGGAACTGAGTTTGAAAATGAGCCAAATCGGTCAACGGACACGCCCACCTCCCATACAAGTCACTTTTATATAACTCTTTCGGAACTAATAACTCGAAAAGTATTCAAGGTATAGTTATAAAATTTAAAACGAATTGTTAGAATTCACCTAAAAATATGTGGTCCAAAAATGGGCGTGGTCCGCCCACTTTTTTTTTCATTATTTTCCGGGTTTTCATAGTGGAAATTTGATCCGTAAATTATTAAAATCAAATCTATGAAACATTAGCCTTTCAAAATTTTAAATATAGGCGTGGTCCGCCCAATTACATTTTTCAAATTTTTTTTTTTAGTTTTTTATACTTTATATAATTTTTTTAATTTATGGGGATATAAGACGTAAATTTCTGATATATGAATAATATTCTGAGGGTTAATATCCCCACCAAAGGTGTAGGGTATTCCATAGTCGGGCCCGACCGACTATAAAAATTCGCCCCATGTGACCTAACTCGTTGATTCCTAAAAAATGTTTCAAAACAAACACTTATTTATTTTAACCTAATATATTTAATTTTGGTTATTTGACATATTTTGACATATAAAAACTTATAAAATTTTCATCAAAATTTTAATTATTTAATTTTTCATTCGATGCATCGAAAATATTGATGTTTTGTTCGATACATCGGAAAACATCGGAAAACATCGGAAAACTTCGATTTTTTTTTCCGGTGGACAAATTTTAGTCTCTATTTCTTCGAGGGATGGAGTTGTATAAAATAAAAAAAAAATAAAAAAAAACAACTTAAAACATATTCTATTGTATTAGAGTATCGACTCGGTAGTACATTGTGTTGATAGATGTGTTGCTTAACAAATTGTAAAGATTTTCATGGACCTAATTTGTCATTAATTGTCAATCAAGGAGCTTAGAACCCTTTGAAGTATACATAATCTTATAATTATAAATTGTCTCTTTTATTGGGGTTCATTTCTGTGACATTTTTGTTGATAAAAAGAGAAACGTACATAACTGGGGGAGGGAGGGATATATTTTTAATAAGTGCGATTATTTTTAGAGCTTGCTTTATTTTCAGACAAAAATATATTAGAACGGTGACAAAAAAAACACATTTAATATGACTAAAATTAAATATTATGTGTTTCAAATAAATTGCATATTTCAACGTCAACACTTACACACATTCCCATGCAGTTCCGTAGCGACTTTATCACTTTTTCTAGACTGCACTTTTTGGTATTTATTTTTAATATGTTTACGTTTCAAAAATCTATTGAAATAAGCATCAAAAACAATTTAAAAAATAACAACACATACACTGTATGTATAAACACACACAAGACCTAGACCTTTCGCCATGTTAATCTATGAGTTGCTCATCTTTCTCACTTCTGATAGATAACGTATTAACAAAAATAAAAACTTGCTACAGATTAAGAATTTGTTTTGAATAATGCTATTTAAATTTTCTACTGTAATTGTCGATTAAAAATATACGAAAATATTTATATAAGAAAGCAATTAACACACATTTCGATTTTGCGCCTAATTAATCCACAAACTCCCCCTACCTACCCAGCGATATTTTTCTCCTCGACCAGACAAAGTCTAATGAATATTTTATTTCATTTAAAATGTCTTCCTTGGACCGGAGACGTGAGCGTGAGCAAGGACCATTTTGTTTCAATTGATTTGGGGGAGGATTTGGAAATTAAGGAAATACGTTATTTAGATTAGAATCGCGTTGGCATTGTGTACCGCAGCCAAATCCCAATCAGGACGGTCGGTGTAGTTGGAAACTTTTCAAGATTAGCACTGGGTAGTTTTATTGTTGCTGAATTTTAATGATGTAAAAAGATAAACGATTAAGTTTGTTAAAAGGAAATTGAATGATTTCACTTAATGAAATTCTATTAGTATCAATCAAACGATTTTTTCTTTTAATGCAATTTTATAATAACATTACTCAACAAAAAGTGAAAAATATTAATCATGAACAATGTATACATCAATTCTATACAATTCTCGGTTGCTGATTTTGACTGCATACTCTGTTTTTTTCTACTACGTAACGTTTTAAAAAAAATTACTATCGAAATTTTAGGCACCCTTTTAAACACTTTTTAGCATGAATTTGTTCATAATATTTTTTCAAAAAAAATATTTTTTTTTATAAAATTATTCGAAAAAAAAGTATTGTGAAAATTTTATTTAAAAAATTACAGTAAAAAAATTATCCGAAAAAAAATTGTTTCGAAAATAAAATTTTTCAAAAAAACATTTTTTGTCAAAAAAAAAAAATTTGTTCGAAAAAAAAAATTCGAAAAAAAAAAAATTTCGAAAAAATATTTTTTTCAAAAATATATTTTTTATAAATATAACTTTTTATTAATAAAAAGTTGTAATTAAAATAAATATATTATAAAACATTTATGCATGTTGAGCAAGCATTATATAAGAAATAACACACAAGAACTACTTGAGAACTGAGAAATACGACAAAAAATGACTAAAAAAATATATTTTGATAGAAATTTGGTTTAATGAACAGCGTTCTTCAATATGATGAACATATATGTTGTATTTAATATTTTAGTTCATTAAGATTATGAAACGTATTCTTCACATACAGTTCATCATATTGAAGAACACTTTTTCGACAGTTACCAAGCGTTCCTCATAATAATGATAGCATTCATAACAATAATGGCGTTAGTCATTAATATTATAAATGGTTCTTCAATACAATGAATCATGGTTTGAAGAACGGAATTCATCAATATGATGTACATTTTTTTGTATGTGTATGTAGAGCATAGTTCAAACTAAGGATCAAAATTACTAATTTTTAATCATCAATTCTAATTTTTTAAATATTTTCTATCAACACAGAATTCCGCAAAAACTGTTTATATATTTATAAGTTATAAGTTATATGTATAAGTTATAAAAGTTTAAAGTGTTTATAAATTTTATATATAAATTATTGAAAAAGAGCAATTTTAAATCAGAATATTTCTCAAAAACTCTACGTAATTGGATAAAACTAAGTATGCAATAAGAATAGGCATACTTTAAATATGAAGTAATGATAACTTCAGATTTTTATTGAAAATTGATTACATTAAAGAGTAGGCACCATATTTTAAATTGTAGATAAATTTGAATACATTTAGTTAGTGTGGTCTATGCTCTGGAAAATCATAAATCATTTTCTTGTTTATCATTAGATCCTAATTGCTAAAAACATATATAAAAAATAAAAAAAAAGAAAACAAAAATTTCGGCGTTTAGATTTAATTATCTAAAAAACGTATTGGAATATTAAAATTCAGTGTTATATTAAAAATTAGTCTTGACAATTAAAAGAAAAATTGCGTTAATGGTATTTTTGTAAACTATTTTTAACTGTACTATTTTTTATTGTTCTATATAGTGGGCGAGAACGGCTTAAAATTACGTTTGCTATTTTTTCAAAAACTTGATATGCAGTCGTAATCAGAACCAGCCATTTTCTCCAAAACTGCGTATGCTGTCAAAATCAGAACCAGCGAATTATATAGATTTGATGTTTTGGGTGTCAAAAGCAAAAATCGTATGGGGTAGTGTAATTAATAAGTCACAATTATAGGGTATTGATATTTTTATTTAAGATTTGTAAATAAGAAATCTACCAAAAAGATATGCTTTAATATTACAGATGCCATTTTGCTCTAAATGTAAAATAACTGCTCCGGTAAATACTTTGGAAATTCAGACAATTTGCATAAAATACCCTTTAATTGCATACATCTGGCAAAAGTCATTTAAGGTTTAGGGTTATTTGCTGATATTGCACTACCTGCAGCTAAATTCTGATAGAGCGGGGCTTAAACAAATACCTACCTATTTAGATAGATAGATATTGCCGAATTAATATATGCATGTGTGCATTTTGCATATATTTGTGTCATTAGTCGGCATTGTTTATTGTGTTAAATATGCACTTAGGTAGTTTTAAGTGAGCATCTGAAAATCAACATTTTTACAAGCATATTTATATAGGTAGCTGAGTAGAATAATATTTCTGTTATTTGTCTTGAACATCTCATAGAGCATACAGTGTTTTGCATAAGAGTTAAAGCTTATTTTAAATGGTGTGTAGTGTCTCTTTAATAAATATCTGTATTAAATTATAATTTAGATAATTTGGTAGACTATAAAATGTGTCTTGGTATGAGCGGCATATTACTGAAACTTATTTTACAAATTACAAGTGGCAGTAAATTCAATTTAAAAATTACTTTCTTCATATAATAGACAAACAGTTCCTCAGAATTAAACATTTTATCATTATTATAAAGTAATTTTACCAATACTAAAAGTGTTTTAAATATTAAAAATAAAAATAATATATTTTTTTTTTATAAAAATAGTCAAACTTCAATATCTAGGTGAAATAATTTGTTTAAGATTAAAAAATGGCTGTGATTTGTGTGTTTAAAAAAAAAAGTTTGGAAGTCCGCCCCTAAAATGAAAGTGTCAGAAATATATTTTTTTCTTTTTTTTTATCCCGCCAAAATGGTCATATCTTCTTTATTCGATGTACGATCATCAAATTTTATATATGGTTGGAAAGGTCTCGGCTGTTTATATATTTATCCCACAGTTAAATTTGAAAATAGGTTGTGGAAAAAGTGCCGAAACTCATCGAAGGTGACCTAGGGGTCAATTCAACCTACCCTAGTAGAAATTTTGGTAGGGCCATGGTCATGAAGTGATCATGTCATTATTTGAGATGATCGGGATATGACGAAGCCCATAATGTCCTTGTAACGCAGCTAATCATGTACTGACCTCAGGCCATGATCATGTACTGATCGGGCAATTCCCCTATTTTATAGTTTACCCGACAATTGCCTTGTCAGAGTCCGAGCATAATAGGGATTCTCTCATTAAATTTCGATCATTGTCTGATGCTAATATCGTTATGAGGAACAAATAATGTAGCTATGATCGGGAACATTGACTGTTTAGATAATGTAAATCCTGCTTTGGTAAGCATGATAAGGGCATGCAAAGGCAATGATCATATTTTCTCTAATAGGGCTTACCCAACGAAAACCCGATCATTTCCCGATGGCGCATCGGACAAATTCTACTAGGGTATAGAACAAATGTGTTAATCGCTGAGACATTTTCAACAGTATCTAAAACTTCATGATCGAACATCATGAAACGAAAAAAACTGTTTTTGGCGGGTTCCAAAAAAACCTTTTTTTTGTTTCTTACACTTTTACGAGATAATAGTTCATTTTAGGGGACTTTCAAAAAAAAAATAAAAAAATTTATATGGAGTGTGTATTATGTATCATAAAAATATATTGACAATTTATATTATAAACAAATTTAATTGTGGTTCGATAAATTACACAGTGCTTCGTCCACACCATATCCAATTCAGAAATTCAAAATGAATTTCACATTTTTTCCATTTGAAATTGACAAAATTCCATTGAAAAAATTCCAATTGAAATAAAGATTTTTCTATTTCCAAATGAGAAAATTTCAATTATACTTGTTTTATTTTCCTTTTTAAATTGACAGAATACAAAAAAAAAATGAGTTTTCTCAGTTGAAATTGAGAAAATTCCAAAAGAAATTGAGAAAACTCATGTTGAAATTCAGATTTCCCTTCTTAAATTTGGAAATTACAAATTAAATTATTAATTTCTATTTGAATTAAATTTCATATGTATAAAAAGCCTGAATTTAATATTGAAATATCTCAATTTCAAATGGAATTTTACAAAATCTCCAAACGAAAAATTTCAATTTAATTTCAAATTTCCCCAATTTCAAATGGAAAGCACTCAATCATATTGAAACAAATGCCAACACTTTACAAATATTTGAATTTTAAGATTTTTAAAATATTGCATATTAAATAATATAGGATTTTTTCATTTCATTTACATTAATTTCTAAACTGCAATCTACTTTAAATAAAATCCCATTTGTATTGGTTAAATACAATAGGACATTAATCCGCATTGATTAATCGTATCAGTTGATTTTACAACTATGCACGAGTTGTATTTGGAAGTGGGAAATGCAGTACAATGCATTTGAGTGCCGATAATGTCGACTTAAATTGGCTTGTAAATTAGATGCGATTAGTTGTAGTGATAAGTCCTCAATGTATTTTAAAACAAATATATATATAAAAAAAAACAATAATTTTTCTATCTCTTTCATTGCAGTGTTCAATTTATATGAAATTTAATGTATTTCAGTAAAGTGTAATTAATTCATACCCCAAGTAATATGTTTTAAATTGATATCGAAATAATCTATTAATTCGAATATAGCTTAATTATAAGCAAATTGTGCAAAATGGCAAATATTAAAATACATAGATATCGTTTTAAATCAAGCGCAATAAATTTAACAAATTATGCGCTAATCGTAGTGACCACGATTTTAGTATTGATAACAGCGCATGCAAAGAGCGCCCATCTCATCGAAACCATCGACAGCAGCAATGTAAATGAAACTGCACCAATAACTACAACTACAACAAATAGCACCGCCACATCGGAAACACCAACACAATTTGCCAGCACAACGAAGAATCATTTGGGAAATTTAACGAATACAAATAACACTGAAACGCAACAGCATCATCATCACAAAAGTAAACATCATCATCAACATCATGCTGAAAAGCAGCATGGACACCACCATCAAGTGCATCAGCAGCAACATCATTATGACTATCATCATCACCAGCAACCGCAACAAACTGTTGATGATGATGACGATGCAAAGGTGCTGCAAAGAAAACACCACAGCCATCGGCACACTCACAACATGTTGAATCCACATGAAACGAAAACGACAACGTTAAGTGTGAAGCGTCCCTATCACAGCAAGTTCACCATCGCCGAGCTGCTGCACACAAAGTTCGAGTGCAAAGTGTCCGATGACATCGACATGGATCCATGCAAAGCGAGTGAGTTAATGCAATATTATTACTATGTATTACATATATTATATATATTTCGATTATACATGTACTTCATTAATAGACTTACCACATACAGCGAAAAAAATATGTTTAGCAGCAAACATATTATGTTCGCAATCAACTTTCATCAATTTCCAAAATTTTAAAATAACGACATTTAATCGTCCGGTATGAAATGATTAAGAAATTAATTATCCAACTATAAAAATGGTCAGTTATAGTTATAAAGTTGACAATTGCAATTATATTATGCTTGCTGCAAATATATTTGTCATACACTCTTTTATAAAATATGTTTTTGGTATACACATGTACCGGATATCTGACTCCAAATGCATATCATATTTCTCAGGTTTTGTATTTTAAAAATAATATAAAAATAAATTTGTTAAAAATATGTATTTGTCAATATCGTTGAGTTTGTAAAAAAATATATTATATAAAAAAATGATAGTCAGAAACATATTTGATAGAGGAAATCATGGAAATTATAAAACAATGATTAGTGAGCATAAATAATTTTCTGATTTGCTGCAATCCTCTGTTACTTTGTTACATACTTAAGTCATAAAATAATTATTCCAACCATATTCCAACTATGTACTTTGTTGTAGAAATTATTATATGATGGTCCAATTATATTACTCGGTAAGACTTTGTTATACAAATCACTGAATAATACTGTTACAATCAATAATATTTTTATATCCGACATTTTTGTAGGAACCATAACATCATAGCTATAAAAATCTTTTAAAATACAACTATGTTGCAAAAATCATCGCATGATTACCCCAATCATAATTTTATAAGAGATATTCTTCTATATATCACTACATGTTTACTACAATTATGAGTTTCTATGTGACTTTGTTGCAAACATTTTAGCATTTATTGTAGAATGCAGAAGATCCATTCATTCAATCAAGAAAGAAATTTTTAATCATTTTGTAAATGGGATAAATATATAAATACTTTGATTCTGTTTCTAAAATGCAGAAGAAACTCACACGATATAGAACACTTTCCCATAGAAATGTCGATCATCAAATTATACTCAGTCTGCTATTTGATTCGATATCGCTTTGAGACTGTTTCGAGATGTCGGGGAATTCATTCGATCCGGGTTACGATTGTTATTTCATATCATACTTCATCATCATACATGTTGATTTTGAACATTACGTTTTGTCATTACGATTTTGTCATCCAAAATTATTTTTTAACAATATTTTTATTTTTGAAAATTTTCGAACATTGTTGTTTATGTTTTTAAAACCTTTATAGTATTTTTTTTTTTTGAAGAAATATACATGTTTTAACAAAATTTTGTTTTTCGAAAATTTTCGAACATTGTTCTTTTTGTCGAATATATTATTGTTTTTTGGAAAATGTTGCTTTTGAAAATTTCTTTGTTTTTGTCGTCCAAAAAATTTGTTTAACAATATTTTTATTTTCGAAAATTTTCGAACATTGTTGTTTTTATTTTGAAACATTTATATTATTTTTTTTTTTTGAGGAACATACATTTTTTAGCAAATTTTTGTTTTTCGAAATTTTTCGAACTTGTTTTTTTATCGAATTAATTTTTTTTTTTTTGGAAATTGTTGATTTTGAACATTACGACGTATTGTCGTCCAACATTTTTTAACATTATATTTAAATTTTTCGAACATTGTGCTTTTTGTCGATTTTTTTTTTTTTTTTAATATTTTTTTTACATTTTTTTCGAACATTGCGATGTCGAAATTTTTGAAAATTGTTTTTCGAAAACAAAAATTTTCAAAAATAAAGGTTTCTCACAGGCCTATTAGAGGTATCGAAGAGCTTCGACACATGGCAAACTGGGTACCTACATATTAGGAAGATATCAATGAGATTTGTCACCTATCCTCTTTACCTTGAAGTATATGCATTTTATCGATTTAAAATATTATCAAAAGAAAACATACTTTTCTGAAGACAATCAATCAAAATATTATAGTATACCCAGTAATACCCAGTAATAACAAAGCAGAGACATACCTACACATATGGTCATGTTCGGTAAGCTTTTAAAGTTGTCTACACCTGACAGACACGTATATTCGTGGACATGTATAGTACGAAGTCTCATTTAGTATTATCTCTACAAAAACATTATTAGAGTATTTAGAAAAAAAAAAACATTTTATATCAATTATAACTAACGAGACTCTAAACTATAAATAAAGCGAAAAAAACACAGCAAAAACATTTTTAAAAAATTTTGATTTTTAACAGTAGCTGCAGTTCTTAATACCATATATCTTTATTTAGAAATATTTGCGTCTATTAAGTTGATTTATGCCAGCCGCAAACGTTGGAAGATGCGACGCGCTTGCTCCATGTGCGTTGCTTTGGAATTATTTGCATTTTTTGTATATGTCATGTATGAGATGCTGCACGACAAATATATATTTTTTTAAATACCAACAGTCAAGTCAGTCACATTTTGGCGCGAAAACCAGGAAGAGAATGCGAGTTCCAAGACCCAAACCGATCGAAAGACGCTTTGACGACAGACAGACAGATAGAAAGACCGATCGATCGACCGACCGACAGTCAGATAGGCGTACAGACAGTACAACGACTTTTGCAATGCAATGTTTTTTACCGCACAAAATGATGTGCGGTGGTTCATCTCGACAGTGCCTCAACTCAGAGAAAATGATTCTAAATTTAAACAAAAAATAAAAAAAAAACATCGACAAAGTAATGCAGTGCGTAGTTCTCAAAATATTTAAAAATAGTGATTCCCATCAAATATCTTTAATTGTTACAAAATGCCTATATAATAAAAGTGAAAACGCGTAGTTCAGATAAATGTTGTTGAAACGATGAAAATATAAAATACGAGTAGGGTATTTATGAGGTATCCATTGATGAGAAAGCCATAACATTTTTTCCTCATTAAATTCTTACAAATTCCTACAAAATTCTCACTAAATTCGCACAAAATTCTTACAAATTCCTACAAAATTCTCACAAAATTCTTACAAATTCCCCCCGCACCTCAAATTTTCAAAATTTCCCACTAAATCTTTCAAAATCTCAACGGTACCATACGTTCGTGTGGGAAACATTTTTCTCACTGTGGGAAAAGAAATTCTTTCCCTACAAAAATGGCAACTTTCTCGAATTCATGTTTTCAATTTGAAAACACAAGAATTTAAGAGATATCTATGTTATTTCGAATTTATATCAAATAAAAGCAACAAGTTAATTTAAATATTTAAAGATTTTTTATAAACAGAAAATTTAAATTTCATTCCCAGTTTGCTGTTCGATATCGCATCGAAACTGATGTCGAAAAATTCATTCGATCTCCATTACGATTTACGCAGAGATCGTAACAAGATAAAGAAGTTTATTCGAATTGAGAAAAAACGCATCTAGATCGATATCTCATCGAATATTGAGATTGATTCGAAAAATATTGCGATAACAATGTGATAAATATTAAATATCGTATCTTTGGCTTTAATTTAATTGTACGAAAAATTTAAAAAACAAGTTCGAATTTTTCTACTTCGAAAAAACTTCGCTCATCGAAGAGCACCGAAACATGGCAGCCTGGGTTTATTATTCATTTTCTTAAATGGTATTTTTCAATCATTTTTTTTATAGAGTTTAGAATTTCACGTAGCAAACAAACAAAAATTTGTACCCAAATATTCGGAGATTCCGGAACGATATAGCCTGTTTGTTCGTACCATACTCATTGTATAGATTCGATTTGTCCGTGGAGTTTAATAGGTATTGAGCTCGTCTATTGGATCGTTTAAGAAATAGTTCTCGTATGAGAAAACTTAATTATCTCGTTACAATTCTGAGTTCATCTTAGAACGAATTACAGTATGATACGAGAATCGTAACCGAGATCGAATGAATTCCCCGACATCTTGAAACAGACTTGAAGCGATATCGAAAGGAATGGCAGATTGGGTAGTTATGAATCGATATAGAAAGCGTTATTTTGACATTTTCAATTATTATGCGTAAAATTGTGATTAAAAAAACAGGGCCAAAACAAAATTATGGGGAAAATTTCGTATAGCATTTTGTCAAATACTATGGAATTTTAATGGAAAATTACTATGATGGATACGTTTGCACTACGTGGATGTAACATTAAAATTAGTTGACCCTGTTAATGGTTATGTTCTTTGGCAAAGATGCTTCATCGTTTTCAGATCAGAAAGTTGGATATTATTTCAAATTCAAATCCTATAGAGTGAAAGGGTATATTCAGTTTAGTACGCCGTTTGTAACACGAACGTCTTGTGGTTCCCAAAAAAAAAATCGAAATTCGGTACATCTACCCATTTGTAAATATGGGTATCAAATGAAAGGAAATTCTTCAGCGATGGAAAGTTTGTAGTTATTTTCAGGATTCGTATACCCTGGTGACCCATATACTACTTTGAATGGTAACCACACATGTGTAGGGTATTTATAGTCGGCTTAGACCGACTATAATTTTGATAATCCTAACTATCATAATAACACCTACTTAAAAATATCCGATGTGATCTAACCTTCCCAACTGGTTGTGTTTTTTATTTTTCTTAATTTATTATTTAATTTAGGTATTAATTTATCGAGCCCATTTTTATATTTTCTTAAATTTTCTCAAACACAAAAAAAGTCTGAGAAAAAATTTAAATTTATAGTGTTTGCTGGCTGCCAAAAGAAAGACCTCCGATGCCAAACTAAAGTTGATGTGGGTGTTTTAAGTTTTATTGCTTCATTTGGCTCTGTTCTCTGACTGTCTTTTTACAGTATCTGCAGAAATCGATGTCAATTTGATTGAATTTGACTAGGTACTCTGCGTGTGTGTGAGAGAGTGTGCATCATCAGCTGCAGTGGTGCCACAAAACAAATAGGTACTATGCAAGTCGGAAAAATGTGCTCTCCGAAGGTAAATTCAATTGGAGCCGCACAATTGCACAAACAGAAATATCTGCGTTTCAGGCTGCCAACTGTCAAGATGTATGTTGTATGTTGCCTGTTGGACCGATGGATGCATAAATCGGTTGGTGGGTGGGTGGTCGGCTGGTCGGTCGGTCGTTGCCGTGTGTCTCTCGCACGTTGATAAATAATATTGGAAACGAACTCGTATATTTCACTTTACTAGAGACACACTTAACGACGACGCTACACGACTTTTCGCTTTCAACGTTTCGTGTCTTCCGGCCAGATTAGCTGGCGCTGTTGTTTTTGCTTTTTTCTTTTGCGCTTTATTGAATTGCATGCCGGCACTAAATCGGATTTATTAACGGTGTCTTTTAGAACAGCAGATAATTCTCATTTTATTTTCATGATTTTTCAATGTTTTTACCATATGAATCAGAAAATTGAAAATTTGTATTTTATGTTGATGTGGTAGACTTTTGTACTGCAGTAACTTGGCATGATTATGGAAATGTTGTATTACATCCGATTTGAATTTGATTTAAAAAATATTTGAATTTCGAACTATCTCAGATTACTTAACAAATGGACTTTTTTTTCATTAAAAGACTTCTCAGTTTACCATTCGTTTCGATATTGAGCCAAGTATGATACGATATATCGGAAAATTCGTACGTTATCGAAACAGATCTTGTAACAATTTCGAACACCAAAACGTACTAAAATGCACGAATATTTCGAAGCGACATTCGAAAAGAGAATGGAAATAATTTAGCATCAAATAGGGCAAATATATCGAGACTGATTCGAAAATTTTATTTATGTGAAAAATATTTATTTATATTTTTTAAACTTAAAAATATTAGTACACTCAAAAAAAGATACCATAAAATTAATAGTTTTTACTATTGAAATTAGTCAATAGGAAAATTTTTTAATTCATTCGGTAAATCCCATTAAATACTATACATTTTTTTTTGTTTGTATGAAAATATTTATTTTTTGTATACTATTAAATCAATAACTGTCCTATTGACAAATTTTAATGGGATTTTATGAGAGTTTTTTCTGAGTGTTGCGATAAACCAACGAGATCGAACTTTTTTTGTCGAAGTAAGTTTAAGAAACCTCGATCTTTGAAAAGCTTCAACACTGTATTGAGTGAAAAGTAAATTCCGAATTATAAAGTTGTCTTAGTAATAATATATATCTGCTTTTTCAGTCTCAATGAGATATTACAAAATTTTAAAAATTTTAAAATTTTGAATATTAAGAACATTTTGTTAACCGCATTTTTTTTAATACTCTGATCAAATTGCAATATTAAGATTCTAATAAAGTTTTATTTTAGTTGTGCCAGATTAGGTTAGATAAAAATTCGTAAATGAAATTTTCACTCTGACACCTTTTTCCACGAAATCTAATTTGATGTAAGTCCGTCATAACTCTTGTTTAAAAAAAGAAAATCAGAACTTAGTTTAGTCCAAAATCAATTAGTGTTTAAAGACTTAAAAATGATCCATTATCGGATTTTTAAGAATCATTAAGTAGCTTCATTTATATAAAAGAACCATTTTTTGAATCAATGGCAGTTAAATTTGGAACTATTTGGATTCATTTTTCATTAGTATTACTCAAAAACACTGTACTTTATTTAGTTGCGAAATAATTATTAACACACTCCTTCGTAAATTTTCGGAATTCATTTTTATAGCCTTTATAAATAAGAATTTTACGAAAATTCAATGTAACCCAGTTGGGAAGGTTAGATCACATGGGAAATTTTAAAGTAAGGACATTTTATAGTAGGTGTTATTATAATAGTTAGGATTATCAAAATTATAGTCGGTCTAAGCCGGACATCGCTAAATCGACTCAGGAGGAGAATATATATACTTTTCCATACCGGAGATGCTTCCTTCTGGGTGTTACAAACGGCGTTCCAAACAGAATATACCCTTTCACTCTTAGTGTAGGGTATAAAAATTATAGATAAGAAATATATCGATACTTTACAGGCAAAAGATCGTAACCAACAAAAAGCAAATTTCATAGAGGGCGAAAAAAACGTCTCAAAATCGAGTACTTCAATATTTTATTGATTTTTTTCCTATAGTATCATTTAAATAAGTTAACAACAATAATAGTATGGCTTAGTTTCCAAAAGAGCCATTACAAGCATAAATATTTGAAGAAAATTGTAGTTACGATGTTTTGCCAGTCGTAATTTATATCGAAACATTTTTCCATTGTACTAAGATAAATGCTAAGGTAAAAAGGTCTTAAAAAAAAACAGTTTGGTATTCTGAATTTCGGTAAACAACAATAGGGAAATAGCACTAATAGGAATATTTTGGAACATGTTTAATGAAAATTGAAACTAGCCAGTGGTCAGTATTTTACTTTGATGAAAAAATGCATTGAAATTTATTATTTTTGCTTTAAAATTGTACATATTCTCTACAAATACTACCATTTCCACAAAGGGAGTTAAAAATACTTGAAGTAGTCACTAACAGAAATTTTAAAATTATGTGACCATTCTGACACAAAATATTCCGTATGTCTCCATAAACATATTATGTGTCTTAAATATTGATTTTATAGTTCGAACGCCTTCGCAAAGCCTAAATATGACTTTATAGGGACATTATACTCATAAAGAGGTTTCCGAAACTGCAATAAAACAAGGTATCGATATATATATTCGAATTTCGGTAGTAAATTTTAATAATAGCGGCAGGAAATATGGCGTCGTTTGCTGTCCCTGTCGCTCTACTTTTGTAGCGTCCCTGTTGAACCCTTGAAAAAACCTTTGTGGCGCTCTTATTGAAAAACCATTTATATATATATATATATATATATATATATATATATATATATATATATATATATATATAGATATATATATATATATATATATATATATATGACCCGGAAAAAGAGTCTCAATCTATATCGGATCAGATATACCAAAATGTGTTCTCTGGCGATGATATTTGCAAATCGTCACTTGAGAATTTGTTTGGTTTAAACGAAATATTCTCTTTCTAATGTCGTTTTCCTTTTATCGATATCTCGTATCAAATCTGAGTTCTTCAGCATCGAATTAGCAAAAATCGCAAATTTGATCCTATTTTAACGCAAATGCGAATCTTCTTTATTATTTTTCCCGAAATTGACACAATGACGTATAGGATATTATATAGGATAGTGACCTACAATGTGTCACGAACGAGTATTTGGTCTAGATCGAATAAATGGTTGAATGATATGGAAATTAGGCGTCTTTTTTTTGGAAATACCCTTTTTTTCGAAATATTATTTTATTTTTTTTGAAAAAAAATGTCGGAATCATTTTTTATTATCGAAAAAAAAACATATAAAATATTTTTTTATTAAAAACAAACAAATTTTTCGATCATATAATTTTTTTGTAACTTTTTTTTATTAAATAAATTTATAAAAAACATTAAATTTTTATTCAATGATTGAAACTAAAGATGGGCGCGTGCCGTGCTTTTTTCGTGTCACGCCCGAAAATCTGAGTTCGTGCTTGCAAATACCCGTGCGTGCTAGTTGCTGTCGTGCTGGTGCGTGTCCGTGCCTCCAAAATCAGGCACGCGCCCATTAATGATTTATTTTTTATTAGTTTCTACCCCAATTTAAAAATACCCTTACTTCAGAAAATAAAACTTTCGTGTCATTTTAACCTTTTCTTAAAAATCTGTTGCTTTAGTTTTACTTATGGATTTAAAAGATTAAAACAGTTTCTAACTTATTTTTTTATTACAGGAACTAAAACCTATTGGAATATCGGTTCCAGTTTCAAGATTTTTAAAATTGTGATTCCGGTTCCAACCAAGAAAGTAAATTGGTTTTGATTCCGGTACCATACATTTTTATTAAGGGTTGAGATTCCGGATCGTTGCGTTCCCTGACAGGGACTATAATATCTGTTCCGGTTCTGGTTCCGATATTTTTAAAATAGCGATACCGATTCCAACCAGAAAAAATATATATGTTCCGATTGCAGTTCCGGTTCAACACATTTTTAATAACGATGCTGCTTCCAAAAATCTAAACGGTTCCGGTATTATATTTTACGTTTCGCTTGCTTTATCATGTTTTTCCGTGTTTTGTCGTATTTTTCCGTGTTTCTTCGTGTCTTTTAAAATCCAGTGTTTTATCGTGATTCTTGTGCGTGCCTATAAATTTAATCGTCGGGCTCGTGCTCGTGCGTGTCACCTATCTGCATGCCCGTGCGTGTCCATGCCATCAAAAACAGGCACGCGCCCATCTCTAATTGAAACCTTCAATATGATGTATTGGAGAAACAAATCATAATATCAATGAATAAAATCATTATATTAAAGTTTTTTTTTGTCTATGTAGTTAACTAAAAACTATCATGTTTAATCTCTTGCTCTTCACAAACTTCATTTGATCGAGTTCATTTTTTTTACATTCCTGAATTCGATTTTTCAATCAAAGTATATATTATCCTAGTAGAAATTTAACCTATAGGATTAAAATTATCATGACCAGAACATGTTCGTCATGTAACTGGTATATTATGACATGAAATACATTCTACGATCCCCGTCATTTCTAAGATTTGTGTCTTTGATACGTTATCTGTGACAGGTTCATTTTCCTTTATCTATTAACTGGTTCTTTTAGGACCGTTCCGAAACTAAACCTATTAAATGTCAAAATGTCTCCAGTTTAAAAAAAAATACACTGATCATTACAAATTTCCCTTATAGTCCGAAAAGTTACAGGATCATCATTTCTTCGCAAATATGATAAATTTTGACTAGCCTTACTATGCCAAAGTCATTTAAATAATATTTATTTGTTTCATATAAATGAAGCAGATTCACCAGTCACGGTATACTTACGACCGGTTCATTACTCTGTAGGAACGATATGGAATCCGTACTCAAGACCTTTGGGCTGAATGTACAGCGCGCTAGATATTTTAAGTTTATGATAATAAAAAAATGTTTAAATATATTAAAAATTCTTTGTTTTTAGAAATTAGGTACACCATATTTCTTGATGATTAAAATAAAGTAATTTTTTACAAGATATTGCACAATTGCTAAAAATGAACATTCAAATTGGTAAATCAGAAGCAGTTTTTAGTGCCAGTTTCATTACCTTAATCATTCTGTGAATCCCATAATCTTAATTTATTTGCCTTATTCTTTCTTGGTATTTATATTATTTATCTGCGTGCAATATTCCATCATAAAGAAAAACATTTTTTCCCAATTTCATTGCAAAAACTGAAGGTTATAACGTGCCCTACCAGTGACTGTTGGAGATTTCAAATTATCAGTGATTTCGTTACAATAGAGGGAGTGAAACAAAAGTGATTTGAATCAATTTAGTGTTGCCAGATGCTACACATCTTGAATTTCTCATTCAATTTGATTGATTTCAAATCAGTGAAGCGTAATTTATTTGATTAATAATTCATTTAAAATTGCCACACCAAAAATACAAAATTTTAAAATGCAAAATATTAAAGTGGTAAGAAGATTAAAAATTTGATATAAACATTGAAACTATTACAAAATAATACAATTTCCATATTATTTAAAGCTAAATATTTTCGAATTTATGTGAAAAATACGTAAGCTACCAAAATGCTGCAATGTTTTGCTTATCTTCTAAAATGTTGTCGTCCTTTTGCTGCAATTTCATTTCATTGACTTTCGGCACTGATTGCTGCAGCAATTTATGTTTGTTTCATTTATTTGCATTTGAATTTCATGTGCAATGAGTTTTCCTTACAACGGAAATAATTACGAATTATTGCAACATGCAGCAGCAACTGCAACGCAAACAACAAAATGAGTGCAACAAGAAATGGGCAACTGAAGCAGCAGCAGCATCCGCAGAAGCACCAGCAGCAACAACAGCAGCAGCAACAAAGATAACAACATCTAATGTTGCTTGCGTAAATGTTTAATGCGCGAATGCATGCAATATGCATAAATTATTTCCGAAACATGGATTTGTGTGTGTTTTGCAGTAGCAATTCCCCAAAACTCAGCCTACTTCGTGACACATGTAATGAATGTCTTTTGAAACGGCACAGCAACTATTAACAGATTGCAATGAGCAGCAATGTTGAAAAACAAACAACCGAAAAACCGATTCACTTCGTTATCACTTATTAAATTTTGCAAATGTCTTTAAAGTTATATTGAAGGTTCTAAAATTGAAATAAGCAAAGTGAAAAATTCGAAAATTTTACAATATTAAACAGAAATATAAAAAATTACACTCAGAAAAAAATACTATAAAATCAATAGTTTTTTTACTATTAAAATTAGTCAATAGGATAAATTATTATTTTAAAAAGAAAATCCCATTAAATTCTACAAAATACTATTAAATTATTTTTGTGTTTACATGATAATATTTATTTTATGCATACTATTGCATCAATAGCTTTTCTATTGACCAATTTTAATCGGATTTTTTCTCAGTGTAAATGAGTAGTAAATTATATTATATTTATGTCTTTGTTTTAAAAAATGTAGGACTACTACATTTCGTTAGCTTTTAAATACATTTGTATTTATTTCACTTAATTTTACTACAACATGTATTGAAAATTCGATCACTATTGCACAAACTGTTTTGTTGTTTTATTATTTGCTTTTATTTTAATTATTTAAAATTTATGTGGGCACATAACAAATGTAAGTTCGTTCGTCATGCAGGTATAAACAAATTTCTTAGCTTTATATAACAGAAATTGTTATTTGCACAAAACGGATGACTCCAAAAGAGGTATAAAAATATATCCAAGCATCTGACCGAATCGAGTTAAGACTACATAGTGATGCCAATTAATTTCCTCTTTTCAGCAAATTTAACTGAGTTTAACTGAATTTTTTTTTCGAATTTATATTTAAAACTTCTTTGGCTTTCTAATTAGGATGCAAGGAAAAGACTTATATAACAAATAAAATTTTAAAAACTGAGTAAAATTAAAATGCAATGAAGTCGGATGCTATAATATGCACTATAATTTATTATCTTCTGATGACTACACAATAAAATAATTTTTCTTCTTCTTCATTTTAAAATTTTTTGTCCTTCTTTTCAAGGTTTAAAATTTTGCTTCACTTTGAGACACTACCATTTAAAAATGGAACAGAGCATTAACTTGAAATTTTTGTACACACACGGAGGGAAAAAGTTCTAAAATCCAGAAGAAATCAAGAAGTATTCGGACTCATATAAAGCTAAACCATAAAATACTTAATTTCAAGAAAAGGATTTACTTGTTGTCAAAAAAGTAACTAAGTAGAATTATTCTTGAATTCAGTTATTAATTTCTTGGGTATCAAAAAAAGTAACTAAGTAGAATTATTCTTGAATTCAGTAATTCATTTCTTAGGTATCAAAAATGTTGTTGTTGAATTATTCTTGAATTCAGTCATTAATTACTTAGGTATTAAAAAAGTAACTAAGTAGAATTATTCTTGAATTCTGTTATTCATTTCTTAGGTATCAAAAAAGTAACTAAGTAGAATCATTCTTGAATTCAGTTATTAATTTCTTAGGTATCAAAAAAGTTACTAAGTAGAATTATTCTTGAATTCAGTTATTAATTTCTTAGGTATCAAAAAAGTAACTAAGTAGAATTATTCTTAAATTCAGTTATTCATTTCTTAGGTATAAACATTTTTTTTGCTGTTTTCGTTCAAAAATTTAATGAACACGTGTTCGTTTAGTTGTTGTTTTTCGTTCTTGCTTTGTCGTCTTTATGTTTTGTTTTACGTTTTCCGTCTGTTAGCGCCATCTGATTGTTCGTGTGTCTGTCTGTCGATATGTTGAAAGTAACTAAAAGCAATTATTTCGAAGCTAACATTGAAAAAAATATATTTTAGGTAATTTATTGATTATTTAGAATATAATGTTGTTTGTTTAGAATATAATGTTGTTTGTTTAGAATATAATATTGTTTGTTTTTAGACGACTTTTAAATAGTGTAAAGAATTTTATTACCTATATGTATTTTTGTATATTAAATGACTTGTTTGAGTACTTAATTTAATTGAATTATTTATTTATTTTATTTGTATTATTATTATTTAATATAATCTATGTATATTATTCTGAAACTGTTTACTTATTATATGACTTTCTCCTATTCTGCTGCCTCTACTGTTGGTTATGTATAAACCTTCCGTACGTTACCCATAAGCATTGTATAGTGTATTTTGATAATAATGGAATGAAATCAACTTGGTATTTATGCGAAATTTAATCCCAATTTATGTTTACGAACTGAAATCATACCAACATTCGTAGGAAAATTCGTTTTTTCTATTTTTATATCTTTAACATTCAGTTTGCTAGGCTGGCTGTAATTCGTTTTTTCTATTTTTATATCTTTAACATTCAGTTTGCTAGGCTGGCTGTGCTTTGTTGACCTATTCGTGAAAACAAAAACATGCAAACATTGTATATCATGCCGTTTTTTAGAAAAAAATATCTGCAATCCAGGCAAATTGTACTTAGTTACTTTTTGATAACTAAGAACATAATATCTGAATATCTACAAAATTTGTCTTATTTACCTTCAACCGACAGACATGCACTAAGAGAAAGAAAAATTAATGAAAACAAGAGCAGATACATGAACACGTGTTCCTTTTGCGAAGAATACAGCAACAATTTTGCGTGTTTTTTTTTTGGTTTTTAATAATCAATAAATTAACTTCTGAGAATCCAGTAGAATAAGTTTGTTTAATTTTTTGACACCTAAGTAATTTATTTTCTTAATAATCAGATGACATATTCTTGAATTTTGTAGTATTGTAGTAGCTAACCGAATTCTTCTCGAGTTTTAGAATGTTATTTCCCTTCGTGCACTTAGTTACGAATTTGAATTTGATTTTGTTCGTGCTTTGTAAGATCTTCACAAGTGTGACCTTATGGTCTCACTAGGATGATTCGGGTTAATTTGAAAACATATTTTTTCGGATTTTTTTTTTTCGAACAATAATTTATTTTGACCATAAAATAAACTTAGTTTAAACCAGATGTCATTTTGTCTGTAGGTAACAAATAGTATTTATAGTATTAATAGTATTTTTTGAAATGTATTTAATGACATTCTGCCGTTTTGATTACGAAGAATAAATAATTATTTAAAGAAATGTTTTAAGCTGCACTGAAAAATTCCAAAACGCAGTTATTACTCAGTTTAAATATATATAAACCATAATTAATATTATATGAAAAATAATTCAATTTCTTCAAGACTTCCCGAAACTTATTATTTCCAGTATTTTATTATAAACTGTATCACACTTAAAACTCAACACATTTATTAACTGACCGAAAGCAAAGTTTGGCATTTTGTGGCAAAACTTCGGATTGTCAACTTAGAGCTTCTCTTGATAGTCACTATAACCCAAGTGTTAATATCTATTTGCAGAATGCACAGATGATAAAACTTCGTCGAACATCAAATGCAAATCATGTCAATTTATAGACGAAATTTAAGTATGTTTTTATTGAGCAAAGTTCTTTCGTGGCAAATGTCTCGATTTCGTCTGTTTGTCTGAATTTCTGTATGTCTTTTTGTCTGTCTCATATGCAGCATACTATCTATCTGGCAATGCATGTCCCACGTACATATGTCTAAACATTTCGAAACACATGTATCTGCTAATGTTACTCTCTGTCCCACTGCAACTGGCATCATTCGTCATTCCAAACCAAAAAAAAAAAAAAAAAACAAAAAACAAACCACAAATTGTAGCTTTTATCTGAAACATAAAAAGGATAACGTGCAGAGTGCGCCGCCACACTAACTGCATCGTGTTGATGACATTGTGTCGTCCTGCCATATCGCAGTTTCGTTACAACTATACGAAGTGTGGCTGCCACAAAATGTTGTACGAATGATTCGTAGTAAGTGGTGGTGCTGACGGTGACGGTGGCAGTGATGCCACTCTTGAGTTTCGAACAAACAGCATCGTCAGTTGAAGTAGACGATAAGAGGGACATTTTTGCGCTTCACTATTTAGTTTGTAGTTTACGAGATGTTGGCAAATTCATGTCAGGCATTTAATCAAGCAACGATTTTCTGGCACATTTTAAGTTCGTTTTATGTCTGGCAGTATGTCTTCGCATATTTTATTTAAATATGTGTTGAATAAAATTATTAAAGACGAATATAATAGTCCAATTTAATGATTTAAAATTTAATATTTTACATGTTCGTAAACATCAAAATTACAAACAAACATTTGTCTTCATTCAGACATTTATTTATATTCTAGATGGACCCGTGCACGACTCGTGCAAACATTTTATGAATGCAAGGATAAGGAGCAATTATATTAATATAAAAAATATTTTTATTATTTATATAAGGGACCCGTGCTCCGCTGTGGACGTTTTTTTTTTTGGTTTTATAAATTCTCCGCTAAAACAACTTTTCTCGTAGACAATTCTTTCTCAGATTGTGTTTCTCTGTAGAATTCTTCCCCGTAGAATTTTTCCCAGTAGAAGTTTTAGTGTGGTGAATTTTGGTGTGGTGAGTTTTGGTGTGGTGAGTTTTGGTGTGGTGAGTTTTAGTGTGGTGAATTTTAGTGTGGTGAACGTAAGTGTAGTAAATTTTATTGTGGTGAGTTTTAGTCTGGTGAATTTTAGTACGGTGAATTTTAGTCTGCTGAATTTTAATGTGGTAAATTTTAGTGTGGTGAGTTTTAGTGTGGTGAATTTTAGTGTGGTTGATTTTGTTTATGTTCTTGTGTTTTTGCTTTTGTGCTTTGCTTTTATGTTTTTGCTTTTGTTTTTGTGTTTTTTACATTTATGTTTTGCTTTTGTTTTCATGCTTTTGTTTGTATTCTTTTTTTGTGTAACTGCTTTTGTTTTTGTGTTTTTGCTTTTATTTTTGGGTTTTCGTTGTTGTGTTTTTTAGTAGTAATTTTTCTTTTGTTTTTGCTTTTGTGTTTTGCATTTGTGTTTTTGCTTTTATTTTTGTGCTTCTGTTTCCGTTTTTGTTCTTTGATTTGCTTTTAATTTTGTTTTTATACCCTACCCCTATGCGGTACAGGGTATATTAAGTTTGTGCATATATTGTAACGCCCCTTAGGAGGCGTGTCGGGTATGGAAAAGTATTTATATTCTTCATCAGCATCACAACCCGAGTCCGTTTAGACATGTCCGTCTGTCTTGCTGTCTGACCGGATACAAGGTAACTTTAAAAATAATGCTCAGAATGTAATGAAATTTGGTTTCAATACATTTTAGCAAAAAAATGGTTCGGAGTTTGGATTTGAGCAAAATCGGTCAACGGACACCCCCACCTCCCATACAAGTCACTTTTACAAAACTCTTTAGGAACCAATAACTCGAAAAGTATTACATATACAATTATAAAATTAAAAACATACTGTTATAATTCGTCTAAAAATATATGTTCCTAAAATGGGCGTGACCCGCCCACATTTTAATTTTTTTTTATTTTATTAAATTAAATTATTAAAAATTATCCCACTAATATATCCACCCAGAGTGTAGGGTATTCCATAGTCGGGCCCGACCGACTATAAAAGTCTGCCCCATGTGACCGAACTTACCCATGTGACCTTAATTTCCCAAATCGTTTTCTATTGTCTTTGAGTTATTGCTTTAGATTTGTACTTTTACTTTTGTTTTTGTGTTTCTTTTGTTTTTGTGTTTCTTTTGTTTTTGTGTTTTTGCTTTTGTATTTTTTTTTTTTGTATGTGATTTTTTTGTTTTATCTTCTGAGCTGGTGTAAGTCCCAAGTTAAAACGCGTTGAAAGTTTAGGTTGTATGGGAGGTGCCACGCTCCGTAGTCCAATCCCGCCCATATACAGCCTATGTCACCCTCCGGACTCCATAGTATCCTGGTGCAAAATTTCAGTCAAATCTGTTCTGCGGTTTAAACGTGTTTCTCGAACAAACAGTCAGTCACACAGACTGACAGACAGACGGACCAAGAGTTTTATATATATAAATTATTTATAAAACAAAATTCGAAAAAAAAATATTTTTTCAAAATAAAAAAATCATTTAAAAAAGAAAATTTTAAACTTTATACCGGCTTAAGTGAACTTTTTTGGTCAAATTTATATTGATTTTATGTTTAAATATTAAAAACAAATAATTTGTTCCCGAAAAAAAAATATCGAAATTCGGTACACATACCCTTTTGTACATCAAATCAAATTAGTTCTAGCCGCTTCCAAATTGACACAAGAATAATAAAAAAATACCAATCTTGATCTATATTATACAACTGAAGAACTTAAAAACTAAACAACTAAACAAAATTAAAAAATACTTAACCAAAATCACATTAATGATGTATTAAAAATAAATATGTATTTTAAAAATGCAATTTCCAATTCAAAGCAACGCATATTTAATTTATTGATATTACAAAAATATGTTGTATACCACAAGGTTTATTAAACTTTAAACAAATATTAACATTGAAAAATAAATCAGCATTTCAATTTTGTTATTTAATATTTTGCATTAGATGATGAATATTAATGAATATTAATGCCATATCGAATATGCCGTGGCCCATCAAATAGTCCACCATGTTTGCAATGTATTCCCCCTCTACTCAAACTTCAATCCGAATATTTGCACTTACAATATGTGTCCCTTTAGCAGTCAGTGCTCATGCTCTAAACTGCGTTTAATATCAACAAATAAAATCTAAATCTTTTATGTTGTGTGAGTGTTTTAGAAAAATCTTCATAAATGTGTAGTGTAATCAGATGTAGACGGTTGCCCTTCGATGTTTTTATTTTTTATTTATTCTGTTTTACATTTACTTTTTTTGCAACAAGTATTACGTAAAATTTGTTTGTTTAGGGGAGAGATTAAGATTAGCTATGACTTTTACATTAAATTTGAAAATTTTGTATGTGGGGCAGCATATTAGATTATCGTGCTGGAGATGGAGAATTTAAAATTAAACCTTATTCCTTTTTGTATCGTTATTCGTTATTTTGAGCTATATTTTATTTTGTAATTTTGAAATTCTATTTATACAAATAAGGGAAAATTATCCCTTATACAGCAAATTGTCTCGTAAAATTCGTAAAGTTCAAGTAAACTTCTTTCTTCTAAATTCCTTGCAAATATTTATTTTTAAGCAATATTGATAAAATTTTAGAAAAGAAATATTTTAGAGTAGATTTTATTTTGAGAAATACTTTTAAAAGGTATTGAAGTTAAAATTAGATAATATCCTATTAATTATTATTTTTGAGAAATATTAATAAAACTTGTTCAAGCTTTATATTGAATTCAGATCGAATTCAGAACGAATTCAGCACGAATTTCATACAAACATTTTCATAAATACGATTTTGTATTCGATGGTCCAATACAACAAATTGTTTTCTAAACGAATTCAAATCGTTTAAAAGCAAGAATATTTTTGATAAATAAAATTTAAAAACATTCCCTAGACAAAATTTTTGGCGGGATCGAGGCAGTTTAGAAACTTATTTTCGACATTTTTCAAACATACAAAGGCGGAGTTTGTACCTACAGCTATCTATTTTCTGGCCGTTCCTCAAATATGCTGTGAATCTGGCATTAAAATTACACATTATTTTACAACCTGCTGTACAGTTCGTAAAATATTCCAATTATCTGTGTGTTTGCCGGAAATATGCCCGAAATATTCTTGAAAAATGCCAAAAATATTGTCTCGGGATTTCGATTTTTATTTATTAGTTGAAATTAAAATTGACCTTCAAATATCCTCAATATTTTCGATCTCTCTTTATAGGGTTTTGATTTGTTATTTCTTCCTCGACATTTATTTCCCTAGATATTCTCGGATTATTTTTTCCCGAAACTCTTAACTGTGAACTTAACGGTGAACTTTTAATGGAGAACTTTAATAATAAACCAAATTTAAGAGGAGCTATCTTCAAAATTTTATAAAATGGCATTTTTTAATAGTGGTATTAGGAACCTGATATAAACCATTATACCCCAAGACAAATCTTACCCTAGCTAATTTTTCCTAAGACAATTGATCTCGAGACAATTCTCCAACAAAAAAAAATATAGAATAGCACATGTATTTTAGATTTATATAAAACTTTCGTTCTGTGAAGAATATCATTATTAAAAAAATCTTTAGATTTTTATTGAATTTTAATTATTTAGTAAAGGGTTTTTCAATAAGAGCGCTACAAAAGTTTTTTCAAGGATTTTTCAACATGGACGCTACAAAAGTAGAGCGACAGAGACAGCAAACGATGCCATATTTCTTGCCGATCTTTTTAGATTTCTCTTCAGTAAGGTTTGCCATTTCATGATGGAAAGATGTACGAGTCGAAATTATTAAAATTTACTACCGAAATTCGAATTCGTATATCTTTCCATCATGAAATAGCAAACCTTACTGAAGTGTCCCTGTTGAAAAACCCTTTATATATCTAAATTATCTAAAAATTCTAAAATACACACACAGAAAAATCGTCTTTTGGCATGAGGTTGGAAGAAAGAATAAGTTAATTGTACCAACTAACTTCATTCGATTAAATCAAAATGTCTACAAATTTGTTGGTGGAACTCCCAAATTGCTTATACACTTGAAATATTAGTTCATACAGACTCCCAATGGTTGAAAATCTGCACTAAATTGTTTTAAAATATACTTCGAATTTGGTTGCAGTACAAACTACAACACTGTTAGTTTTGACAATTGCAACAGACTAAGCGGTTGTGAGAACCGTATAGGTTGGTTGGGCAGAGAGTTGTATAGTATAAACTACAACCCTTTTAGTTTTGACAATTACAATAGACTAAGCGAAAACCGAAACAGTTGATTGGACAATCGATATAATATTCGCAATATGTCTATTTCCACAGTTTTTAGTTTATGAGTTTTTAAAGCCATATTTTCAGTTTCAATTTCTATTTCACAATAATGTCACGATTTCGTTAAACTATTCCAAAAATATAACTTTGCATTTATTTCAATGCTCATAACTCTTAATAAATATTATAAAAGACTTAACAAAATATAATGTTGCCTGCAGTTGAATAAACTCTGTTTCCATTGTAACTAATGAATTCAAAATATTATTATCTGGGAACTATATATATATTTTAATTGTTTGCCACAGAGCGAATGTTTTTTACTTTATTTTTTAATAAATCCTTTACAAAAGCATTTGCAATTTATGGTAAGGATCATTGTTCCCGCCCGGCACCGCCTAGCATGTTGTTGCCACAGCACAAATGTACAAAAACAGTCAACGAATCTAGAACTCGTTCATATGTTTTGACCCACAAAAGACTTTATGATGAAAACTCTACTTTGTGCTGAAATGAAGTTACCGGAAGCAACAATGCCGGCAAAAAGAGTCGAGTTGTACTCGCATCGTGCAAATTCCCCTGGATAGGGAAACGAACTATGGCGGAAACTTCAGTACGAAACGAGCAGACGACACCGTGATATCAGATAAGGTTATGACAGACGCTCTGGGGTAATGCGTGTAGAGGCGTGGTAGAGGCGTGGTAGAAGCAACAATAAAAATGCATAAACATTTTACAAAAATATAAAATTCCGCTAAAAATAATAATAATATTTTCAAAATATACTCAGTGCTAAATTTTGTAATTACCACTCAAACGCATGAGAAGTATATGCAATTTAAAGTTTTCTAATAAATTATTATGCATAGATTAATTATTTGTTAGGTGTACAATTGTGAACAATATTATATTTTTTTATATATAACCCTCAAACTATTCCTCAAGTGCCACTTGTATTAAAACGCATTGATAAGCATCATATTGCATACCGTATGTGCCAATTAATTATACAAACTCATAGATAATTATAATTGAAAGGAGTTATTTTTTCATATTATAGAATAATAGTTTGTACTAATTAACGTAATTTTTTTATGTTGAACTTTATGCGGTTGCATTGTGGTGTGGTTTTGAGCTTCAGGTTTGTTTGAGTTAAATTTAAAAAGTTGATGGTGTGCGCGAACAACTTTTACCATATTGTAAACATATTTTGTCAGGTAAATTTGTAAACAGTTTTATTTTTACTGAAATGAATATTACCACGAATTTAATATGCACAGAAAAAAGCATAATCATCACAGGACAACATCATTTAATTATTAGAATTAATATTTTTGTAATATTATTGTCCAATGCATTTCTGTTGAAGAAATCAAGCTACTAGTTTCAAAAATCATTAAATGATTATATTAATGATGTTGTTACAGTTGATCTTGTTGCTGAAATTATTTAATGATTAATCCAATCATATCTAAAATATTTCGAATAGGCATGATTGTTTCAATCATATTTTCGAATATGATTATGATATATAAAACAATATTCACTATATAATATAATGTTTAAGTAAGATTTATTAGGAGATCAATATGCAAGGCAGGTTAAATTTTAAATTAATAATGGTTTACATTTATCATTAAAATTAACACAAAAGAAAAATTAGAAATTAGTAGAAGGACATTGTTATCAGAAAAATCATTTATTATTTAATAAAAATGCACCTTTATAAGTTGTATTTTTTTTTGTTATTTTAATTTATTGCTCGTCACAAATATTCGTTAGTTGTAACTATGTTAAATATTAACATTATTATGGCAATCATGCTGATTATTTCCCATTATTCGGGGCTAACATGATTTCCCCAATAATTTGCTAAATAGTCATTGCTTATAATTCCTTCAAACTAAATGCTTATGGCAATATTTCATTTTTAATTTACATTATTGTCACATTCATTAGATATACAATTTTTTTTTTTTTTACATATTAACCAACGCTCAGGACATGCCCCATATTCGTGCAATGCACAGTGTTGATCGTAAGAAAGGATTATAGGTTAAAGGGAGGAGGAAAGATGAAGTAGTGACGGTGGATGTTTGCTTTAAATTTCCCAATATTAAAAATGTCGGGAAAAACAGACGCAGGGAGATTGTTCCACAAACGTATCGTGCGACTAAAGAACGAATTATCTCTGTAATGCGTGGTTCTGTTGAGAACCGAGTGAACTAAGAAGGGGTGGGCTTGGTTCGATGCCCGAGTAGAACGAGAGAATACACGACCTGGTGGAATCAGGCCATGTATTTCCCTCGAACACTTACCATTGTAATACCTATAAAACAGGCTTACACACCCTACGGTCCTTCGGTGCTCAAGAGAACCAATAGAGGATGAAATATTTTCATCCCCTATTAAATATATTGCATGTTGTTGGATTCGATCCAGGAACTCCAAGGAAGACTTTGTAGCCCCTGCCCATATGTGCGAATTGTATTCCATCTTAGGCCGAATATAGGTGGTGTAGACAATGCGCAAGTCAGCGGGAGTGAAGTATGTCTTACACCATTTCAAAAAACCGACGTCTTTCGACACATCAAATATGTGATCATTCCAACGGAGGTAACATTGAATTGTTATACCCAGAACGTCAAGAGCAGCTGACTGCGCGATATCCACAGAGTCCATATTGAGGGGAGGGAGGGGTGAATCCATTCTTTTATGAGATAACAGACAATATTGGGTCTTGCTAGCATTAAAATCAACTCTATTTGCAAGACCCCACTCGGAGATTGTTTTAAGGTCATTGTTGAGTGTATCATTCATTGTGAGCCTTTTACTCTCTATCTCCAAAGAATTTGGGCGCTTGTTGAACGAATATGAGTGACAAATGTTACTCTCATCTGCAAAGGAATGGATTGAGTTCTGGGTCGATGACAGAAGGTCATTGATAAATACCAGAAATAGGGACGTGGATAGGACAGAACCCTGCGGGACTCCAGAATTGATGGAATGCTGCACTGAGAAAACACCATCCATCGCAACTCGTATTGAACGACCCTGGAGAAAACTGGAGATATCCATCGAGTAAAAGAATTACCGACACCATATGCTATAAGTTTTGATACAAGGGCTTCATGCCACACTCGATCAAAAGCCTTGGAAATATCAAGAGCAACCACCTTACTCTCCACGAAAAGATGAATACAGAATCTGTCAAACTTAGCATAAATATGTTACAATAGAAACAAATTTTAATTGTATTTTGAATATACTATTTGTTGGCAGTTTACTTGGTTATAACTATGTTTCAAAACAAACAGAATCTGATATTCAAATTTAATTATAACGTATGTTCGATTAGTTATCGATAGACGAAGTTGGCAACGTTCCGCAGCATTTTCTACCTATGTCTCTTTTGTCGTCGTTTGAAGTATGTATTGGTCCTTTTAAGCATACTGATGTTTAAAAACGAACAAAAAATTAAATTAAATGTAAATAAAAGTATTCTTGCAACGCTGATCTCGAATCTGAAGTCCGTTTTGCTCTATCAGCTCTGTGTTCCTCATAATTTGGGGTCAAGTATGAACAACCAGAGTTGATGGGGCAAAACGGACTTGAGATTCAAGATCAGCGGCCCCATGTTATCCAAAATTCGTCATGGTTGTTTTTGAAGAATATATATATATTTTTTTTTTTTTTTTTAATGATATTTTCGGCCATTGCGTTATTCTTGTCGTCCAAAATTATTTTAACAAATTACTTTTCGAACATTTTCAAACATTGTTATGTTTCTCGAATAAATTTTGTCGATAAATTTGTGGTTTTTGAACATTGTGTTGTTTGTTGCCCAACATTTTTCTCATTATTTTTAAACATTTATCGAATATTGTTGGATTTGTTTATTTTTAACAATTATTATTTTTTATAAAATAATGTTTAATTTTTAATCAAAAGTTACCATAAGGTTGTGGTCCAGAAATATTGGGAGACTTCTGAAAAGAGAATTGTGCATCAATGTATTAATGAAAGATATATTTTGTTAATACTTATATTTCTCTGTATGTTATCTCACAAAAGAATGGATTCACCCCTCCCTCCCCTCAATATGGGTGCTGTGGATATTGCGCAGTCAGCTGCTCTTGACGTTCTGGGTATATCAATTCAATGTGATCTCCGTTGGAATGACCACATATTTAACGTGTCGAAAGAAGCGGCCAAGTGCCTCGGTTTTTTAAAACGGTGTAAAACATACTTCACTCCTGCTGACTTACGCACTGTCTACATTACCTATATACGGCCTAAAATGGAATTCAATTCGCACATTTGGGCAGGGGCCTCAAAATCCTCCTTGGAGTTCCTGGACCGAATCCAACAACGTGCGATATATTTAATAGGGGATGAAAATATTTCATCGTCTATTGGTTCTCTTGAGCACCGAAGGACCGTTGAGTGTGTAAGCCTGTTTTATAGGTATTACAACGGCAAGTGTTCGAGGGAAATACATGGCCTGATTCCACCAGGTCGTGTGTTCTCTCGTTCTACTCGGGCGTCAAACCAAGCCCACCCCTTCGTAGTCGACTCGGCTCTCAACAGAACCACGCATTATAGAGAGAATTCGTTCTTCAGTCGCACGATTCGTTTGTGGAACAATCTCCCTGCGTACGTTTTTCCGGACATTTTTGATATTGGCAAGTTCAAAACAAACATTCACCGACACTACTCTATCTTTCCTCCCTCCTTTTAACCTATCATCCCTTCTTACGATCAACACTGTGCTTTGCATGAATAGGGGGCATCCCCTGAGCGTTGGTTAATTTGTAAAAAAAAAAAAAAAAAAAAAGTTCAACACCACCGAAAATTTTCAAAAATAAAGGTTTCCCTCCGACCGAAAACGCAATTTTTCAAAAATAAAAAAGTTTCACTCAGACCAACATCCTTGCTTTAATTTTAATAAATTTAAAAACAGGAATCTCCGAGTTATATCTCTGATCATGCGATATGTTTTTCTCTGACAAAAATGAAAAAAAAATCTTGAAATTGTTTACTAAAAATTTTGTTTTATTCTAAATTTATTGTTTTCTAAACCATAGTCACATTGCCCAACATGATTGAAATAATCATGAGCATTGTCCAACAAAATAAATATAATTGGTCTAATAATTCAATGAGTTTTGCATCAATAACACATATGAAATGAGACCAGTAGTAATAATTCGAATCATTTAATGATAACGGTTTGGTACTGATCATCCTTTTTCTGTGCGTATATAGCATATATAGCAGAAACTGTAATTATGAATAAAATATATTTGTACATGTACAACAACGAATGTGGATTATTATTATTATAGTAATAAAATGTAATAATTTTTACATACGACAAATCCCTATGGATATATTGTAAAAAAAGCCAAATCAAAGATACCCGACTTGCAACATATTGCAATAATGTATGGTATTTTATACCTTTTTGTATTTGCTACATTTTGTTTTTATTCACTAAATACGAAATCACTGTCTACGAGATACAACATCTACCTCTCTAGTGTATTGTTATTCGTTTGCATTTTTTTATATCTGCTTTTTCGAAGAAACGTGATGTTGTCTTTCGGTTGGCATTTATCGGATGTCGACGGATAAGTCTGTAACACTACAGAGATAATATGGTGCACATTATTTTGTCAGTTTTGTTCGAAAATGGATGGTGTTTGTAACAAAGTATGAAGGGTCCTTTATGAACTCTACGGAAACTGTTGGCAGTTGATGGTAGAATGGGATGTGTTGTTGTCAGAGCCCTTTACTGACTTTAGTAAAGGGTTTATGTGCTCGTATATAATGTTTAAGTGGTTGTTTGTTCATATGCAAAATATCAAGCAGCCACTCAACATTAGAGCTGATTCAGCTGAAGCGAAATTTCATGATGTAAAATCAAAACACAAAATCAGATATCAAAGGTTTAAGAAAAAAAGAGAAAATATTCGAGTGGTGTTTGTTTTGATGAACTTTAATTAATGAGACTATGTTGCAGTAATTAATTATAATGTCTATGCATACAAGATAAATACGCATTTCGGCAAATATAATATGTTTGCAATAAACGTATGTTAAATTTGTTTTATTTTAATGGTTGTAGCAATCATAAATAAAACTGCATAAATTTGAAAATGATACCAAAAAAATTCGAAGTATTAAATATATTTATATTATTTATTATGATATGCTTGCTGTAATCAACTTTTATCTCTGCATTATTTACGCTATTAAGTTAATGTAAATTTTATCTCAACGAAAATTAGTATTTATGATTAAATAATTATAGCAACTACTTAGTAATATTTCGAATTTGAATTTTGTGTGTATTTTAAAATATCAAAATTATAATCATATATATTAATGTATCGTTTTGCTTGCGGCAATAGTTCAACAGTTGAATAATTTTTACATTTGATGACCTACATTTTGTAATAATTACCTTCAGCTATAAGCATTTCGTATCTATACAACATATAGCAGAACATGTAAAATGTGTTGTTTTTTGTTAAATCTTAAATTTATTAAAACATTCTGAACACTACACCTGCTATAAACGAAACTTATCACAGTATTTTTACCAAAGATGTGTCATTCACAAACAGCAACATATTTAAACCCCCATCAGCAAACATCAATACGAAGAAACATCAGCTCTATCATCAACAATGATGACTGACAATGGCATAAAGATGGATTACGATAAACTCTGTACTTACACGCAGAGAAACGAAAAACATGATTGTTAGTATCAATTTTTATAATTGTGACAATTAAAAACATAATAAGAAGAAAAACATTGAGCGAAACTTACAAAGTAAATCATATTTCTCCCTCGTATCGCGCTATCATTATGAATGCTAAGAATACAAAGTTATTAAGTATATGTTTGCAAAAATCATACTAGAAATTTTAAAATTTCTTTGGTTAGCTTTTATTTACATATTAATCATAACATTATTTCTGAAATTATTGCAACCTAAAAACTATTTGACGATTATTTGTACATTCAATCAAATAAACAATGATAATATTTCGATATCAAACTCTCTGGGTATGTACAAAAATTTTGAAAAATGTGAAAATAATACCTGAGTCAAAATTTCTGACATTTTTTTGGAATATTTCCGGCAAACGCACAGATAAATGGAATATTTTGGGAAGTGTGTAGCAGGTTGTTAAATTTTGTGCAATTTTAATGGCAGATTCCCATCATATTTTGGGAATGGGCGGAAAACTGTCAGTTTGTGATACAAACTCCGCCTTTGTCAGTTTGAAGTATGTCGAAAACATGTTTCTAAACTACGTCGACCCTGCCAATAATGTTGTCTGGGATAGGTTACAGATTAGATATAGTTTAGTTGCAACAATCATATTTTTCTCTGCGTGTACAGATATGTTGATAAATGAACATCGATTTTGAGACGGTAAACACTCAAGTGATTGCCACTCGAGAGAAAATGAGAAATTCAATTTCTATGTATGGCTTAACAACGGGTTGCAATGAATATTGATACCTAAATGAAATCATATTTCATAGAATACTCGAATCCATGGTAATTTAACATGAACATCATGTATCAGACAAGTTAATTTGTAGCATTTTATAAAGTATCACCGTATATATGAATATAATTGAATTTTAATTATTATAGCGCGTAACTATAGACAATTTTAAACTGGAGTTTATTTTCATAGGAAATATATTCATAGTATATATTCATAGAAAATCTTTCGAAAAAGGCCGTAATTAAATTTAAGTTCCAGGTTAATTTTGACTATAGTAACGGTCCTATATTTTTAAAGAGATAATGTTTACATTACTTAAACTAATTTAAAGTATAAAACACAAAAACTAAAATTATTTTTATGGATATGTTAAATATTTATGACAAATGTTAAAAAAACACAAATATTAACAGTTGTATTTGCAATTCTATCCTTTATATGATATGATTATTATATCGAATTGGACCACTATTAATAACATATTTTTTGAAAATATGCTCCAATACTGAAAAACCACTATTCAAGAACATTTTCCTATGGACAGAAACTTTTTAGTATAAAGCACTTTACAAAAGTAGTAAAAACAAACTTTTTGTTTTAGTATTAAGATCTATAGATAACCTGTTAGAAATGTTAGTAACATGATAAATTTTAAAGTATGGAAATTTGGATAGTTGAAGTAATGAAAGTAAAATTCACTCATAGATGCTATTGTCAAATGACGTATTTAAACATAACTGGTCCGATCACAGGTCACAATAGGCCGATTTCCATTTTCAAAAAAAAAAAAATCTTAATTCGGAGTTTCCTTGCTCTATTTTTTCATTCTTTAATCATGTTTTCTTTTCTCAAGAGTTTACGCTGATCAATAATATATGTACTAGACATTTGCACAAATGCATTTGAAATTCACTCCAAGACATTTATTTTCAGATATGTACTGTATGCTTGAAAATCATATTAAAAGCACCAGTAGTGTCAAAACAAAACACAAACAAGACGTAGTTGTAGTGAAGAGGTAATGTTATGCAATAAAAATTCAAATAATGAAATGAACTGCTTATAGCACTGAGTACTTAGTTCATTTTACATTTGTTTTTCATTCTTACTCTAAGAGTTATTCATTAATAGTGAAATATAGAAATAGTTCAAAAGGTGTAAGAAAATCATATATTTTATATTAGTTTTTTATATATCGAACAACATTTTTTCATTATTTAAAATTTTTCAAAAAAAATATTATTGGAAATATTCCTTTTCGACCAATGCGTTGTTTATGTCATCCAAAAATTTACTTTTAATTTTTTTAAATAATGTGTATTGTAATTTTTATAAACAACAACATTACTGTTGTTGAACGCCAAGCGGCGGATTACTCATTACGCTCACTCACTGTAGTTGTTTAATTTTCGGCGACAGTAGTGTCATTTGATTTTGTATTTCAAAATATTGAATGTTTTGAAAAAAAAATGTCTTGACACTACTTGACACCAATGAAACAAATACTGCAGTGAAGTGAAGTCGCTGGAGAGACCTCAGAATAATACTGTAGGATGCCATTGCAAAATGCACTCAATACTGTAGTGTGCAGTAGTGCATATTTTGCAGAGGTAACTTTAAATAAATTTATCCAGATGTCTAATATGTAGTTATCCACACCGGATCAGCCTCCTTTTGGTATTACAAACGGAAAATCAGTATAGGGTATACAAAGGATACTTATTCAGAACAAAACCTAAGTAATGATAAAAAATAATGACTTGCTGATATTGGTCTTTTCTTAAATTACCCTATTTGGGAAAACATGATCATGACCAGATAATGTTGTTATGTAACTGCACGGATTATGACAAGGTAAAAATAAAATGGTCAGTTCCTGATCATGACCCTAGATAAATATTTACTACACGCAGGAAAAAAAATGGCTCTACCAAACATAATTCGCAGCAAACAACGTATATGTTTGGAGAACACTGTAAACATAATACATTTGGGAATGTGTAAACATAATATGTTTGCACGTTAACGGGTAATTTTATATTCCAAGCATAATATGTTTGTCTCTAAACATAATATATATTTGGGTGTAAATATAAATATTTTTCGCCTATGAACATATTATGTTTGCATCATAAACATCTTCTTTATATGCAATTAAAAGTTTTGTTTGGGTTAAACAATTTTTTTATTTGCATCTAAATATAATTAATTTAATTATATTTGATACAAAGAATCATAATGTATTAAGCACAAAGAGCCCCAGCCTTGTCGGGGGCAACCATGGTTGATCTTTATTAAACTAAACACATATTTTAATTATTTTTTAACACTTGTTATATTTACTTATTTCAAAGCAATAATAGTAACTGGTAATCACTCTAAAAGTAGTTGCTAATTCTGAAGCCCCTAAATTGACCCCGCTTATACCTACAAATCAGAAATATTTATTTATTTAAATTTTTCCCAAACAACGTGTTGGCTTAACCAGCTCCATCCGACAAACATGCAAACACACACACAAAATCCCATATCCTTGATAGCCTTGTTTGCACTGTCTGCACTTGTTCCATGTATAAGTGAGGAAGGACAACCAACAGTCACAGTAATTGTAAATTGCCATTATTTATGCATTTACGGGACATTGCGTCCGTTTATGTTAACCACAACTGTTTTTTTTTAGGGGAAGTGCAATGCATTCTTTTTGTGGGCAACCGTAACGATAACTTTTATAAAATATCAATTAAAATATTTTATTGTTGCAGCATGGCGTTAATACTAACGCAACTCATTTAAAACGTGATTCATGGCATACGCCAGTAATTGCATTAATGCACTAAAAAGTAATTATTAATTTGTGTATATGAAATGCAAACAATGCAGCCGTTCGTCCTTCGTCCTGCCATTGTTTGCTGTAATAATTTAAAATTTTTAATATAAATTAAATAAATCGAACGCATACTTACCATAATTATTTGTTCATTTCAATGCAGGTGGCTTCATGGGCGATATCGCATTACCAGACATTAATTCAGATTATCCGATTGTGGCGCATACGCCCGCCTGGCAGCCACAGGCCGATGCACCCGCCCCACCGTTGCAGACACCACTGCAGTTCAATAAAACATTTCAGCAAGAGCTGGAAATTCTCAAGCAGGAGGTCTATCACGAGGGGCTGCAGGTGGAGGAGGAGGGTTTGACAGATATCATACGCAAGAAGACAAAACTGCCAAGTAGTAATACGGATAACTTGAATGCGCGAAGTCGCAACGATCCACTTCTGGTAAGTAAGGCTTATTTTCGAGGGGGTTTTTGATTTTTAATAGGTATCACTTTGAATCGAAATTTTTACGTGAACATTTTATTCTATTTCGGTGATTTTAAAGTGCGTAGTTTCACTGTATTTTATCGACATAATCTATAGATCTAAAACACTTTGTACATCTGTTGTCTGTCTGTGTGATCCAGCATCACGTCTAAATCGCTGAACCGATTTGACTGAAATTTTGACACGTGGATACTATGTAGTCCGTAGGGCGAAATGGGCTTTTCATGGGCGAGATTGGACAAAGGGACGTGGCACCTCCCATACAACCTAAAATATTAAAAGATATAACTCGGCATTTACACTAGCTAAGTGATGAAACAAAAAACTCAAATACAAAAGCAAAAACAAAAGAAAAACCTCAAAACAAAAGCAAAAACACAAAGCACGATAACAAAAACTAAATTAAAAACATTAAAACAAATACACAATAGTAAATACACAAAAGCAAAAACACGAAAATAAAATAAAAAACAAAATACCCTAATACCAAAACACCAGAACAGCAAAACAACAATAAAATCAAAAACAGATAACAAAAAAACCAAAGCAAATACTCAAAAGCATATACAACAGCAAAAACAACAGCAAAAAATAAATCACAAAACAGAAACAAAAACATTGAAAAACCAAAGCAAAAACAATAGCATAAAACAAAATCAAAAATAAAAGCAAAATAAAAGCAAAAACAAAGAATAAAAGAAAGTAGAAAAACAGAAAAATCAAAAACAACGACGAAACCAAGAGCAAAAAACAGAAAAACAAAAGAAAAAAACGAAAGAAAAACAAAAGAAAATACAAATATAAATACCCAGATAACAAAATGCTCGCATTGTGCCCGCACAGTGAGCGCACGTCTGATAAAAAAAGTCGCATGCGTGCGCGCACAGAGTAGCAATCGTGTGTCCGCAATTGAGACACAATACGCTCGCACTAGTGTGAGTCACATTTGAGCATCAATATAGTCGCACGAGTGCGTACAAAATTTGAAAAATCAGAAGTATGCGACGCATATGCGCCTCAATATAGTCGCACGAGTGCGAGCAAAATGTGTGCGGTGCATATGAGCCTCATATAGCTCGCACGAATGCTAAAAAAAAGTAGTATGCCCCGCATATGAGACTCAATATAGTCGCACGAGTGCGAGAAAAATCTGTGAGGCGCATTTGAGCCGCATATAGCTCGCACGAATGCGGCGAAAACAAAATTTAAAAATAAAAATATATGAAATTTAGTTTGACATTATGAATCGCATGACGATTTCTGAACGTCGACTTGAGAAACCTGCAAGACAGAAACATTGAATGATCCATGAGAACGTATTTTCAGACACTCGTTATAAGTCTGAAAGCCGGCAATAGTATTCTGGCAATTCTGGTAGTTTCCTCGTGGACAGTTGGAACTATGGCTTTGCATGAGCCAAGTTATGTACGCTGATCTTTCAAAGAAATCACGCACAATAAAAAACCGTACATTCAATCACAGCAAATGTCTTATTATTTATATTATCAAGGAAATCAAGGAAAATTTTAAAAATCTACATTTGCTACAGTAGTCGCACGAATGCGATTTTCATAATTTTTGTGTGCTCGCACTACACACTCATGTCGTGCGCCTGATTTTATACGAAATTGTTTTTTTTTTTTCTGAGTGCTCGCACTATGATATCACTACACAATCACGTCGTGCGCACTCACGAATGCGAGTTTTATGATATTTGTGTGCTCGCATACAGTTCATAAAACCAAATACACAAAATCAAAACAAAAACAAAATAAAAATGACAAAAGTTAATCCAAAAATTACCACAATAAAAAACTAAACCAAAAGAAAAGTAAAACAAAATCAAAGAAAAAAGCAAAATAAAAACCGAAAACGACAAAAAAGAAAATATAAAACCAAAAATGAAAATATATTGAAAAACAAAAACACAAAGTCAAACTCAAAAATAAAAGCAAAATCACAAAATAAAAAGCAAAAATACGACATTAAAAGCACAAATACATAAAAAATACGCTTCATTTCGATTAAAAACAGCATTCATCTAAAATATATTTTTCTATTTATCTATACACTTTTCTTTTGTTCAGTATATATAAGAAAAAATTATGATTTACAAAATACTACTTATTTACATTTTCAACTCCATTGTCAACTATTTAGCAGAATCAATGCATTTTTAAAAATCCGATTTTCTGTTACTATTTTATTTCACTTTCAGTCGGCCAATGAGTTGATAAAACCAAATGCGAACTCCGATTACTTAAAGAAGAATTTAAAAAATGAAATTATCAGCCAACGTTCCCATTTGCAGCGTCAATCCAAAGAAAACACTTTTTCCACAGACACTGACTACTTCGAACCGAAAATTTCAATTCGTGACAAACCCATCAGTGTCATGTTGGTGGACGAGGTGACAGGCGGTGCCACCGCTCATAACGTGGATGCACAAAGGACAAAAAGCACAACGAATGGTGGCAGCGCGTCCAGCATCGCAACGGATGAATTGCAACCAATTGTGTTGATGAAAGGTGCAAATGCGGGCTCCAGTGATTCGGATGCTGAAAAGCTGAACAAGACGGCGACGAGCATTGTGGGTCGCAATGTTGACCATCGCAAAATTCAATCGGACACAAAGGACATCGAAGATGATTCCGGCAACAATTTTGTGTCGGAGCGAAAAGTTATTGTACTGCCCACCTCGTTGCCAACGCAGCGATCGACGTTGCCGAATGTCTACAGCAATGCGGGTGGCAATGGCATGAAGCTGGACGATGTGGACCTGCTGCAACCGGAGGGTGTTGTGCGCAGGCGACATAGAAGAGGGCGCAAAAATCGGTGAGTGAATGGCTGAAGGAATTTTTAAAATTCCTATTAAATATACCTACAAAAGTTGATAGTAACTTTTGGTAAACTTTAAATTCAAATAATCTAGAAAATGAGAAAATAAATGTCATATAAACTTCGCATACAACTTTTCTATATAAATTAGGGGCAACTGATTTGACTGCATTCGCAAATCAAACTTATCACGTAACGTTTAGTCAACATATTTTTATAGGAAATAATACAAAAAGTATAGAAATAATCAAAACAAATACATTGACAATAGTAAGAATTGGAATTTTATAATGAAACTTCGAAACGAATATTCTTTAAAATGTTACTTGATAAGAAAAAAAATCAGTCAAAATTAACACCCTCGAATTATATAAAAATGATGTGTAAACTGCCAATGTAAAGAATCGACTTGAGTAACTCTATTAAAAAGTCGAACTAAATGCCCCATTTCTTTTACGAGTTAAAACCACAAAAAAAAAACATTCGAATTCCTAGAATTAACATGTTCAATGTTGTTATTTGCTTTTTCAGTCGTAGTCTGGAACATCTACGCTCGCCGGATTATGCCGCCAGACTACAACGTCTAAGGGCGGAACTCAGCCGACCCGTTCGCACGGTTAACGATTTTACAAACACCAGAAATCACTATCGCTCCGCAAACAAACTGAATACTCCAAAACAATTTCACGCCAACCAAAAGAACAACACAAACGCATTTGAATTTCCGAAATTCCAACGGCATCTGCTGCACCCGCATGAACACCAGCAGCTGCATGGGCATGGACATGGGCAGCAGCGCAACAATCAGCATGCAGCAAAAAGTTTTAATTATTCGTCCGAAAACAGCGATGAGTTGGAAATATTAACGAAACGGAAATTCACGATGGAATCCATCAATGCTGAAGTGCATCACACATCGTTCGAAGAGGAACTGCTGAATGAAGAGTGAGTAATTGTTTCTAAAGTTTTATGCAGAGTCAGTTGAGAACTAACAATAAATAATCAAAACTATATTTTATATTTTCAAATTGCATATATTTTTTTTTGACCCGATAAGCATTAAAATTTAAACTTGTTAGTACCTAGATTTTTATAGAAAAAAAACACAGAAAAAAAATTCTTCAATATGATGAATTTATTCATAAATATTATGAATTTTTTCATCAACTACCAGATTCATCATATTGATACTACGTTCATTAAATGACATATTAATGATTGTATTCATTATATATATGAACAAAATATTCAATACAATGAATTTGAATTGTCATATTGATGAATTTTTCATAATATTTTTACAAAATTTTTTTTTTTTATAAAATAATTCGAAAAAAAGTGTTGTAAAAATTTTATTTAAAAATTAACAGTAAAAAATTAAAAAAAAAATATCCGAAAAAAAAATTTCGGACAAAAAAAAATGGTAAAAAAAAATTTTGTTAAAAAAAAATTAAAAAAAAAAAATTTGTTCGAAAAAAAAATTTGTTCGAAAAAAAAATTTTTTCGGTTAAAAAAATTGTTCGAAAAATCTTTTTTTTTTTAAATATATTTTTTTATTAATATAACTTTTTATTAATAAAAAGTTGTAATTATAATAAATATATTATAAAACATTTTACTAATTTATGCATGTCGAGCAAGCACTATATAACAAATAACACATAAGAACTACTTGAGAACTAAGAATTATAGCAAAAAATGAACGAAAAAAAAATATTTTGATAGAAATTTGGTTTAATGAACAGCGTTCTTCAATATGATGAACATATATGTTGTATTTTATATTTTGTTTCATTAAGATGATGAAACATATTCTTCACATACAGTTCATCATATTGAAGATCACTTTTTCGACAGTTACCAAGCGTTCTTCATAATAATGATGGCATTCATAACAATAATGGCGTTAGTCATTAATATTATGAATGGCTCTTCAATACAATGAATCATGGTTTGAAGAAAGAAATTCATCAATATGATGTACATTTTTTTTCCATCTGTCTGTGTCTCTACGTGTCTGTTTAATTCAAGATTACAGAAAAACTGGAGATGCTAAATCAATGAAACTCTGAAATAAGATTACCTATACACCTATGCTATCTGGTTTAAAAATGGCTATTTTTAATTGTGACCCAACCACAACACCAGTTTAAATGCCTCATATTCTTGTGGCTAAATATTATGAATCGATCCTAGTTCAACCCCTTTTATATGAAACCAACCGGCAACTTTAACAAGGCATTGTCATAGAAAGAGTTCAAAACACCTCATGCATATCTTTAGACCGATCAATCAACTGATCTTCAAGGTCTTGCAGACCTTTAGACATATCACAGAACTGGTTATTAATTTGAGAATTTGATTCAGTATAAAATTCTCCAATTGAAGATCAGTACAGTGATAGCTCTAAAGGACTGAATGAGGTGTCATAGGACCCCGACCATTAATATTTCCCATAATTTGATTGCAATCTCTAACACTACACAACAGCCATTCAGCGTAGCAGTCAATAGTATTTTTGTATTATGTAGAATGACTCCCTGATTCCGAAAATGCGTTTTAAAAATGTGTCTTTCTATAGATTTGCAAGATATCGGTCAATAACTTTTTACAAAGCTTTCAAAAAGGTTGTCACATAAATTTGTAAATATCTGACCTGCAGACATTTAGACCTATCACTAAACTGGTAATCAATTGGAGAATTTGATTCAGTATTAAATTCTGCAATTGAAGACCAGTTCAGTCTAGCTGTAAAGGTCTGCATGAGGTGTCATATGACCCCTACCAAAACGCAATATTTCCCATACTTGTATGGCGATCTCTAATACTAAAAACAGCCATTCTGTGTAGCAGTAAATACTATTTTTGTATTATGTAGAATGACGCCCTGATTCCGATTGTCTTTGTATAGGTTTTCGAGATATCGGCCAATCACTTTTTACAAAAAGGTCGTCACATATATTTGTAAATATCTCGTGTTCTCAATAACTGATTTATTCAATTGTTATATCAAATTAAAGGTAATTAAACATTTACTAAACATTTCTCACAATATTTTTAAATTGGTTTATTAGTTTAAGTGAGAACTTGAAAAATATTTTTTTCAACAAAAATTTAGATTTAAAATGCATTTAAAAAATTGTAAAAAAAATCGAGAAAATTAAATATTACACAGTTTATAATATTTCAAATTTAGTCCACATTCGTTTGAAAAAACTGAGCTATAAATGACAAAATTAAGACGATAAAAAGGTTATGTAAAAGCATTATAATTGAGTGCTATATTAATAGGCATAAAAATAAAAATGAAAAAGATCACGATCATTTTTTGAGCACGTATTAATAGATGATTGTTTATAACTAATTTTAAATTTTATCACATTATCTGGAATACTTTCCGAGATATGGAATCCTAAAAAGAGAACCAATTTCATATATCGTCACTGTCATGCCAAAGGGGCGAATGTGCATTTTTAAAAATGTTGGGAAATCAAATTTTAAAGTTTGAAGAGCTTTAAAAATTAGTAAAATTTAATTTTTTTTTCAATTTTTATATTATTTTGGTTTATTTATCAATTATTATAACGTATATAAAGTATCTTTGGATTTGAAAAACTAACTGAATTATAAATACGGATTTTGTGTGGCTATATTCTGACCAAAACGCAAATATGTTTGTTTTATATGCTATAACTTTTTATAAGCGCAAGATAAAATAGTAATGTAAAGGCATTAATTGTTTGTTTTTAAAGCACCTATTGATTAACATCATTATTTCAAAATATTTTGTCAAACATTAATTTGCCATTTGTTATTTTCAGGAAAAATGTTTGGCAAAGTATTTTTAAATAATGATGCCAATCGATGCTTTAAAAAAAATAATTAATGCCTCTACATCACTATTTTATTTTGCACCAACAAAGAGTTATAGCAAAAAAACGTAAATATTCGCCCTTTTGGCATGACAAGATTTTCAGTTTTTTTTCAATTTTTACGTTTTTTTTTTGGCTATAATTTTTTATTAGTGCGTGATAAAATAGTGGTGTAAAGGTATTAATTGTTTGATTTTAAAGCACCTATCGATTATTTAAAATTGTCAAATATTTTTCATGCAAATGATAAAAATTTAAAAAAAAATATTTTAAAATAATGATGATGATTGGTAGGTGCTTTAAAAACAAACAATTATTTTATTTTAAATTATACCAATGAAAAGTAATGGCAAAAAAACGAAAAGATTCGCCCTTTTGGCATGACACCACTTTTTAATTTTTCGAATTCGCTCTTTTGGTTTTTTCTTTTGTGGCTAGATATATCCAACAAAACCACACACAATGTCAAAAATACAAATTTGCCCCTTTGGCATGATAGTGACGATATGGTATATGGTTAAGTACGTTAACTTTTAATTTAACCCATTTTTGAACTTAGTATTACTTTTCTACTGAAGTATATTGAAATTAAATTTCATCGCATTCGGAATAGTATTTTTCAAGTTATCAAGTTATCGTGTATATGCGGACAGACAGGCGGACATGTCTAAATCGACTCGGAAATGATGATAATTGTTCATACCGGCCACGCCTCTTAAGAGGCTCTAAAATATCTTCACATTCATAGTATAACCTGTAACTCATGGGTGTAGGGTAGAAAAACAAAAATTGGATTTTTTCAATTCTATTACTTTGACTTGATTTTTTTGTCCTCAAAATGTATCCATATATTTATTTTATTTTTACGTAATTTTCTTTAAAAAGGTGCAGGCTAATTTTAGAATATTACAAAACTTACTTAATTTTGATTATTCTAAATTTTTTAAATGCATCTATGATTTAACTGTTTGTCGAAAAAAATACTTTTTTCGAGTTCTCCTAGTGAATTCTCTTAAACCAGTAAGCCAATTACAAAATATTGTGAGAAAAAATTGCTGCGTGTTGCTTTCCCTTTTATTGGGTATAACACTTGATCATATCATTTATTTGATAGGCGAAATATTTGCAAATATATGTGACCACCTTTTTGAAAGCTCGGTTCAAAGGATATTGGCCGATATCTCGTAAACCTATACACATACATTTTTTTAATTCTTATTTTCGAATTTTGTAGGACATTTCGCATAATACAAAAATAGTGTCATTTACAACACAAACTTTTTTCTCATTTTGCTGTGTAGTGTAATTTCTCTGAATTATTTTATTTATTTATTTATTTATTTATTTATTTATACATACCAATCGTATTCCATTAGTAGTTGCCTGATTTAATTTCAAACTCGAATTTATTTGCAAATACAGTCCCATATTATTTTTTGTTATTTACCTAAAAACCCAATCAATTGTAGTCTATAATTAAATTAAAATTATTAACATTGTCCTTGTGCATTGTGTAAAAAAATTGTGAAAAATACAAAATCAAATTTACAACATTTTTTTGTATCATATTTCAAAACAAATTTCAGCAAAAGGCTTAGCAGCTGAGCTGTTGAGCTGTACACTTGAACATACAATATAAAACGAATTCCAAATAATAAAATCCAGCAATTTTGTACATTTTATTTAAATAAATTCCATTTTATTTCCATGACCAACACCAACAAACAACAACATAGAAATTTCAAACATTTGGAACATCACCATCGCATGGCACGCGCTGTAACGGCCAAAAAAGAACGAGTCTGGGATTATGGCGTTATTCCGTTCGAAATCGATGGTAACTTTAGTGGTCTCCACAAAGCGCTTTTCAAGCAGGCCATGCGGCACTGGGAGAACTTTACATGCATCAAGTTCGTCGAGCGTGACCCGGAGATTCATCCGAACTACATAGTGTTCACAGTGCGTGGTTGTGGGTAAGTAGTGGGTGCTATATGTAGTTGAAGTTATTAAAATGTAATGTTTCGGAAAATCAAATAGCGAACTAGTGAGGGTTTACATAGAGAATTGAGCGTGGTTTTTGTTGAACACAAAAAAAAAAAAAACAAACAAAAAACCTAAAACAGACCCATAACTCGCAGGATGCGCAAACAGATTTTACTGGTTCAACATACAATTAGGCTCATTCTTTAGAGGAATTCATTCGGCTTGTTTGATACTTGTGCTGTTGGAAAATTTAATGAAAAAACTAATTTCGCACTTCAGCTATATGTATAAAGAGTTACAATATGAAACCAATTAAAGTTTTTAGTTTAAAGCATAAGTTTTACTACAGCACAGTATACAATAAGAAAACGGTTTTTCTTATAATAAGGAAATTGTACTTGAAATAGCATTAATGACAAAGATTAGATTTGAAGAAAAAATGTTTTCTAAAATAACTAAATGCTATTCCAAGACAATGTTCCTTAATAATAACTAATTTAAATATTTTACAAAATTTAATATTTTAGTAAAATTGTAAAGAAAAAAACGAAAAATGTATTTATTAAATTTGAAATTTTTAATTACAATTTTTAAAAATCTGTACATTTTCCTGTATTGCTATGATATACCCTTTCATAACAGCAACCGTATCTGCTGAATACACCCATTTTGCAAAGGATAATAAAAACTTAAATTATTTTAAACCCTGCTTTAGTTCTCATTTAATATATTAAAACTAAGATATGAAAATATAAACTTTTAATTTAATTTTATTTTTTGTCTTTTTTACCTATGGGTTACAAAATCACGTTCGCGAATTATCGTGAAAACCGCACAAACGTGACTCATTTATCAAAAATATGACATGTCACCTTGAAAAACGGATCAAAAAAAAGAAACTTTCAGAGTTGCCAACTTGTCCATTTTTTCACATCTTAACCCTTAAAGGTTGCTGAATCTTGTCGTGTAATCGGTTTCCCTGTGAAAAATCACGTTCGTGAATTATCGTGAAAACCGCACGAACGTGACTCATTTGTCAAAAATATGACATATCACCTTGAAAAACGGATCAAAAAAGGAACTTTCAGAGTTGCCAACTTGTCCATATTTTCACATCTTAACCCTTAAAGGTTGCTGAATCTTGTCGTGTAATCGGTTTCTCTGTGAAAAATCACGTTCGTGAATTATCGTGAAAACCGCACAAACGTGACTCATTTATCAAAAATATGACATATCACCTTGAAAAACGGATCAAAAAAGGAACTTCCAGAGTTGCCAACTTGTCCAAATTTTCACATCTTAACCCTTAATGGTTGGTGAATCTTGTCGTGTAATCGGTTTCTCTGTGAAAAATCACGTTCGTGAATTATCGTGAAAACCGCACAAACGTGACTCATTTATCAAAAATATGAAATATCACCTTGAAAAACGGATCAAAAAAGGAACTTCCAGAGTTCCCAACTTATCCATATTTTCACATCTTAACCCTTAAAGGTTGCTGAATCTTGTCGTGTAATCGGTTTCTCAGTAAAAAACCACAAAATTGTATTAAAAAATACATATACATAATTTTGTTCAGACTTCTCTGCCCATGTATATTTCTATGTTATGCTGAATTCTCGCGGAAAAAATCTTTATTAAAATTATGAATTTTTCACCAACTACCAAAATCATCATATGGAATTCATTGAATTCCAATTTAATGTTTTTAATGTACAATATGATGTTCTTAAAAATCTAAATTACACACAAAAATATTACTTCATTTATATTTATAATTCCTATAAGTTTATGTTATTTAGTTGTTAAATACTTCTTGCTTGATTTGTAAAATATTAAAATACATAAATATTAAAAAAAAAGTAAAATTGTAAAAGTAAAATTTTAAAGTAAAATTGAAAAATATTATTGAAAAAAATTTAAAAAAATTGTTCGTAAAAAAATTTCTCCGAAACAAATATATTTTTACGAAAAAAAATGTAATCATTCTTCAATAGAATTAATCATATAATCATGGTTTGAAGAGAGAGAAATTCTTCAATATAATGATTTTTTTTTGTAACACCACTTAGTAGGCGTGCGGTCGGTATGCAAAAGTACACCGCGAAAGTTAATGTAATAAGTTTCACTACATTTCTTTTTTTGTTTTGATAAAATATGTCTTTACTACATATTTTAGTTTTTCAATACATTTGTATTTATTTGACCTAATTATACTACACAATGTAATATAAATTCGTTTTCTACATATGGCAGAAACTGTAGCATGTATTTGTATTGTACATTTTTGAATTATTTGACGTTCGTGCGCACACGACGACGAAGTACGTACTGTGAGTTTTTAGGTGTAAACGAAAATTAATCAAACCAAATCAGCTGAAGACAACTTATATTCCCCTGCGTGCAATATATTTGAATGTGCTCATATTATTCATATTTGGTACTAGTGAAAAGCAACACTTATACTTTTATGATTCCTTTGTGTCGCCAGAACTGATTTAATTCAGCTTCTATTTTTAGTATCAGTAAAATATATTTCTTATACACTTTATCTACTGTTTTCATAACAATCTTTTTTTAAGAAATAAATAATTTTTGTATGCTTAAAAAAAAAATGCTGAATTTAGTAAAAATAAATGCAGTTGTAGTATATCAGCTACATATTCAAATACATATATATTTTTGTTAACCCTTATATCTCTCGCTGTTTAACCGCGATCGGAAATTTTTAAAAAGTGAAAAAATATCTCTCAATCAAAGACTTTTATTTTTTAAAATAAAAAATATCTCTCAAATTTAAAAAACTTTAAAAACTTAAAAAAAAAATACTGAATGTTGTAAAAATAAATGCAGTTGTAGTATTTCATCTACATATTTATGAAATTTAAATAAATAAAAATTAATACACATGTAGTAATTTTTACGTTTTTAATTAAGTTAAATAAATACAAAACGCAGTTTTCAAAGGGTTTTCAACAGGGACGCTACAAAAGTAGAGCGACAGGGACAGCAAACGACGCCATATTTCTTGCCGCTCTTTTGACATTTCTCTTAAGTCAGGTTTGCCATTTTATTTATACATATATTTTGTTAACCTTTATATCTCTCGCGGTTCAACCAAAAATTTCGAAAAAAATCGGAAATTTTCAAAAAAAAAAGCGGTTTTCTCAAACAAAGACTTTTATTGTTTAAAATAAAAAAATATCTCTCAACCAAAGACCTTTATATTTTTTGAAAAATAATATCTCTCAGTGATAAACGCGATGGAAATAAAGGTTAATAGTTATTTCTGGTCTCTGCTATAGTTCTATAAATTGTTTGCAACTTTGTCATTTCATTCAATTATAAAACATAATGGTACCACTTACAGGCAACTAATTCTATTATTTTCTTCTCTTCCCACATCAACCACAATATGTATAACTTATGCATACCACAAAAACAATTATATCAACAAATACACAATGTGACCACCTCACACCACTGGTGATAAATATACTTACTATACACGATGTCTGGCCATCCAAAAGCTGTTGCTCATTTGTTGGCAAACGTGGCAACGGCCCTCAGGCCATTTCCATCGGACGCAATTGCGATAAATTCGGAATTGTGGTACATGAACTGGGCCATGTCGTCGGCTTCTGGCACGAGCACACACGTCCCGATCGCGAGAAGCACGTCGTCATCGAGCACAACAACATCATGAAGGGTCAGGACTATAATTTCAACAAGCTGACGCCGGAAGAGGTCGACTCGCTGGGCATGGCCTACGACTATGATTCCATAATGCATTATGCGCGCAATACATTCTCGAAGGGCACCTATCTGGACACCATACTGCCCATCGAAGTCAAGGGTAAAAAACGACCGGAAATAGGACAGCGTTTGCGGTTGAGTGGCGGCGATATTGCACAGGCGAATCTGCTCTATAAGTGTCCGCGTTGTGGTCGCACATTTCAGGACAGCACGGGTGCCTTTGCCAGTCCCTCGTACTATACGGCGGGCGCGCAGAGCAATGAAACGGAGCGCTGTGAGTGGCGCATAACAGCAACGCATGGGGAGCGCATCGTGCTGCGTCTAGAGTCATTGGTAGGTTTGAATGATGGGTGGGGTGGATGGTTTTAGATGTGGTAGCTGGTTTTAGACCGCGTGCATTTGTTAACCACCGACACAACTGTTTGGTACATATGAGGCCAGTAATGTTATTAATACATCTTCGCATTTAGAATCTGCTTAAATCGGACAACTGCCAGACGGACTATTTGGAAATACGCGATGGCTACTACTACAAATCACCACTCATTGGACGCTACTGCGGCAAAGCCACGGCGGAGATTATAACGACAGAGTCGAGTCGCATGTTGCTGACGTACGTTAATTCGCATCGCATCGAAGGACATCGTGGATTTAAAGCAGAATTCGAAGGTAGGTGTTAGATTTTACAAGCCACAATAATACTACTACATGCTTAATAATATCCAATTAAAAATAAAGTAGTATTAAAACAAGTTAATACCCTTGAACACACTGCGTTCTAAACGGATCAACTATTTATTTTACACATTGAAAATAGCATAAAATTGAGTTAAAAAATTTAAGTGGACATTTTTTTTTTCAGCTTTCATTTTGTTTTCGTTTTCAGCCAAGCGTAAAATCCTTTTTACAAGGACTTATTTTTTCGGTTGCAATGTTTTGCGCTTCAATGACATCCCAAAAGAAAAAAATCATTTCATCATTTGTCTACTCTACGTTTATGGTGTCATTTTGTTTCCATAATAGTATTACTTGAAATACAGTTGATTAAAGGGCTACTATTTGAGACAAAGTTTTAGGGTACCAGTTAAGAAATGGAGGTTCAGTTTTTCAGTCACATTTTCCATTTAAACGTAGTTTAAACTATATGCAACTTTGTCTAAAGTCAACATATCGCAAATATTTAAAATGTCCTATTAACTTATTACTAATTGTCTATCTCTCTGTAAAATTTAAAGGCATTCGGTCGTTTTGATTAGGAATTATAGACGTTTTAAAAATGAGGAAACGTTGAAACTAAGTTTAAACATACTCTAAAAAACTGACCGTACTTTTTTAAATATAACCAAACTTCTCAAGGAGAAACCACACAAAATATATAATCGACGTAAATACAGCAATTAAAATTAATTGCACACCATTCATTGGTCTAGCTAAAACAATAAATAATTTAGTCGGCGCAGTTTTAGCAAACATTTAATTGTTTTGATGTACATTTTTGGCTATATTTACGTTTTTTTATCTGTGTAAATAGTTCCTATTATCCATTTGATTCGATATCGTTATGAGATCAATGTGATATGCAGGAGAATTCAAACGATATCGACCACTTGTTCGTACACAGAAAATATAGCCAAAAAGGTGCATCAACACAATCAAATTATTGCTAAAACTGTGCCGACTAAATTATTAATTGTATTAGCGTACACATTCTTCTTATTAGCAATCGCATTTGCTGGCAACAGCTATGTGTATTCGAAATACCGCGTTGATGTTATAGCAGTGTGTGGTCGCTATAGCAGTGAGTGGTAGCTGTAAAAGTGCGCGGTCGCTGTAACAGTGCGTGGTGTGTGTTCGTGTACTCGCTTACAGCTCTGGTGAATTTAGTGGAATTCGCTTTGAATTAGAATTTTTAGTTGGCGGTTCGCGCGCATATCAGTTCACATTTCGTTCACGTCAAAAGTAAAGCTTATAAAGTTTGATAATACTCTATTGGTGTCGTTGAAAATGATGATGATGGCAATAGTTTCATATTTAATTATGCTTCAGTATCAGAAAAGTATATTAGTTATATACTTTCACAAGAATTTATATTATTTTTTTTTAATAAACTTAAAAAGAATTATAAAAATACTGTGAAAATACAAAAATGCTTTTAAAACGTCGACCAATTAAATAATTTGCTACTTAAGCAAAATCATTTATTGGTATATTTTTGAACGCAAATAACATTTTTAGTGAATGTGTTAACTCAATACATGAAAATGGCAAAAATGTCATTGCTAGACTAATGAATGGTGTACAATTAATTTTGATTGCTGTATTTACGTCGATTATTTTTTTCTGTGTAGCAATACGATATCGGGCGTCAAATTGGATCAACATGGTAGGAAGATATTGATGCGTTCGGCCGGAGTTTTCTCGTTACGAGACATTTTGTGAAATCGAATCGATGCGAAAAGAAAAATAATCCAAATTTGCTTCGAAATATATTGCGATGTCAATATATATTAGAAATGTATTCAATATCTGAATGTACGGCAAAGTTTAAAAACTATAAGTCATATAGCTATGAGATCGAACTATTTAACGAAATAAGTTCGAGATAGCTTCGAAACATCGAAGATCTCTGATACATAGCAGACTGGGTTTTTATAAACTTGAGTTATCTGTTTGGGTTTTTCTTATATTTCATTGAAAATACTTGAGCACAAATGTTGAAATAAACCCCATAAAATTTAGTAGGATCTGTACAATGATATGACCAGTCACATCGATAACGCAATGTTTTTTGAAACTATTTCTATATTTGATGCGATATCATTACAGAATTGTTTTTTCTCGTTTCGAATAAACCTCGTTTTCTCGTTACGATATCTGCTTACATCTTAGAAATCGAGATCGAATTAATTCCTCGAGATCTCGAAACAGTCTCGAAGCGATATCGAATCGACTGTGTAGCACCAATTGTACAACATTTCAATTTCTTGCATCATAGTTTTTATTGCATTCAGTTTGTTTATTTATTTCTGAGTGAATTCTATACCCCCACAATATCCTCCACTACAGAGTTCTCTTTCCATTTACAGCTATCTGTGGCGGCGAATTGGCCGTCGACGATTCTGAGGGCCGTCTCGAATCACCCAACTATCCGCTTGACTACTTGGCAAATAAGGAATGTGTTTGGAAAATAACCGTGCCGAAGGGCTACCAAGTGGCATTGAAATTCCAATCCTTCGAAGTGGAAAATCACGATAGTTGTGTCTACGATTATGTTGAAATCCACGATGGACCGACGAAGGACTCGCCACTGGTTGGTGTTTTTTGCGGCTATAAACCGCCGCCGCACATGAAGTAAGTACGGGCAGAGATAATTTAAAGTGCAGTAGATTGGTAGGAGAAGTTCGACTACATACATCACCCAGTCATACGACATTCATACAATTTGCGACTTATTTTTGTTTTCCTGCATTTCCTCTGCATTTAGGTCAAGCGGCAATACAATGTATGTGAAGTTTGTGTCGGACACATCGGTGCAAAAGGCGGGTTTTTCTGCGGTGTTCATGAAGGAAGTCGACGAGTGCGAAACACAAAATCATGGTTGTCAACATGACTGCATCAATACGCTGGGCGGCTACGAATGTAGTTGTCACATCGGCTATGAGCTGCATAGTGATAAGAAACATTGCGAAGGTACGGAAGTTTCTGATATTACTTTAATTGTTTTTCCTTCAAAGTACCCAGTGGGTTTGAAATAAAAATTATATTCATTTCGTTAATTTATGCTCTATTTCTCCATTGATTTAAGATGCCTGTGGCGGTGTTATTGAGTATCCGAATGGCACCATCACCTCGCCATCCTTTCCCGATATGTACCCGCTAATGAAGGAGTGCATCTGGGAGATTATTGCACCGCCAAAACATAAAATATCCCTCAACTTCACTCACTTCGATCTGGAGGGCACTACACATCAACAGTCGGATTGCGGCTATGATGCAGTGACAATTTACTCGAAGCTCGCCGAGAATCGCCTGAAACGCATTGGCACTTATTGCGGCAGCGCCATACCGCCCACAGTCACATCGGAAGGCAATGCATTGCGTGTCGAATTTCACTCCGATAAATCGGTGCAACGTACTGGTTTTGCGGCAGTATTCTTCACTGACATTGATGAGTGTTCACAGAATAATGGCGGCTGTCAGCACGAGTGCCGGAATACGATTGGTTCGTACGAGTGCTCCTGCCACAATGGATACTCGTTGCATGAGAACGCGCACGATTGCAAGGAGGGCGAATGCAAACACGAGATTTCGGCATCATTTGGTACCATCTACAGTCCCAACTATCCGGAAAAATATCCGCCGAACGTGGACTGTGTGTGGCATTTCATGACGACGCCAGGGCATCGCATCAAATTGATATTCAATGAATTCAACGTGGAGCCACATCAGGTATGAATTATTATTTTTTAAATAAATTTAATTTGATAATGGGAGAAGATAATGGTGATGACAAGACACGTAATCTTGCTATATAGTGAAAAATCTCCTAAAAATTGGAAATCTCAATTGTTTTTCTATTTGGTGTAAATTCCTTTTTGGCTTTTACAGGAATGCGCATATGATAATGTTGCCATCTATGACGGTGAATCGGAGAGCAGCTCTATACTTGGACGTTTCTGCGGTGACAAGATTCCCTATCCGATTTCCTCCACTACCAACCAACTGTACATGGTGCTGAAGACCGATCGCAATAAGGAACGAAATGGCTTCACAGCGATGCATTCCACATGTGAGTAGATTATACACAACGAACGAAACGGGTATTTGCGATTGTTTTTTGTGACCGAACGGACATTTTTTTTACACTGAAAAAAAAGTACATCATATTGATGAATTTCTTTCTTCAAACCATGATTCATTGTATTGAAGAACCATTCATCATATTAATGACTAACGACATCAATGTTATGAATGCGATCATAAATATGATGAACACTTGGTAACAGTCGAAAAAGTGTTCTTCAATATGATGAATTGTATGTGAAGAATATGTTTCATCATATTTATGAACAAGAACATAAAATACAACATATTTTACTTCATATTGCAGAATGCTGTTCATCAAACCAAATATGAAGCAAAATATTAATTTTTCGTTCATTTTTTGCCGTTCTTCTCAGTTCTCAAGTAGTTCTTCTATGTTATTTTTTATATAATGCTTGCTCGAAAAGTTATATTTATAAAAAATATATTGAAGGTAAAAAATGTATGTTCGTAAATTTTTTTTTTGTTCGTGATTTTTTTTTTAATTTTTTTTTTTCGAAAAATTATTCTTCGATAAAATTTTGTTTTCTTCGATAATTTTATTGGAATAAACATTTTTCTGATAATTTTTTCGAATAATTTTGTTGGCTGTTCTTTATCAATAAAATTTTTACCACAACACTATTTTTTCGAATTATTTTCTAAATTTTGTTTGAAAAGTTCGTAAAAAATTATTATATTCATAAATGTTATGAATAAATTCATCAACATGACAATTCAAATTATTCGTATTTAATATTTAATTCTTCACTATGATGTTCGATAAAACGAATAATTTCATATATATATAATGAATATATTCAAAAATATATCATTTAATGAACGGTGGTATCAATATGATGAATCTGGAGTTGGTGAAAAATTCATAATATTTATGAACAAATTCATCATATTGATGAATAAATTAATCATATTAATGAATACATTCATCATATTAATGAATTTGTTTCTGTGTATTCTTTTGCAGCATGTGGCGGTTATTTGCGTGCCACAAATCAGATCCAGCAGTTCTATTCGCATTCACGCTTTGGCAATCACAACTACAACGAGAACATGGACTGCGAGTGGACCATACAGTCGCCGCCCAGCAGCAATGTGCAACTACTCTTCCTCACATTCGACATCGAGAGCAGTGAAAACTGCACGTACGACTATGTGCAGGTATTCTCGGGCATGGAGGATACAAGTGGTCCCATGTATGGACAGTACTGTGGCAGTTCGGTAAGCTTTAGCTAATGCTTTCCCCCCTACGACAGACGTTTGTATTTTTCCACATTCCACAGCTGCCACAGGACATCATCTCAATGACAGACTCGCTGCTGGTGCGTTTCAAGACGGACCAAAGCGTTGTCATGAAGGGTTTCTCCGCATCGTACGTGGCCGTGGATCCATTCGAAAATAGCGATGAAGATGCCAACGAGTACAGCTCAGAGATGGTGACACCATTTCCGGGCTCACTGCGCAGCATGTATAGAAAGGACGTCACACAGGAGCCGGACGATTACAGTGACTTCAGTGAGAATCAATTAATTGTGCACAGCCCATATAGAGCACGCATCAGATACCAGAATAGATTGTAATTGCGTTACCGGCACTTATAAAAAAACGTTCGGTCTTTGAGTCAAACAAGTGGGTTGGATTTTATAGCCGCCCGAATGACTTAAACAAGATGCCATTCAATATGACAATATATAATAAAAGAATTTAAATTTGCATTTCGAGATCATATCAAAAATACGTATATAACATCATCATTAAAAAAATAAAAACACAACTAGAGTTGAATATTTTCTCAAACTTGATATAAAACCTAAACTTTTACTCTCTATAACAATCTCTATATTCAGTCAGTAATTTTATGACGTGAGATATTTAAATTTAATTAAATGTGCAATTAAGAATTCCTGTTATTCATTCGTATTAAGTAAAAATCCATAAGAAAACATTTACTTGATGTAAGTAGTTTGCATTCGATTTCAATTTGCGAATAGAGTTTGCATGGATCGACGTTCATATGTTCGAATTATCCAAATCAATAACTAAATATAACTATGTTTAGGAAAAATATTTATAACAAATTTATTAAGAGTTTGTTAATCTTCCAGTGTATCAACCATAGGTTAAGTTAATTTTAGAAGAATTATATTCTTGAGATTTTCGCAGCTATATATTAAAGTTGCTCCTATTTAACTCAAATTTGATTATGATTACGTTCATCTATTTAGATTAATATACACAATTTTTCAAAAGCATAAAATAGTTGTAGTTACAATAAAAACAAAATTAATAAATAAATTAGTCAATAAAACAAAATGTTGGTTTTAATTCGATTTCTTATAAATTAAAAGAAGTATGTTTCTTGATTTGAATTCTATTAGTGATTGAGAGTGATGTGTTTGAATCCGTTAAGGTAAGTCTATTATCCAGTGATATTTTTATCAGATATGGTAGCCGCGGTAGCTCAGTGGTTAGTGCGTCGGACTGCGAGCTGAAAGATCCCCGGTTAAACCCTGGACTGGGGCTAACAACATTTTTCATAGACACATTTTTCTATACCGTGCTACCTCGCGGCAGTAAATGGAAAACCTATTATATGACAGATGTTACATCCCATTTTCCAATCCCAATTGCCTATGTTACTTGAATGACTTGGGTTTCACAGAAAAAAAATGTACATCATATTGATGAATTCCGTTCTTCAAACCATGATTCATTGTATTGAAGAACCATTCATAATATTAATGACTAACGCCATCAATGTTATGAATGCTATCATAAATATGAAGAACGCTTGGTAACTGTCGAAAAAGTGTTCTTCAATATGATGAACTGTATGTGAAGAATACGTTTCATCATATTAATGAACCAAAACATAAAATACAACATATATGTCATCATATTGAAGAACGCTGTTCATTAAACCAAATTTCTACCAAAATATTTTTTTTCGTTCATTTTTTGCCGTACTTCTTAGTTCTTGTATGTTATTTCTTATATAATGCTTGCTCGACATGCATAAATTAGTAAAATGTTTTATAATATATTTATTATAATTACTACTTTTTATTAATAAAAAGTTATATTTATAAAAAATATATTTTTGAAAAAAATATTTTTTTCGAACAATTTTTTTTTTCGAAATTTTTTTTTTCGAACAAATTGTTTTTCGAAGTGATTTTTTTTCGAACTAATTTTTTTTTCGAACCAAATTTTTTTTTCGAACAAAAATTTTTTTTTCGAACAAAAATTTTTTTTTTGGAATAATGTTTTTTCGGAACTATTTTTCTTCCCTAAAATTTTTTTTTCTGATAATTTTTAATAATTTTTTTTTCTGTTATTTTTTAAATAAAATTTTTAAAACACTTTTTTTTGATTTATTTTATAAAAAAAAAAAAATTTTTGAAAAAATATTATGAACAAATTCATCAATATGACAATTCAAATTCAATGTATTGAATATTTTGTTCATATATATAATGAATACATTTATTAATATGTCATTTAATAAACGGTGGTATCAATATGATGAAACTGGTAGTTGGTGAAAAATTCATAATATTTATGAATAAATTCATCATATTGCAGAATTTTTTTTTCTGTGTTAGTAGTGATGGTGAAGCAGTCAGACGTACTTATAGTTTAATATATATGAGTCATTCCACATCAAATCAACAGAAAAAATTCAAATTATGGCAGCACCATCTCAGAATTTAATGAAATTTTGAAGTGTGGTTTCACCAACGGCTTTTTGAGATATTTTCTTTTAAAATATACTTTGTTTAAAGCTGACCACTATTAAAACAACATGGTATGGATATTTATGATATATTTTTGGCAATTTTAATATCTTTAAAATGACACCTTTGTGATTTATTTTGGTTCATTATAGCTTAAGTTACGTTCAGTTGATTAGCACCACCTTCGTGATTTTTATACAGTTTTTTCAAATTTTAAACCACAAAATTTCTGAAACCACACCAGTTGGGAAGCTGAAAATTCTCCAATATCTTCATTTTATTTTGTTTCACTATACATCCAAATTTATCAAATTCTGAGATGGTGCTGCCAATCACTTGGTTGATTTGATATGGCTTGACCCATATGGGATATACAACGTCAGAACGACATTTAGATTTTTTTTTTAAATATCATTGATTTTTCTCAAACGGACTTGTTCATATGGATCTATAAAGTTGTTCAAAATATTAAACACGTTGGTAATAGAGGTACCGAGTACCAAAGCGAAATATTACCGTACTTTTTAAATGTAGTAACTATTTCAATGATTTTAAATTAATTTTGTAGTTATGGTAAAAGAACAAATATTTAGAATTTGTCAAGAATTTGTTGAACTTTAATGCAATTTTTTTCTTCAAATTGTGAAAAATAAGATTCCTATGGTCAGTCTCAATTTTGATGTTAAACAAAGTTGAAATTTTTAATTTTTTAAATTTCAGAACACGATATAAATTATTCGCAATCTTAATATGATTTTCCGATGGACTTCAATATCCTAAACATGATCTCATTTTTTTTTTTTATATTTCCTAAAGTAAAAGTTATCAAGTTAAATAAAAAAAAAATAAAGTCTCGTATTTTTCAATATACTTTAACTTATTAGCAATACGATCTTCTGTCTGATGTCTATTGTATTGATGTCTCATGTCTTTTGTTTGAAGTATTAAAAAGTTTGAAGTATTCAGTTAATATTTTGAAGTAAATCAATAAAATTCGGGTGGATCTGACCAAAGTTATGAACAGTCAAACGCAAAATACAGAGTGGTCCGCATTGGGGTGTAAATATTTTATGGACTGATTGCTTAGTTCATTTCATGAAAGAAATTGTTCTAGAGTTAGGGTCTATTTAGAACACCCAATGACATACAGGGTGTTTTCAAAATATACTTTAAAAAAATTGATGCAACCGTATACTTAACTATAACTTCTACAATTTATAGCCTAGAGCAAAAATATGGCATTCATTTTAAAGATAATTGACCATAGTTTCAAGTAAAATTTAATATTGGCAATTTATTTGGTGCGCTAGTAGATTTTTCTCATCAATGTTAAAAAAATATTTTATTACAACTGTTTTTTTATGGGCCATTCCACACCAAAAATGATAAAGAGCATTGAGACATGTACTAACCAATTTATTTTTTTATATTTTCGGACCACTACTTCCAGAGATACAGTGGCTTAAAGTTGGAAAAAAGGCAAAAAAATCACTTTTGTATGGTTGTTCATATTGATTTTGGCATATATTCTTTTTAAGATTTTCGAAAAATGGTATATATTTCAAAAACTAGAGACAATTTGATGAAACTGACGCCATTTTCGAAATTAAAGTTACAAATACATTGAAAAATTATTGCAAATTTTTTTTTTTCAATACAAAAAATATTGAAAAAATTTAAAAAAATAATTTTTAAAATATGATGCCATCAAAATACCATCTTGAAATTTTGCATGAACATTTATAATAAATTGAAAAAAATTTGAATTTTTTTCAGAATTTTAAAAAGGGTTCTTTTTAAGGACATCCTTTTTGAAGTGCAAGGATAATGACCACGGGCCAGATGTTCACGTTTAGAAGTTACAACTTAATTTATCTGAAAACTTGTTCTATTAGCCTGAAAACGAGCCATCAATGAAATTTCTAGCATTTCTAGTACAAGAGATATTTAAATATGAACAACCATATAAAAGTGATTTTTGGCCCTTTTTTCCAATTTTGAGCCACTGTATCTGGAAGTAGTGGTCGGAAAAAATAAAGAAAAAATGGGTAGTTCATGTCTCGATATCCTTTATCAGTTGCCAACATTTTATTTAAATCGAAAAGGTAAAATCTCAAATTTTTTTGGTCGATTTGGAATGGCCCTTATAAAACTCAATTTTTCTTGCAATTTTTATCTATTAATCTTTTTTTAATATTTGAATGTATCATAGTGCAGTAAACAATTTCTTCTATAAATTGTAGAAATTATAATTAAGTATACGGTTGTATCAACTTTTGTAAAGTAAATTTTGAAAACACCCTGTATATCATTGGGTGTTCCAAATAGACCCTAATTCCAGAACAATATTTTTCCTGAAATGAACCAAGGAATCAGTACCTAAATTTGCACTCTGAGTGAACCACCCTGTATATAAATTGTCTGAGGTCTACCTATTATTTATAGCATAACATCATTGGATTTCATAATCATAACATCATTGAATTCCATGAATTACTTTCCTCAGTATTCCAAAATAGAGTCAATAGTAAATTTTTATACATATAATCAGAGATCAGAAATAGCTATTAATTTTTCTCAGAGATAATATTTTTCAAAAAATATAAAGATATTTGGTTGAGAGATATTATTTATTTTATAAAAGAAGGTTTTTGGTTGAGTAATACATTTGACTAAAATAAAAATAAGGTCTCATTTATAGGCAATTTTTGGTTGTTGCAGAAATTGATTGGAGAAACATAAAAATTGTTGTAAGAAAATGTTGATTTCGAACATTGTCGTTCAAAAATTTGTATTTAAAAATATATATTTTTTTTGAAATTTTTCGAACATGTTTTTTGGCGAATTTTCCATTTCCGTTGTTTTTGTTTTGCAATTAAATTTTTTAAAACAATTTCTTTTTCGTAAATTTTCCAACATTGTTGTTTTGGTCAAATATTTTTTTTTTTATTTTTTAAAATGGTGATTTCAAACATTCCGTTTTTTTTGTCTTTTTAATAATATTTTTTTTCGAAAATTTTCTAACATTGTTGTTTTGTAGAGTTTTTTTTTTTGAAAATTTCGACAAGTGAGGTTGTTTTTGTGATCTAAAATATATATAAACATTTTTTCTTAATTTTTCGAATATTTTTCTCGAATCTATTTTTTTTTTTTTTTTTTGAAAAAATTGTGAAAAAAATGTTTCGCTTTAGGTTTTTTTTTACATATATACCCAACTTTTTAATCAAAAGTTACCGCCCATCTGTGATTCATGCATATTGGAAATCATCTGAATAGAGAATTGTGCATCAACGCTTCTTAGCTTCTCAAAAATTACTAATGAGAGATATATTTTGTTTTGCTAACCTTTATGTCTCTGTTGAACCGCAACCAAAATTTTTCAAAAATAAAGATTTCTCTCAGACCGAAAATGAAAATTTTCAAAAATAAAGGTTTCTCTCGGACTTTTGTTTTTTCACTGATTTATAGAATAAATGTTATTTAGTGAGAGTTATTCAGGAACCTCCGAAAAGGTTTATTTTTATCTCCGACATCTGCTTTTAATATAAAATAAAATAAAAAAATATGGATCAAAAAATCTTTAAGTGGAATTTGTGAACTTGTCCTTAATCTTACTTTTATTCCGTAATGAAATAAAAACTTTATAAAGTCCCAAAATACAAAATACGAATAATAGAAAAAGAAGATTTATTTATTTATTTTATAATTGACCTATTGACCAATTTTAATGGGATTCGAAGGAATTTTTTTCTGGGTGTACTTTTATAAAGGGAAAAGCAAATCATTGGACATTATGTCATATCGAACCAAATTTATGGTGGAAAAATAGATTTCTTCAAATCATGTTTAAGTTACATTTTTTTTTTTTGCATCCTGGATAATTCGATCTCCTGGATACTTTGCTGGTAAAAATATCCCGGAGACAGCAAGTACTGTTTTTTTAAAATTTTGATTTTTACTACATTTTAAAAACAGTTTTGAACCGCCAAATAACTTTAATATCTTTTTGAAATACCCAGTTCGGTTATGATTTTAAAATTAATACCATTTTAAAAAGTAATCATTTACGATTTCAAACCTTGGTTAATGATTCAAATAAACTAAAGAAATATATAAAATTCCATATTTTTAATATTGCCCAAAATATTTTAATAAACAGAACGAACAACCTCAATTCAACAATATTAATTAACAGCAACACTTGATTGTCTTTTATTGAACTCGTATCTATTGTAGATGTCAATAAACCTACGCATACTAAAATAAAACAATTAAAGTACAATTAGAACGTAATTCCCTCCCACTCACAATGCAAATAATCCCAAAGGATGCCACATGGAAATCAACATTTATTGCTGAAGTAAAAACATCAACTCGCCATTGTTCTGGCGAGTGACACGCAAACCCAGTATGTAGAGCAATTGCTCTGGTTATTAAAATCATCCAAATCGAATCCAATAGGCAGCCTGCCTGCAGCTATCATAAAACCAAATGACTGCCTCCGGCAACAAACGTACATCATATAGGTACGAATATGGCGAGTGTGTGATTCAGAAGTTGTTTAGAAATTCCCGAAAATTTCCCAAAATTATTTGAATGTAAATATTGTGTGGCCAGGTATGCTAAATTGTGCGAAGGGAGCTTTCAGAAATGTTTGTCAGCTACCTGCCAAGGGCTTAGTACGTAGAACATGTTCATAAAACGAAGCTAAGGGCGGAAATAATCTTTATGGTTTTGGAACTTATTTAGTTTTAGATACAGTGGTACTAGCGATTAATATATTTATGGCTTACGTGATTTTCCAAATGACAATCATTAGCTTTAGAGAAAGAGTAGCTGCTTTTTGGTCACTTTTGCAGGTGTTGCGACTCAAATAAGTTTTAGTCGGTCGGTTATCTTCACTATGCGTTAAATAGATCAAATAGTTGAGATATCTATATGTAGTGCTTTAGCATAGCGCAGATATTAGGCTTAATGACCCACAATCATGCAGTTGTGTAACTGCTTCGTTGCTATGCGATAAACCTTGAGTCTGCTCATCATTCCTGCTAAACCTGTAAAAGGGAATCCTCCGGAATTTAATGTCAGCGCAAAAAAGCGTACGGCCACATATCATCTACTACCTATCTGTCTGTCTGTCTGTTGTTCTGTCTTTCTGTCTGGCTCACGAAGATCATCTCTGCACTGAGCAGCAGGTAGCGGCAAAACACAAATAGCATTCAGCAGTTAACAGACTGAATTTGATCGAGCCATTTATCTCTGCTCCATGCAACGAAGTGCATACTAATTAGGGGTTCCAGTCCCGATTGCCAATATAATTTATTGTATTGCAAAAGTTGTATACTTTGGATCATTATTTGGTATACTTATGACGAAAACAGATACATAATAATAATGATATTTAAATTACACTTCCTTTGATACACCCATCACCCATATTCGAGGTATATGCACCAATAAACTATGACTTTAAAGGTGAAAGGTTTTTTTGAAAATGTTGACCTCGATCATGCGTTGTTTTTGTTAACAATTTTATTTTCGAACATTGGTGTTTTTGTCGTTCAAGATTTTTTTTTAACAATTTTTTTTTCCAAGTTTTTCGAACATATTTTTTTTTTTTTTGAGAAATGTGATTTCGACTATTGCGTTGTTTTTGTAGTCCATCTTCTTTTTTGAAACTTTTCGAACATTGTTGTTTTTGTCGAATAGTTTTTTTTTGAAAATGATGATTTCAACCGTAGCGTTTTGTCGTCCAAAAATTTGTAAATTTTTTTTCGAGAATTTTCGAAAATTTTTGTTTTTGTCGAAAAATTGCTTCTTTTGAAAACTTTGATTTCGACCGTTGTTTTGTCACCCAACAACATTTTTTTAACGAATAATATTTTTTTTTTTTCAAAAATGCTGATTTCGAACATTGTGTTGTTTTGTCGTCCAAATTTTTTTTTTCAAAAATTTTCGAACAGTGGTTTATTTGTCGAATATTATTTTTATAGAACACTGCATTGTTTTTTTATGCCCCAAACAAATTTATAACAATTTTCTTTTTCGAACATTGCTGCTTTTGAGAACCAATCTTTTTATTTTGATAAAAAAAAAAATAATTTTGCTTTTAGGACATTATTTACATATATACCCAAATGTTTAATCAAAAGTAACCATCAGTCTTTGGTCCAGAAATATTGGGAGTCATCTGAAAAGAGAATTGTACATTAAATGATGCGAGCTTCTCAAAATTTACTAATGAGAAAGAGACAATGATGATTTTTTCAGTACAATTTCAGTATCAAAAGTACGCAAGTACTCTGCAGACTATTTTAGTACAATTCCATTGTAATAAATTCCAAAACAATAAATTTACTGATCACAAGTTATTGGAGCATAACTATAGACAATTTGAACCTACAATTTAATTTAATGTACCGCATTTGACATTTATTTTTATATGAAAACTTTTACAGAATTCGCTTTAAATTTCAGTTCTAGTTTTATTCTGACTATAGTTACGGGAGGAATACTATGAAGCTTAATTTTTAACACCGATACTGTAACCTAATCCTACGGGGAAACAAACTGGTATTAGACTAGTACGTGACTGGTTCCTCGGCGATATTGAAGCGGTCCAAGTGTGTATTTTTATATGAAGCCAACCAGCATGGCATTGTCCTAGGGAGAGTTAATAACCACCTCATACAGACCTTTAGACTAATCACATAACTGGTCTTCAAGATTCTGTCATTATTCGGTACCGGTCACAGAACATACCTTTGAACTAGAACATCGATAAGTCCTCTTTAGTCCTGTCACGTGATAGAAAATTATAGAACAATTGACACTTTTTTCTTGCAGGGAAACATTATACTAAAATCAGAAGTAGAAACATTTCATTTTAGTCAAAAAATGTTTATTTATTTTTTTAATTTAATATTTAATTAAAATTATAATTCTATATCCTAGGTCTTGTGGAGGAAAATATTTAATTTTTGTTGTAAAAATAGGTCTTTTCGTTCCTATTCATTAATACAAAAACCTAAATTCGGTATATCAGTACATTTAAAAGAAAGGGTAAACATGGATATATTCATTTATATCCCTTTCCTCAATATAAAAACCGGCATCTATATAAAGTATGGCAAATTTGTTTAAAAGTAAAAAAGCATGAAATGTAAATAATATTAACGTTATTTTTACATCATTACTTCATTGTTTTCTTTTGGAATACAGAAAGAGGCTCTTATTGCCTATTTTTGATATTTATATATTAAAAAAAAGATATTTAAATTTATGAAAAAAAGTACAATTTAGTACAATTTTTTACTATAAGTTACAATATCGATATTTTCAAATATCATCACTAATGAGAGATATATTTTGTAACCTTTATATCTCTCGCTGTTGAACCGCCATTAAAATATATCTCAGACCGAAACCGAACATTTTCAAAAATAAAGCTTTCTCTCAGACTTACCCTTTTTTTAATTTAATTCACTGATTTATTGAATAAATGTTATTTAGTGAGAGTTATTCAGGGAACCTCCGAAAAGGTAAACCTTTATATCTGACCTCTGGTTTCAGTTTCAATAAAAATAGGTACCACTATAAGTTATGAACAAAATATGTAAATCATGTAATATAGACGAAATAATTTTATTTGTAACATAAATTTACACCGTGCATCACAAATATCTAACCATGTAGGTAATGCCAGGCTGAACAATCAAACAGCACTGACAGACCAAAACTTGATTAATAAAACTTCTACCAAAACTTATCTGGAGCTGACAGATTAATTCCTGGTTAACTAACTCTTATCCGTGATAACCAATGATCAGTTGTGGCACACGAATTTTTCGAAGTCTCGAGCCTTTTTACCACTCTAAAGTTTAACTAGTCTTCAGCCTTGTCTGGTATTATGAGAATTATATATTTTATGCGGAAAACTAGACGAATCTTAGGTCCATTGCCTTTTATTACTTTCATAAACATTTTCTATGTTACTTATATAAAGTCTCGACGTACGAATTTGTGACCTTTCGCTCGAGCGGCAGATCAGTATTTATGTTGAATCTTATTTTATTTTTCTTAAAAAAAAAAAAATATTTTATAAGTTAAGCTCAAATATTCAAAATTTTGGAATTTGAAATTTCCAATTTTTCGTTTGCAATCCTAATTTTAATCGCTATAGAAAAATTCAAAGGGATTTATCCAATACTGATTAGGTTCAATTTAACAAACAAAATTTGTAAAGTTCTTAGCGTACATTCAAATTTCAGTATACCAATTTATTCAAATTTTAAAAATAATAATAATAATTTCTCGCAACAGTCGTGAAGAATTTAGACCGATATAGTTGAACTCAAAGTGTTGGGACCTACAGTTTAATGCAAAAACCGAATGGCGCTTTTTCATGGGCGGTGTTTACCTCTCGGATGTTTGCCATTGTCTGTTTTCTGGTACACTCAAAGAACGAATCAGTTGGGGCAACTGTCGTTTTTTGTCAACCGATTTAATTAGTTCTGTCAACATTCGACTGATTCAGTTGTTGCACCAATTTGTTTAGTTATGGTAGGCAATTTAATTATAAGAAATCGTCCATTTTACCTATCCCTAGTGCTCCATCCAACGTGTTGCAAACACGAAGTTAGCATCTAAACAGCGTTCCCGAGATCGGAAATTGCCGATGATTCGTTGTGCTGCTGACTTCGTGTTTGCAACACGTTGGAGCGCTAGGGCTGCATATATAAATAAACGCCATATTTCTTGCCGCTCTTTTGACATTTCTCTTCAGTAAGGTTTGCCATTTCATGATGGAAAGATATACGAATCTGAATTTTGGTAGTAAATTTTAATAATTTTGACTCGTATATCTTTCCATCATGAAATGGCAAACCTTACTGAAGATAAATGTCAAAAGAGCGGCAAGAAATATGGCGTCATTTGCTGTCCCTGTCGCTCTACTTTTGTAGCGTCCCAGTTGAAAAACTCTTTAAAAAAATTTTTGTAGCGCTCTTATTGAAAAATTTTGTTTTTCACGTGGCACGCGCTGTCCGTATCACACAAAAAAACGAATGAAAAATCTGAAGCTTGTGCGACTGATGTTGTCCTGCTTTGGCATTGCTTTTATATAAGACAACTGATTTCGCAGTTGAATCAAATGAATATCGGTTGCTACAACCTAATAAAACTAACTATCTGTTAAGTCAACTTAATATTGGTTATGTCTCATTTTGAAATTAGTTGCCGTAGCAATGGAAATAAAAAAATTGAAAATAGATAACAAGTTTGTTTCCCCAATCAATGTTGCAGTTGCTTCAACTAATAGTTGGTTATGCTTCATACCATTGTTTACCATAAATGAATTTCAGTTGAGGCTGACTACATTTGGTAGATGCAAATGAATATTCGATGAAACAACTGAACGCCAAACTAATATTTTTTTGTGTGTATAGAACCCGAGACCTTTCGGTAGTCTTACGTACCAGCAACATTTCGCTCGTAGTCCAACACACTAACCAATCGAGCTACCGAAGCAATCATTCTAAGTTTTGTATACCAATTAATGGGGTGATATAAAACATAAAACAACTTAAAAACCCGATATAACATAAATCAAACAACTAAAGTATTGGGAGGTTTTTATGCTTTTTTTTTTGTTTTATGAGTTATTGCATATTCCCTGCTTATTACTCCTTTCAATATGTATACCATATGCATGTGGAACAATCTGTTTTAGTGCAATGCCATGCTCCACACTCCACACATCAACTTAATTGATTTAATTCTAAAAATAAAACACCCGCTAAATGCTGCGGGATTGTAACCCATACTATACACTCATGGATGCCGTCGCCGATATTTGGTTGCCATTCCACAAGATCACAGCTCATCAGCAGAATTGAATTCAATTCAATTCACCTTCTTTAACAATTCTGTCTACCTCTTCTTGGTCTGCGTTCTTTTCGGGTATCTTTATGGTGATGATCTTTTTGAGCAGTCTGTGCACTGCGTGCGTGCGTCTCATTTTATCACTCTTTCCCTCTTCTTCCCGCTCTACCACTACCAACAACCATACCATACATCCCTCCCTCCCTGGCTCCTTTAGCACTGCATTGCGCAGCGGCTTAGCTGAGTCAAAGTAGCTGACGCCGCCGACGACTTCGACGACTTCAACGACGATGACTACGACGACGACGAACAGGCATTGTTCTGATTGTAGCTTGATTATCGTACCCTTAAAATTATGTTTGCTTGATCCCGTGTGTATTGAGTGGTGGTTGCCTCGTTGCCTCTGCCTTTCGGCTTTCGGCTTTGCTTTGCCTTTGCCACATTGGTACTCGAGCGCTGAAGCAGACACTTTTTGTTGCCATACCTAGTATGTAGTATATAATTTGGAGGAAGGTCCGTTTGTGAATTCAGTAAGCATATTGTTTTTGTGCGATACGGTCCAACGCAGAGCAGTTCAGTTCAGTGCAGCGCAGTGGTATAGTGCGGTTCGGTTCGTTACGATTTCGAAGAAATTACATATATTATTAACCGCGAACATTCAGTGTAACGTTGGAGTGGCCCACTTAAGGGCATAGCATAAACAACATAATACAAAAATAATAATATCAACCACAACAACAACATGCATGTGTTAAGTGACAAAGTGGCACTTGTTGCAATTGTGCTAAGTGTGCTGACAACTGCGAATTATACGTGTGCGCATGCACAGCAGCGCAAATCAGTGCACAGAACGTTCAACAAAAAGACGAAGACGGTTGGGGGGGCCACGGAACTGCAGCCCAGTGCGGTGCGCAAAGAAGTGCAAGTGGAGGCTGAAGGATATTTTGATGTCATTGAGCAGCCCGAACAGTTTATTGGGGCAGATGCACAAATTGTAAGTAGTCTGCTATATACAATATTTGAAAATTCGATTTAATTAATGAGTTGTTTTTTTCTTTGTTTGTTTGTACAGGCACCAAATACCAAAGGCAACTATGAGGGCCGTTCGCCAGCACGTGTGCAGCATCTGATGGAGCTGGCTGCCGCCACCACCGATGACGTCGCTTCCGGCGACACAAAAAAGAATTCACAAAAAACACTGCCCGGTTTTCTGTTCAACACCGATCTGACAAAGATACAATCGAATGCCAAAAATATCGAAAACGACTCGGGCAAGAATTTCTTTTACGAACGCAACATTATCGTGCAGCCAGAGCTGCCCATTGAAAAGATGCGCGCGGAAAAACAACTGAAAGACACACTCAAAGGAGACGATTCGAAAGGCATCTCCAAAGAGAAGTTGCGCCGAATGGCATATAAAAGGTAGGTCTCAAAAAATCAGTCGTACGTACGGATACAGCGTGCATCGTATGCTAGTGGGGGAGGAGTGGAGTGGTGTGGTGTGGAGGCAGGGGATACTGTTTAGAGGGGCATGTCACCACACAATGTGCGGGCGCGCTGAAAACACTTGTCATCGAGTGTGAACGTGAAATTTAAAATTGTTCCGGTTTTACATAAGAGTAGATGAGATGGTGCATAGAATAGGGTGGAATTTATATATATAATATATACACTATACAAATTAGAATAATATGTATATGGAATTTTTTTTTATTTTTTGTTTCTCTAATTGAAACTGGAGCAAACAAATTGGTATATTTATGATAAATTCAAAATGTAGCATTCTATGAGTTTTTGAGTCGATATTGCTGCAGTCTCAATTAAAAACAGTATAGATTTTGTTATAAATATCCAATTATTTTCAGTTTTTTGCAGTTTCTTTAAATAAAACCTTTAAAATACCTTTTTAAGGTGCTAAATCCACAGGAATCGACGACCAACACCTTGCTTTCCTACACACAATACCCTCACTTTCCCCATGGCCGTGTAAACTGCTGTGTTTAAAGTTAAGTGCAAACACTTGACTATTTGCGTTCTCCTAAATAGTTACCACTCTTAGTTGAACAAAGGTAAATGCTGTTTAATTTGTTTGGCAACAAAATACATTTTCAAGTGCGCACACTGGGTGGCCTCGTATTTCTGGGCCATGTTCATTTATATTGTCCTCATTAAGCTATATAGCACTTGGTAATTTTACAACTAGGTATTTGAGTTTTTACAACTGTCGAATGCATCAATGTTCAAATATTGCGGAATTTCCAGAATTTCAACATAATGAAGCATTTTCTTTTTGGGTACTTAGAGAGGTAGATAAAAAGCCCTAGCAGTTGAACAGGTAGTGAGTTAATTGTTATTTGAATAGTTTCGGGGATTTTCCAGCTGTACTAGTCAATCGAAAATACCTTGGATTTTCCGCACAAATTCAGTTAATAATTTAGCTATACCTGCAGCGAGGCTTTAAACTAATCCACACATAAAAAGGCGTAGCAAGTTGTGTATTTAGGTGCAACCATATAATATACCTGTATTTTAAACTGTGCCTGAAGTACTTATGATTTAAAATATGATTTTAAAATGTTCTTTTCTTTTAATTTACAGACGTTTGTTCAAGCAACTAAAAGGCAAAAAAGTGCGTGGCCACAAAAAACATGCCAAGCGAAAGGCCAAATATGGAAAACACAAAATCGGCTCCAGGTAATGTATTGGTTATAATGTCATAGAGGTGTCCAAATCTATAAAATAACTTTTTTCAACAGTTTATATAAATTAGTTATAGTTTTATAAAATCATAATATATACAGTTTCGATATCGTTACGAGTTCAATTCGACCGGATAATTCACACGACGTAGCGATATCGAGCGTAATATATAGATCCAGTCGGAGTTTACTTGACATTTTACAAAATCAAGTCGATATCGAAAATATATATAAATAAATTTGTAGATATTGATAACGATGTGATAAATGTTTAAATTAGGTACCAATTTAAAAGTACGAAAACTTAAAGGTTCCTGATCATCGAAGATAGTTAGAGATACGAGGCATCGAATGTCTCTGAGGAATAGCAGACTGGGTATAGTTTGTCGTTTTAAAGAGTCGCTTTAAAGAATATCACTAGACAGTTTTATTACTCGTATGATTAAGAAACTAATCATTTGATAATTTTGAATATTCCCAACCTGTCATGTATCGGAACTCTTCGATGATCAAAGTTTTCTCGAGTTAACTGCGATACAAAAGTTCGTTGCCTTATCACTTCTATTTTTTTTTTTTTAATTTTTCGTACAATAAAATTTAAGGAGAACATACGATATTTAAATATTTATCACATCGAGATCGAAATTTGTTTCGAATCAATCTCAAAATTCGATGCAATATCGATCCACAATCGATTATTTCTCGATTCGAATTAACTTCATTGTCTCCTTACGATATCTGCGTACATCTTAAAATGAATTGTAGTATAATATAGATACGAAATCGAATGAATTCCTCGACATCTCGAAACAGTCTCGAAGCGATTTCGAATGGCAGAGTGGGTATATACAGTTTCGATATCGTTACGTTTTCAATTCGACAGGATAATTCACACTATATCGAACAGTAACATGTATCAATATAGAGCGTCACATTGGACCTACATAACCTATATAACAATAGGTCCAGTCGGAGTTTTCTCGGTACGAGACATTTTACGAATTCGAATCGATATAAAAAAGATGTATAATCAAATTTGTAGATAATGATAACCATGTGATAAATCAATTTGAAAGTACGCAAATGTTAAGGTTTCAAATCATCGAAGTTATTTCGAGATTCAAGGCTCGAAGGTCTCTGAGAAATAGCAGAGACTGGGTATAGTTTGTCGTTTTAAAGAGTCGCTCAAAAATCATTATGTTTCAGTATCACTGGAATGTTTTATTACTCGTATGATTAAGAAACTAATTACTTGATAATTTAGTATATTGTTTTAGCTATAATCAAAACTTAGTTGTAATATTTAACATAGCGTAAATAGTAGTTAAGTCATTTTAATTTTTGTACAAATATTAATGTATGTATCCAATGTTCCTTATAATAAATGATTAAACAAATTCGATTCAACTGTTTTTATATTTTTTAAATTACTAATAAAACCTTTTATTTGTAGACCCAATATTAGTCCCAACTCTGCACTCTCTGAACTGTCCGACACACATATCGCCGCTCCAGCGAGCCGACATCGTCGTGCGGTCACAGCCAAGAAGGAGCGCATCTGGGACTACGGCGTCATACCCTATGAAATCGATCACATTTTCAGTGGCTCGCACAAGGCACTCTTCAAGCAGGCCATGCGTCATTGGGAGAATTTCACGTGCATCAAATTTGTAGAACGTGACCCGAAAGTACATCCGAATTTCATCTACTTTACGGTCAAGAACTGCGGGTAATTTCAACAATAAAATTAATATATTCACTGCAAATTAAAACATATTTCTCCCTCTCCGTCTATAGTTGCTGCTCGTTTGTGGGCAAACGTGGTAATGGGCGACAGGCCATATCCATTGGACGCAATTGCGAGAAATTTGGTATTGTGGTGCATGAACTGGGACATGTTATTGGGTTCTGGCACGAACACACACGCACAGATCGCGACAAGCACATCATCATCAATAAGGCGAACATCATGAAGGGTCAGGAGTATAACTTTGATGTGCTGTCACCGTCGGACGTCGATTCGCTGGGACTGCCATACGATTACAACTCGATTATGCACTATGCGAAGAATACCTTCTCGAAGAGTGTTTATCTGGACACTATATTGCCGATTGGTATACCGGAGCAGGAGCGCGTCGAAATTGGTCAACGTATACGTCTGAGTCGTGGTGACATTGCACAGGCTAATTTACTATATAAATGTGCGACGTGCGGCAAAACCTTTCAACAGCATATGGGACAAATAACGTCGCCACATTTTTACTATACGGCGAGCGGTAGTGGTGATAGTGAGGAATGGGGCAGCGGTGACTATGAGGCGGAGTTCGACAAGTCACTGGAGGTTTGCGAGTGGCGCATAACGGCAACTAATGGCGAACGTATTATATTGCAAATTCATCAATTGGTAAGTCAATCGAAAAAAATATGTAATGTGTGAATGAAGTTAACTGCACATAATTGTATAAAAGTGGGTTTATATTTGATGGGAAATAAAGTGAATAACTTTTTTATCTATTTTTTTTTTGCTTCCTTTTGTTTGGCACTTACTTCCGGACGAACGTAGAATCTTCTACAATCAACTGATTGCACAGTAGATTACTTGGAAGTACGTGATGGCTATTGGTACAAATCACCCGTGATTAAAAGGATTTGCGGAAATGCGACAGCGGAAACGATTAAGAGCGATTCCAGTCGAATGCTCATCAGTTATGTCAATCGTAATGCGATCAAAGGATTTAAGGGTTTCACGGCCGATTTCGAAGGTAAATAATAATGGAAAATAAACAGCTGTCTGTATTGAAGAGAGTTGTAAGAAAGTTTTTTTGTAAAATGTTAAAAAAAAATCAATTCAAACTTATTAAAAAAATATAAATGGCACACTCAGAAATAATAATATAAAAATATTAGTTTTTACTATGGAAATTAGTCAATAGTATAAACTATTAATTCAATCGGTAAATCCCATTAGATACTACAACATACTATACAATTATTTTTGAGTTTGTATGAAAATATTTATTTTTTGTATACTATTAAATCAATAACTGTCCAATTGATAAATATTAATGGGATTTTATGAAATTTTTTTCTGAGTGCATGGAATTTGTGAAATATTATAGGTATTTATTTTGTATTTAAATTAACAATTGTTTTCGATGACAATTGTCACTTCCTTTTGCATCTATAACACAGAATACGAAATTGTGACTAAACGCACTATTGTGACCGAGTTGAGTTATGACTCGTGACAAAATAGGACCTTACTGGTTTTTTTTAACATGTTCATTACACAGTGCAAAATGACAACATCTGTAATTTAACTCCGGTGTACTGATAAACGTGTAATATACACATTAACCCCTACATGTCTGGTTTAGGCGCTATGAACACCAAAAGAATTCAAAGTATTTATAACATAGTTCGTTATATTGTAGTGAAATACTGCAGTGTGCTTTTCTGATGTTTGGGGACCGCTTGTAGCGGACTTCCTAAGGATAATTTTCGCAAACTACTTTGTCTTTTACTTTGTTGATACAACAACGTACGTAACAAAAGCCAGAATGTCAATATTGGCAGAATGAAAAATACAATCATGAGGTTATGATAACCGATTGTGCAGTTGAGCGGACTAACATTTCGGTTACAGTAAAATAAGGTACGTTTATTTTGATGACATGAGTTTACAAAAAATATATTTCGGTTGCAATGAAAAATGCAATGAAGATGTTATGATAACCGAATGTGCAGTTGAGTGGACTAAAATTCCGGTTATAGTAAAATAAGGTACGCTTATTTTGATGTCATGAGTTTCCAACAAATGATTTCGGTTGCAATAAAAAATTAAAAATGCAATCATGAGGTTATGGTAACCGAATGTGCAGTTGAGCAGACTAACATTTCGGTTATAGTTAAATAAGCTACGCTTATTTTGATGAGCTGAGTTTACAAAAAATATATTTCGTTTGCAACAAAGAAACTTTTATTCGATTACCCTCTTGTCAAAAGAGATTTTTTCAGTGTGCACAATTATAGCCCACAGACCATAGAGTACTAAGAAATAAAAAATAAATTAGTTCAAATATTAGTAACGCACAGTATTACCTTTCCATAATATCAACAACAATGTTATTCCACAAAATAAACTGAGTATGCAAAAAGTTTATATATAATTTTTTGGGAATTTCTAAAGGAGAGGGTAAAGTAAATTATGCATATTAAATTATGAACGTAACTGCAAATATTGGCCAAATCTGATTTACAGCCAATAACAATAATAATCCAGAAAACTAACGTTGAAAACCACATGCAGCACAAAAACAAAAACGAGTATTGATGGATATAGGGAAAGGGTATAGCAAAAAAAAAAGAACATTTGTCGCATATGTGACACCAAAAACAAATCCATTGGCATTAAACATATTGAATTGCTGAATAAAACAAAAGGTTAAAGTGTTTTACGCAAATATTGCATTGAATGGTGCGATAGAAAAAAATAATAAACCTTTTCTTTTACATTTTAAATTAAATACAAATATTTTGAAAACACTAATTAAAATATATATTTTTGTTTCTTCTATATTTCAATAGTTATGTGCGGCGGCGATATTTATTTGACCGAGGATCGACGCATCGACTCACCCAATTATCCGCTTGAGTATTTGCCCGATCGTGAGTGTGTCTGGCGCATTACCGTACCCGATAATCATCAGGTCGCCATCAAGTTCCAATCGTTCGAACTCGAAAATCACGACAACTGCATCTATGACTATGTCGAAATACGCGATGGCAATCGCTCGGACTCTGAGCTAATTGGCATCTTCTGTGGCTATAAATTGCCGCCAAACATTAAGTGAGTTCTACATGCTAATGGCCAATTAAGAACGCTATTAAAACCCATTTTTTTTTTTGTTTTGCTTTAATTACTCTTGCAGAACCAATTCCAACCAAATGTACATCAAATTCGTTTCGGACGGCTCTGTGCAGAAGGTTGGCTTTTCGGCGATTTTCATGCAAGAGGTCGATGAGTGTAAATTTGCAAATCATGGCTGTGAGCACGAATGCATCAACACGTTGGGGAGCTATCAATGTGGCTGCTTTGCCGGCTATGAATTGCAAATGAATGGACGTTCCTGTGAAGGTAGCTTTACTTTAAATGAATACATTCAAATTAAACTTTATTAATTGCTTTATTTACTTGCAACATATAGATGCATGTGGTGGTATTATTGATGCCTCCGCAGCACACGGTACCTTGCATTCGCCCTCATACCCGGATGTTTATCCCATTTCAAAGGAGTGCGTGTGGGAGGTGGTGGCACCACCAAATCATGCGGTATTTTTGAATTTTACACATTTTGACTTGGAGGGTACTAAATTTCAGTACACCGAATGTAACTACGATTATTTGGTCATCTATTCGAAACTGCGCGACAGTCGGCTGAAGAAAATCGGTGTTTATTGTGGTCATGAAATACCGCCCATGCTCAATTCAGAGCAGAATATACTACGTTTGGAATTCTATTCCGATAAGTCGGTACAGCATACGGGGTTCTCGGCGCGTTTTGAAATTGGTAAGTTCAAATAATAAATTTATTGTAAACACCACTCTTTCTTCTAATTTGAAAAAATGTACGTGTTTTAAAAGTCAAGTAACATAAAATCAAAATTCGTGTGAGAAAATTTTACCTCAAATAATCGTTTCGAAATACAAAAAGTTCGTAATGGTAAAATTAACGAGTTCGTATCGTATAATGTTTGTAATCAAACATTTGATGGCTACAGTTTGACATATAATCATAAGATTAAATATTTTTATACAAATATTTGGTTTTTCGGCTTTGTTTCTTAATTCAGCGATATCTTAGACATTAAAAACTAAGAAAGAAAATCATTATTGTATTATCCCAGTCCGCCATATCTCAGAGACCTTCGATGCCTCGATCAAAAATTCGTTTGTGCAGCTTTAGTGCTTGGATTTTTTTTAAAATTAAGGTACAATCAAATTTTAACTTAAATAGATCTCGAAATAATTTTCGATATTTCACGATTTTTGATATTTTTCTTTTCGATATCGATTCGATTTCGTAAAATTTAGCGTACCAAAAATTCTACGATGGAACACATTTGACAATTTGACACTCGATATCGCTACGAGATAGTGTTTAAATTATTCTGTATTACGAAACGATATGGAAACGAATGGAATGATCCTTAATATTCAATACTCAATATTAATATTACAGAAATAAAATAAATATAGTTTACTTGGGGTTTGTGCGAATTTGACTAAATTGCTGACTAAACTAAATTGAACGGCTTTTCATTCGATCGCCATTCGTTAACCGGTAATTGTTAAAGTCCATAATTGATCGATTATCATATCGTTGTTGTAGAACGAAAAGTCACCAAATACATTTTTATGACAAACTTAAATTTCGAGTTTGTTGATAAATATTATAAAAAATAATTGATGCATTTTTAATGTTGAAATATCAATTGATAGATTTACATTTTCCTATCATGTGGTAAAAAAATTGAGATCATCGATTAAAAATTGACAGATATATAGAGATTTTTGTAGATGAATATTTGACATTTTGAAAATGTATTTGGTGACTTTTCGTTCTACAACGACGATATGTCTCTTTGCTGTCATGCAATTTAGTTGAATTTAGTCTGCTCGAAAATTTGCTAAAAAGGCGAATACTGCATTACCGACAAAATTTAGTTTATTCAGCAATTTAGTCCAATTCGCACACACCCTTAGTATAACATTTCAGCTAGATAGGATTCATTGTTTAAATAAAATACTATTTTCAAATCGGTTTATATAGTACTAAATGGGAAATTATGCAACTACCCGTCTAAAGCTATCCAAGTCTGCCATGTCTCCGAGTTGAAATCTTCGATGACCAAAGTTTTCTCGAAGTAACTTGGATCGAAAACTAACTAATCGCCACTAATGTTGGAAATTTTTCGTAGATTAAAATTTAAGAAGAAGATACATACAATATTTAAATAGTTATCACATCAATATCTTAATGTTTCTGAATCAATCGCGATATCTTAAACTAATCGTTTCGAAATAAACTGCGATATGTCGTTTCAAACAATACGGTGCAGTTTAGTACGTTTTGCTCTTAGATACTGATACAAGGTCTGATTTGATAATGTACGAATTCTCTGAGATATCGTTTTCGCATCAATATCGAAACAAATGGCAGAGTGGGATCTATGACTTATTAATTTACTTCCCGTAGGATATGATTTAACCCAGAGAATGTCTATTGAAGTTGTTTGTGTTTGTACTCTTCAAGTGTTCTTCAATGTATACATACTCCCTATTACATGTAGGTAATCCCAATTCCCGGTATGCCATTCGTATCGATATCGTTACGAGATCAATGAGAGTAGATGGAGAAATCACACGGATCCGTTGTCGAAACGATATAGAGCGTCAAATTGGACCTACATGGTAGATAGATATCATAACGTTCTGTCGGAGTTTTCTCGATACGAGAAATGTTTAGAAATCGGAACGATATCGAAGACAGAAATGAACAAAGTTCAAGATTTCTGCAATATATATTTGATATATGTTTAATTATCGTATCTTGTCAAAGTATTTGAATGTACAAAATTTTTTAAAAATTAAAATCGAGAGAGCAACGAGATCGAACTTTTTTATCGAAGTTATTCGAGAAAGCTTCGAGGCATCAAAGGTGTCCGATTCATGACAGACTGGATTCAACTTAATTTCACTTGACAAAAAAAATTAACAAATCGTTGGAGTTATAGGATACAGAATTAAATGACTATAATTGTAAATATAGACAAAGATTATGAAAAAAATATCAATTTTGTACTATAAGAGTTCATATTTAAAATAATTTTTTTAAAAATTTTGAAACAAATCTACTCTGCGCTAAGTATAAAGTAACCTAAGCCTTATGTAGAACTCTTCAAGTGTCCTTCAAAGTATATATGCACTATAAAACATGCAGGTAGTTCCAAGATACATACTTACAACAACATTATAGGTACATTATGCTACCACTACATAGTTTCTTCACGGCAATTTCAACTGCACAGTAAACACAAATATTTGCCATTCTTACACATAGAATTCCTTTTTTTCACAGATACCGACGAGTGCAGCCTGAACAATGGCGGCTGTCAACATCACTGCCGCAACACCTATGGCTCCTATAGTTGCAGCTGTCGCAACGGTTACACGCTGCACGAGAATCGCCACAACTGCACCGAGACCAAGTGTAAATTCGAAATCAGCAACTCGTACGGCGTCATCTACAGTCCCAATTATCCGGATGCGTATCCGCGCAACACATATTGCTTTTGGCACTTTCAGACGGTGCTCGGGCATCGTGTGCAATTGACTTTTCACGACTTTGAGGTGGAGAATCATCAGGTGAGTGACATGACATTGTGCCGTTGACAATTTAGCACAATTCCGAAAATTCACAGAATTCGCAACACTTACTTATTTCATTCTCTCTGTTCTTTTTTCTTCCATTGTCTATTTTTGTTTCGCAGGAATGCATCTACGATTATGTGGCTATTTACGATGGTAGATCCGAGAATAGTTCAACACTCGGCATCTATTGTGGCGGTCGAGAGCCATACGCCGTGATGGCGTCGACCAACCAAATGTTTATGGTGCTCAAGACCGATGCGGGACTGCAGCGCAAGGGCTTTATGGCGACCTATTCAACAGGTGAGTGTTAGGCGTTGTAAGAGATTGGGTGGGTTACAAATCATTGGATATGTACATGCAAACCTGACGATAGTCGTCTATTTAATGGAAACAGCTAGTTCAGTGGCATAAAACCATAGAAGAAATGATAAGAACTGCAGTGAAAGTGAAAGTGATGAACGATCTGCGGACATTGCATTTCTATACTCAGAAAACTGATTATAGAATGAAGATTTTCCTATTATAGCGAAAATATTTTCGTAAACTAAGGGAAATTTCCATATCATAGGGAAATTGTGTTTTTAAAGATAAATTTGCTTGTGATGAAGAACATTTTTTTGTTGGGTGTAATCAAGTTAGTGATGTGCAAAGCACAGAAAAATCTTTATATTTTCTTTAAGTAGATTTTGAAGAATTTATCAATTTTTTTTTTATATTACAAAATACTTGTTTAGCGTTCGAAGTTTTCAAAACAACTATCAAACATGTTCTAAATATTCTATTAAAAACCAATACGTATTTTAATATTACGAATTATTTATAATCTCTCCAGTTTCCCAGTCTGCCAATCGTTTTGAAATTTATGCGAAAACCTACGATAAGTCGGAGAAATCGTATAATATCGAATCAGATTTTGAATTAATATATGTACATGCCAAAACGTTCTAAACTGTAAAATCGACAAATCGAAGCTTTTCACAAAACGAGAACAAGTTCGATTATGGATTGATATCAAATCGAATAGTGCAAATATACTAGATTGATTCGAAAAACATTGCGATACGATTTAAAAAATGCTTAAATATCGTATCTTGTTTAAGAAATTAGTATCAACAAATGACAAGAAATAGTTTCGAACTAACTTCAATAAAAAAGTTGATTTTTACAGTTTTAACGCATCTTATTTGAAGAATTTCTTGTACATTACAATTTTATGTCAAGATATGATATCTTAACACTCAGAAAAAAGTTTCCTCATAATAAGGAAAATTTACTTGAAATAACGTTAAGGAAAAAACTTTCTCATTTTTAAGAAATTGTCCTTACTTTAAGCAAAATTTTCCTTATACTAAGTAAATTTTACTACAATTATTTACTACCATCCTTAAAATAAGTAAAATTGAACTTGACGCTATTTCAAGTAAATTTTCCTTAATATAAGGAAACTGTTTTCTGAGTGAAATCATTCCAATATTCATGCAGATTCTAAGAAACTAAGACTGTAAATTGAATGTGAAAAACAAAATAATCAAAATATCATTGATTTTTATTCTAAATAAATTAATTGTGACATATTTTAAAGCAAAATGCTCACATTATAGGATCTTTTATGATTCAAAATCGATCGTTAATCTCACTGGAACGACACATTTTGCTCAAAACGTTGAGACTCATTTTTTAATGAAACTGTGACACTCAGGATCTTATAATGTGACTATAAAATGTTCATATTAGAGCTTCAGTGTTTGGTCGAATATATCGCAATAGTTTTTGAAGCAATCTCGAACTATTATTGTTTTATTTCGATATTAATACGATATCGTAAAATCTATCGTACCGAGAAAACTGCGACAAATGCATCGATATCTCCTTTTATGGAGATTCGATTAGACGCTCGATATCACTATAATAAAGTGTCCGATATCGTATACATTTTAAAAGATTAAATGATTGAATAATATTTTCAAGTTTTTTCAAAGATATTTTATAAAATGTATAACGTTACACAAATTGACAATATGTTCAAATGTCCGTTTCGTTTCGATATTGTTACGAGATCAATGCGAGAAGAAGGACGATATTGGAAAGTTTATCGTAGCGATATCGAGCGTCAAATTGAATCTCCATAGAAGGAGATATCGATGCATTTGTTGGGGTTTTCTCGGTACGATAGATTTTAGGATGGTAGATAGATATCGATACGTTATATCGAAGTTACGAACGGTACGAGAATTTTTTGAAATTGGAACGATAACGAACGTTAAATATTTATAATAAATAAAAAAAAAATAAATAAATAAAAAGTATTGTGATTTCGATGATATAAATATTTAAATATTGTATCTTGTCAAAGAAATTTTTATAATTATAATCGATAAAGCAAGAAGATCAAAACTTTTTATCGAAGCTTCGAGCAGCATTGCGGACTGGGGAGTTATAGAAATGTACTACATGTTTCAATCGAATTTAGATCAATTTTGTGTAAAATTAACAATCAAACGGTTGTGAGTTTGTTTTCTCAGTACAAAATAATGTTCTTTCAAATGAAACACTTGCTTTGAATTAAACGTTTTGAAATTTTTAAATAATAATAGTTTAAAATAAAAATGGAGTTCATAAATATTTGTTTATTGATATTCAAATAAAATTTATCAAAATTAGTAGGAAAGGAGGAATATGAAATATTAAAAATTCTAAAAAAAAAAATCAATATTGTTCCGATCAAAAAATTAAACATGTCGAAAAGTTATAAATAAAATACATCGAATTTTGAAAAACAGACATCTAAGATACAAAATATTAAAAAAAATGGAACTCTCAAAAATTGCTAAACATTTTAGTTTTGAAAACTATTTGAAAAAAGTATACTATTGAGATTTAAGCCTGAATCACACGATTAAATAAGCAATCAACTTTCACAAGGTTGATATATAAATTGATTTAAAATTGATTCAAAAGTTGATTGTTTATTCAATCGTGTGATTCAAGCTTTAGTATTCAAATGATTTAAAAACATAATTATTTAAATGAATTAAAGATCTCACACTCAGAACACATTTTCCTAATAACAAGGAAAAGGTGTTTATAAATTAAGAAATCCTATCGTGCAAAGAATAGTTTCCTTTCTTGTAAGTTTCCTTAAAATAAATAACATTGAACTTTACATTATTTCAAGTAAAATTCGATACTTAATATTAGTAATCTCTGTTCTGAGTGCTACAAACTCATTTATAGTTCCAAATTCTCGTTTTTGATCTTGGAACCTATATCGTTGATAGTTTTTACAATCGATAAACAAATTTTGATTGTTCAGAATATTTATTTTTTTATTTTTAAAATATTTTCAGTTTCAAAACTTCATTTTATGTTTGATTCATAGATTCAAAATGATCGTTCAATGATTTGTAAGGACAGCTTACAATTAGAGATTTCATATTCGAGATCGAATTCACATACATACTATATATAGTTTTATTTATGTTTTTTTTTTCTATTTTTTCAGAATGCGGTGGCTACTTGCGTGCCACCAACCGTACCCAAGTCTTCTATTCGCATCCGCGCTATGGTAGTCGTCACTACAAACGGAACATGTACTGCAACTGGCGCATTCAGTCCGACCCGGAGAGCAGCGTCAAAATAAAGTTTCTCAATTTCGAAATCGAGTATTCGGATCGCTGCGACTACGACTCTGTGGAAATATCGGAGGAGCTGAGTTATATGCGCAACACAAATCACGGACGATACTGTGGCAACCGGGTAAGTGTCTCACTCAAGTGCCTAAATTTAATAGCATATAATAATTTTTGTAATTTTTTTCTTTTCTTTTTAATTAAAGCGTCCGCCCAGCATTATCTCGTATTCGGACACAATACTCATACGCTTCCAGACGGACGAGAGCACCTCGCTTAAGGGCTTCGCTGTCTCATTTGTGGCGGTGGATCCGCCGGATGATGATGTCGGCGATGACTTCGATGCCGCCACGCCATTTCCTGGCTACATGAAGAGCGTCTACTATGCGTCGGACTCATCGAGTGACTACGAGGATTACATCGAGAGCAATCGCAAGCCCTACATGCCCACAAAGTTGTCTTAATGGCTTCGAGGAACTCTTTCGATGCAAATCCGTGGCTGGTTGCCGCCGCGCTTTTGCTGTTTAAGTTGTAAATTGATGCTTCTTTCAACTATTACTATTTATTCTTCAACTGCTGCTGTTGCTACTACTTTGAGCTGGCAACAATTGCTACGCCCGTCGGCTTAGTAACTTTTTGCATAGTTTTGTTGTTTTGTAAATATTTGATTAAATAAGTAACTAAAAATAAAAATCATAGTTGTTTTTTGAATAGCACTTGGGTAATTTTTGTAAATAAAATATACTATTAAGTGCGCCATATTTTCACCTTCGATGTGACCAACAGTATTAAGTAATTTGTAATTTAATAAAAATGTGTAAAATTCTAATAATAATATATTGTGTTTAATTGGGTGAGGACAGATGGACAGATGGATGGATATTTTTTATAAAATTTTATTTTCTAATTTTTATATTTTTTTATTTTAAAACATTTTTTATGAAATTATCAAAGAATAATTAAGAATATTCATGACTCTTTTAGTTTAAAAGATTTTATAAATATTCAGACATTTTTTATTAAATTAAAATCTTGATTATAAGAAAACTGTTTTCTGAGTGTACGAATTCAAATGTATCCCAAACACATATAATCATAACCCTTCTACTCATACAACGTTGTGTTAGATACATAAATATAAAAACTGTTTTATAAACATTTTTGTTTTCGATCATCTCAAATTTTTTATTAAAAAATAAAAGTTTACAAAAAATAAAAATAAATTTACCAAATTTTATTTATTTTTAACAAATTTTTTCTTCGAATTATTTTTTTAAGACAATATTTTCGTAACTTTTATTTTTAAAAATACCTAAATTCAAGGAAAATAAATAATGCATAGTTCTAGAGTTACAGTTTTAAATACATTTGGTGTGTGTATTTGCTGAAAATACTGTATGTGCTAATACACTTTGGCACAGTTTTAGAGTTGCCGTGTTATATACAGTTTGAAAATCAGACACGGTACACGGATTTTTGCACAAACGTGTCTTTGCTAAAAAAAGAAAAATTAAACGAACACACCCAAAAATTTCCTTTTTACCATTTTTTTGAACATACCCACAGTGCCACAATTCTATATTCAATAATCGTTGAATATCGATATAAAGGTAAATCTTGATATGATAATAATCTAAAGTCAAATTCTATACTAATTTTCAAATTGATAAAAACGTTGAAATCCCTATGAAAATTAGTGTTAATATTTATTTGCGAATATGGTAATTTCAAGTTAAAGTTAAGAGACCGGTTTATATTGAAAAAGCTATTAATCTTAAATTAAGTTTAAAGGCTTTTAAACATTTACCTCACGAAAACGAAATGCGTTATACCCCAGCCGGCCAAACTATCATAAACGACATCGTAAATGATAGCAAATATTCGTAAATAATGAATAAAACAATAGTATACGAGAATCGTAAATGATTCGAAAACGCATCCAGTTTCGTTCTTAATTTGTCCATCGTAACGAGGTATCATAAACGAATTAAAAACACTCAATTATTTAATCAATTTATTTAATCATGTTAAAAATATTGAACATATTATGAATTTTATTAAATTAACTTTTGATTAGAAAAACAATAATAAATTTTGACAATCTTTTTTTACGATTTAAACACTCGAAAAATACGAGCCATCGTTATTTACGAGCAAAATATGATTGTTTTTTTTCTTTGACATTTATCATCGTTTTTTACGTGCAAACTGATCGAAATTTATGATTATTTTGAATCGTCAAATGATCGTAATTTACGATAATCATAAAAATGTGTGTGCGTGCCGACTGGGACGTTACTCGTATGAAATCTGTAATACCCACAATTTTATTCAATAAAATGTAAAATTAGTTAGACGCACGTGAAATTTTCTTTAAATAAAACCAAGAAACAATTCGCCAAGAAATAAGAAATTGTGTGTCGTTATCGTTACAGCAAAACGAATAATATTTCAGAGACATGCCAACTTCTTAATCCGAAAACGTGTTTAAGTCGAAAACGTATTCCTTAAACTGAATACACCGTATTTTAATAAGCAAACTGAAATGAAATACAATAAAACGCTGAGTGGAAAATATGTTGCTTACTGAAATATATTTGTAAATTAAAGCAAGTACATTTTTTGTATGGCATTTCTATTTAAAATTTTAAACGAAAACTTTGTAAATTATTTTTTAGAAAATTAATCTCTTTCTTTGTTTCATTAGATAATAAAACATACTCTATATCACTTCTTACATCAATCATTAAACTGCCTGTTTTATTACATGTGTTTTTAAAAAACAAATAGGAGTTGCTGCCGTAAAAGTTATCATTTTTTGGCACTCAGTTAATGGTTTATGGGGCAAACTAATTCTCAGATGTCGATATAACATATAAATGGACCAGCACAAATAAAATATATGAGTATTTCCGTTTTATTTTAAAAATACGATCCGTTAAAAGTACGTCGATACTGTATGAGAAACGGTTTCGAACACCGTTATCTATGTCAAGTTTTATCCGTTCTCTGTACCTTATACGGCTCCGTGATACGGTACGTTTACGTAATCTGATTCCGTATATGCTGTACCGTTAACGGCACGTATACGGTACGTTTTATTTCTTAGGAAGTATTAGAAGTATAGTTGCTGAATGTTGGTTATTTATTTGAAATGTACTAAAATTCAGTTTTTATCACTATGATTTAAATGCAGAGAAACTATGTGTAGTGTATCAAACTGCTAGAGATTTAGAAAATTTTCTTCAATTGATATTCATATTATCTGGCAGCATTTCACATGGGTTTGTTATACGCAAAGGTGGCAACATTTCTTTCAACATTGACAGCTGTTCGATGTTCGAAAAATCAAAAACAAAACGGTTTTCGCAGCATTTTCATTTTAATTTTGATTGAAGAGGCTGGTGAAAACAGCAAGGAATTTATTGCAATTGTTTGGAATATTAATTTAATGTTTTTTGTTGTATTGAAATACTTGTTTTTATGTTAGTATAAATCGCGTTTATTTTGTGTTAAATATTAGTGACATTTTTTTTTTTGTAAGTTGAATATAAAACTACGACAAACAATTCAATTGCAATTCAATTGGTGAAGTGCTAACAAAATGAGTGCCTTCGAGGTATAAAATAATTTATAGAAATAAATTAACTAAGAATCATAAAATAATTAATTTTTGTCACAGGTCATCGTGACGCCGACGCGTCTTAAAACAAAGCGAGAGGAGTCGCGTGAACCGACAGACGTCATCATGGCGCCCTTTTCGTCCAAGTCCATTGTGCAGTTCGAAGATGTGCCGGTGACAAAAACGGCAAAGCGCATTCTGAAAATAGTTAATCCATCGGATGATGACATTGAGGTACGTATGTTTTGCTGATCACATCAAAGTGCACACGCATTAGTTACTGGTTGAATTCCGTTGCATGTCTAGCATATTGGTTACATTCTGGGTTACTAGAACGTTGCGCTGGGCAACCAACAAATGTCCAAAGTTATGTCGATGCCAGCTGTTTGAAATGGTGTCTTGGAAGCTATAAAAACAACATTGCAAATTCAGAGCTAATTGAAATAATGTTAGGCAAAACTGATTATGCGAATCGATGAAGCTGTGTGCATAACACAGACACTACAAATTAGGTTCTATGCTCAAATTCTTATTGTCCTGCAATGCAATCAATTGTGAGAATGGACCTTGAGATGCTTGGGGTTGATGTTTTTTTATGTTCTGTTTTAGGGATGTTGTTGAACTAAAGAGTCGTATTATTGTATGTTGTACTCATCAAGTTTTAATTTGTAAAGATGTTGTCGATTTTTTCGTTCCTTAACTTTGAAGAAATAAAATAATTTATTTCTCATTTTGGATCATGGTTATTTTTGAAAAATTTCATAATCTATGTTTTCACGAAACTTAAAAAGCGTAATTAAAGCATTTGCGTAATTTCATCTCAAATATGTTCCAAAATTAACAAAAGTCTCATTTACATTTATAATAAATCAACGAAAATTCATTAATTTTTTAGATTTAAAAATTATTTTTTAAAGACATCAAATTTGAAGTGCAAGGTTTATAACAACATGTTTAAGTTTAGAAAGTATGTTTTAGATATGTTTTATTAGCTCTAAACGAGACCAATTCTCGTTCTAATAGTCGTCTACATTTTCAAAATGCCAATTATTCATTTACAAAAATCTTTACATATCTGTTAATTTCTGATCGATGAGCTCAATATCTGTACCAAATGATAAGATTATATGAATCCATAAATTGGTATTTCAACTTTAAAAATGTATCAATTACTTTTTGTAATAATTACCAATAAAGTTGAAATTTAGAATTTTCATAAAAATGTATTTGGTGACTTTTAGTTCTACAACAACGATATTTCATTATGTATAATCATTTTTGGACCTTTTTTTTTGTAAATGTAGTTCATTATCTCTGGAAATAGTACTTGGAAAAATTCATATTTCGATACCCTTTACCGAAATTTTATTGTAATCCAATCAAATTGTACTTTATTTGGTTGGCTGATACTCTTTTTCATGTTGAATTTATATAGTTTATTGGTTATGTTTATATTTTGTTTTTACATACGTAGAATATAAATTTATTTATAATATTTATTTTTAAAACTACTTTTAGTAAATTTGTTTTAATGTTGAATATTTTTGAACTTTTTTTATTAAATACAAAATTATAAAAATATCTTGCAGATTTTAACTGACATTGACAATCAATTAATAAAATAAAATTATATATTTTTTACACAAGAAGTTTATTAACTTTTGTAAAAAAATATGTATTGCTCGTGTTTTAATCTTTTATAATTTTTTTCTTTCTTTTTACATGACAATAATATGAATATTATCTATCTACAATATTTTGTATATACTTGAGTACAAAGAAAGTCAATTCTGTAAATATTATTTTTTATTATCTATATTCCGCAAATTGGTTCTCACAAATGTATGAAGAAGCTGTGAGTTTCCTTGATAACGAACTGAAAAGCATTACGATGTCAGGGGTCAATTTTCTACAATATGAAACTCATCACTATTTTTTACTTTAGTCTCCAATATATAAAAATGTTTTACCTGAAAAAATAATTTTCCAAAAAAAATCTAGGATTTTTAATTGTTTCGATTTTTTTTTTTGTAAGATATCTTTTTTATGCAAATTATTTTTAAAAATTAATACCAACCTATCGGTGCTTTAAAAACAAACAATTAAAGTCTCTACATTACTATATTATCTATTACACATACAAAGTTATGGCAAAAAAACAAAATGATTCGCTCTTTTGGCACGACTGAAATTAGTAACAGATCACATTCGCCCTTTTGGTTTTGATCTTTTTTTTGAAATATTCACTTGAAATATTCAGCAAAACTACGCACTATTTTGGTACAATATACTTGTTGAAAATCTCCAATCATAAAATGTACGCAAATGTCCAAAAATTCACATTCTTTGACATGAAAGTAACGATATCTACTTTTATATACCGGATATGCCTCGCTCTGTGTGTGACAAACAGCGTACCAAACTGAATATACCTTTTCACTCTTATAGCTCTATTCTAGCGAGCAATGACAATTGTTATCATGATAACAATTGTCATTGTAATAACCATTGAAAATTGATTCAGATTTTTACGTCAATAAACATAGAAAATTAAATTGACAGAAAACGAAATTGTGACAATTGTGACAAAGCGCACTATTGTGATTCGTGCCAGAATAGGGCTATTAGCGTAGGGTATAAAAATATTGTTTTAAGTGTATGATTGAATGACGTGTTCTCAGGAATTGATATCAATTTTTATAAACGCCTTGATTTTCATTAAAGTTCAATGTTAACAGTGCATTTATAATATAATCTTTTCAATTATGAAGTATTTTTTAAACTATGCTGATAAGATGATGTCCGTCTGTCGCTCTAATCCCGATCACAAGAAAGCATGGACCAATGAAACTCTGAACTTTAATTTCTTGTATATGTGCATTATCTTGTATTAAAACTGAACTTGGTCAGTGGACCTGTAAGCTGTGATTGGCAAACTTTTGAAAATTAAAATTACTATTTTTCGATCTACGTTATTCTTTTAATCCTCATTTTATCCACTGAACCGACCTTAATCTTATATAAAAACAAAATTGGGTACATCTACACATACCTACACTTAAGTACTCAAATAAATGCAAATTTCTTGTATGTTTGCCCACATTATCTCATAAGTGTTGGCTTAGACCTACTCTAAAATTCTTAATCCGTAAGTTTTTTTATAAAAGCAACCAATTCTTTATAGGTCAAAGTCACCAAACCCATCAAGTCCGATCACAATCTCACTATAGATTGGATAGAAAAGATTGTGCCAGCCAATAAATGCCTCGAAATGGAAATGATTTGGACGCCACACATGGAGGTCACCTGCAAGGAGACACTACAGCTGATGGACAATCGTAACTTTCGCAAAGACGTTATGATTATACTGAAATCTGTACCCAATAAACCAGCAAAGGTAGATGTCGCTCAATTATACAAAACATTTTCTATTTAATTCTCAACAATTTCCAACTATACATAGACCACACGAAAATTTCCAACTGTCTCCTCTAGCGCGGGCACTCATACAAAAACACTGCGCCTCAAGTCTCCAAAGGGCTCCACAAAAAACAACAAACCCACTACTGCGCAAACACAGCAACAACAGCGCAAACGTTTGATATCGCACATGTCCGAGAAGCCTATGACACAGCACAGCGACAAGCCAAACGTCGTTGAGCAGTCACGTAAGGAGCTGCTGCCAGTGCAGCGCATGCAGCCGACACATATCTCGCCACTGGCTGAGCGCAACAACATAAAAAGCGACGAATGCATCAGCGCTGTGTCACCGCTTGTTTTGCAGCAGCATCAGCAGCAGCACAAGGAGAACGTCAGCCCATTGACGCCCAACAATGTGCTCAGTCTCATCGACAATATGAAATTTACGCCAGCCAACAACGAAACAGCGACGGGCGCTACAGAGCGCCTTGATAATTTGGCCTCATGGCCAACGCCAGTCAATCAGCCGTACTATGAGCTGACCGAGAATAAGGTGGTGCGTGAAATACGTCCACGCCGTCTCACAGCCGCTGAGCTAACTGCAGAAGATGAGGCAGTTGCTGCAACCACTGCTCCACAAATCACAGTAGATATGGCGCTGAATGATAGCAGAGATATTACATCGCATATTATCACCAATAAGACTTTCGAAGTGCGCACTGATGGCTCACTCGAAAGTCTCGATGGATCTGTGGTAGATGCGCGCGTCATGAATAAAACCACTACCATTTGTACAACGCCCTGCGCACGACCGCTGGAAATGATACAAGAGGAGGATGGCAGCCCCATCGTTGAAAAAGAAAAAAGAAAGCCAACTGATCTAGATGAGGCGCTGAATATGAAGCGCGACATTAAACTAGTCGGCACACCGCTGCGCAAGTACTCGGAGTCCATGAAGGATCTCTCCCTGAAGTCGCCCAAGACCAACATTCCAATACAGGGCTCCATGCCGAATCTCAATGAAATGGAACAGATACGTTCTATTGAACAGAATCGCTATTACTATCAGGCTACCGCACAGAAACCGGATAAAACCATAACTGTTGAGTCGGGCAGTAGGACACTCGGCAACCAACACAAATCTATGAACGATTCTTTGGATAACTCTTCGTTGTCCAGCAGCCAGCACAGTTTGGTATCGCCCGCTGAATTTATGTTCAATAAAAACGAAATCTTGGCGCAGTCGAGTCGATTTAATCTGCACGAAATCGGCGGTAAGTCACGTAAAAATAGTCCCGTCATGTCGAAAGTCAAAGGCGGCACTAAGTCGTCGACAGTGGTGTCGCGTCAGACGCCGCCTAGTGCCGGCAAGAAACCAAGCCCCACGGAAAGTGCGCAGAAGCGTAGATCACGTGAACTTTCGTTCTCCGACTCGCCCAGCACGGAGTCGATTGCCAGCAGTTGTGGCAACAACAACAGAAATAGCCATAAATCGTGCAGTAAGTGTTGTAATTTTTATTATCATAGAGCTAGATATATTGCTATAGTAATTATTAATTTGAATTAACATTTTTTTTTTGAAAATTGCGTGCTACGTAAAAATAATGTTGTTGGGGTAAAACTTGGGAATATTAAAAAAAGGGTCGAACACCAAACATTTTAAAAGTTTAAATTTTTATTTTTGGCGAAACTAAAAAATGTCATTAAAAATGTTAAATCTAGAAAATGTCGCAAAACTTTGCAACTTAACTCGAATCATCTTGATTTAAATAATTTTTTGTAATTCAGAAATTCCATTTGAAATTCCATACTCATCAATTATAATTGACGAATTCCATTTCAAATTCAAAAGACATCAGTTGTAATTCAGAAATTCCATTTGAAATTAAAAACATATCAATTAATATTCATAATTTAAAATGAAATTTCTGAATTTCGATTGATATTTTCTTGAATTCTAAATGGAGATTTCTGAATATAAATTGTATTTATCTGAATTCGAAATGGAAAGCTATGAATTTCAATTTCAAATGTAGTTTCTGAATTACAATTGATTTGTTTTGTATTTCATTTGTATATCTTAAATTTTTTTTTTCCCCTTCCAGTTTCACCACCAAAACGCCTTCGCGTCGATGCCGACTCGTCCTTCCAGCGTGCGGCACCCACAAACGCCTCATCGATGCGTGTCAAAAACTGGCCACAGTCGACGACAACGCAACAGAAAAAATACAAACTGGCCAAAACTCTGTCGCTGACCAAGAAACCCTTAACCCCGCGTAAGACAAAAGATGAGCCACGCATCAAACTCTACGATTCGGATCTCTTTCTGCAGCCCTACATCAATCCAGATCCATTTGCGGCTACCACAACATGCGATCCTTTTCTCGCGTCCACCATGTATCTGGATGAGCGCGCCGTCGATCGGCATCAGACTGATTTCAAGAAGTGGCTTAATGCGCTGGTCACCATACCGGCCGATCTCGACACCGACCCAAATGCGAAGATTGACGTAGGCAAACTATTCAGTGAGGTGCGCAACAAGGAGCTCATGCTGGCACCCACCAAGGAGGAGCAATCAATGAACTACTTGACCAAGTTTCGCCTTGAGTCGCTGCGTCGCGCCGCCGTTCAACTCTTTCTCAGCGAGGAGATGCGCGCGCCCTGCTCCAAGGTGGCCGTCTACGTGAACAAGAACGCAATACGCATACGCAGTGACCGCAATCTGCATCTGGACGTCGTCATGCAGCGCTACATACTCGAATTGCTGCTCTATTTCAATCCACTGTGGCTGCGTCTCGGTCTTGAGGTCGTCTACGGCGAGAAGATTCACCTGCACTCGAACGGTGACATAGTTGGCCTCAGCACTTTCATACTCAACCGACTGTTTCGTGACAAATTTCTCGAGCAGAAGTACTCGAAGGCCTACACACTGTCCGATGAGTACGCGGAGCACATCAAGAAGTTCACGCTGCAGAAGATGCTCTTCCTGTTGCTGTTTCTAGATCGCGCCAAGCGACAGCACATTGTGCAGCACAATCCGTGTCTCTTCGTTAAGAAGTCACCGTTCAAGGAGCCAAAGGAGATACTGCTCCGATTCGCCTCGGAGTTGCTCGCCAACATTGGCGACATAACGCGCGAGCTGAAGCGCCTCGGCTATGTGTTGCAGCACAAGCAGACCTACCTCGATGAGTTCGACTATGCCTTCAACAATCTTGCAGTCGATCTGCGCGACGGTATTCGGCTGACGCGCGTCATGGAGATTATTTTGCTACGCTCCGACCTCAGTACGCAGCTGCGCGTGCCCGCTATCTCACGACTGCAACGTATCTTCAATGTTAATCTAGCGTTGCGCGCACTCAGCGAGGCGGACTTTCAATTGAGAGGCGACATTACAGCCGCCGACATTGTCGATGGACATCGCGAGAAGACGCTGTCGCTGCTATGGCAAATCATCTACAAATTTCGCTCGCCCAAGTTTCATGCTGCCGCCGCGGTGCTGCAGCAGTGGTGGCGACGCTCGTGGCTGCGAGTTGTTGTGCAGCGTCGTATACGTCACAAGGAGCAGTTGCGTCGCGAGGCGGCAGCGACACTTATACAGGCAAAGTGGCGAGGTTACGTGACGCGTCAGTTTGCGAAAGTCTATCGCGCCGAACGCACTGATGCCGCCGTTATCGTGCAAAAGTATATGCGCCGCCATTTGGCGCAGAAGCATTTACATCGGGCGGTGCGTGCTGTAGTTTTGTTGCAACGTTGGTGTCGCGCGCAACAGCAGGCTCGTGAGTGTCGTCAGCGTTATCTGACTTTGCGAAATAATACGATTTATCTGCAGCGCTGCATAAGACGGTATCATTTTTCGCGCAAGTTGCTACAGGCGTCACAGGTGGTACGCGACATACTCGCGGAAGTGCGGCTGCGTCATGCAAAGGCGCGTGTACTGCAGCGCTGTTTTCGATCTGTGCAGCTACATCGCAAGTGGCAGCGTCTCGTGCTACTAGTGGTGAGGCAACAACGTCAAAATTGCCGCGAACACAAAGCGGCCGCGCGTATAAAATCTTTCATGCAGTCGTTGCGTTTGCAACGCGAATTCCAGGCGACGCGGCAGGCTGTCACGCGCCTACAGACACGTTGGCGCGGCTATCTGCAGATGTGTCGTGTGCGTGAGCGTTTCTTGTTGCAGCGACAGGCGGCCATTACGCTACAACGTCATTACAGAGCAAAGAAATCCATGAAAATGGAACGACACGCATTTTTAAAGCTACAGGCGGCTGCAATCAGAGTCCAGCGTCGCTATCGTGCACAACAGCTGATGCGCAAAGAACACGAGCGCTACTTGCAACTGCGCAATTCGACAATAAATATGCAACGACGACGTCGCGCTTTGCTGCAAATGCGCTTGCAGCGTTCATGTTATTTGCGGCAACGCGATGTCATTATACAGCTTCAGTGTCGCGTGCGTGCTACGCTTGCAATGCGTCTACAGCGTTCTTGGTTTCTCAGAAAACGCGCTGCAGCCTGCACGCTTCAGCGACACTATCGCGCTCGTCTTGAAATGCGTCGGCAATTGTGCATCTATCAACACATGCGTCGCTGCATTCTACGCATACAGACTCAATGGAGAGCCACACGTTTGTCTCGTCGCTTACGTGTCGAATATCTTACACTTCAATATTACACGTGCGTTTTGCAACAGAAATATCGTGCCAATAAACTTATGCGCGCTCAGCGTACCGCCTACATTGAACTACGTACTAGCACCATCTGCGTGCAGCGACGTTATCGCGCCACTTTGCAAATGCGCTTGCAACGGGCCGCATATCTGCGCGTACGACAAGCTGCAGTGACTTTACAGTGCCGCTATCGTGCATACAAACTGATGCGTTTTATGCGCGCCAAGTACAGTGGCACGCGCGCGGCCGTCAACTGCATTCAGCAGTACGTCCGGGGTTATCAACGTATGCGACGCGAGCGCGAGCAGTTTCTGCGACAACAGCGCGCTGCCATTACTTTGCAGCGAGCGTTTAGAGCATGGCGTAAAATGCGAGCAGTAGTAGCTGTCTATCAACGAGTGCGCATGGCAGCCATTACACTGCAACGTCATTATCGCGCGCGTCTAAATATGCTGCAGACACGTGCGACTTATGCGCGACAGCGTACACTTATCATTGCCATACAAAGACGTTATCGCGGGCTTCTATTGATGCGTACGGTGCGTGCAGATTATGCTCAAAAACGGCAACTAATCATACAGTTGCAGCGACGTCGAAGAGCGACCTTACTTATGCGTGTGCAACGCACTGCATACGAGGCAACACGAGTGCGTATTATATGCATTCAACGCAAATTGCGCGCGCAACTGGCCATGAAATCACAGCGCTTTACATACGTGAGGCAGCGGCGCGCTGCCAGTTGCATACAGGCATGGTATCGTGCCGTTCTAAAGCAGCGCCAGGAGCAGCAGACATATAAGCGTGTGCGGACCAGCAGTCTCACCATACAGCGTAAGTGGCGAGCAACACGTGCAGCACGTGCTCAGCGACAACTGTTCCTGCAGACAGTGCAGAAAGTTGTGCGACTACAACGTGTGTTACGTGCCACGCTGCTAATGCGTGAAGCGAGCTCGCGTTACCAGCAACAACGATCGGCCGCTATCGTATTGCAACGCCGTTATCGAGCGCGACGCTTGATGCTGCAGATGCGTAGCCAGTTTTTGCTGCTACGTTCGTTGATTGTGTGCGTGCAGCGCAAATATCGTGCGCGCTGCGCTATGCTCGAGCAGCGACAGCAGTATCAAAGGCTGCGATGCAGCGCAGTGCAGCTGCAACAACGTTGGCGAGCACGCCAGCAGATGCGAAAAGAGCGATCGCTGTACGTGAAGCTGCAACGTAGCACTTTACAGTTCCAGGCACAGGCACGCGGCTATTTGGCCCGGCGTCAGTTGGAGGCGATGATGACGCCCGAGATGATGGAGTTCCAGCGACAGAAGCATGCGGCCAAATTGATACAGCGCTTTTGGCGCGGCTATCGTATACGCAAGCGCTGGCGCAATGCTCGAATTCTGCAGATACGCAAGAATATCAAGCTGCTGCGTGAGACGTCGACCGCTGTCAACTCGATTCGCTGGAAGGTGCACGATGCAGTGCGATTGCTGCGTGGTCGCTTTAGCGCATCGGACGCGCTGCACGTTTTGACGCGTTTAGGTGGGTCACAAAAGCTGCCCGCAATAGTTGGCTGTATTTGTATTAATGATTTTTGTTTTATTTGCAGAACGCTTGTCGCGCACCGTGCCGCACATGCTCATGGGCCACTCGGACTTCATATCCACCTTCTGCTACGGCATCATGGCGCAGGCAATACGCTCCGAGGTGGACAAACAACTGATCGAATACTGCAGCCGCATAATCTTGAACCTGGCGCGATACAACAGCACCACCGCCAACACATTCCAGCAGGGAGGTCTGGTCACTATAGCGCAAATGTTGTTGCGCTGGTGCAACAAAGACTGCGAGATTTTCAACACCCTCTGTACGCTCATCTGGATCTTTTCGCACTGTCCGCAGAAGCGCAATGTAAAATATGAATAATAAAAGTTTAAATTGAATCAATAAATATTGTCATTTATCTCTATAGATCATTCGAGAATTCATGACCACGCCCGAAGCAATTTATGTTGTGCGCGAGACCAAAAAGCTGGTCGCTCGCAAAGAGAAAATGAAGCAAAATGTGCGCAAGCCTCAAGTGGTGCGCGACCAGTCGCCCACGACTAACTTCTCCAGTCGAGCACTGCCCAGTCTCGAGCCCGACTACGGTGTCATACGAAGCAAACCCTATACTTTTATATCGTCTGTCTACGCATTCGATACCATTCTTTGCAAACTTGGCATCGATATTTTTTAAATACTTGTCATTCATTGTATTATTCTAGTTGTATCTATTATTATATGTTTTATTTTATGTTTCATTTTATGTTTTAATTTATGTTTTAATCTCTGTTTTAATCCAACTGTTTTATCGACATATCGATTGCAATTGGTTACTTTTATTTTATATGAATTCATCTGTTCTGCGTTTTTAATCGTCGTTATCATACAATAAATATTAAGTGTCTTTATACTGATTTGTAGCTATTTTTAAATGTGTCGTTTATGGCGAAACCATTACCTTATAAACACCGTTTTCCTAATAATAAAAACTAAATTTACGTTTGGTGGTTAAATATTTTTAAAAATTGTATCGTTTTGAAGATAATAAAAATGTTGCTATTCAATTTTAAAACGATGTAACTTAGTCGTATTTTGAAATATTTCGGAATTCTGTATTCCATAGGTGTATAAGTTGTACGAAATATTGAACATTATTTTGCAGTTCAATGTTTTGTTTGGTGTTAACTCCCTTTAACAGATTTGAGTTATCGATCCAATTTCCAAAGAGTGATTTGCGAAAAACAAAGATTAACTTGTGAATCTAGTTTCACATATCGTCGTTGTAGAAGTAAAAGTCACCAACTAAAATTTTCAAAATGTCAATTATTCATTTATAAAAACTTGTATATATCTGTCAATTTCCGATCGGTGAGCTCAATATTTGTACCAAATGATAAAAAATATGAATCTGTTAATTGGTATTTCAACTTTAAAATGTGTTAATACCTTTTTGGAATAATTGCCAACAAAGTTGAAATTTAAGATTTTCCTAAAAATGTATTTGGTGACTTTTAGTTCTACAACGACGATATATTATATAATTGTATTGCATTGTGAAATCTTAATATGTTATGCAAAAATAATAGGTACACCTTAAAATCTATATTTTTTGTGTTTGACTTGTCATAACTTCAATCAGATTAATCCGAATTTCATATAGTTTATTTAAAAATATTCGCTAAAGTTTCTCATTGCAATATAAAAGAATTTGGATCGATAACTCAAATCAGTCAAAAGTTAAAGTCCAAAATATGTAGAAAAACACGAACATTGCCATATATTTGTATTACGTAATAACTCAAAAACTTGAGGCAATCTGAAAAACCGGAGTATGAGATCGTGATTAGAATATTGAAATCCATCAGAAAATCATACTTAAATCGTGGATAAAAGGTCTCCATTTGTTGTCTAGTGTTGTTCTTCAATAATGTTTTCGCTGAAACACGAATACTTTTAACGTTAAAGTTTTGAAATTGTTTGAGAGTTTTTATTATACACACAAAAAACTATATCGTTTCTCGTAAACACTGTCTCAAACAAACACTAAAGGGTTTTTAAAAACCCTTTGTATGGAATGATCAAAGTGTTTACCGCAAATGATACCACAATTGTACCTTTTCTTGCAAACAATTCAAAGTTCTAAATTGTTGGCCATAAATGATATTAATGTTTCGTACAAGAATTAAAGTGTTTCTCACAAATGCTGAAAAGAAACATTTTCCATCACTTGTTGATAATTTCAATCACAGGATATTTTATTTTCACTTTTACAATTAAAATGTAATATTTGAGTTGTCACTTTTTTACACCATTTGATTTACCTAATTGTTGTGGATAAATCGAGCGTAAGGAAAAAGTACGCCATTTTCCTTTTTTTTGGTAGTCAAATGTCAAAATACCCCAAAAGTTTTGCTGCAAAGGTCGAAGAACTCCGGATGTTTGCCACCAGTCAACTGTAAATATCTCAATGTTCACTGCTGTTGTAGCAAACATCTCGTAACTTTCTGTATATATGTCATAGTTAAAACATATTAGTAGTTTTGCTGCAACTTTATTGAAACTTATGGGATGTTTGAATATTAGCTACAAGGCTAAAATTTAAAAGGATAGCTGCAGCAAGACTTTCATAAACATCTCGTTTTCTTAGTGTATGATGTGTCTGTTGGTATGAGACAACTCTTCGTTGCTATCCTGTATCATCGCATGGAAACAAACAGACGCATGACAACAGACAGACGGATGACAAAGGACAGACGCATGACAACAGACAGTCGCATGATACCACACTACATGTATGTATCTAGTACAGCTATCTAGTGAGCAACAGCGAGTGTTCTTTGTGGTACAAAAAATTTCCCGACAAAAATTCTATCAAAAGCTTGGATGCTGCTTTATTCGCATTTTTGTTGTTGTTGCACTTTCAAACGAATCAGCGGATTTGTGAAAAAAAAAAACAAAAACACAAAAAGCAATATGAGCTAAATGAGGTACACTGTATGCACATAGAACTTAACTTAAGAAAAACTTTATAATTTTACAATTAACAAAAAAACTATGTATAAAAGTAAAACAAAAATAATAATGTGAATATCACAGTAGATCTAAAGTAATCTAAAGAAAAGAGAAACAACATTGTTTGGTCCATTTTATCTTTTTGAAGCGACTTTTGAAGCTATTTACCGCTTCCATGATGCCATGAGCAGGCGTTGTCTTGGTATGATAATCAAATAGTAAAATCAACATAATAAAACCAAATATAATTTTAACTTCATGTTTTATTTGAATTTTCTAAAACTTTAATAAAATAAATATATTGATCAAATTAATATGCTATATATATAATACTAAATACAAAACAATTCAATTGGCAAATCAATTGAAATGAATTGTGTTACGAGTTCACAACGAATGCATTAATGTTGTTGTTGTTGTCTTTATGAACTACGTGATTTTCTTTTGTTTTTTTTTTTACATGAACTCCATTTAATTTCGAATCCACTATGATACTGAATTCTTTACTATACAATAATTAAAATATTTTTGTGTTATTTTATGCAACATTTATAAGAATTTATATTGAGTTCACATTGATTTACATAGATACTATTATTTCATATATATATATAAACGATATAATTGAACATTATATTGACTAGGTTACAGCTCGATAAATAACATATAATATTAATATAAATTGAGCTAATTTGTGTAGAAGAAATAAGAAATGCATGTTTTCCGCTAGATGGCACTCATTAGTATTATTAGATATGCAGATGCATTTTGTTCGGTGTATTTTTCAATTTTTTTTTAAATCTAAAAATAGATTTTTTTTTTGTTTTTAAAGTTTAGCTTTAAATAAATTAAAATAATATTTAGTAAATGACTAAGTTTCAAGCACATGTATAGCTTATATTACTAGGTTTAATTTTTTTTGTGGTTTGTTTGTTTATTTTGAATTTAGTCCTCATTGAAGCCTGCAGTATTTGCTGCCTAATCTAAACCTGGTCTTTTTGCGGTTTTCCGTTTTTAACAGAAGTGACTTGGCTGGATGTTTTAAGCCACTTCTATTCTCAAAAAAAAAAAAAAATGTATTTGTTTTAAAAAAGTCGAAATATTAAAATGGCGCAGTAGTTACGTAGTTTAACCAATGGTTTAAGTATAGGTTTAAGCGAGCTTGATTTTGAGTAGTATCAAATATTGTTAAATTATATATTTTTGAATTATTGTTATTTAAAAAATGAATCAGTATTCATAAAAATTAATAAAACAATATAAGAAAGTTAAAAATTTAATTTAAATATCTGATTTGTACAAGTTAAAATTTGCTATTATGAAATATTTTATAAGAAATTTAACATGCATGACGTATACGCAACACCGAAATCTTATAACCGCTTTCTGTATTTTGAAAGGAAAGACGAAACGAAAATTTGACGTCAAAATTACGTCACACAAATTTTGATTTCATGTTACTTGATTTTCGAAACTTTGAAATTTATTTAAAATCTAAGTCTGACAGTCTTTCGCTTCGAAATACAGAAAGAGGCAGTTATAATTGAACACGAAATATCAAAAAATTTTATACATTTTTTGATATTTCGTATATTAATTAATTTACATTAATGACTTCTTTTTACTAGAAAAAAATAATATTTTCAAATATACTATGTTATTTAGCATGAAAGAAAAACGCAACAACGAATTTTACGAACGGAAAAAATTGCTCTTACGTTGTTTTTAGAGATTTTTGTGTATGTTACTCATACCTCACGCACACTATTTCGTCTTAAGAATTATTTATTTTGTTTTTCAAATCAAAAATTTGAGTTTGTAATAGAATTTTATTTAAAATAAAATATTTGCGCATTTTCATAGCCAAAGCCAACTTTAAAATTAGAATCGACTTTTGACAAATTTTCTATAGAAAATGCTGATTTTAAATTTAAGGTGGACTTTAAATTGTCTATGATTATGCGCTTTTGATTTTAAACATTTAAATACATTTTATTTTTAATATATATTAATAAACAACAAACAAAAAATTCACTTTTAACAAAAAATATGTTTTTTTGACTTTTTAATAAAATAAATAATTTATTAAAGAAAAAATATTATTTTTAATTTATTTATTTAAAAAAATATATATTTTTTTATAAAAAATTATATAAAGAAAATATATGTTTTTATTATATTTTTTTTTTAATAAAATTTTAAATTTTGTATTTATAAAACATTTTTTAATAAAATAAATAAAATTAAAAACCAGATTTAAAACTGAAAATATTGCCTCAAACATCCCCCAGACTCGAGAAAACCCAAATTTAAACCATTCGCCTTACCATGACTTACCGCAACCGAATACTGCATAATTACAAAAGAAATTTAAAAATTTAAACTCAAAAAATTGCCAATTAATGCCGATTGTAGTCCATTTAACGCCTGCCCAGTCCAAAGCCATAACGGTTCTGATAACCTCTTCGCTCCTCATCCATAACGTCGCGCTTGCCCAGTCCAAAACTATAGGGCCTATTGCGTTTCTCTTCTGCAAAAAAGAATCAAATAAAAATAAATAATCAAATGCTTTATATTAACCAATTCAAAATACCAACCCATAAATGCCTGATTGTAGCTGCTACGATCAAAGTCAGCATCATACTGATCATCGTCGAATTCGGCCCGTTTGCCCAGACCGAACGAGTAGGGTCTGGCACGCTTGCCCAGTCCAAAGTTGTAGACGGGCAGCCGTTTGACACCGTTGCCGCCCGATGTGTAGGTGTAGGCACGTCGCCCTAAACCGAATGCATAGCGCTCAACACGTTTGTCATAGTTTGAACCATCGCCCGCATCGGCGTTGCGTGTGTCAGCCTCCGCTTCGGCCAGCAATGAGTTCGCATGATTGGCTTCCTTCGATGACAGACGCTCTGAATAGGGATCACAACAGGCGAGCGCGATGCAGCAGGCAAGCAGCACTAGAAGGGCGTAGTATTTATTCATGATTCCAATAGTTTTGTTACTGTGAGTTTTGATGTGGCTGTGGTGTCTGCAAAGTAGAAAGGGATTGCGTTATTTAATGCTAATTCTTTGTTTAAATTCGATTGTCATCAGTTTGGATTCTCAATGGCAAAAGGTTAAATAATATAGCGCATTTTAAGTTGAACGAACAATGCACCATGTCACTCAGTGCACATCCAGTAAGAAAATAAACTATCTGTACTTTTGATGCGCTCCATATAACATTTCTTTCTTTGGTGTACTTCAAAATATCCGTGATTTATGTACAAAAATAAAATTAAGTATTATCCGAATAAGGCATTGAAAGAGTTTTTATTTAAAATCAAAAAAATTACGTTTACTTATCACTGTATTTGAGTATAATTCGGAAATATCCAAAATCAATTTTCGATCCTGAATCTTGAGAAAAATTTGAAATTGAGGTTGATATTACCATATATTGCTATCGAGTGTCAGACATCTAAATCATAGTGTTAACTAAAATCATACACATCGAATATTCACAGATTAAATTTGTAGTCACCTAAATTAATTCCAAAACGAATTATATCTCCATGTTCTGGGTTTCGGTCAAATTCCATATACAATTTGTAAACAACCGGTTTTAAATACGATGCCACAATACAAAAAATGTGTTTTCAATCAAATTCAAATCGTTTAAGTCAAAGCAAACAGATTGAATGCATTGAAAAAACAAATTTTAGTACTGAGACATCGAATTTAAACCGATTGTTTGCATATTTTATATGAAATTCGATTGGAATTCCATCAAAATTCGGAACATGACCGATAATTGTTCTTTATTGTGGATTTTTAGACTCAGACAAAAATACCATAAAATTAATAGTTGCTTAACATCATTTCAATTAGTTTTGCTATTAAAATTAGTGTAAGGATAAATTATAGTTTTAATCCATAAATAATATTAAAAAAATCTACAATATTAAAATAAGTAATTGAAAAAGTTTAAAAATTTAAATATGTTCGTTGACAAAATATCGGATTCAGAGTATTGTTTATGAAATAATTTAGTTTTTTTTTTATAATTTCAAATGTAGTTAAAATTTACGTATTAAATTATGCTATTAGATGACAAAGTCAAAATAGAGAATTTTCAGATAATTCCAGAATCTGAAAATATGTGTATTGGCCATTTGGAAAATAAATTGTATTTGTCTAAAAGCATTAAACAATCAAGTCAAATAGGATAATTCGGATTGTCATTCGCGACTTGTAAATCTCGCCAATTGTTATGATATTTTGGTTGCGGATACTACACCGAAAAAATTACTATAGTAAATTATACTACATTTATGTCTTCGTTTTGAAAAAATGCAGTTCTACTACATTTTGATCATTTTTTAATACATTTGTATTAATTTGTCTGGATTTTACTACACAATGTATTGGAAATTCGTTTTATACAGAATACAGAATGCAGAATATGTAGTATGTATTTGTTTTCTGTAGTTTTTATTTTTGAAATACGTGTACTACATAATACATAAAATGTATTAATCAATTATTTTCTGTATTATAGTTTAATATTAAATTATAAATTATTTACATATTATTTTAAATACTTCTATAAATTATATTCTATAAATTTACTACAAATTGCCCTCTATACAAAAATATGTATCACTTAAAGTTGTTGTTTTTATAAAAAATTGGTTAAAATTGAATTTATTATATAAAATCTTAAAATTAACAGCCCTATTAAAATGTCTCTAAATATGAAAACATAATTTACTTTCAAAAACAGCTAAGTTGTGTTTATATTTTTAAAACCAAATGTTTAGCGTTACCAATAATAAAAATTCCAAATTAAAATAATATTCGAATGTATATGGAAGACTTGTCAAAAAGCCACTAATTTGTTAAAGCTGTACACCGAAAAAATGACTGTAGCAAATTTTTCTACTACATTTTGTTGGTTTTTAAATACATTTTCCTTTATTTGTCTTATTTTTTACTACACCATGTATTGAAAATTCGTTTCCTACATATTGCACAAACTGTATGGATGTTTCGTTTTTTTTGCTTTCTTTTGAATTCGTGTGGGATCACTGACGAACGAATTACGAAAGGTCGTCCCTCGTGAAGGTATAAACGAATTCTTTGGTTTCATATTGCAGAAACTGGTTTTGTTGTTGTAGTTTTTTTTTTGCACACGACGTGAGATGACTATAGAGTTGCCACCTAAGTTTACCGCTGAATATTTTTGGTTTTAAAACTTAGTTGTCAACTCTGCAGTATACAAATATAGCACGCAGCTGCAGATGAGTAGTTTGCTGATGTGGCGCTCCATAACGTTAACATTGAGACGGCAAATTTTTGTTGTTTTCAATGTTCGCTCTCTCATTTTTCGATCGCCGCCTGTATTCTGTTCAGGCAGTAATAGTTGATATGACATCTTTATGGTTTTACTATCGCATGGTCTTACCATAGCATATTATTCTTATGTGTTTTAACCAAAAAGAAACACTTAAGTCCTTGCCATTCCTTTGAGTTGTCAGAACTGATGATACTTAGTGGTGCTTCCATCTTATGACCAGGAAAATTTTTGTTTTATTTATATTTATATTTATTTATTTATTTATTTATTTATTTATTTATAAATTTATTTATTTATGTGTAGATTTTTTTTTGTGGTTGTGGGTAACAATCTTTAGTTGTATTTGTACTATACAACTAAATAGTTTTCAGATTTATAATTCTTGTATCTTATTTTTGGTATGAAAAAAATTATATTAATATTCATTCATATAATTTTCCGAATTAATAAAAATAAATATGTTATTTAATTAATTATCACAACAAAGTAAAATAACTACATATTATTGTAAAATATGTAGCAATTTCTCTACATATTTTTGGACGTATAAATAAAGACAAAATGTAGTTTTTTTAATACATATGTATTGAAATTTTATATAGAAAAGCTGGTAAATTATGTAGTAATTTTCCATACAAAAACAACTACTTCAGTTTAGTAAAAATAAATACATATATATATTAGGTCGTAAATCAAATACATATGTATTTATTTTAAAGACATTTTTAGTTATTTTTAATACAGTATTTTTTTCAGTGTACTTATACTATAAAATGTTCCGACTTAAATGACCCTAACTATTAAACAAAGCCAAAACGCGGATTCAAATAAATCGGTCAAGAACCGATCATTTGAAAAAATTAAAGTTTTTCTGAAAGCATAACTAAATATATAACTTTGAAGTTCTTCGATTTTAGAAAAAAAAAGTCCTAGGGAAAAGTTGGGGGCATTTGAAAGTAACATATTAAAACAAGTTTCATAAAACGCGGATTCAAATAAGTCGGTAATGGCCTGGAGGATTTAAAAAAAGGTAAAATCTCTTTGACGACTTTTTGGGATTTCTGAACAAAAATATATAAAAATTTTTGGGACATTTCAAAATTTCACATTCAATGTAATTTCTTAAAACGCAGATTCAAATAAATAGATAATGGCCGGGTTGATTTTAAAAATTCAAGTCTCTTCTAGGAAGCAAACAAATATCCTTGAGGAGCTTTTTTGATTTAAAAAAAATGACCTACGAAAATTTTGGGGACAATTGAAAATTCTCATTGAATGAAATTTCGTAAAACTCGTATTGAATAAGTCGGTAATGAACCGGTGGATTTCAAAAAGTAAAGTCTCTTCTAAGAGGCTAAACCAATCTTCTTGATGTATTTTTTGAATTTCTGAAAAATGTACTTGAAAAAATTTCAATTGCCTCCAACATTTTTCAGTTTATTTTATTTATAAATTATAAATTTGTATAAGAAAACACAAATTATAAGTTCCCGGCTGATGAAGAGCATACGTTACTCTATCGAATGGTAGACGAACATTAAAGTATTCTGCAATTACATGCGGTTTAGACTGTATGTAATTTCATACTATAAATATATTTGGCATCGATTTGGACTCTATGCTGATGACATCATTATCTTAAGTGTTTAAAGCATCCCTTTAAAACTTTTATTGATTTGAGTGGTAATTTCAAAAAAGCACAAACAAGCATTGTAAATATGTTGCTAAAACAACTACGAGTATTAAGCTACAATTACGAAATCCCTTTTTAGATTATTCCATACTGCATACTCCCATACTCACATTTAGTTATGCTGTAGCATAGCGCGTTATGCTTCAACAGATCCATTGCGGTATCTTTTTACAGATGCCTGCCCGCCCTCCTGATACCAAAAACATATTGCAAAAATTGCGAAGAATAACATTCTAAAGTGCGTGTGGGTGGATTGGTAAAAATGTCAATTCGAGAACTGTATCTCTGGTTGTTAGCAAAGATTAATAAGATTTCGATAATAGATTGAACAAGAATTTAATGAATAACAAATGGCAAGACATCCATCATGAATCAGTCAATGTGTAAAATGAAAGCTTAGAGAATGAAGTGATGTTTTTGGGTGTAATTCGATGCTTTTCTTTATAGAAACATTGTTCTTGCTACAGCATTCAACATGATTTTCAGACAATGTAGCTAGTTTTAGGTAGGGAATTTTTGCTCTTTTATAATATATAGGTTATAATACATTATTGTTATAGATCATCAGATAGTTACCAGAAAAATCAATTATAAAGAATGTGACATACACGTGATAAATTTCAATTCTAGTTTAAATTGCGATATATTTTAAAATGGTTAATATTTTGCATATATAAAAACAGGCCGTAGTCAGTAAAGTAAAAATATGAATTCTATGAGATAATTATAAATTTTTCCAATTAAGTAAACTGTTTTACTAATTATTTTTGCTGTTAAAATTTAACTCATCAACTACACTCAGAAAAAAATCCTATTAAAATTGGTCAATAGGACAGTTATTGATTCAATAGTATACAAAAAATAAATATTTTCATATAAACACAAAAACAATTTAATAGTATTTTGTAGTATTTAATAGTATTTTGTAGTATTTAATAGTATTTTGTAGTATTTAATAGTATTTTGTAGTATTTAATAGGATTTACATATTAAAATAATAGTTTATCCTATTGACTAATTTTAATAGCAAAAAAACTATTGATTTCATAGTATTTTTTTCTAAATATACACAAAAAAATGTTGTTTACGAAAATTAAACCAAATTTCACTAAAATTCAATTTTTACACAAAAAAATTCAACTATTCACTGAAAATCAATTTTTCACTAAAAATTAAATTTTTCACTACAAATTCAATTTTTCACTAAAAATTTAGTAAAATACACAAATAATTCGTATAATACACGAATCATTTAAAATTTTTTTTTTCAAAATATTTTTTACGAACGATTCATATATGTTACGAATCAATAATCGTAAATTGACAATAACCACATATATTATTACATATATAACCCCTGAAATGAAATAATTGTGTCGAATGCTATCACGTAAATATGCAAATATTTCACATTTCAGCATATAACACATAAAATGAAGAATGAGTGAAGCAATAAGAAATTGCATAGAACTCAATAAGACACATGTTGCAGCACGAGATTCTAGAAATTCCAAAGTAGACAGCAATCGAAATATTTTACGAAATTTAATATTTTAAATCATTTATTTTTATTTCCAAACAAAGTACCCGCATAACAACGAAAGTGTTTAAAATTCTTTATTCTTTTTCTCAAATATTCTTGGCAGACATCTTCAAAATGTTGTACAACGCCATGCTGTACCTGTCATGCCCCAGCAGCACGTTGACAACAGCAACAGCAACAAGAACCTCAACCACATCATGCCGCCTGTCGCCATGTTTCAATAACCTTAGCAAATATTTCACTAAGTGTCACATTTGAACGTTTTAAGTTGAAACTGTCAACCGACATGAGAACATGAGAGACTAATGTGTCCTGGACGCGTAGACGCGGTGGTTGCTGCAACCCTTTTATTGGCTTTACGACTCTTTACGACTAAATAATGACAGGACATCGCTTTAAATTTGCCCCAAAACCTCTTGAAGTAGTTTCTTCTTCTTTAGTTTATGTTAATCAGACTGTGCGACCGACGACCAACGACCACTTCAAGTTCATCTTTGCTTCAAGTCACTTCTTGTTGGTGGGGCATAAAATTTGAGTTGCCGCCGCGCACATAGTGCAACCTCTCAAAAGTGCTGTGGTTGGCATTCATGAGGTGCCATAATTAAATCTAATCTAATTTTTCACATTTTTGTTTTCTTTTAATTATTTTACGCTTTGCTGTTTCGTTCTGTAGCATTTGAGTTGTTGCTGTGCAGTTGGCTTTGAGTTGCCTTTGAGTTTCTTTTGAGTTGTTGCAGCAGCAGCAAATACTTTTGCTAGTGCGTGCTAATTTTATGAGTTTAGAAAAAGCCAATTTAATGCGGATTTGTACGTCTCAGAATCAGCGTATATATCCTGCAAAAGTGCAGGCGATTTGCATTGCAAGGTTGATGACTTTAATTAAAACTTTAGTTTAACCACGAAGTTAATAACAGAAATTTCACGTCGAAAATTTGTCATAGTGCAAGGTAATGCTTGTAGAATGGAATTATTTTTACACATCGCGAGAGATATGACTTAAAATAATTATTGCAATTTTATAAAATACTTTTAAATTCAGAAACAGTCATAGCAGGGCAGCATTTGAACCCTAAAATAATTGGATAATTATTTTTTGTCAAATGGAAAAAGAGTCATTGTTTATTAACACGATTTTTGCCATGTTCATCCCATACATCAATTCTATATAATTCGGTCGTGCTGAGTTTGACTGCATAATCAGTTTTTTCTATCACGAAACGAGAAAATGACAAAGGGGTCATTCCACGTCAGAAATATCAATCTTGGCACAAAGTCTTCCGATTTTGATACGTTATTTTTTTGAAACGCTGGAGTTTCCCCCTTTGATTAAAAAAAATCAATTGAATCTCCCATAGTTTCTGAACTAATGATGATAATAATAGTTTGGCACTACAGTCCTATAAGAACTTAGGCCGAGCTCTCTCACCATTTTTGAGCTGTGCGTGTTATATTTGTACTCAAAGTGGTGGGACCTACAGTTTATTGCCGAATCCGAACGGCGGGTGAGAGCTTTTCATAGGCCATGTTTTACTCTCGTAGGTTTGCCATTTACTGCCGAGAGGTAGCGCGGGGTTAGAAAAATATTTTCTATGAAAAGATGTTGTTAGCCCCAGTCCAGGCTTTAACCGGGGACCTTTTGGCTCGCAGTCCAACGCACTAACCACTGAGCTATCGCGGCTACTGAACTATGAAGTTTTAAAATTGAATTGCCATTTTTCTCGATAAGAAATAGGTTCTCTGTTACACTATTTCTGGTAGGAAATTATAACAAGCTAAATATGAAATTAAAGCAATAAGGCAAAAGCAATATTGTAGGGAGAAAAATCGGCAATTGAACTCTAAAACTTAATAGTTCAGAAACTATGAGATACTCCATCGAAATTATTTTTTAATCGACGGGGAATACTCCAGAATTTCAAAAAAAAAAATATTTTTGATTTTTATAATGGTGGATCATATACGTAACAGTGATTTGTAAAATATTTTTAACTTTTTTCAAGTTACGTGTATTTTATTTTTTAAATTGTTCTTTTTATTTGAATGCGTGATCATCTTATATAAACCATTAGCTTCATTAAAATATATTAATTAGTTACAGAGATATAAATAATTATCTAATTAGTACTTTGAAGTTTCAATTCTCATAACTTTGTTGGAGTTGAGAAATCAAAAAACTAAGTACACAGTTGTTTTTTATTTCACGGTCACTATCTATCCACAAAATTTCATCAAAATCGAAAGACATCGTGCCAAGATTGATATTTCTGACGTGGAAATATCAAGCCAAAATTATTTTTAAGCCGTTCTCAATTACTATCTAGAACACAAAAATATAGTTCTGTAGAAATATAGTTTAACAAAAAAACTTAAACGCAATTTTTCTTTAAATTCTTCAGGCTAATTTTAATATACCAATGAATGCTAATATTCCAATAAGTTTTTATGATAATTGAATCTAAACTCGGAAAATTTTGATTTTTTTAGAACTTTTAGGATTTATTAACACAGTGCGACACTAAATTTAATGACGAAGATTTGACAATTATTTTTAGAATCCTTGAGAAACCTAAAAAAATTTCACCAAACAAACTTATGTCCTATCACGTCAGGTTTACGAGATATATCACCATAAAGATCCTAAAGTGACCGCAATATTACCGTTGATTTATTGATAAAACTATAGTAGTTATGGATTTGTTGTCTTAGAACCAAATGTAGACACTATCCAATGCTTTATATCTGTAGTACATAATAAATTTCTAACTCGTCTTTTTAATACCAATATTAATAATTTTCAAAGGATCAATCTACATAATCGACTAATTTCATATTAAGGAGTGTCAAATGTATCATATTGTCCATGGAAAAAATATTCAGCATAAAAAAGCATAAAAAGTTGCCAAATAATACTGAGCACTACAAAGTATTTTTTTATTTTATATGAAACTGCAAAATACTTAAGTTTTTCGTAGCTTAAAATCGAATGATTCTTTAGCGGTGCCAAGGAATTGGCTTTATTTTTAATATCCTGAATGTGTAAACAATTTTTTCATACCATAAAATAATGTTCTATCGGGTCAGGTAAATCCTTATATGGTAAATCCTTAATTTTCATAGAAACATTTCTGGAAAACGTTATTAGATATGGATTTCTTGACTGAAAACCAAATGTTGGCATTCACCTAAGGATCATTTCTGTAGTACATTTTAATTTTCTATCTCGTCCTTAAACTATTAATATTAAGGATTTTCAAAAAATCTCTGCAGATGACAATTTTTACTGTTTTGATGTGGCTAATATTTTCCCCAATGACACAATGATACATTTATTAATTCTTCATATACATTTGACACATTATCTGCAGAGATTTTTTTTTATTCTAAAAAAATATTCAAATCACTGGCACCAAAAAAAGTGGGCTGTTTAATTAACAAAGAAATGATTTATAGTTATCTAGAGCATAGTCCAAACTAATAATAATAATAGTTTGGCACTACAGTCCTATAAGAACTTAGGCCGAGCTCTCTCACCATTTTGAGCTGTGCGTGTTATATTTGTACTCAAAGTGGTGGGACCTACAGTTTATAGCCGAATCCGAACGGCGGGTGAGAGCTTTTCATAGGCAATGTTTTACTCTCGTAGGTTTGCCATTTACTGCCGAGAGGTAGCGCGGTATAGACAAATATTTTCTATGAAAAGATGTTATTAGCCCCAGTCGAGACTTGAACCGCGGATCTTTCGCACTAACCACTGAGCTACCGCGGCTACAAACTAATCGGCTCCAAACTAATTATCAAAATTTATAACTTTTTTCTAATTGATTCACTTTTTAAAATATTCTCTGTGAACTTCATTTTGGTATTCATTTTTATAATCAATTTAGGAAAGTTATTACTTAATATTTAAAGTATGATTATTCATATTATATATTTAGTTTTTTTCATATTACTTAGCGTCTTTGAGAATAATGTGGGTAAAACGGCTATTTTTCAGTAATTTGTATGTAAAATATACAAGCATTTTAAAATTTAACAGTTTTTTTACCGGAAACTGTGTTGGTAGACCATATTTTAAAAATGAGAACCGATACAAAAAAGTTAATAATTTCCATCGTTGCTTGAAGAATTCTCTGCATAACCATAAATCATTTTCTTTTTTATAATAAGATCCGAAATGCTAAAAACAACGTACAAAAATAGTCTAAAAAAATTAATATTTTTTGGGTTGAGATTCAAATATCTTAAAAAACTATCGGAGTAATAGTATTTATTAGTATATTGTAATTAGTCTTGACAATTCAAAGAAAAACTGCGTTTACAGTTTTAAGGAAAACGAGTTGTGTAAGGGACTGTTTTTTTTTTAATACTAAAAAGTGACTGGAAATCTTTTTAAAAAGCGATCTTCTTAAAAACTGAGTATGCAGTAACCGGGAATTATATAGAAATGTTGTATGGGATGTCCATGGCAAACATATTCTCTCGTTTCTTGAGTAGTGTTATCATTGTACTGATTATTTAGTCGTAGTTTAAGTGAATGACATATTTTGTTCAGTTGAATACATTCTGTCCACGATGTAGATTTTCAGTGACATTAGATGCAGATGATGTGTTGACACAAAGGATCTCCGACAACAATAACCTTCAAGAGTCACCGAACACAAGGACAATCAATAAATATTGCTTGTTTCAGAATATTGTATGTGTGCCTTCCAAGACAAACAGCGGAATCAACAAGTTTGCACAGAAAACATGTTTCAATAAATGCTCACTTACAGGCACTTCAGGGATTAATTGAGGATTTCCGTAAATATTACAATTATGACGCTACGTCCTTGAGTTCTTGGTGTGGAACATGAGCGATAACAGTTTGAATAAATGCAAATGACAAATTTATGACAATGACCATTTTTAATATCAACATTCCATATATTCTTTATTCGAACTCAAGTGTCGGTGTGTGGTACCAACAATTGCAAGTCATAGAATCAATATCGTTTCAATGAACTTCTTAGAAATAGTTCAACTTCAGTATCGTTTGTTGAAGGACCTTAAAGACTAAAAAGGATACAGTCACATTGAGTAACGTCTCAATGGCATAAATCGCTCAGTTACAAAACAAACAAAGAGTTCATACTTCACCAGACAGTGTTTTCGTCAGACCATCATCTAATGATCCCGACATCAACCGGAGACAGAAGTGTACTTCCAAGGCGTGTGAACAGAAAATTAAAGCACTTTGACTCCCCATCAACGTGGTACGTGACTGGAATCAATTGTCAAACAAAATATAACAAGTTACAGTTTTAATTTCCTGGAAGTATTATTAGACAAACTGACAACATTGTTAAGAATCGAGACGAATGCATTTGAATTCGCCAGAATGGTATGGAAATTAAATGGTGCAGCAGCATTTACTACTTCAAAAGATGACACTAATGAGGACATGATTCGTAATAGCAAAAATACTGCGTCATACTTTGGGGGGCACATAATACAACATCTGTTATACAGTAGCATATAACATTTTATGCAACGCACATAAATAGTTTCGAGTTGAGAAGAAATTTATGCCCCAGTATTCCTGGTAACGTACTCCAAAATAATTGTATTGGGATTTCAAAATTGAGAATATAAAAGAAAATGTCAATGCATGTGCATTTCACAGTGCGGTAAAATATAATGAGGGTATTCATCTCTCCAAAGTAACCTTCTCATTAAACAATTTAGGAGCGCTCTGAAATTGGAGTTATAAAGGATACCAATTTTTGAGTGCTTTATGGGCCCTCAGAAAAAATACTCATAAAATTATCTCATTTAAGACTATTTTCAGAGCTCTTAAATATATAACTCATAAAAGATTCATAATTAGGAGTTATTTAGGAGAACTCATAAATTAGACTCATAAAAGCATCAAATATCAAATTGTTTCTGAGCGCTCAGAATGAGTCTATCATAAAAGTTCTATATTTTAGAATGTTTTAGGAACGCTCCAAAATTTGACTCATAATGAAACCTATATAATCATCAAATTTAAGAGTATTTTAGGAGCACTCAGAAAAGGGAGTTATTTATGCTGGCTTTAGGACTCTACTGTTTAAATAAAATTGATATACTAATATTCATTTTGAATTTGAACTCAAATGAAAATAAATTTTATTAGTCTAAGTTCAACAGACCCACAAACCCACATATTTCATGGATTTACTTGAAAGGGATGAATTTTCTCACGGATTTCTGGTCTAATACAAATATGTTCATGTTGGATTCCGTTAAGACACATTATATACATATTTCTGAAGAGAAAACTCCAAAAATGTAGTAATTGTGGTATCTTGAAATACTCAAAAATTTGAATGTTTTAAGAATATTTAAAATTATCAAAAATATGCGAATTTTGAATTCTTTTAACTGCTCATATATGAGTGTTTTAGGATGTTTTTGGGCTCATAAAATCGTTCCCTCTACCCAAGGATCGGGAGTCTTTTCGAACTCTTTTAAGTGCTCATATTTGAGATTCTTAAATATGAGTGTTTTTAAGCTCATAAAATCGTGCACTCTACCCAGAAGTCGGGAGTTTTTTTGGGGCTCAAATATGAATGTTTTAGGAATATTAAAAACCTCATAAATATGAGGGTTTTTGGGCTCAGAAAACAGTCTGAAAACAGTCTGAGGGCTCAAAAACACTCAGAAATTGGTACCTATCACTTATGACACCAATTTCAGAGAGGAGCCTTTTTGGGCTCTTTTAAATGCTCATATATAAGGGTTACACTCAGAAATATGCCACATTTAGGAGTCTTAAAAGACTCAAAAATTCCTAAATTGAAAATATAAACTGTTACATACAATCAGAAGAAAGTGTCTCAATAAGTATTTAATATTACGACTATTGATTTCGTCCTAGAAAAAATGCAGTACCATTTGTTTAAAAATATCAATATTATTATTTTCTAGTAGTATAAATACTATTCTTTTTGTGTGTTGCTCATAATAAACGGCTGACTATTTGGCAAATGATTTTTTAGATGCGAGTTTCAATATAAATTGACTAATATTCACTTTTTGTTTTAATAAATTAATACGAAATAATGTAACTCGACTTTACCATAAAATTAATAATACGTCTCAATATATTTATACTTATAGGATTTGCTGTTGTAATTTAAAGAGTGCATTATAAAATTAATGGTACAACAACTGCTAAATAGTTGATTGACCCAATTTTAATAGTAAAATTTTTGTTTTACTATTAAAATTCTATTAATTTTGCAAGTTCTTTTTCTAAATGCATCTTTACAGATTTATTTGCTTTTTGAATTTTTTTTTATAGAAAAATTGTGACTATTCGAATTAAGCATTGAATGTTTCCTTGACAAATGAAACAACTCAAATTTCTGCAAGGGCAAACTACATTTCAACGGCACACATCGCACCTCGTGTACAATATGAAAGTGTCGAAATATTTCTCAGTGACACTGTCATCATAACTTTCAATAACTGTCAGCACAGCGCACAATTTGTTGCACTTTCCGCTGCATGGGTTTTCACATGGAATTAGATATTTACGCGAGGCAAAGCAAAGCGTTGCCAGATTGTCTGGCATGCGGATATAGGCGGCTGACATGTCGCGCAGTGTCAAAGCAGCGCGGCCGGTGACAATTTATGTGTGACGGCGTATAGGAGCAGCTACAGGTGCAGTAGTCATTGAGAATAAAAATAAATTTTAGTTTTTCAAGTAATTAAATAAATTTAACAAACAGATTTGTTAAAGTGTAAATATTATATTTTGATCCTTTGGCGTGCCAAATTAAGAAGCAACAGAAGAGCAAATTGTTGCCACCCATTGCTATGTGCGACGTTGCTCTTGTATAGATGGCGCATAAATTCCGGCACATGCAACAAGTTATCGTGAATTACAGGGTGTTAAATATCAATGCTGCGCGGCATATAGCAATTTGTGGTGTGTCTGAGAACCGGCAACAGTTTGGAGCAGCTGTTGCTGCCACACAAGTAAATATTGCTCATGCTCTAACCTATAATTTATTGCTTTTGACTTTATGATATGCAGCCAGACTTGGTTGGAAAAAGTGTTAAGCGATAAGGCGTCCTGTATAAAAACGTCAAAGGCACAGGTGGCACAGGTCTTTCAGGGACGACGACACGGCAATCAATGTGTGCGATAATAGGCGGAAAATCAGCATTAAATGTCGGGCACTAGTTGCTCAATGCCGCATAGATAGTGACTGAATGAATGAATGGGAATGAGCGACCGAGTGAGTGAGTGAGTGACACAGCGCCCATGGTGACTGTGACTTGTTTACGTTCGCGTGTCTGTGATTTATGCGGGGATAAGCGCTACGTGTGATGAACCGTTGCACCTGTCTCGTTCGTGGTGAATATGACGCTGATGTGATGATGATAATGTGACGAACTGATAATGAGCAGCTGCACATGGACAGCGTGCACAGTAATTTATGAAGCATGCTCTGCAATTAGGTGACCAGAACGTGCAGGCATGGTATTTAGGTTACTGTGCATTGCATAACCTACGTCGTCATCTGGAATAGGTTTTTTTTATAAAGTGAATTCAGTAAACTAGTTTTGTGTACTGTCAAAATGTTTATAATTACTATTCAGTAAAAAAGGTTAGGTCACATGAAAATTTCAAAGTAGAGTAGTTTTGATAATTGGAGTAATTAAATTAGTAAGATATATAAAAATTTGAATCTGTCTATGGCGACTTTAAATACACTACTCATATGGGCATCCGTTCCGTATGGGTTCCGGAAGGGACCTCAGGAAATGCCCATATGAGTAGTGTATTTAAAGTCGGCATAGACAGATTTTTATATATCTTACTAATTTAATTACTCTAATTATCAAAACGTTCCTACTTTAAAATTTTCATGTTACCTAACCTTCTTTACTTGTGCTAACCTTTACACGTGCTTTCTTTGTATATTTACAAATTGTTTTGAAGGTTTATAGTTTTTTCAAAATAAATTACAGAAACATTCCCGACGGAACAAAAGATTCCGTTTTGAAATTATCTGTACGATTTTTCAATATATTTTTTTTGTATTATTTCTGAACATAGCTGAGACAATTTACTTTATTTTTGTATAGGTACATTTTGTTCTTAAAGTTTACAGTTATTTCGTAATAAATCGCAGAAAAATTCCAAACGTTCCGTATGGTAATTTGCACTTCGATTTTTTGTTAAAAATAATTTGGTATATGACAATATTAATAACGATTATTTCGAAATAAAAAGTGATGTACTATTCAAACTTCCAGATGTTTTTAAATTTATTTTTTATTTTTTTAAACTTTTTTTGTTTTTTTATACCCTACACCTATGAGGTACAGGGTATATTAACTTTGTGCATATATTGTAACGCCCCTTAGGAGGCGTGTCCGGTATGGAAAAGTATATATATTCTTGATCAGCATCACTACCCGAGTCCGTTTAGCCATGTCCGTCTGTCTGTCTGTCTGTCTGTCTGTCTGTCCGTCTTGCTGTCTTGCTGTCCGAATACAGAATAACTTGAGAAATACTGATCAGAATGCGATGAAATTTCGTTGAATATATTTTAGCCAAAAGTAGGAACTGAGTTTGAAAATGAGCCAAATCGGTCAACGGACACGCCCACCTTCCATACAAGTCACTTTTATATAACTATTTCGGAACTAATAACTGGAAAAGTATTCAAGGTATAGTTATAAAATTTAAAAGGTATTGTAAGAATTCACCTATAAATATGTGGTCCAAAAATGGGCGTGATCCTCTCACTCCCGGGTTTTCATAGTGGAAATTTGATCCGAAAATTATTAAAATCAAAACTATGAAATATGAGCCTTTAAAAATTTTAAATATAGGCGTGGTCCGCCCAATTATATTTTTCAAATTTTTTTTTTAGTTTTTTTATATTTTTATATAATTTTTTAATTTATGGGGATATAAGACGTAAATTTCTGATATATGAATAATATTCTGAGGGTGGGGAGGTTCAGCATAATTAAAAACTTTAAAATTAAGGTATGCAATTAAATATCCCACATTAATATCCCCACCCCCCAAAGGTGTAGGGTATTCCATAGTCGGGCCCGACCGACTATAAAAATCCGCCCCATGTGACCGAACTTACCCATGTGACTTAACTTTCCCAACTCGTTTTTTTTTTGATATTTGTAGTTTTACAGTTTTGGTAGTCAAAGTTCCGGACGGGACAGATTTCAATAAGCTGTCAAAAATTTTCTAGAATTACTAGAAAAATCATGTTTACATTTTTGGAAATGCCGAGGAAATTCTGCGTTAGAAAAAGTGGATTCAACTCTTTAAGAAATTGTTTCAGTTTACTATGGTAATAAATGCATCTTTTGGATTCTGGACGGGACATAGAAAACCCTTATACAAAAATCAAAAAGTTATCGTAATTTTAATTTTGATCATTATTTTTAAGCTTTAGAAATAATTATTAATGTACCCTGAAAAAACAGAAAATAATATTTTATATCTGTATATCTTTAAAGTTAATTAATTTGGTTACTCAAAATACATGAAAAATGCGTATTTTTACATATCGCAGAGTAACGTAATTGTATGAGTATTTTTTTATACGTTACCGTTAACGGAAAAGACATTTCTTTTCAAATATTTATATTCAGATATTTAAGATTCTAAATCCAACGTTGTTTCAAAGATTTGAGCATTTAGAATTTTTCGGTCGTGGTTGATGTTTTTCTGGAAATGCCTATATGTGATAATGCACGTGGATAAATTTTCTCATAAATCGTGTATAATACAGATAAATATGGCAAAAACTAATCATCAGATCCAGCCAAGAATTAGTGATAGTAATGATTTGGTTTTAATTTATTATATAAGATTATAGTAAACATCAATTATTATGATTATTAATTGAATAAAATTATACGTATGTTTATTCTTGTTTTATGTATAATATATTAATAGGCCATGAGTAATTTTATGATTTATTATTCATAATTCATGATTAAAACGTCATACATTGTTCCGTACCCTGTACCCTGCAGATGGAAAAAAATGCAATTTAAACGGAACAAAGTGAAATCCAGTAAGGTCACATGGGATATTTTGAAATAGAGAAATTGTGATATTTGGTTTAAAATTATGACAGTTATTGTCGGTATAAGCCGCGGTAGCTCAGTGGTTAGTGCGTTGGACTGTGAGCCGAAAGATCCCCGGTTCAAGTCTCGACTGGGGCTAATAACATCTTTTCATAGAAAATATTTTTCTATACCGCGCTACCTCTCGGCAGTAAAAGGCAAACCTACGAGAGTAAAACATTGCCTATGAAAAGCTCTCACCCGCCGTTCGGTTTCGGCAATAAACTGTAGGTCCCACCATTTTGAGTCCACTTAAGCCCGTATAAAGTAATATTCATTTGTAGATGTAAATTTTATTTGAGGTATTTGAACGTAACTGGTCGGTCCACAGGTCACAATTGACCTACATGTTCGGTCTAAATTAGAAGTTTCATCGAACTAACTCTTCAGTTTTTGCGTTGTAGAGATCTCAACAGACCGACGGACATCACTAAATCAACTCAGGAGGTCACGCTGATCAATATGGGAAAGGGACATTAAGAAAGAAAGGAACTTTAAAAAATACAATGGAAAAATACACTTCACATTATTTGTCTGTTAAATTTCCCATTTATTTTCAAATGAATCATTTTTTCAAAGCAGACAAAGTCGTAGTTTGAATCACAAGCTGTCTGTTTTCTGCCCGTTCCCAAATTATTCCGTGAATTTGCCATTAAAATTCTACAAAATTTTATAACCTGCTATACACTTCCGAAAATATTCCATTTGTGTTTTTGCATTAAATTCGCCTGAGATATTTCTGAAAAATGTCAAAAATTTGTATTGGGTTTGACTGTCTTTTGACTACCCTGAACCCACCATAGAAAAATCTATTTTTTATATATAGGTCTTATACAGATTATCAAACAATTTGCGACACACAAAGCTATGCAGGTAAAACAATAAAAACGCATTTTGATATTCTAGGGCGCAACATAAAATGCAACTTAAAAGTTGAGCTCATTTTATTAGTTGCCTCCCTGGCAACTATTTGTTCGCACTGCAGAAAACACCTCCGTAAATAGGTAGAACACGTTGTGTGTCAAAAGCAGCACATTGTTTTAAGAATAAATCCGGAGGGCGATGAAGAAGATGATGCCGACGACAAGGACAACGACAGCGACAGCAACAACATCAAGAACAGGAACAACTACAACAACGAGTTATGACTTTTTACAGCAGAAGCGCACACAAAGCAAATTCTCGACACGGTGAATATCGTAAATGAGACTTTAACAACGATATTATCTGTTTATGAATTTACGAGTCTTGACGTCGCGTCGACTGGATGGGAGGGCACAAGAGGGCGCGCGCGCTCCCTGTGCGTTCGGCCGCGAGCAACAAGTGAGCCGCCGAAGGAGCGGGTTGTTTGTTCACACTGTGCCGCCAACCGCCAACGAGAAAGAAGCCTGTGCGATTGTAATATTCTTGGCGCATTTCTCATATCCGCTCTGACAATGAGTTTTGGCGCTGGAGGCCAGCAAAAGACGCAACGCGACGCGTCGCAAACACTTTTGGCGGAAGTTGGGCGCGTTTCACATCAATATGAATGAAGGCAACAAAAATGATTGAAGAGCGACAACGGCAACATCAACTCATGCAGCAAATGTTGGTCGAGCAATACGCAGCAAAAACCAAACAAAAAAAAAAACATTCCAGAATTATATTAAAAAAGCAGCAAGAAAAATGCAGAACAATTTCGAATTAGAAACAAAGCTGCAAAAAATGACAATATCCGTCTGCTGTGGGCAAAAGGAAGAACGGATGAACGAACGGACAGACGGACGGACGGAAAGACGGAAGCGCAGAGACACAGGAGTCAAAATCACACAGATAATCCTTTAATTAAGAGCAATTCCGAAATCGAACAACAGCGGTTCGAAGTTTATGAATTTCTATAGCAAGTTTCTTGTTTGTTCCAAAACATGCAAATTATGCAAATTTTTGGGCTTTAGCAAATACTTTGGTAAGTGCACAAAGTTTTAGTGACATTTTAAGCACTTTATCATGGGTCTAAAGGTCGACACAATAAATAAAAATAACAAAATATTGTTTTTAAAATGTTAATATTTGTTTTATGTAATATTTTTTAAATCTTATTGCATATTTTTAGATTTATGAATGTTTATTGTTGGTTTTATTTATAACTACACTCAGGGAACAAAAACCAATAGTACGACTATTGATTCTAAAGGACACGTAACAATAGTTTTTCCTATTAATACAGTTTAGCTAATAAGGTAGTTACATTTAATCAATAAGACACGTTATTTATAAAATAGTATTTTTACCATTGTTTCAATAGTTTATTTCATAGTACAATACTATTGATTATTAATAGTTTGAGTCACATTAAATAAACTATTATATTAATGTGATAAAACCATTAAATATAAAAAACAGTACTTTTTCAATGTTGCTTAAAGATTTTAATAATGTAATTGTCTGAAATAAGTATCCATAGCGAATACAAGTATTCAAATATTTAATATTAAGGTTATTTTCAAAAATGTATGTGAGCAACTCAAGACCAAACTAAAGCAATTTTTGTATGATAAAAAATACATTATCATTTTATTCAAAATGTACATGGCTTATTAACTCTTTCACAAAAGTCGCTATTATAACTAATAGTCGAAAAATTCTAAGTTGCTAAACATTGTACGTTCTCAAAATAGTAGGTAATTCAATACGTACACTCAGAGGAAAAACACATTTTAAAATCAAGCACAGTCATAGTTGTTTTTAAAATTTTCAACTTTTGATCATACAACCATGTTTTAACAATGCAAAATTTTAATACTAGGTTGAAATACATCGAATCGAAAATTACAACTTTAAATTAAAAATGCATTTCCAATTTTAAGTTGCAGCAATCTAACATCAATATTGCACCAACTTTGATTTAAGATTATATCAACTTTAAAAAAACATTAAAAAAAATTAAAAATGCAACGCGTTCTCATTTCAATCTTAAATCAACGTTGTTCGTTGGTGAATTAAAAAATATCAACCTTACTCGACTTTCATGACGGCTTTTGCTTGATTTAAGGTTGTTTTTGCTTGATTTTACAATGTTTTTCCCTGAGTGTATAGAAATATTATAGTATAATTTAATTTGATAAACTATTTCTTCAATGGGACATTCCTGTATCAATAGGACATTACATTAATTTTTATTGTAAAATCTATTGAAATCAATAGTAGATGCCACTATAACATTAATAGTTCCCACACTGTAATATTAATAGGAAAAATCGCATTGACTAATTTTAATAGTAAAAAATCGTTGAATCAAAAGGAATTCCTATCAATTTTATAGTTTTTTTTTTTCTGAGTGTACATTATTTTCAAATATTACCAATGCATTTTTAAGATGTACAGAAATAAAAGAATTCGGCATCGTACAACCGATTGCATCCTTGAAATAATATTCGCTTCAGACAATTATATTATTAAAATCGAATCACTGAAACCAATATACCTAAATCAGAAGTAAACCATTAACCAAAACCGATGTAAATGAAAGTTACGAAATTTACAAAAAAAAAATTATAATTTAAAAATCAGAATTTCGTTACACATCTAATTTATAATGATAGACCAGTTCATTCCCAGTTCTTTCTAACCAATAATAGTGATTCTAAATTGGTAAATAATACAGTGATGGGTCTTGTGATATAATAATAATAATAGTTTGGCACTACAGCTCTATAAGAACTTATGTCGAGCTCTCTCACCATTTTGAGCTGTGCGTGTTATATTTGTACTCAAAGTGGTGGGACCTACAGCTTATTGCCGAATCCGAACGGCGGGTGAGAGCTTTTCAAAGGCAATGTTTTTACTCTCGGAGGTTTGCCATTAACTGCCGAGAGGTAGCGCGGTATAGAAAAATGTTTCTATGAAAAGATGTTGTTAGCACCAGTCCAGGCTTGAACCGGGGACCTTTCGGCTCGCAGTCCAACGCACTAACCACTGAGCTACAGCGGCTACTGGGTCTTTTGATTTGGTAGTTGAAATTTTTAAAAACTCGAAATACCGAGAAATAATTTTAAACATTTATTAAAACTATAATCATTATCATATTACTTAACATAATATATTTTCTGATCATAGCACTGTTTAATTATTTCTCCAGCATTACTTACCAGGTTAAAAAAAATACTGGGAATGAAGTGGTATATCATTAAAAATTAAAATAAAAATGGGGTATCCGTATTAAATTTTGAGGAAATCAATGACAAAGTCAAAATTTGATTTTATTTAGTTTATTTTATAATTCATCTATTTTTCTTATTTTTTGGTATTATAATTTAAATGTTTTCTGTGAATAAAAGGAATGTTGTTTTTTATTGTTCAAGACATTGAAAATATGAACAACATTTATACAATAATAATAATTATTAAATTCAATAGAAATAAGGAGAAAAAGGATACCAAAAACCGTTTTTCGTTCGAACTTCAATCCTTTGTTTAATTATGATGAAAGTATAAAAATATTTAATTATAAATAATGATTAAATTGGTATAGTTAAATACTTAATTTATTTAAAGAAAGAACTTAATTTATAGAAGTTGTTTTTTATAAATAACACAACTTTACAAGATCAAAAAATTAATGCTTTTGCTATACATCAATTCCATATAATTTTCGAGTTAATAAATTTGACTGCATTATTACGTAAAGTTTTTACGAAAAATGAAATCGAAATCTTACGTCATTTCAGTCTCTATATAAAATAAAAAATTCAGCAATTTTGAAAACTAGTTTTTTTTAATTTTTTTTTTAATTGCCAAGAATATTTTGAAAATACTAATACAATCTAATATTCCTATACGTTTTTAAGTTATTTGGGTTTAAACACGATTTATTTTTGATTTCTTTTAGATTATTTTTTAGAATTCTAATAATTTACAAGAAAATGATTTTTGGTTATTCAGAAATCCAAATTTATGATCAAAATTTCGAACTTTTTTCCAACGTTTCTATACTTGTAAATATGCCCTTTTAACCTAATTTTGGTAATCTTTTATTTTCGAGTTCACATAAATCATTTAAAATATATTAAAAACTAAAATAATAGATATTATTGGTATATAGTCTTGACCATTAAAAGAGAAATTGCATTTAAAGCCATTTGAAAAAGTAGTTTATTTCTAAAAAGTGGCAAAAAAAATACCTAAAAATATAATACCAAATATTCTTAAAAACGTTACGTGAGAAGAGAAAATGAGAATTTTTTATGTGACATCATTGTTTTACCTGAAGATATTGAATTTTACTAAACATAGTTATATCCTGTCACTTCAGGTTTACGAGGCATACATTTGTGTTGCACTGTGAATCTCTATCATCTGTGTTCTTTAAAATAACATCCAAAATTTTCAAGACAATTGAACCTACTTCATTTGAAAATCACATTAATTTCTATTATGCATTTTCTGTAGTTTCTGTCGTCCTGTGAGCACTTTTACTGAATACGGTTTTCAGCAGTTAGCTCTTTTGGTGTAGACTCCAAAAATGTTCTCAGAAATGTAAAATTTTAAATGTAAGTAATGTTCCTTTTAATGCGCTTTTATCTGCTGTATAATTTTTACAATAAATTATGAAAAATGTAGCTTACTAAATGAAGCCCTAAATTGTTTATTTAATGCCATATAATTTTTAATAAAAATTTAGCTGAAGCTAAAGTACATAGTATTCAGCAGAAAAACTCAGCGGGCACCACGTATATGTTTGGAGCAAAACTGTGTTGGAAACAAAAAAAATCCACTAATAATTATATTTAAAAGTAATATAAAATAGTATGAATTGATTTGCAATATTTTATATTAATAAAATACATTTTGTAACAATTAACCAGCAGTTAAATAATATATTTAAAGATTTCCCAAACATATATATGTTTCTTTCTGATTCGGCATTAAACGGTAAGTCCCACCACTTTTAGTACAAGCATAACACACACACACAGGTCAAATGATGAATGAGCACGGCCTAACTTCTTCAGGACTGTAACGTCAAACTATTATTATATTATAGTTATTGTTTTAAAATGAAATTCACTTAATATTCTAATGAATAAAATAAATACCATTTAGTTATGCTGTTCTAATTTTTTGAAAAAATGACACAAATTACTTGACCCATCAAAACTATCCTAAAATAACAAAATTAACTTCGGAAAAACACATGTTTTCCCAACATCATATATTGGCTCTTCTGTTTATTCATCATACTTACTATATATAGATTTTTCAATGCGCATTGCAAAGCAAACACAGACCACGGGCTATTGTGCTTTATATTTAGGTTTAATATTATTTTTTAATAGAAACAATGCGAAAATGTCATTTGGTCACTCCTTTAAGGGATCGTTTTCTTTTTTAATATTGTTTGTATAACTTTTACAATTAATTGATCAATTGTTATTTTTAATAGCCTAAAAATACTTTTTATGCTTTTACACGACAATGTTTTTGTAACTGAATATAATTTTTTTTTTACATAAAAAGCACAAAAGTATTACATGATATCAGTAATAATTTTTTTTGCCTTTTGTAAAAGAAATAACAAATATTGAAAATGTAAATTAAACTTAGAAGCATCAAGAAAATTTCAACCCTTTAGAACATATAGACTATACATTTTTGAAGCGAATTGTAATCAATATGTTTCAATACTTTTTAGTTTAAAAAGCACAATTCGTGTATTTTCATCTTTTTAGGCTTTGATATTTGAGCCTACTAGAAAAAAGAATAAAAACTGTTTGAAATATGCTAAACGTTATGTTCGAAATTAAGGAATGTAGGCTTATTCCACGAAATAATCTGACTATTATGTGTTACACCCAGAAAAAATTCTCTCAAATCTCATTAAAAATTGTCAATAGGACTATTATTGATTTAATAGTATACAAAAAATAAATCTTTTCATATAAACTTAATGGCAATGTTATGGTATTTTCTAGTATTTAATGGTATTTTCCGATTAAAATATTAATTTATCCTATTGACTATTTTTAATAGTATAAAACTATTATTTATATAGTATTTTTTTCTGGGTGTATGTACTTTGGAAGTATTATTTTAGCGTAAATACATATAATAGTGCATTTATTTTTTTTTTTGTCAAAAAATGTTGAAGCAATTATTTTAACTAGAAAATATTTCTTTTTACTATATTTTTTTTTAATTGTCGTCATAAAGGACTTTTTCATTTATTATTAAGTTATTTTGAATTAAAGATGTTTTAAAGATGTTATTTTTTGTATTCAAGAAAATCATATAAGTCATATTAAATTTTTACAGAAAAGATAAAAACTAGGGCTGTGCGATTAAACGATTAATCAAATTATATGAATAATCAATTTCCTGATTAATTGATAAATCGATTAATAAAGATTTTCGATTAACCAGAACATTAATCAGGATTCTGATCAATCGAAATTGTGATTAATTGATTAATCAGTATTTGGATTAATCAGAATTTTTGATTAATCAACTTTTGCGTATCGAAACATTGAAAAAACTTTACTGTACGGTTCTTAAACATTTAAAACACTTTCTATTATTTTTTAATTATTTTAAAAATAAATTTTCACTTTATTTAAGTTGACAAAATGTTCAAATGTTATTGAATACAATTAATTCATTGTCAATTAATCAAAGTGCTGATTAATCAGGGTTCTGATTAATCAGGGTTTCTGAATAATCGATTAATCAATTAATTAGGATTCTGATTAATAAAGATTTTGATTAATTGATTAATCGCACAGCCCTAATAAAAACGCAAAGTATTTGAAAATTTAATTGCGTGTTTTTTATAATTTTGTCAAAAAAAAAATGTCTAAACAAATAAAATTTGTTTATCGAAAATAAATTCATTTATAACATCATCTCGACATTTTTAACGATAAAAACAACGATATCGTTTTAGACAGGTTATTTTTTTTTTTATCGAAAACCCTATCGTTTTCGTATTATTATAGATTATTGAAAACGAAAATTTGAGCCTATAAATGATATCATTTCGATATCGTAAAATTATCGGTGGTTTTGCTGGGAAAACAATAAAATGATATGCAATATGATACACAAAAATTCGTTTCGATGTCGTAATGAGATCAATTCAAAATGGAGTTTAAACACGATATTAGACAATTTCTCGAAGCAATATCGTTCGTCAAATATGTTACAGGAAATTATTATATGGATCTAGTTTGACATATAATAAATATTTATATGTAATTACGACATAAAATATATATTTATATATAATTATGTTAATCAATAAACCCAAGCAACCACGGCTCGACAATTGCCACAAACTATTGTGGCATATGTGTACCTTTTAAGTTACCTCTGACACCAGTGTTGCAAACTAATAATATGTAGTCCTAAAAAGGTGATTAATAACATGTATGGAACATACGCAATAATATGTCGCAATGCTGTGATATATAAGTCATACATTCTGATAATGGAACATACATTTAGTTCCAAAGGGGTGGCTAAGAACATGTGTGGGACAATGCAATAATATGTCACAATGCTGTGATATATAAGTCATACATTCCGATAATGGAACATATACGATAATGGGCGGAGTTAACTTTGTTGTTATGAAGTGGTAAAATAGTGACAAATTAAAAAATGTATTATGTTCCATATATGTGGCAAGTATAGAATGAAGAACCTAATAGGAACATATTTATATATAATGTAGTTAATTAACTTTAAAATTTAATAAATGTATATTATTATACACGACATATTTATAACATCCACCACTACATATGTTTATGAAAAGTTGTGTTGCAAAAATATACATCCGCAAAAGCATAATTTAAAAAATAAAGAAAATCTAAATTTTAATAAATTTTCACAAATTGCATTTTTTGTGTGCGCGTAAAAATTAGAGGGGGTAGAATATAAGCATTAACCCGAAAACTTGAACCGTTTGTTAAATTAGAGTTGTAGTTTGCTGAAAATTCTGTTCGTAAAGACTTCTATTATTATGCCATGTATATATTTTATTTTTTATTACAGAACAAACATTCACGTTAATGGCACTGCGTTGGATCATTATTATTTTTATTTTTAATCTACACATAAATTACAGTTGATGTTAAAATTTCAGTTCAAGTGCCAAATAGGTGAACCGAAACTAAAATGGATCAAAATTTGTGGCAACTAAGCCTCGCACCGGGGATTTTTGACTGGCAATTTGGTGGCAAATAAGTATATTTCTCATGATATAGAACAAACACTTTAATGGCAACTGTGTGGCTACCACTTAAGTTGCCACAAAGTGTTTACTTGGGAATAATATGCTGACTTTAAAATTTATAGTTTTTTGCGTTTGAATTCGGGTGTATGTATTTTATTTGGATTATTTCAAAATATTAACAGAAGTATATTCTCAATAGAACAAAGAGATAATTCAAATTTATAAAAATTCGATATCAGAAATATATAGAAAAAAAGAGAATTGCGATTTATTTGTTTGACATAATAACTCAAATTCTTTGAGCATTATTCTGAGTTTCGATCTTGATTAGAATCTTGAAAAAAATTAGTTATTTATTGTGTGTCTTATTCAATTAATTGATATGCAAAAGACATTCATATATAACGTTATTTTTCTTATGGAAATCACATATGGGTCATTCCACGTCAGAAATATCAAACTTGACACGATGTCTTCCGATTTTGATGAAATTTTGTGGATAGATAGTGACCAAAAAGTAAAGAATAACTGTTTACTTAGTTTTTTTGATTTCTCAACTCCAACAAAGTGATGCGAATCGAACATCAAAGTACAATACTAGATAATTATTTATATCTCTGTAACTAATTAACATATTGTAATGAAACTAATGGTTTAATAAGCTTTATAATCACGTATTCCAATAAAAATAACAATTTAAAAAAATAAAATACATTTAACTTCGAAAAAATTAAAAAATATTTTTCAAATCACTGTTACGTATACGCCCCACTATTTTAAAAATCAAAAACAATTTTGTCTCCCATAGTTTCTGATCTATTAAGTTTTAAAGATCAATTGCAGGTAGGAAATTGTAACAAGCAAAATATGAAATTAAAGAAATGAGGCAAAAGTAATTTGGAGAATAATCGGCACTGATCTTTAAAACTTGTTGGTTCAGAAACTATGGGAGACTCCATCGAAATTATTTTTTTTAATCGACGGGGAAAACTCCAGGGTTTCAAAACAAGATTGTTTCTGTCTTTTCAAAAAGTGGGGCGTATACGTAAAAGTGATTTGAAATATATTATTAACTTTTTCTAAATTTAATGTATTTTATTTTATTTTTTTTTTTAATTGTTAATTTTATTGGAATGTGTGATTATAAATTATACAATTTTTGCAAATACAATAATTTAGAATAATTGTGACTGACAATTTAATTAGGAACTTTATTTGAAAATGAAATTTATTATTTAATTATTATTTAAGTATTAGTATACTCAGTTTCATAATAGAACACAGTTTCACAATATTGAGTAAAAAGTTACTTGAAATTGCGATAATTTAAATTTTTATTAATTATATAAAAACTCCTTCTTTAATGGAACATTTTCTTATTATAAAGAAATTGTTTTCTTAAAATAAGAAACATTTATTTATTTTAAGGAAACTTTTTTCCCTTAATTCATTTCATTTGAATTTTTCTTATTATTAGCAAAAGTTACTTGAAATTGCGATAATTTAAATTTTTATTAATTATATAAAAACTCCTTCTTTAATGGAACATTTTCTTATTATAAAGAAATTGTTTTCTTAAAATAAGAAACATTTACTATTTTTAAGTAAACATTTTTCCTTATTTCTTTTCATGTTAATTTTTCTTATTATTAGGAAACTGTTTTCTGAGTATCTAAAATTCCAGTTTTCGATGTGTATAAAATAATTTTTAATTTTCCATTTAAGATTGTTAACTATAAAATTAAGAAAAACCAAAATAGATTTTTATTTTTTCGTGATTTTAGTTATTTCTAAAGGCAATTACATTATTTTATATTTGCTTTGCATATTTGCTTCATACTTACAGCAGCAGCTTCCTCTGGAACTATTGACAAATTTGAAGTCAAATAGAATTTGTAATGTTATTTAAATTATTCCACACAATATTCACGTTTGATATTTTGCACACAATTAATATTTAACACCACTATATTTTAAACTTGATCAACTAAATTGATTTCTGATAATGTCTGCTGAAGTGCACAAAATGTTGGCACCTAACAAAAATCAAATTCAACAATGTGAAGGAAGCTATCCTGGTTGCTGTTGATCCTTTTAAACTATGCGTTACAGCGTACTTCCGCTTCTTTGTGTTCGCAAGTCAATTGTCGGTTAACGTTTAAAAGAGATCCATTGAAACCATTGCTCTTTATATTGTTGCCAGCAGTAGTAGCAGCAGCAGCAGAGGCAGCAGCAACAGCTGAAGTACCTTCAACACGTTAAACTCACCACCAATGAAACAAACGCACCCAACAATAACAACAAGAACAGCAAAAACAACCACGCATCCAGAATGAAGTCACTGCGCGGCAAAAAGTCGCAGTTGTTATCATTTGCAAAATATATGTGTAACAAGTGGGAAATGTACCAAAACAGCAGATTCCTGTGGCGAATTGGCCAATGTCACCACAGAGCAACTGGCAGCACGCCCGCCCGCCCGGCACCAACCTTACAACCACCCACACTAAACTACTCATTCAAGTCACTATTAGAATCCTTGCAATGAAATATTTGCATGTCTGCAAAATTTTACAAAAAATATTTATTATTAAAAAAAAAACTACAAACACAGAAATTATTTTATTCTAAGGACATATTTCGCGAAATCTCACCAAAAGAAAGAAATTCACCTCTTAGAAATTTGTATTATTTTACCTTTCTCTTTAGGGTTTATAATTGTTTCTAGAATATCGGAAATGGCAGAAATGAATCCGAATACTTAAAAAATACAATATTACAATACCCAACATATTCTGCCATGGACATTCCATATATCAATCTTCTATAAAATAATCTTCTATATATATAAGAGAACAAGTTCTGATTGACTGACTGACTGATCGATATCTCAACGCCCAAATTACACGAATAATTCGTAGAATACACGAAACTATTTTTGGCAAATTATTTTTTACGAACGATTCGTAAATATTACGAATCAATATTCGTAAAATTAAAACAAGAACAAAATTTCAAATATTTCGTTTAAATTACAAAATTTTCGTTATTGTACTTTATATTACAATTATTTACGAAAGAATAGCATATTTTACGAATGAGCTTAAATGTTATGCATAAATTACTAAACTTTCGTAAATTTTGGGCGCTACATGTAAAATTTTACGAAACGTTCGTGTTTTTTACGAATCATTAGTAAAAACTGAAATCAGTTGCATCAAATAGCAACTTGGAGCTGCTTTGATTTTAATTGGTAACACGGATAGTTATAATAGTTTGTTTGTGTTGTATTTGTGTCAAAAGTTCAAAAGTATCATGTTTCATATTTTCCATATTTTTATGAATCGACGTTTTCATCGGCAGTTTATTTAGCAAAGTATTCGTGTATTTTAAGAAAGATTCGTAAAATGTTTCATACCTTTCATAAATCTACGAATAATATCGTCAATAATACGAATACTTTCGCAAAATGTACGAATATATTCGTAAAAAGGTACACACATATTCAATAAATTACGAATCTTTCGTATTATGTACGAATGGCTTTCGTAGATAAAATCTATGAATAGTTATGTAAAATAAACAATTAATATTCGAAATTTTATCATAAATTTACGAAAATACACGAAAGTATTTTACGAAATATTTCGTGGATAAATTTCACGAATTTCTTCGTTAAATACACGAACGATTTCGTGTATTTTAAACAGATTTTATTTTGAGTGTAAACTCTAATTTTTTCTTTTTTTAGAAAAATTATATTATTTTTCGTATTTTATTTATAAAACATATAATCATATTAAATTTTTATATTTTTTAACGGAAATCATATATCTTAAAAATTAAAATGGATCAGAAAAAGTTTGTAATTTGGTCTTTAGTTTGAACTGTTTGAAGTATATAATCATAAATGTTTTTCTTATTTATCATTTAATCCATCCCAATACAAATTACGTCAAGCCCTTGCAAATATTTTTTAATTATCCTAGTTTTCAATAATATTTTTTGACTACTCGCCAAGCTTTAATAATAAAGTCGAAATCACGTATAATATCAGCAATTTGGGCTAAAAATCTGTGTTCTATAAGCTCAGTAACATATGAATATTCTACACTTTTTAAAAACTTGAGATCAACTTTTATAACAATTATATGTAAACCATACGTTCTACACTTGTAATGCACTATAAATTGACTTGAGGTTGGTTTAAAGTGAAATGTATGTTTTATTTTTATTTTTTATGCAAAGTCTAAAAGCAACACTTTAAACAGAAAAATATGTTTGATTTTTTTTTTATTCTAGTTTAAATATTATAAATAATCACAACTATAGCCGCCATAACGTTATGAACTATGGAATTCAACAATTGTTGCGTACCAATTTTTAAATAAAAAAATTCTAAAAACGGTGTGCGAAAAACCCGCTATTTTATGTCTTTCATTTAGCGTATTCACAGTTCATCGTACTTTAGTATGGTATTCGTACCATGTAGAATATATACGATACGAGAACACAGAAACGTCAATTTGTTGTTGTACACCTTATAAAAGTGAAATACCACAAGTGTTGTATTTGAGAGTAGCCCTGAGGCATGCTTTTTGGTGTCGTATTTTGTGAAATGAAGAAAAATTGTGAAATTTAAGACAAATAGTGCACATAAAATGTTAATTTATTTGTTTTTCTTTTGAAATCGATGAATGTTTATGATAATTTCAAAAAATCCAAAGAATCAACTGCATTTATTTGACGAAATATTTTAACAAGCAGAAAAGTAGTGCTCACAGTAAGTACAATTGCCGTACTGTCGTATTCGTACAATGTCGTACCAATACCATGAAACTGTGAATACGCTAATTGATTTATGAAAATCAAATCACGGAGACGCGGAAACAACGCTATTAATCATGATCAATATTAAATACTTCTGCGACTTAATATGCATGTGCCATATCTCTTTTAAATTCACTTTTATATTATTTTTATATAAAAAAAAATTCAATTCCGAATATGTTTAGAAATATATTAACACTATGTTTTAAACTAGTTTAGTTTAATTGTGTAGTTCAAAATGAATACCAAGTAGTCCAATAAGCTATTTATGAACTATGATATAAGTGTGAATATCAACTAAATAGGCTAAAATTCAAGCCATTATTTGTGTACTTTTTAAAAGCCAGTGTCATAACAACTTAAGGGTCTAAAAAGTGGTTGAAAAGGGTCTAAAATGTCGATATCAATTTTTCTTAAAAGCGTTTCTAAATAAAAAAAAAAGTTTCCAGTCCAGTACATTAAATAAAATCGTCAAATTTATTTATAAAAAATTTTATATATTCGTTTTTACCAACATAACTTATATAACTTCCGTCAGAAAGTATATTTTATACAGAAATCAGCGAGTCATTTTAAATAATACAAAAAAATGTGAAATAACTGAACAAATTTGTTGTGTAAAGTTATCATAAAATAGACAACATGAGGTGTAGGCTCTGCAGTTAAAATTCCCGATGATATTTTTTTTTATCTTTTTTATACAAAAATTTACATTTTCGAAGTTTACTATGTTCATCCTCTCTAGAAAAACAGAAAACAAATCATATGTGTAATAAACATTTTTCAAATAAAATATTATTGAAACCAGAGCCTCTCAGCGATACTTGAAAATGCAATAACGTCAATGTGCAATAGGAATTTGGAGAAGAAAGCGAAATGTATGTGGAAATTTGCGGTACAAAATGACACTCAGTAGACTGAATATGTCTACGTCTGATTGCTACAAATGACAGACATGTTGCTGGTGCAACATTTTTATGTATTTTAACACCAATTTACATTAAAAAAAAAAAATCAATCATCATAAAAGTGTTAGAGCATTTGGCATATTTTGAACTTTGCTCGGCGCTCTAAATTTTATCATTATTTTTTTTGTATTCGACCCAAATAGAGTGGATGGTTTAAAGATAAAATATATTTTACTTCAGTCGGTAAGGTAAAGTTCAGTCGAATGTTTTTATTAAGCTTTACAACGACTTTCTGAAGCAAGAATCCAAAAAATAAAGAACCAACAGGGGTCAGAAAGTGGTCAAACGATATTTTAGAAATTTGAAAATCGGATGTATCCCAAGCAACCACGGCTCGACAATTGCCACAAATGTGTATCTTTTAAGTTACCTCTAACACCAGAGTTGCAAACTAGCAATTTTTAATTGTAAAGCGGTGGCTAAGAACATATATGGAACATACGCAATAATATGTCACAAAATCATACATTCTGATAATGGAACATACATTTAGTTCCAAAGCGGTGGCTAAGAACATGTGTGGGACAATGCAATAATATGTCACAATGCTGTGATATATAAGTCATACATTCCGACATTGGGACATATACGATAATGGGCGGAGCTAAGTTTGTTGTTATGACGTGGCAAAATAGCGGCAAATTATAAAATGTATTATGTTCCATATATGTTGCATGAATATAATAAAGAACTTAGTAGGAAAATGTTTATAAATAATATAGCTAATTAACTTTAAAATGGTATAAATGTATATTATTATACACAAAACATTTATTATATCCACTACATATGTCCATGTAACGTTGGGTTGTAAAAAACGACAGTCGTAGTATAATTTAAGATATAACAAAAATCACTTTTTTTAAAAATTTCTCAAATTTAATTTTTTGAGGTGCTCGTTAAAATTAGAGAGGGTAGAATATAAGCTTTAATCCGAAAACTTGAACCGTTTGTTAAATTAGAGTTGTAATTTTCCGAAAAATCTCTTCGTAAAGACTTATATTATTTTGCTATAGCAAACTTTTGACATTATGTGCAGTTTTATTACACAACAAACATTCACGTTAATGGCACTGTGTAGGATCTTTATTATTTCTTTTTTTAATCCACACAAGTTCCACATTTAAAATTACAGTTCATGTTCCAAATACGTGAACCGATACTTTAATGGATGAAAATTTGTGGCAATGAAGCCTCGCCCCGGGGCTTTTTGACTGGCAAGTAGGTGGCAAATAAGCATTTTTCGCATGATATAGAACAAACACTTTAATGGAAATTGTGTGGCTACCACTTAAGTTGCCACAAAGTAGTTACTTGGGATGGACTCTTGCAGGGGTAGTACCCATATTTTCTGGAAATAAAAACATTTATTGTGATCACATTCGGAAAGGATGTGCGAAACATATTTTTTAAAAAATTGGTATGAGCATCGACTTTTGAAAATCAACTTACTGAAAATGGTTGTTAAAAGTTCGAGAATGGCCTTTCCGCGGATCGTAGGAAAAATTAGTTCTAAACTGTTTATACAAATTTGAATCAGTTTACTGTAGATACTTACTTTAATATTGTGCGTATCCTTGGTAAAATACTTCATGGCAAAATATTCTATTTTATCAAGGGAATTGTTAATAATAATTTTTGTATAAGTTTTTGTGAATTATGTTCTGCAAACCAGAATATTATTGAGATACAAGTGCATATAATGGTTTCATTGAGGTTTTAAAAAATACCATATTCCCTAGAAAAAGATTTGGCCTAAGGTGGACTAGTTTTTGCATAATATTGCAAAACAAATCGTTGCAAGTAAAATAAAAATGCAGAAAACTTTTTTAATTATTTCGAATGTGGTCAGTAATAGTGAAATATATAACATTGTATCGCACAGATTGTCATATGGCTGCACATGTAATTGCTCATTAGAAAAGTTTATTGTTTCCATAAAAGTATAAAATTCATTCACATATTTATGTCTCATCTTTTATTTTTTTTAAACGCTTCTCACTTAATACAACAAAAATAAAACAGTAATACATAAAAGAAGCAAAAAAAAAACACAATATGCTTTATGCGTTTTCATTATTATTTGCAGTTTTATTTGTTATTTGCACAAAACGAGCTCTTATTAGAATTTAAAGTTGACTTCTGTTGTGGGAGCTGTTTGTGGCGATTGGTTGTAACATTATACGTCATTCAGGGTCGCCATTACGATCTGTGACTTCTTGGAATCGTATGCGATGTCACTCTGTTAACATAGCAAATGATGACAAAAAAAAAAATAATTTATTTTTTCCCATAACAGATAGATTTTCTTTTGCATTTTCTTTATTTCCAACATGTAACATTCCTCAATTTGTCTCAGCCTTTCACTGTTTGTCCTTTGGAATACTTTTGTTTTGTAGTTTTTTTCCTTTTACTTTTTTTCTATTTCCATTTCATGTCCGATAAAGGAATTTTTTTGTGCCGCGTGCATAATAAGAAGTTGACTGCTGTCTAAATGCATATGTGAGAAAAATGGGTTTCTTGAAGTACAGGTTATTTTTCTTGGCCATATTCACGGGATGATTGCTGTCAGCTTGGTAAACCATGCAATCTACACTGTTTCAGTGGGTGAATAATAAATGTTCCGATCTTATAAGATAAATCTATATATAGAAAAACTTTGAAATTATAAAGAAAAATTCATATTTATATTGTAGAGCTTAAATCTAAATAAAAGTATCCAACGAAATATTTGGTTTTAAAGAAGTTGTTTTGAAACTACTCTGAAACCGTTTCCACTTCGTGTTATATCATCGACGATTTTTTTTTTTTGTTTTAAATAGTTCCAACTGTATCTCTTGTTTCTATATCAGATATGTTGTGAAATGGAAGTTGACAGAATTCTACGGAGAATAATGTTACGTGAAAGAACTCTACAAGAATGAACGGTCCGGGGAAGAATTGTCTTTGAGATAAGTTTAACAAAAAATTTTACCTTTGTAGTCAAATTTTTGTATAGGTTTTATATGTCTAATGCCGAAAAGATTATTTCATTCTTCCGTTGGAATATTACAAATACAAAAAGGAGCAAAATTATGAGAAATTGAAAAAATGCTAAAAAACTAGATCCAATTTTATAAAAAAAAAAACATTTAAATATTGACAGGCAGTATTATTTTATTTTATTTGTTTTACTACAAATACAAATACAAAACTTTGTTCATTTTTTTTACAACTTACAACTATTGCTCATGCATAATACTGATGACGTATAATATACAAACATAAACTGTAATTTATAAGTATAACACGACTCTACGTCATTATGAAATGACATTCAAATTATTTCTGGTATTCCATAAATTATCCGTCTCATCACGAGCCATTCGCATGTGAATTTATTAAATGTAATGTTGAAACGATTCAACATGAAATTTATTTATTGCGATAAGTCGACAACATTTGCGCGGTATTATCAAATGTCGATATAAATTATATTTTAAGCACTGATGGGAAAACAAAAGTGTTTAATATTGTATAACAACTGCATGTTTAAGTTAATTCTATTACTGTAGCAGAAGTTATAACAGACGTAGTACGTTCTCAAATATCACCGGAACGGAACCGGAACGTAAAAATCCAAATGCTACGGATATTTACGTCCCGGCCACGTACGTTACGTTCTGTTACGATGTCATTTGAACACGTTAACAAAGCCAGCTTAATTATCAGTACAATTTGAATTAATTTTGACATTTTTAAAAGCAAGTAATTTTTAGGGATAACAATTTGACTTCAAGTTAAAATTTCTATAAACAAAATGGCACCTGATTTAAATTTGGGATGAAAACAGATATCGAACCCATATCAGTTTTAAATTTCATTTAAATTGTTCCCAATGTATAATCCAAAATATATTTATATAATTTTAAATTACAATATAAATGTAACGTAAACACAATGTGTGTGAACACGCCCGCCAGACACACTCGTTGCAGCGATACTCGCTGCTTTGAGTTTTGACGTTAAAAAGTGCAAGATCGTCACTCGTTTCGTTTATCTTAAAACGTACACTCTCGACCCACCCGTCTTTGGACTATGAAATATAAAATATTAAATTCACCCGTCACCGCGACAACTAACAATAACATAAAAACCCAATTCAATTCGGTCACGGTGACATAAACACACATTAATTAACAAATCAACAATCAACACAAACTCACAACAACAAGGAATTCAATACATCACTTCTATAGAAGACGACAGAGCGATTTCTACAACAAATACACTTAACACCAAATTTACATCAACACCGATCCACTACTCGGACACTAAGGTAACAAAGTTTGTTATATTCAAATCCGCCAAATTACCAACCCGTTCACCACCCGAACAATAAAAATGTATTAAATATTCTTTATTCCACCCGTATGACGCAATAAGGAACACTCTTGTTGTGTTTGCGCCTAATTCAGAAATTCTTATTAATTCAATGTTGTGATTAATCGAAAATCTTCATTAATCAATTAACCAGAATTCGATTAATAAACAACTCTGATTAGTCGAATGCTCTATAATTTTTTTTTTAATTTTCGAAAAATTTCGAGATATGCATTTTTTTCTGAACTTCAAATACGCAATTTTCTACAAACAGATTTCAGGGTTGTATTAAACTTTGTAGCATTAGCTATTTACACAATTCGTTTGACTAGTTTATGATATTGACCTTGTACAAAACCTACCGTTAAAGTTATTTAATACCTACACGGTAAGCATAGCAATTTGAACAATTATATACATTCACTTTGATGTCATCGTCTGAAACACCGTATACGTTGTACAACATACAGGACATTTAATTGCGGATATGATAGGCTATCTATCTTTACTTCTGTCAGTATCAAAGCAACACAAATTGATTTTGAGAAAATGTGTCATTTAGTATTTTTTTAGGTATTTCATTTTTTTATATAATTATTACAGATTCTTTATCATTTTCAGTGTCTTATATAAAATTTAGTTTTATTTAGTTTTTACTTTAAAGTAAAATACGGCAATGACAAGGGCAAGTGTATCGTTTGCAATGTTTTCCAAACGATAAATTCAAATTGTTTTTACCCATTTAAAAATTCATTTAGTCCTTGCATGAATTAGAAGTTATGTTGTTACTTAAACGTCCCTGCATTGTAGTGGGGAAATTTTCTATTGAAAAGACTATCGCTTTAACCGACAATTAGCTACATGCTGTGTATAATGTAGTAAATTTCAATACCGGATTAGCGTTTTAATCGGGAATTTAAATTCGACTCGTCGGTGTCTGGTAAAACATAGTTAAACTAAAAATAATAGTTAAACTCAATAAAAACATTCATAAATGTCAATAAGACAACGCAACATTTTAATTTTTGTATTATCATGGGTATCACAAGATCTTACTTACTAAAAAAAAATAATTCTGAAATATTCTAAAAAAAAATGTAAACTTTTGAATTTAGCTTGAAATATCAGAACAAATATCAGAATATTAGAATTTATGTCCGTAATTTCAATGGTGCCTATAATACCTATAATAATAGTTTGGCACTACAGTTCTATACACCCAGAAAAAAAGACTATATAAATAATAGTTTTTTACTATTAAAAATAGTCAATAGGATAAATTATTATTTTAATCGGGAAATACCATTAAATACTAGAAAATACCATGACATTGAGTTTATATGAAAAGATTTATTTTTTGTATACTATTAAATCAATAATTGTCCTATTGACCAATTTTAATGGGATTTGAGAGAATTTTTTTCTGGGTGTAAGAACTTAGGCCGAGCTCTCTCACCATTTTTGAGCAGTGCGTGTTATATTTGTACTCAAAGTGGTGGGAACTACAAACTTTCAATCGCTGAAGAATTTCCATTCATTTGATACCCATATTTACAAATGGGTAGGTGTACCGAATTTCGATTTTTTTTTTTTGGAACCACAAGTCGTTTCTCCGGAAACCATTATTTTCATGTATTTGAGCATGAGTCAATATATATTTGACCATAAAAAGTTTACCTAAGCACGTATACAATAAAATTGATCAGTAGATATACATTTTATATGAGGTATTTGAACATAAATGGTCGGTTCTCTGGTCACAATAGACCGATCATGCCGATCATGCCTTGTTCAGACAGCTTAGATATATAAGTAATCTAAATCTAAAGTTTAATTGCTCTAGCTCTTCTACTTTTTCTGTAATCGTGATTTCAACAGACAGACGGACGTCGCTAAATCGACTCAGGAGGTCATGCTGTTCAATAATATATATACTTTTCCATACCGGAGATGCTTCCTTCTGGGTGTTACAAACGGCGTACCAAACTGAATATACCCTTTCACTCTTAGTGTAGGGTATAATTACTTATTTTATTTTGCAAATCTTGATTTAATAAATGTTATAAACAATAATAACTTAAATAGAAAATATCAATTCTAATAATCTAGATAGATGGGGTCTTCGGAATTGTCGATTAACATTATTTTTATATGTACCATGGTATGAAATCTAATTCCACAGTGTATGCTAATCAGCAAAGTGTGAAATAAATGAGATTTGAACAAAATGACAAAATATCAAATTAAGAAACCAGTCCATTGAGAGGTGTTATTTTTTTTTTTTGCATTATATACGGTTACCGACTACAGCGGATAATCGTCATAAACATGTTGTACGTTGATGAGATTTATGATCGATTGGTTGCAATTACAAAAATGACGTCCCAGTTCGTATGTCGACCGTGTAGAAAAGGACAAAACGATGTGTTCAACAAAAGATATGAAAACGTCAACCATATGGAAAATACTTTTACTAGAATGAACGCACGCACTCGTTGTTTTTGTGTGTGGGTTTACAGATGGCCACATAAGTTGAAGGACATGTCGTATGTCTCCAAAGCACCTGCGTGGGGTGGGCGGATTTGCAATCATCACAAAACTTGGCATAAGTTGGACTCTGCAACACTCGAGGAAACAACTTGAAACTTGTTGCTTTGCCATGATAAATTATGATAGTTGCACACTTACTAAATATATCTACTACATATATCTGCATCATGTCACATAGTAAGTCACCGAGTAAGTGGGTGGTTGGTTGGAATAATTTGTGGAATGTGACGAAATATAAGAAGTCAAGTCAATAATTCGTACGTCATGTTGTTAGAAACAATCACTTCAATTAGTTTAACGATGTCATTAGAAAGAAGTCTCCAACTCAATCAGCAACAAAGTCACTACAGCATATAGGTAATAAATACGCAAAATGTCCAATAATTATTAAACTTCGATTAGTTTTTCATGAGTGGCGACGCGTGATATTGCGTTTCGCGCCATGCTGTTGGCGCAATTTAAAATTATCTTAATTGAATAATAATTGTTATAAATGGAAATATAACGACCACATTATTACAATAAGATTTTTTACTGGAACAATATCGAAGGATTTTGGAATAGATGGTTTTTATTCCTATCAAAATGCTTATTGCAATAATTATTATGTGGCCATTAATTCCATCAAAATATGTCTCTATACGACCCAATCAAATTTATGTACAAAAAAATCGACTAAAAAAATATTTTTTCAAAAATTTCACTGCGAATACATTGCGAACCATGGATGATATTGATATTGTAACTTATTGAAATAAAATTGTAAATTTAATTATTTATTCAATGTACCATTTTGCCATATATCTCGTCTAAATATAAATGTATTTCAAACAGAAATATTTATTTTGAAAAATATTTCATATATTCTGCTCCGACATATTCTAAATAAATGAAAAAAAAAGCTAAAATAAGAAGAAATAGTAGCTCGATTTGCAATTAATATAAAAAAATGTTAAACAATAAAATACAATATAGGTCTCTTTTTGTATTCCGAAGGAATGAAATCATTGAAATAATGACATAGTATTAAATGACGTCATGGCATCAATATTCAATATTTTTAAATTTTGAAATAAATGACAATAGTTTAATTAAAATGACGTCACTTTCAGCTTAATAATTTTTTATAATGAATGTAAGAACTTATCTTAAAATTACAATATAAAAACATATTTTTATTTCTGTTTAAACAATGCTATAGCATTTACATTTATAAAAGTATTTTTAACTATAGTTAAAAATACGGTTTTGAGAAGAACTATTTTGAGTACGCAACATTGTAATTACACGCTTAATAGCTCTAAAAAAATATAGATTCTTATCTGAACGAAAGTATCAATTTACTGAAAAAGTCCATTTTCTAGTTAGTTTTTAGTCGGAGAATGACGTGGCTGAACTGAATAAAAATACTTGGATATTACTGGCTACTTTCTGGTGGGGTTGTAACTAGGTAAAACTAGCTAGCGTCTTGAAACTAGCCACTCTCTAGATTGGCTATGATGATGCTAAACTGGCCAGCAAAATGTCTTAAAACTAGCTACTTTCTAGACAGGTTATGACAATAAACAAACTATATGAATTAAAAAATGAGTTTTTGCCTAAACGCTAAATAAATTCTCCAAAATTACGTAGTCATTTAGAATATTCAATACATTATTATTTAGAATATTCAATAGAAAATTCAATCTCCACCTTGAACCAGGGTGACATCACTGACTAGTTCCTTCCTAGTTTTATAGGCTAGAAACTAGTATGGTAACTAGTATAACTGGCGGATTACTGGCAAGTTACTCACTCCTCAATATCATAATAAAAATATATGTCAATAAAAATGTATGCTTAATATCATGGTTGAAGTATATACAGGTTATTTCATCTAGACAGATAGTTGGCATACAGAATACTGAAAATGTCAAAAAGAAAAATATTAAAAATAAATCAATGAATTGTCATTTTAAATGTTATTATAAGGTTATGTTTTTTGCACTATATTTTCAGTATTTTATCAAAATTTCATTGCAAAAATTAACTATTTCACTTTTTCAATACAGTGTGGATCATTTTGAAGTTATAGAATTCTTTAAACTTTTTTAAATGTTAAGATTAGTTGATTTTAATATTTTGAGTTTTTGTTTACTATACTTGTAAACTTGTAAACAAAGCATTGATGTGCTGTTTTAAATTTTTTGGAAACACATGTTGAGTCTTTCAAACAGTTTTTAGAAAAAAAGTATATGGCGCCTGAATTTTGAAAGATGACTGAACGTGTATATACTTCAATCATGCTAAACATTAATTTGAATAACGAAGAAAAAATCAAATTCAAATTTGAATCATTTTGAAATAAAGATAATACATTCGTAAAGTTCGAATCACACGATTGAATAAATAGTCAACTTTTGAATCAATTTTCAAAACAATTTAAATATCAATCGTGTGATTGCCCTATTTTCAATACAAAATTTGGACAATCACACGATTGATATTAAAATTAGTTGAAAATTGATTCAAAAGTTGACTGTTTATTAAATTGTGTAATTCGAGCTTTATTCAAAATTTTTGAATGCAAAACTGAAAATAAAACGAATAGTTTGTTATTTCAGAAATTTTATTATGAGCGGTAAACGGCACAATACAATATCTCGTTGCCAACTCTAACATAAATGTGTCAAACAATTTGTCAAAAATATTAAATTTAAAAATTGTTTCTTTCCAATATATTTGCTAATATTGTATGCAAATTGTCGTCCAACTCAGTTATACAACAAATCATATCGTATAAACGATGCTAACAAAATGGAGTAGATTTACTACTATCGGAGGAGCATATGAACCCTGGGTGTAAGGCTCCCGCTTTACCGCCATTTCTTTTTATAAACTTTTCGTGTGACGAGGAAACTTTTAAAGTAAGTAAAATATATATTTTTTCATTCATAAAATAACTAATTTGGTATAACATGTATGCCCCAAAGATATGTGTTCCAGCTTTCGATACAATTTCGATCGAATAGCATATAAATAATATAATACAAATAATTTTAAATGTGATGTTTCAAAGAAAAAAATTGCAAATACGTTCAAGCCGCTTGCTTTGACTGGAACGATTTGAATTCGTTTGGAAAGCAATTTTTTTTGTTTTGAAATTTCAAATTGAAAATGTCTCGTCATACTAAGCCATGTCCAAGTAATCTATATTTGTTCCTTTTCTTTTACAGAAGAAATATGGAATTACAGCGAAGTGGTTGCAGAGGATGCTGCATCACACATTTGAAGCAGGTAAAGAAATTAAGCGGCGCGATAACGAAGCTTCGGGCTTTTGCGAAGAGGCTTAAATTGGGGGTTATGAAGATTATGAGGACAATGGAAGTCCTCAAAAGTCGAATAGAGGCGTTGGAACGCCGACCGCAGTACCGCCGGTACTCTCCGCCGCCCCGTCGGTTCACTATGCCGTCCCTCCGGTACTCTTTGCCACCCCGCCGCTACATGTTCAGTCCACAGCGGCGCAACAGGTGCCATTACCGCTTCCGGTGAACTTGTATGTTTTGAATTCTTTTGTTTCTGTTATTGTTGGAATACAAACTGTTTTTTTTCTCTAATTAATAAAAAAAAAATGTTAAAGGGCAATTTAATTAGGCTGATGTTTACATTATAGGGCCGCTTGAAAGGTTGACAAAGTAGCCATGTACTTATAAATTAGAATAGACTGACGGTAATCGAACATTTTTGCTCGAACCTAGACCAACCAAAAATTGAAAACCGACAGGTCACAACTTATTTTAGGATTATAACAAAGGGGGTGACGAAATACAGGCCAAAAATTACAAAAACTCACTTCTGAAATAGGGCAAAATTAAAAAACAAAAAAAAATCTTTAACAGATAATGGAATATTTTGAGTAGTTTATAGCACCTCTGACAAAATTTTTGGCTTGTATGTATCTGTATTCTGCCCTTTTCCAAAAAATGGCGTGAATCTGCCATTAAAATTGTACAAATATAATTTTAATTGGGATTCGGCTAAATCCCAATTGCATTATTGGAAATTTATCTCTGATAGGAAACCAATTGACCAAATAAAAAAATGTACAATGACGCAGTTGGCTTCTGGCCCAAAAACTTTATCCAATGGATTTCGATAAAATATGAATTGAATTGTGTGAAATGTGAATACATTAGAAAAGGTAGTTGGTAATATTCTTTTAAAATTACTGGAATTTACCATTTCCAAAATTTTACCAAAGGAAGAAATAAATATAAATATTTGTAAAAATTAAAAAACTTGCAAAAATGCAAAAATTCTCAAAGAAAATATTCTTTAAAGAGTTTATTATATTTCATATACTCTACGAGATGTGAATTTGAATTAACAAAATTTCAAATATTTATCTAATTTTTTACATTTTTATTAAAATTACACAGAAAAAAAAATCTGGAGAACTTTGCCTAACAGGGTTGGAGAGTGTCGAAAAACAACATTTTTTGCAGTCCGCCCCCTTGGAAACACCCATAAATCGAAAACCGACCGAGGCCATAACTAGCATATGAATTATTACGAAGTGGGTGGGGCAAACAAAAAAAAAAAAGAAATTGTCACACGATGTAAAAACCAGACATAAAAATATAAAAGTGTCCTCAAGGTCACGTGGTACTCCTGAAAAATCAAAAAATGTTCTATTTTTAAACTCAAATTCCAGAAATAGGGTAGTGGCATTCAAAATTCTTGAAATATACAGTAGCATGGCCATAAAAATTATAATGGCCTGAAAATTTTGGGTACTCTGAGAAAAACATTTTTTTTTCTTCAAAAAATGTATATGAGTATTGCACACTTAGTTTATCAATGTGATAAAGACCGCCTTTTTGTACACTTAGTTGATCAGTATGATGAAATGCGCCGCAGGCATATTTTGTAATTTTAGTCCAATTTATTTATTTTTGTTCTGGTTCTAGAATTTATTTTGTTGGCATATACATTTTTATGACATTATTTATCTGAATGTAAAGGATTTTTAATATTTTATTTACAGGAATTTGAGTTTGAAAAAACAGGTTTTGATTTTTAAGGGGTGCCACATGACCCATTAGGTCACTTTTTTTATTTTTTAATTATTAGGTCTGATTTCGCCATCGTCTGAAAATGTATAAAATATTTATTGCCCCGCCCACTTCGTTATAATTCAAAAACCACTTATGACATCGTTCGGTTTTCTATTTTTAGTCAGAGCGGCAAAAAAAATGTTGTTCGTCTCATCCCCATCGGAAAAAAATAAATTTAATGTTTATGAACAAAATATTGAACAGGAAAACAAAAAAAATACAATTTTAATTCAATGAATGAAATCTTCAATATGATGAATTTGGTGGTTCGTAATATTGATGAATAAAATCAATAGATTGTTTTTTTTGTATGAAACAAATATATCTGTATTAAGTTTTGTTTTTGTGTGACTAAAAAAAATACGTTTTGCTTAAGTTACTTATTTAAAATAGAGCAAATTGAAATTAAACAAAGACTTTCAAATATTTTAAGATAATCAACAAACTAAAATACTGTTAACACATTTATTTTTAAACAAAACACGTTTGTCAATAATTTAAATATTATATACACTCACTTTGAACAGCTGTTTAATAAATTAAAAAATAAATACTACCTTTACCCAGCATGATCTGCACTTCACATCATCTACATACGTTTGCTAGAACCACGTAAAAAGAACCTCTTTTTACCAATACAGCAACATCATACAGGTTTCAAATACTTGTCCGGTTTAGTGGTAAACGTTGCGACACGGCCTGGCCCACACCTTGCCTAAAAAAAGAACCTTCCCATGTGAGCGGTACAGAACTTTTATTAACGCATGCTTAACCTACTGAAAAGAATCTTTAAATCATGTTTCGTGTTTCTCATGTTTCTTTTGCAGCAGCAGCAGCCCCATCACGATTTTGGCTAGTTTGATGGTGTTTCGGTGGGTTCAACGGCGGTGATTTCTTGTCCGTCGGTCTGCCTCCAGAACTGACAACCATGAAATTTGTACAAGTGATTAGTAGTTTTGTTTAATGTTTTTTTTATTATTATTATTTTTTTGATGCCGCTGCATGTAGCCAACTTCAAATCCAACTACTTTGGCAAGTGGAGCTCCGTTATGGCTTCGGCAATACTGCGTCTCAGTAATTTACGAAACTCATTTATTATAGAACTCATAAATATTGCAAAGTAGTCGACAGTCAAAAATGACGGTGCATTGTAAATGTTATTTTATTAATGTTTAATAGAATTAAAAATAACAGTCAAATGATTTTTTTTTTTCATTTTTTTTAAATATTAAAGCGGAACCTATAAATCAAATATATTAAGTCTTTTATGACTCTTTGATCGTATTTTCAGTATTACAATGAGAATTTAAAAGGGACCAAAAATTTATCCAAAACCTGAGTAGAAAGGCGATTTTATGAGTTCAACACCCCTCACATTTATGAGACTTCCTTTAATTTAATTACATCCTTTTGTTTAATTAGATCTTAAAGACGCCTAGGCATTGATTCCACAAATTTTACTGTAATCTCTGGTAAGATTTTTTGCCATTCTTCCATCATAGTATATTTCAAATCATTTTGATTGGAAATGTACCGCTTGCGAACGCCATTCTCCAAAATTGTCCACAAATGTTCAGTGTCTGGTGACTGTGCAGACGGAGTCATAAGATGCGGCCAATTCCAAATCAACCATTACTGGACAATTCCCGATTTATGTTTCGGGTCGCTGTTATGATAGAAACGTATTATTATCGTACACCCAAAGTAACGGCACATTGAAGAAATTTTTATTTAGAATGTTCAGATACATTGTCTTGTCCATAATCTCATCAATAAAAACTAGTTTTCCAACACTGGATGCAGCCATGCAGGCCCAAACCGCAACCATGTTTTACTGTAGGCTTGAGGTGTTTATTGTCTAGCTCAGTATTAGCCTTACGCCACACGTAATGACTTCCGTCGGATCCAAATATATTGAAATTAGACCCGTCTGAGAATATGACGTCGTTCCAGAATGTACCCGGATGGACAACATGTTGTTTGGCGAAGTTCAGTCGACATAGCTGATTATGTTTGTTTGCGAAATGTTTCTTGCGTGCAACTCGACCATTAAAATCGTTGGCCCGCAGGACTTGGAGAATAGTTTCGGCAAAACATTTATTGCCCAACTCTTTCTCAACATCCATGGCCAATTTTTGAGCCGAAAGCTTCGGATTTTTCTTTGTTTTACGCAGAACAAGTCGCTCCTCCGCTAACGTAAATATTTTATTCGGAGCATTTCTTCTCTTATTGACCACACGATTTTCGTGCAAAAAGCACTGGAGGGTTCTCCGCACTGTAGAGGGACTCATGTTTACGATTTCAGCCATTTTTCGTTAGGTTTTCTCATATTTGAAGTGAAATAAGACTAATTTGCGCTGATCTATTGTTGTGCGACTAAAATTAATTGCTAACTGCGATCACCACTGAATGGATATAGTAAACAAAAAAAAACAGCGAATACGGGACCACGATCGAGAGCTAACATCTAAATTAAATGTATGCACGAAATAAGCTGTGAACTTAAATTTTCTATGTATATTGTGAAGTCCTGTTATACCACGTGTGGAGCACTTTTCAATATCCAAACTCAGGTATTATGTTCGATGAACATTGGTCTACAAATCTGCGTTAAAATTTCGTCAATATAAGTGCATATTTAATAGCTAGAAACCTTTAAAATTAGAATTGTGTACTGCACGAAATAAGCTGTTGTGAGCCACTGTAAGTACTCTAGTTTCGAAGATTTTTCCCTCTTCACAAGTACAAAAAGTGTCATAAATGATTCAGTATGAATTAAATGAATTTTTATTTGATTTCACATTCAAAATGAATATAGTATCTCAAGTTTTTTTAAACAGTAGGCCAAAACACTTCTAAATAAGATACTTTAAATTATAGATTTCGTTCAACATTTTTGCATTAGACTTAATTTAGGTAACTGATTAATTCTATTCTTTCCATGTGTAAAAATTTCCGAAATAACACAACAACTTCAAGACAAAATTATAATCGCCATCTATATCCCTAAAAGGTACCAATAAAGTTACACCAAATTTGCATAATATGTGTTAATTAAATTACTTATATGACTCATAATAAATCTAAAAAAAAACTATGATAATTAAAATAATCGCAAAGCAGAGAAACACGTTTTTGTTATATTAATTGAGAACATATGACAGCCATTAGTTGTGATGATTAGCCTTATGTTTTGGTTTGAATTTGAACAATGGCTACCATAATTAAACTAACCGCAAGCTCACATTCCATATTTCATGCAATGGTAATTGAGAGTGTCGATGTGATGTGTAAAACCTGCCTTCAGTGCATTTTTTGAATACCTACATTCGTAGAATTGACAAGATTATATTCACCTTGAACGAAAATATCTTTGCGACGAGTTAAATTTTTATTAAGTACTACAGACTATAATAAATTTCTGTGGTATGATACTGCGACTGAAAAGTCGTGAAACATCTTTAAAAATATTGGATATTGTATCCCACTTGAAGCCTCATGCGATGAATATGTATATTTTTCTTGTGAACAAGAAATACCTTTGTGAATTCCAAGATAAATGTTTAAAACTTAAATCATTAATTTTACTAGTCACTTAATAATCCTTATTTAAAAATAATTTATGTAGATTATCATATTTTGAGAATCTAATCCTAGAGTATGTCGGCAAAAACTAGGTTACTAATTCTTCAAGTAAACCTATCGACTAAGCTCCGGCTAATAAAAATACGATAGCACTGTGATTTGCAGTTCCGATAAAAATAATATCAACTATTTAGAAATATTATAGGCGATCTAAGATACTATGAAATGACATGGAACATGAAAATAAAAATATAATTGTATTTTTATTTTCATGTTCCAACCACTCAGTTAAATGACGAATAAGATATGACCATGAGAATGTTTTCCTAATATGTTACCAGGCAGGAAATGACATCATTGACGACAAGGTCATCAATGATGTATCGAGGACATTGGCAAATTTGTCATTGATATGTATATGTTAGTAAAGTACGTTATTTACATTAGCAAGTACATGTACCAGTCCAACCGAGAACGGAAGAAAATAATAAAATTGAAATAATAAATAAAATAAGATAAATAAACAGAAAATGAATCGGAGGACATTAGTATGATAATGTCATCAATTCTTTGCAGGGCGAAAATGCTATCGGTGATGGATGGTTTCGACCAGACATAGGGGAATCATTGAGGAATCATTAATAACATTTCCTGCTGGGTACATATGTATTTATTATTGATTTGCATAGGACGATGCAAATGTCTAACTGTTCACTTATTGCTGTACACTAGATTTTAATTTTTTTACTTATTTTGTTTCAATTTGAGATTGGATAAACGATTGTATTTTAAATTTTGATATCAGGGACATTGTAAAAACTTACAATTTTTAAACTTGATAATTTTGGATACATTTTTTTTATTCAAAAATGATCGGTATTGCAACGAAGCAGTCTGAGAATACAACACATATGGATAATGTGGTCCAGAGATTTCAAGATATTTGTGCGCTATGCAAACGTATGCAAACGGACGGATTGTCTTAAAATTTGGAATATATATCCTAGAGACCCAGGAGAAGGTCACTACATAGTTTTCGTTGACCACGCCCACTTTTACGCCCATTTTTATTTTTGGTGTATAACTCAGATTCATAGCAAAACCACTGAATGTATTGTTCTGATAATTTGCATTACTATGCTATAAAGTCCATGGAGTATCCTAAACCATATATAGACTAGATTGGGCAAAGGGGAGTGGCACCTCCCATAGAACCCAAAAATTCAGTACGCTATATCTCAGCCCTAATGATATTGATTTCAACTAAACTTTAAAATTGGATGTTAGACATCTTACTTAATCTCACCAGACATAAACTTACCACACCTAAACTCACCACACTAAAACTTACCACATTAAATTCATCACACTAAAACTCACCACACTAAAACTGATCACACTAAAAATTCTACTGGAAAGACACTACGAGGAAGAATTCTACGGGAAAGCTTTCTACAGGGAAATATTTTTGTGTTGGTTACTATAGGGTTTTTCAATAAGAGCCGCTTATTGAAAACCCTATTTTTAAATAAAACAAAAACGGTTTTGGATATCAATGAAATTCTTTATTCCTGTAAAAGTACGTTCGATGCCATTATGTATGGAACTCGATTTCTTTTGCATGGCCACCACGGGCACGCTTGCAGAAGTCCAAACGCTGAACCCAATTTTCGACGGTTTTCAAGCATAAATCGGCCGATACTGCTGCAATTTCACGTTCGATATTCGTACGAAGTTCATCAATCGTCGCTGGCTTGTTGGCATAGACCATAGACTTGACGTAGCCCCACAGGAAATAGTCTAACGGCGTCAAATCGCACGACCGAGGCGGCCAATCGACTGGACCATTTCGTGAGATAACACGTTCTCCAAACTTGGTTTCCAATAAAATGATTGTGGCATTCGCTGTGTGGCGCCGTCCTGTTGGAACCACATGTCCTCCATGTCCATATCATCCAATTGGGGCCAAAAATATTCGGTTATCATTGAACGGTAGCGATTTCCATTCACAGTAACGTGCCGGTATTGATCATCACGGAAGAAGTACGGCCCAATGACGCCGCCGGCCCATAAACCGCACCAAACCGTAATTTTTTCGGGATGCAATGATGACTCATGGAGTACGTGTGGATTGTTGTCTGACCAATAACGCATATTTTGTTTATTGACGAAGCCATTCAGCCAGAAATGAGCCTCATCGCTGAAGATGATTTTTCGAATTCTTACTACCGAATTTCGGTAGTAAATTTTAATAATTTCGACTCTTTGTTGGCTCGTATATCTTTCCGTCATGAAATGGCAAACCTTACTGAAGAGAAATGTCAAAAGAGCGGCAAGACATATGGCGTCGTTTGCTGTCCATGTCGCTCTACTTTTGTAGCGTCCCTGTTGAAAAACTCTTTACATTTATAACACCAATAAAAAAACGTCCACAGTGAAGCATGGGTCCCTGATATAAATAATAAAAATGTTATTTATATTAATAAAATCAATCCATATCCTTGCATTCACAACATTTTTGCACGAGTCATGCACTGGTCCAGCTAGTATGAAATAAAAACATAAGTCTTTTTTTTTGTTGAACTTTTCAAGAGGGCATTTTTAAACTTTACATCTGATTCCGAAAAGATTTTTAAAAATGATTTTTTAAAATTATTTTTGCAAATTTAAGAAAAATTTAAATAAAACAAATGTCTGAAAAAAGTTTTTTTTATAATTTTTTTCGATTTTTTTTTTAATGAAAATAAATATTTAATAACAAGTAGATATGCTTTTACGTTTTTTGGTTATATCTCAGCAACATTTGGGAGGATCAGTTTGACACAAAATGAATTCGTATATCACGATTACGATGGTATTAATAACTCAATTTGAGCATACTCGAGTCATATTGTCACAGAATTATTATGCAATTATACCAAAACTAAAAAATTACACTGTCCAACAAAATTTAAATTATGATTTTGTGCAGTAAAAGTTGTAGCAATTTTTGATTTTATTTATGGCGCTGATTCCGGAAATCCCTGTTTTCTCAAATATGCCCAAATATGTTGTTGAGATAAACGCAAAAAACATTGCAAAAATTGCCAAATTAATTAAATTAAATTAGACTTTAATTTGCAAATTTTTGCAAAGTTATTTTAATGAAAAAATCTTTATTTGAAAAACTAAAAATAAAAGAAATAATTTAAAATTGAAAAATTTAGTATATCTCAAAAACTAGCGCCAATTTGACAAAATTGAGGCAAATGTTACCAAGAAATGACAAACATTTTTAAAACAATATCGTCGAAACATTAATAATAGCTTGTCCAGAATCGAGATTTACTTCAAAAGAATATACGAAATTTAGTGAGCGTAGGTTTTAAACAGCAGAGGTTTTATTGTACAAATTATGTAATAACTCGTTTATGTTTGATCTGATTATAATGGTGTCGTTCATTCTGGTAATGTAATGCACTTGTGTTAATTATAATTTTTAATTAAAACCGTTTTTCATCAACTATTGGGTGTTACACGCGGACAGACGAACCAAACATACTACATTTCAATGTGTGCAGAGTATAAAAACTAACAGTACAAAAACATATTAAAAACAAGCTCTGCAATAAAAATGAAATGAAATGCATACCAAAGAAAAGCAAAGCAATCGCAACAACAACAAATATTTATAAAGCAAATGCAAGATTTACAGCAAGAACAACACCAACTACAACATCAAAACAACAATGCAAAAGAATAAGAAAGAAAAAAATAAAAGAACAGAAAATCTATTAAAATACAAGTGAAAAAAAAGAAGAGTTAAACCAACCAAATAAACAAACCACCTCCCAACAACAAAAGCTAACTCACACTCTCTACGAAGCACTGCGCCGCCGCAGCAGCCGCTTAGACGCGACGTCGATCTTACTCGACGACGCCGGATCGTTCGGCATTCGACACTCTCTGCCGCAGCGCAGACGAACAGCGCTGCATCGTTTGCACCATGTGTAGGCATAAAGCGTCTAAGTCCGTCTGTCTGTCTTCTGTGCCTGCTTCACTGAATGACTGACTGACACACTTTTGAAGGCAGCACAAAGCCAGCCAACCGGCCGTAGAATCCAGAAGTAGGTCTCCAACTGTCAGCAGATACACAAACTTGGTCTCAGTCACTCACACACTCTCACACCGTCGCGTACTCCTCCAGTTGGTGCTCTGCTAACACTGTTCGCGTGTAAGAATTTTACGCTCTCTCACTCACACTCGCAGACGTTCGGTTCCTCTTGATTGTTTTGCTTTTAAACTGGCTGCTGTTGCGTTGGTAGACCCCCCGATACTACACGGCCTAAACATACATTGTCCGCCGGTTTACGTTTTGCTGGCCCGGCTTATGACTAACCTAACATGTAGACACTTCATCCCATCTTATGCCATCCACACTTTGGAATCTGCCACCCACTTGTCGTTGTGGTGGTCTCGCCCCCGTTACTGCTGATCTGGGGAGAATTGTTTTTTTCATTATTGTTTTATTCCGATTTAGGTTACTTCGGAGGCAGTAGCAATGCTTTTGTAATTCTTTTATTTTCCAACGGTATTTAAATCTAATGTGGCCCTAAGATATATGTGATAATTTTTATAATACGAGGGTAATGGTAGGCTTACAAGTTTCATAAACCCCCAGTTTGCCATTCGATTCGATATCGCTTCGAGACGGTTTCGAGTTGTTGAGGAATTCATACGATCTCGATTCGATTTCTTATATATATTATACTACAATTCGTTCTAAGATGTACGTAGATAGGGCCGTAGCCAGGGGGGGGGGGGGTTAGAGGGGTTTCTGATTTCTTATTTTGGGAATTGTCTAACTATCATTTAACTAACTATCATTTTTAAAATCGCGGTTCCGGTTCTGATTCTGGTCCCAACCAAACAAATTTCATAGCATGAGACATAAATGTTCCCAGATCCCCACTTCTTCATTGAACTTTTTTTTTGTAGTTGGGTATTCGAAAGTTGGGTCTCAAATGAATTCAATTTGACAAAAAAAAATATCCAATGACGCAGATCCTAGTTGAACTTTAAAGTGATCAATATGCTCAATAATTTTCTTTTCCCTCTATAAAAGTTATATGCAAAAAAATATAAATTAATATTTTATAAATTTTAAATGCATGAAATTTAAATGCAAATATACCACCCCATTCCATAACATGCGAATTCGATTAAGACTATATTTAATGTTATTCAATTTTTGGATTCTTTATATGCTTTCAAATTTTGGTGCGGTTTGGTCGGTCTTATCGCAAATTATTAACAAAAATGTTCTTAGCATAAATGAATAATTTTGAAAACTTACAATCCATATTGGACTTGGACATTTTTGAATATTACAATTTCCTAAGTAGAATTACCAATGTTTGTTTTTTTTTTTAATATGGGAGGGTGGATATAATTCATATATTTGAAGAAAATAATGTTTGTTTTCATTTTAGATTTTCGTAAAAATATTGAGTCATCTTTGGCCTGGAAGATTCCAAAATAAATTTATGATTTGCTAATTCATCATCCGAATTAATAAAAATGAAAAATAATTAATTTGAATTCGCGGATGTATTTTCTGGAACTCTCTCTTAAAAATTAATATATTTTTTCAAAACCACCCGAACGAAAATAGTGGCTACCGGCCTATACGTAGATATCGTAACGAGTTAATGAAGTTTAATCGAAACGAGATAAAAAACGATTGTGGATCGATATTGCATCGAATATCGTGATTGATTCGAAAAACATTGCGATATTGAGATGCTAAATATTTAAATATCTACTCCCTAAATTTTATCGTACAAGACAATTTAAAAAAATAGAAATGATAGACCATTCCTAACGGAACGAAACGTAGACATCCAAATGCTAACCAAATATTCATTATAATCATTTATATAATGTAAGCATTTATCGGAACGTTACGTCCCGTTCTCGACGACATTTGAGAATGTTTCGTCTATTATAACTGCAGCATTAGGCACACGGCACGTTTGTGGAATAGTTTCCATGCGTCTCTTTTTCCTGACGTTTTTGACATAGTGAATTTTAAGACAAAGATGCACATTAGACTGACAATGGAAAATCATTATTTCGAATCGAGAGGAGGCCACCTCCTTGAAATGCTCTATTGGATGAGAAAATCGATGTGAAGAATTTTCAGCGAAATCCGAATAGGGAAATGGACCCGCCGGGACTTCAAAGTAGGCGTTTTCGTATCTAAATCGATAATTTCAAAATTGTATTGAAATTATGTCTCTCAAACGCATTAAACTAAAAAAGTGGGTAAGTCATCAGTTGGAAAATTTTATTAGCTTTTCAAGAAACTATAAATAAAAAAATCGCATAAAAAATACAAAAGCAGTGATTATTTAAACAGGCATCTTTCGTTTTATATTTTCATCAGTCACGCCTAGCCTGAAACACTTTAAACTCAAAAGTTAGATTCCCATCTTAAATTTATTTTGGATCAAATAAAAAAGTGTATATTTTTTAAAATGAATTAATACATTTTTGATGCAGTTTTTTTACTACTTTTTTTTAGTAATGAATAATTAATTTTAATAATTTAATTTTATCTTAAAATAATCGCAAGGGATGTTAAAAACATATTCAAATTAAATTTTAGATTGGAATCGAACTTTCGAGTTTAACGTGTTTCAGGCTAGGCTTGACTGATGAAAATATAAAACGAAGGATGACTGTTTAAATAATCACTGCTTCTGTATTTTTTATCCGATTTTTTCATTTATAGTTTGTTGAAAAGCTAATAAAACAGATGATATACTCACATTTTTAGTTAATTGCGGTTGAGAGACATCATTTAAATTCAATTTTGAAATTGTTGATTTAGGTACGAAAACGCCTACTTTGAGGTCCCGGCAGGTCCATTTCCCATATTCGGATTTCGCTGAAAATTCTCTACATTGATTTTCTCATTCAATAGATAATTTCTGGGGGGTGAACTTCAAAATCAAACTCGATGATTTTTTTTCATACAAAGTCATTGACAGTCTAATGCACATACACTTATTAATTTTTCCATTATCCCTTTATCACTCATTGCCTTTTTGGAATAACTACCAGGGTCACCAGCACTCATACACATTGTATTTATTGTACTTTGCACCTATTCCCTACGTGTTTACAGTGAATATCACTACGAGCGCCCCTACCCGCCCATGTCTCTTAAGAAAAAGAGCAAACTTGATCTATCGATGCAAGAACAAGACCTACCCTACAAGAGCAAGAACATGACTACCATGACATTGGCCATCATTAGATCCCAGCGTACAAATACGCAAGACTTTTGTAGTTTTTGTAAGATCAAGAACAAAATCGTTCTTCCGATGCAAGAACAGGGCAAATAACCACATACATTACTTGATCTTTACATTATCACTTTACCCTATGACTGATTCCTTTGTTGGAATATCTATCTATCCATTCTACTTCGGTCCTATTCCCCCACATTTTGACAGTTAATATTACTACGAGCGCACATCTCCTACAGTTTTTGCATGAAAAAGAAAAAAAATCGATCTTTCGATGCAAGAACAAGACCAAGTTTTTTATTTTTTTCGTAAAATGGCTCATGTATAATATTGTAAACATTTATCTAAGTGTATACTTCACTTCTTCCGTCCTTTCAAATATTTTTAGAACATGTAACATTGATTTAAATACTAAGCCCTAAGCTGTATTATCCCAATTCATATAAATCTATATAGTACACACAGTTGGACGATATTTAGAACATACATTATAGACAAGAATTCACCTAATCTTATTTTCAATGTATTCACTGCATCCCACATGTTCACTCAGATAGCGGGCACACAAATATCTCTACAAACAATAGAATCTCCAATTATGTAGGTCAAACCTAAAAGCAAAACAAATAGAAATTCTTAACTAAAAAGAACACAGATTCAATTGCATTTTTTTATGAAGTTCGGATGCAACGTACACGCGCAAGTGATCTCACCGACTCACCAAACAAGTGCGCTGCTTAAAATGAAATGCTGGGCCGGGGCAGGAGCTGAGGCAGGGGCAGGAGCTGAGGCAGGGGCAAAGCGTTTCATTGAAAGCGAACTAAAGTAAATACTTGTGCATATCTACATACTATATACATTCCAAATACTGTGCAAACAAATGTGTTTTAGTTGACGATCGATGCACGTTTTTCCCAGCTAATGCGCGCGCATGGTGGGGTAGAACATTTTTTTATTATATTTTTTTAGATTCATTTGTGAGACGTCTTATCGCCTCGAAAGCTAAGCAAACAGCACGGCGAGCACTCTTAAAAAAAAGCTCTGCGGCCCAAACGATCATCGTCGTTGTACAGCAGGCAATGTGCGATCAGCGAGACTTCAATCGGAAATTGAAGTAAATCCGATTGAAGACAAAATCAAAACAGCGAACCACATTTCGAAGCAATTAAGAGTTTTCCCATGGCGCATAGAGCAACAAGTGCAGCTAATCTGCAAGAGATTCGATCTCAGTCGCGTCTCGATATTAAAAGCATTAATTTCGAGTATTAGAGATGAACAAAAGAAGCTACAAAAAAAATTATTAATCATCGTGCTTATACTAATAATAGCGATCTACAATGATTTCGTTTGATATTAGCATAATTAATGATTATATTGATCATAAATTTAAAAACTCTCCATATGAAATAACTATCATAGTTAATATAAATGTGTAATATTGTTATAAATACAAAAACATCTGGAGATCTTGAAATGTTTTCCAATGTTAAAACAGCACGCGATAAACTAAGTTCTCAGTTACATAGACAAAAATGTAGGTATAAATCCACTCGATATATTGCTTTGATGTTTTTCGATGCAATATAAGTCTTAGAATCTATTCGATACATCGATGATTTTCTCGATATATCGAATCACTGTTAAATTTATATTTGCGAATCAAAACTAGCTAAATTCATTTAAATTTTATTATTTGTGAAATTCTATTTGAAATTAAACACTTTAAATTACCATTTGCTGCATAACTGGTTTTCGTGTTTTTCTCAAAATGACATAACATGGACTTAGACATTTTTGATTCTCAAAGCCTTAATGTTTATGTATAATACGAGATTATTTCAAGTCAAATACTTATTTATTTTTACCTAATATATCTTATTTTGGTTATTTGACTTATAAAAATTTATAAAAACTTCTTCAAACTAATTTAAAACAAAATTTAAACTAATAATTTTTCATTGATGCATCGAAAACATCGATGTTTTTGTTCGATACATCGGAAAACATCGATGTAACGAGTCGATGTATTTTCAGATGAACATCCCTAGTAAAAATCCATATATTTGCATTCATCCATATAAATCCATGTTTTAGATCAAAAACTGACTCATATGTCTCAATTTCGACAAATTTGCACTACGATTTTGACACATATTTGAACATATTTGGAGTGCAATCAATAAAATCGAACCTCTTACTGCAGGAAATTATATCTGGATATCACTAGAGTAGACAATAGATTGTGATTTGTAGCAAATTTGGTTGGGTGTAAAAAATTAGTTTGAAAAATAATTTAGTTTATGTACAATTTTATTTTTTCCAGTGAAAAATTTCATGAAAGTGCTGAATAATTAAAATAAAACAAATTTTTTATCCATATTTTAAGTTTTTGATTCATATTTTAAGTTTTTTGATCCATATTTCGTTTCGACATATCGGAAAAAAGCAACATGTTGCCCCTGAACACAATTTATAATATCTATGAACGCAATTTGTTTCTGTGTTCATGTATAAACATTTCCTGGGGTCCGGACGGGACATTTGTACGCTTAAAACTTCAATACCTCGAAGGAAAATTAATGAATTTACTTGATTTTTGGTTTGCATATAGTATTTAAATAGGACTAAACATCTGCAAAAAATTATAGAATTATATCAAAAGATATAAATAAAATAGTGGGACGTGACAAAAACGGAAGTAAATATCGAGGTCATATAGATATTCTAAAAAGTCAGCAATTTTCGCGTATAATTGTTTTTTTTTTTTGAAATATTTTAAAAAATAGTTGAAATGTGCTTTATTTTTATATTTAAGCTTTGTTCCTAAAGTTTATAGCTTTTACATAATAAATCACAGAAAAATTCCGGACGGGACAGAAAATTCCGTATTGAAATTATCAGTACGATATTTATTCTAAAAATACTTTTTTCGTACAATATATTTTTTTGAATTATCTCCGAACATAGCTGAGACAATTTGCTTTATTTTTGTACATGTACACTTTGTTCCTAAAGTTTACAGATATTTCGTAATAAATCGCAGAATAATTTCAACGTTTCGTATGGAAATTTGAACTACGATTTTTTTGCTAAAAAAAAATTTGTATATGACAATATTAATAATCATTATTACGAAATGAAAAGTTACAGATGTTCAAATTTACTATTCAAATTTACAGATGTTTTTTAAGTTTTTTATTTTCTTTTTTTTTTTACTTTTTTTGAAAAAAAAAATTTTTTTTTGATATTTTTTATACTGTAGTTTGAGTACTTTTGGTACTCAAAATATCGGACGGGACAGATTTAAATTAGTTGTCAAAAATGTTCTAGAATTAACTGGAAAATGATGTTTACATTTTTGGAAATACCGAGGAAATTCTGATTTAGAAACAGTGGATTCAACTCTTTTAAAAAAATGTCAGTTTACTACGGTAATAAATGTATCTTTTTGGTTCCGGACGTGGCTTCGAACCCTCTTATACAAAAATCGAAATTGTTGTTTCAAAGATTTGAGCATTTTGAATTTTTCGGTCGTGGTTGACGTTTTTCTGGAAATGCCCATATGCTATGTAACATTTTCATATCGAATGAATGGTTCACCAATGTTATGAACATATTTCATTAAATATATGAATTGTTTTCACTTACTATGAAATGTTCATAAGTTTAACAAAATATCATCGCATCGGAATTATAATTTCGTAAATTCATAGGATTTCTTAATAATTTACGACGATATTTAACGGTACGGTACTTATTATGTACAACGTATTTATGAACACAATGCATAACAATTATGTACAAAATTTCTACTGTGTACATATCCGGTGAGTGGGGGTTGTGGTTGAGTTCGTTGCTTTTTAGCAGATGTTGCGATCAATCGTGCAAGGTGAGCTAATAAGCTTTTAAGCAGCAGTTCCAGGCATGCAGAACACTTGCCGAGATCGAGACTGACGATCACACAAAATAATAAATTATAAGTACTGCCGACGTCGAAGCCGCTGTAATGATAGAAAAGGCACGTCTATCAACAAATACAAAAAACTTTTATTAAAATATGTAAATTGATAGCTGCCGAAAGGTGAATGACACCTGACGACAGCGACGCCAATTTTCGATGGCGACTGATAACACGTTCCGTAGGTGCCAACAACAGAGTTTCTCCGCGTCATGAGGCTTATAGCAAAATAATAATAATAATTATTATTATTTTGTTGTTATAACTATGCGCTAATGGCCAACCATAAAACGGCCAATAAGTATCGCATAGATACACATAAGTGCAAGTCGATCAGTCGCATTGATCGCAGTCGCAGTAGTCAAAAAAGATAAAAACGGTCTCATGCGCTCGCAAAGCTTAGGTTGTAGTCCGATTATTGTTTTTGCAAGTTACACAAAAAGCGCATTTGCCGCAAGAGAAACCCGACAAAAGCTCCGCTGCAAACTATCAATGAAACCTGCAGCCGAATATCCGTTACAAGAAGCAACCAGCAAAAGCATCAGCCGCAGTAACAACTGCAAGTAGAAAAGTGATGAGAAATTATTGCTGCGACAGCGAACGGCAGCGCAGGCAGCTGCGCCGTTGACGTCACTTGACACGCAGCCAATTGTGGGCCGTTTAAGAAAAGCGAAAACGAGCTGCAACACGAGCTAACAGTGCTGCCAGTTAATTTTTATTTCAATTATGGTTTGCTGGCGTTGGATTGATTCCCACTTTCTCCTAGCTAAAGCTGACATTCTAACATTAGAATGCTAAAAAAATACACCGCGTTGTCGATTCTAAGTTCCGAACAGCTAAGCTAAAAATATTTTTTAACTGAAACTCTTAAAAAAGGTTCGGTGAGCTTTAGCTAGGAGGAAGTGGGAATCCGGACGCTGGAACATAATATTTTTTTTACCAACGCTAAGGGAATGGGAATGCGCCCTATTCATCCAGGACAGCGTTGATCGTATGAAAGATTTGGCTTATAGGGAAGGAGGAAAGATGGAGTAGTGTCGGTGTATGTTTCCGAGTGGAGATTTATCATTCTCTTATCAGGCAGCCTGATTTCAAATCATGCAATGATCAGAGGTTTTAATCAGTGCCTGATTCATAACGTGACGCTATTCGAAGCTGCTATCCTGATCAGGTTTCCTGATCTTACACTTATACTAACCATATATAATACGATGTCCTTTCAAAGACCTTTCAAACAAAAAATTGTTTTACGAACAAAGGTATCTCAATATCTTTAATACGATATCCAATCCGGTTTTTTTTCAAAAATGTCACATCAGTTTTCATCAAGTCGACTTTAGATCAGTATTTTTATGAAGGTTGGTTAAGGTTGCCTTAAGTGTATTTGAAATTAGGATTACCCTAGTCGACCCTTATCAGTATCATTTCAGGTAGCTTTTGGTACGGATGCCTTATCGTATCCTGTCAGGGACAGATGCAAAATAAGGTTAACCATAACCAATTTCAAAAATATTACGAGAAACAGACGCTGGTAGATTGTTCCACAAACGTATCATGCGACTGAAGAATGAATGCGGTGTTCTATTGAGATCCGCATGAACCAGGAAGGGGGCGGAGCTTGGTTTGATGCCCGAGTAGAACGAGAGAACAATTGATACTACCCATGTAGGAATTAACGACCGGCACAAGACTGACACAGGGTCTTAAGGAAAATGTTCCTTATAATAAAGAAATTTTACTACTATTAAGTAAAACTTTCCTTCAAATAAGTAAAATTGTACTTGACGCTATTTCAAGTAAATTTTCCTCAATATAAGTAAACTGTTTTCTGAGTGCATAGTAAAATTTAATCTACTAAAGTCCAAGTCGGTACACACGCATTACTAGGCATGGAACGAAAAGTTGTCGAGACGGAATTTCGAATTTCCTGGCTCAATATTGTGTCAGCCGTGTGTCAATATTGGTATACCGAGGTCGGTGTGGAGTCCGAGAATGAAAATTGTGCCAGGATTGTGTCTAACATAAACTAACAAGATCTGTTTGAAACCTGCGAATGACAAATGTGTGTCTATCTTGGTATATCAAGGCCTGTGTGGAGTCTGTGAGTGACGATTGTGCCAGGCTTGTGTCTAACCTAAACTAACAAGGTCTGCGTAAAGCCTTGGAATCACGATTGTCCCAGGCTTGTGTCTAATCTAAACTAACGAGGCTTCTTTGAAATCTGGGAATGACAAATGAGCCAGGCTTGAGTCTAATTAGATATATCAAAGCCTGTATGGAGTCTGTGACCTGCAAGCCTTGTATTTGGCCCGATATACAAAGTCTTGGTAGTCAAGCCTGTAACAAGCCTGGCACTTTTGTTGCAGCCTGGAAATTCCTACCTGGCTATGCGCATTTCTGATTGTATTATTTTTTATATTTGTAGCAATCAAATATAAAGAAATGTAGATGATTAAGTCCATTGCTGCAATCATAAAATTATGATTTTTTTTATGATACTACCGATAAATTGCTATGAATCATGTTCATAAATATGTTATATGAATTATTCATTAAACTTAAAAACATTTTATAAAAACGTAAACAAATTGTATATTCCCTACTACATGGCACCACTACGTGCAACTGCCCGCGCAGTCGGTCGCTAGCTGCACAGTTACTCACCGTCACGATCGCTGCCAAAGCTGTGCTCAACCGAACGTGCGGCGCGCCGAAACACCCCACTGATCAAAACAACGAGGTTTTTCAAAAAATTAGTTCTAGTGAGTCTGTGAAAGTGTGAGCGACGCCGCCGCCAAAACAACGTCTGTTCCGCTTCGATCCGATGCTTTGCTATGTGAGCCGATCTCAACCATCGCATGCCATACAAATACGAATAGTAATTAAATGATCGCAGCCAGAAAGCTGCACGAACGAATGAACGAAAGTTTTGCGAGTGCCGCGACGGCCATCTTCTTGCAGCGCGCTCTCTGAAGCCCTCCACTCTCCATCTACACACTGCGACGCAGACGTTCGTGCCGCCGATCGTACGTTGGTTGTTGGTTGTTGCTTTGCATTGCTTAGCTTAGCTTACACACGATCGTCGTACTCGTACTCGTCGTCTACGTCTTATTTTGATGTGAGCGCGACCGCGAGCAGAACTTTACAAATTTTCCACATACCTGCGTTTAGTTGAATGAAAAAATTTCACTGAATCGGTTGGTTGCCTTTTCTTGCGCGAAAGAAAAGCAAACTGTTGGCCGGAAATTGTTTCAACTGGCGCACGTTCAGCAGCAGTCGTTGTCGTCGTGGTCGTGATCGTCGAATGTACGCTAAATAAAAATAATAAATTCACTCGCAAAAATACAAAAAAAACATTCCAATAAAATACAAAATAAACAGCAAGCAGCAAAATTAAAATTAAAAATTACAGAATTTTTATAAATTTATTAAAAATTGAATAAAATTTAAATTAACAAGTGGATCAAAGATTGACTCATCGAATTCATCAGAGCATCATCGTCGTCATCATCGTCATCATCATGTCGCATCAGTGCAGCTGTGGTCGCGACCTCAACAACAACTACGTTTCCTACACGAACGCCTATGCGAACGCCAACTCGAGCATTGATCGTGAGTCAAGCTCGCCCATGTCCGCGTCCGCGGCCCATCTGGGCGTCGGCAGTGGACTTGGCTCCAAGTCGGCAACGTCATCTGGCGCACAGACCCAACTCACGGCGAAGGTGATGTTCGGCACGGTGGGCGCGATCAAGGAGCTGCGCGAACAGGAAAAGTCACGACATGCGGTCACCAGGGCGGGCGAGCGCAGAAACTAAGCGGGGTCCGGTGTTGGCGATGGCGTGAAGGTGGCACAGGCGGTGCAGAAACAGCAGGTGTGCTGGCACAAGTACCTACTAAGTAAAGTTTTTGGATTTGTTGAGAGAAGTGCGTTTGCTCGTTTGACAGGAAGAAGAAGAAAAAAGATTTTAATATTTTTTTTGTATCATCATCATCACTATCAATCATCATCACCAACTGGCGTTCGAATCCGCACAAATACGGCCCCCCAATATTGTGAAATGTTACGTGATATAATTTGGAAATTCCGCGGAAAATGTTTGGAGTTATATAACAGGCATACAAAAACAACACCAACCAACAGGTGATGCAATGCGGTTGCAAATGTTTTCATCGCTGCAATTTGGCTGCAATATGGCTGCATGTAAATATCATTAAAAGCAGCAGTTTGAGATTCTTCGCGTTTTCTTTTTTTTTCTTTTTGAACAACCAAAACTTTGCTCTTTGCACAACCAAAACTTGCTCTTTCTTTTATGAATGTGGAACCTAAAGTGAAATAATTAAAATTACTCTATGAATAACAAAATTTTAATATTTTCAAAAAATATTTAACACATCTCTATTTTCTACAGCACTTCTGGAACTTCAGTTGCGTATGTAACCTAATAGACGTATTTATATTTTAAATTATATAACAAAAGTAGAGCTTTAATTACGATCTATTTGTTTAATAGTCTCTTCCATTTTTTCTAAACTATGCTGCTTCTATCAGTAAAATGTGTTCAGAAAAACTTGATTGTTGCAAAATATATTCAAAATATCATTTTATTAATAATTTAAATCAGACATATTGTTATATCCAGTCAAATTGAATACGTTCCACAGAGTGTGAACGTTTTGAAATTGACAGATTTTTTTTTAGTCGTATTGAAAATCGAACCCTAGAATTGAAATTTGTTTTTAAACCCAGTTAAACTGTAAAGCTGTACAGACAAGTACTATTTTTGAACAATATATTAAAACAGCATTTTTGAATTGTGTATAATGTATATATTTTAAAAATCTTTCGGATTAAGTTCGTTCCACAGAGCTTGAATGGTTTGAAATCGATGGAAAATGGTTTTGAGGTGTTGAAAATCGAATTCTAGAACAACATTTTATGTTTTCGGTCACATTAAAAATTATATATCGTAGTAAAACTTATCAAATACGTTCTTATCTTCATCTTAAATTTGAAGTTTGTTGTTTATTATTATAAAAAATAATTGAAAAATGTTTAAAGTTGAAATGTCTTTGAATAGATTAACATTCTTCTATCACTTGGTACAAATATTGAGCTCACCCAACAGAAATTGACTTCTAAACTTGACCGATATATAAATATTTTTGTTAATGTAAATTTTTTGTATTTTAAATTGGTATATTTTACTTTAACAACGATGAAATGCTGTTTTTAAGAAACCGAATGATTTTAAAACTGTTAAAAAATCGCAATTATTGCACCATATATTAAAATATGAATTGGGAATGTTCTAAAATTCACTCGAAAGAATACCTTTGTTTTATTAAAAATAGTACTTTGGAACAGCACAAAAACAAATTTGATTCAAAATGTCTGAAAAACTGTTTATATAATCCCGATTTTTGCAAAACACATTGAACTATAATTTACTAAATAATTTGAATAGTTCTGTTGGAGCTAAAATAGTTTGAAATTGATAGAAAACTTTTGTATGGCATTCAAAATCTTACTTCGGAACAGCATAAAAACAAATTTGATTCAAATTTTCTGTAATAGCCCTATTCTGGCACGAGTCACAAACTTAAGTTAGTCCGAATAGTGAATTAGTCACAATTGTCAGAATTTCGTATTCTGCCAATATTATTTTCTGTGTTCTGAAACAATTGTCATTGATAACAATTGTCGTTAGAATATGACTATAAAACTAAAAACATAAATATATTTTGAAATAACATTTTCTTAATAATTTGAATCGACCATGTTCTCGAGTAGTAAAGGGGTTTTCAACAGGGACGCTACAAAAGTAGAGCGACAGGGACAGCAAACGACGCCATATTTCTTGCCGTTCTTTCGACATTTCTCTTCAGTAAGGTTTGCCATTTCATGATGGAAAGATATTAAAAAAAAACTTTTGTAGCGCTCTTATTGAAAAACCCTTTATGTGTTCTTCAAAGCCTATTCATATATTTACCGTATTCACAGTTCATCGTATTTAAGTATGGTATTCGTACCATGTAGTATATATACGATACTATAACACAGATACGTCAATTGGTTGTTGCATGCTACCCTTATAAAAGTGAAATACCACAAGTGTTGTATATGAGAATAGCCTTGAGGTATGATTTTGGTGTCGTATTTTGTGAAATTGAGGACAAATAGTGCATATAAAATGTTAATTTATTTGTTTTTCTTTTGAAATCGAGGAATATTTATGATAATTTCAAAAAATCCTAATTTTATAAGAATCAACTGCATTTATTTGACGAAATATTTTAACAAGCAGAAATGTAGTGCTCACAGTTCTATTGCCGTACTGTCGTATTCGTACCAATACGATGAAACTGTGAATACGCTAATTGTATAAATTATATTTTGCAAAAAGTAAGTTGTTTTCTGAAATCTAAATTTTTACTTGATAATAGATTTTATAACTTAAATTTTGAATAGTACGAAAAAGAATTATTTTAAGTAATAACAAAATATCTAACTAAAATCAAAAATGCACCATTTCGTAAGTGGTTTTAGTGCTTACAAAATGTTTCACTTCGTAACTTGGTTGAGCGCTTACAAAAACTTTGTGGATGCTAGAAACATTTCACAATTTTTGGTTTCAAAAAATATAATTCTCACAATTTTGGTTTGTTGCATGATATAGATTTTTGTAATATTAATCAAAAAGTAAAAAACAAATGCCTTCTAGAAAGATAAAGTATTGAAGAATCTCACTGCAAAATTTAGCTATACTAACGAAAATGTCTTATTATTTTCCAAAGAAAAACTATTAAATTCTAAAATTGAAAGCCAGACGTATGTAATTTCCTCTCACAAAACAACCTGTATTTAAATGAAAATAATAAAAATAGCTTATAACATTTTAGATATAAAACTCATGATAAATTTTGTATTTAGTAAAGCACTTACTTACATATTTTAATGCACATACTTAAAAAAACACTTATATAGCATAGGATTTAAATTTAAATAAATAAAATATTGTAGCAAATTTTTTGGGATTTTATGTGTTCAATAATAAGAACCACAAAAAAACGTACGGGAATTGGATTTAGTGTTAAATATTATAAAAATAAAAATGTTTTATATATGTTATTATTATTATTTTTTTGTATGTAATTAAAATTGAATTTGTTAAATAACTTATTACAACATAGTGCAATACTATATAGACACTATTCATATTTTTTATATATATACATTTTACATATCTTATATATACTCTTTGGAGCAAGGTTATGTATAATTTTTATAAACTTTTTGTTAATTTTTCTTGTATTATTTATGAATATTATATAATAACATTTATCTATTATCTAAATAAAAAAATAAACATATGTATTATTTTTATGTTTAACATAGATAAACAACGCAAAGAAGCTTTTATTCTATGTATGTTTTATATGTTGACTATATAGAACCTAACCTTAATCTATTCTATTCTATACTACTCTATTTGTTTTAATTTAAATTTAATAATGACGATGTTGCTTTCGTTTACGAGAAGAAATGAAAAAAATTGTAACGTATGATGTGATCTTAAAAAACAAAATTATTGTATTCCATTTGAAGTTGTATTTTATTAACTTTATATATGTATAAAAATATAAATAATTTGACTAAATAAAGAATAATATAAAAATAAAAATAATTTTTGCATTTCTGGAAATTTCCTATTTAATTCTTCAGATTTTACAGATTATAGTTATCTTCAATAATAAAAAAAAGTTTTGTCTGCACAAATAATTTATTTTTCAATTATTTAATGCATTTGTCAATTTCAATTGACGCATTTTATTTTATCTAACCTGAAGTAAACCCTTATCCTGCATATTTAAATATTTTAATTGAATTTTGATTGAAGCAATAAAACTGTGTAGCTGACAACGAAACAAACGATTGAATTTCAAGTTGTACTCAATAACAAACACAAAAAACAGAATCATATTTCCAAAGAAAATATTCGGGTTTTTTCATTGAGAAAATCAAGAACCCTACCAAAAGACGTCACTTTAATTTAATGACTTTCTTGCATGATATATACCACAAATATGCTATGTAGAAAGTTTAAAATAATAAAAATAACACAGCAAAAGAATACTCAGTTGAGAGTGATGGAAAAAAAAATAAGTAAAAACCCGAAAACAGCGGCACCCAACGAATACGAAAATAATAAAAAAACGCTTTTGCTTTCACAAATCCAGCGTCCAAGTAGCCAACGAACGAACACTCAATACTCGAAAAACTCTGTTCTCGAAAAAAATAAAATAAAAACACTTTGCAATGGCTATAAAACGAATTTATTTTTTTCCCTTTATTTTAGATAGTTTTATGGAATGTACACTGTGCAACAGAATATAATCTAGAAGTCTTTTTATAGTTCAGTCATCTCGATATAGACTTTAATATCATTTTTTTTCATTATTTCACAGTCCAGCAAATCATTTTTTTCATTATTTCACAGTCTAGCAAACCGATTAAATATCGTTTTAAATCTTATTAACATTTTCGATTATCTATAATGAAACTGATAATATTTATCAATAAAATGTTGGCTATGAGTTTGTCGAAGCCATATCAAAAATATAATATTTTTATTTTGAAATATTGTCATTATTTTGTGAGGTTTTTAAAGTTGATTGTAGACATTTGACACAAAATATGTATTTAACTGATATAGTGTATAATACTATTCTACAAAAAACGAGTTGGGAAAGTTAGGTCACATGGGTAAGTTCGGTCACATGGGGCGGATTTTTATAGTCGGTCGGGCCCGACTATGGAATACCCTACACCTTTGGTGGAGATATTAATGAGGAATATTTAATTGTATACCTTAATTTTAAATTTTTATTTATGCTGAACCTCAGAATATTATTCATATATCAGAAATTTACGTCTTATATCCCCATAAATTAAAAAAAATTATATAAAGTATAAAAAACTAAAAAAAAAAATTGAAAAATATAATTGGGCGGACCACGCCTATATTTAAAATTTTGAAAGGCTAATATTTCATAGATTTGATTTTAATAATTTACGGATCAAATTTTTACTATGAAAACCCGGGATATAATGAAAAAAAAAAAGTAGGCGGATCACGCCCATTTTTGGACCACATATTTTTAGGTATATTCTAACAATACGTTTTAAATTTTATAACTATATCTTGAATACTTTTCGAAATATTAGTATCGAAAGAGTTATATAAAAGTGACTTGTATGGGAGGTGGGCGTGTCCGTTGACCGATTTTGCTCATTTTCAAACTCAGTTCCTACTTTTGGCTAAAATATATTGAGACGAAATTTCATCGCATTCTGATCAGTATTTCTCAAGTTATTCTGTATTCGGACAGCAAGACAGCAAGACAGCAAGACAGCAAGACGGACAGACAGACAGACAGACAGACAGACAGACGGACATGGCTAAACGGACTCGGGTAGTGATGCTGATCAAGAATATATATACTTTTCCATACCGGACACGCCTCCTAAGGGGCGTTACAATATATGCACAAAGTTAATATACCCTGTACCTCATAGGTGTAGGGTATAAAAACTACGCTGAAAACAAATTTGTTGCGACAACCAATTAATTGTGTCCATGATATTATTAGCAATGAGAATCGAATTTTTGTGGCACATATTTTGTAGCAGAGATCTCTCTGAATATGAATATAAAAACGGTTATACAATATAAATTTATTTAAATGTTTTATTCCCAAGTAGCCGCGGTAGCTCTGTGGTTAGTGCGCTGGACTGCGAGCCGAAAGGTCCCCGGTTCAAGCTAACAACATCTTTTCATAGAAACATTTTTCTATACCGCGCTACCTCTCGGCAGTAAATGGCAAACCTACGAGAGTAAAACATTGCCTATGAAAAACTCTCACCCGCCGTTCGGATTCGGCAATAAACTGTAGGCCCCACCACTTTGAGTACAAATATAACACGCACAGTTCAAAATGGTGAGAGAGCTCGGCCTAAGTTCCTATAGGACTGTAGTGCCAAACTATTATTATTATTCCCAAATGAAATAGTACTTGGTGAGATTTACCCCTCGCTCATGTATTTCTCTGTGACTACGATATCGGCTACAATACGTTCCAAAATAGCTTGAATAACTAAAATGTTTGAGTTTTTTTTTGTTGTCAGCATCTAAAACGGCAAAATAAGAAAACACCTGAAAATTTTTGTATATACAAATACTTGGCAAAAGAAAAATATTGAACAAGCGTTCGATTCAAAGAACAACCGAAACTTTTTAAATAATTATATAATTAGGAACTTAGGACTGGAAATGAATCGTAGTCACAAGATAATAAAAAAATGATACGTTATTAAGTAATTAGAATTTTTAAAATTTTAATAACCTAATTACAACACTCAGAAAAAAATACTATATAAATAATAATTTTTTACTATTAAAAATTGTCAATAGGAAAAATTATTATTTTAATCGGAAAATACCATTAAATACTACAAAATACCATGACATTTCATTTGAGTTTATATGAAAATATTTATTTTTTGTATACTATTAAATCAATAATTGTCCCATTGACCAATTTTAATGGGATTTGAGGGAATTTTTTTCTGGGTGAATTTTATGATAATTGATATAGAAAACCCGTTTTCATATTCTTACTCAGAGATGTCTCAACTATGACTTACATCAAAGTTTTTTCAAATGTTTATTCAAAAATTTATATATTTTTATAATAGAAAAATATGATATGCACTTGTATTGAAATTGCTCAAATTGATACAGAAAAACTGGAAAACACGAGTATTTAATTTGTTACCTAACTTTATCATTTGTGCCGTGCGTGTTATATTTATACTCAAATGGTGGAATCTGCACAGCTTCAAACAAATCATTAAGCGACTCAATAATAATTTAAAATATTTCAAAGTACGTAGATAATACTTAATTTGTATGTCTGCTAATGAATAATACCTGTTCATTCACCCTTTCATTACAGGGTTAATAACTTATACTGCATATGACACGTATGTAATATGAGGAATCAAATTCGAGGATATTCGGGACACAAAATATTCGTCTTATAACGTTTCGTTGATTTAATTTCGAGAGACATTTATTTCTTCACATAGGCGTTAATGAATTTGATGAAATAAACGCCCAAAATGTAAAATAAATTTAAATATTTTGAAATTATAATTACACTTTATATAAAATATTTGAGATAGTATACGAAATCGTGATGAACAGTTCGTCTTCAATTTAGACCACGCACTTTTGTCCTATATCTAGTAGAAATTTTTTCTGACCATGTTCGTGAACAAAGCATGTCTTTTTCCTTATATATCTAGATCAGTTACAAAAGCAACATGATTAGATCATGATCATGTCTATGCTCATATGGAAAGTTTCTACTAGGGTTAGGACAACAGACTTTAAATGGTTTTTTGAGTTGAAACAAAATTTGAATTAGTATTAAAATACTAAACACGTAGCTGATATTACAGTCTGACCAGAAACAGATGTGAAATATGGGTAATCTTAACCAATTTCCACTCCGGTAGCCCTAAAAACGTACTAAATCGTAAACAAAATTTAATTTATTATTGAAGAACTTTTCATTATCTCAACTTATTACAAAAAGTTTTTAACTTGTTGCACAGTGTCACTTAAGTATTTATTTTACTTTTTAGAAGAGAACTTGAGAGAAAAGAATTAATGATCTTGCTTGGCGTTGTGGTGTGGTGTCTGTCTTTGCGTGTGTGTTTCTTTGTATATTTGTATTTGCTATATGTTTTGATGTATCTGCTGGAAGTGGTTTGAGTTGGAGTAACAGTGACCTAGTCTTCGAGCTCATTTCGAATTTTGATGGTTTCTCGAGCGTGCCGTTGAACGATCTTCGTCACCGTCAGAGAGCTTATCGTACTTGTTTTTTTTTTGTTACAGAGTATATCACATATATGAATGTACTATATACCACAATGATTTAATGAGTACATGCTTGTTACTCATGAGACAAGCCTTTGAGTGTGGGGCAAGTTGACCCCTATTGCCATAGTTGGGGTCATTTAAATTGAATTAAATTACGTCGCTTTGCCATCATATATGGCATGCAAATTAATTGAGAACAATGCTAAGAGGCTCCGACGGTCTTAGGCGACATAAAATAGATCAAATGCTCGACAATTTCTTGTCGGTTCCGCATGGTGACATAGAACTACTTTTAAAAATAATTATGACGATGAGTTAATTAAACGATATATAAGAATATATAAGAATATGGAAGAATATCGAAGAATATAAAAGAATATACAAATATATAGAAGAATATGGAAAAATATCGAAGAATATAAAAAAATATAGAAGAATGTATAAGAATATCAAAGAATTTAAAAGAATATAAAAAAATATAGAAGAATATAGAATAATTCAGAAGAATATAGAAGAATATAAAAGAATACAGAAGAATATAGAAGAATATAACAGAATATAGAAGAATATAGAACAGTATAGAACAATATAGAAATATATAGAATAATATCGAAGAATATGGAATAATATAGAAGAATATAGAAGAATATAAAAGAATTTAGAAAAATATAGAAGAAACCAGAAGAATATAGATATTTTTTTTTAATTTGAACAATATCTAAGAATGAAATGATGCGATAAATGTTTATATATCGCATCTTGTCAAAGAATTTGAATGAACGAGAAATTTTAAAAAGTAGAATCGATAATGCAACGAGATCGAACTTTTTATCGAAGCTATTCGAGAAAAATTCGAGGCATCGGTGTTCTCCGAGACATGGAAGACTGGGAATTCGTTATTTATAAAATATTTGACACTTTTGTTATATAAGGTTTAATGTTTAGAAATTGGACATATCGCGTTTTCGTTAAACCGAGTATTCGGTATATAGTCATTTTACTGTAATTGGTATTATTTTGAATATGAATTGAAAATCATAGAATGGAATATATCGTACCTCTTACACTATATTCGCAATTTAAATTGTTTGTAAATTAGACAAAAATTTCCTGGTTTACGTATGTTTTCCGTAAATTTACTAACGTCATTGTAAACATACACATATTTTTTTGTAAATATACAAATGTTTTTCATAAATATACAAATAGTATACATACAAATATTTTTTAAATATACAAATATTAATCGTAAGTATAAAAATATAATTTGTTATTATACAAATATTTGTCATACATAATATACAAATATTATTCATAAATACACAAAAATGATCCGTAAATATACAAACATTTTTCGTAAATATACAAATACTATTCGTAAATATTCAAATATTTTAATACATTTTTTAATTATTCGTAAATATACAAATACATTTCGTAAAAATTTCAAAAACACAAAATAGTTAATAAAAACATATAATAGTGATTAATAATCAAACCATACAAATATTCATAAATATACAAATATTTTTCGTTAATATACAAATACTATTTGTAAATATTCAAATATTTTAAATAAATCTCGAAATATTATTCATAAATACGTAAATATTATTCGTAAATATACAAATAAATTTCGTAAATATTTCATTTATAAAAACAAATAATAGTGTTTAATAATAAAACCAAGGTTAATTAAATAATCAAATTAACAAAAATCCTCAGCACGACACCTATTATGCATGTAGATGACAAAATAGGCTTTAATATCGATCGATTATAAATGAAATTCTCTACATACGCTACAAACTATTTCAAAACACAATCAGAACAAAAAATAAATTAAAAATAGAAGAAATAAAATGATTTATATATGTTTTATGTGTGGGTTTAAATAAGAATACAAATTATAACGATGACAATGAAAAAAATATGTAAAATAATCTGTTATGCTCACGATTATTAACCACAGACCCGCATGTACAGTTATTTGTTATATTCTTGTTGACTGCTTAGAAATGCAGCAATTTTAACCAGATGATCAAGGTGGCATAAATAAGAATAAAAATAAAATCACATGGACCAACGAGTTTCTGGTGGCATTTTTTACTTCTGCAATTTGTAATACCAAGGCCCAGTGGTTCAGTGAAAAATTAAACTTAATTTAAACTTTTCTACATTTTAAAACGACCTAGTAAAAACTGTAGTAAAATTGTATCAATTGTTTTTTAGTTATTTCGTATATATATCCATACAGGATACATTAAAAAAACCGCGCGATATTTCTGAAATTTTTAGTAGCGTAATTTTTTTAAAAATATTAATTGTAGAATCTTTTTATACCCTACACTAAGACTACACTAAGAGTGAAAGAGTACATTCAGTTTGATACACCGTTTGTAGAAGAAAGCATCCCCGGTATGGAAAAGTTTATATATTCTTGATCAGCATGGCCTCCTGTCGATTTAACGATGTCCGTATGTCTGTTGAAACCACGATTATAGAAAAATTAGAAGAGCTAGATCAATGAAACTTATAATTTAGATCACTTATATATCTACGCTGTACCAACAAGAAAATTGGCATGATCGGATCTTTGTGACCTGCGAACTGACCACGTATGTTCACACACCTCATAAAATTAACATCTACGGATGAATTTTACTTTATACGAGTTTAAGTGAATTTTTTTTGCCAAATATATATTGCCTTTATGCTCAAATATATGGAAAAAAATGTTTTCTCGGGATCTGACGTGTGGTTCTCAAAAACAAAAAAATCGAAATTCGGTATATCTACCCATTTGTACATATGGGTATCAAATGAAAGAAAATCCTTCAGCGATTTCAAGTTTGTAGGTATTTTCAGGATTTGTTAACCCTGGTGTTTTTAAGTGGTCACCGCATACATGAAAGAAAATCCTTCCGCGATTTCAAGTTTGTAGGTATTTTCAGGATTTGTTAACCCTGGTATTTTTAAGTGGTCACCGCATACATTATCACATATGTGTGGAGTATATATAGTTGGCTTAGACCGATTACATAAGGACTGCGTCGAATAAAATGGTCCGTTACATATCTTCCCATAATGTGCTATTGCAAGATTCAAATTTAAAAAATTTGATCATAGTAGCTCTGAATTAAATGGCAGAAAATAATTTGTGTCAGTTATAGTCAATACAAAATTTATTTAACGCGAAAATGGCAAACGAAGTGGAAGTGCGAGAAAATATAATTAAAATTTTTCAAAAACAAAATAGTTGGTCTTTTAAAAAAATTGCCAAGGAGGTAGCCCTAACCCTAAGACCTTTTCTCGCGTTATCAACCGCTTTAAGGAAGACCTGAGTATTCATTGGAAGAAAGGTTCTGGTAAAAAAAGGCCCACATGATCGTGAAAAGTCGAAGAAGGTTGTGAATATTTTAAAGAAAGATCCAAGCATATCCGGAAGGAAATTGGCGAGAAAGGCGGATTGCACAGAATCTTTCGTGCGCATGACTAAGAAAGAAGCTGGGCTGAAGACGTACAAGGTCCAAAAAGTTCCGGATAGAAATGCCGTCAAGAATGAAATCGCAAAACAACGAGCTAAAAAGCTGAACCACGATTTTTTTTTTAAATTCGATTACTGTTGCGATGGACGACGAAACTTATGTTTTAGCGGACTTTTCTCAGCTACCTGGGCAGGAATTTTATACAGCCGATTCTCGAGGACTTTTCTCAGCTACCTGGGCAGGAATTTTATACAGCCGATTCTCGAGGAAATGTCGCTGAAAAATTCAAATAAAAAAAATGACAAAATTCCCAAAGAAATTCCTTGTTTGGCAGGCAATTTGCAGTTGTGGAAAAAGGAGCAGCTCATTCGTGACATCGGGTACAATTAATAGCGAAATATATGTGAAGGAATGCTTGCAAAGAGATTGCTTCCATTTTTACGCCAACATGAAGTGTCCACATTTTATTGGCCTGACCTCGCGTCATGTCACTACAGCAAAACGGCCTTAGAGTGGATCCAACAAAATGCAGTGATTTTGGTGCCTAGAGAAATCAATCCACCAAACTGTCCAGAACTCAGGCCGATTGAGAGATACTGGGCTTTAGTAAAAAGGGAGATGAAGACAACAAAAAAAAGTGGCCAAAGACCTTCAAGACTTTAAAATAAAGTGGTCTTCAGCAGCTGTGAGGGTGTCGGACACTACCTTTACAACATTAATAAGGGGTTCCGGAAAAATTAAAACTTTTTATTAAAAAATATTAATTTCTGGTTTTTTATATTTTTTTTTTAAATCTAAAAATAATTTGCAAAATAAAATATTTTATTCTATAAAAATTCGATTAGATTTCTAGATTTTTTCATTTTTGTAGCGGACAATTTTATTCGACGCAGTCCTTAATTCTTACTAACTTAATCACACCAACTATCACAATATTCCTACTTCAAAATTTCCCAATTTTATATGTTATTTTTTTGCCCCGCCCACTACGCTATAATCCATAGACCAGTTGTTACCTTTTTTGTCGGTTCCAGGGGGCCGAGTGGAATTTTTCGGATTTTCGGAATTCTCCCCCATTAGGACGAACGTGGCTAATTTTTTTTTAATTTTTATGAGCGGCCCTATAAAGTAAACTGTAATAAAGTCATATCAAGGCAGTATTCACATTAACCCGATGATGTATCATGTTAAATTCTAATACGATATCCCATTAAAATTTGTCAATAGGACAGTTGTTGATTTAATAGTATATAAAAAAAAAATTCATACAAACTCTGAAATAATTTTATTGTATTTGTAGTATTTAATGGGATTTACCGATTGAATTAATACTTTCTACTATTGACTAATTTCAGTAGTAAAAACAATACATTTTAAAAGTATCTTTTTTCTGAGAATATGACTTGACCTGTAACAAATTCTGAATGGAATGTCTGTAGAGATTCCTATATGGATACCATGGGGAGAAAATTCTACAATTGAGGAATGCGTTGAATTAACTCGATTTGCATATAAGATAAACTTTACCTTTCGCTTTCCAAGTTCAGCCAAATGTTCCCCAATGTACGATGCTAATCTTGACTAAATTTTTCTAAATTTATGAGCTGCAATTTTAAATAGTTTTTAACCAAATAACAACTACAAAGTAAAAAAAATCAACGAACAACACATAAACAAAATCCTATGACTGTTTTTATGTCAAGAACTTTCTCTTCTAACATCTGCGACTTTTGTTGCTGTTGCTGTTGCTGCTGCTGATGTCGTCAACAAGATCGATTGGTCGGTGCGATGTACGGTCGATCATTATTTCTTGATGCCAGCGCATAGAATGAAACAACTTTAATGGAAACTTAATGCCGCCCGAGGCATTTTTATAACATTTCGAATTTAAAGAGATAAAAAGTGTATAAAATGAAATGCGAGTCTAGAAAAAAGAAATGAAAAAGAATTTAAAGTGAAATGAATTGAAAGAGGACAAAAAAAAAACCATCTACTGAATGAAGTAAATCAAGCTGACGCAGACGGACATAAAACCGACAGAACTGGCTCTCGACGATGCCCGTTGGTGCCCCAACATTCACTTATTTCAAGCTACACATCCATCGAATGAATGGTCCAACAAACAGACAGACAGACATACGGACAGACAGACAGCTAGAGCCACATCTGCACCATGGCGTAGAGATTCTTCAGCTGAGATCTTCAGCAGCGATCTTCAGCTGCGACAACGCAGCCGCTTCTAATGAAGATTTAAAGGTGAGAATCAATTCAGTTCGGTTTACAGCGATCGAAGAACCAAACGCGAATTTCTATTGGAAAAAGTTGTCGGTCATCGAATTATTTCAAATACTTCGCACTGATATAGTGGAAAAATTGGAAAAAACATTTCATTCTTTCTTCGAAAAATTAGAAACAAAAAATTAAACACTATTATAAGAGTTGGTTTCAAGAATTTGTGTAAAAATTTAAAATAGTTGAGCCAAAAACAAGTGCAGCATTACTGTGATAAAGTGTTTCGTAAATAAAAGACACGAGTGACGCAACTGAAACGAATACCCTGTGGCCCGGTAACATTTTGGTAACATAAAATTGAATATTTTTTTAAAAATTTAAACAGAAAATAAAATATTTGTTGTGCCAACTACACATTAAATCAAATCTGGTGTTTACAACGAGTGCCATCAATTAACCTGTGATGACTGGTTGGTTGAACATTGTTGAATTCAACAATACCATTAACTTACGAAAAATATTGATGAGTCCAATGACCTGTACAAATTTGCATGCGCGCCGTTACTTAATAACTTGTTAACTCTCTGAGCTGTAGTTACTACAGTTGGAGTAACTTCTATGAACTTCCACTAAAGTCGACGCGTTAACTACTGCTACAGTTTACCGCTGAGTAGGGTTTGTTTAGCTACTCATGCGTGTAAAATATTACATTAATTTGTGCTTGTAAAATATAAAAAAAAAACTGATTTCTATACAGTTAAGTTCAACTCAATCATAATTAAAATAATTACTTATTTTTCATAATACTATAAACTGCTTTGTTCTTGGACGTAAATATTTGATATATGGCTGTTGTAATTATTATTTCATAATGTACAGTTAATTTTTTAAATTAATAGTTAGTGTATTTAAAACAAACCAAATTTCAACACTATGAGGGCTATGATTTGTATTACTCATTACTTATTCAATATTTTAATAAATACTGAATTTTAAAGAAATGTTCTTTAATCCAGTCCATTTTCAGTATGCTAGTCGTTTTGAAATCCCTTAGTAGACATTTATACTAGGGTAGACATTATAATGACCTAATAATTATGGTACAGATAAAATCCAATGAGGCGTCCCGTTCTCAACCCTAGACTAATTGGGACCACAACATAATGCCCGATTTACATTGTATCTTCTGTGAGTCTCACTGTATCTCCTAGGGTTGCATTTTTTTTAATTTTCATATAAAAATAGTATTTTTTTGACAAAAATGCACCTCTAGGAGATACAGTGAGACTCACAGAAGATACAATGTAAATCGTGCATAAAAAATGTCTATCAAAATGTTCGGCTGAAATCCATAAAAATCGGCTTAGCTCAAAAACAGACGCTTCGATTTGTCAAAATGTTCCGCATTTTACATCAATTTGTATGCTGAAAACCAGTTCTTATGTTCGAAAATATAAATTTAAAAAATTGTAGGTATTAATAAAAACGTTTAACCATTTACTTTAAATTTTTTAAAATTTAAAGCAGACAAAGCATTTTATACAAAAAGCTTCCATTCTTCCCATACCCAAAAAATGCCTCGAATCTGTCTTTAAAAATATGTCACAAAATCTATTTATTTAGTTACCAGTGTGTTTGCGGGAAATATCCTCACATAATTCAAAAAAATTACGAGGTTCATTGGGAGTCGTGGTATATTGGTATTTCCATGAATCGTCAGTCCAAAAGTAATCTTTTTGACGGAAAATTCCTCGGAAAATTCGAAAAGAGTAAATTTCATCAATAATTTCGTTTTGTACGAGGAAATGCAAAAAATATATCCAATTATACAGTTACGTTATTAACAAATACCAAACGAATGAATTTGTCCAATAACGTGTTTCATAAATGAAGCAAATTATCAAAAATGAATGTTCATAAAGAAACATAGAAACAACAAAGTATATTTGAACCTGAACATTAATATATTTAAATCAAACATGTATTAGAACGACCTCAACATAAATATCGATAACTTGTAGGCAAATGATCGTAACCAACAAAATGCAAATTTCACAAGAGGCGAAAAAGGTAAAACGGTCTTATACACAAACGTTTTGGTATTCCGAATTTTGTTAAACGGCATCAGGGAAATATCATGTCTAGGAACATTATGTCACATGTTTAATAAAAATTGAGATTAGCCAGTGATATATTTAACCGAAAAATAAATAAACACTCAGTACATCCGCAATGTATGTGTTCTTGAAACTGATTAACGTGTGTTGCAATTATAATTTGGTTACATTTTTTCTCGATGTTTTTAAACATAATAATGGTAAACTAAACAAAGTCTCCTGACATGCACAATTTTATTACAAAACTAAAAGAGTTTTAGTTCGGACTTCAACCAGTTGTGCAAAAATATTCGATCTCATATACAAAAATTAATTGTACATTCAGAAAAAATACTATTTAAATAATAGTAAAAATATTCAATAGGATAAATTATTATTTTAATCGGAAAATACCATTAAATACTAGAAAATACCATGACATTGCCATTGAGTTTATATGAAAATTTTTATTTTTTGTATACTATTAAATCAACAATTGTCCTATTGACCAATTTTAATGGGATTTTTTTTGAGGGAATTTTTTCTGGGTGTATCCAGAGCAAATTTTGATTCTTGATTCGAAAAAAAAAACTGTGATATGTCGCTTCGATTTATTTAGAGTACGTTATTGGTACAAGATCTGATTCGATATCGTGCGAAGTCTCCGACATATCGTATCGTTCTCGCAACAATATCGAAACGAATGTCAGACTGGGATTTTAAGTTAAATAATATAAACCATAAAAATCGTAGTAAGTTTTTGGAATTACAAAATCATATAAATATATTAAAAAATAGTATTGAAAAAATAAAAATTTTCTACAATTTATTGATGTTTTCAAAAATGTGATTACTGAATTAGGTACATAAAATAATCTTAAAATCGGTTCTCTGAACTGATAGGTAGGTTTTTAAGGTACAACTAAAAGGGTTGTAGTTTAGACTACAATCAATTTAGAATAGTTTTACAACATTTTGGCATTGTGTATGTGAAAATATTTCAAGTGCCAACAGATTATGCCAGTTCCATCAACCAGATTGTAAACATCTCATTTAACCAACTGAAATGGTTGGCACAACTAACTTTTTCGTTATTCAAATCTTGTGCTAAAATAGCGTTTTCTGTGTATACGATTCTGGTGAGAGAATGATGGCGATAAGATTTTATCTGAAGTATAATTAAAGGGTTTTTCGACAGGGAGAGCAAACGACGCCATATTTCTTGCCGCTCTTTTGACATTTCTCTTCAGTAAGGTTTGCCATTTCATGCCACTGAAGCCGCTTGACCAGCAGAAGCGTCGTATGTTCGATAATTTCAACACTGGCGTAATAAAGGGTTTTTCAACAGGGACGCTACAAAAGTAGAGCGACAGGGACAGCAAACGACGCCATATTTCTTGCCGCTCTTTTGACATTCATAAGGTTTTCCATTTCATGCCACTGAAGCCGCTTGACCACCAGAAGCGTCGTATGTTCGATAATTTCAACACTGGCGTAATAAAGGGTTTTTCAACAGGGGTTTCCAACGCTACAAAAGTATAGCGACAAGGACAGCAAACGACGCCATGTTTCTTGCCGCTCTTTTGACATTTCTCTTCAGTAAGGTTTGCCATTTCATGCCACTGAAGCCGCTTGACCACCAGAAGCGTCGTTTGTTCGTGAATTGGGCTGGGCCGTACTTCTTCCGTGATGATCAAGACCGGCACGTTACTGTGTTACCGTTCAATGATAACCGAATATTTTTGGCCCCAATTGGATGATATGGACTTAGAGGACATGTGGTTCCAACAGGACGGCGCCACAAGCCACACAGCGAATGTCACAATCAATTTATTGGAAACCAACTTTGGAGAACGTGTTATCTCACGAAATGGTCCAGTCGATTGGCCACCTCGGTCGTGCGATTTGAAGCCGTTAGACTATTTCCTGTGGGGCTACGTCAAGTCTATGGTCTCTGCCAACAAGCCAGCGACGATTGATAAACTTCGTACGAATATCGAACGTGAAATTGCAGCAGTATCGGCCGATTTATGCCGCTCTTTTGACATTCATAAGGTTTTCCATTTCATGCCACTGAAGCCGCTTGACCACCAGAAGCGTCGTATGTTCGATAATTTCAACACTGGCGTAATAAAGGGTTTTTCAACAGGGGTTTCCAACGCTACAAAAGTATAGCGACAAGGACAGCAAACGACGCCATGTTTCTTGCCGCTCTTTTGACATTTCTCTTCAGTAAGGTTTGCCATTTCATGCCACTGAAGCCGCTTGACCACCAGAAGCGTCGTTTGTTCGTGAATTGGGCTGGGCCGTACTTCTTCCGTGATGATCAAGACCGGCACGTTACTGTGTTACCGTTCAATGATAACCGAATATTTTTGGCCCCAATTGGATGATATGGACTTAGAGGACATGTGGTTCCAACAGGACGGCGCCACAAGCCACACAGCGAATGTCACAATCAATTTATTGGAAACCAACTTTGGAGAACGTGTTATCTCACGAAATGGTCCAGTCGATTGGCCACCTCGGTCGTGCGATTTGAAGCCGTTAGACTATTTCCTGTGGGGCTACGTCAAGTCTATGGTCTCTGCCAACAAGCCAGCGACGATTGATAAACTTCGTACGAATATCGAACGTGAAATTGCAGCAGTATCGGCCGATTTATGCTTGAAAACCGTCGAAACTTGGGAAAGTTCAGCGTCTGGACTTCTGCAAGCGTGCCCGTGTAGTCATGCAAAAGAAATCGAATTCCATACATAATGGCATCGAACGTACTTTTACAGGAATAAAGAAATTCATTGATATCCAAAACCGTTTTGTACCGCTACAAAAAAAACCCTTTACTAAAACTCAGACTAACACTAGATATCTGATTTGAATTATGAATCAATTAAACACAAAACAATATTAAAAGAAGAATTTTTCAACTTTGTTTATTTTACGTTTTCACTTTATGTTACATATATATTTAAATTTTATTTAAAACTTTAATTTTCAAACTGTCGATATATTGCATTATTTATCACTTATTTAAATGTAGAACTCATACCAATGCTAGTAATAATATTAATAATCAATTGGTATTAAATAACTGATAAATAATCCAAATGCCAAAAAAAGCAATGGCAACGGCCCAAAATGTTGCATGTTGCACACGCGGATGTTGTATCCGGGTGACGGGTGCGCTTTAATGCGCCAAATAACCACAACGAATCACAGCCATATCGAGTCGTGTGAAAATCCTATATTTCACGTAACTCAATCCATTTTGTTTCAGCCTAATTAATTAATGAAAAATGAGGAAAATGAATGCTAATAAATAAAAAATAAAAACGCATACGGATGCATTGTGCCAATTAGCGATGCCCTAATAAGCGCCACAACGCGCCCATAATTATACCAAGTTTTGACTGACTTCTCCATCTTTTTGTAGATTTGCAATGTATTGGCTGCTGCACTTCTTCACCTGGTTGCTGCTGCTTCAGACTGTCAACAAGTCGTTGGCCGATGCGGAAACGGAAGCGCATGTCGCAGCTGCCAACGGCGGTATGCTGTCGACGTTGGAGTTGCCGCAGCCCTTAGTGCCAGCAGATGGCATGTTGAGTGGTGCCCATAATAATGACGACGATGAGGAAGCTGATTTGTTGATGCCCTTTGGGGATGCCGACGGTGGTAGAGCACGTGAAGCACGTTCGAGGCGCCACTCTCTAATGGATATAGCACTGGAGGCATCCGCCAGGGAGGGTCTGGAAGCTATGACACAATTGTATCGCAAGATCGAGCCGGATATTATTAGAAATGGTTTGTATTTTTGTTGTAGGCATCTAGTGCTAAGCAAACAATTTAGATTGGAGAAAAACAATTTTCTAAAAAACAAATTTAAAATCACTTTAAATTCACTTTACAATTAAATGAAAGTCAACCGTATTTGAAGATTTTAAATTTTTTTTAATTTGGAATAAATTTTATATTTTAATACTCATTTATTGATCCTACTAACAAAAATATTTGCTTATATCGACGCCTCTAACGAAAACCAACACGTTTCCATTTGCTTACGAAAAACAGCACGTTTTTGCTAACTACGAAAAGAAGCACAAGTTCAGTTTCCCCACGAAAAACAAGCTAATTTTTATTATTTCAAAGAAATGAAGCATATATGTTTTTTAGGCACGAAACTGAATATAACATTATTTTCGCCACGAAAAGAAACAGTTTTCAATTAGCTACGAAAAAAGCACATCTATCATTTCGTCAAGAATAAAAGCATGTATAGATATTTTCAAGAAAATTATTCCAGTAGACGGTTTTGTGCACAAGAGCAAGCTTAGTTTGTAAAATTGGTTCCATTGGGATTTGGCCAGAACCCATTTGCGTCATTGGACATTTTTCTGAAAAAATTTGTTCCATTGGGATTTGGCCAGAAGTCACTTGTGTCATTGGACATTTCTTTTTTTTTTTGAAAAATTTGTTCCATTGAAATTTATCAGAATCCACATGCGTCATTGGAAATTTGTTTGTAAACATTTGTTCCTTAAGGATTTGGCCAGAACCCACTTGCGTCATTGGACATTTTTTGGAAAAATGTTTTCCATTGGTATTTGGCCAGAACCCATTTGCGTTATTGGACATTTTTTTTTTTTGGAAAAATTTGTTCTTTTGGAATTTGGCCAAAGCTTGCGTCATTGGTAATTTTTGGAAAAATTTATTACTTTGGGATTTAGCCAGAAACTACTTGATTCATTGGGCATTTTTTTTTTGGAAAACAGTTCCATTCGGATTTGGCCAGAATCCCCACTTCACTCATTGGACTTTTTTTTTGGCATTTGTTTTTCCTTTTGGATTTGGCCAAAACCCACTTGCGTCATTGGACATATTTTAGGAAAATTTGGTTCTATTGGAGTTCGCCAGAACCCACTCATTGGATTTTTTTTAATTTTTGAAAAATTTCTTCCATTGGGATTTGACATTTTTTTTAAAATTTGTTTCTCCGAATCCGAAAAGAACAAATTTTTCAAAAAAAAAAATGCCCAATGACGCAGTTATGTAGGTTCTGATTAGGTTCATCCAAAAATGCACGTGGATGTGAATCTATTACTCATCGAAACAGTTTAATCAAAAAATATCCAATGACAAACCTGGAAGAGACGTCATCAATAAAAAATCAGCAATTTTGGTCATAATACACTATCACCTCCATCATCACCATTTTGTGACTTCTTAACCACAAATAGTTATATTGGGATAACTGTATCGAAAATACATATATGCTTGTATTCGTGGCGAAATTAAAAATGTGCTTTTGTTCGTAGATAAAATATAAATGTGCTTCTATTCGTGGGATAGATGAAGTTATGCTTCTGCTCGCGAAGAAAATGAGAATGAGATTCTTTCCGTGACTAAAATTATTAAATGCTTCTTTTCGTGGATGAAATAAACTTATGCTTGTTTAAATGAATCATTTTTTTAATGCCATTTTTCGTAAGCAAATTGAAAATCCGGCCTCCACAGGCCAGAGGTAGCGCGCTGGACTTGCATTCTGAAGGTCTCGGGTTTGAATCCCGGCTTGGGCATGGGTGCTCGTGGTGATATTAACCACAAAATCGTAGTGAATAGATTTTACAGTACAATGGATATAGTCTGTTTTAGTGCTGTGGATCTTAGTAGATATTCCATAAAAAAAAGCAAATTGAAAAAAATTGTGGGTTTTCATAAGAGGTGTCGATATATAGTTTGAAAGATTTTCAATATTTTGTAGATTTAAAATATTTTTCGGCCAAATATTGTTCGGCGTTCAAAGGCTTTTAAAATTTCGACATTTTTAGGTTTGAACATTATTTTTTTCAACATATCTTTCATATCCCTTGTAAATACTATTTTTAAACCGCATTTTTATTTTTTAAATATTTTTAATTTGTATTTAAAGGGGAATGAAATTGATAAAATTCGAATCTCTCTACAAGAAACTCGATATTCTAGACGAGATTCAAAATTGAATATATTACTGCGACCATTTTCGAGATCCCGACTCGAAAATCTCTCATAATATTTCTCCTTATGATAATATGCGAATTATTTGTATTAATTTGTATTGTTTGTTTTTTACAGGACAACTACTAGCAGATAATCACCCGGCAGCCATGCTATCAAAATTCAGCGCTCCAGTAGAGGATACGCATAACAGTGAAATGGCAGCATTTGCAGCAATCACTGCCTCAAAGGCTTTCAAGAAAAAGTAAGTTTATTAATTAAACAGTGGACCAAAAAAAAAAACAAATTTGAAATAAAAATTGCATTTAGATTTGTCCGATTTGTTGAATTCCAAATTAAAATCCAACCGCTAATTTGATTCAATTAATTCGACAGGCATTCCTTTTGAAATGCGAGAGAAACGCGTCGTATAAGTAGCTGGAAGCTAAAACTGAACGTGTTCAAAATTCATTGAACCCCAAACAGCATCGACTGCGACAAGAGAAAGTTCTCCTTCACAGCGAGATGATGTCGATGATCATGATAACCCGAAATAGCAAAGATTTATTAACTTTTGTTGGCACTAGAAATGTTTGCAAAAAAAAAACACTCCAATCCGTTTAGCTTGCACTCTATGCAAATACTTATCTTGTAGATACATCTGACAGATACAACTTTTAGATACAACTACAATTTAAAGTTAAAATCTGCAGCGAAACTCAACTGTGGAAAAAGTAGTTTTCCAGTCGTTGTTAGACATTCGCAAATTATAAAATCATTTATTGGTTTATTCGCCAAATTAGAAAACTTTCACGGTCACGATTTTCCAAGCATCCGCTGAATACACTTTTCTTTGCACATTTAAATGCATACAATTTAATAATAATAATAATTCATTAAATGTTGGTCTTCGTAGGCAGTCATCTTGGTGCAACCAAACAAACGTCAAGGGAAACTGAAACGGTATCTGCATAGGTCATATCTAACAGATACATTGTGCCCCAGTTAGAAATAGCAGTAACACTTGTTGCATTGCTATCGCCAATACGCAAAAGCGGACAGCTGTTAGATACTAATTGCTGCAACAGAATTGACTTCGTTATCTGCTGGTTTTTCTATTGGGTTGTGCAGCCAGCTACTGGATGCGCAGCTGTGCGCATGCGTAAAGTGCATCGCATCGTTTCACCTCGTTGCAACGGTCTGTCGGTCGTTTAACTTTTAGCATTTATATGCGACTTTTTTTGCGCTACGTGCACGTTCAGCACGTTTTCATGGCTTCCAATAGCTAAAATTTCAATGTCAAAGTGAAAGTTGACTCTTGATGGTTTGGCAGCTGACGTTCGTTCCGATACGACGACGTACTTTTGAAGTTGGATGCCCGCAGATCCGTACGCTAAAGGAGAGCTCTTTCACCTCAGCACCCTGCTCAATTCAATTCGACGTTGTTTTTACTCGATTCATAATTGTTTTATTTATTTTTGTTTGGGGTTTTCTGTTGATGGCTTTGTATGCGATTGACTGCAAAAAGAACTTGTTAATCAACCGAGAAAGTTGTTGTTGCCAAATAGTTTGTGCGACCAAAAAAATAAAAAACTTTGAAGTAGTTGTAGTTTTTGCAATTGTAATTGCTCCCGTAGGTAGATACGTTTCTATTTTAATGGTTTTTCTTGTTTAGTTTTTGTCCTATTACTGGAGTTGAGTGTGTGAAAAAATACCTTAGCTATATTAATATTAGTCTTGCATAAACTCTTAAGAATGGCAATTAATAATAGTTTTAATTGTGTGTTATGTGCTGTGGGAAAATGCATTTTTGTGTTTAGCTATTAATGTAAAAAATATCTAGAATATGTTGTAAAACTTTTGACATTACCTTAATTCGTAGCATTACACGCTGCAAAAAAAGGGCTCTCCCAAACATAATTTTGCAGGCATTACATATATCTTTGGAGCTTTATGCAAACAAAAGTATTATTTCATTGCCAAACATTATTATAATAACAGCCAAACATATTTTTGTTTTCGTTCAAACATATTGATGTTCAACATGAATAATTTTCGGCGTTCTTGCAAACATATATATGTTTGAATGTGGAAAACATTTTATTTACATGTAAACATATTTAAGTTTACATTTAAACATATATATGTTTACATTTTATTTTAATGTAAAAATAGTTAATTTAGTTCTAATACACTGCTGCCAGATATACGGATTTCTACGGATTTCTACGAATTTTTCATGTTTTCAAAATAATTACGGGTTTTTATACGGATTTGATGAAAATACGGATTTTATACGGTATTAGCAATTCTGTTAAAATACTGTAAGAAAATTATGTTTCTGAAGTACATTTTTTTATTTTTAGTTTCATACAATTTGTACTTCTTTTCCACGTGTTTTTTTAACATGGCAATGCTGATAATAATATTAATAATAATCTGAGCCGTTATGTAGAATACAACTGAGACCTATTGTCACAGCAGAGTTGGCTTGCTTGAACCGTAACATTCCAAAGGCTAGTATTGACAATTTCGGAGCATATTTAAAAACTGTTTTCATTTATAGAACACAGTTTCAAAGAACTCAGGATACTTAATTTTGTGGACCATGTTTACTTAAAATTTTTGTTTTGTTTTGATGTCGATATCGTCCACGAGGAGTTCAATATACCAAAAAAAAAAAAAATAATAAAAACGAGACAGTTTTGGATGATATCTCGACGGATCTACGGAATTTCCGTAGTTCATGGGAATCGTTGATCGAGTAGTTGTTCTTCCAAATTCATCGGTACTTTACAAATGAATTGGAAATTTCACAAACAGCCACTATCTGGTATTAACAGTAATTGGCGGTACTTAAACAAATTCTGCCACCAAAAAGAACTTTTGAAATATGAAAAGTATTAATGTGAGTGTTATTGAGTGGTAAAAGTAGGCAGCGCTGTAATTTAATTAAATTACATTCAAGCCTATTCAAACAAATCTTTTCTATCCGTGTAGTAATATTTTCTAAAACGGTGTATGGAATGATGGAGTAGTATTGATGGGTGCTTGTTTTGAATTTGTCAATATTAAAAATATCGGAACAGTCGTAGAGATTATGTTCCACAAACGTAACGTGCGACAGAAGATCAAATGCGCGGTTCTTTTCAACTCAATGGTTCGATGGCCGACTATAACGAGAAAACGAACGATTCGGGAAAATGTCCATACGAGGAAATTTATATTTTGAGAAATGTTCATGTTGGGAAAATGTCATTCGGGAAATGTCCATTCTGAGTTAAGGCATTTAGACTATTTATAAATGATAATAACTTGCATAAATCTGAATTACTGTTACAACAATCAAAATGTCACTACTTGAAAAATTTCCATGTGACCTAACCTTCCTCATTTATATCAAAATTTAATAAAAATGTATTTGTAAGTATCATATCTAACTAGATAACACTACTGAAGACGATTTCCTGTGGCCTTTTTTGATATTAACTCTAAAATTATGTTTCAACACCTTTTGATCGTAAATTTTAACTACACCCAGAAAAAATACTATATAAATAATAGTTTTTTTACTATTAAAAATAGTCAATAGGATAAATTATTATTTTAATCGGAAATACCATTAAATACTACAAAATACCACGACATTGCCATTGAATTTATATGAACAGATTTATTTTTTGTATACTATTAAATCAATTATTGTCGTAGCTGCGGTAGCTCAGTGGTTAGTGCGTTTGACTGCGAGTCAAAAGGTCCCCGGTTCAAGCCTGGACTGGGGCTAACAACATCTTTTCATAGAAACATTTTTCTATACCGCGCTACCTCTCGGCAGTAACTGGCAAACGTACGAGAGTAAAACATTGCCTATGAAAAAGCTCTCACCCGCCGTTCGGATTCGGCAATAAACTGTAGGTCCCACCACTTTGAGTACAAATATAACACGCACAGCTCAAAATGGTGAGAGAGCTCGGCCGAAGTTCTGTACAGGACTGTAGCGCCAAACTATTATTATTATTATTATTGTGCTATTGACCAATTTTAATGGGACTTGAGGTAATTTTTTTCCGGGTGTATGTTTTGGTTAACCATAAACTATGTTCTTACTAATCATAGGTCATTAATACTAATATAATTTTTTTCTTTTTTTGTTTAGATGAAAATATTTTCCAAGTACTTCGGAATATTGCATGTTGTTTATCCTTATATTTGATAATTAAAAGAATTCTTACAAAGGCCTAAAATTTCGATTTCTGTTTTCGTAAAAGCATTATCTAAAAAACGTTAAATGTTACGTATACGTTGAGTATTCAGTTAAAATCAACATCTGCAAATTGTATAGAATTGGTATATGGGATGTCCATATGATTTTTTTTCTCGTTTTGTGTACTTAAATTATAGTGTATAAAAATTATATATATTTTTTTTTATTTTTTTAATTTATGAGGGTAATGTTGTAAAGACTACCTAATATGTTTCAGCAATTCTTTACAAAATTTAAAATTTTTCTTTTGAATGCACATTTGGATGAGAATTGGGTTCAGGCCTAAAATTTCAATATTATTAAATTATTTGAGAAACTAGTATTATTGTAATTAATATTAGGACCGTAGGACATGTCCATTTTTAGGATTTGCGAAGGCAAATCAGCATTCTTCAATATAAAGAATGATGTTCATTAAATCAAATTTCTATCAACATATTTTTTTTTTCATTCATGTTTTGCCGTACTTCTCAATTCTCAAGTAGTTCTTGTGTGTTATTTCTTATATGATGCTTGCTCGACATGCATAAATTAGTAAAATATTTTATAATATATTTATTATAATTACAACTTTTTGTTAATAAAAAGTTATATTTATACAAAATATATTTTTTAGAATTTTTTTTTTCAAACAAAATTTTTTTCGAACTAATTTTTTTTCGAAGAAATTTTTTTTTTTTACATTTTTTTTTGTTCAAAGTTTTTTTTTGTAAATTTTTTTACTGTTATTTTTTAAATAAAATTTTTACACTTTTTTTCAAATTATTTTATAATTTTTTTTTTTTTTTGAAAAAATATTATGAAAAAATTCATCAATATGACAATTCAAATTCATTGTATTGAATATTTTGTTCATATATATAATGAATACATTCATTAATATGTCATTTAATGAACGGTGGTATCAATATGATGAATCTGGTAGTTGGTGAAAAAATTCATTATATTTATGAATAAATTCAACATATTGATGAATTTTTTTTTCTGTAATATATAGTTTTAAGTTTGTTACTCTCTATAATAGAAGGGATTGAATAATTAAATAAAGAGTACACAATTAAAAAAAAAAAATACGACAAGTTTTTAAAAATTAGATTTCATAAAAGATTTATATCGAAATTGTATATCGAAGCTACGACAACTGTGGGCAACTGAAGGCTCTGAGTCGTGGTATACTAGGATCCAATTCACAAAGTTGAAACCATTTTTCAATTTAACTTTTTGTTTTTTTTTTCTTTTTAAGAACTAGGTGGATGGACGTGGAAATCTCATGTTGATTTTTGGAAATTGATATTCATAAATTCCGATATTGTGCTTGTATGAGACATTTTCAGTATGCAGTTATTATTTACTCAACTTGCTCTACAATTTGACTTATTTTACAAAATAAAAATGTAGATTCTAGTTTTAAATGGAAGGTTTTCTTAAAAAAGTAGAATAATTAAACTCGACTCTATTTCATGAACAACTGAAATATTAGATGATTGTTTTCTGAGAGTGTAATGAACCAAATGATTATATTTTGCATTATTTTTTTGTAATTATTATAATTGATATTTGACAGGCAATTTAAATTGGCCGCTGCTGGACCACAATTTAAAAATTGCTTAGATTTGACTGGGCATCGCATAATTATAGCATTTTATTCGTAACTGCTTTTAAATTAACTTTGTGGACCACGTTCATTGCGACTACTAACGATGAACATACTTTGGAGTTAACAAAAGAAAGTGTGAGTAATTACGGACACAAAACTAAGCGAGAAATACAGAAAGAAGAAAACAAACAAATCGTCACGAGCGCGTTTTGATCATTTATTGATTACATCAACGCAATACTTTCGATTTTATTCAAAGAAACGACGTATTTATGTTGTGTGTACCGCATGGAATAAATGGTTCGTGGCTAAAAAGTTCATTGACTCGCCAGATATAATAATGATCGGCGCAGTTAACGTGCCCGACTCGCGACTCACCGACGGTTAAGCGCTTTAAAGTCGCTTAAACAATTAGGCGCGACTACAATAAAACCCGCAAACACAACCTGTTGCTCGTTTCCAACTCTGACCGGAGGAATCAGACAAAACATTATACAATATTTTTTTGTTTTGTAATATATTTCCAACGAAGGTGTTAAACTGGCTCTTACTTCGTTCATCAAGCGTCTGGTCCATGTTCTACTGAAAGCCATACCAATGGCTTTTATTGACGTGGAAGACACATTCAATAAGCTATAAGTTCGGGTTTGTTCAAGCAACATAACTGTACCTACCTCTTATAGCAACATTTCTGTGGGTTTCACAAAGCATTCTTAAATGCAAATCCATCCATCTAACTATCGCTTATTGGCCATAATTTGTTAACAATCTGCTGTTGTACCCAATTCGTGGCCAAACTGTGCTTCATTCACAAAAAAATTTCGGTTTCTTCATCGACCACAGTGCGAGACCGACCGAGTGCTATTGGTGCATTGAAGCACGAAGCCACTGCTTGGATTCAGTGAGCGCCAAGATTTTGACTTATGGTTCACGACGTAGTTGCCGCATATGGGCAACAATGCAATTCGTTTGGCTGCACCTGTTCGTCCCATTGACTGCTATTCAATACCAAAATATATAAAATCTATGCTTCTTTTTGCTCAAATATGTTTTATGCGATGTGTATTTTGGATAACTTTTTGTTTTTAAAAATCCGATTTAAGTATTTAGTGAACCAATATACAAATGTTTATATCTTTGTAATTAAAGGCCATAAAACGTAAAGGAGGAGGTAGGGATTACAATGTGTTATCAAAATTTCGACTGACTTGTGGTCAGTATTAGAGATGGACGCGTGCCGTGCTTTTTTCATGTCACGCCCGAAAATTAGAGTTCGTGCGTGCAAATCTCCGTGCGTGCCAGTTGTTGTCGTTCCCGTGCGTGTCCGTGTCTCCAAAATCAGGAACGCGCCCATTAAAGATTTTTTTATAGTTTCTACCATAATTTCAGAAAATAAAAATTTCGTGGTGTTTTAAACTTTTCTTAAAAATCTGTGGTTTTAGTTTTACTTATGAACTAACTTAATTTTTTAATTATTTATTAAAGGGACTAAAACCCTTTGGTATAGGTTCTGGTTCGTGTTCCAAGTATTGTGGTTCCGATTCCGGTTCCAACCAAAAAATTAAATGGATTTCAATTCCGGTTTCATACATTTTTAATAACGGTTACGATTCCGGTTCTGTGCTTTCCGGTTCTGGTTTCGAGATTTGGAAAATAGCGGTTCCGAATCCAACCAAAAAAAATATATGGGTTCCGATTCCAGTGCTGTTTCCACTCATATTGTATAACGATTCCGGTTCAAAAAAACGGTTCCGGTATTATTTTTTACATTTCGCCTGTTTTTTCATGTTTTTGCTTGCTTTCTCGTGTTTTTCCGTGTTTGTTCGTCGTATTTTCGTGTCTTTTTAAATCCCGTGCTTCTCGTGCTTGCCTATAAATTTAGTCGTCGGGCTCGTGCGTGTTACCTATCGGCGTGTCCGTGCCATCAAAAACAGGCACGCGCCCATCTCTAGTCAGTATCCAACTTTATTTCATTCAACAGAGATTTTTTTTTTTTGGAAATTGAATAACAATGAATATTTTCATTCCAAAGCTTGACAAAATCACATTTATTGTGTTTTTGATCATTTATTGATTACATCAACGCAATACTTTCGATTTTATTCAAAGAAACGACTACAAAATATATGAAAAATCATTTAAAACCGATTTCATTGATATTCTAAAAACGTAAGTGGGCATTCTGACAGGGAAAACCCCATATTTAAACATTTATAATTTTAATTATTAACTTTTCACTCAAATGTTACATTTTTACATGAAAAACATAAGCATACTATTTTTTTTCTCTGTAACTAATTCTTGAACACTAATATTAAGCCAAATACAAATTATAGACGGATATGATCGCTATTCAAATTGAATGCAATACAGATTTAATACCTCAGTCAAATAAAACCGTTACGCTCTTAAAGTACCTTCTGTATGAAACGAATTTAAATATATTTCAAAGCCTAAGACATCTGTTGTGTAGTGTTTTATAATGCAGCCATTATAGTTTATAGCTTATTTGTTATTCCAGCATAGTACATGGTATAAAACAAAAATATATATAACAGCAAATAAACAAAAAGACACTGCAAAGATTCCAAAAATTACACTGAGAAAAAAGTACACTAAAAATGGATGGTTTTACAGTGGTTAAACGTAATACCTACGTGGGTTAAACGTAGTTTAATCTAAGAATTCAGTTTTACTGTGACTATAAAACATCGTTTAAAATTATTTTAATGTTTTTGACAGATAATCTTCTCAAAAATGAGAGTTGCAATCTTTTCGTACTGTCCGTCAAAGCTCATTTTTCTTGTCTTCGCATTCACCCAGAAAAAAATTCCCTAAAATCCCATTAAAATTGGTCAATAGGACAATTATTGATTTAATAGTATACAAAAAATAAATCTTTTCATATAAACTAAATGGCAATGTCATGTATTTTCTAGTATTTAATGGTATTTTCCTATTAAAATAATAATTTATCCTATTGACTATTTTTAATAGTATAAAACTATTATTTATATAGTATTTTTTTCTGGGTGTTGAATCAAACTTCTATCTACCGAAGGAGTTGCTCGATCTTTTGTATACTTATCATATTTCATTTATTATATTTATCCAAAATATATTTTCACTTTCTTGATTTACAAATTAAACTGACTTGAACACACACCCAAATTCACTTTTATAAATCACAATCAAAAAAAGACACTTCTCGTTGCAAAAAGTTATTACACATTTAATGTTCCCTTCAGTTTTCAATAATTGATTGAAATACTTGCATATATTTTTGATTCCGTTGCCATAATAGAAGTTCGATCTATTATTTATTTTCTGTAATAAATAAAACAATAAGTTTAAATATAATGAATTTACATTAAATACATTGAGTCCGTCCTTACCAATTACGCTTTTAATAATGTGGATTAGAATATCACAAAAAATGCATGCGACCATTTTGAGCAAACACGCAGAATGAACATATTTTTATTCGTGTTTTCGTATTTTATGCCACTTTTATTATTATAGGAGGAAACCATTAAAATAATAGTATTTATTCTATTAAAAATAATAATATTGAAATATTTAAATTGATGGTGCTGAATTTTTCGAATACTATTGAATTAATTAGAAAACTCTTGATTTAAAAAGAAAAAACTACTAATACATGAACCATAAGATCAATGGTCGTACCATTAAGTTGTTAATGGGACATTTTCTTCTGAGTGCAGTTCATTTTAAACTTTCACTATAAAACTGCTTTCATAGTTAAACGTCGTTTAAATTTAAGAAACGATTAATAAATCGAAGATTAAACTACACACAGAAAAATTCTCTTGGGGCATGAGGTTAATTGAACCAACGTTTCAGTGTTGCAACCGAAATAAGTTGTTGAAACCGCATGTCATTAAAGTGAGCGTAACATTTTTTACTCTAACCGAAATGTTAATCAGCGCAACTGCTCAGATTTGACGTTTGTGCATTTGTTACGGCAACTGAGTACGTTATTGTATCAACAAAATAAATGACGAAAGGCAACCTTATGTCTATCCAACAATTTTATTCGCGCCAACAATTATGGATACATGCAGAATAAATAAACGTCACAAATTTTCTCTGCTGACTTGGAGGTTTTAACAACCTCATGCTTGCTAACTAAGAGGTTGGCACAACCTCATGCTTGCTAACTATGAGGTTGGCACAGCCTCATGCTTGCTGACAACCTCCTAATCAGCAAGTTGTCCTACCGAAATATTCGGTTGCGGAGAATTTAGTTGGTTGCCGCAACAAATCAGTTTTCTATGTATAGGTTTAAACTAGCACTGTTAAACCGGCCCTAAGATTTTAAGGGTATATTTAGTTTGGTCATCCTTTTATAAGACACAGAAAGAGGCATGTTCGGTATGGATTATATATTATTGATCAGTGGGATATCCTGAGTCATAGAGTTAACCGTTTGTCCCTCAGTTCGCCTGTCTGTTGAAATCACTATTACAGGAAGAGATGGATCAATATAACTCCGAACTTAGAGTATCGACGATGTCGGATAAATAAAATCGGCATCCACTTATACGGGTTAATTTTACATTATACCGTTTGAAGTTAACTCTTTTTTTTAAACCCTGTACATTAAGATCAAATATATAAAAATAATGTTTTTCAACCGAATCGACTTGTGATGCCCTAAAAATCAAAATTCGGTACACTAACCATGCGTAAAAATGGGTAATTAACTAAAAATGTGAATGAAAAACTGTATATTTCCCGAACGTACATTAAATTATTATTTTAATTAAATTATTTAAAGTGTAGGTAACAGTTAAATGTCAAATGGATTGACGAATGTAGTTATTACATGTGCTATGATTTTATGACAATATTTAGGCAGGTCACAAACAAAGCAATATCGTCATAAAAGCCGCACATAACAATGTCATAAAATTCAAATAATCAGATTGACGAAGAGAAGACCTACAAGAAACCGTTTCAATTGCAAATGAAAAGCAATTTCCACTTTCTCCTTCTTTTCCCCAAAAGCAAAGGCAGCCCATGTTAATTGTAGCGCAAGCCGATTGCTTGTGCTGCTGCTGTTGTTGTTGCTTTGGTATAGCTGTATCTGGTCTTTTGGACGATCGCGCATCTTCTGGCTCCAAGCGGCGAACTTGTTCACATTTTTGGTTCACATGCGACGACGGCGAAGACGCGAATAAAGTGTTTTATAAATTCAAGCAGACGCAAGCAATTCAACTCATTCCAAGTTAAGCCAGACGCGCGCAATGTTGTCGTCGTCGTCAGTACGCGCAGTTTGCGCTGTCTTTGGATTTAATTCCCAGACGAAGAGCTGCTGCTGTTGTTGGAATGGAGAGGAGAAGGATCATTTGTTAAATAAAAGTATCTATCTTCCCGCAGCTACAAGCACATTAACGAATTGGCACGACAGGCTCACACGCCGAAGATCTCCCTGCGACGCACTTCCCTCGAGGGTTTGTGTCCGCCACGTGAGCCGCCGACCTGCATGCCGGCCTCGGAGCGATATCGCACGCATGATGGCACCTGCAACAATCAACGACGACCACGTTGGGGCGCCGCACAGATGCCGTTCAATCGCTTCCTGCCACCGGAGTACGGCGACGGCGTGGACACCATACGTAACTCAATCGAAGGCGGGCCGTTGTCCTCGTCGCGCTTTGTCAGCCTGCTAGTGCATGGCGCCAAGGACGGCGAAGCGGCGCTCACTCTGATGACGGCGCAATGGGGTCAACTACTGGATCATGATGTGACTTCGACTGCACAGCCCAGGTGAGATTTAATAACAAAAAATATATATATAGAGATATTATACGCAATAGTCCTAAGTAATCAGGGATGTGGACTGGAGTGAATAGAGTTAATATGACTTATATAATCTATTTATAATGTTTGGATATCTCTTCTCATATCGGAGATATTTATCCAACAAACTAGCTCAAATTATCAAAAATTTAAATCGATTTGTATAATGCCGTCAAGATGATAATGATTGCAACGAGAACATTTTATTAACTGTCCTTGTATATGAAACTATATCACTTTAACGCTGTAGTAAAAGAGGTAACTTAAATCGGTCTACGGATATCTACGAGGTGTCAATTGAACCTTTCCTATGACAACGCTTTTTAAAATGATCGATTGGTTTCATATAACTGTGGCAGAACTAGGACAAATGATATAATTCTTCCGTAGCTTAGACAAATAGTATATACTAAATTTGTCCGAATTTCCTCGAAGTTATATCATTTTCCAAAATTATTTATATCTTAGATCCATCAATGGCTCCGTGCCCAGCTGTTGTGGTAGCAAGGACTTTCATCCATCGTGCTTTCCCATCAAGGTACCACTAGACGATCCATGGTTGGCACCGTTAAAAGTGCGCTGCTTAGAATTCTTGCGTTCTGCTCCGGCACAACGTCGTGACTGCGTGCTTTCATGGCGGGAGCAGACCAACCAGGCCACCTCTTACATTGATGCTTCGCCGATTTACTCGAGCAGCGCCAAGAGCTCAGACAATGCGCGTGTATTCCGCAATGGTTTGTTGGTCTACGGCCGTGGCAATCCCGAGCAAGATGTCTGCCAACGCGGTGCCATAGCCACACAATGTATTCGCTCTGGTGATGGACGCAGTGGTGAGCAACCGGGCCTGTTGGCGTTGCATCATGTCTGGGTAGGCGAACACAATCGCATTGCCATGGAGATAAGTGAGATGAATTTGCATTGGAGTGATGAGAAGATTTATCAGGAGACACGACGCATCATTGGTGCCATGTTTCAGCATATCACATACCGTGAATTCTTGCCGATAGTGCTCGGTCGTGAGGTCTGCAAGCTGTTCGACTTAGAACTGAAGACTTCTGGCTATTTTGAGGGCTACGACGTGAAAACAAATCCGACGGTTGCAAACTCCTTTGCAGCAGCCGCATTTCGTTTTGGTCACTCGCTGATACAAAATTCGTATATGCGCTGTGATCGGCACCACAACAGAATCAACAACAGTAAGTCTTGCGAATTTATTCAAAACTTTGCATTCTAAAACTCAAAATCCTAACACTCTATAGATGTCAGTCTGCACGAAGAATTTCAACGTGGCGATATCGGCTCTGCGGGGTCTTTGCATCGCTTGATACGCGGCTTGGCAACACAGCGTGCTCTGAAGCGAGATGAGTTCATAACGCCAGAGCTGACCAATCACCTATTCCAAACTCCAGGTTAGTCGAACACTATGAATCATTATGAAGTGGTAACATTTTTTGTTTTTTAAGGATTTCCTTTCGGTCTGGATTTGGCTGCGATTAACATACAGCGTGGGCGCGACCACGGTACTGCCTCATATACCGCTTGGCGTGTGCCCTGCGGTCTCACGCCCATCACTAGTTGGGCCGACTTTGCTAACGTTGTAGGTCCAGAATCGGCCAAACGCATTGGACATGCGTATCGCAGTGTTCACGATATCGATCTCTTTGTTGGTGGCATTTCGGAAAGACCAGTTATTGGCGGTTTAGTTGGTCCGACCTTTGCCTGCATTATTGCACAGCAATTTAGTAACTCGCGCAAGGGTGATCGTTTTTGGTATGAGAATGGAGGCTTCGAAAGTTCGTTTACACCGGCACAACTGCATTCGATACGTCGCGTATCGTTGGCACAAGTGCTGTGTCGCGCTGTCGGCGGTGGCACATTCCAGCCACATATTTTCATACCACACGAGTTTCCTGGTAATGAACGTATACCATGTGGAGCTGGCTCCTTGACCCCTATTGACTTGGGTCCTTGGCTGGAACAGGACCCCTTTGACGCACCCATGCACCAACCAACATTTGAAACAACACTACCGGACAGAGTATTTGACATAATACCCAATGAACTGAACACAAACTCAATGCTTACTATACCCATCGTACAGGAGAACAAGACTGGCTTTAATAATCGCATTCAAACTAACACAAGTGTACCCCACAAAAACAAACCAAACGTTGATTTTGTACCGAACTCATCGACCGGTTTCCAACGACCGCATAACGTATCGAAAATCAACGACAAACTTGACTTTAAACGCAAGAATTCGCCTACCAAACGTCCGACCCAAAAACCAATATTAGGTGTCAATAACAAACTGGACAAAAGACAGAAAATTACTTTAAACATCAAAAGTGTGAATCGCCATCGAGTACAGTCTACGACCAGAAGAACCGTGATAGTGAATAACATACCTATTGAACTACGCACGGCGAGCACGGACGTAACAAATAAACCAAAGACTGATCACAATCCAAACTCTACTCAAACACACAAAAACGTAAAAATAACGCAGAGTAAAAAGAATGACACTGTAAGACAAGAAATAAAGTTAGAATCAAGAGCAGATGTAGTAGAATCAGACATGAAAACTGTAAAAGATAAACGAACTGATACACTTACTGTAACTAATGACAACGAAAATGGACCTTTTAACACTAAAGTCGAAGATATAATGTTGAATGACAAAGAACTGCGTTTAGTGGACTTGAAAATACTCAACCACAAACACAACAGACTTTCGAAAACAAAACTCAGATCAAATTTAGAGAGTATCGCAAATAGTGAGCAGGTATCTATTGAACCGTCTATTACTAGAATATTGACAAAAACGTTAGTAAATATGCACGACAAAGACATTGACCCAATGACACATTCGCCATCAAAAGAACACATACGAGTACAAAGGAAACTAGAGGACAGTAACGTCACCATCACTAACGAAACTTTGGACTTTACGAACATTTCTTCGAATGCACGTGCCTACAAGAATCGTTTCACAAATACAACCAAACTACCGAAAACAACCACTGAACCTAACGAGGAATTACGACAGTACCAAACCAGACCCATTTATACGAGACCACAAAAAGTCGTTGTTGACGGACCAAACTCGGATCAGTACGAAATTGAAATAAACATAAGACAGACTAACAAGAGTCCCGTTTTAAAACCGAACTCGAACTACGCTGAGTACACGACCGCCTACAAACCATACGGATACGATCGATACACCAGTCCAAATCCAAATTATGCCAATTACGCCAGTACGACTCCTGTTTACGGTTACTATCAACAACCACCATCGACTTCCTCGGACGTTGGAAATTTTGCGCAAGTTCAACGTACCAAACCACCGACTATTATTTATCTAAACGAACATGACGAACAGACTACTACAACTACGAGACAGCCTGGTATTTTACAAAACTTTATTTCTTTTGCAACCAGTGGCTTTGGGGTAAATCGTCCAATATTTCATAAGGAAAAAGAGAAGCCCGTCCATGCACCGAATCCATTTACCAACCAAGAACTGACGAACACACTGATTAGCAGTCCGCATAGTTCAGTCTCGGCCGCACAGTATATTCCACCAGCTCAAGATCATCCACTGTCACCTGTAGGCACATCGAGTTTTAGTCAAGTTGGCAGTTATCCGAATAATGGAGTATCTCATGCATCCAGTGGCGCTGTAAGCAATGGACATTTTGGATCTATAATTGGAGTGGCCAGTGCTAATGGTGCTGACAGCACTTTTAGTTTCAATATAAGACCAAGACCTACAACAGGCAACAATCTGTTGGCTAATCAAAATAGCGGTACCTATGGTCTTCTGCCCCCACGTAGACCACCATATGCACAAGTTTCGACACCACAGTACATAAATACACCACAAGCGCCAATTGTAAACGAGCCATATCACTTACCAAATCGCGAACCCTCGAACAGTCCATTTTCGACTGGCAACAAAAGACCTATACAACAAAATACTTATTTGAGCAGGACACAGACGGGACTTGAACAAAAGGAAATTACTAACGACATACTGCATTCGCATGACCATAAGATTGACTTTGACTACCACACCAAGACCTTGGAACCGAATGATACGGAAACGAGCAAAGAGGATATTGACGACAGTGACGAAAAAGACTACCAATACGACGATGACAGTGATGACGATATTGACAATGATAAACCCGGCACTAAATTCGATAGAGACGGCTACTTACGACCCGAACATATGATTGAGAGTCTTTTCAAACAACGGGATGCTCCTGTAATCAACAGTACTAACGACAATTTCACAAACCCTTTGGACGACAACTATGTACTGCCAGTGTTAAACAGTACCGCACAAATGTTGAAAGACGTACCTATGCCAATAGAACTAACAGAGACCGTAGATAATACAACCGATACTTCGACCGACTACCCCGATACTATGGGCAAGAACTTGGACAGTAATATACTTGCGGAGGACTATAACGATGACTTGACCGAATTATTACCTATTTCCAAAATTGCTGCTCTTACGACCATTACAACGACTAACACTCAAACACTTCGTCATAATACGGCCTTCGCACCTATTCAAATACTTACCAAACCGGAAAGGTAAGATTTTATTATATTTTTTAAACATTAATTTTAATTACTTCAATTTTATCTCTATCAAGGCCGGATAATTGGGTTATTTTCGAAACACCCGAGGAGAAACCTTTACTGCCGGACTTGCCTGAGTTTAATACGGATGCTCTTTTTGTTGGCGAAGTTCCAATGCCATTTATAGGTTTAGGAAATGTTTGGCTAACAAAATATAGAAATAAGTTAGAGGAAAATAATGAGACCGTAAATAATATAACTGTACATGATACCGAGATAACTGTGACCAATAAAACTGTAACGGATATTACGAAAAACAATGACATTAAAAACAGAACTGAATTTTATAACGAACGATATGCGACAACTGAACTGTTGAAAGACATTGAACATGACCAAACTGAATCTAGTATAATTGAGACTAAAACCCATTTAAAAACTGATATACAACCTGAAACCGATAAAATAATACAACATATAGAACTAGACTAACTTAAAAAACGTCACAATATTTTTAGTTATTTATAGCAAATTTATTTATTTTAACTATGCCCTAATACAATATGACTATTAAATATATTTATTGAAAATGAATTTATGTTTTTTTTTATATTTTATACTGTAATAAGTTTTAAAGTTTGCTAAAGTTATCATAAATTATATAATTATATCTGGCAAGTAGTATAATTTCATTTACAATATTATTTGACAAACAATTTAGTCAACAAAAAAAAAAAATTGCCAAAAACTATTTTTAAATTCAAGTAATTGTAATAGTAAATAGTAATTGTATTATTTGATCATTCCCAGTATACCAAACTGTTTCGATATCGCAACGAAAGTGTTGCGAAATGTCGAAGAATTTTTCCGATATCGATGCCATTTCTCGCAATGATAATATAGGAAAATTGCTACCAAAACGGTCGGCCGATATCGAACCGAGATAATGAAGGTTTCTAGTTACGAGAATTATTTCAGAATCGAAGCTCTTGACGACAGAATGGGGCTTTATAATTGGTTTAAATAAATGCGTCATCTATATATGTCATCCGTAATGACAATAAAAAACAAAAAAATGTCATTACCTATATCTCTCTATTTTGTTTCTATTATGTCCTTCGTATCATTGTCGTTGTCGGAACCATCGCATTAATATTTTTTTTTCTATTGAATTTAATTTCGTAACACAATTACTAACCATCATCATTTTCCATTGCATTTATTTATGTCATTTGCTCCTACTGGGTACTTTGTATTAATTTGTCGTATATTATTTTCATATTCAATTTTAATTTAAACAAAATAGTTTTCGAAAATTAGTCTACGAACTTAGCATGTGTTTATATTTTCTTTTTATGTCTGAACGAAAATATTTCTGACATCAAAAACAAAAATAAATAAAAAATGAAAATTCAAAGCTCACTATTTTCATACATTTATTTTTAATAAAATAAAGAGAAATTAACATAAAAATACAAAAAAATTATGTGCACTCTATTTATTTTTAACAAAAGTATATACAGCCATAAAGAAAAGGTCACTGGACACCTGGTGACCTTATTTTTAAAATCAAAAAAGAGTCACAATCAGAAGTTCTAACATTTATTAACAAAGAAACGAAAATCGTTGCTTTCATAATAATGAAATTGACCTAACTCTTGCGGACACTTACATTACTTGAACGCAAAAGGGTTTTCCAACTGTTCGGCCTTGCATATCATTCAAAATTATATCCAGCGGACGAAAGCAGGCATGTACCAGAAAGGAGGTACAACTGAATACGAAAATCTTTAAAAATTAGTTCCGATATAACAACGAGATCAATTTTTTTCTAGTAGACATTTCAGAAAATATCTAAAGAATTGAATACTAAAATCAGTACAAATAAGTTGCGATATAATAACGAGATCGATTTTTTTGTCTCGAAGCCACTTCGAGAATTGTTCGATACACTGGAGGCTCTGAGTCGTGGTATACTGGGTTATATGATTATTTTCATTAAATTCTAAAACTTGTTAAAAGTATTAACAGGTTCTTCTATTAGCTAAGAGGTTTTAATTTTAGTTTCACCCAATGCAGAACACGTTAATTTCAAATAATTAGTTTTAATTTTACTTTCTTTTTATTCTCTTTCTTTTAACATCAAAAAAGAATTTCTTTAGAAAAATAAGAAATGTTTATAAAAGTTATGAAATCAAAATATAGTGACCCATCGTAGCATCGTAGATGTCTATAATCGTTAATGGGATAATTTTCAAAATTATTTTTTAAATTTAAATTTATAATGGAAATTAAATGTAAATTAAATACAAAATTCGATTAATAAACGGAATTTCGAAATGATACTCGATAAAATCGAAGCTTTGAAATGGTGTGTGTATTTGCTAAAACTCTTCGTCAACATGAATCACCCGGTTATAAAGCCTTCAAGTCACCCGGTTTTCTTCGTTGTGTATTTCGAAGGTCCAGTTTGACTTTTCGAAGGTCCAGTTCGACTTTTCGAAGGTCCAGTTCGAAAGTGGCATATTGGCGATTCTCGGAAAAAGCGATGTCTTATTCATACGATGAATTGTGCATACGATGAATTGTGCATACGATGAATTGTGCATTCGATGAATTGTGCATATAATGAATTGTGATACGATGAATTGTGATACGATGAATTGTGCTTACAATGAATTGTGTATACAATGAATTGTGCATGTGATGAATTCATACAATGAATTGTGCATACTATGAATTTTGCATACGATGAATTGTGCATACGATGAATTGTGCATTCGATTAATTGTGTATACGATGAATTCATACGATGGATTGTGCATACGATGAATTGTGATACGATGAATTATTCATACGATGAATTGTGATACGATGAATTGTGATACGATGAATTATTCATACGATGAATTGTGATACGATGAATTATTCATACGATGAATTGTGATACGATGAATTGAATGAATTAGATGAATTATTCATACGATGAATTGAATGAATTAGATGAATTATTCATACGATGAATTGTGCATACAATGAATTGAATGAATTAGATGAATTATTCATACGATTAATTGTGCATACGATGAATTGTGCATACAATGAATTTTGCATACGATGAATTGTGCATACGATGAATTGTGTATACGATGAATTGTGCATACGATGAATTGTACATACGATAAATTGTCATACTATGAATTGTCATACCATGAATTGTGATACGATGAATTGTGATACGTTGAATTATGCATACGATGAATTAGGCATACGATAAATTGTGTTCGATGAATTGTGCTCCGATGAATTGTCCGGTTTTTTACGATAAGTTACAATATCGATATTTTCAAATACCATCCCTGTTCCATTGCCGTCTCTGACAATCTGAAGCAGGGTTGCAACTTTTCATTACAACAAAAAAAATTAAATATAAATAAAATTAAAAATTTGCGAAAGGTTTATTGCAACAACACATGTAAATAATAAATAATCAAAAAACAACTGAGAAACAAACTAATCGCAAAACGGCTGAAATGGAGAAAATAATCAGTGGCTCATTTAACTACTGAACCAAGACAGAAAAGCAGCAGAAGGCGGTGAATGAAACCACCACTAATTGATCAAGTGTAACGTTGTTAGGGGTAAAACTCGAAAGACAAGAATTGAAATCATTTCAGTTATAATTATACACAATTACAGCTGAAATGGAACAGGACCTCGAAGGTAATCTCTTTGCGGAGACTTCGTCCGAAGATGATTTTCACACAGACAGCTCCGACGAGGACTCCGACGCATCACTGGGCAGCGACTACGCGTTGCCAAGGTCAAGGCGAAAGTGGTCACCGGCGCAACACAACGTGGGCAGTGTGGATCAGTTCGAGGATAACTTAAATCTGCTGCAGAAACTGAGCAACAGAGAGGTAATGTTACTACTTTTTTTATAATCACAATTCAATTATTATTATTTTTGAACTCTTTAGCGCACTGGACACTTTTCGGGCAATGTACGCTGCCACCGAAATTTACGCGCATTTAGCAAAGTGCCAAATAGACTGGGATTCTGTCTGAAGGACATTATACCATACTGCTATTTGCAGGGGTATGAATAGTGTTGGTTTGCCACTTAATTGTAATATATGATTTTTTTACAGCCACATGTTCATGGGACTCAGCGCCTGCGGTCAGTTCATGTTGAGCTACAAAGTGTGTTCCAACGACAATGTGGCCAGCAATCATTACTCCTTTCAAATTGGCTACAAATACACGTGTGTTACTACGTTATCTGCTGTATTATTTGATTTTTATTATTTTACTTCTCTGCAGTTTATACTTTTGGGTTTATATGCCGCACAAACCCTTCCGCCGGTATTTCAAATGTTGCCTCTTCGATGACCATGGCGTTGACAACCTCAAGGAGGTGACCATCACACAGTGGAAATGTTCCAGCAACCAGGTGCTGCTCGTGCACGGTGCGGCCGAAAATGAAAACGAAGATTCCTACATTACATACGTTAAAGTTCCTAAGCTAGGTTGTTTGGATTGCAAAAAACTGCGCGAATTCGATGATGATGGTTGTAAGTGTTGTTAAATATTACATACTTTTTCAATTATTTATTTTGGAAGTCTGCACGATTTTTATGGCACCCCACATATCATTTTTATATTATTCAAAAGCAATCTTGATTCAAAAGGGGTTGTTTATGATTTTTTTTATTATCACCTAACTGGCCACACGTAGAAAATCGACAGAGCTACTTATAAACTCAACAATTTATTAATTCAAGTATTCTAAACAATAATTAAGACTATTCTTTAATATTTATTTAAAATTATTCCATGCTTTCTCTTCCTCAGTTTTTCGCGCAGATGCTCTCTGCTTGAAATGCAATCTTACTGTACACACAAAATACTCAACCACAGAATCGGATCCCGATTTTAATCCATATATTAATTTAGTCTGTCCCGAGCGTATACTAATCATAGCCAATGGCTTTGTACACATGCTGCACATAGAGCTGGACACTAGCGCCGCCATCGCTATGTCATCCTCGGGCATAAATACAACAGCTGCCACACAGCAGCAACTGCTACCACGTGCAATTACTCCCTTTGCGGCCAAAGCAACGCCACCACATGAACCAACAGCGACTGGCGTCGCCGAACGACGCAGCTTTGCCGCACCCTCTGAAGAATCCTCACTCGGCTGTGACAATCAGAACAATATCGTCGCACGCATTATTGCCGACTTTAGCGATATAGAAACTGATAACAACAATGCGGCAGCTATTGCAGCCACTGCCACCGGTACCGGTGCACACAACGAAACTCAACGAAACATCACCAACAACGAAACCAATTGCGTGACACGCAAAAACTACGATGAACTGATTTTCACCTGCAATGGTGGCAACACCGTAGCGGCAACACCCGGCAGCCTTACATTGCACACCGGCACTGCAAGCGGCCACGGCAGCGCCTCCACACAGACCAAGGTCAATCTGCTGAATCACAGAGGTGGTCGCAGAAACCATCGCATTGTCACTAAATCATATCGCAATGGCGTTACTACGGTCGATTTACAGGGTACTGCAAATAGCGGCAGCGCAAGCAGCGGCAGTGCCGATAAATCAAACGCCTATGAGTTCTCGGAGGACAACGAGAAATGTGAAAAAATCGCCACATTCCGCAAACGTCGACTGGCTGACAAGAAGTACGAATTCTCCGAGGATAACTCGGAGAATATTATACCATTTACGAAGGCACGCTCTGCGGCCAAATCATTTGCGGCCACACTCTTTGGCGCCGCCTCGCCCAGCGGCAGTTCCAATGCCGCACGTAGTCTGCATCGCGCCGCGACTAGTCATCACTTCTTCAGTTCGCCATGTGCTTCGCCGTCTTCTTCGCCGCGTGCAAGTGCCAGCGATGTCAATCGTCATAACACACCAACGCCGCCATTAGCACCGCCGGTGCCACTTTATCGTTCTTCACCAGTTGGTGTGCAGCAGGGTTTTCGTTCGCCGCCTTGCAGTTCCGCGGCCGGTTTTGCTGTAATGCGTTCGCCCAGCAAACACATAACCGCCGCAGCGCAATTCTATCAGTCGAAAGCATCTCCACCACAGCCACTTCCACCCATTTCACCGGCCACCCAGCAGATGTTGAGTTTTAAGCCGTTGACCACATTGTCGCCGCTGCAGTTGTCGATGGCCAAGCGCAGTCACTTTGAGATCGGCGGCCACATGTCGCCCAATGCAAATGTGCCATTTTTGTCGCCCAGACGCGAGGAGTACAAGGTGATGGAGGTGCCAATACTTGGCGGTCAAGCTCTGGAGAAGCCCGTCTGCACGAAAAAGTTCAAACGTCGGTACGTGGAGGAGGACGAAGCGGCGTCTGTCATCACGAGCGAGGAAGGTGAGTAACATATTTATTAGCTAATCGAAACTAATTGATTAATATCACACTATTTAATTTTTTTTTTACAAATGAATCAACGCTGCTGATCTTACGTAGAGCTGATAGGGGGAAAAATGAAGTAGGGACTATGAATGTTTCTTTTGAATTTGCCAAATTAAAACTGTCGGAAAAACACCCACACGTTGAACGATTGTTCAAAAAACGTATTGTGCAACTGAACATCGAATTCTTTCTGTTATGCGTCGTTCTGTTGAGTGCCGAGTGAACGGCGTAGGGGTGGGATTGGAATTATGGCCGAGTAGAAAGAGAGAACTCACTACCTTGTGAAATCCGTCCATGATCAAGAAAACTAATGGAGGATGAAATATTTGCATCCCCTATCGCACGTTGTTGTGCTCATTCACGGAACTCCAAAGAGGATTTTGAAGACACTGCCCAAATGTGCGAATTGTATTTCTTCTTAGGCCGAATATAAGCTGTGTGCTAGTCGGCAGAAGTGAAATACATTTGTCTAACATCAAAAAAATCGGGGCGCTTGGCCGCTTCTCTGTGCACACATACGAATGTGAAGATATAAAAATAAAATCACGGTTTACGAATCTTGAAAAACATCTTCCTCATATAGAACGTAGATTTCGTTCTATATGAGATATATGTACTCAAGTGTAGGGAGATTTTTCACGTCCAATTTTTAATATTAGACGGCGTAGGATTTACTGTATTGATTTACCTCTTCCGGTTTTGCTGTAATCGTGATTATAATGACGGACAGGCTTGCAGACGGACGTCCATTCCTTCTTTTGTGTGATACAAATCTTTCACTTTTAGTGTAGGATATAAAAATATCATCATATTTCATAAATCGAATTATCCTATTAAGCAATTTAGGAGCGCTCTGAAATTAGAGTCATAAAGGAGAACATTTTTTCAATGTTTTATGAACACTCAAAGCCGCATAAACGACTCGCATTTAAGACTGTTTTTCGAAGCTTTCCTAAATTTAAATTAGACCCTTAATAGCGTTAAATTTAAGTGTTTCTGAGCGCATAAAGTGGACTCACAAATGTTGTACATTGGATCAGGGACCGCAAGGAATCTGTACCGGAACCGTTTCGATATTTGGAACGTGAATCGTTATTAAAAAAATGTGTGGAATCGGAACCCATGTAATTTTTTTTTTGGTTGAGACCGATATTATTGTCCCTGTCATGCACCTCAAAGAACTGAAATCAGAACCGTTTCAATTTTTGAAACTAGAATCAGAACCGTTATTAAAAAATGAGTGGAACCGTTTTCAGGGCATGTTGAAAATTTCGGGAATGATCAAGCTATCGATCGAATTCCAATCGAATTTCCAATAAAATTTTGATTATTTGAATAATCGCACAGCCCTAGTTTTGAATGGATTCTATGTCACAGTACATACATTTGTTATCCAAATGAATTCAATCCGCTCAATTTCCATTTGGAAAACAGCATTTTGTTTATAATTTTGTTTATAATAATATGAAAATCAAAATTCGATCAAAAGCTGGAACATATCCATAAATTTGTTTTTTTTTTTAATATAGAAATCGAAATTCTCTTCGTTTTTCTCCCTCCAACTAAAGTATTCCATAGTACTTTTTATTATTTTCCAAAAAATTAAATATATCTAACGAATTTTGATACATATGACATTTTGTACACCTAGCATATACTGGACATAAGAGTGGCGATTTGTATACATATTTAATTGATTTAATTCTTTTTTTACATTATTAAGTAATTTATTCTGATAGTAATTCTATAGACTTGTACCTTTTTCGATAAAATTTTCTAATGACATTGCGAAAACTCTGTTTGTGGATTTTATATTATTACCATTTGTCTAATATTATTCTCTCCTTATGAATTTTAAACAATCCGCATATTCGATATTTTCTATACAGTCACATTTTTGGAGTAGATATTTTAAATTCAATTCCAAAATCATTATGATTCCCTAGACGACTGCATCTCTCCTGGTTATCACACCTCGCTGCCCGTGGAAGTACACGGTTCCTGCTACTCTGAGATGCAAATGATATCGCAAGCCTCGTATCAGCAACTGCGTCACTGTCCGAGCGTGATTATCACGCAACATTCATTCGATCTGGAGACCTTTTCCTATTACGTGACCAGCAAACTGTGTCAGAAAAACAACAAAATCTACGATGTCTTCTACGATTGGGCCTACGAGTTGATCAGCGTATGTTTGTTACGTGTTTTCTATAAATTACAGACTGTTTAATACCACATTGTTATTTCGAATGCCTCTTAACAGATCTGTCCACACAGCAACAACATTATTTGCATGTTGATTGTGCAGTTCATTGTACGTGAACCGGCGCCTGGTACGCCCAACAATTGCATTCAATGCTCTCCCAAGATCAAATTAGGCTGCACGCAGCACCGCAAGCGTTGCGAGTGTCGTATACTTTTCACTTGGAACATGGAAACTGGTGTCTGGGAGGTGCTAGACTATGGTGAACTCATCGAAACAAAAAACTTCGATGTGGTGACACCTGCAAAACGTGGCGGTTCTGTACTGAATTTGGCGGCAACAGCCAAGAAATTGGCACGTGAACTGACTGCAAGTTTGAGCAAAATGCAGGATTATTCGCAGAATCTGCGTGTGCTGGACTCGAATGTGAGCAAGTCAAAGACATCACTCACCGATCTGGACAATACGCTGGAATTCTATTTGAAACGGCCACGTTAAGGCGATTAATGTATACGTTAGGCTGCGTGGTTTTAGTCATAAACGTTGCTATTACAAAAGACTTTCTATTGGAAAAAATCGGTTCTAGTTTTTAGGTTTAGTTATACAATATAAAATTGTGATTAATTAAGTTTATCTTTTAAATAGTGATTTAATTTTTTAAAAATTCAATTTATGTTTTATAATATTTGCTTAAATTGGATAAAGCCTATTTATTGAATGTATTTTTCAAATATGTGTTTTTGAAATTTGAATTTATGGGACAAACGCGCATATTAATTCAACGGAGAGTGAGATATTTTTTAATTTTACATTCTATAAAAATTCATGACAAGCATACGTAAATATACGTAAAATAAATACTTAATATTGAAAAATAACCTATAATTGTTGGTCTACTTTACTTAAGATATATCCTATAATCTTCGGTATAATTTTTGTTTCATCCCAGTGTATTCTCAGCTCCGCTCGGACTCATGCTGAACTGTGAAATGCAACCATGTTTATGTCAGATCAACTTTTTTCTTTTGAACTTCAATTCAAAGCTAAACTTTAAGTTAAACTCGAGAACTAGGCGTCGTAGATAGGCCAAAGTGGGCACACATCCTACTGACTTTGAGACATCGTAATTTTCCTAATTTCACGACTACATTAATGCAATTTTGAACAGTTATTCTTTGTAGAATTGCCTTTCGTTTGGTGCAAAATCTATTTATATCGGGATACGGAAAACCGCTTTCGGATTTTTAAGCTAAACTTTAAGTTAAACTCGAGAACTAGGCGTCATAAATAGGCCAAAGTGGGCATACATCCTACTGACTTTGAGACATCGTAATTTTCCTAATTTCACGACTACATTAATGCAATTTTGAACAGTTATACTTTGTAGAATTGCCTTTCGTTTGGTGTAAAATCTATTTAAATCGGGATACGGAAAACCGCTTTCGGATTTTTAAGCTAAACTTTAAGTTAAACTCGAGAACTAGGCGTCATAGATAGGCCAAAGTGGGCATACATCCTACTGACTTTGAGACATCGTAATTTTCCTAATTTCACGACTACATTAATGCAATTTTGAACAGTTATTCTTTGTAGAATTGCCTTTCGTTTGTTGCAAAATCTATTTAAATCGTGCAACGGAAAGCTGCTATATCGTATTTTTAAGTTAAACTTTGAATAACTCGAGAACTAGGCGTCGTAGATAGGCCAAAGTGGGCATACATCCTACTGACTTTGAGACATCGTAATTTTCCTAATTTTGAACAGTTATTCTTTGTAGAATTGCCTTTTGTTTGTTGCAAAATCTATTTAAATCGTGCAACGGAAAGCTTCTATATCGTATTTTTAAGTTAAACTTTAAGTTAAACTCGAGAACTAGGCGTCATAGATAGGCCAGAGTGGGCATACATCCACCTGACTTTGAAATATCGTAATTTTCCTAATTTCACGACTACATTAATGCAATTTTGAACAGTTATACTTTGTAGAATTGCCTTTCGTTTGGTGTAAAATCTATTTAAATCGGGATACGGAAAACCGCTTTCGGATTTTTAAGCTAAACTTTAAGTTAAACTCGAGAACTAGGCGTCATAGATAGGCCAAAGTGGGCATACATCCTACTGACTTTGAGACATCGTAATTTTCCTAATTTCACGACTACATTAATGCAATTTTGAACAGTTATTCTTTGTAGAATTACCTTTCGTTTGTTGCAAAATCTATTTAAATCGGACTACGGAAAACCGCTATATCGGATTTTTAAGTTAAACTTTAAGTTAAACTCGAGAACTAGGCGTCGTAGATAGGCCAAAGTGGGCATACATTCTACTGACTTTGAGACATCGTAATTTTCCTAATTTCACGTTTATAATAATGCAATTTTGCAGAATTATTCACTGTAGAATTACCTTTCGGTTTGTATAATAAAAGCTTGTTTGGTTTTATTTGTTTTTTTTTTTCGGTTTTATTAAAAGATCCTTTGACTCTTGTTTCTCCCATTTTTATTATACAATTTTTCAAAAACTGGATATCGCAAAAAACAATAATTATGATAAACTAGAAAAACTTAAGTTACCACGTTATTTGCTTATGAATCACCTATAAATTAACATAAATTTCTTGGAATTTATTAATTTAAATATTGTATATATAGTACTAAGTATATATATATATTATTTTTTTCTGTTTTTTTGTTTTAATTAATTTATTATATATTTTATTAGTTTTTTTATGCAATAATAGCTTTTGGAAATAATGAACTACTATGGTTTTTGTTTGTGTTTGTTTGAATCTTTTGTATTTTTTATGTTAGCGTTAAATTAATTTACAACACCGTAATTTATTAAAAAATCTAATATTACAATTAAACATAAATTTCATTAATAATAATTTTACATTTTTTACACTTTTTGAAAGTTGTTTAAGTAGGTTTGTCGATGCAATGAAAAATGTCTGTAATTTACATTTGTAGCGGTTGCACATTAGAATTGCCGGCGTTTAAATCAGCATCTGAACGCATGGATTTTTTTTTGCAGTGTATTGTCTTGAGTGTGTGTGTGTGTTTATGAGTGTATTTGTGTGTTGATGTTTATGTATTGTGACAGTTTGTGTTATTCAGAATTAAGCTGATTTTTTTTTGTTTCGATTTCTTTTTTTTTTTTGTAAAATTAAATTATTTTTATATTTTTTGTTCTATACAATCATTAAATTAGTCTCTAATTCCTTAAATTTTTGCTTTTGCACACAATTTTTGTTTCATTGCTGAACACGCTAGTCTACACACTTAAAATACTAGTTATATAGTATTTAATTAATTAATCAATTCATTAATTCATTAATTAAATTTTAAGTTAAAAGCAATTTTAGGTTTTCGTTTATTTGCTGCTACTGCTGCTTGCCTTCTTCCGATTTGTACAACTTAAAAAGAGACCAGAAACTCAAAACAATAAACCAAAAACTCAAATCAAAATATGACATAATTAATTTACGGATATAATTTAGTTAAAAAGAATGACAAAATTTCATATATAATATATATAATGCATATAATAATTATGTATAATAAGGTGAAAAAATTATAATGATTTTTTTTATATATATTATTAATTTATAATTATTTTTTTTTTGTTTTGTTTGTTAATTTCTTTTTTTTTTGTTTGTTTTTTACTTCTTGCTAAATAAATTAATATTATTTTTGTATTTTTCTCTGTGTAAGCTGCGCCGGCAGCTCGTTGCCGCCGTTGCGAATTTTGTTGCTGCTGCCGCCGTTGGGCAGCGCCGTTGCACTGTTGCCATTTTTGTGCAGACTGCCGTTCGTGACGTTGCCATTCTTGACGACGCCATTCTTGAGTCCTCCATTCGCTTTGCCGTTCTGTTGGCTGTGGCCGTTGCCCAGCTGCGCCGTCGTCGACGACGTTTGCGTCTTTGTCGTTGACGGCATCCACTGATCGTCGATGCTCTGGCAGTAGCCGTTGGCGGTTACAGGGCTGATCTCGTCACTCAGCGACTTGTCGCGGCGCTGCAAAAGGAACATGAGTAAATTCTTGTATTCCTGTTTTGGTGGAGTGCGTTCGGTGTATGTTGAAGGCGGTGACAAAGCCGGTTTTGATTGTGGGTTTCAGTTGCGGATGCGAAAGCAGTAACGAATGCGGAAGCGGATGCAGGGATGCAATCAAAACAATGATACAGCATATGATGCGCACACATAAAATGATTAAAGTTGTTTGTTAAGTCAATTGTTTAATTGATTGATTGATTGATTAATTATGGTTGGTGAGGGAATCGTTCAAATGTTGTAGATGTTTTATAGTTTTTTTTTTTGTTATAAAACAGTAGAGTGAGCAGTAGAGAGACATAATAAGAGAAATAGAAAAAAAAAATGAAATTAGCATTTTTAGTTAAAAACATGTTAAATGTTAGTAGATACGTATTAAAAAATATTTTTAATATAGAAATATTTGCATTTATTTAAATAATCTATTTAAATATAAACTAGAAACTTATCAAATACATTTTCTGAAAAACAATATTTTTAAATAATTAACTCAACACGAATTTTCTTTATATAAATTTTATATAAATCACTGGTGCTGATTTTAACTGCCTACATTTTTAAGAAAGTAGCAATCGTAATTTTTCCATCTCCATTAGAATTTTAAGCGAGAAACGAATCACCAATCGCTATTCTTAAGCAAAAGTTCCAGACGCAACTGTTGAACGGGAACTTTTGAACAAGTGTTCCGATTGAAACGTTTGCTCTCAGAACTAATGCTTTTCGAAAGAATTGCCAAACGTTTCCTTATAGCTCCAGTTTTACCCACTGATAGAATGGTATAAATACTATTGTTTTAATATTTTTTACCATAATAATAACCGTTTCACTGTGGTGGCATATAAAAACTTAAATACGAATATAAAAATGTTCGTTCTGTACGTCCGACATTCTGAGATTATCCACAAAAAGGTCATATATATGCATTTATTTAAGAACATCTTTGTTATTAAGCACCAATAATGTTTATTTAGTTTATTTAAGGTTAAAACTCTTACACTTAACCTTTCTTATTTATTAAAGGAAATAAATTATATATCAAATCCCTCCTATGTCAACGTATTCAAGAATAAATAAATATTGCCATGTGCATCCCACACTAAGAAAACAAGATGTTTATTAAAGTCTTGCTGCAACTATCTGTTTAAATTTACGCTTTATAGCAAATATTTAAACATCCCATAAAATATGACATATATGCAAATAGTTACAAGATGTTTGCCACAACAGCAATGATAATTGAGATATTTACAGTTGACTGATAGCAAACATCCTGAGTTCTTAGACATTTGCAGCAAAACTTTTGAAGTATTTTGACATTTGAATACTGTAAAAAAGGAAAATGGCGTACTTTTTCCTTACGCTCGATTTATCCACAACAATTAAGTAAATCAAATGGTGTAAAAAAGTGAACTCAAATATTACATTTTAATGGTGAGTAAAGTGAGTAAAACTTCCTGAGATTGATATTACCAGCACGTGATGGGAAATATTTCTTTTCAGAGTTCACTTTGGTGACAGCATCGCCGGTCGGACTTGGTTCAACTGCGAAGAAGTCACAAGTCATTGCACAATTTTACCTTCAAAGGATTAATAAAGACGATGGCGATGTATAAACAGGAAACTGTTTTAATTCTAGAATAAATAAAAGTACATTTACTCATCTTATTTTAATTCAATAAAAATTACTCCGCGAATTCTAATGGAGTACCTTTTCCAAATATTCCTCAACTATCTTCATATTTGTAAGATGTTTATTTGATTGTTGCTATAAATAATCGTAAATTTGAAAGATGGTTGCCAGCAATATTTATCTTATTCGTCGGATGTTTGAGAGATGGTTGTGTCAAAGACGATCTAAATAATTTGATATTTAGGACTGCGATATTTCTGGTAATCATCTTTGTTTTCTTAGTGCACACATCAATTCTATACAATTCGCGGATGCTGATTTATGACTGTTTATTCAGTTTTTTTATTCAATTACGCAACGTTTTTAAGAAAATAGCTCTCGAATTTTCAGGTCCTTTTCAGCCACTTTTTAAAATTAAAAAAATTCAGTTATTTACACAACTAGTTTTCCAAAAAACTGTAAACGCAATTTTTCTTTCAATTGTCAAGACTAATTACAATATACCAATAAATACTGTTATTCCTATATTTTTTTTAGATATTTGAATCTAAACTCGAAAAATATTGATTTTTTTAGACTATTTTTGAACGAATTAAGTTCTCAGGAACTATTTTAAAAAATGGATCAAATATA